>CM056777.1:20210000-22610000 GCA_029852875.1 Mythimna loreyi | reverse complement strand
CAGCATTCATTAGGGACCAAGTCTAAGATACCGATGGCGCGTGGCGCCTTCAAAGCAAAACCATGGAAGTAGAGCGGTGTCCGAAGCTTATTGGACCATGGGTTTGCTGAAAGGAAACCCTGGGGATTGGAAACGTAAAGTATAGAAAGGTTTGTATTAGACTTTGGTGGGTCGATTACCGGATGGCCAGATGGTGAACTACCATCTGCAAACCCATTCCTACAGTGGCTAAAAATCAAGGTCGAGATCGCGGCGGCTGGGGCATTAAAAAGTTACCTCGCGCGTGCGGCCGCCTTCTTCCCTAGCATTATTGCTTCGCAAAATAAGGCAACCTCCGGCTATTCTTCCTCGCTTCGATCCTTAGCATATCAGGGTCCAGCACAAGAGGTGGTTACTGCCGTACGTATTCAGTGTAGCTGAATATAAGTGTTCCCGCACATTGATCCACTAGTGGCGATCACATTAGAACGATAAGTGGCCGCCACAAAAACAGTTGTGGAAGCGGTTCTCCATACATTTTGTATAGCATCGGCGCTCAGCGACCGTTTGAGTGGTTTTGAGTCATAAGAAAATGTATTGAGAAACGCGTTTGCAACTTGTGGTAACCACGACTCATTCTAATGTGATCACCACTAGTGGTTCAATGTGCAGTGGCTCTTACTAGAAAGTAAAACTTAACTTATATATTATGCAAGACGCAGTGACATAAATAACTTGACGATCGTGATGAATTATATCAATCATGTGATCAAAAAACTGCAATTAATGTTGTTTTTCACTCATTTTTATCGCGTTATCGAATTATTTACCATTAAAATGCAGTATATACCTACTATTAAACAATAATGTATCTCACTAATCTATTGATAGTAATATATTTGGGTGTATAAGTGTAGCGTGGTAACAGATATTATCACTATTTAAATTTCGTCAGTACTTAGCCACATTTATTCTGGCAATTTCAGAATTCTTTAGATAACTACGAGTGACGAGTGTTAACGTCCCCGACATATTATTATAAGTCGCTGGTTCAAATCCAAGGCGCATTACTTTGTGTAATTTATTTAATCAACTAGCGACCCGCCTCAGCTTCGCATGGATACTGATATTGAATATATTATGCATGTATTATGCACATAAACCTTCCTCTTGAATCACTCTATCTGTTAAAAAAAGCCGCATTTTTAAAGATTTAACCACACATGGGGACAGGAAGCGACTTTGTTTTATACTAAGTATGTAATGATATTGCTCTCAAAACCGTGCTGGAAAACATCGTGAGGAAACCGGCATGTCCTAGAACCAAAATTCGAAGACATTTGACATCTACCAATCCGCACTGGAACTGTGCGGATTACGGGCCATTCCCTCTCCTTGAGAGGTGGCTTGAGTCTCAACAGTGGGAACATTAAAAGGCTGATGCTATGCTATGCTATGCTATGTATTTTACACGTGTAAATTCTTTCTTTAGGTCGATCAACGGTTATCTCTTTATCAAACGAATATACTTAGACTAATTGATATAATCCACACTGATATGAGCTAGAGTTATCAACAAACTATTTCGCTATCGACACACGTAGAAGAAGAATCGACTAATCGTACATCTCATAAAAAAACTGTCATAACAATGAAATATGTTTTGAAAAAAAAAAAACGCGTTTTTTTTACTTTATTCAACTCAACATCAATTTTTTGTTTCATTTTTGTGCTATGGCTATTTGTATATTTATATTTGCTATATGTATATTTATATTTGCTATATGTATATTTTTTTCTTTTTTTTTTTGTATAGGCTCGCATTTGACCTCAATCTCACTTGATGGTAAGCGATGATGTGGCTGACGATGAAGCACGATTGTCTAGAAGCAACCTATTCACTCTTAACTTAAAAACCCTCAGGGATCTGACTTCTGACTGTTTTTCTTTTGACAACCTTCACACAACGCCGCGCCGTCTAGTTTCAAGTTAAGCAGAGCTTGTGTTATGAGTACTATACAACTGATAAACCATCATCATCATCCTACCCTTATCCCATTTTACTTGGGGTCGGTGCAACATGTTTTTTTCTTCCACTCTGTCCTGTCACCCGTCACACTATCACTAACTCCCTTTTCTTTCATATCACTCTTCACACAATCCATCCAACAACTGATAAACCAACTTATATATTTCTAACGACGCCTGGACAAAAGAATTAGGGGCCGGGCGTGACCAATTCAAAAGTGTTCAACGTTAACGAAACGATTGTGACTTTGCTAGGGGGGCTGAGAATTTTATTGTACCGTTACCACCTCACCGAGAAACTGAGAAGGTTGACTTAATACATTTGCTTGTACATCCATATTATAATAATGTACTGCCTATAAGGATAAGGGCTTAAAGGACTTAGTATCCATAATTATCAAAATTAAAAAAAAAACTTGGAAGTGGGAAGTGGAACAGGGCATCCAAAAAAAAAACTCGTTATCATTGTCACCTACTTATAGAATGTTGCAGAATTAAAAAAAAAACTGATTAATAGGTACCTCCAATTTGTCTGTTTTGATACGATACGTGATAAGCGAAAAGATAAAAACCTTGTACTGTATTCAATTAAATCCTGATAATTTTCTTGATAAGTTGCTGGAGTGAAAGCGGTTTCAATATGTTTTTTATAACAATAACAAATTATTTAGACCAGAAATAAACTTATATTAATGTCCGGCCGAACTTTCGGTTTCGGTTTCGGTTTCGGCCGAGTTTCGGCCAAAAATCAAGTTTCGGCTGCAGTTTCGTTTTCGGCCAAAATCGGCCGAAACTTTTGCCGAAACCGAAACTTATCTCGCAAGGTCACGCACATTCGCCTAACTTCGTTTTCCGCGGCAAAGCTCTGTTCGGGAATCGTTGTGTGCCGTTCGGATAGCTCTGTAGTAATGCAATAAAACTTAGTCAGTGCGTGTGCGTCCGACGGCAACATTATAAAAACATCAAATTTCAGTATTTTAAGAAATTTTATACTTGTCCATATGAGTTTCGGTTTCGGTTTCGGTTTCGGCCGAAACTGAAGCCACGGCCGAACATTCGGTTTCGGTTTCGGTTTCGGCCGGAAAACCAGTTTCGGTCTGACACTAACTTATATACTACATATACGTCCAGGCCAGGTCTGTATCAGACTAGAGGGCCTATCACAAGCCCTTATTGTAGTATTACTTCGGTATTACTTTCAGTGGGAAAGAGACGGCTCTAGACAACGTGCTTAACGCTGTCACTAGCACACTCTCGAACAGGAATAAAACAATCTTACTTTAAACGTCATGGTCTAGGTCTAGGCAGGCAATGGTCTAGATAGTCCGATACAAAAAGGCCTTGGTTGCCGGCATGTTTTATCCTACCATCAACTAATATCCTAGCGATAGACAAACATGTTCATAGAAGCTATTTGTCAAAATACTGAAAAGTTAATACAAAACTCCGCTGCAGATCTTCATTGACATTTGTCGTCTAACAAAATCATGACGACATGGCTAAGAGTAATGGTCACAGTGCTTGTCGTTTGTTGGAAAGAGTTAAAAAGAACCTGGAACGAGACCTACTGAATAAAGATAAGTGGGTTTTAGTGAAGTCTGGTAATGTTTCTACCTCTACTCAGATAGGTACAAGTTGTTAGCTGATTTCTTCGACCACAGAACGAGAGCTATTGAATAAAGATAAGTGGGTTTTAGTTAAGTCTGTAATGCTTCAACCTCTACCCAGATAGGTAGAAGTTGTTAGCTGATTTCTCACCAAAAAAGGAACCATCTAATACTAAAGCCTTACTATGAGAAAGGCCTATTTTTAGCAACATGAAGCGATTCATATCCAGGGACAAGTGGAGGGGAAGCGGTCACACGGGCATTCATTTACACCTTGACAGACGTCATCATAGTTGCGATTGATGATCATATGTATAATTATAATGTATTGCAAGCTTCAAGTATAATCGCGAATTATGGACGAAACCGATTGCTATGTCATGCCTTAGCATTCCTTTGCAAAAAAGAAGAAAAAGCACAGTGTTACTTTGGATAAAAACAGCTAAAAAGCGTGAATAAAAGGATAGTTTCTCACGTATTTTTCTTTAGTAGAACTGCAGCATTTTTTACATATCGGTCTGTCATACATGATCCGTTCAGTCCACCTGGTTAAATAAGTCGAGCTTCCATCAAGATCAGACAGACGTTATGATTTGCATACGGTCTGACAGAACTGAAGACATATTGGACCGTATATGGGACCTATTTGAGATTTTTTTTAAGGGAATCATCCGTATTTTCTTTCGCTCCCGTTTTGCATAAGTCTGCTTATTAAGGTAGGTATCTACTGATTAAAACTAAACCTGTGTTACTTCTTTTCCTTACGCGCCATGACTCTTTTCGGATTACCCATGGCTCCAGTGGGCTTCAGTCCTGCGAGTAGGGGCCAGCAGTAAATATGTAAAATAAGAGTTCTGACGCCCACGATGTCTCCCGGAGATAGCCGAACACGTGCTGAGTTCGCTTCGGTAAAGTATGTCCTACGTATAACCAAATTATGGCGTCAGTAAAAAACGCAATCCATCCTGTTCTATATCTACATAAGTGGATAATCCTTACATATTATAAAACAAAAACCCCCACCTTGTCTCTCAGTCTGTATCAACGCGATAAAATCAAAACATGCAGTTTTCACCAATTGAGTGAAGGAAAAACAAAACTGCAAAAACGTGGGTCACGTACGCCACGTACGCTGATTTGGGCCTATCAGGGTTCTCCAAACATTTTTCATGGAAGCCAGACTTGTAGAGCTACATTAGCTCAACGCCACGCGACATCGTTCTATTTTTAAATCAGTCGTGGTCCACGTGTGGGTCGTTCTAGTGTAGTTCTAGTTTGATTCATGAGGAAGATTTAAGAGTATTACATGTATATTCTAGTACAGAAATGACGAGTATTTCAAAAATTTTTTACAACCCGTACGAAGCTAGAGCGTAAATGTATAAAAGGGGCTAAAATGCTAGCCGGGGCAGTTAGAAAGAGGTATGGAGGAATATGCCTTGTAGGTATAGCACCTTACCAATACAGTTTAGGTCGAAAAATAAATCGCGCAAATAGCTCGTGGTATGGTTTCTATTTGACATGAAAGAATTGACTTCGGTAAAGGACATGGATAGTTTTCATCTTGAGAATATGTTATTTTGGGATATAACGCCGATACACCTCATCGCGCTAGCTAAAATAATTCTTAGTCATTAAAATTGATCTATTGTCGCTTTTATTATCTCAAGCTATGTGTAAAAAATATAAAGAAGCAATGGTTAGATCAATATTTTTCCCAAATGTTTGTAAGTTATAAATATATAATTAAAAGTAAATGAAAATAAAGTACCTAATTTAAAACAAATTATCTTTTATTAATTAATAACTACTATTTTTATGTTATTGCACTAACTGTATAGAACGCTGGGAGATTATTCAATAGAAATGTGAAAAACTTTTTTTTTAAATAATTTTTCAGCTCTCAGTTGAAAACGTTTCTTTAGTAATGAAAAGGTAGATACAAATACTTTCAACCCGCTCCTCAGGCAACTTCAGAACTACTTTCTGAGTATGAGTAGTGAAAAACAATGTAGTGTACTGGTATTGAGTAGAAAATCATCGCTTCATAAATCTATATGGCCTTCAACGCGTTCGTTTTATAAGAAGAGATCAATTACTCGCTTAGCCTTAATGCTCCCATATAGTCATAAAGATACGTACTATAATACGGTTTTTTTTTTATAATTGACGTCTCTATGTATTTTGTTTTGGTTTTTTTTTATTAAATTAATTAAATTCGAATTAAAATATGCTAACATCAATAATAATCATAAGTAAACAACCATTCCTTTACAGTTCGTTGTCTTACTTCATGGGTACAAAACCCATGAAGCAAGATAAAAGGGAGATAAATATTTAGTATTTTATTTTATACTTATGAACTAAACAAAAAAAGGATTAGGTAGGTACTTAAACGGGTCTAGCCGTTTTCAACTTTAGATGTTCGTTCTTCTTCTCGAATTGATGTCGTTCTTAGTTTCACTAAAACTCGAGAACGGCTGGACTGATTTGAATAATGATGAAGGATCTGAATGAAGGTATAATATTTAGATGCAATTCGTTACTTTTTTATCAAAATGCCTTTGTTGAATGTGCAGCTAACACCTTTATGGTTTATCTAAGTAACTGTCTGGCCCACTATTCTAAATTAAGAATCAGTTCTAAACTAGCAATGTATCAAAAATCCCCGCAGTGATATCAAAACCCATTTTTAGATACATATCACGTCTGCGCTTTTATTTGTTGAACCTACTCATTGGGGAAAAGTGTCATAAAAGGGACATTTTTGTTGAAATGGCTCTAGCCAATGCTCAATATTAGTACATTATGATACAAGTGTGTAATGTAGGAGGTTACAGTCGAGGCGGTATTAAGACTCGAGTCGTGGGGGAGCCAAGAACAGTACCTTTAATTACTCACGTGTATCGTATGACGTTTTTCAATACACTTGAGAAGTAAAATAATTAGCTAACTATTATTACAAGAGTAAAACTTTTAAAATATTTTCATAAAAAAATTAAAGTCAAAGTCATTTTTTTTTTATTTCACATGGGCCTACATGGGCACTTATAAAACGTCAGAAGCTAGTACACGGTTCCAAATTGGTCGTTTCCTATGGAGAAGAACCGGCAAAAAACTCCATGGTTAGGTACTCTTTTGAAAAAAAATTTTTCTTTACTATATTTCCATATTATTAAAACATTAATTAGTAGTAGTTAGTGTCCCCATTAAAAAAATATGTAAAAGAAATTAAATTAGAGTTTACTGACCTTGTATCTGTAGTGTACAACTGCTCTGGTATCTTTCGATAAATAATCGATCTAAAGAAATGGTAAAACAAAACAATACGTATCGTTTCACAGCATTTCGCAAAGGATTTTTAAAGAACACCATATTGGAAATTCGCTCGCTGTCGACATCTTTGAAATTACAGGAGTGTGAAGTTATGAAATAATTTTAGGGACTTATGTGTTATTGATAATCAAATTAATTGTTTCAAAGTGAAGGATATTGGCCTGAAATCAGTGTGTACTATGACCAAAAATGAACATGACATCTATGTCATTTTCATTTTTGGTCATCTATGTATTTTTGGTCTGTGACTACCTAACTATTGGATGTTTGTGTACTTTGGAGGTATGCGGAACAGAGAGTAAAGTCCCACATACCTCTGTTGAAAAGGGAGGATCTCCCGACTAGACAGGTGTTATAGTCTGTTGGGCTACTGCTCGATAGTTAACTTCGGGCTGTCGTATATGTTCTAATCGCGCGGAGAACTTTCACTGCGCGATGCAGGATTCTTGTAGTTCTTATGTGACGCCATAGATAGCGATACACACGTATAGAGATGGGAGGAGAGGTAGAGGGAGGCCAACAAAAATATTGATGGATTGTGTGAAGGTGTTCCTATTGCATTTAGTATCCCCAAAAGAAGGCCGAGTCCCAAATTAGGCCGCCTTTCTAGATAAAATAAATGAGCCGTAATCCATAAAGGGAATCTAGTGCGTATTGCAGAATAAACTGCAAATAATAACCTCAAAACTTAAAGTAATCAGACCAGATTTCACCTGAATAATTTCTATTATGATTAGGTATTTGTGCTACCTTCGTAGGTATGTACCTACTTATGATATCATTTTGGATGTTCTTGTTATCTTGTTGACATTTACGAATTATGATCATTACCGGTTATGTCCGGTTATTTGTCGATAGGTATAGGACAAAGTTGGCTACATTTTTACGAGGTGACGTATAATAAGGGCGAACTGTTTTTTCAATTGTTTTTTTGGTTATCGGTGAGTTACAGACTAAAGCCGTATACAGAATGAAGCTGTCAGCCTGCATCTATCTATATTATATATATCGCCTATCGGAACCGGCCGGGGCGGGAAATCTGCGCAGACCCCTAGCCAAGTTACTAACCTTTAGTGTTGACTCTCTTTCTACAATCGAAACGCCTAAGTGTAGATATCATCATGATCATCATCATCATCATTTCAGCCGAAAGACGACATCATCATCATCATTTCAGCTGAAAGACGTCCACTGCTGGACATAGGCCTGCCCCAAGCGCCGCCACAAAGACCGGTCCTGTGTCATCGGTCCACCTTGTGGGAGGCCTGCCAACGCTGGTCTTCTGGTACGCGGTCGCCACTCCAGAACCTTTCGGCCCCAGCGGCCATCCGTTTTGCTTGCAATGATCAAGTAGTTATCATCAAGTAACATAAAACTACAAGATGTAGCGATGATCATTGCTGAAGCCATAGATATATCAAACGATTACATTTCATTCTGTAATTTTAGATGATGTGAACTCGGCTACGAATTTTATTGAGATATCATTTCTAAGTAGTACAGTATAGTAGCATTATAGTATATCGGGCTGGTATTCGCAACTTAACGTCCAAAGCGCGTATTTTGCGTACGGTCGGAACAAATGCGTCATTCGATCCACCCCAGCTCCTCGAGGAAGGCCAGCAAAGCCTTAGTATTACTGACTATTTCACTGAGGTTACCGAAGTACCTTGCCCTGTATCCAGCAACGGCTGGGCAGCCTAGAAGTGGATGGGCTGCTGTCTCTTCCTCCTCTATGCAGGCTCTGCACAGTGGGCTTAACTCCTAGGACAGACAGGTGCTTGTTAAGGGTCCCATGGCCCGTAGGTAAAAGCCGTTGAGTTTCTAGACAATCAGCAGTCGGTGTAAGCTGCCAGCTTTTTTTCTGTATACGGCCTTATGCATACGAAAACAGTATTTATGATATCTTTTTAGAATATCGAAGTATTTAAGCTTGTTATTGCGTCCATGATTGTTTACTATTTTAAACCGGTTTTTATCGGTATTTATGTAGTGACGGATTCAGGATAACGTTTGGAAGAGTTGCGCTTAAATAGGGACAATAATGCATCAGATGTCTGAAAAAAAGTCTCTATTAAGGGCTACTAGTCAGCTAAAGAGTAAACTTCATACTTAGTCACTTTAAAACGCTTATAAACACAATCTTCATTTTTATAACAATTTAAATTGAAACTGAAGAAATAACGGTTTAATATAATATTTAGTGATCGCAATACTGGTCTTGATGACGTTCTCATGTTCAAAATCATGAGCGTATTTTTTAGTTGGCATTCCAAAATACAACAATAAGAATGAATAAAAATACATAAATCAGAAATGGATAACAAACTGGATTTAGAATTAACGAGGAATATAAAAGTGTGCTTAGATCCACGAGACAACGATTGGCGCACGAGCCGAGCACAAATTCGATTAATCTTCATCAGCCTTTTTAATGTTCCCACGGCTGGGATACAAGCCTCCTCTCTAAGAGAGGAAATTCAAATAGTAGTATGGACCAACTATAAACCTCGAACGAACGCGAGAATCCCAGCTGACCAATAGCAGTGTTATTGATTTAATAACACCACGAGTCTCGTCCAATAAAGAACATAGGATGGCTCCTATGTTCTGTATTGGACGAGACTCGTGGTGACTCGAGAAGTACTGGCGTACTTATAGAGACGGTTCATATTGTTAGGAGATACCTTTTCCTGGAACCCTGCTGAAACTAGGACACTGATCCTGATACCGGGGTGTGTTGGTTATTATCATATTATAAATGTGATTTTCTAAGAAACATTAAAAATGCAAATAAATTATTTGAAAAGATAACGAAAATACGAAGTAATTACAGTATAATCAGTAGTAATAAAATCTCTGGAAATTTCCGTTGTCTATAGTGAAAGTTGGAATCCGATCCAGCGCTTGGGGGAAGCTTATGTTCAGCATGGGATAAAGTTGGTAATACTATAGATTAAAATATGAATTAGATATATAGGTTTTTTATGGTAGTTAAAAATCATCGAATGACGAATCCAGCTCTTGAGCGGAGCGGGAAACATTGTCCGACTTTTACTGACTAAACAATCTACCCCGTCCCTTCCTTGCCTTAGTCCCAGATCTCTGGTGTAACGCTTTCGCATCAACCCTTGGCCCCAGGAGGCTTCGACCCTGTTTTCACCCTACAGTTTGCTAACAAGACCTTGAGACGCGCGGGAACAGTGCGCGCCTTCGACGACTTTGGCTCGGTACAGATGACCGGACGGCGCGGCGGGCTACCCATTGCCCGCCGTCCACAAGCCCGCGTCTACGGTGGCCGGATATCAGCGGGATCGCGGCGGCGACTGCATTAGATATATAGGTTCAAGTAGGTACATATTATTGCAAGTAGTGGCTAATAAATATCTAATTTTGATATAAAAAAATGTAACAAACATTGTTATCGTACACGACCTACATTTTACCGATTTGCACCGACACCTTCAAATATAGATAATGTAATAGGTATTTAGTGCGTGAATCATAAGTGAATCTACTACAAAGTAAAACGCAAAAAATAAACATAATTTTTCAGACTTTTACTGATTAAAACACACTCCTATGTTATTTCTTTGCCTTGTGCTACAGAACCTTAGGTATTCCTTTCAGAAGCGAACCAAGGCAAGCCTACTGGGGTCTTGGGTTCGCGGTGTCCAACACGGCGTCTGGTGGGATCTCATAGTGAAATGGCGACAGCGACTGTCGCAACCCAGCGCTGGGCACGCCATAATCTCGGCGGTAAGTCCCTTCTTTGAGGCGTGGCTGGATAGACCTCACGGCGTCCTCACCTTCCGCATGACGCAGGTTCTCACCGGGCATGGCAAGTTTGGGAGATTCCTGCTTCGTGCGTAAGAGACGCCCGGGTGTCGCTACTGTGTGGGCCAGCCCGGAGGACTGACAGGCCCAGGGGCCCTATTGTACCCGGTTATGCTGACGTCTCCTTGAGGCGCATGGCACACTATGCACTGTCGGCGATTTGGGCTCTGTCTAGACGATTACCGCATGGCTGGATAGCAAGCTACCCATTGCTTACCGACCACAAACTCACGTCCGCAGCGGTTGGCAATAAATTATATTTATCTTTCAAATAGGTTTTCCATAACACTTGTCAGTTTGAACTACGTGGGTCCTGTGGTTCCTAGCTGACTAGTTTGCTACACTGAGAAGAAACACCGAAACAAACTCAGGGGTGAAAGTCTCTTTTAAAGTCCATACAGCAAACATGTAATAGTCAAATCATAGTGATCCAGGTCCATTTCCGTACGCGTTTAGCCGCTTCTTTTGCTAGCATTGCTGCTTCGCAGAAACCGCCTGCCATTTCTCCTCACTTCTGACCATGGTCTGTATTAGGGTCCGGTGTGAGTGGTAGTTGCTGCACATAGCCCTTATGCGGACAAGCCGAGCACAGTCACATTCACCGTATGCTACATCATGGTAAGTCGTAATTTGATCAATACTCTCAACTATAAACTGATAAAGCTCGGCTACAATTTTTAACTCTTCTGCTTTCTTCTTATCTGTTATTATCTGAAATAAACATTCGGCTAAGCATTGGGTTTCATGTTCAAGCACCACTGGTAGACTAGTAGTTACAAAAAAAAGATTCACTTTCCCAATTTTCTGATAAAAAAAACACAGTGAAAAGAGGTGTGTAGGTATGGCCCACCTGTCAAGTACTTACGGATCCCTAATAGATATCGCCGACAAAGCTAATCACTTGGTTTACACCGGAAACTACATCGATGACGCACGAACGGGCACGAGTGGCCGACGCAGAGATATATTATCCAATTTAGCAATAAGTTATTTTAATAAGTTTTTTCATTCATTCTATATTCATTCATCGGAAAAAGTTTCATTATTTCTGTAGGAACTTTGTCTACAACAGATCTGACACTTTCCTGGACCCCTTATACTTTTTGGACACGCCATAAAGTAGTAAAGGGTCTGGACCCTTAATGGCCTGGCCTGGGCCATTAATGGCGTTTTTTATGGTGGGAAAAATCATCTAGGTAATGACGAATCCCACTCTTGGGCGGAATGGGAAACAGTGTCAGACTCTTACTGACTAAACAGCTACCCCTCTCCTTCTTAGCCTTCATTCCGGGGCCGGACCTTCTTTTCAGAAACCGGACGGGGCACCAGTAGGCTTCGGCCCCGCAATTGAGCCTTTATATATAACTAGCTGTGCCCGCGACTTCGTCCACGTGGAATAGTTAATTTGGGCATCATATTTATTTTTGCAAACAACCTCCTCAGCTTTATAAATTATAGCTGTTACTCACGACTTTGGCCGTGTCAATTTCCGTTATTATTTTAGACAATTTAGTTTTTAAAAGAACATAATTGTCTAAAAGTACTTCATAGAGCTACACCCCAACTTGGGCACGCCATAATCTCGGCGGTAAGTCCCCTCTTTGAGGCGTGATATCTATCACGGCATCCTCACCTTCCGCATGACGTAGGTTCTCACCAGACATGGGAAGAAGGAAGAGACGCCCGGGTGTCGCCACTGTATGGTCAGCCCGGAGGATACGGTGGAGCACACGGTGGAGGTGTGCCCCGCTTGAGAAGAGCATCGTCGTGTGATCAGCGGCGGCGACCTCTCGCGCCGGGCCTTGGTTCAGGCCATAGTTCGCAGCGAAGAAGAATGGCAAGCGGTCGCCTCCTTCTGCAAAGCAGTAATGCTCGTAAAGGAGGAGGCCGACCGGGCCGGATAAGGCAAAGGTAACAGCGCCCTCGCCGTAGCCGTCACTGTCACCGCCGCGAGCTACACACCCCCTTGGACACGCCATAATCTCAGCGGTAAGTCCTCTCTTTGAGGCGTGGTTGGATAGACATCACGGCATCCTCACCTTCCGCATGACGCAGTTTCTCACGTTTCTCACCGGACATGGAAAGTTCAGGAGATTCCTGCGCCGGATTCGTGCGGAAGAGACGCCCGGGTGTCGCCACTGTGTGGCCAGCCCGAAGGACACGGTGGAGCACACGGTGGAGGTGTGCCCCGTTTGAAAAGAGCATCGCCGTGTCCGTGGGGGTGATCGGCGGCGGCGAGCTCTCGCGCCGGGCCTTGGTTCAGGTCATGGTCAGCAGCGAATAAGAATGGCATGCGGTCTTCTCCTTCTGCGAAGCAGTAATGCTCGTAAAGGAGGAGGCCGACCGCATAAGGCAAGAGCAACAGTGCCCTCGCCGTAGCCATCGCCGCCGCGATCCCGCCGATATCCGGCCACCGTAGATGCTGGCTTGCGGACGGTGAGCAATGGGTAGCACGCCGTCCGGTTGTCTGGTAACAGTCCAGACCGAAACCCAGTCATCGACGGCGTGCACTGCTACCGCGCGCCTCAAGGTGTTGTCAGCAAACTGTGGGGCCCTTCAGGGTCGAAGCCTTCTGCAGCCGAGGGTTGGTGCGAAAGCGTTATACCGGGGCTCTGGGAATAAGGCAAGGGAGAAACGGGGTAGGTTGTTTAGTCAGTAAGAGTCTGACACTGTTTCCCGCTCCGCCCAAGAGCGGGATTCGTCATTTGATGATTTTTACCTACCATAAGAAAACCCCTCCGCGCCGCCCGCAAGCAACCCCTCTCCTCGCCCGCCGGCCAGGCGCAGCGTCATATTTTGCACATCATGCGGCGCGTGTGAATTTTATATCGGAGTTATTTTAAAATTGTAATATCTTCTAAGATGTTCATTGAAAATAAGTGATGTCAAAGACAATTTTGTTCACAATTACATACTCTTAATCAACAACACATTTATTTGGATAAAGTTTAATAATACTATGTTGACACAACTCTAACAAATAATTGGTAATAATGCATTAATTTCGGCCAAATTTGATTCCCATAAAAACGGTTCTAGTGAGTTAATCTTAAAAGATAGACATATACTGTCGCGGACATTTTTTTAGATCATTTTAAGAGGAATAATTCTTTCATACATATTTTTTTGGTATCTTGAACCGTTTTCGCAGCGCACGCAAAGGAAGCCCTCAAAGATGAATATTATTCCCCGTTTTTTCCACATTTTTAATTATTTCTTCGCTCCTATCAGTCGCAGCGTGATGTTATATAGCCTAAAGCCTTCCTCGATAAATGATCTATTCAACACAAAAAGAATTTTTCAGTTCCTGAGATTAGCGCGTTCAAACAAACAAACAAACTCTTCAGCTTTGTAATATTAGTATAGATAATAGCCGTAACTCCCCTGTTCGAGGAGTGTTTGAAATGACCTCACGGCGTCCTTACCGAACATGATAAGTTTGGAAGGTTCTTGCACCGGATTCGTGAGGAAAAAACGACCGCGTGTCATCACTGCGTGGACAACCAGGAGGACACGGTGGAGCACACAGTAGAGGTGTGCCCCGCGTGGGCTTAACACTACCGTGTCCTCGTGGGGGTAATCGGAGACAATGACCTCCCGCGCCTTGCTCAGGCAAAGACTTTAAGAGATTAAATAACAAATGAGGGTAAATTAGGTCCATTTATCTACCCCTTTACCCGAGGCAATTACCATAGTTGCACCGAGGAAAATTGGGCAACCAGTATATTGTTAGTTCTTTGGGGTGCATTCTTTTAGCTGATGCTTGATTATCTATATATATAAAAATCAATTGCTGTTCGTTAGTCTCGCTAAAACTCGAGAACGGCTGAACGGATTTATCTTATCTTGGTCTTGAATTATTCGTGGAGGTCTAGGGAAGGTTTAAAAGGTGCGAAAAATTCGAATAGTAGGGTAGAGTAGGGTAGAGTAGGGTAGAGTAGGGTAGAGTAGGGTAGAGTAGGGTAGAGTAGGGTAGAGTAGGGTAGGGTAGGGTAGAGTAGGGTAGAGTAGGGTAGAGTAGGGTAGAGTAGGGTAGAGTAGGGTAGAGTAGGGTAGAGTAGGGTAGAGTAGGGTAGAGTAGGGTAGAGTAGGGTAGAGTAGGGTAGAGTAGGGTAGAGTAGGGTAGAGTAGGGTAGAGTAGGGTAGAGTAGGGTAGAGTAGGGTAGAGTAGGGTAGAGTAGGGTAGAGTAGGGTAGAGTAGGGTAGAGTAGGGTAGAGTAGGGTAGAGTAGGGTAGAGTAGGGTAGAGTAGGGTAGAGTAGGGTAGAGTAGGGTAGAGTAGGGTAGAGTAGGGTAGAGTAGGGTAGAGTAGGGTAGAGTAGGGTAGAGTAGGGTAGAGTAGAATAATCTGTTGCCGGGAGCGAAGCCGCGGGCAAAAGCTAGTTTCAAATAAAAGATGAGGGTAATTGAGGTCAAAAATGTAGTAACCAATTTTATTGTTTAACATCATTGACACTAAATTTAGCGCGGCAACCTATTCGCAATATATTAATAAATGCGTTATCTAGCATGTAATATTTACCATAATCGAATAACATATGAGGGAAGGTCCTCTTTCTACCGTATCTTAGATCATATGATATAGATTGATATACACAATGTTGGAAGTATTTAAAAAAAGTGGACTGATGATTTGGCGAGGGTTACGTGGATCGTTGGATGCGAGAATCACGTAACCGGTCATTGTACACTGGGCGAGGTCTATATCCATTAGTCTCCTTCTTCAGCTTACGTCTGAAATGATAATTGGACTGTAGTGTATACAAATAATCGACATATACCATCATCATCATCATCATTTCAGCTGAAAAACGTCCACTGTTGGACATAAGCCTCCCCCAAGCGCCGCCACAAAGACCGGTCTTCTGCGTCTTGCATCCATCGGCTTCCAGCAACCCTGACCAGGTTATCGGTCCACCTGGTGGGAGGCTTCCAATGCTACGTCTACGTCTTCCGGTAATTTGGTAAGTAGACGTATTCTGTGAACCGTGTGAAGATTTGCACCCAGAAATAAAAAAAAAATATCAATAAATTTTGGGGTTCCTCTTACAAAGAACTGAAACTCTTTTTTTTTTTCATCAACCCTTTATGTTTATGTATGGGATATTTATACAGGCTGTTAGTGTAAATACCGTTATCCCTAAAACCAGTGATTTGGTTTCAGTTATAGAACGTAAATTCAACGAAAAAAAAAATACATTTTTTTTAGGAAAATCTCCATTTTTCCTCAAAATTATTTTATCCTACACGCAAAGCCAAATACGACGACTATAACAGAGCGCGGGAACACACAGAGCGTTAGTCCAAACAGGCCGCAGCGCCGCGCGCGCTGTGGTGAGCGAGCCCGCCGACACGACACCCCTCGGCCCCACAGTCTGTCGGCCGCCTCGCTATCGATCGCACGTCACGTTACGGTTGCTCGCAGAGCAGCGCCCGCGCACGCAAATGTGTAGCTAGGTTATTGTGTAGTGATTGTGTCGTAGACAAACGTACAAGTACAGTGGACCAAAATGATTCGGCTTTACGCCGCATCGGGTGATAACATAAACGAGGCTCGAAGAATGTACACAAAGTTATTCCCTGGACTACCTGTGCACAAACCGAGAAACTATGTTGGCGGCTACTCAAAGTGCGTGTGTGTGTCGGAAGTGTGGGAACCAATAGCTGCCAGTTGACCTTTAGGAACGCATACTGAATTTCTTCGCGGAGAACCCAAAGGAGAATACGAGGTACCTAATGATGTGGTTAGTTAAAACTTATGTTGAAAACTTGTTGTTAGGTCAACGTCCTTTGCAGTTGTTACGTAACTCGAGTTAAAACTTATGTAGGTAGTTATAACGGAGCCCCAGGTCAACGTCCCTTGCAGTGTATTATCCATGAATTTACGGACGGTGTCGGACCTATATATTTTGTTTTTTTATTAAAGAAAAATTGATTATTAATTTTTAAATTCAGATAAACATTTTTATAATGAAATCAACTACCTATGGTTTTAGTGACAACGGTGTTTACCCTTACAGGCGGTGTAAGAATAGGTTTATGTATGGAATATTTAAGGATAGGTTTTCAAAAACAACATTGAGATAGATAGACTAAACTTTATTGTACACCAAAAAGTAATAGAACTTATACAATACTTAAATCTATGGGTACAATGGTGGTCTTATCGCTAACAGGGATATCTACCAGACAACCTTATAATGGATCGTAAGAACTAAAATTAATGCAGGGGATAGTCTGCGGTGTACTACTAGCGATTGAGGTTTCTAAAATATATTTATTTCTAAACAGAATAGTTCCCGCGAGAGACACTTTCAAATTGGTAAAATGTACCCCTGTAACTTCTAAAATAAGAGAATAATTAAACAAAAAGAAAAATTACATACCATGTAAACGTCCACCGAAAATTAGTTTGAACGAGATCAAGTGAGTAATTTTTTCTTCAGTTTCATCAGAGAGAGATAGCGATCAAGCGTGAACCTAATCAATAAAAAAAAAAACTGCAATTGGTACGGAACCCTCAGTGTGCGAGTCCGACTCGTAATTGCCCAGTTTTTTTAAGTACAATTTTTAACAAAAAAAAAAAAATGGAAATTGAGACAACAGGCATTTTGGTCAGTGGTAAATGATAACGGGTTACTAGGTCCTTGAAAATCGGGACATCCCTCACAAACTGGGTTACAAACTCCAATTGTAGCTATCAGGAAAAATACTGCAGGTGATTCAACTCCTTAACTCTACGCTGAGTGAATATCTATGACCGCAAATCGTTCGGATAGGTACGGATGGCATAGGTACCTCACATGCATCTCGATGTAGGTTGATAGTACGATGACAGAACGGATAGTCAATCCGTACCTTTCTATTGACAAAATAAAAAAAACACGCTCTAAAAAGTACGAAACAAGAAAACACTCTCCAATGAAATTACTTAGTATGTACAAACTATTAAATATTTACCGTTATTAAATAAACTAACTTACACATATTATTATATTTACGCAAGGCATTCGGCGGGCCTCTCTCTCGTTCGGTGACTCATCGTAACGTTACCGAGCGTTACACTTTTTCATAAGTGACTCCCAGCCGCAACCTAATTTAAGACGTTGTCACGTCAAAAAATAGTAATAAAAAGTGTCAAGTACTGGTAACTAGACTTCCTAGATCATCTAAAAGTTACATAACAACAGTGATGTTCTAATAAACTTTTAATGTTCCCACTGCTGGGACACACGTGAAACGACTGAATGTACAAATATTATTCTGGCCACCAATAACCTAAAAAGGTCATATTAGAACCAATAAATATATATACAATAGGGACCTACCCTATTGTAACCTATAAGGTCCTAATTAGGACCTTTTCGACTATTCACGATTACGCGCTCGTAACATATATTTTTAATTTAATATCATTGCAAAAGAACGAAAATAATTTTGCTGTTAAAACATTATCTATTACCCTAATCGCAATCAAATATAGCTTAAGCCATAAGCAGCTTTTTACTGGTGGATATCCACCATAGGCTTTTTAGCTCTATAATTAATGACTTGTTATAAACTGCCTTTTATTATATGGGTGTTTTTTTTTGGTGGGAAAAATCATGTAATGACGAATCCCGCTCTTGAGCGGAGCAGGAAACAGTGTCAGACTCTTACTGACTAAACGACCCACCTTATTCCTTCTGACCCTTCATACCAGGGTCGGACCTTCCTTTCAGAAGCCGGACCGGGGCCCCAGTAGGCTTCGACCCTGCAGTTGGGTCCCTCCATTTGTTGACAACTCCTTGAGGCACGCGGGAACAGAGCGCGCCGTTGACGACTGGCTTGGTCCGGATTATTACTATACAACCGTACGGCGAGCTACCTATTGCTCACCGTCGGCGCCTACCTATTATATGGGTGTAACGCGATCATGCAGAAGCGATGCGCATGATCGCGATGATGGCGCGCCTGCGTCCTCCTCCAATGGCATCCTGATTGTGTTCTCTGACTGGTGACCCTCTCCCCACTTGCGAAAGTGGATAAGTGTCCAGACACACTTATCTTAGCTGCTGAACCGTTAAACTGTCTGTGCAATGGTTAATTAGTTATTTATAATTATAATTTAATATTAACATTAGGCTAAGTTGTACCACTACTAACATATATGGAAGTTTATGTGAAATATATATGTTTTTAATTTGAATTTTGAATATAAAAGCGAAATACCTCTCATTACCAAAACTCAGAAACGATAACACCTATAAACTTAAAATTTGGTAGGTAGTATCCAAGGTTCCATAAAAGAATCAGACATCCACTACGAACGGATTTTAAATAACTAAGAGTATAAAACAGGGGTTGGAAGTTCGTATGGAGAAATCGACTTTCACGCGGGCGAAGCCGATGGCAGAAGCTAACTATATTATAAAAAATATACTATATTGTACCTACAATAATTTTACTTTAGTGTTATCTTTCTGCGATACAGTCGCTTAATTTTCATGGTCACGCCATAATCATGGCGGTAAGTCCCCTTTTGGAGGAGTGGCTAGATAAGTATCAAGGTATTCTCACTTTCCGTATTACGCAGGTCATGGTCAGACAGGACTGGCAAACATCGGGAAGTTACTGCACCGGATCCAGGTGGAAGAAACCAGCTGGTGATGCCATTGAGCAGATTACCTGGTGGACACGGAGGACCATACGGTAGAGGTGTAACCAGTTTGGGTGGAGCACCGCCGTGTCCTCGTGGTGGTGAGGGGATCTGTTTCAGGGCATAATCCAGAGCAGTTGCAAGTGGTCGCCTCCTTCTGCGAAGCAGCTCTGCTAGCTAGGAAGACGGTCTTTCGAATGAGGAATGGACATACTCAAACCCCAACAGTCAAGACGCCGATCTGACATTCATTCTTAGCTAGAGGTGCAGATAGACAGTTGAGCCTAGTAAAACACTGCTCTCCAGTCGAATCCAGTTTGACTGGAATTTGATCCCAACTTTGAAATAGGCTAAGGCCAAGTAGGTCGATCGAGGTATCAAAGCAAATAAACTTAAATATAGTCGAAGTGACACCATGCTCGCTCGTAGTGAAAATGTATGTATGACGCAATAATAATTTGGGGTCCAAATATTTATTCTGCAGAACACATAAAACTGTGCAAATATTACGGATTATATACTTCTGTCTAATAATAATTTAGTATTACGTCAGCACCGGCTCCAACGACTGTACTCACATGATTTCTTTTTTAACCGACTTTAAAGCTGAAGAAGTGAAGATGTGCCTGAGGCTTTACTATGATATTTTAAAATATAAAGCGTGGGAATGAGAAATACTCGTAGCACAGCAAAGACTAACGGGTGAACACTTAAACACGTAAACAATTCAATACAAATGGATCGCCTGAAGAGCTCATAGTAGAGCCTCTGCTCAGGCTCTAAACAAATTGGTGATAATCGAAATAAAGCTCCAAATATAAAGTTGTCATTTTGTCAATCCTATGCATTTTAAAATGACCGCTGTAATAAACTTGCGTTTGCCAGCATCTTCGCACGTACTTTCAACGCTCGGGTAGACTTCGGTTATGTGAAAAAAAATCACTTCAAAGACTACCTGTAGAACCCACTACTTTTTACTATTAATTTTCAAACCTATTACTTAAAAAAAAACTATTGTTATACCTATTAATGTTAGAAATGCAAAAATCTTTCAAACTCTGTAGATTCATATGCCTTCTTTCACTCTCACACAAAGAGAATATAACCTCGTCGTTGCTCTCACAGTACCCTTGCTACGAGGCCATCTGCCAAGTCGTAATTATTGCTGGCGACTTTTGTCCTGTCACTTACGATTCATGGAAAGAAAAAAAGAAGAAACGAAGAAAAAAAGAAGTGCTCATGCGTTCTACCCTTTACTTCTACGAGTACCTCTATTATATGGTGATTAGTGTTGGTGACCTTTGGCCAGCTACAAACAATGATATACGTACATCACTGCCATGCCAATGAGGGAGAAAGAAGTATTCGAACTTTTTTCTTTTGTGAGAAGATTTAATCCCCAAAATAAATGGCTTGTATAATTAAATACCTATTGATTAAGCTTTAATAAATAAAAAATCATTAGATTCATGCGTTGCTATATTGTTTACAGTTTTACTATTTCAATTTGTCACACGAAATGTTCAAGGCAAAGCTCTTTTTGTAGTACACGTTGCTAATAGGTCAACAGAAGGCGAGTCTAGATATAAATAATATATATCCTGTTATCCGTCTTTAAATGGCAGTAAACATTAGAGGATTTTCTGACCTATGTATCTATGTCATGATGGAATTAAAGAAGGATCCCGGTTGTCTAGAAGATGTCTAGAAGTAACCTATTCACTCTTGACTTTAACCTCTTGGGTTGTAGCTATCAAAAAACACAAACCCTGGTAGGAATGGGCGCCTCTGCTCCGATACGTTTTATGCGTATGTACCGGTTGCGCATCTTCATGCAAAAAAACTAGCCTCGCTGTTTACAATCATCCTCCACCAATTTTTAAGACACCTTTTAACTTTTTATAGTAGGAAAAATCATCTAATGACGAAACCTGGAAACAGGTGGAGCGGGAAACAGTGTGAGACTCTTACTGTCTAAACGACCCACCCTTTTCCTCCCTTTCTTAGCCTTCATACCGAGGCCGGACCTTTCTTTCAGAAACTGGAACCCAGTAGGCTTCGGCCTTTTTTATGGTAGGTAAAAATCATCCAATGACGAGTCCCGCTCTTGAGCGGAGCGGAAAACAGTGTCAGACTCTTACTGACTAAAAAACCTACCCCATTCCTACATCGCCATACATACCAGGGCCGGAGCCTTCCTTTCAGACGCAAACCCTTGGCCCTAATTGGCTTTGACCCTTCTGCAGGGTCCCTACGAGGCTTCGGCCTTGCAGTTGGGCCTCTACATTTGCTGACAACACCTTGAGGCGCGCCGTCAACGACTGGCTTGGTCTGGGCTATTACCAGACAACCGGATGGCGAACTACTCATTGCTCACCGTCCGCAATCCTGCGCCTACGCTGGGACCTCACCTCATATGTCCTCATTGACATTTGTCAGTATCGTACCAACTATAAAGCCGTTTATTGCAACTTTTTTCTTCTTACCCAACTATATAGGTAAGGATTAGCGGATTAAAAAGCATATCAACGTGTTAATAAAATAATTATTATAACATTTTATCGAAGAAATCCAAACTCATTGGTAAATCCCCAGGTCTGTTTTGTTCGTAAGGCATCAATCAGATAACTCTTGATATGATTAGTTGTATGATAACATTTTTATGTACTTATTAAGGAAATATTTTTAAAATTAATAACTTATTTTTTGTTTTAACTGGTACTTCATTCGAAGGTTGGACGCGTACGCTAATGGTAGGGTGATCTTGCACTGGACATATTATGAAGGATAACCCGATTTTATTTATGTGCTAGTGAATATTAAGCAGCTTTGTCATAATAGACAATACGTCGACTGTTGGACATAGGCCTCTCCCAAGTATTCCAATAACGACTAGTCCTGTAGTCCAGACCAAACCATGTCGTCAACGGCGCGCTCTGTTCTTGCGCGCCTCAAGGTGTTGTCAGTAAAGCCGTAGGGACTCTGCAAAAGTATCGAAGCCTACTGGGGCCCAGGGTCTCTATCTGAAAGGAAGGCTTTGCTCCAGTGCGTAGGATAGATAAGGAATGGGGTGGGGTGTTTAGTCAATAGGAGTCTGACTGTATTAACAGATAGTTGCTGGACCGTGAGAGACCCCTTGCAACGCAGCGTCTTTCAGTACGTGCTTGTTTGCGGAGACGCTTCGCGTTGTGCGCAGCGTTTTGGGCGTTTGTCGTATATTACCTGCTAGCTGCTGCAATTTACGAAGAACGCCTAACGCGTCGACCATCGCACCGCGTCTTTATATCGTCTCTCTCCGTAGTCGCCACTCCTGAACTTTTCGTCCACGTCGACAAACATCTGTTCTGCGAGCAATGTGCCCCACCCTCTGCCACTTAAGTTAGGGAATGATAAATTAAAAAAAAAAATTGGTGCGCGCATATGATAACAGATTAAATAAATTTTTTACTTGTAATAATAGTTAGCTACTTCTCAAGTGTATTGAAAAATGTCGAATGATACACGTGAGTAATGTACGGTTACCGTTCTTGGCTCTCTTGAGACCCTCACCACGGCTCGGATTTTAATGTAGGTACTATTCTTAAATGTCCTATGTTATTTTAAACGGAGTAGGTAAACGCGTTTATAAATTATTTTACCCTTGCTGCTTGACCTAGACTTATTAAAGCATTTCCCACGTAGTAGAACGTAGCTTTCGAAAAAAACTGTTTTTTTTTTCATTTATTTTCATATCAAAAAGGTAACTTTTTAAACGCCTAAGATCACGTTGCACGTTAGTTTGCGATTGTAATAATGTAGGCGCTACATGTATATATATTTTTTATTACTTTGAGTAATCATTGATAATAATATTTATTTATTTATTTATTATTTTAAACTTTATTGCACACCAAAATGAGGACAGGATATACAAATATAAAAACTAAGTGTACAATGGGCGGTCTTATCGCACAGGGCAATCTCTGACAGACAACCTTAGGATGGACTAAAATGAAAGGAGATAGATTTGGGGTGGTCAGTGTACAAAAAACGTAAATATAATATATTAATTACATATACCTAATAATAAAAATACACATATACAATATCAATTAATATACTAATAAATATTTAAAAAATAATAAAAATAAATAAGGTTGAGAAAGGAGATTATAGATGTATTATAGTGAAAGGTAATGCTCCTTCACCATTGCTTTAAAAGTCTGTAGCGTTTGAGCACGCCTTACTTCAATGGGTAATGCATTCCACATTCGAGCAGCTTGAATAGTAAACGAGTTGTCAAAAAAGGAAGTGGAATGCATACGAATACTTAATTTCAGATTTTCCAAAGATCTCAAGGTCCTAGAATGTGTGTCACAAAGGAACTGAAAACGTTCTTTAAGATAAAAAGGAGTAGAAGGATTAAAGAGCACATTATAAAGCAAAGAAAGTATATGAGCATTCCGGCGAAGGCGAATAGGAAGCCATTTGAGCTGAGTACGAAATTCGGAAACGTGGTCATACTTGCGCAAGCCAAATATGAACCTGATACAGAGATTTTGAAGTCGCTCAAGCTTATCCAATTGAATTTAATATAATACAGATATCTTAATTAATTTAATACATAAACAGTTACATTTTTATGTATCATTTAATGTATAATGTAGGTTGGTACGTATATCATTACATAGTATAAAACAAAGTCGTCTTCGACGTCTTCCGCTGTTCCTAATTATGCTTAGATATTTAAAACTACGCAACAGATTTTGATGCAGTTTTTTAAAATAAATAGAGTGATCTAAGCGGAAGGGTTTTCTGTACCTATAATATATGCACCCGTGTGAAGCTGGGGCAGATCGCTAGTAAAATAAATATTATTTTAGGAGAACTAAGGTTATCGATAAACATAGCCCGAATAATCGCCAGACTTAAGTGGCAGCAGGTAGGAAAATGGCATGCAAAAATCATGGTCGTTGGAGACGAAAGCTTCTGGAGTGGCGACCGCGTATCGCAGCGTTGGGGGCGTCCTGCAAGGTTGACTGATGACCTGGTGAGGGTCAAAGAAATCAAAATCCTATGAGGCCTATGTCCAACAGTAGATGTTTTTCAGCTGAAATTCTGATGATGATGAACATGTTTTTTTATAAAGGTACTCTTTAATTACGTCATGAGGCCAGTTGCAAACCTCTAAGGCCAGCCGTACACGGACTGCTTCAAGCAGTTATGACCGACTGCTTGAAGCCGCGACCGCGCAGTGAACTATAGCCATCATCGACCGCTCGAGCGGTCCGTGTACGTCGGTCAGCCGTTAACTGCTCGAGCAGTCCGTGTACACCCGCTCTAAGATGTTTATAACGTTTGTTTCACTTTGGCTGCTAAATAAACTACCTGTGTCAGTGCGTTGTAAATTTAACCTTTACAGTCACAAGTGTACAGAATTCGGTATTTCGGTAAGGACACCTTGGTGCCAGCTAACTTAAACGTACCTATATTTTTACGTAATAAGGTTTAAGTTAGCTGGTATGAGGTGTACGGTATTTGGTACACGTGGGCCTAAGAGGTTAAACGTATTCTGAACGTGTTTGTTAGCATGTTTACTAAGGCCTCTGTACTGTGACGCGTAGCATCATAGACGCGTATTCGTCATTAATATATCTTTAAATATTCGACAATTGTTACACAATGTCGTCTAGTCCCAAGCTAAGCAGAACTCAGGTTATGAGTACTAGACAACTGATAAACAAACTTACAGGTATATTTCTAAATACATATGTATTACAGATAAATTACACCCTAACACAGAACAGAAGGTCGTGTTTTTTGTCCTGGATAGGAATCGATCTCACGACTTCCAGTATAGCAGTCAGGGTCACTACCCACTAGACCAACAGGCCAGTCATTATACGCTGGGTATACGCCTGCGTGAAGCTTATACACCAAATATGAAACCCTGTCAACGATGCGGTAGTATCGTGCCGTCTTGCCACGTCTATGAAACTACGCAACCGTGGACTATACTGCCGTGCAGACACTAAAACGCAGTAAAATAGTGTATTTTACAATACTTTTACTGCGTTTTAGTATCTGCACGGCAGTATAGACCATAGTTTTGTATGTACAATACGGCTGTCGGATCTTGGCGAATCTGAAGTTAGACTCTGCGAAATTTAATGCTTCAAAACTCGTACTAAAATAAAGGTTTTAAAAAAATAAATGCCAATTACAGTTTTTAACACCAACAACAACTGCAAATTGTATTTTTTTTTTTGTAGAACTACAGTGCGTAAGCGTGTCCATGAACAGTAGTAGTAGTAGATAGTAGATAGTAGTAGTAGGTGTTATATTTTTTCCCAAGGGAAATCTCGAATAAAAAAATCATATTGACCAAACAATTTTATGTTTATTTCATCACAAACTCATATGACATCATTAATAAAGTAGGTAACATTAATATCTTATTCAAACAAAAAAAATGTGTTATCTCAAAAATAGAGCAATTATTTTTTATTATAATAGCCTTACACAACTAATACTAATTTAATTTTAATTTACATTAATATAATATTATTTATATAATTACATTTTACTGTTAATTTATCACGTGGTTTTATAACCCTAGCTATTGTATAAATCCTTGCCTACGTGGAGTCGGAACAAATGGCTAAAAAAGGGTAATCTTAGAAATTTGTACCATGACATGGATTGTCCTAACGCCAATGTAATTCTGATAATAAATAGTATTCTATGCATTAGTACCTCAACTGACAATATGTTGCAGCATTTTATTGTCAATAAAAAGCCCTAAGAGTTGCTAAACATTTATGAACGCAGTAAATTGAAAATTTTGAGCCATACTTCATAATATAATTTAAAGAAACAGATCTCGCTTTAAGCTCGCCTTTGTACATGAACTGTCATATCATTGTATTTATGTTAAGTTGTTGTGTACAATAAAGAATTAAAGAATCTCTTTTAAATTTATACTTCTTATACTACGAACTTAAGCTCATTGATTTTAAGTTGTAATAAGTTTTACGCCTGTCGGGGTGCTAATAGCATATCATTATGTTACCGTAGAAAATATAACATTATGTCAGGCTTTCCTTTTTCTATCGAACATAATGTTACTATCGTTCATTTTCATTGTAAATTCGATTTAATAATAATATAATAAAGTTCAATGTAGATATAAATACTTTTTTTAGGATCTAATATAAATATTGGTGCATGCTTCCGTACGCAGCCATGCTAATATACCTACACATAGTACTTAAAGATACCATCACGTTTAAAATTGTGAACTTTGTGAAAAAAATACAATTTCCTCAACCAACACTCAGTGCGAATACAATTTTAAACGAAATGTGATAGATATACACAAAGCTTAATTTATCTACGTATGTATAATATTACTATAATTAAAAATAATATTAATCATTTGATCTAGTTACCTCACGATCAGATTTATCAACCGCTCTTTAAATCTATCGCAAAAGTTGTTATAATAAATTCCAAAGAAACAAATTATCTATACACGACACTTATTGTCTTTTTGTATTCAATAACAAAAATATTAACAATTGTAAAGTTGATATTAATCCACTTTAAATCCATTATTTCATGACCATTTTACTATAGGTCAACTGATATATAAATAAATTAGATGTCAGACCTAAATGACGCTATATAGCAAGTTTTAATACTGTTTATGTTAAGCGTATAACAATTAGTGTTTCAATCCAAAGGAATAATAATTTAATAGAAAATAAATTATTTATGTTCACTTTTAATTTATATTCCCAAAGTAAGAATATTGAGAGTAACTTGAAATAGCAACACAGCGCCATCTAGTGACATCTTAGTGAAATAAATACTCGAATGATTGTCATTTATTCCCAAACAATTGACTCCGCGTTTTATGTGTCATAACTATCGCATTTGAATAAAGCATACAATATCCAGTATTGTATACTGTAAGTACGATGACAATTCGTAGTTTTGGAGTTTCTTGTATACAAAATGGTTCACTACCGTGTATTATTTTGGGTAAAAAGATTTTTGATGCGGTGGGCAACGTACAAAAAAAAGTATCGTAACCCCGCACGCAAAAATACACAAGTAGAGATTATAACAATGCTAGGAATTCCTTTTAATAATTTACTCACTACGACATTATTTTTAAAGTGTGGATACTTTTTCTATGCATTTATCTATTGCCAGGAATTATTAAACAAACTCTAACGTTGTCATTCGTTCACAAAGCTACAGCCACTTTAATAAAATTGTTGTAGACGACATACATTTTCAAAAACCAAATATACTTAGAACAAAAAGAGTTAAGGACTACGGAGTGAAATATCAAAATAATGCTTTTAATCACGAACGAAAGAAAAAAAAGAACGCAGCTGATTTTTTTTACCTTCTCCATTGGAACAAATAATGACGTCGTGGTCTGACAACTGTCAAGTGACACTAACCAAGGACAAAATAGATTGTGGTTAGTATAATCAGTTGCAAAAATTACTAAATAAATTGAATAGTTCCTAAATAGACGTTGATTGTAAAGCTTGTAACAAAAACAGTGTTCGTATTTTTGTAACTGATTGTACATACATTAGCTATACACTTTCACCAAAATGTTCTTTCTCTCTCTCGTATTAAATTCAAAAGATGATAGTTGACGCTTCTTCTTTTCTTTTATGACACTTAGAAGGCCCATATTGTGTACTTAACAACGTGAAATACTTCAGCAAGACTAACTAGATACGAACATAAACATTATGAGATTATTTTGTCCTCCCATAAACGAATTTGTACCTTCGAAGCGCTACTCTGAATGAGATTCATATTTATTTTATAATGGTTAAAATATGGGCCTCGGTACGCGTTACAGTTGTTAGTAGCAATTAACTGTTTTCCGGTTTCACCACTTGTTTGTACTTGTAAAGTCTTTTAGATTTTTCGCTCCTCTTCCGTCTTATAATAACTTAACTATTGGATACATAAATAGCACTAATTACATTCAAGATTAAGATATATGGATGTCATTGTGATTTTGTACATACCTAAACGTATGGCAAAATTTTGTATGTGCGTGTAGGGTAGCCTGGGATGTCAGAGAGGCTTAATTATTTTAATTTGGACATCAGTTTGGAGCAGTGTAAGAGCCGAGGGTAGGGCTGAGCCCGGTTATGCTTCGGCTATTGCTTACAGGTGCGTGATGATAATTTCATCATCGATTTCATCCTTTTCATCATCTTCTTCTGGAGGCTGCTTAGCAGCTTCAGCGGCGATAGCTGGATCCGATGCGATGGCTTTCAGACGGCGAGCCTGCAGAACAAAATGAGTACATTTTATTTTATATTTTAGTAACGGTACATCAAATATTTCAATGGGAATGTTTCCAAGTTTCTGATCTCTGCAACTTGGAGAACAATGTACAAACAATTTTACTTAGTTATTTACACAGGTGCGACTGATACGATAAAATACGCACGAATTTCAAACACTTGGTCGTTATTATATTGCCAAAAGTACTATTCAAATAAGATCGTAGAGTATTCATATGGTAATGCAATTTGGGCTCCACACAATGTACTTATTATAATGAGTATACAAACAAGAAATAACAGCAACAATACAAAATATATTATGATAAACATACATTCGGTAGTAAAACGTTCAGAATTTACCTACTACTGAAACGATTTGAGCAATTTCGAAATGGGTATTTTTATCCTAAAATAGTTCTTGACATTTTTTATTTAGTCCTTTGAGTCTTACTGCTGTACAAAGGCCTCCTCAAGTCCTTACTGTACATAAACAAACATTTTTGATTACTATCCACCCTAAACAATACCATATAAACATCTTCCTGCTGAAATGATGATTATAAAGATGACCGATATGACTCATTTATCAAATATTTCTAAACAATCATTGACAGTCGAAATGTTTATATATTGTGCGTATTTAGGTATAAATACCAGATGGGCGTACGCAGAGAATAGTGGTGTTTTTAGGACAGCTAGGTGTAAGGACGAGCAACATGCGTGTGAAACTAATATGAGTTTGATTTAGGTACGTTATTGCGATCAAAACGCTTATGACCAAATCCTCCGATTGCCGCAATCTTACCTCTTTACCAATCACAGAGCTAAACGCAGTAAACGTTTCAAATAAATTTATTATAGTTGCTGGAGAGAACGATGACCCAAGTATTCTTGTCCATAAAGATTCCGCTTTGAAACATTCAATTCTGTCTAACGTACCGAGTTGTCAATTCAAAAGAGCTCTTAAATGGTCTAAATGAAATAAAAGTTTTAAATATAAATACTGACCTTTCTCTTATGCAGAATTTCGACTACGATGTAGCCAGCAACTCCAATGAGCAGCATCACCATCATGACGTAGAGTTTCATCCTGGCACACAGGTGCGTGGAGTAAGCATAGGCGATCACAAAGCCAGCAGACTCCCACAGACGATAGTTGGAGAACGCAGCCTCTTTGTTGCGTCTGAACAGCACTCCGTACAAGCCTGGAATTTGAAAAATGGGTAATTTAGTAGAGTTATTTGAGAACAAGTTCTTTTTTATAATTAACCCAAGTGCTCCAGAAAAAATAAAAAGTGATCTCTAATCCAGTACAAATAGTTTATCGTTCGTGTATGGTTCGCCAAGTTGTGTCTTACTCTGGTCAGACGTTTAAGCGTAAACATGTAACAAACAGATCGATAGAAAGAGTTACTTTCGCGTATGATATACCTGTATACCGGTACCGGTAGTACCTACTACTGAAGACACTTCTGCCTCTTCGAAACAAAAACTTCCAAGGGTTTGGTTTGACACCGGACCGCAGGATTTAGGCAAAATAATTTTCAAGTGATCAGGCAGAAATGACGGTGATAGTACCTACATCCTAGAACTAATCTCAAAGACGTGTGACATAATTATGTACCCTACATGTTAATTTAGTACCTGAATACCGGAGGTGTGGATCACGACCCAACCTTCCCAGTACTGGCAACATTATCGGTAGTCTATTTTTTTGTGTATCAAAACTTATAAAGCTGTGGACGTTTAGACGACATTTCTGTGTTTTTATTAAAATAAGGTCAGTTTATAAGGTCTCTTACGACAAGTAGCTTTCTCTGTTCGTCGAGAATAGATGACAGATCAGAACTCAACAAAATGACAGCATAATTAGCTTCAATTAGTGTCCGACTGATAAGATTGACTCATGCAAATGATGCACGTAATTAGTAATTGTATTACTAGCTGAATAGCGGAATGTATGGAAGCAATTACTTTAATACTAATAGGGTTGCAAGAGCTGATAAAAACGTGTTTTGGTCACGTGTTCTATCTCAATAAGTGAAGCGTTCAAATCGTTTTTATACAATAGCGTCGCACATGGATACTTCATATTGCCATAGCATGTTATGAATAAAATAATACAATGACTTTAACACTATGACGCAGCATTCGTTTTTTTGTAATATTTTCATGTGGTACGGGGCGTTTACGACCCCGTATGAAAACTATCTTTATGATGGTAAGGGGTCTATTAGACCCCGTAAAAATTAAAGAAACTAAAAGCTTTTTTGGCGGTACGAGGTCAAAGTGACCCCATATTTAAGTTTGCATTTAAGATTGTTTTTTTTTTAGCCGCACCATTACGAAGACACATACGAGGCCTCTTTCCTTAGACCTCGTTCTACATTGAACGTGTTAAGAGCGAGCTCTTGAATGAAAATAACCGCAAGTGAATGATTATTATTACATTGTCTTATATATTGTACGTCAATAATTTCTTTAGAAACCGGGTCTTAGACGATTATCCTTAAGCAAAAAGTCGCGGGTAGACGAGGAAAATACGACTCTCACCGAGCGATTGGATTTTGATTGGCCGTTTTATGCTCGCGATAAAATTCTATTTTTAAACTGTAGTACTAAACGTTTATGGCTTCGGGATAAAGCCTCCATGTCTGGGTTACGAGTGTAAATGGCCAAGAAAGCAGTCTTTTAGATACATACTTTAGTAGGTACATACGCAACTTAGTAATTATATATTACCTACTAGATTTTTCAAAATGGAAGACTTGCAAGTTTTAGGTTACATAAATGTTAGTCACTACTGAAACCCTAGGTACCCAACAAAATTGTTTCAAACAAAAAAAAACAACGAGTAATTTGTAAATTTAATTTAAGTTCGATTATAATTTATAGATTAAAATTTATAGTGAACTAGATTTAGCTCGCGGCTTCGGTCCCGGCAAAGAAAAATGTGATAAATGAAGAACCACTCGACCGATTTTGTGAAAACTTCACATGAAACATCTAGTAAATAGTCCAAACAAAGCCTAAACATTTAGTTTGGATAGGTGAGCCCGTTCTTAAGTTATAAAATTACAACAAAAAGTTGCATTGATTTTTATATATATTGATAGGCTTTTAATAAAATAGTCTTTACACAATCAATGATTACTGCTTACCATCTAGTTAAATCGCAGTTTAGCAGTAGTCATTTAAAATTATGCAAAAATAATTAAAAAAAAACTTGTTTCATTTCTCCTAGAAGAAATTTCTTTAGTTTATTGCTGCATGCATCACCTATTTATTGTTTCTGTCTTTTATTTGTATTTTATTTTTCTTATCTGTTTATTATATGTAGATATTATTATATTATTATTATATTATTAATAAATAAAAATGTATGTTTCAAATAAAACTGACGTACAATTTATTGATCTACTTTCAATGAATGTCATCAAGAAAAATATTTTTTAGAAACCTCTTAAATGGCGAGAGTAAAATTAGTACTACAAGTAACGTACATGTTATATATGACTAGCTTTTTCCCGCGGCTTCGCCCGCGTGGTATTGGGGTTGGGGTTGGGGTTTCAAGGATAAAAAGTAGCCTATGTTCTATTCCGGAGTGTATCCTATGTCTGTGCCAAATTTCATCCAGATCCGTCCAGCCGTTTTGGCGTGATTGAGTAACAAATATCCAAACATCGTAACTTTCGCATTTTTTACAATATTAGTAAGATTAAAATATTCTTTTTCTATTCTTAGTCTGCAGTCTGTTAATAGTGTAATAACAATTGCGAATCGTGGGCTAACTTATAGGAATGGCTTTACCCCTGAGGCTAGCGCTCAGTGCGCATCTAGTTTTATTTAAAAATAATATTATTGCAACATGGTCTGTTTTTTTTTTAGTGGTTTATCGTTTATAATAAAAACATACACTTTTATAATCGTAATTAATTCTTGCTCAGCCATATTTTAGAACGTTTTCAAAATATACTAGCTTAGATCAGCGGCTTCGCCGTTTGTTGGTCGGTTGCTTAATACAAACTTTGGACAACCATTTGGTTCCTTGAAAGGGGTGTGGTCGGAATCCTGACTGGGGCGTAAGGCCGTTGCCTCATGCGTGGGGCCTCATCCTTTGCCAGCACCATTGCTTCGTAGAAGGAGGCGACCGCCTGCCACATAATCTCCTTTTTGGGTATTCAATTTGTAATTAAATTATGGTAGTCCATTTTAGAACGTGAATTCCTATTGTATAAAGAACTTATTACATTATTATAGCTAGCCCATGCTGTCCTACAGCTGGGCAAAGACCTCCCTTCATTCCTTCCAGTTATCTCGGTTACCCGCTTTATCGTTTCAATTCCCAAGGAAGATATAAAGACCTTCTTATGTAATAATTATCTACTAAATTAATTACTTGGTTAGGAACTTACTATCACATAATGAGAGTTAATTTTGTTCTTAATCGATTTCATATCTCTCTTAACTGTAACTTTCACAGTATCATAATTAAAATCAACAAACAAATTAGAAATTGCTTTATCACTATAAATAATATGATGAATATTAGATTGTGTGGTTTTGCGTTCAATATTAAAAAATAAAGTGGTTAATTTGTAAATTTCTGTTCCAGTTTAGACAGCATAAGGTTTAAAGTGCTTAAATATTTTTTTAAACATTAAAAAACTAACTTTAAAACAAATTTGATCAATTTATTATACAGTTTTTCAATTTATATGATATGTACAAACTTCTGCCAACGACTTTGTCTGCGTAAATGGCGGTTACTGAGGAACAAAACTCGAAATCACTAGATAATACTTAATATTTTTCAACAAGAGGAAAAGATACCATAATAGTTTTTAGCGAGACTAACGAACAACTATTTACTTTTAAATATAAGACTCCAAATCGGTCCAGCCATTGTCGAGTTTTAGCGAGACTAATCAACAGCTAATCATTTTTATATATAAGATTGTTAATTGAATTTATCTAAAAATTAGAAGATTGACAGTGCAGTGATTGAGTGCTAAGGCATTAATTTTGCCCCAAGGCAATACCTAAGGACATTTTCTACCAGTCAACCAAGGGATGTCGATGTATTAAATAGCAGGGGAAGAAAAAAATAGTTTACTATGAAAACATGGATACAAAAGTAGCCTATAAAATAAGGTTGCAAGTTAAATATAAGTTTAACCAAACTATCGTTTTTGTGTCCTAATTTCACGGTTGACAGATGAGAATGGAAGAATATAACCTGTTTTTTTTACCCCAAGTATTATCGTGCCACAAAGGTTAAGAAAAAGATCACAAAACAAAACAAAAAAATCATGTTATTTCTAATTAAATTACCTAACTTCTTATTCAACGATCTAGCACGAAAATGTTAATAAACCGCGCAAAATGATAAGAATCAGGCGATCTTTATACTTATTTAGTTCCCACAATGGCGGGTAAAAAACTAATTCTTAAAGTAATAAATTGTATCCACAGTATGGTCATACATATTAATGTACAATACATAATGTTAGTTAGCTCTAAGCTATAGTGCTAACTCGTCTGTGTCCAACTTAGGCTGCTTACAGACGAGCAGCAGGTAAAGGTGAGTATAGCAATTTGTTGAGAACTGTGGTGGCCGAGTTGTAGGTCGCGGGTTTAAACACGGCTAGGCGCATTACTCAAAGGTTTAGTCGAAGACCAGCGTCGGGCAACTGCTAGGTAGTTGTCTAGCATTATGCTGAACCTGGCTGGCCCTGTTTGGCACAGCCGTGAGACACATTGATATTGTTATATATGTTTAATTTAAGTTTGTAATTATTTATTTGTTTGTTTATGTTGCATGGCGAGCCAAATAAACATTTTTTCTTTCTTCTTTTCTTTCTTTAAAAATTTCGTTTGACTCTGTGCCGTAGGACTCAAGCGAATTTTTTTTAGCGGTCAGGCAGAAATGAGCGCAATAGTACGCCTTGATTCTTAGTGATCATCACTGAATGCATCAAATCAGTATTTGACAGCAATTATAAAAAAGGACATGTTATTCATAGTTTCATACTAAGAGCATTAAGCTAAAACGATTAGGTACGAGTGTAACTGGTGACAGTGCAGCCAAAACAAATGATTGATCATTGATCGTTGACTTTTATCGACGTTGATTGGCGTCAGTCGATTGGTGTAGCCGCCGGCTTTGATTTGAAGTCGTTTGAACTATCGGTTGACATCGACCAATTAATATTTTTGACAAAAAGATAGACAATAAATCTCAATAGGTATGTAGTAGTTGGATGACAGTGGCTGATTTACGAGACTGATTCGCTAGTTCAAACACAGGCAGGCGCATTATTTTGTGTAGCCCATCTATGTCATCATCACTGGTGAAAAAAAAGCATTTCTAAGACATGGGAGTTGGGACATACACCAATCCGCACTGGGCCCGCGTGGTGGATTACTACCTATTCCCCTTGAGACCTGAATCTTAGCAGTGGCAAAATTATAAGGCTGATGCTATGTTAGGTATGCAAATATACAACATAAACCACAGCAAACTTGCCAGTGAATGAATTATTTCAAATATCTTCTAGAAATTAAATAAAACAGTCTTTGTTGATAACACAAAATTATTTGATATATCGAAGTGGAAAGCCAAACGAGTACTTCAGTCGGGCTGACATTTATCCTGCTCGTCTGCAACCAGCCTTACGGGTGTCATTATAAAAGTTACCAGCTAACAAATGAATATGTATTCGAGATTCATGATTGTCGCGTTCTGTATATTATACTTGATCTTATGACCTTTCATGTTTGCTTTTGTATACGCTTAAGACCTATCTTTAACAACCAGTTAACTTGACCTGCATCTTGTATAATAATGCACTGTCTTAGGGACCAAACAATGTATTGAAAAAACAGTTAATTATGCAACACGGATAGACTCAATTTTCTTTGTAGAGAATAAATTGTTGTATCAGTTATCTGCTGGAGAATTTTATAAGCTAGTTACATTTTAACATTTAATTAATGCGTTTCTTGAAACACATTAAACGCAACCCAGGTAATTCTTATTACGTAAGGAATAAAAGGTGTCATAAAAAGTGAACTAGGAGTGTGGTAAGTGGTTTTAATGACATTTAATAGTCTTGACATCTTCAATTGTGTCATTTATTTGCAACAATATTTCTTTGGATCTTGATCCCAATACCGAACTAAAGACTTTATACAAAATACGACCGATCAAACTCTCTATTCTCTAAGACAAATAGCCTTGAGCACAGCGATGGCTTTGTGACGAACTCCACCTTCTCCATTAGAGTTGTATGTGATTTAGATTTTGTCGCTGGGCCAGTACTGCTCTAAAGGCCGTGTTTTTAGATAATAGCACCCTTGATCCATCTATCTGCTGTTCTTTGGACCCAACTTAGAGGCGGTGTACTCCATGCTTTGTAAACGCGTTGTTGACGCGTTTTTTATAAACGAGCGCCAAGCGTTTGACCCGCATGTGATAGCGTTGGTATCGCTACCAACACGTTTAAAAAACGTGGTCTGGTTGAGCCACCGTCCACACCACGTTTTTTATCCAATCGTAATAACCATTCAGTACAAATTATCCAAAAATATAAGATAGAGACTCACCGTTAACTTGCGTCTGCCATACAGCATCACCAACGCCCCAAAGGCCGGAGATGATGAAGAATGTCGTCGGTGTTTCAGGGTTCGGCTTCCAGATGAGTAGCCAAACGATAAGTCCTAAGTGCAGAGCAGCTCCCATCACAAGGATTGGGAACCTTCCAATGTACTTCATGGCCGATCCGAAGACCAGCGAGCATATCGCGTTGACTACCCCGAAGCAGATCATCACATACCCGATGGATCGGATACCGAGCGCGCACGACACGTATGCCTGGAAAAGGATATTGGGTTATAGAATAGTAGAAATAATGTAAAAGTAACATTTAAACATACATTCACAACATTAGGGGACAAAATGTCCCGTTACATTACATGCAACGCTCGATCTCGGCGCTGCAACGTAGTCCAGTGTCCCAAAAGTTGCCTTCCAACAATTTATAATGCATGGATAATGTGCCCACATTTCGTTTAAGAAATAGTGAATCTGAAGCTTTAAAATAGGCTGGAAATCTATTTTTTTAACGTCTTTTTTATCAGTTATAAAGTTAATTGGATGATGATACCTACTTGAAAATTAAAGGATGGCAATTTTTGATTTTCAAGAATCATTTCCATAAATCAGCTAAATTTAATGACGGTCTGGGAATTACAAATCGTGTAGCCATTTTTCCTTTTTGTTAGTTTTTTTTGTGTTTGGCACTCAAGTGTTTCGGTTGAAAACATCAAACTTAGTGTTAGTAATAAAAATTCTAATTTACCGCACTTTTTACATAACATTGGTAAATATTACCTACACTTCTTTGCGTGCACTGTTGGATAAAAAACTTTAGTAGCCGTTCCGTTTCAAGTGAATAGAATCCATTTACCTAACATCCTATGTATAACGGTATTCGTAACTAACGTTGGAGGTCATTTTGCAAGCAAAAAATTCAACATTCGTTTAGAATCGTCGTTTAGGCTGACGTGAGATCAGTTCTTAAGTTACCATCAACAAGGCTAGCAATTTGGAAGAAACTTTTTTTCTGCTGTTCCTTTCAACTGCATTACTTCTGGGCAAAGACGTTCCTCCTTCCTATCATCTTACGCTGGTCCGAACTTCCTATCTACAGTTCTGGCGAAATCTGTCCAGTTCATTCCACCAACTTCTTCAACAGACAGACCGCTTCATGGTTTGCCGCAACCCTGTCTCCCTGTCATCAATTCTGTTACTTTTGCTTGCAGATTATCGAGCATGCGGCAGACATGTCCAGCCCAGACCCATTAAAGTGGAATTTAAAAAATAATTGTATCTTGTGAATAAAAGACGAATACACCTGAATCAGGAAGCACTACAACTGATTTAAAGAACTATTCACGGAATCGAGCTATTCTTTGGAGGTGATTACTCGATCGCAATCAAAATAAACCTATTGTACATAAACTTTGAGTACCTTCTTATTTGCCATTTATTTTTTATGATTGACTTCCGCTAGCATTCCGTATATATTAATATAGGTACGTTAGTGTCATCAAGATATCAACGTAAAACGTTAATAAAGAAAATATCGTGATATTAATTTCAATAAAAGAATAGGACTTAATAATATCTGGTCTCTAGACAATAAAAAATTAACATAAGTACTACCTAGATCTTATCTTTGAGCAGCAAAATTGAAAATCATACCTTATTTGTTTTCACAAATACGGAGACTGAAAATTCAATTATTCAATCATCGTCCAACATGTTAATGTAATTATTTTCAATCAAAATAACTAGCTAGGCTATTAACCTAGGGCTACACGAAACTCAGTTTCACTTCAAACTCACGATATTGAAAAAAAGGTCGTGTACACTTGACTTTACGGATATAAGTAGTAGGTTTGAGTAAGTACCTGGGTGAAATCTGCTCCAATAAAGGCTTGCTCCATACCAATCCATAGCGTAATCGGGATCAGCAGCTGCTGGTTGGGTTTCTTTAACTGGTAAGCCGTGGCTGACAGTAGCTGAATTCCAGTCAACTCCTTTGAGGGATCTGACTTTCTTTGCTTCTCACCATACCTGGACAAGAACGAAAATGTTAATTAATGAAGATAACATGAAGAAGATAAACATGGTTATTTTTCCGATGAAGAGGAAACGACTCTAAATGCTAAAAATTTAAACAGAACCAAGTATGAAACTAGTAAAAAACAGTTCCCTAACACTAATTACTTATCAGAGGCAATGAAAATCAGTAACTCGTTCAATTAACAGAAGAACAAAAAAACAAAAAAAATACGTACAATTAATAACATGAGATGTATTAAAAAATACTTGAGTATATTGTGGGAAGTTTGTAAAAATTTAAAGCAATTACGATAAAGGCATTGATACGGGCGCGTCCAAATATCAATCTAAGTCACAAATTGTATTCATATAATGGCAAAAACTAAGCGTCACGTTGTATACAAATTGGATTTAAGAAGCTGGGATGACAATGACATACGAGTCTAATATGTTCTGTACAGATCACAACTTTATTTAGCTGTTTGTGTATTACCCATGGATATCTATCACCGTTATGTTACAACAATGGAACGAGTTGTGAATAGGAAAAAGATTGAATGAACGATTGGCGAATTATATCTATACTCAACCCATAGTAGTTATCGAAGTAGGCCCAATAACTGCTTACGAAAGCGTAGGCGTAAGGACCTTTCATTCCTTGAATAAGCTTACAAAAGATTAGATAAATACTGAAATTGAAAATATCGAACATTGAATTGTTTAAGTGACCGGATTTTATACGGTTGTTTTTTTTTATTGTAAACTAGTACTTAAGTATAAGCTGTGAAATAAGCCCTTTACAGTTTTAAAATCATTGTTATGGCGGCTCCACATTAATGTCTTGAATTCATGCGCGAATTCATACAATGAATTCCGGGATTATCGGGAAACTGGCATGAATGAGCGTGAATTCCTCATTCACGTTCACAAATGTTTACGGAGCTTCACGGCATAATGTGGAGGTGCCATTAAGTTGACTATGACTAAAATAGTTTACCTTGACAGTGGATCAACAAGAAGAGCTACCATAAGCACGGCTACAACGACACATGCGAGATATATGGCACTGATCTCATATATCTCGCTGTCTGGCGGCCGGTGAAGGTTCTGGTTGTCATGATGACCTCCTCCAATCATGCAGAAGTTCGCGCCGCAAGTCAGGTACGTCTTGCTCGAGTTCTCAGCCGTCACTGTCGTGTTGTGTACTCCCGACGAAAACACTGCCGAATAAAAGACGTGCTGCATTCGTAAGCATATAGAATTTAGCCCGAGTCTGGACTTCTGCATAAAATATTTGAGATGCTATCAGAATTATATGAATATTAAGGAACAAGGGCAGTGAAAATCGTTGAACTTACCTAAACTTGAGATCAAATTTCCCCAAAGCTCAGCTGTCTGCCAAGCAAGGAAGAAGAAGCCGAAGAACCGTACAATAATACCGTCCACGGCCTGGTCGGTCAGCTTCGCGTAGACGCTGCCCGCCTGCGTCAGATACGTGGCCTTAGAGGTCCACATAGGAGCCGCTCCTAACCCAACCACCACGCCCGCTGGGACGAGGGTGTAGAAAGCCGGGTAAAACTGCGCCCCAATGTACGGGGCGTAGCACATCATGGATATACAGAGGGTCCATTTGACTGTTAGCCTCTTTATTAGGAATGTGGGTACAAATATACAAGAGACGACAAGTGCTGCGTATATCGAGCTTAGAGACACAGTTCCGAGGCCATCTGCGGCGTTTATCGAGGACTGCAGGTTAGCAGTTCCCTGGAAGGCGGTAAATTGGATCATAAATGCTGCACTGACTGCGGCAATGTTCTTTAGTATTCTCCATTTTTCGTTGACGCTTAATTGAACTTTGCCAGACATGTAGTTGTCATCTTCCGTGGGTAGCGGTGGGGGTTTGACGATGTCATCGTTCGAGTCGCGGTCGTAGCCGTCGTTTTTGAATCCTGTCTTGATCGTGTACACGGAGTCTTTGTCCGGACGATCATCTTCACGTCCGCCGCCGTGCGTAGCCGTCATTCCGTGTTTCTCCTGTTGCCCTGAGAACAAACAAATTTCAATTGAGATAAGGATTATCTATTACTGTAAAATATTATGGATAACTTATCTATATTATTATCCTTCCTACACGGCACCTATATTTTTGAAATATATAAAAGATCTTCAGACAAACCGGTGGCTGCAAACCATGCAGTCACTTTTATAAGCAAATAATAAACAGGATTTCATCGCGATAAACCGATTTATTGGTATGCAGGCCGTTGTTGGGATAAAAAAAAACATGCCGTATTATCCGGTTTTTAAAAACGTACCTAATGTGATTGACATTCTTGAATTTCGAGCTTATTAGCATGCACCTGAGGTAAACTTTATAAGTTTGTATCGTTATTTTTTAGTATATGTTTTTATTATTTTTACAGTCGACATATAGCAATAACGCAGGAAAAAATTGGGTCTTTCCTATTAAGTAGCTGTCTACTCTTTGATAAGTGTGGTTTAAATTGCTTCTTTCAGCAAGTGTTCGCTCCAAAATAGCACACTTATTAATCTCGCCTAATAAGTACTGTACAAAGCGTATCTACTACGCCGTTTGGTAAAGTTTTTGTGACAATTACGATTTGATCCGCATACAGCAATACAATGGGCACCTTCGGCTGAGTACATATCGTCCTATTGTTTGCTGGGTTTCACAAAATGTTTCGTCATGACATAATCACCACGTTTACACCGAGTGCGCCTCCCACCTGAAAAACTACAGCTTCAATATAGCGACTCTTTTTGTACTATTGACGTCGGGCAAAGCCAAATTGCGGGTTATTGATGCTTACAGTGTTATCCTCTGAAGTGTCATCAGCACTTGTCAATAGATGTCGCTACACGTGCTCAGTCATTCAGAGGCTTTTTAAGGTGTTCGACAATGCGGACGTGGCTAACGCAAACACCTGCTTTTCTCAGTATCCACTTGTATAGTTGTCAGTTTATTCAAACCGTGAAGAAAGTTGTCGTAGTAGCCATCCGTCAATACAATTGCTCTGTCGCTATCGGTCACCGACACCGGGACACTACAGTATGAATTATGAAAACAAAGTACGGAGTTTACAAATACTCTCGTCTATACTAACGTTCTACACTTCCATACACCCACAGATATCATACAGCGACCAACGTACACGATCATAGGCTACGTAGCGTTACCGAACCCTTACAAAACATTTACTTGAATTTATTATCTAAATATCCTTTGTTGTGTCGTTAGCATTGAGTATATCTTATCGGCCAGTTGTCTTATATGGGTAAATACTTAAACTACTTTTATAGTTATTTGAATGCCATATTTTAGTATGCAGTTACGGAGGTGTTTATGTTCGTCGGGGAAGGCAAGTGTGCTCTGCACACTAGCCTAGCCCACACAGGGCTTTAGTTAGGGCTGCGAAACGCACTTTGAAAATAGATTTAGATTTTTTATTTTTTAAAATCTTACACAGGGCTTAGAAGTATCAATAATTCTATATTTACGTAAAAAAAAATATATATAAACACAGAACTAAACTTATTAACTAACATACATGTGTATCGTATCTTCAGAATCACTTTGAAATCAACATATTTATTTAGTTAAAGTCGAGTTAATGAATAGATGACGATAATTCACGCTGTTAATTGTCTGACAGTTCAGTTACAACACTTTTTAAATATCATACACGTCTTGTTTTCAACTTCATTTCCATATTTCATGAACATAAGTGCATCAGTGAGTCAGGCGTCCTCCTATCGGAATATTAATTACAATGATTAAAAATACAAGTTTGTGTCATCTTGATCGTCGTTTATATGTGAAATGAGCGAAATGTTGTGTCTGAAGATACAACATTGACATTCGATGTTGCTGTCATTTGAGTCTCGGACGATATTATCAAACCGCAAATTGTTTTATCAATTCCATAATGACTGCCGATTTATATCTACCATCAAGTAATGTGAACAAACTGTTTCGATCATCAACTTTTTTTCGCATGATAAATATTTATGAACGTTATAAAAGAATGAGAAAAGTTTAAATATTATTAGAACGAGACTGGCGTGTGCCTGCGCACCGTTTGTGTCGAAATTAGTGCACATGTATTCAGATCATGCCGGAGACACCCAAATCGAATAGCTATCGAATGCTCCATTGTGCAATTTAATGACTGTGAGCGATGTCTGTTTGTTGTTAGATTTGTAACACGAGTTATTGTTGCCAGTACTCATTGTCAGGTGGTTGTGGGGTACTGTAAACACTGCATAGAGTAGCTAACAGAACAGAGAACACCCACACTTTGTTGCTTACTTTTACCTGGACTTGAGCAAAATGCCAGTATTAAGGGTGTATCTGGGCTTTAGTTCCCTCGCCCTCAGGGTTCCGCCTTCCCTTAGGGATTTCTGCACCGGGAAGGGCTTCCTCTCGAGGAGAAGCTGCAAGAACTGCTAATCCGTTGGAACTTGGACTTGGTCTATTTACTTCGGCTTCTACGTGGAAACAGTGAAGTCTCTACTCTTTTCAATCCCTAAAAAGGATGGATGTAATTTTTTTTTATGGAAAAACCTACTTTTACACATTTATGTTTAATAAAAACCTGTCATTACTAAACAATAATTAACTTGAGACCGTAATGGTCTTTACGTTGAAACCTATCTACCAGTAGTTTTCCTTTAATCAAAACTTTTATGAATGACAGACATAAGTAGTAATATATATTTTTTTTATAATCTGTATAAGAATAAGGGGTGGTACACAACTAAGTATTTATTTATTCATAATTGTTTTTCTGCCGGTATGATTTGGTGGATAACAACCGGACTATAGTTAGGCTACGTTCAGACCGACGGATTGTCGGCCGCTGAAAGTGAGCGAGCGTACTTTCTCGTTGACACCGAACCGACAGAATACTACTATTATGTAGCACATTGTCACTGATTCTCGGTGACCGATTATTGTATTAAGCATAGCAAGCGTACTCTTTTGTTTTCACGAGTAACGTATTCTACGCTGTAGCGTACAATCGGCTTGGGGAGAACGCATGAGGCAGTTCGAGTAAATGATCACACCAGGGTTGACACTTGACAGTGAGTATACTCAGAGTCAGCGGCGAAAAATACATTTTGTGTGAACGATGCTTAATGAGTATCTATTGTTCTGCTTCATGCTCACCGTGGAAAATTAATGTACTAGTGCGTACTAAAGATACATCACATATCATCGACACGTGATTTTTTGTTACGGTAGCGAATCATTGTTGACTAACCTGTTGGTCTAGTGGTTTGTGGCCCTGACTGCTTAGCTGGACGGTTCGATTCCTACCCAAGATAAATGTTTTTATGATATCCAATGTCTGGGTGTATAATTAATCTATAATATTTAAGTTTGTTTGTAAGTTGTCTAGTGTTGACACTAGATGGCGTTGTGTGAAAGTCGTGGAATTTTGTGGTGCCGGATTTATCACATATCCATTTTGTTTTTTTTTTTTGTAAAGTAATTTAAGTAACGCTTTTAAGTTGTCGTAAAACGTCTAGAAACGTAAAAACTGAACTGGCCACTTTCATATCAAGTTATGAGTAACCTGACACATCGATACCCGTCGGGTGGATTGAAATATGAACGTTCATTAAACAAAATGACGTACGTACCATCGAAGACATTTCCGCGTGACTATCGCTAAATTCATTTTTGCTTGCACTCGAAACGAAAACTTCAAAGGTTTGGTTTGAAGTCGCGACACAGGATTCAAGCGAACTTTTTTTAAAGTGAACAGGCAGAAATGTGATAGACAAGTTCTTATGTAAAAAGTTTTCTATACCTAGGTATACATGGATCATGTATTAATGACAGAGATATCAAAGCGTTTTGAGAGAAAATAATTAGGTAAGTTGTTTGTCTTATACGTCAAAATTATTTTGCTTAAACATTAAAAATATGTAATGAGGTTTTTTATTGTTGACCCTGATTTGTATGTAATTAAACATGTATGTACGATATTACATTAGGAAAATACATAAAAATTGCAAAAAAGCTTGATTTTTAAAAGTGCCTCGCAAAAACGAAAATCTTGAATACTTATTGTTTTTTTAATTAATATAAAACCACTGTTTCAGGACTGTGAACTCGATACTGAACCGGGCGGAGTTCATACAAAATACACGGTGCGGTGACTACAAGCGGCCCTTAATTTCCTTTAGTCTGTTCAACGCAAGTAGGAACAAGTAATCTATTAAAAAAACAAACTAATCAAATCCGTTACATTAATTGTCTGAGTGTAACGAACAAACATTTCTATCTGAAGACAGAGTTCGTATATTAAGCAAACAATTACGTAAATTGTTTTTAATATATGCACGAAGCGTGCCCTGTTGGCACGACAGTCGCTTGAAGCAGGATCAACTGAACTGTGCTCTTTGTATCAAAATTGTGGGTGGTGCTCAATAGCCTTTACTTGTTGTATCACCATCATCAGACATCCACTGTTGGACATAGACCCCTTCAGAGTGACGTCATAATGACCAGTCCAGTGCAGTCTCGCATCTACCAGAATCCCGCAACTCTCACCAGGTTTTTTGTCTGTTTTGTGGGAGGCCTTCCAACGCTGCCTCTTTCAGTTCGTGGTCGCTTCTTCAGAACCTTTCAGTCCTGTCGACTGTCTATGTTTTCGCCACTTAAGTTTGGCGATTCTTCGAGCTTTGTTAAAGTAAACTTAGTTCTTCTTTGGATTCTTAGTTTTAATACTGCAGAAATCAAAAGTTCTTGTTTGCCCTGGGCCATTGGGATGCTCAACAAAAGTGTTTTTCGAGGTCTTCTTCTTCTGTCTCTTGTTGCGATTTTATTAAATTGTTTACCGACCGATATGTAACCATCTCGGTTTCTCGTTGACCTCGTATAATATCTTGGGAGGTGCATGTGGTTGTGCTTACTGGGCAGGAAAGGAGGTGACGCACATCCTGTGAAGTGCCTCCATACTGTCACTGTGTTTGCTATCGGTCAAGGATACCTAGTCTGGTCAAATAATTTTTACTATTGATTTTTACAAAACCAAGTAATAGTCAAATAAATAGAAAAATATCTTTGGGACCATGGGTTGATGCGAAAGCGAAACACCAGGGCCCTGAAACTAAGACAAAGGAACGAGGTGGGTTGTTTAGTCAGTAAAAGTCTGATACTATATCTCGCTCCACCTAAGGGTGGGATTTGTCTTTGAATGATAATCCATAAAAAAACCATTCCTTGTTTCAGAATTTAGGCCAACACTTTAAAAGTAAAACTGAACTAGTTATAAAAAAGTTATAAAAATAAATATTAAAACGCGACAGTGTGTTCTACGCCCAAGAACATAGCCTCCTAAAAATGATAATGCGAAGTAATGTAGACACTGCATACCTGCATCATGCCGTCAGCACTAAGACGTGAGATAAAAATGTCCTGCGTCTATGTTTTGATATTTCCCAGGATGTTTGAAGCACGTACCAAGATTATTTCGAACAAACAATAACAGATAAACGTATATTATTTGTGAGTTAAAATACCGCTGAAATTATTTGAACTGGAATACTTGACAATACTGTGGTTTTTCCGTAAGTTATTGTTGCAAGTATTTCTATATTATCAGTACTCAGAACCATTTGCATAGGGAAACTAGATCATACTAATACAAATACGAGCTTTGAAAGCGTTATATGGCCCTGCAATTTAACCTGCGATTTATTTGATGGCCTAAACTGAACTGCTAAATGGAGGGACTATATGGGATGTAGAGCTCCATCTTTCCTTGCCCGATCGGTTTATATTTTACAATTTCATGAAGTGAGTCCCTGAAAAGACGCGCGCAAGTGGCGCATAGTGTGAAACATAATTTCACAAAATTAGTTTAAAATAAAACCAAAACGTTTTATATCAAAAGCAACATTACCAAGCATCAATAACAAGGCCACATCTAATACCACCGAAGATTGCCTCACCTAATCAGGCATTATCTTCGTAAACTATTCTAAAATTCCCACAGTGGATCAGTGAACTTGTCAAAACAATGCTTATTCTATAAATAAACATCAACAAAAGAGGCTTATTTCCCGAATCGTACTCGCAAAAACACTATGACAGGGACATTTTGCTCGGCAATTCCCACGAATACAAAACATAAGCATCATTCAGAGGTTCGTCAATTTTCACTTCCGTTGCTTCCACCCCGTCATCGCTCCATAATGATTACTGTCAAGGCTAAACGTTAAATTACTCCCTGTCATGTCGCATAATACACCTTATAAAGTGCTATTGTCAAACGTTATTGTTCAGAGCGTGATTTTGGCTCGATGCTCTCGAATCTGTCCCTTTGCTGACGGCCTTGAGTGACACTGTTGGTTCCACATCCTCTCGGATGTTAGTTTAGGCCTTTCATTGCGCACTAGTTATTATTCTAAATAACACATTTTACACTCATTTTAACAACTTATTTGATAATATACACGTGGAAAGCATGACTTATCCGTGGGAGTTGGATAAAATGGCTTTGAAACTATTTACTACTATATTTGACGGTTAAAAAATGACTACTTTGAACATAGGGTTCCTTTTAGAGTCGCCACAACGGCTAGTCCTGTGCCCCTTGCATAGGACCTTGTAGGAAGCCTTATGCACGTCTTAGAATAAAGCAAACATGTCTGGGCTGTTTCTTTTTTGTCATCTTGCATGCACGTTTTTTGTTCATTCTTGTATGTGTACACATGTTTTGGTAAATAAAATATCTTATCCTAGCCTTCCAAGGATCTTCCGGGATGTGATCTCTGCTCCAGAACCTTTTCCATCTGTTCTGCGAGCAATATTATACCCCAGTGGTTAGGTTAGCTGGTTAATTGGTTGTCTACTTAACTAGCTTTTTACTTACTTAGTTCCAAAATAAAGTCTACAGTTTTTTTTTTATATCCACAATCAAGATTTTATAAATTAAATAGTAAACTGCATCGTATCTAAATTGATTGTTATGGCGTTTATCGATATCCGATCAAGTTCAAGTCAAAGTAATCAAGCTGATGAGAATTTCGTCGGTACCAATCGATTATTGCCAGATTCGTGACCGGTCTCATTGTCGTTTATAATTAATTGCCTTAATACCTCGTGGTAATATCATCTGTAGCTAATAAAAAAGATTAGTAGCGTCATTGGCATCATGCTGTCAGCTCTCCGTAGCCTTCGTCAGAAACTTTATTTTCCAGCTACAAGTCTCCGACCTCCATTACCTCATCGGGGAGTGCATTTACATAATTATTGAATTGAAAGTGATTAAGTTTTTGTTTTTCCGTCGTGTAGTACAATAGAGACAAGTACAACATTGTTGAATGAGGTCGCCGTTTCAATTTGCATTTCATGGTGTTTCGGAAAAATTACAATGAGATTCTTCGACGAGTGAAAACGAATTGAGCGCAACCGTGACCAAGACATCAGTAGAGGAAAAAGAAAAATATAAGAATATAATAGACATAAAATAGTTTTTTTTTTATTTCTAGCTATAATTTTCTTGAATTTTGCAACAGATAACCTTGTGTTGGTAGTTAAGATGGTCATGACATTGATCTTACAGTGTAATCTCAATTATACACAGTGTCCTTAGCGCATAACACGAAATTTGCAATGACAAGGCCTATTAAGTAATCAAGTTTGGTTAACGCGGAAGAAGTTATATTAAGGCGTGCATCCTTTAATTAATGTTTATTCAGCTGTAATTGTGGCGGACATGAGTGCTCTGTAATAAGCCTTTGAGAGCCTAACAATGACATATCTTTTTCCTGTCCTCGTTCCATTTTTTCTTCCATTCTGTCTTGGTTATCACTGACTTCTTTTTCTTTCATGTCAGACGTCACATAATAACATCCATTCTTTCTTTGGCCTTCCTCTTTATTACTATCTATTAAATTATACCTGTACTCAAAATCATAACTGTCTGTCAATAGGCTAATCATTTTTATTCTTTATTTTTTATAAATAAGTATGATTTCAGATTGAAGTTCACGTGCTTACGGCATATACATACATAGCTCTGGTCTCGTACCTGCAGTGCAGGTTTTATTCTACTAGAATACGATATTAATAACAGCTGACATAGTTTCTGGAGCTTAAATTCATTTACTAAATTCCAAATTAACTTAATACTCAAATCAGTACGGAAGAATTCTTTATTACAAATAAAAACAGAAGGATGAGAAGATTAGATACCTAGAACAAATTCCATTTAATGTCCCGGAAATAAAGGCTGATTATCGTGCATTAGGTACGCGATGCTGTATTAATTGGTGACCAAGGTCGACACACAATGGGTACGGCCGGCGCGGTCGCAACAATTGTGTACGCAACACCACTGCCTTTGGCTTAGAAAAAAAAACAATCGCTGTATATCGTTGACGTTTAAGACACACGTGACATTTCGAACGCAGCGGTTATGCACGATTCACCCGTTGTACCCTGAACCTTTAACCCCTGCCGTAGTGCCAGCGCATCGCATAGCCTTAAAGCTTTGGCAATACATCTAATGCCTGTCTATTAGCGTCAGGTGTGCGTTTTCCAACTAAAGCACTGTGGTAACACTGCTCTTAAGACGCTAGTTACTATATTGACACGGGTGCTTTAAGTGTCTGAGCACTGAGAGTTTCCGTGTGAAGATGAACGGTTGTTCTTAAAAGATTTGCTGTAACTATTTAGTTATTCGTCGGGCTGGTTTTTGTTTGATTAGAGGTATTAAGTATGTTGGAAGAATAAACACCAATTTTGAAATGTTTTAGCAGTCAGAGATGATTTTCTGAATAAATATCTTGTATTTTTGTGATTGCATTGGTAATAACAATAAAACCTAAGTAACAGAAGTCATAACGGCGATCTAGGCCAGGCTCTAGCTTATCGTAAACACGAGATCCACTGCTTGGTTTTAATAAGGGAAATCGTTACGAGTCTACAATTACTTTTATCACGCGACAATATTCTTCTTGATTTTAAGCGGTTTTTTTTACAAAAACTGGTCGTTCAGTGACCAATCATGGAAATTAGTTGTTGTTTGAATTTATGTTTTGTTTTTTATTATTTCTAAATCGTCACTTCAGTTGTGTGATTTAGTGTTGTTATTGATTTGTTGTTGTTGTTGTTGTGTGTTGTGTTGTGTTGTCCGAATGACTTATTTACCTTCTTGGACAAATAGCCTATAAATAAATCGCTCAATATTTTATAATCTTGGGGAGGCTGATGATGACGTTCGCTTCTCGCGATCGCTGGCGTTCGTTTGGGGATTTAGTATATTTAGTGTTGTTTTTTTTTATGGTAGGAAAAATCATATAATGACGAATCCCGCCTTTGGGCGGGGCAGAAACAATGTCAGACTGTTTCTGACTAAACCCACCCGATTCGGGTTTGGATCTCCCTTACAGAAACCTGACCGTAGCCCCAGTAGGTGTCGTCTCTGCAGCTGGGCTTCTATATTTGTTGACAACTTCTTGAAGCACGCGAGGCTTGAGCGCGCCGTTGACGACCTGGCTTGGTGTGGACCGTTACCAGACTACGTCAATATAGAGTTTGAGAGGGTTTGGTTACTTCTAGACAATTTTTTTACTTCCATACGAATGATCACAGAACTCTTAATATATATTTTTTTAACTTTATTACAAATCTAGTCCAATTCAGATTTATTCACCTTAGTTTTATGTTTCACATTTTCCTTATATGCACCTGGTTGTATAACTCGTACCTATGTATTAATTCCGAAATGAAATAAATTCGTAAAAATTCAGTATTAGGTCACGTTATCTTTCACAGAATTCTGGTTTTTTGTACAGGTTTTCTGATTGAAACCACTTAAATCAATAGGTACAAAAAATACTTTATGATTTGAGATATTGCACCTACAATTTTTTAAATGTTAAATTAACAATCAATAAAGTTTATAAAAGGAGAATATATTTTTTTCTTATTCGCTATAAACTAATGCTTGACTGCAATCAGTGATGGTAAGCAGTGATGAAATCGTTGATCGTGAGGCGGACTAGTTTATTAAGAGCCTATTAGTTTATATATATATATATGTATATATTGATTAAAATCAGTCGTTTTCAGATTTAGAAGACTAACCAGCAGCGTTTGTTTTTATTTTTATATATAAAAAAAATATAATACAATATAGGACAAAGGGAGCATAGTGGAATGTAAAACAAATAGTTTTTATACTATCACGTTATATTTCCGTAGTGTGGAGCAAGGCGTGGGCATTCCAGTTCCAGTTAATATATTATTTATTGAATGCGATAGGCGACTACATTTAGATTGCAAATCTTTACTGTTATTTATGGCTCGATGGTGCCTGAAGGTTCGAAGCTATTTTATTGGCAAGAGGACTATCTGTCCCTTATTCTGTATATATCAAGTTTTATTTTTTTAATATGACGATACTTTGAAATGTAAAAGTTTTAAAATGTAAGCTCAGAGAAATGTGTGAAATAACAATAAAGTAAAAAATATTACCTAAAATTTTCTGATACCAGCAATTATTTCAACGCTTGAGCCCCAAGCAAACGCCGGCGTTCGCTCACCTATTGTCTTTATATTATGTGTCTAATGACGGTACTCGAAAGGTAGGTAGATTATGAAAAATTTGGAATAAGGTAAGCAATTCATATTTCGTATGTATTTTTTTTTTTTATAACCGTGCTTGTTATAAAAAAAAAATACATACGAAATATGAATTGCTTACCTAACTATATATGAAAACTAGCTTTTGTCAGCGGCTTCGCCCGCGTACATAAAATATAGCCTATGTCACTCAGGAATAAAGCAGCTTTCTATTGTTGCTAAAATTTTTCCAATCGGACCAGTAGTTCCAGAGATTATCTCCTACAAACAAAAAAACAAAAAAACAAAAAAACAAACTTTACCTCTTTATTATATTAGTGTAGATAACTTATTAAGTATAGTTATATAAATTTTTGACTTTTGAAGCTAACATAATTTTATCTTAATGAATTCATTAGCAGTAAAACGAAAAAAGTAAGTATTATTTTGTTTTAGTTACATTGTAAGCGTGGAAAAATGTTTCAATTACCTACAGGAAAAATTAGAATAAAGGAAAACTAGAAAATAGCCGCTTCTAGAAAGAACTGAACAATAACGAGATAACAATTGAACGCTTTATTTACAATTCAATAAATGCAACAACATTTATATTATCTTGTGTTGTTTCAATTATATTAAACAATAACTTTTCCTCTAAAGACGGACCACAAATATTTCATTATTTAAATGAACTGTAGGAAAGTGAAACTAAAATTTAAATATTACAAATAGAATCTAATAATTTATTAAGAAAAAAAAATATTATTCATTATTTTTTTTTCACTAAACAAGCTATCTATCTATACATATAAATGGAAAAACTGACTGACTGACATGACAACGCACAGCCAAAACTACTAGGACTAGGAGTGTGAAATTTTACACAAAGCTTCCTTTTATGATGTAGGCGAACACTAAGAAAGGATTTTTCAAAATTCAGCTTCTAAAAGGATGAAATTGGGGTCTAAAGTTTGTATGACGAATCTAATTTTACGCGGGCAAAACCGCTGGCAGAAGGCTAGTAATTGTATATAATAAACAGCAAAGTAATTGCGTTACATAGATTTCTCTAATTAACACAGTCGCAGCTGTAATTAATAAATAAATAAGAAAGTTACAGACGGACATACATCGCCGGCACTTTAACAGCTACGCTTTAAATCAAGTGCAATATCTAAAGATTCACGATGCGTAAGCTATTGGCAATTTGTAGACATCTTTATTATTCACTTGTAACCTGGGGGTTTAAAGTCCGCACTCACGAGAAATGCCATTAATTATCGCAATAATGGACGTCGACCGTAGGTGTACATTACTTAACGCGACAAATTGACAATGCTATTAACATTGGCGTTTGGCGATAACTCAAGCACATTTCAAGTGTAGCCACCCGCTTAAGAGCGTTATAATTATCGCAGTAAATTTCGCGCTAATGAACATTGGCGTTAGTGTGGCCCCAGAATAACGCGTTGGACAGTAAGTAATCGTTGCAAACAGAATCTAAAATAAGTTTATAAACCACATCACGCTATGTTATCGTTAATACTTGGTTGTGACAATTAATCTTGCGGCTCGGGCCGGTTGCCGCCGGATAGAACCGATACGATACGGTTGATCGGGACTCAGTCGGTTTCATGACGAGTCGTTGATCCCCACATGTGCACAAACAACTCAACACTGGGGCGGCAAAGCCACTCTTTATTAGATACGTGAAAGAATGTTTAAGAACCTTCAATCAAATTAAAGGTTGCAGAACCCCAAAGTACTTCTTCGGGTATCTATCGCTTTTTTTTTATCTAGGTTAGAATTCCTCGCAAAACAACGTGAAGTGAACCCAGGTCTTGTTCTTACCAGACGAGCTTTGGGCACCATTCTAAGACGCAAAAAAGTAATCACAGAGCTGTTCGTTTGCTCATCATAATCACTTACTAAGACCATTATGTAACCTATATTTTTAGACAAAAAAGTGGTTAGGAAGACTTGATTTTTTGTTAACATAATGCTCTATACATGACTTGAATTAAACAAAATTATATGCTTGAGCTGAATTGTAAATGATACTTATTTGACCGACTGTTATCGAACAAAATACATTTTAATTTTTGCCCACATGGTTATTATATGATGAAAACATCGAAGGCAATCGAATTAAAAGGTTTATCTATAACATTTTTGAAGAGTTAAGGTAAAAATTGATATAAGATCCAAAGCAATCGGATTAATCATCATATTTCAGTAGAAATAGGTTCACTGTTGGACATAAGCCTCCCCCAAGTTCTCCCCCTAAATTAATAAAGATAAGTAAAGCTACAAAATGTATATGTTACGGGTAAAGCTAGAAGATGGAGTAAACCTAGGTTTACCCGGGTAAACTTAGTATTACCCAAGCCTCTTGGATAAAGTCCGAATAATAAGTAAAATAAATTTTAATTCGGGGTTTACCCATGCTCACCTAGGTCTACCCAACTCTGGCTGGGTAATGTTAGGTGTTGCGTTATTTTCGCACCCGTGGCGTAATTCTGGGGGGCCCGCGTTATCTGCTCATTACTCAGTAGCTTGCAATATTACGTTTGCCTTTGTATGTTTTTTAAATAATAAATGTTTAAATTGCACTCAGATTTTCATTTCACTAATTAATTAGACAAATTAATTTAAAATATTACCCAGTCATTATTTCAACAAGATAAACTGATGTGACATTTTGAATTACAAAATTTTGCCGCCGTGTCCTCGTGGGGGCGATCGGCGGCGGCCATCTCCCGCGCCCGGCCTTGGTCGAGGCCATGGTCCGGAGCGAGCACGAGTGGCAGGCGGACGGCTCCTTCTGCGAAGCAGTAATGCTAGCAAAGATGGAAGCCGACTGGGCGCTCACGCCCGAGACGCTGCCGTGATTCCGATCCCGATTTCCGACCACCGAAGGCACGGGCTTGTGGATGGGGAGCAATGGGTAGCTCGCCGTCCAATCGTCTGGTAACCGTCCGGACCAAGCCCAGTCGTCGACGGCGCGCACTGTTCCCGCACCCCTCAAGGAGTTGCCAGCAAACCGTAGGGACCCTGCAGATGGTCGAAGCCAACTGGGTCTAAGGGATCGCATCTGAAAGGAAGGCTCTGGCCTTGGTATATATGGCAACATAGGAATGGGATAGGTTCTTTAGTCAATTTTGCATTTGCAAGTTTTGCATTTGCAAGCTCTCGTAAGCTTTCTTCTGGAGATATATTTGCACTTTGCTCGGTCGCCATTATGTCAGTAAGTAAGCGACGTGCGTGGCCGCGTCGGCAGATAACGCGGGCCCCCCAGAATTACGCCACGGGTGCGAAAATAACGCAACACCTAACATTACCCAGCCAGAGTTGGGTAGACCTAGGTGAGCATGGGTAAACCCCGAATTAAAATTGATTTTACTTTTTATTCGGACTTTACCCAAGAAGCTTGGGTAATACTAAGTTTACCCGGGTAAACCTAGGTTTACTCCATCTTCTAGCTTTACCCGTAACATATACATAGAAATTTAAAATAACAAAAACTAATTATTATTATAACAGTGATGAATCATTGCAAAAATCTACACTTATATAAACTTTGATTAAATAAACGTATGACAAATTAGTAGCTAATTAAGAATTGTTCGAGTAATTGGCAAATTAGCTACACTCCGTGGACGAATAATTGCACTAATGACTAAGTTTAACTGAAATAAATAAAACTCTATTAAATACATATTTAATTTTTACAAAATAAAAAAAAACGGTTCTTTAGGCTACAATTTCTTTTCAAAACGAGTTTATTTCAGTATAAAATATATACCCTACGACCTAAACTAACACTAGCCAAATAAAAAAAAAGAAATCATAAAAATCGGTCAAGTCGTAACTGAGAAATTCGATAACAAATACTATTATGCAAGATTTTTATATATTACATAAAAATATCAATATAAAAAGTCCAAGGCCCAGTTCAGTAACATATGGTTTACCACTGTCAAGAATACAAATCATTTTTAAAAGCAGAACCAGCATCGGTCGCAATGATCTTCTTTGTTCCTAGATTAATCCGCTTCCCGCTAGTTCTCAATTGGCAAGATTCGAAGGGTGCCACCGAGAAAAACACTTGTTGCAATCGTACCACGTCAACTCGTTCTAGGAAACCCATTCAAGCGACTAACTGTTTTCTTATTCTGTATGCAACAAACATTATTACCCTCCTGTGTTTTGGCTTGTAGGTTTCTTCGTGTGCCAACCTTAAAGTGACACGAAAGGCTAGCGACCTTGAGCGAATAAAATTGTAGCTAGCGTTGCATCCCCGCGCATCAAGATTTTTTTAATAATAATGATTTGTCAATATAATTGATTAAACATAATATATATTATTATAAATAGTGTATCGAAGGATTGGTAATTAAGTTATCTTTTAATTTGCAAAAGTTTCATAAAAATATACCCAATTGTTTTTGCCTGAGTTTCGTTGTTTTTTTTTTTGTGTTAGAGATAAATTAGAAAATAAATTACAACAAGCTCTGTCAAAAAAAAATATATTCATCTATCAAGTTGTTAGGCAAATAGTCTAGTTTAAAATGTATTTTTTAAAACATACGGACTAGCCGTTTTGACGTTGTGTTTGGATTTAAAATCATCAAAGGTCATATATCTGCCTTAACCTTTTGAATACTGTATTTAGAGTCTGTAAAAAATAAAGACATTAGGTGTGCGAGCGCCGGCGTTCGCTTGGGTCTCAAGATAACACACAATTGGTATACGCAATTTGAATAAAGCAACCTATAAGAACATAAAAATGAACCATTCAGTACTAGCCGTATCTTGTGTCAATGTCAAAGTGAATCAATTTGATTGAAGCGAGTGTTGTGGCCATTACACAGCAGTTTACTAAGGGGGCGGTCATTTGACCGCTCGTAGATTCGCCTCTGTCATATTCTGAGACTACCTCGTCCATGACTTTCAGTGTGTCGTGACCTTTAGCGATATTAGAGAAGTGACGAGGTTATTCTTTTTTATTTTAAGATGTTTGTCTCTAGCATAAGAGTTAGTCAAATATTTACATAGATCAAAATATACGTTGATTGGTTTTGTAGCACAGTGTCCATTTTTTAGCTCACCAAATTTTTTGCTAAGAGCAAAAACGTCGTGAGTAAAGTGGCGACTTTAGCGAAAGATTTTAGACTTTATAGGTACCTAACTAATCAAAGTAGGTAAACATGATAGTGAAAGTAGATTACTTTTTAAATATCTACCTTATGGCAGATTGAAAAGAAAATAAATTGGAAGTGTTTTGGAGAAAACGAAATACCTACCTAAAGTCTGTTGATTCATTGAAAACCAAATGATTTATTCTTTTGATTTGTCTGTCTGTTGATTTTGATCACTTTATGTAAATAAATATTGTAATAATATGGTATGTGTAAGAATAACCATAATCAGCCTTGTAATGTTCCCACTGCTGGGACTCAAGACTCTTTTCTAGGAGAGGGAATGGGCCGTAATCTGCACGCGTTGATCATTTTTAGTTCTAGGATATTTTTGTTCTTTATAGTTTCTTCGCGATATTTTCCGTCACCGTTTTGACTGCAGTCATGATAAATAATATGAGAGATTTACACATTCATATTATAGGTGAGTATTTAATGTAGGTAGGTACCTAACTCGGATTATGTAGGTATTATATTAAATCATCAAGGTATCGATAATATTGATTTATGGTTTACATGTTGGCTACTGTTGGTTGGTATACTGTATCAAATTACAATATTAAATATGTAGTGGAATAATTTAATACAATATTACTATTAAATTATAGAAAAATGTCACTTAAAAACGAACGATTTTAGTTTCGTGTACGGTTAGCAGTTTCAAGATATAATCAATTTTAATAAAATATTTAGTATTGACCTTTCTAAAATCATCTAAAAACTAATAAAAAATGTCATAAAAACATAGCAATACAGGTCTTAGCTTAACATTTCCTCATACAATAGTATCGGTCTATAGATTTAATGAGCAATTATTTATGTAAGTATAGTGTCTTTTCCTGTTATCGTATACATTATACCACCACTCCCTTTCGGAGAATGCGTGTATAATAAAAAAGCAATATCCTGCAATGACGTAGACAGATATTTAGTTTATTTTGACGTAGGTATTTTATTTTTTTTCCGAAAAAATCAATAAAACTGCAGGTAAATTACCTATAATTGCCATTTTTTTTCTCTTGTTCTTTTTTTGTAATTATTTTTCAACGTATGACGCTAGTGCCTTCCTAGAATCCGCACCAAGCAAATGCGACCTCAGATTCATCTATACCTAATTCATTTTTCATAATATCTTAAATAATAGCTTATGCAAATGTTAAGTGTCCCGGCGATTTTATATACGTATTTTTTTCCTTTTAGGTTCGATATTCTCACACTGTATAAATATGTATATAAAATTTATTACTTTACGCAATTCAATGTTTTTTCCTGTTATTTTTTAAGTCAGGTATTTACCCAAACAGCGGATGTTTTACAACTATCTAGGTTAGAGGTTAACTGGTGTTTCATGATTTAATTATAGGTTATATTGTAATAAATGTTAGCTGTATAAGGAATGTATTTACTTTTAGTCCTTTATTAAGATCACTTACAAAATGTAATAAAAAGCTTAATTCTCACAACACGGGGATTCCTGGTGCAATTTCCAAGAATTCAACCCATAAAATCTATGGTTTAGTTAATTAAATATTCTTATTTTGACTTTGGTGTAATAGGCAGTCTTCTACTGAAGTAGGACACTAACTGTCTACTAATTTCTATTACATAAAAAACCACAAACAAATCTTACCTAAATATTAGAAACATATGTATAGTATTCACAAGTTTTTGCGAGGAGGTCACGTGGCTGCCCCCGATGGGTTTTACCGATGGCAGAGCGCCACAGAGGTAGTGTAGCTCACATAACTTTCGGTAAACACACAGAGCAATGTCGCAAGCGCACCATAGTATGGCACAGTGTTTTCCCGACTACCTAACTAATGCGCTGCCACATTTTGCTTCGCTAAGATTTTGCAATAGTCTGCCCGCAGCATGATGATTATATCATTCAGATTCTACTACAATCTCAACACAATTATAGCGATTTTTTATAACACACTAAATACCAACATCAATATTAATTTACAGGTGTAAATAAAGATTAAACGACTTATTTATAAGTAGTTGTAGTTGAAAATGGTTTATTTATGACTTGCAGGTAATTATGACTGGAATAAACTGATAGTATTAATTTTGTGTAATCACGAAATACACGCGATAACTTCGAGTTGCTATTATCACGGGTACCAGAAATAAATGCCTAGGGTACTAGTACTGGTTTCTAGAAAATACTGCTAGATCTCAAACTGTAACTTAAGTATTAATGTTAATACTACTCACTTATATTAGTAACACTGATCCTGCAAATATGACTAATATTAGTGCAATTACTATAAACAGTTTAGCTATAAAGCTTTTCAGGGCTTATACGTTTTTGTTACACTCCTAAAAATAAAAATATAGTAAAAATTGAATATATCAATTTTATTTTAGTTTCTCTGTTTTAATTTTAATTTTATTTTATCCTGGTTTTTAAATGGTTAGACTGTAATATACTGGCTGTATATAGACTTCTATCGTATAATATATATTTTTTAAATAATATCTTGTACGATGACCACAAAACTAAAATTCAAATAAGCATTGCATAAATGCATATAAGTAGTACATGACATAAAATCATTTTAGCAACAATACCTTAGGTGATAAACGCCTGAAGTATTGCCAACATTAGATGCAAATATGCAAAGGTCGATCTCAGCAGGTGACTTTGTCAACTTTCCAGCGAATTGGCGTTGCATATAAAACTAATAATTCGGTGATTCAACTAGACCTTGGGGCACTATCTATAGTTCAATGCAGTTTGCATATTAAGTGGTTTGGCAATGTTGGTAAACAAGACGTTATATGTTTGAATCAATGACTTGATTTGCTTCATTTGTTTTCATTGAGGTTCACGGTTTTCTTCATTTGACTTCTGTTTTTTTTTTCTACTAGGTTTTGACGGTGGCTTTGCCTGTGTGTATTCCTTGTTTTTTTTCAAAAGAATGTGGGACTTACTAACGGAGTATAGAGTTTTGTATGTCCTAATCTAGGTCATGGTCTACCTGTGTACCAAGTCTAATTAACGATTTTAGGTTTTTGATTACACATGTTATTTGAAACTAAAGAATATATATATAGGCCATATAATAATAAGGAAAAAAAATAAAACTCTTTTACAATTACGTAAGGAATAATTACTATTTATACTTACTTATGCGTAAGCATAAATAGTAAATATTCCTCATTGATGATTTTGAGTTCAGGTATTTTTCGGTTAGTTCTAAATAAAATGTATTTATATAAAGTTGGTAGGTAGGTAGTATTAATAGTGTCTGTGCTAGTGCAAATCGTGACTAGAAACGACTCAACAATTTCATAGGAATGTCTTAAGACGTCAATTTGCGATTTGAAACAGTTGATGAACTAACCTAACTTTATATAGTATTCTGTAGGTATAAAAAGAAGAAATTTAAAATGAACATTAAGTTAAAATCTCTACCTTAACTTAGTTTTTAGTTTCTCTGAGATTTCCCTTGTTTTATTACTTAATTACCACATTAAAATAACCGAGGAAGCTGTTAAAAGAACTTAAGTAACTTCACACTTACGTGAGAAACGCATAAAGCATAATGTAGTTAATTTTTGTGTTAATTACTAATCACAACAGTATGTCGCTTATTAAAACATCTACACTAATATAATAAAGAGGTAAAGTTTGTTTTTTTGTTTTTTTATTTTTTTGTTTGTAGGAGGTAATCTCTGGAACTACTAATTTTAGCAATAATAGAAAGCTGCTTTACTCCTGAGTGACATAGGCTATATTTTATGTACGCGGGCGAAGCCGCTGACAAAAGCTAGTATATGATAAGACTGGTGTGCAATGGCAAGTGATTGGTTGCTGCAAATACATAATAATAAATCAAGATATTAGCTGTCATCGTATGTCAATCATTCACTATTAAACACGAAGTCGAGTTAGAAAACATGTGTTCATTTGTTTTCCTTAAAACTCATGAATGGATCACGTCATAATACATACAGTAATGTTGAAAGGCCTTAGTTATATACTTGTATATATTTGTACTGGTTTAGCGTTCTATAACTGCACGGTGGAGTGTGCAAGTGCGCGCTCCATTAGTTGGTATTCTATTTATAACTCAGCACTTTCTTGAGTGTAATTTTTAAACCAGCTGAAGCGCAGGCTTGTTTTCAAACCTTATTCAATAGTTTGCGAAGGATCAAATTTAGTTTTCTAGTTTGAGCAGAGGTGACCGAGTGGTAAAAGTCCTGACTTACGAACTGAACTGGTGGCGGGCCCAAACCCAGCCAGGCGCACTACTTTGTGTAATTTATTTCATCATCACTGCTCTCAAAACTGTAAAAAAAAACATACTCGGGAAACCGGCTTGTCCTTGAACAAAAATTCGAAGACCCATGTCATCGAATTTTGTTGACATCCAGCAACCCACATTGGGCCCGCGTGGTGGATTGGATGGTCATGACCAATTCTTTCTCCTAGAGAGGATGCCTGAGTCCCAGCAGCGAGAATATTATAAGCATGATGCTATGCTATGCTAACCTAGTTTCATTTTTGATGCATGTTTAATTCTCTAACTGACGAATTTAACTAAGTGTCAATACGTGCAATAAAGTCACGGACGCTAAATGAAGATTTGCAAAGAAAAGCGACACAGAAAAACTGTTTGTTACGCCAACAGCGATTTAGTGAAAGTGACCGCCGCCAGCCGACGACCGATTTAGTTTACGAAAGCCTTAACCGTTCAATAATATGTTTACTTTACTGAGCATGTTAAGGAAACTCGGCGGATTTATCTTGTTTACCATCGGGCAAAGTTTAGGCAAGAATTGGATGATTAATGATGCCCGGTGCAGACTAATTAATCCCTGTAATACAGGGATTGTCAACCCATGGTCCCGAATACAACTAGTGGTCTTCAAGAAATAATATATTCTGTGACAGTTTAAAATGTTAATCGTAACATATCAAATCAGTTTCTTTTGCTTTGTTTTAATTAATAATAAATAAATAAATAAAATGCTTATAATTTCTGCTATAAGTTTAATCTGTGCACATAGAAGGAGAAATTAAGTGACTGACATAACAACGCACAGCCAAAATTATTGAGACTTTGAGCGTGAAATTTTGCATACAGCTTCCCTTTTATAACTTTAGCTAGCAATTAGGAGATGAAACTTAGACGGGAGGTGCCGCTGGTAAAAGCTAGTAAAATATAAATTATTAACCTATCGAATATCGTAATTAGATACATAATATACAGACTATAGATAAGCGAACATAGGTGTTCGCTCGGGGCTCAAAAGTTTGATTTATTTGTCTTTTTTTTTTGGATGTCTTGTCCCTAACAACAAAATAGTCCGAAGTGGTCCCAGTTCAAAAAAAGGTTGAGAACCACTGCTGTAATCGGCGCTCGGCGGTCGCAACTGGTGTGCGTCATGGGCCCTTTAATAAAACTTTAGTTGCAACTCTTACTAAGTGATTGTAATTAGCCTGTGACACAAGGTCATACCGTGCGTCGGACCGCCGCACTGCAATGCAATCCATTCCACTCGACCAAAGTTATTTTTTTTATTGCTATAAAGTAGAGCTTGACAGCGTGACTGCGATCCCACCTGATGGTAAGCACTGTAGGGGCCCTACAGGGCCAAAGCCTTCCGGACCTGAGGGTTGGTGCGAAAGCGTTACACCGGTGCTCTGGGAATAAGGCAAGGAAGGCACGGGGTAGGTTCTTTAGTCAGTAAGAGTCTGACACTGTTTCCCGCTCCGCCCAAGAGCGGGACTCGTGATTGGATGATTTTTACCTACCACAAAAAAAAACCTGATGGTAAGCAGTGATGCAATCGTTGATGGTGAGGTGCAATAGTTTATTAAGAACCTATTCAGTCTAGCCTTGAAGACACCTAAATTGTAATCGGACGGAAAGTTACCAGCCGGTAAACTTTTCCAGTACCTCGATGTATGCGGTATGAACGACGAGGAAAAATGCTTAGTCCGGACCGTAAATGTCGCAACAACGTAAGTGTGGATATTTGCCTTACGGATGTCCGATGGTAAAATTGAGATGGCGGAATCAAATCGTGCAATTTGATGATGATTTGATTTGTTTTGTTTTTAAAAAAGAACTTGATACCCGTGCGAACAGTCTGTGTCAAACAATCGAGTTATAATTAATACAACAACAGTCACGCTTTTGTACGAAAAAATATGTTGTTTTCTGTGTTTTTTTATATTAAAGTGTTAGTTTGTTAGTTTCAGCAAAAATCCCCAATAATTTGAAGCTAGACAATAAGATGACTTCAACTTTATATCATTTATACTTTTTGTGTGTTAATAAATTACCTGATGTTGTAAAATTTATTCAATTTTATGATTAGGTAAGACTTCTCGAGATATTATTTATGTTTCATTCGCTAAACTAAAAATCTACTGTTTAAATATTTGATGAGTGATTTTACGAAAACGCCTTGATTGTAAGGTAACCTAGATTATTTTAGCAATAACCGTAAATTATACATTTTGTTTTTTAATTAACATCAGATCTTTATTTTAACTTTTGATGATGAAAATCATGTCTTACTATACTAGACTTTTTGTGATCCCGTCTCCTCTTTATACGAATAAATAAACTACACTTCTCATCAAAAAAATCGAAACACCTTGCAAGTTTACGTTTTGTCAGGATTATCAGAAAAATGTGTACATCCTTACTAATATTATAAATCGGAATGTGAGTTTGTTTGTTTGTTTGTTTGTTTGTTTGTTAGGCTTTCACGCCGGAACTACTGAACCGTTTGCTTTGAAATTTTGCAGACGTAAAGTTAGAAGTCCGGATTAAATAATAGGCTACTTTTTATCCCGAAAAAATGTGGTGTTCCCGAGGGAAAACGAAAATATTGTTAGCTTCGTATGAAGCTGTCAGTATCAGTTTGGTGACACATGGCGCTGTGTGTCGTTTAAAACAAAGCTTATCCTTACTAATCCTTACTTCCTTACTAATATTATAAATCGGAATGTGAGTATGTTTGTTTGTTTGTTTGTTTGTTAGGCTTTCACGCCGGAACTACTGAACCGTTTGCTTTGAAATTTTGCAGACGTAAAGTTAGAAGTCCGGATTAAATAATAGGCTACTTTTTATCCCGAAAAAATGTGGTGTTCCCGAGGGAAAACGAAAATATTGTTAGCTTCGTATGAAGCTGTCAGTATCAGTTTGGTGACACATGGCGCTGTGTGTCCTTTAAAACAAAGCTTAATGATACGATAAATTATCCCCGGAAATGACGAATTCCCGAGGGATGACGTACAATTTGGTTTATCGCCTAAACTGATTTTTACATCTGCTTATCCTGTGAAGTTAGTAATGTTTTTACGTAGCTAAGCAAGAACTTCTGTACTTTTTTACCTACCCTTTATCCGGGTAAGTATAATAGACTGTTCCAGAAGGTTAACAAAGTTTATGAATGATAAAAACAGGTTATAACATGCACATATTCCTATGCTTACTATATTTACTTCCTTAATCTTACTAATATTATAAATCGGAATGTGAGTTTGTTTGTTTGTATGTTTGTTAGGCTTTCACGCCGTAACTACTGAACCGTTTGCTTTGAAATTTTGCAGACGTAAAGTTAGAAGTCCGGATTAAATAATAGGTATGATAGACTGTTCCAGGAGGTTAACAACGTTTATTAATAATAATCAAAACAGGTTATAACATGTACATACAACAAATACTGAAATATTTATTAGTCACCGAAATTACTAATTGGTAAATAAGTAGGTATTTAGTATAAGTGGTCTTTACGCTAACTAATTCTTTATGTAAGCGATAGATGGCGCTGGGTGTATTTTAAAACGTGGTAACGTTGTGTTTTTTAAGATATAGTAGTGGTATGATATCTCGCGTCCTAACCTATAGCCGTATAGTATTTACCGTTTTGTTTTATCATAGCTTAGCTTAATTCGATTCACCAGGTATAGAAAGGTAATTACGTCGCTTTGTTCGTCATTTAGATTAGTTTACTTACTCATTATTTCATAATGCCTCGCAAACGTAAATCTAATTTGTCGAGCACCTCATCTCAAGCTCGGGCAATGAAAATTGCCCGATCTCAAGAATCGTCTCTCCATGCTGGATTAAGAAGGCGCGATCAAGCAGAGTGTCAGGCTGCTTTGAGAGCTGCTGAGCTACCATCTCAGCGCCAGCAAAGATTTGAGGAGTAAGCTGCTCGCCAAGCTTCTTTGAGGCCTTCTGAGAATGATATTCGTACTCAAGTCCGTTTTTCGCAACAGGCTCATTGTCAGACAGCACTAAGGGCGTTAGAGTCACCTCTTCAAACGCAGCTACGTTTGGAAGAGCAAGCTGAAAGACAAGCTATTTTGAGAGCTAATGAGACGCCTCTTCAAACGCAGCTACGTTTGGAAGAGCAAGCCGAAAGACTAGCTATTTTAAAAGCTAATGAGTCGTCTCTTCAAACACAGCTACGTTTAGAAGAACAAGCTAAAAGACAAGCTATTTTGAGAGCTAATGAGACGTCTCTTCAAACGCAGCTGCAAAATTAAAAGTAGGGGTTCCGGTGATGCTGATGCGTAATCTCGATGCCCCACGACTGTGTAATGGTACCAGGTTTCGTGTCACTCAGCTTGGACGGAATATTATTACCGCAACTATTTTGACTGGCGCAGCAAAAGGTGAAAGTGTACTCATTCCTCAGATCCCGATTATTCCAACAGGCCTCCCATTTCAATTTAAAAGACTTCAGTTTCCTATAAGGGTTTCTTTGCAATGATCATTAATAAAGCACAAGGCCAAACTCTAAGGGTTGCTGGAGTACACCTGAAAAAACATTGTTTTTCGCATGGTCAGCTCTATGTAGCGTGTTCTCGGGTTTCCAATGCCCAAAGTCTGTATGTTTTTACTCCCCAAAGTAAAACATATAATATAGTTTTACCACTCAGATTTGGTTTAACAACTTAACGGCCTAAACGCGTGAACGGATTTTGATAAAATTTTGTATGTAGGTAGTTTAAGTCCTGGATAAGCAATGTTTTGTCGTGGTAGAACTTCTCATTCCCACGGGAAAATCTAAAAAACGCGATATAACCGATTTCCACGCGGGCGAAGCCGCGGGCGAAAAGCTAGTTTAGGAATAAATGTTAAATGTCGTTTAATAGTGAGTAATATGAGCTTATCAAATCTTAATGTTAATGTTCTAAATTTAAATGAATTTTTCATAGGTTTCGTATTTTGTTAAATGAGTCATTTTTATTCCGTATGGAGTATAAAGGAAATGGATAAAACAACACACGTAAATGAAAAAAAAAGCTAAAAAACGTTTATTTAATAACTTGTATTCCCTCCCCGAGCTCTAATTACTGCTTCCATACGGTTCTTCATCGATCGGATGAGAGTCACGATCACATGCTGTGGTATATTGTCCCATTCCTCTTGGATTGCATCTTGCAGCTGGCTAAGTGTTTCTGGGGCAGGATCTCTTGCTCGAATTCGTCTCTTTAATTCATCCCATAGATGTTCAATGGGATTCATGTCCGGGCTTCTTGCTGGCCATTCCATAATAGAGATATCGACTTCGTTAAGATAATCTCGTACGACGCCCGCGGTGTGAGCCCTAGCATTGTCGTGCATGAATATGAAGCCGTTGCCAATAAAATGTGCATAGGGCATCACATGAGGCTCGAGACACTCTTCGACGTACCGATGACAGTTTAGTGCAGGCAGACGTGGCCCAGACACGAAAGCAAGCTCTGTCTTACCGTCGGCGCTGATTCCTCCCCAAACCGTCCACGAACCGCCACCATAGCTGACCTTTTCTTCAATGCAGCATTGTGCATAGCGTTCTCCGTCTCTTCTGTAGACCTTGTTCCTTCCGTCGTTACCATACAGCATAATTTACACTCATCAGAAAAGAGAACTTTGCTCCACTGTAGGTATGACCAATTTAGGTGCTCACGTGCAAAGTTAAGGCGCGCTCTTCGATGGTCTGCAGTTAATTTCGGCCCATTTGCTGGCTTATGCGGTACCAGTCCACGATCCTTCAACCTTCTTCTAATTGTAGAGTCACTTACAGCCACCCTTCGTACAACACGAAGCCGCTGCTGCAGTTGAAAAGCGTTAAGGCGTCGATTTCTTAAAGAAGTTGTTACAATAAATCGATCATCTCGCTCAGAAGTGACCCGATTCCTGCCAGATCCTGAACGGCGCGTGAACAAACCAGTCTCCCGATAACGTTTATAGACTCTATGAACAGATGACAGGCTTAGATGCAGTCTTGCAGCCACAACACGCTGACTAAGGCCAGAATCCAGCAATGCCACAACTTGGGCGGCTTCTGTGGGCGAAGTATCCATACGTTTTAGAAAAAAAACCTTTTTTCAGACGTCTCAAAGTCACAGTATTGAAATAAAAAACAAAAAGTTTAAGGATAGGCGCCAATTTTTAGTTTTTAAACGCTAAATGTACTCCAACCCTAAACACACATTTGTCTCAAAACAGTGATTCATTTCGTTTATAAGATAAACAAATGAAATTCTAATTTTGAATTTAGAATTTTCGCTTATTACTGTAATGGCCAAACTGCCAGCTATAATATATGTATTTTTTTTCATCGTATGAATTCTTTTTTGTGTTAAATTCGGACAGAAACAATGAAAACGGAAGTGTTTCGATTTTTTTGATGAGAAGTGTATATCCATTTAAACTCTTGAGCGCCAAGCGAACGCCGGCGTCTGCACACCTATTGTCTTTCTATATGTATCTAATTACGCAAATCAAAAGGTTAAACATTTTAAAAAACTTCATCAAAATCCATGAGGTGGTTTAGAAGGACTTAGCGAATAAACATACAGATAGAGAAAACACTTGCAATTTTTTTTAAATATTATATTATATCTATACCTATATAAAAAAGGAGAAACTGACTCACTGACATGTCAAAACACAGCCGAAACTACTGGGCCTAGCAGCATGACATTTTGCACAAGGCTTCATTTTATGACGTAGGCGAACACTAAGAATGTGACATCCACCAATCCGCGCTGGGCCCGCGTTGTGGATTATGGCCCATTCCTTCTCCTAGAGAGGAGGCCTGTGTCCTAGCAGTGGGAACATTAAAAAGGATGATGATGAACACTAAGAAAAAGTTTTTCAAAATTCAGCTCCTTATGGGATATAATAAGAGACTAAAGTTTGTATGGAGAACCCTACTTTCACGCGGGCGAAGCCGCTGGCAGAAGGCTAGTATTGTATAAAAACCTTGTGTACTTTATCAGTTAACGAACCTTTTTGAAATAGTATCTTTTCAAAGTCTCAATCAAAGTGGGGAGCTGCGTAACCATAGCAAATGGTTCAACTTGTTTGCCGCGTGCTATATTGCTTTCGAAATTAAAAACTTATTTGTGTTTCTGACATCGTTTTCATGACCTTTCATCAGAACATGATAATTAACAGTAACGTGTCAATTTGTATACACAAACATGTTGCAATGAATGTCAGTACATTATCGAACGTTTTCAGGAAGAGCATTATAAGCAACCATTAATTTTTTTGCAGGTAATTAAAAAGTATTTATGAAAATATCTTAATCATCATCATCATTTCGGCCTCCCTCAAGTGTCGCCGTAATTCACGATCGATACTAAAGAACCTTCTGGACTGATCAGACATATGTTTTACATGCAATTTAGGGCTACTTAATACCACTTAAGTTTGGCGAATATATTTTCAAGTTCACTTAGTTTGTGGTTTCCCAGTTTAGTTCAGAGGCCTGTGATATACTCGTACAGATTTTTCTGTATCGTTTACTTTTGTATACCTTGCTGCAATTTTGATTTGTATATTTACGATTTCACTATGTTTAAAATTCTGTTTAAAATGTTTAAAAACTTTTATTTTAAACATTATTAGGGTTACCTCGTATAAAAGACCTCAACGAGCCCGAACATTGCGAAACGTGAATTTCGAATTTCACGGTCGGCACCATTTTTTATATATTTTCGAAATCTCGCCAATAATTAGCAAAAATTATACAATTTTTTTATAGGCGGCTTTAGATAAGAAAACTGTTCTTTAATCGTTTTTGTATGACGACAGTTTAACCTGAATGACTTATTTAAATTTTATAAAACAATTTATACAATTAAGATTTTTATTTTACTTTGACCTTAAATGAAATTAAATGTATTTTTGTAGCATGTTCAATAAAGTCTCGTCTGGGCTCAGAATGCATCTGTAGCAATCTAATCAATAACCAATTTGCTTAACAACGAGGCAATCAAGGAAATAGGTACCAACTTCATTCTTTTACGTGGCTGTGACCCAGATATCTTGGACTTATTTTTTGCAAAAAACATTAACACGAGCATTGCTTTCGTCTCCGTTCGTTGTCAGAATGCAAACCACCGTTTATTGGCTGTATAACAGGTTTTACGTCATGATGACGTACCGAATATACACAATGCCCATAAATATTCATAGAAGCATATAATTATTGAATATTTCACTTTAAGTTGAAGGATATAAGGTCGAAGTTTGAATGTGAAGGTTCGATGTTTAAATCAGTAACCGAAACACGACTATCGCACTCAATGTCGATCAATTGATTCGCATGTTTCTCTAATACTGTATCTTAATATTATATTTGCCGACATTTTTTATGAAGCCAGTCTGTACATTCTTTTTTGTATTTACGGCGGTTTATTTACCAAGAAAATCTCATCAATGAAAGGCTATTTATTTCTGATAATGGAGACATTATTTATTTGCATATACTTTTTTTTAAGTTGGGAACACAATAGTAGAGATACTATTGTGTTCCCAACTTAAAAAAAAGTATATGCAAATAAATGATATTATATGGGTTAGTATGCTTCAGAAACTTAGAAACCTTTTTTGGTTGATAAGTTTACGCTTGATCACTATCCTAATCTGATGGAAAGTGACGATGAGGTCGACGATGAAGCGCGCTTACCTAGAAGTAACCAATTCACTCTAGACTAGAGAAGTTAGTGCAAGTTTCCAATTAATCGTTTCCCATAGAAAGAACTAGTAAGAAATTCCATGGTTACTCTCGATAGAACCCTTAGACACTTTTAATGGAACGTGGTAGCAACCGACGATTATACCTGTACGCGCTAACCTAATACGCCCGAGTCCTGAAGACATAAAATTATATATTGCGAGACATAAAATAATATTGTTATGATTACTCACATATTGTAAAATTTACTTGGATGTTGGTGAATAGATGTTCTAGATTTCATTACAATAATTATATTAGTTAATAAGATAGCACAGACTTTGTACGTAATTAATGCTACGATAAGAAAGATGAAGCAACCAAATATTTACGTGTTTTCCGTCTCTTATGTCAGTAGTTCCATATATGTACTTACTAACAAGTATATTCATTTTGTTGTAAATGGTCCAGAAAACAAAACCAAAAAAATCCTTAACCCTCCTGCTATATTCAATTAATTTTAGTGTAATAATGATGATAAATAATCTACACTAATATAATAAAGAGGTAAAGTTTGTTTTTGTTTTTTTATTTTTTTGTTTGTAGGAGGTAATCTCTGGAACTACTGGTCCGATTGGAAAAATTTTAGCAACAATAGAAAGCTGCTTTACTCCTGAGTGACATAGGCTATATTTTATGTACACAGACGAAGCCGCTGACAAAAGATAGCTAATATTAAAATATGAAACATAAATCTTTTTCAAATCACAGGAAGATGATGTTCTTACATATATTTAAAATCTTGTTCGTTATTTCACAAAATGATGTTGTACATCGATTACTGTATCGTTTAAATGTTATTACATCGCCATAAATGTATTTTTTATGCAAATTAAAACATTCCGTCTTGCAACACTGCAGTCTTTTGTGAGATATTGTGGCAATTATGAAGTATTACGATATGTGCATTTATGATTAGTCTTACGACTTTTATTTAATAAAAAATATTTATTAATAACTTAGAGAAGTAAATAAAAATATGTATATTTATTTTTAATGATTCTACTGTACACGTGTTAGTTATGAATTCTCTTCCTTAACGGCGTGAACGATTTTGATTAAATTGTGTGTATATATATTTGAGTATTATAGCTCTAGACTGTTTAAAAATAAAATTGTGCAATTTAATCTCTATCTTAAACTCCGGCCCCAACTCCGCAAGGCTATTACAAGTCTTCGAAATTTTTAGCCTTTCTATCCTATAAGATGGCTACATTACTCTTGAACGTTCCTCAAGAATTAGAATCAGTCTATTAATATTTTATTTCAGAGTGTATTGCGAACACACATAGATAGAGGCACGGCCAGGAACCTTTCTTTGAATGACATGCAAAGTCTAAGAAAAAAATTGAAAGATATTTTTTTATAGTCAATAATAATCATTCTAGACTTGGTTGTCACCTACACGCTGTCGGACAGGACCAAGTTTAGCTGTTGGGACCTCTAGTACATGTATACAATTCAAGACTACGTCTAACTATTGGGACCACTAGTACACAACTTCCTTTTATAACAAAGATGAGCAACCAAAACAATTTTTTAGCAACCTATTTCTTAAAGAAATTATAATATAAAGGGAAGTTCGTCGTTATGCCAATGGGAAATCCCATCAAGCACGCGACTTGTATGCTAAATTTGTGTACCGACAAAGGTATTTGTAACATACTCGTACAGTACCGTTTCGCATTATATTCAAATCATATCTACAACAAAAATAACGTTGACAAGCGAGTTATTCAAAACTGGATTTATTCAACAATAAATAAAATTGTAGTACATAATTACACCGTATGACAATGGTTTGTGACCACATCAAGCCAACAGTGAATGGGTTTTCGATAGCTAACGTTTCACCACAGGGTCTATTATATCAGTACTTGTATCTTTGTGGGTCTACCACACATATACACACGAGCTCAGTACATGGGACACCGTATGTGCGATGGGTTGGTACTCATACAGTTTTACACAATGTTCGGTAGGTATACAAAACACACACACATGCTGTACCACAATTTGGCCTACGCAGGCCTCTTTGAACATCAAACACAGAGAAAATATAAGTTTTACCAACCACACGCACGGTGTTCCATATACAAATTGGCCTGCAAAACTGTGGTTAACTTTGTGCGTGTGGTAGGCCAATTATATTATAAACACACTTTGTACACTTATATCTTTTTTCTTGAACCCGTGTGAATGATTGTGTCTGTATAGTAATTGATAAATTACAAAACCTTGGTAATAAGATTGATAGTTAAAAACTTAGATGCGATTCTAAATTATATCAGTCTTAACTTGTGTCAGCCCTCACTAGGTTATGGCCTAGAGCTAACTAGTTGGCAAGAATGGTTTTAGTCAGTAAAACTATAATAGTAATTCACATCCAAAGCGGGAAGAGTCATTCACAGATTTTCACAAAAAATGCCCATCTTTACGGAGAAAAGGATTGTAATTGACTTCTATAATGCATAAAGCAGTATATAAGTGCACGATACAATGATGTCAGCCCCGTATTACCAGCGACAATGAAAAAAAAAAAACAATTAAAGCAAAGCCGAAAGAACTAAGCACATATTTAAGGCAATTAGTCTTTTGAAACAGAAAATGATTGCCAACGTCAAGAGCTTACGAGCTCTTAGTAACCCTGAGGTCAATCACCAACTCGAATAAAAATAAAATGACGTAATGGTCATCATTCAATAATTCTCTGAACTGAGAATTAAAAGAAAAAAAGCCGCTTATCACGTTGGTGTAGGAAATACAGCGATGGAAGAAACTAATAAACCAGACATTCTCTAAAGCGAGAAGAGAAAGATTAGAGAGACAATGTAGTGAAATATTATGAAAATTACTTCCTGTGCTCTTTTAAAAAATATGCATTCTAGCTGGTGCCTTATGTCTCTCAATCTCTCTCTATCTCTCTCAGGTCTTAAGCTGTAATCAACCATAATGGCCCAGTGTGGATTGGTGGATGTGAACTAATGATAAATCTATTATATCCCACTACAAAGTGAAAACCTCCCTCTTCCTTATCCACCTTCCGTTTAACTCTTCTCTCCTTCTTTGCCTTGACAAACAAAGGATGAGAATAAGAATGTATGCACATTTCTGATTTTCATTTTTGGAATGTTTGAAAGAGATTCATGGTATTTTAAGGCCTTTACGAATGGTACATTACAAATTCCTTTTTTTAGGTAGAAAATTATGAAACTACCATTTCCTGAGCTGTCTGGAGGGAGAAAGATTTTCAAACTTAATAATTCTACTGCCTAAAGGCAACAACCGATTTGAGACGTCCAATATAGATCTTGACCAACAAGTATGTTCCGATCTCCGTAAAAATACCGAAGTATTAGTACCTCTATGGTGTATCCGCCATGTGTTATACCAGCAATAGGGTGGTCCCTATACTCGATAGTAAAATGAAACCACAGGCCATTGTACTGTCATGCAGTCATGATTTGTAAGTCGTTGCGGTTTTGAAGCCCGATGACTTTGTAGCTGTCAACGGTACAGTTGAAGTTCCATTTAATTCCAAAGTCAAATGATGGGCGTAACTGATTTAAGACAACCATTGACAACACTATTGTGGTCAGATGCGAATTTGTGGTAGAAAATAATAATAATAATATTCGACAACCATCACACAACGCCGTCTAGTCTCAAGCTAAGAGCTTGTGTTATGAGTACTAGACAACTGATAAACATAATTATATATTTCTAAATACTTACATATTATAGATAAATATTAGATAAATTTGTTTTTATTAGTTCTTTTAAACGATTTAGTCTAGGTTTAGTTTATCGATAAATGTTTAGCCACTAAGTTTGTGGTCAACTACAATTAACCATAAAGTACCGTCACAATCTAAAATGCGTTCCAAATAAGAATAGGATCGGTTGCTATGTTGTGACGTTACGTCGTACTGTCAAATCGAAGAAATTAAAAAAAAAAAACAAATGAAAATTATATATGAGAAAAATTAAAGAACTAGATTGTGATTAAACTCTCCCTAATAAAACGGACAAAGCTCTCCCTAATAATTCTTCAATTTGACACTATAACGTGACATCACAAGATGGCAATTAATCCTATTCTCATTTGGAACACATTGTAAAACCACAGACCTATTAATATGATTTTTGAACCTACCTCAACAGATTTCCATACTTCAATGTTTCCCTTTATTTAATTAGCAATTCAAATTAGTTTCCTATACAACAATAAAAACATATCCGTATTGATGACCGAGGCGATTGCGGTCATAATATTAAACGATCAATAATTGTAAAACACTTATACACTCAATTTATAACGTACACAAGAATAGAATAGAAATAAATTTTCTTTAACTCATCACTTTATGTAAATAGTCGCGTGACTTAATACTTCCTTCTATAGTTTTATGAATAAGGAAATAGTTGTTTTAAAAGACAGTGACTGTTTTATTTTATGTGTACTCTCCGTAGTCCTGAGGGTTATAACTGTATGATTTACGTATTATTAATATACTAGCGACCCGCCTCAGCTTCGCACGGGTACTGATATTGAATATATTATGCATGTATTATACACTTAAACCTTCCCCTTGAATCACTCTATCTATTAAAAAGCCGCATCAAAATTCGTTGTGTACTTTTAAAGATCTAAGCATACATAGAGACAGCGTTAAGCAACTTTATTTTATACTATGTAATGATTGTACGAACTGGCCAGTTAACAACCTATCTATGCCCGTGTCTCGTTTTTTTTTTGTTCCATTTTTAAATTATGAATCTGTCAAATAGAATTTACGACATAAAACAAATAAGCTGAACGTTGAACCTTTATGTACAAACAAAAAGGTTCGCAATTGAACCCTGAAGAGTAACCGGACTATTGTCTTTTTTCTTTAATTGCAGTAATTGTCACAGAGGCTCTCTTGCCTCTCGGCGCAATCATCACCGTCAGACACGCAACGCCTATATATTTATAAACTCCTTGTTAATGCTTAGATTGTGTTTGAAGCTGGTAATTCGGAAAATTGTTAAGAATCATGAAGTTAAAACTGTAAAAAAGTATAAATAATTCAAATAAATTAATCAAATTTACACTAGTAGCACCGAAACGCATGAGATCGAATTATAATGAAATTAAGAGGCAATAAAAGCAATGAGCCCATGGCCCATTCCCTTTCCTAGAGTCCTCTCTAGATCTCTAGAGTCCTTTCCTAGAGTCTCTCTAGATCCTCCTGGCCTGAGTCCCAGCAGTGGGAACATTACAAGGTTGATGCTATGCTAAGCTAAAAACCATATCATCATCATCAGCCTTTTTTTTAATGTTCCCACTGCAGGGACACAGGCCTCCTCTCTAAGAGAGGGAGTGGGCCGTAATCCACCACGCGGGCCCAGTGCGGGTTGGTGGATGTCACATGTCTTCGAATTTATGGTTCTAGGACATGCCGGTTTCCTCACGATGTTTTCCTTCACCGTTTTAAGAGCAGTGGTGATGAAATAAATTACACAAAGTAATGTGCCTGGCAGGGTTTGAACCCGCGACCTACAACACGTAAGTTGGGGCCGTTACCACTCGGCCACCACTGCTCTCAAACCATACCATATATAAAAAAACCATATACATAATTAGGATTACTAGATATTCTAGTGTAACATAACTTGTTCTAACAAACAAATAAGAGAACTAAACTTCGTTCGCAAAGGTTAGTTTGAAGACTCAACACAAATCATTTTATATGAGTCTCCGTAAAAACGTGGTATATAATAAAAATTAATTGTCTTCACATGTTTCACTATGCTGCAAACGTGTAAGATAAAATGAATATGTTTTTATTTCGTTTTTTTTTTATATTGTTTTTATTCTGAGAAATATACCAGTCGTGATTGTTAGCTGTCATTATTTTGCGAAAAGGTTGGCAGTTCAATCAACGAAGCCCTCACTAGCGTTGTAGAGTTTGATAGCAAAAACGATGGTACATATTATTTTTTTAATAAAGTGAAATCATAAATCATACACGTCATGTTTTTTGAAGATCGCACCAGTAATTTTGTTGTAAAATTGATTCGGTGCTGCTGTTGCGACTGCGAAGAAGATCAAGCGGCGGAAATATAAATAACCTTATTGAATGTTATCGTTAAGTACTGTAAGATCGTGGAGTCTGAATGTACAAAGTTGTATAAGGATGTGTCGCGATGTATTGTTGACACTTCGCATGACCCAAGGGCTGGCTTTTACCTCGGACAAAGGATAAGCATTGCCATACAGCGTGGCAACGCTGCTAGTCTTTTAACGCTATGTTTTAGTTGGTTTTTAGTTAGTTGTAAGTAATTTAGGGGTTCCCTCCTTGCTTCGTATTCCTCAATACTGAGGGTCGAGACCTCCCTGCTTCTTTCCTCCTTTTTCCATTTGTACCTGTCTCTGGCGGTGTGCAGGCCATTGTGTACCTTCGAGTTAAGAGCAGAGCGGATCTGGTCGGACCGACGTATTGGGCTGCGTCCACGATGCCTTTTCTATCTACTTTACCGATCACTATAAGCCTTTCAAGGTTTCCACCGTCTTTCCTCGCAATTTCACTAAAGTACTACTATAATAGACTGTAAAAGAGCTATGATCGGAGTTTCCTTGTGTTATCTAATCAGAAATGCAGATATTCGCAAGAGAAATAAGGTTGCGAAATAGTAAAAAGAATCTCCAAACTTAAGTGGTAATGGGCAGGGCATATTGCATGAAGTACAGATGGCCGCAAAGTTCTGGAGTACCGCGTTGGAAGACTCAAGGGTCCACCTTGTGGACCGATGTCCTGGTCAGGGTTGCTGGAATTCATGGATGCAAGACGCAAGATTGTAAAATTTAAGTCGGAAACTTTTCAGACCACCCTCGTAAGTAAAGTACACAAGGTTAATTCAAAATCAATATCATTGCCTTAAGTCGTTTACGTTCAAAGTCGTCATGGAATAAAATATAATATTTTGAATGACTTTATTGCGATTCTGAATTACGTACTCATTGAAGCATGAAATATTATTATTGTCAATAAAAATCTGTTGGAACTAAATTGAAGACGCTCTGGTGATGCACACTAACAAATAGTTTTTAAAAGTTTATTTTTATAATTAAAAATGTGACTTTGTATCGACTTCTCGCCAATTTTTAGGGAAGATGAACTAAAAAATATGTTTGTATCAGAAACCCAAAAAGGGTAATGCCCACTTATGTCCCAGGGAGATAAAAAATTCGAACTTCTAAGGATTTTGTATAATATTTTAAATTTTAAAACCAATAAAGATAAGTATTCATTAATGCATTGATAGGATCGGCTAAATATGCAGCTCATCGAATTCCACAAAAATGTATTGCTTAAACGTTTGCAGAGAGAGAAAACTCGAATTTGAGTCAAGCTTGCCTTTGTACATTAACTGAGACTGTTGTTTTGTTTTGGTGCAAAACAAAGTAATAAAAAATAATGTTATCAAACAAAAAGTAATATTTCAAGTAAATGTACAGCCTGCAGTCATTGACATATTTACCGTAGTCATTTTCAGGCTTATTTGTCATTTATTAGCGGTCAACAGCTGTTAGCTGTACTCTCAGAAAGTAGGTTTAATGCTCTAAGTTACTTAACCCATCCTTTTAACAGTTATACAAAGATTAAGTAACTTAGGACACAGACTGTACAAGTAAACTATCCAGTACCTACTACATTTCTTCTTCAAAAAAAAAAACCTTTTCAATACACTTACTCGAAAACTGCCTCTTATCGCACTCCTATTAGGGTCAATATAGCATGTATATCACCCAAGTGCTTTTTTGAGTTTATCACAACAAGGGCTTTTTTATTCCTTCCTTCACGGTCACGGGGGATTATTTTGTATTACTTAGTTTATCGAATCAGGCGCGAGGCGTCCCCCAGAGTCGCTGGACGACCCCACGAAATTAGAAACTGACCAGAGCAGATTTGAATGCTGTACTTATATATTTCTTATATTTCTTATATTTCTACTGTATATGTTTGAGATACGATTAATTTTTTTTTCTTTCTTTCTTTATTTCACAAGTCGTAAGTGTATTGAAAAACGTCGTTTGACACACGTGCAGATTTGTCATTGCAGCCCTCGGCTCCACAACACACTCGCCTACGGCTCGTGCGAATTTCGCCTCGGTCGCAATGACAAACTTCCTGCACTTGTATCAAAATGTACTATACTCGGCACTAGGAATTACTCCAGTATCGAGGATGCGTGCATGAACATGTTTACACACATACACATATTGCGCCCTAACCTGGAACAACTAACTTTAAGACTTATTAAATACTTGGTTTATATGAGAATTGAACTCAACACATAGCGCAAGAGCCAATCGCTCAACCTTTGCTGTAACCATATGATTAATACAATATAAGTGCTATCATTTTCGCGAAAACAACATATCTCGACGTAGTTTTAATATTGCTAAAAATAGCCATAAAACGTGATGTCTACAGATAATTAAACAGAAACACGTATTCCTATTAATAGCTGGCTGGTTAGAAATAGCCATATATATATACCTATTTGAACATCTTACGCAAATGTATAAAGAACGTTATATCCAACGTTTAATATGTTTGTACAAAAAACTTCTTATTGTAATTTATTATTATTTCCTGGTTTTGGTTGAATAGAACTGTGATAAAGCTACATTGGAATAATAATATAATAATATTGCGTTTAGCTCTATGATTGGTTAAGAACTTGGAGTGAGCCAATCGGAGCATCGAACGTCATAAAAGTCGATCGCGTTAATATTGCTGTAAAACAAACTCGTACTTGACCTTCTGTGCGCCGAGTTTAAGTGGTTTTTAAGTTAATGCAATCGAATTGTTTTCTGTATTTGGCTCTCTGATTGGTAAAGAGCTTGGAGCGAGCCAATCGGAGCACCGTGTCTATCATAATAATAATTACTAGCTATAGACTGTAAAAAAAATTGCCTTATAGAGTTGCTACGATGCACTTTGATGACGAGTCGTAAAAGTTACCATGAATAAAAGCCGTATGACCAAAAAAAAATCCATTTTAGCCTGTGTATGAGTTCTATAAAAATACACTCAATAATTTTTGCCTGATCTTCGCTTTTTTGTCTGTATTAGACATAACTTTGAAAATAAATTACACCAAGTACAATAAAAAAAATGTAAATATTCGTATATCAAATTATTAGCAAAATGGTCTAGTTTAACATATATCTGTTTTTAAAATATACCGACTATCCGTTTAGATGTGATCTTCGATTTTAAATCATCAAAGTTGTATATATCCTCATTAATCATCGTATATTAGATCTAACTATGTAAATAATTGTAGAGCGTCCTTTTTTTCTTATGACTCTAAACGGAACCAAAGATACGAACAAGATCGTGAGGCAGGCATTACACGTGACAATAAGCTCTACATGTTTATGATAAAGGAACGCAATTGATTCAAGTTTTTTCCTTTCAGTTTTGCACATGTCTGTACTTGATCGGTTTCAAGAATCATTTAGTTTTCATAACATCATCAGTTTCGTACTTGGTAAGGAAGGTAGGTAGGTAAAGTTTATTTTTAAAAGCATCAGGCAGATCTTTCTCCAATTGGACATTATGTAATTAAGGGACGACCTGGGCGTCCTCCTTTAATTTTTACCCCGACTTCTCGATTTTTTTTCGATTTCCCGAAACCCGATTTTTGCTTCATCTAGGAGAGAAGCAAAAATCGTAATCATAGGAAAGAATGTAGTGAGGCTTAAGCCCATCTGTGGGACAATATGAACCAGTATTGGTATCTAATAATAAATATTTAAACGTTGAGATTGCGAGAAACCTGCTCACGAATGCTCAGTTCATACATTTCTGCTTGTGACTGTACAGAGAGCTGCACACAAATATTTGTAAATAACTGAGCCGAGAACCGGTATACTTCTTGTTACATGTAACATTTAAATACATAGTTTTTTGCTTGACATTTTTATCGAGGATAACTAGTTGAAACTCTTCCTAGATGTCCTACTCTACCAGTGTGACGTCATCGTACTAGTACAAAGAAAATAAGTTACCATTCGATTTTTTTTTAAATCGTTACGCATACATTCTATTTATTTTTCATTTAAATCTTAATTATTATCACTCTAATTTCCTAATTGCCAGCTTACTGGGACCAAGGGTTACAAGGGCTCCTGAAAGGAAAGTTTGACCCTGGTATGAAAGGCAAAGATGCGAGTTTTTTTATGGTGGGTAAAAATCTTCCTAAGAAAAATCTCGCCCCAGGGCGTTGCAGAAAATAGTGTCAAACTCTTACATAGGAATGGGGTGGGCTTTTAGTCACTAACATATTATTTCCAGCTCAGCCCAGGGGTGGAATTTATCATTGGATGATTTTTACCGATGAGAAAAAAAACAATTAAAAAATTATTTGTACCTGTTTTTCCGTTTCCTTATTCTATTCTTTTTTATATGTACATAAATTATTATATAAATTAATAATGCTTAATAATTGTGTGATATTTTTCTAATATCTTAATAAAAGCCATAAGAAAATAATTCTCAATGTTAACTAGGAAGAAGAATTTAAATGAAACATATTCTAGTTGATAAGGTCAATAGCAATAAAATAAATGAAACGCGACTCTATTATCTCTTGAAATGAAAACAAGCAAAAACTCACAATAACTATACAAACCTTTATAAATTTCGTACTGATTTCTTATCCACTGTTCAATAAACCTAGAACTTTATGCATTTCCCGGAATGACTATTTGGTAAAAATCCATTAAAACAGATATACCTCTATACTGTTTCTCATTTTCCTGTTTAATTTCCGGGATTGTGCTCTATTATATTGAAAATTACCAACCCGCCCTGGGCCTGGCACTGGGCCTGAAGAGGCTTGTGTCCCAGCAGTGGGAAAATTATAAGGCTAATTCCATGCTATGCTATGCTATATTGAACATATCAAACCTATCCTTGTCAGCTTGTACTTTTAATTAAAAATTCTGCATCTTACCCTGCCAGAGTTAGGGTGCTCATTTCAACTTGGGTCTTGGTGGGTAAAATCACCTAATAATAAATCCCGACCTTGGATGGAGCACAAAATAGTGTCAGACTCTTACTAACTTAACGACCCATCTCGTTCCTTCTATGCCTTCACCGGGGTCTAACCTTCTTTTCAGAAATTAAGTTAAGAATAAATAGGTTACTTCAAGGTATAGTAGACCACATCATCGCTTTCCATCAGATAACGGCTAGCGCAAGCCTATGCTCTTCGTACAATTTGTATCTTCAATAATGTCGGACAAGTCAATCCTAGCAGGAAATCTTTAAGATTTACGTTGTGGTTAATTTTTAACGAAAACAAAACGTTCTACCTCAATACACACTTTGTCACCTATATTTTCTTGGAATAAACTCATTCTTTTTTCTATTCTTGGTACTAATAAGTAAGAACCGATGCAAAATAATAGCAAACCTAGATACTACATATAAAGTAAGCGATAAAATGGTATTATTCTTTATTTTCTTTGAAAACCTACAATGGGGTTTGAAAACAGACGTAATACGTAGGTATTATTATATGAATCATTATCTAAACATTTTGAAAGCAAAGCAAAACAGCTGCATGCTACGGGTATCAAGAAAATAGTTCATAAAAGTATTTCATGAATCATAGAGGCTAACTGTAAAAAGACTAGGTTTGTGTGCACTTGGAGGGATCCGTCGAGAGTTACATCAACCCTGGAATGCAAAGGGACATTGAAGACAAGGAATACTTGGTTAGTTTGTGAAAAACTGACTAGAAAAGATATTCGAAGTATCAAATGCTGTGGGATATTAACCCAAAAGAAGGACAAGAATACTTGATACAGGGTTGTCTATGGAGTATGGAAATGTAACACGATCAATAGAAACAAATTCTTAAAATAATAAGCCAATATATCGGCAATTTAACCTAAAAGAACAGTTTTTGATATTTTAAAAAGTGTGACACAAAACATAGGCATTTACTAGAGTCTAAATAACTAATATTATGTACAGTCACATCGGTTATGCTGGTTCGATGTGACCCTGAACTAACTTTCCCTGCAATCGTTATACAAGAGCACGTATCAAACAGAAATACTGTCCGGGCTGCCACGCTGCGCTGGCAGGCACAGAATAAACATAATATTTAAACAGCTCAAAGTCAAAACACAAAATTCAAAGACACGACAAGAAAACGTATTTCACATCAACAGTACAAGAGATTTCAGAACGACGTTCGAAGAGCCATTTGCATATGGCTATAAACACAGACAGCCTTATAAAAACGCAACTAAGCACAATCGTTTCGTGTGAATGGACCCTGTGATTTAGAAAATCTCATTGCGCGAACACGTAGCTATTTCAATATTAGTCGTCCAGACACTGACTTCTAATGAACCGTGAAACTGAAAAATTGCAAGGTCGCTGCCACAACATTCAAACAATATGAGCAGCTTTTATTTTTAGTTGGGTTATCATCTAATGACTGTTCCCGCTCTTTTAGTTGCTTTCTAGGATCTCAGTTTACTATAAAAATTGTCTGTGACCTTAGGAGTTGGTCCTGCTGAGCCCTTCGATATGCTTACATCTCTTTGAGGCTTGCGTGGAATACTACGTGCCGTTAACGACTCCCACTCGATCCTTACCAGACGAACGGCGAGCTGTACAGTTGTATATCTACCTACGCATGTGACATGAGTACCTATGTTTGTGAAATCGTTGTTAGATAAAATTCGTCAACAAGGAATCGGGTGACCGACGATAACTGATATTGACATGCCACTGTCGAATGGTTAATGTACATCGATTGAAGTTCAAGTCAACATTAATTAATTTGAGTACTTAATTGATTTGAAGTACAGGAAGAAGACTTACTATTAAGATATTTATTTGTTGTGTTTGTTTTTATTAAACATTTACGTTTTACCTTAAACATTCATATGTTGTATAAGTCGCTGAGTCCAATGGCAAAGTCAATAGCCTCTTGAACAAATTGCCACGACATCAAGAGGACGATTCCATATAATTGTATGATGGTTAAAGAGTGTTGAAATAGCATAGCTATTTGCAGACTAATTTATGCTATACGTTATTTTGTACGTGCACAAAAGCAAGGATTGCCAAAGCTCATAAAGCAAGCAATGCACTGAGATCAAAATACAGATAAAAGAGGTCGTTTTCTAGTTGTTTAAAAGTGTAAGTGTATACGTACTACGTGTTTGTTGGTTTGCGATGGCGACGAGTCCCCGCAGGCCTGTGGCGGGGTCCGGGCGAGTGGCAGGCCAGGCCTCGGCGACTACAACCAGACCACACCGGTTAGACTAGGTTCAAACTCGATCGCATAGCCATCATTCGCAAGAGGAAGCCTGCGCCAGCAATTTAATACACTCCTGAACCTTTGTCTTCTCTAGAATCACTTGGTATTACCACCATTGTACTCAAAAAGTATTTGGTATTGCTCACATAAAGTTATTTTTGCTTTCTACGTGTAAAATGATTTTGATGAAAAACAAGACATGTCATCTTTTTATTTATTGAAACTGTAAAGAATAGACAGTTTGACCCATTCAGTGCCTCTTAAATGTGTCATAAAAAACATATTTTTTTGAGGTTAGCATCGAAATTAACTTCAAGCAGTGCTTTGCGGTTTTTGCCATATTTCAGTAGTCAGTACACGACCACAAACCCGAGTTAGTTAAAATTACTAATCATTCAAAAGTTTCAATCAATAGTTACAACATGAATTAGTCAATCCTTAACATCTACTCTCACTAGGATTGATAAAATATTATACAGTTGTTAACACGTAGTATAATACACTAGCTTTACCTCATGGTTTAGCCCCCGTGGTTTATCCAGAACCCTTCATTTACTCAGGTTTTATAACAGCCAGGCATTCAGAAATAGAGTTGCTTTCCATCAATTTTTGTTACGGTACACGCTATTTTAAAAAATGGGGTTACTTTGTCCCTGGGATAAAACTTTGTTTCAAAGCTTATTTTCCAATAAAACATGGCTACTTGTTGTTTTTATTGGTTTTAAGACCTTGGGCCAACGTTTTGCCCCAGGGCAAAGCAACCCCACTTTACGAACACATAAGATTCGTATATCGCACAGCCAAAAAGTTTACAAGTATTATTTAATCATTGGACACGCTTTTGAATAAGAAAATCATTCGCGTGACGTGATCGAGTTTTTATTCGATAAACACAACTCGTTTCTTTAGAAAAAATGTATCGAGGAAGTGTTTTTTTTTCTTATGCCATTCTAATACCTACGTAGTATGTATATTAAGGGTCGTGGATAAATGCCACTGTCGGTATCCACATAGTGTGACGTTCTTATTGATTACTTTCCATTATCTAGAGCTTCATTGTTGTAGATTGTTGCACGGATAGATTATAATGGCTTAAGTTTATAAAATAGCAGACTGACAAAGTGCGACAAACCGATAATACGAGGACCGGTCATCTTTATGGAGGAACATTATACAGAATGTTTAGTTCTTTTCAAGGTTCGAAACTTAAATATGTTTTTTAATGCCATAAACTAGTGCTTTATTGTGATCGCACCTGATGGTAAGCAATCATGCAATCGTTGATGGTGAATCCCACTAGTTAGTTCTTTGGAGTTTATTTTATTCTAGGCTTGAAGATATTTAAATTATACTTTAAGGGGAAATCGTTCCAAATCTTCATTGAACACGGTATAAATGTTGTTTGACGGTAGAAAGATGATCGTAGAAACAAGTCATACACCGTTCAAATTTGGTTGTTTTAATCCCGTGGACGGTCAAGTTAGTACGCATCGACCGACAACTAATTACGGTCATTGAACCCACTCAGCAGTTCTTTACTTAAAAATATGAATTTCGTATACGAGTAAATTAATTTTAGTTTTAGAAAAAAAGTACTTTAACTTTTATTTTTATCTTTACAAATCATAAGTGTTTCATGCACCGGATCAACCCTCCGAGGGCTCAAAACGACCAAAATTTAACAGTGTATAATTCCTGCACAAACTCTCCATCTCTTGGCATGTCTTCGTTATTTCAAAAGAACTCAACACAAGTCATAAAACTTAAGATCTTTTTTGCTCTACAAACGAGAACAAAAAGCTGTTTGCTCACTATAAATACGTCTTATTTTTGTGCCACGTTAAATAGCCGTTAGTACATACATAATATTTACTAAACGTGAATTTTTAAATATTTTCTTAATGGTTTCGAGACGATTACGAGGTTTGTACCACTTCGAGATGTCATCGATGAGGAAAAATATCATTTACGACAATTTTTAAAAGGAATTCCTGAGTGTTTAGTGAGAAATCTGATCTGACGGTTTTATTCGTAGTTGTTATTACGTAACAGATACTTAGAGTAATAAAGAAAATTGCATCTAATAACTTGGTAACCACAGAAAACGTAGGCTGGGTTCTAAAACAAGAAATGGATATTGCCTGCTTATTTCCTAAGCAAATTCATTGCAGTTAATTTTAGCTAAGATTAATATTACTTTTCTATTTATAAAAGAGACTTATATGTCTGTATCATAGTTATAGTCATAGTTTTTTTATTGGTAAGGGATTCTTACCTCACTTATATTATTAATCTATATATATAAAGGCAGAAACTGAAGGTCTGATATATCAACGCACAGCCGAAACTACTGGGATTAGGAACTTGAAATTTTGCTTAAGGCTTCCTTTCATGGCGTAAGCGAGCACTAAGAAAGGATTTCCCAAAGTTCACCTCCTGAGGGTCAAAAGTTTGTATGAAGAAACCTACTTACGTGTGGGTGAATTCGCTGACAAAAATCTAGTACATTAATAAAGTTCTTAGTTGAGACCTGTGCTAGCCAAGTGATAACAGTAGTTTCAAACCCAGGTAGGTTTCTTAACTTGTTCAGTTTATTTCATCACGACTGCTCTCAAAACAGTGAAGAAAAACATCGTGAGGAAACCGATTTGAAGACACGTAACATCCACTAGCCTGGTCTGGGCCCACGTAATGCATTACAACTAACCTATTCCCTCTCCTAGAGACGAATTAGTGGAAATATTATAAGGCTAATTTATGCTTTTGCTCATTAATAAAGTACTTCAATAAAATTATTCGTTAATATCAAGGATATTTACGGCCAAGCACCGTTCCGCTAAATAATTTGACTGTTATTGTTAAAAAACTAGACATACTTTGTTGAGCTTAATTACCATGATATTTTTTAATATCACTTGTTGATCATTCAGACACAATATATTATTTGGACACAGTGTCCGAATTGGCAAGTTTTCATTTCAATAGATGCTTTTTAGTTGTGATTCGGAAACAAACTGTTAAGTAAAATCAGAAAGAAAAGTTTTACTTTTTTTTTAAATATATGTATTATAGGAGAAAAAGTGTTACCAAAATATTTTTACGATGGATTTAATTTCATTTCAGAATTGCTTTTTACATGATTTTACTAAAAAGCTTCAATAAATTTGGTGTCTCCGAATTGTCGACGAGAAAACATTGAAATTATAATAAAAAATGTGTTGGGTTGGACTCTGTGTCCAAACATATTGAGTCCAAATTGTCAGCAAATTTTTTATACCACTTTATTAGCTACCAATTGTCTGCTTGGCTACCAGAGTGTCAAATTCTTCGATCTATATTCAGCTAACTGGTTTTTTAGGCTCTTAAAATCATCGCCATGGAGACCTTGGTACCTGAGTCGTGTTTGAGCGCATTTGTTTTTCATATAGGCAACTTATATACTTACTTGCATTTAAATAATATGTTAATGAGTCTTTTAACATACCATCAGACAAAAAACATTTGAGTGTTTTGTTCAACAATATCCTTTTTGTTTAGCTTTGTTACAGATTATTGAAGTTCTTGATGTGTTTGGGAGCGCAGTAGTAAATGCTAGGTAGTTTTTACAACAATATAGGTCTTATTGATAAGTGAATTAATAAAAACTGGTTCCAATTTACATAAAGATACAATATAAATAAACATGGTTATCGTCTTCCTGCCCTTGTCCCATGTTTCTTAAGGTCGACGCAACACGTTTTTTACTTCTATTCAGAGGCTCTACCATAAGCTCTTGTCGCGATCCGTTTTATAATCTAAACTTGACTGTTTAAGGGATGGAGTTATTTTTAAGGTGTATATAGCTCCATATCTCTTTATAGCATATTAAGGCCCCTATTCTACAAATTGAAGTAATCACAGACTCGCTATTCTTTCACATCACTCCTTCCATCATTTCTTTGGCCTCCCTCTCCGTCTCCACGCATTAGTCACGTGCGTTAACTCCTTTAGCAACGTACGTTTCATCCCTCCTCTTCTAATACATCTATAAATAGACTTCACAGCTAATTAAAAGCACCGGTCAGCTCGGCAGGTGGTACGGCCAGCGTCGCCGTCGCGCCGTCACGGTATGCAGTCGGCGACCGCGTCAATTCGCTCTCAACTATGTACATATAACTGTGTATTCTATGTGTGTGTGACTACGTACGCCTGATAGAGTCGCCAATCACCGCCACGGACTTCCAACCGAACTGATACCCAACTCCGTGGTTAATACCTTTTTTTGCTTTTATTACTGTACGCTACATACACACTAGCTAAGTCACAAGATAGCGCAGTGATCAGTCAACCGACATGCACGTCTCGCCAAACACTGAACAAGTCGTTTTATTCCTCGTTTCATTATTTAGAATCAAGATAAGCCCGCAATGACTAAAGTTCTGCCGGATGGCACAAGATGCAATTTAAGATGAAGCTAGTTTACCTAGAAGACTTGTTCCTATATCATCGAGGAAATAATTAGTTGTTATAATTTATTAATTGAGACTAGCTTCCGCCACGTGTCTTATATACATACACGGTGGGAAACACGAGAATGGTAATAATATGGGGTTTTGATTTATAAAACAATTGGGTATGTTGGTGGGGTTTTCCGGCACGCCCGAGGAGGCACCAAACAGATGCTAAATACTTGCAGGTAACCTGGTGAGGTGAGCAAAATTCTAAGCAGTGAGTTCAGTAGATTGCCATCTAAATGGCGACAATGTTACCTGAGTTACCAGTTGGTTTATTTATAGAATCACTGGCGAACGGCCAGGGGTTTTGCCTGATTAAAGTACTCACGAAAAGTCCAGTGAAAATTGTTTGAATACGAAATATGTAGGTATAGTTCGTTTTTTAATTCTAGACTACGATTTGATAACTCAGAATGTCACACTCTAGAAATATGTTTCTAATTTTCTGCAGTTTGACATATTAAGTTCTCAAATCGTAGTCTAGGATTAAAAAACGAACTATATTTAAAACGTAATTATTTCAATTTATTTTTCATACGTCAGCGAGTCGACGTGACATCATTTAAGTTGAAGGTTAAGTTGTCCAACATAATGTGTTTAATAGGCGATGGGAGATAATGGTGCAGGGCTTGCAGCTCGCGAAATGATGCGATCTTTCACGACAGCAAGCTCCGGCTAACAAACGGGTTATATCTCAAATTCTATCTTTTCCTGCTCAACTAATTGATGGTAAAGGTTCTTTGTGTTATTATAAGTACAAAGGTTAGAGCACAAGGTCCTTAGGTAATCTAGAAATCGCGTCGTAATCTGTATCAAGTCGCTGATGTTAGATTTGTATTGTGTTTACAGTATAGAGAGTAAGTGTGTGAGTTTTTTTTTGTTAATTTTGAGCTATATTAAGTACAATGAGTCCTTCTGTTTCTTCTCAGGGTAGTCAGCTAGGAAACATCGGACTCATCTAGTCTAAATTGACGAAAAAAAAATGACGTGTTAAAGTGTTATTTTAATCGGGTGGGTCGTTTAGTTTGACACTGTTTCGCAATCCGCCCAAGGGCGGGATTTGTCTGATAAGATCGATGCCTTAATTACCTTTGCAGGTTAACACTTCCATCTCACCTAAAGATTTATGTACACAGTCCGGATTTTGGCAAAATATTTTGGCACATCTTTATAATGTAGACGAAAGTTCGTGACCACAATTAGTAATAGTTACATATACAAACGTAGTAGTAGCCAATCGAAAACGAAAGTAGCAATAAATCCAATAAACTTGCAGTTTCTATTGCTCTACGGCTATTCACCTGCGAATACTTGAGAATAATACTCGAATACTACCACAAATATGTATATAAGTCCCTTAACTTCATCAGTTTTTACTACACACGAAACGTGTCGAGGTAAATTACATTATAACAACCTAATGGCAATTTAGTAGTGTCGGTATTCCTCACTCATTATTTATCTGATGCTTCTAAATCACGGCAACTTATGCGTTAAAACCTTGTAGTTTAACTTCCATTACGTACTATTACCAAGATCTTTGCTGATCGTATCATACATAAGTAGCAATGGACGTCACTCTTTGTGTGATGAGCAGAATCACTGAAAGATGGCCGTGGAATGTAATGCGCTACAAGTTTTAAGTATCTAAGCATTTTCTTTTAAGTCTTTTAGGTCTTATTTTGATAGAAAATGGTCAAATAATTCCTATCAGTACGTTTGAAGCAAGAGTCCGTATTCTTCAGTGGCCTTCAGTGTTTCAGAGTCCTAGATCTTATAAGTCTATACTTAGATAGATTAAAAAAATCTGTCACTACAAATAGAGTTACAGATTTTTATTTTTAACACTAAAAAAATAAAAATCTGTCACTCCATTTGTAGTGACAGATTTTTATTTTTTTCGCACACTAACAAGAGCGAGCGAGCATAATTATTTGTAGAACAAAACCATCACATAAGCCAAAGATTAGTGATTTAATTACTATAACTCATTTGAAGTCAACAGCGGTCATTTGAGTTACGCAACCTCTTTACAACCTCATGTCCTGCCTACCATTCGTAGGTAAAACGTGATGAAGCGTGCATGTAATTTCGCACACGTATTTCATTTCAGATTGCGATATATCTCAACTCTTAGAGTGGATTCATTACCGTCAGCAAGTCAAGATCTTCAAGTAGATCTGAGTTAAAGTTAAATCTATGGTTATAATCACAATTTGTGCGATGTTTTTTATGACAAACAAATTACCTTGATTAAAGCATATTTTGTTTGACAATTACTGTCATTTTTTTTTATTGGAGATGCTCGCGTTTATCCGCTATCCTGATGGTAATTGATGATGTGGCCTACCTTGGATTATAACACATTCACTGTTAACTTAAGAGGCTAAGTTAAGGCTGATGATGATGATGATGACTGTGAACTTAAAGATCCCTAAGTTGTAGCTACTAACTAGTAAGGAGAATTCATTACAGTAAAACAATACTTCATTTATGAACCCTTTTTGAAATCTTATAGGTCTGCATTTCTCTCTTGATGAAAAGGGTAATTCATTTACAGCCTTAACCCCATAATTATGTATTCTTTTACTGGTCTTTTTTATTCTAGGGCCACGATACTGTTTTCGAGAAAGTTATAATGTAAGTGTACGAAGCCCCTATTTAATCCAAGTTCAAAGTCATGCCTTACGATTAAACTAAATCAGATTAACCATCTCCAACGATTACGGGCCAAATTCACCAAAATATCGCGATTATTTAAAACAAAACAAACTTAAAACATTTTAAGCTTCTAATCGAGATTATAACTTCATTGTTTTTAATAATCACAATAGTTTTATTGAAGAATTTAGCCCTTAGTGTTCTCAACTGTAATCAAAATTAACTAAAGAAATATACTACGTATACTCGTATGAAGATAAATACCGATTGTCTGGGAAACATTATGTTCGTAGTTCATTGTAGTGCGCAAAACCTGCTGGTTTCACATTATTTGTACCAAATGCTAAGCTGTGCAAACAAAACCGTCATTTTCATTGTGTTGGAGTGTAACGCGATTGTTGTTACTGTAACGTGATTGTTGTTAGTGTTATACATTGCGACGGTGGACACTGACTTATTGTTTTGCGATTGTACTGCAAGAGGTCCTTCAACGTCATGTGCAAATAAAAATATTGCATTTTCTGTCCAATTGTTGTTTTTTGTGAGACTGTTAATGTAGGATTATAATATTACGCCCTTTAATCGTGATCTAGGATTAAAATTTCAGTTAATGCTAATTTCGTTTGTGTGATGATGATGAGCATCACACGAACATCATTTGTTCTGTGTCTGGGTGTGTATCTATTTATGATATGTATGTATTTAGAAATATATAAGTATGTTCATCAGTTGTCTAATAGTCATAACACAAACTCTGCTTCGCTGGGGCTAGTCCCAAGCTAAGCAGAGTGGCGTTGCAATATTTTTAATATCAACCCCGCAGACAATTTAACATGTCGTGGTAAGGCCTCTGTTTGGTGATCAAAGGCTTCTTATATAAACTCTGAAGATTAAAAAAAAATTGCTGATGGGATGAAGAGTTTTCCAAGTGAACTCATATTTGACATGCTCTTATCTATTGCTTGTGTTTTTTGTGTTCTGTTGAGTTCATCGGCTTACTAGCAAATAAACTTCTTAATAAGTATTTAAATTATAGATACTCTCAAAAAGAAGACGATATACACCCAGACACAGAACAAATATCGTGCTTATCACATAAACATTTGTCCTGGGTGGAAATCGGACCCATGACTTCCAGCATAGCCGTATAAAGAGCACTAACCGCTGGACCAACAGGCCAGTTTCACCCTATATAGCTCCTTCCCTTTAGAATTTCAGTATAGGTCGTCATTAAGATCGCATTAAGACCTCATAGTACAGATTGGTCAAGCAAGTTGACTCACCTCTTATCTATCTCGAGTGTTTTGTAAGACTCCAACGACTAAAATATACCGTTTTTAGTCTTGCGAAAGCTAGTAAAAGTTAGGCAGAGCCTAATGAAGGGTAATTAATGTGCCACAAATAGCCATACCAGTAATGAAGTCAGACAACACTTGCCTGAAACCGGTTACTGTGGTCTTCGTGAAATAATCTTACTTATTTATCTCTTGTTCATTTTCCCTTGCATTATGATTACAACTTCAAATGTATGTAATCATATCAATTTATCTATCTATCTATCATCATTACATAGTATAAAACAAAGTTGCTTACCCCCTATGTATGCTTAGATCTTTAAAAGTACGCAACGGATTTTGATGCGGTTTTTTTTAAATAGATAATGATTAAAGAGGAAGGTTAATGTGTATAATACATGCATAATACATATATTCAAAAACAGTACCCGTGCGATGCTGGAGCGGATCGCTAGTTATATATAGATGTCACTTTTCGTTGTCAGAAAAGCCGTTTTGGAGAAGTTCGTTATTTTATAAATTAACGGTCTCAGCAAGTATTTATTTATTTATTATATAGGTACTAATTTTACTATATTTTTTTTATTTCCCTACTTTTTTTGCCCGAAAAAAAGTTTACAATGGAACTGCAACGTTATCTAATAGGCTTAATTTTATTATCCAACTATCTAGGGATCCTCAAATAAACACGAAACTGTTTTCAAATCGATCAAGCCGTTTAGGAGCAGTTAGGTGATAAATACGCATACAGTAGAATTATATAAATATATATTTATATATATCACTAAACTCTGACAAATATTGTTTACTAGCTTTTGACAGCGGCTTCGCCCGCGTACATAAAATATAGCATGTCACTCAGGAGTAAAGCAGCTTTCTGTTGTTTCTAATTTTTTTCTAATTGAACAAGTAGTTCCAGAGATTACCTCCTACAAACAAAAATACATAAAAACAAACTTTACCTCTTTATTATATTAGTGTAGATATACCTAAAGATAAATACAATGAGCACGACAGTTAACATGTCTATGAAGAGATATTACAAAAAGTTGCATCTTCGTGCGCAAGTTTTTAGGTTATGTATATATTAAAAGTAGATAGATATATGCTCTCACGTGTATTTAATTCCAGGCACGTGTAATAACACCAGTACAGTTTCTTATTACACCTTAATCACTAGGTCATTAACACTACCTAAAACTACTGGTTTCTCTTAGCAATTCATGTACTGAAAATAATCTGTTATTAGAATTCTTTTTTTTTTAATCCTTGGTGGCTGTTGCAATTTTGTTCCTCCATTGTCTGAGTATCTCTGATAACTATAGGTAATTCGTTTCTCACATAATGATGTTGCAAGTGGGTAAGTACCTACATTGTTTTTTTTTTTAATTATTAGTAGGCGCGCTTGACCGCTGTCTTACGTGATGGAAAGTGACGAAGGAGCACGCTTGCCTAGAAGTAGCTGCTGTATTCACATTTTTTTTTAATATAAACTAGTGCTTGACTGCGATCCCACCTGATGGTAAGCAGTGATGCAATCGTTGATGGTGAGGCGCACTAGTTTATTAAGGACCTATTCACTCTAAACTTGAAGACCCCTAAATTTTAAGACCATAGCAGGCAATTTTTAGGGTTCCGTAGCCAAAATGGCAAAAACGGAACCCTTATAGTTTCGTCATGTCCGTCTGTCCGTCTGTCCGTCTGTCCGTCTGTCCGTCTGTCACAGCCGATTTACTCGGAAACTATAAGTACTACAGTGATGAAATTTGATGGGAATATGTGTTGTATGAACCGCTACAAAATTATGACACTAAATAGTAAAAAAAAGAATTGGGGGTGGGGCCCCCCATACATGTAACTGAGGGATGAAAATTTTTTTTTCGATGTACATACCCGTGTGGGGTATCAATGGAAAGGTCTTTTAAAATGATATAAAGTTTTCTAAAAAACATTTTTCTTAAAGTGAACGGTTTTTGAGATATCAGCTCTCAAAGTCGTAAAAAGTATGTCCCCCCCCTCTATTTTTATAACTACGGGGTATAAAATTCTAAAAAAAATAGAGGTGATGCATGCTAATTAACTCTTTCAACGATTTTTGGTTTGATCAAAGTATCTCTTATAGTTTTTGAGATAGGTTGATTTAACTGTAATTTTGGTTAAGTTATTGTGCTTACACTGAAAACGATGGCTGAACCTATAAGTACAAGGCAAAATATCGGGAGAGTTTAGGCTCCATTCACCAGGTGTATAAATTGACATAATAAGTTTATTATATTTGCTGCTACGGAACCCTTTGTGCGCGAGCCCGACTCGCACTTGGCCGGTTTTTTTCCTGTATCTTAGACCGGACCCAAGAAGTTCGATGTACGCCTTATGGGTTCCCAAAACGTTTTGGGTGTATGGTTGGGAAATCTACTATTTCCCGGTGGCGCATCACTGAATTAATAAGGTTTTAATACATTTGTGTACTCGTTATAGCGAGGCAGTGTATGTCCGCAACTCGGAGTTTCGTCTGACTCAATGTACGAAGCGTCGTAATTAATTGTATGGCTACAAGATAACCGACAGCTTGTTAGATCCGCATTCAAGAGAAAAAAAATAGTTCAAGAGTTTTTCTACGCTTGACGATCTGCTGAGGCCTTTGCCCTGTTAGATACAATCTGATAGTTGAATTAATATAGTCTTTTTTATAGTATTAACTGCTATTAACGGCTTTACCTACGTGGTAGAAGAAAATTTACCCAAGGAAACATATTCCCGTTACAAAAAGTGTTAGTGTGCCCACTGCTGGGAAACAGGCCTCCTCTCTAGGAGAAGGAATGGGCCATCTACCACGCACAATGTCACAATTCTTCGATTTTTTTGTTCCAGGACATACTGGTTACCTCGCGATGTTTTGTTTACCGGTCTACGCGATTTCATCCGAATCCGCACAGCCGTTCGAACGTTAAGAAGTAACAAACTTACACACGCATTCTCACAAACTTTCGCCTTTATAACATTACTCACTAGTGTGACAAAACAAATCGCTATCTCCAATAAAATTAACGGGACCTTAAATGTGATCATTAATTTGTACAGTGTAATTTATAATGTAATATAAACATTTAGATATCACAAATAAGTAACAAACAAATTATTAACGTGTTTGTATTAATTTACCCATCCAAAACCACCAAAAAAATACAATAATAATAAATTTAAACCGAGTGTGGCAAAAAAACGCGATATTTTTCCACAAAATCAAGAGTTATAAATATTCCATAGATTCAATTTAGCGTAATCTAATTTTAGTGCGTCTTTTTTAATCCAATCAAGTTATTTAATGCCTCTATAAACGTTCTCGTAAAAGATAATTGTCTGACAAAATACATTTAATAACGGATTTGTCGAACGTATAATAAGTAAATATAATAAATACTTCGAGTACATTAACCTGAATATATTTCGTCAGTTATTCAAAGTGTCTAATGATTTATAAGTTATACTAAATCTTACGCCATGTTCCTACTCAGTTTCAAGGTACCCTTTCGCCATAGAACTCGGATGGTGTTTATCTATACATAAAAATAAAATTAAAATGTCTATTTGTAACATCAAAATATCAATTTTTGCTAAATGATTACGAAAATAAAGATACAACATTTAATTCGTTTTTCTGTTTGTTTGTTCCGGTTTATCTCCGAAACGGCTGTACCAATTTTGACGAAGATTTTACTGACGGATAAGTCATGGTTCAACTTTTCATTTTCTCAAAAAAAAAACCGAATTTGAATCTACGGAAAATGACTTCGAATCGTTTGAGTAAACTTAACCATACAAATGCATCGGCCATATAATAATAATCTGCGATTTTTGCTTTTGTTAACTTTTTGTGAGACTTGTATAAAAACTGGTTGGTTTAAAGATAAACCTAACTACATCGACCTTTTAGTCATGATGCTATGAACATGTTAGTTGTCTTACATTGTTAGTAGTAGCGTAGGGAGTTAATACCAGTAAGGGCTTGGCTACATTAATGCCAAACGGCGCGCCGCCTGAACGTCCATTCACCGCATCGTCTCAAGGAGTTGTCAGGAAACTGTAGGGCCCCTTCAGGGTCGATACCTCCTGGGTCAAGGGTTGATGCGAAAGTGGGCCACGGCCTGAGAATAAGGCAAGGAAGGAATGGGGTAGGTTTTATAAGTCAGTAAGAGTCTGACACTGTTTCCTCTAAGACAAGACGCCTAAGAGCGGGATTCGTCATTTGATGTGTTTTACCTACCTAAAAAAAACCGCATCGTATCACGACTACGATGTGTTTATACACGAAATTCAACATCAAAAATCTTTGAAAATTTTAATCTTTCTGTTTTATACCAGAGGGCCAGAGCCTTCGTTTCAGACGCGAACCTTCTGCAGGACCCTTGTACAGTTAGCTTACAACTTCATAAGGCGGCAATCTGAGGATTACGATATCCTTATTTATTTAGGCTGATATATTTGCTCGAAGCATTTTCACATTAACAATACCGCATCGTGCTAAAGTGGCCCGACCCTTACTGAAACGTTTTTGCGTCTTCATGCATGCTTTGGCGCGACCGGAAAGAACCACCTAATACCTGTTTTTAAATACCGCCGTTTCTCATAACTACACTATTATTTAATATTTTTAATATTGCGATTTTAGCTGAATGAAATGGGATTTTGATAAGAAAATATCACGTGCTCTTCGCACCTTCTACGGAATTATCTATAACTAGCGACCTGCTCCAGCTTTGCACGGGTGCAATGGTGATTTTAAATATATTATGTGCATGTATTATACTTATAAACCTTCCTCTTTGATCACTTTTCCTATTAAAAAAACACGCATCAAAATTCGTTGCGTAGTTTTAAAGATCTAAGCATACATAGGGACAGACAACGGGAAGCGACTTTGTTTTATACTATGAAGTGATGGCGCATCAGAATAATTTTTCTGCAGTGTCATGTCACACCTGTGAAACAGGATAATTGTTATGTGTAATTAAAAATAAAAATGTAGTAATTTAATAACATTATGGACTCGTGTTTTGTGACATTCCTCATGTTGGCATGTCGTTGAGTAATTCTTGAGGTGCGCCTAGAGGTGCAACACTGACTTTAGGTTACCGGTTCAAGTAAAGACGAGGATTCTAATCTACACTAATATAATAAAGAGGTAAAGTTTGTTTTTTTGTTTGTAGGAGGTAATCTCTGGAACTACTGGTCCGATTGGAAAAAAATTGGCAACAATAGAAAGTTACTTTACTCCTGAGTGACATAGGCTATATTTTATATACGCGGGCGAAGCCGCTGACAAAAGCTAGTAATCTATATATATATATATATATAAAAGGAGAAATTGACTTACTGACAAACATACAGCCAAACCTACTGGGACTAGGAGCGTGAAATTTTGCACAAGGCTTTCTTTTGTGACGTAGGTGGGCATTAAGAAAGGATTTTCCAAAATTCAGCTCCTAGTTAGTATGGGGTCCTAAGTCCTAAGTTTGTAAAGGGAACCCTACATTCACGCGAGCGAAGCCGCTGGCAGAAAGCTAGTCGTTTAAAAAAAAGCTTAAAAGTAATTACTCTAATATCCCTATTAGTATTAGAACGATGAAACATCTAGAACCGACTGGTTTTTAATTAGTTTTATTAAATACAAAATACTACAAAGGTTTTTGTTTCCGCACACGTTTGTTCGGCATCTATTTTTTTATTGCTTCAAAATAAGAATAGGTTTTTTTTCTGTCTTTACAAGAGTCACTGATACTAGAAAAAAGATCAAACGAAGTGTAAAAAATGGAAATTTAACTCGTTTAGACCTACGACGGGAAATTATCATTAAATACACACATAAGTAAAAAGAGATTTTAAAAATCTCAAACCTCATCAAATTAGGGACAAACTAATAATAATAGTTTTCATATTAAAGTAAAAAAGAGCAAAATATTCTTTCAAAACACAAAAATGTACCTACACAGTGTTGCAAAAAAACGAAGCACACTTGGATGTGTCTAACAACCCTAGGCAGACTATAGAGCAGATAACATCTAGATGGGACTATAATTACCTCGCCAAGAATAACTTGATTATTAACAACCAAAGCTAAATCAGCTACGTGTCTGCGTTTCTAAGGTTTTACATTTAAACGAACAAGCCCAAGTTAATTAACCGTGAACAAAATACACCCAAATATAATTACCGACTCACGTTTGTTTACTTGTGTTCGAGTAGGTATTTTGTTGCCTTCGCAAAACATTTTCGTCTACTAAATTTCAAAATAACATAACGTAAAATCCTACCTAAAACTATAGCTATAAAATCATCCGTCTGTAAAACATGAATAATGAATTATTTAGCTTTGTCCTTGATAGGTTACTACTAGTCCACTCATATTATTTTTCTTTGCATAATTTTATTTGATTATTTTTTTTATTTCTGTCAGCGAATCTGCTGGATGGCAATGCTGCCAGCGTTCTGGGCACTTTACCTATTGGTATCGAAGTGGATGAATTTTTTGATGCCCAATAAATCATTTGTAAATATTAGTGTATTTGTAGTTTATTTAGGTTATTATTAGTATAATAATTAAATGTATATTATCTGATGATACCTATTGGTATCGATGTGGATGAATTTTTGATGCCCAATAAATCATTTGTAAATATTAGTGTATTTGTAGTTTATTTAGGTTATTATTAGTATAATAATTAAATGTATACTATCATGTAAAAAAAACAATAAAGAGTATTTACCTAGTTAAATGTGTCGTTTTAAATGTACAAAAGCGAGTCATAGGTTTGCTCTGCTATTTATTTTGTGTGAGTTATGACATTTATGAATGGTACATAAATTACTATTTATGTGGTCACTATGCGTCACATGTATATTACCACAAATGCTTATCGCAAAATTATAGGTTGATGTTTTTTTTGTCCCACTGTATATTAAGACTTAATGTATTACACGTAAGTGCTGAGATTTGATTGTCGTAAATCATTATTTTCCATTATATTGTGCTTTATTACCACAAAAAAAGACTAAACATATTTTAACACTTTTTTATATTTTATCTTACCATAGTTTTAATCCGTTACCCGTTTTAATTACAAAATTTATGGTTTTTATTTAGTCGTAACTACAATTATTTTGTGGGTACACCTTTAGGGTTGTTCCCGAAGGTCCATGATTATATTCTTCTTCATTTCCCACTGAGTCCATGAAAAAATAATGGACTCGTAGAGAATGAAAATATTTAATATTTTTAAATGCCACGGACTCATTGAGAAGAAAGGTTCAAACTTTCATTTTTCGAGAACAATGGACTCGTGAACCTTTGGAAACGACCTCACCTTTAAGGAAACTAAGCGCTACTTGCTCATATTTCTATACCTAATTGTTTATCTATCGATACATGACGATGGAACATTTTACCATAACAACCATATAATGTTGTTTCATATCTTCGACGTTAATCATTGTGTATGGCACGTGTTCTCTATTTTCCTTTTTATATTTTTCTTTACACGAGTACATATTCACTTGATTCTTCGTATGCTGCTTAACACTGGGCTAAAAGATGTTACAGCATATTGGATGATGTAATACAAAACCGTACGACTAGATGTAATGTTGAAGATCATCGCATAACAATATTAAGTTGCCTGCTGCATTCTTCCCGTCCAGGTGTCTTCAAAGCTAAAGCGAATAGGCTCTCAATAGGCTAGTATACACAACGACGATTGCATCACCGCTTACCATCAGGTGGGATCGTAGTCGAGCACTTGTTTATATAATTGAAGTTGAAGTCGCCGATCTTGGGCAATAAATGTGGAATGTTTTCATGTCGCCTGACCATGTGGAGCAATGGACGTCAGTCACTTGTTTGACATTAATTTAAGGTCTATCCCTGTGGACGACACGTACGGAGAAGGCTACAGGGTCAATGTTAATTTGTAACGAATCATAAACGATGAACCTCTTAGCGATGAGGTGCGGAATACTAATGACTATATTTTATTGACCGTACCAACAGTTAAAATTGTTTTATTACTAAAACAGCCGCAAGGTCGCCGAGCAGATTCAGCCTTCGATGGTTTTTCTAAATATTTATATATCGGCCCCTCAACTACGACATTAGGATACGGACTTCCGCGAGTTTGCAAATAAAACTTCGTCGGAGAAAGTTAAAATGTGAAATCAGATGTACTCGTATGCAAAAATATATTTGCCTTCACGGTAAAGGACCTCCTCAGTCATTGAAGAGGCGTGAGCCAAATTATCTTTGAGTTCGGACGAACGGTTGATGATTTTTTGTTTTAATTTCGAGAAATCTTTAGTGCTTTAAATTTTAATTATTGTTTTTAAAACTAAGGACTGCCATTTTCTGGTATTTTTTGTCCCCTCATATGTTAGTCACCTTTTCAGAGTTAAATATATTTTTAGTTATGATGTAATTAAATGACTTTAGCCCAATTTTAATTTGACTTCAAAAATTCCCACATTTTTGGAGTCAAATTAAAGGTTTGACAAGATTTTATCTAATAAACTGATTTTAAAATATCTGGCGAGACGTAATGGAAGTTTGGTAAACGGCTATCGTTTCAAAGTACAAATGTCGAAAAACAAAATCAAGGTGGTCTAGTAAACATTTTCAAGAGCGTGGACTCTATACGAGACGTCATGATGCAAGAATTTTGGAAGTTCATAAATAAAATGTTGAAAAGGATTGAGTAAAGTAATTTATTTGTCACCGAACTAGGCTAAACTGGCAAAATTTTTTAAAAGCCGTAAGCGTAATCAAGGCGTTACAAAATCAAAGGGAAAAAAGTACTGTGTTTGGTTATAGAAAATAAACATACCATCATTGAACCTCGTGTACTTTGGGTGTCCAACCAATACCAAGGTACTGATAATGACACGTCAAGGAAACAGCAATACTTGCATACTAAAATAACTGAAGGTATGTGACACCTAAACTTCTTGCTACTTGAACATTGTGAAATGGACGTGCTAGGCGATAGATAGATATTCTTAATTAATAAGAATATCTATCTATTTAAATGTCTCGATTAAAAAGTTTTTTAAACAAAAATAAAATGAGTTCTGCCTCAGATTTTCCCGTTATCAAAGGCTATTAACGATTCGTACGAACACGCGCCTTGCAGTAACTGAAACGATTATTACGCCGTAAAATTGATGAACTGATAATATAACCCCGCTCTACTAGTATATGCAATATATGTATTCTATATGTGTGTATTTGTATGTAGTGTGCATTGGAATTGCACAATTTAATTCCACCATGTCCATATGTCCATTCCATCATCGAACCACTATACGCACGGTGTTGCGCCACCGCCACCGTGCATGGAGAACATCCCATCCCATCCCGCCCGTACAAAGCGTTTTGGGAACGTATTTATTATACGTTCTGCTAAGTATGGAAATTGCCTGACGGATTCTATGTTTCCTGATAGCTACAACTTAGGGGTCTTTAGATCACGAGTAAGTATGTTACTTTTAGGCAAGGAATTCATCAGCCACAACATCGCCTACCGTTCGGTTAAATAGAGGTCAAATGTGAGCCTATCGACAAAAAAAAAATAAAATCATATGAGTACTTACTTTTTAAAATCTGTGTCTTAAAAATAAATTCAAATATGGAATTAAAAATGAGATTCAACTATGGAATTAAAAATAAGATTCAAATATGGAATTAAACATAAAAATCAAATATGGAATTAAAAATAAGATTCAAATATGGAATTGAAAATAAGATTCAAACATAGAATTAAAAATAAGATTCAAATACATACCTAGATACCTAATAAATACCGGATACCTTAAAAATAAAAATAAATTCAAATATAGAACGTTAACGATGAATCTCTTTGATGGTTCCGATTGGCAGCGTATCCAATAGGATCAATCTGAAAGATGCCAGTCAATTAGATTTCGATCTGTACGGCGTATGTAAAAAAAAAAAACTTCACTCAATGTCTTCCCCTGCGGGCTTCGGCATATCAATTATCAAAACCAGATTTGAATCAGCGCAAAACTTATGTTAAATACCTGTGCAAATTCAGGTTGCTAGTCCGGATCACGCGAATTATGATTTGTTTACTAATGACTGAGCGAAAGTGAACAGAATCGTAATTATGAAATTAGGTTTGAATTTCGAAAACCGCTTGAAGAGTTCAAGTTCCTCACGGTCGATAGCACCACGGCGCAGCGGCCATGGCTATTAAAATCTTAATCATTTATTATTATTGGTCACGTGGTACCAGTACACGTGGCTGCGCACACGAATTAAATAAGACAGGTATTTTAATGATCATTAAAAGTTTTGTTAATGCATAGAATATTAGCATTAAAGTAATAAAACTGAAGTTTTTTTCTTTTTTTGAACCATAATCGGTTGGGGAAAAAAAGATATTCTTCTCTAGAAGACATTGTAATAAACCGTGATGGGGCGTGAGATAGTGTCAGAGTTTCACTGACTAAAAACCAACTCTTATTCCTCCATGTTCGTAGGCCTCACACTAGGAATTAGATACTGTATTGTGGGTGCGTTCAGAAACATTTAAGGTGACTTTGATGTCAGAGGCTGTTGCTTAGCAACATGCTCCTCAGCTCATGCGTATTCTACGTATTACAATAAATACTAGCATGAAAAGTTACGCATGCGTATGAAATACCTACACACGATAATAAAAACACCCTCAAACTGACACAAGTCCCCCAGATTCAGAACACTATGGGCCATAGAATCTTTTATTCCGTGCGGGAATCCAAGCTGCGACTAGCAACGCAGTAACCAAAAAAAAAAACACATGACTTGTCTTTGTGATCGAGTGGTTATCCCGACTTACAAGTTGTAAGATTCAAACCCAGCCAGGCGCAATACTTTGTGTACAAGGCATCAAAGATATGTGACATGCAACGGACATCAGGTTTAAGGCCCATTCTTTCTCCTAGAAGCCTCCTCCTTCAGTCCTAGTAGTGGTCCATTACTAGACCTTTACTAGGACTGCAGTTTAGATATAAGAACGATTCAACTAAAAATCCGTTTGACAATAATTCTTGATTTATATTTTGTAAGCGTAACATCCAGTGGCGTAGCTAGTCCCACTGGGGCCCCGTATCAAAAATCCTTCGGGGGCCCCCGTACAAAAAAAACGTATTTTTATTACAGATGCTTAGCTGCCTTATGAGACGGTTGTGGATAACATGTTGCTAATTTTTGCCTAGTTTGGGACCCCTGTACCGCGGGGCCCAGTATAATTGATACGGCGGTAACTACGCCCCTGGTAACATCTATTAACCTTTTGAATACCGAAATTAGAGACATAATAGAAAGGCAATAAGTGTCCGAACGCAGGCGTTTGCTCGGGACTCAAGAGTTTAATCATCTTGCAGGAAGCTGTGTATTGTAGGAAAGTTGTCCACTTGTAATCGGCATTCGCCCGTCAACTCGTGTATGCGTCATTTTGCAATTATCCTTAAATAAGCTGTAACAGGTGAATAATTTTTTTTAAATTAGTCACAAAGAATGTGGTCAGTCATTGAACTGCGCAGGTAAATCATTAAAGAACTAACTCATGTCAATGGCACGAGTTTGACAAAATATTATTGTTAATGAGACATTATGGCACACGGCAGATAAGTTGAACCCGTAAGGTTAAATGCAGCCCCCGCTTCAATTGAGGCCTGTAAACCGATAACTGCGCATTGAAAGTCGACCGCCATAATAGTTCGACTTATGTCACTAGTTATATTTATCTGATGGCTAAGCCATTAGCTACTAGCTGCTGTACTGTGGGTCGTTGAATTCGATTCCCAAACGGAACAAAAATTTGTATGACTTATAGATAACAGAATCTCTGTGTCATTTTACAAGTTTGTGAACGCCGCTTGGATACAGAAGTAAATATAAAGGTAATTAGTTTGAGGAAAGGTATAAAAAATAAACAAAAGCAAGGTATTTTGTTATATTAGAGTTATTCGTCATTTTGATTTAAATATATATCGTTGTTTATACGCTAAATACCGAAGTGTGTAAAGGAAAAATTTTAAAAATATGGTTGCATAAATGATTCTTTGTTTTTTTTTACAAAAGTCGTAACATGTTTGTTTTGTAGTATAAATGTTACACAATTTATATGCAAATGTTGTTCGTGAGTGATGCTTTCTTAATTAGATGCCGTTGGGCAATATATGTAGTATACTTTAGTATAAGTGAAGTATATAGCATGGTATAGATAGCATTTTTTATTCATATACCTTGGCATCAAATGTCTTTTTTGAGCGGAGCTTTTGAGACACTAAAAGACGTCAATTTTACCTGCTAAATTTAAAGTTTGTAGGTGTATATAGTAACTGTGCTTTCCTGCTCAAAATATTTTTTTAAAATATTATTCATATTTAACTTTTTTTTTAAACAAAATATTATACAGGTAAGAAAAACAAATCGTAAACGTTTGCCATCAATTTGGTTTTTTCAAAAAGTAACTGTTTTATGTTTTCAATTAAAGACCTTTTGATTGCATTAAAAGCAGTTTTATTGGATGTACCAAGGGTATTAGTCATTTGCCATTGTTTATTTTTTTATTTGTAGATTTAACACACAAAATAACATTATTTATTATCTACCTTCAAACAATTATTGGAAACCCTTTATTGGAAAAAAAATTCAATAATTGACTGATCTTGACATCCTCTAAATCCAGCCCTGAGCTCAGCGAGGGGAAGCAGTAATTTGACGATTTCCCACGTAAAAAAAAGGAATAAGGTAGTCATCAGCGTATCTGAAGAGTAGCTAAATGCATAATAAACCCTGTGAGAAACTAATTTCATGACTAATTAGAATTTAAGTGATTAAATAGCTGCAGGAAGAGCTAAGTGATAATTTGATGCTTATCAAGAATCATGGACAACTCTTAGAAAAACCTCACAAAGTATTCTAGACGATTCAAGTTGGTAGAGAAAAAATGCTGGTACAGTTGTATTAAGAGACTAAATTATTATTGTCATAAAAACCCCGCATATTTCGTAATACTCGTAATCATTTTCTTGATAGTTCTATTATATTTACTTACATGAATAAATGTAAGTATATTCTAAATGTGTATTATTTTTTAAAGTCAAGTGGGATAAATCATCTAAGATCGTCCTTAGATGATTTTTGACACTGTTTCCCGCTCTTGAGAGGAGCGGAAAACAGTGTCTGACTCTTACTGACTAAACGATCCACCAATTTCTTCTTAGCCTTCATACCGGAGTTGGACCTTCCTTTCAGAAACCGGACCAAGGCCCCAGTAGGCTTCTGCCCTGCAGTTGGGCATTTACATTTACTGAAAATTCCAAACCCCTCATTTTTAAATTGTGATATTTCTTTGCTAGTATAATGCTCGCCAGATTGGCTACCAAAGCAATACATTTCTGAGTGTTATGCGAATGCGTAGTTCAGTACAATACAACCTTTAAAACTATTTTTTTAAACATAATTTGCTGACAAATTAATGTCATTTTTGTAGATTTGTGACAGCAATTTTGTGTTATTTTGACTGGATGAATGTTATGTGTCATAAAATTGTCTAAAATATTCCATAGATAAGTCTAACCACCATCATACAAAGTTGGCTCAGTGAGTTGACACTAGCGACTCGTGATCCATCCAGTAGGATATTTGAATACAAGCCATTCATACAATCACTATAGCCTATTGTCTCACAGATCAGTGGCGTAATGAAGAGTCGTTTATTGATCAGACATGGGTGGCTTCGACGTACAATTGTTATATAAATTAACCTTAGAACATTACTATATGGTGGGTCATTGGTTGCGAATTTGGCTTCGCTCTACAGTTATGGGTAGCGAATAAATATTATTGCTGGCAATTTAAACCTAAGAGGATTAGTGCCCAGAGATATTAGGACGGGGTCGAGGTAGTATATTTAGAAGGCCTTCGAACAGATGGTATCATGAAATACATTTCTGTCATCCGAAAAATTTAAGTAATAAAAAACGTATCTGTTTAACCTAAAAAAAAACTGCCTACCATCTTGCAGATAAGATTGAATAAAGAATACTGCCGCAAGAATAGTACAGCATTCTAAATTAACAACATTAATAAGAAGGTATACATTTCGCACATAAATAGCCAAAGGCAAAACACAGTACATCAATATAATCGTCATTCTGTACACATTAACAGCTCACTAACCCAGAATTCATTACTGTTCACCAGTAACAAAAACTTAAGTGAGTTTTATTCCTGCGATGAGGCGCAAATCGGTGCACTGTGCAACTACATATTTATGTGTCTGCGGCGCCAAACTTGTTTGTGGTACCGTTCTTGGCGGCGGTGAGAGTGAGAGCAGTAACAGTTGCGAAGCAAGCGGCACCGCCGGCCGTCGGGCTGAAAGTGGCGCCCGCGCTGCCACAACCAGCCGGTTTACTTATCTGCTTGCACTGCGCATGCCTCTATTTCCACATAAAGCTATTTTCTTCAACGTAGTAGATGTACAAGTTTATCTTTTTTTTTTAATTGCAATAAACTAGTGCTTGACTGCGATCCCACCTGATGGTAAGCAGTGATGCAATCGTTGATGGTAAGGCGCACTAGTTTCTTAAGATTCTATTCACTCTAGCCTTGAAGACACCTAAATTATGATCGGACGAAACTGTTCCAGTCCCTCAATGTACGCGGTATAAACATCGAGGGAAAACGCTTAGTCTGGGCCGCAGATTTAACAACGTAAGGGTGGATATTTGCCGTACGTGGATACATGCCGTATCCTATACTCAAATTATCATGTATCTTGTACATTTTAGTATCTGTGTCACTGAGATACACAAGTAAATGGTAAATGCAACAAACCTGATATATTTCCTAAGCTACTTGTCATAAGATGAATGGCTAATTAAAAAGATGAACATACGTCGTGTGTATCTTTTGTAAATTGGCTATTGCTACATCTGAAACTCGAGATATGGGAGGCCATAAGGTTATGTGTTTGAAGAAGATGGTTTTCATAAATTATGTGTAATTGAAAACTGGTTGGAGAATGAAAAAACTTCTACTTTGTATTGTTTGGCTACGTAATGACACTTTTGACTTATTATTTTTGAGTGGGTAAGCATTTTAATTGAACCCTCCCGTTCTAGGTGAATCAGTATCTTTTTCTATGCTACACCTGATAAAAATTGACTACGTGTCAACGATTGAGCGCGCTTACCTAGAAATAACCTATTCAATCCTGACATATGATCCCCCAAACTGTAGTTATCACGACTCTAGCACATTTCAAACCTTAATGACTTTTACTGACTAAAATCCACGTGTATTTCTTTAGTAGCCTTTTAGCCACGGTTACAGTTCCGAACAATTCCACAACCCTGGCATTTGATCTAGGTTGCATCTTCAATTGACTTTGTTATCACGTCATTTGAGCCGGATAACTCCGACCTCAATAAAAAATTATGCTAATCCATTTTCAAGTAAATCACAGACGAATTGATTATTCCTTAATATGCGGCCTTTCGGCAAATTTTAGTCCACAACAACAAACTTCCGCTTCATTACCGGAACATCATTTGTATGCATAACAGGTATTCTTTCGGCTCTGATCAATCTTCCTAGTTGAGGGTCGTCCATCTTGAGGTTACAAGTGAGGTTGCCATTATTATGTATATCGAATACGAATAAACTGTACTGTTCTCGATCGAGTTCTGATAAGCCTTTTTTAGGTGATGCTTGAATAATAAGATTGGGAGTGTAAAGCTGATGAAACAATCGCAATGCGAATGAAGAAATGTACCAAAATTAGCATAGATTTTAAAGTTGAGGTACAGAGGTTAAACTAGTAGGTATTTTTATACTCTTTTATTCTGAAATTTCTGTTTATGCTAGTCTCAACAGAGCATACATGAAAAAACTGATTACGGTTACTTCTAATCTGAGCCATGAAACAGAACTGTAAGAAATTACTCAAAATGAGACAAAAAGTTCTCGACATCCTCGAAGCTGAGATCAATAAAAGTACCGTACTACATAAACAGAATGCAGTATACACACAATGTCCTAAATCATATATCGCAGTTATGTGTAAATAGTTGCTAGCCGTGGTTACAAGACTCACACGTTTTCTTTGTTTGACCGATATGTTTAGAAATCAACAGCTAGAGACCAGGAACCGATGTCCCAGATAATGTGTTTACTCTGTGCAGAAGATAATAGTTGTGAAGGCGTTTTTAGTTACCAAACATACAGAATTATGAGCAGTGTACGGGAAAATACCAAAGAGCTTTTTTATTTATTAAATTAAATGTAACAAAACAAAATAGTTACAAAGCTATATTGCTAACCGCAAACCATATATACCTACATTTTAAATAAACCACAAAATGTTGACATTTCAAAACTTATATTCTTTATATTTCAAATAAATTGAAGTTCACATTTTAAATCCTCCAAATTGACTCTACATTGACATTTTTAAAACCTATTACAGTTTTTAGGTATAATTAAATAGTTGCCGGGGAAAACCCGTTGGTGGAAACAGAAATCTCGACTTTCAACAGTTAGTGCCTTGCACGGATTGAGGAAGAATCCGTGTCTAGAATAAAATTTAGTCACCTGGCGGCAGACCACTTACATTTTAAATACCTATGAGAAAAAGGAAGTACTTGATTGAAATAATTGACTATTGTCATCAGTAGTGTGACCAAGTGTCCTGATTTGAGCGGGACATCACAATTTTTAGAAGTCTTAGGACGTAACGGGTCCTAAGACCTCTAGGAAAACTCATTTTCACCAGAGTGGGTCGCTTAATCTTAAGATTAATCGTCTAATTTATGAGACTCATTATAATTACCGAAAATTAACATTATATTATACATTATACCGAGTGAGAAGGTGCGTTCAAAATTTACACCATGGGCGATACCTACTAGGACTGAGGTCTCGTTTATAAGAGTGACCGCGGGCCTGAAATACACAGGAAAACTGAAGGATATACCAACTTATATTTAGACAGTACAAGTCTCCTTCTACAATAGTGGGAAAAACCATTGGATGATTGGATTCCCACCTCATTAAAGTATTTTTTGTTGGTCCCCTAAACTACCCCGATTTATTTTTAACATTTGTCTCACGACAGTAGTCATGACGTACAGAAAATCTGCAACTACACATCTTATTGCAACTGTTTTCACGAAGTTAACAACCTAAAAGTGCCGCAAAGCCGTCAAGCCTGCTCCAACCGGTTCCCAGTCCACTTGACCGGTGAAAACATGCATGAAATACAGATACCCATTAAAATACATGAAGAAATATTTTTAAAAGCTATAAAATTGTCCTCAAAGTTATCGTATGCGTATATCGAGTTTAAAAAAAGATGCAAAAAAGTGGAAGGAACGATGTTACATGACCGGCTTGAGTGTTCCCAAGCAAACACTTGTTCAACTGAAAATATCGAATCGAAATGAATAAATAGATTCGACAAATAAATGAAGTTTTTAGAATACGAGTTTTCAGGGGGCAAGACCCCATTTTTTTTTTGTAATAATTGATGTCAAAAAGCTTATCTGTACGGATCCATAAGGACCCAGCAGAAAGGTCAAAGCCTACTAGAGTTCGCTTCTGAAAGGAAGGCTCGGCCCTGGTATTAACAGGGTGGGTTTTTTAATCAGTAAGAGTCTGACACTATTACCTACTCCACAAAAGGGTGGGAGATTTCACTGGAAGATTTTTGCCTTTTGAAGGATCGTACCATTACGTGTTAAAAGTCCAGGCAAGCGAGCCAGAACGAGGAATGAAGCTTACCATTTATAGCTCCAACTTTTTAACAGTTCAATTTATGTGGTCAAATGATTCGTGTTAAGAGCCTCTACAAGGAATAATAAAATTTCAACACTGTATTGCACTATGCATTAAGAACTTTATCTAAATTGCGGCGACTCTGTCACTAGCTTAAGACGCAAGACAAGTTTTTCTAAACTTGCATTTACAACAATGTTGTTTGCAAGGCGCAGCAACAAGGCAAGTATCGAGATAAACAATAAATACATCTTAAAGATCGAAACGTGATTTATTCGCAGAAGTCCTGTGTAATTTACATGAACGTGGTCACGTTTAATCTGTACAAGGTGTATTCTTCGGGCTCTAATGACATTGGTCTAAGTTTGTACTTGTACATGATCGAATATTGTCTTGTAGTCCGTAATTAACTACAGATATTCAGGCAATTAACTGGCAATAAGTATAATCAGACTTGATAATGTTCCCTCGGCTGCGACTAAGGCGTCTTTTGCAGTAGAGGGAAAGGAAAGTAGGGGGTATAACTGACAGGCACCAGTCTTTTGGGTATAATTCCAGTCGAAAGCGATGCGAAATTTTTGACGTAATTTTTGAGCTAGTAGTAATGGGTCTTTCTTTTTAATGCATATATATTATATAGTTTTAATTAGTAGTGTTTTATATGTTTCTTGTTTTTAGTATGACAGGTAATTAGTAACCAATACACATGATTGTAGTCTTGAAAACAAACAACTTTTACTATGGGACCAAATCGCGAAAAAAATCAACTAGTTCAGTTCATTTTCACCACCAGCAGATTTTTATCGCGATTTCAGGTTTGGTCCCATTGTAAAAGTGGTTTGTTATATACATATATATATATAGATTTTACTAAGTAATATTATAAATTCGAAGGCAAATATTTTGCACGTGTCGATCAACTTTAAGATATATGAAATAATTAAGCAATTTCCTCGCGCCTTGATATATATAGTGTATCGTGTTTGATTTCGAAGTTGAGGACCTGAGAAACTGTATACTTACTGTCAAACTTAAGCAATAAAGTTGAGAACTTTTCAATTCAGAAACTGAGTTGGTGGAAGGTATAAAATAAAAAAAATGCTTTGATGATCTTTTTTTTGAGTTAATTGGAAAGATTGGAGGGAGATCTTTGCCCAGCGGTGGGACAACACAGGCTAGCTATTAATAATAATAGCTTTTTGCTAGCTATTAATAATAATAGTTTTTAATAATAATTTTTTGAGTTAGTTATAACATTTTTTTTTATATTTAAATTTAATATTAAAAGTGTACCTACGTTTGTAGTTTAGATCAGGAGTGAATAGTTCCTACATCATCAATTTCCATTAAAAGAGACTTCTTCCAAGTTGTCAAGAACAAGACTTCAATAATAAAAAAAAAATCAGGAACTAAAAATGCAACTCAAAAAAATCTGTCGGTTACAAGTGGCAAGAAAACAAGTTTTTTCTCTAGGTATTTTATGTCACTGTGAAGTTAAATGTGAGATAGAGTATTTATTTCATTCAAATAATCCTGCACGTGTTTTTTTTTGTTAGCCTAGTGTATTCCACAGCTGGACAAAGGCCTCCCTTAACTCTTCAAATCTATCTGCGCTTAACTTACGCTGCGCTTGCTTAATTAACGTAAGTTAAAGGCATTAGAATGAATAATTGTGTGTCAAAATTAAACATATCTTCAGCTAGTATTAAGTCTGTAATAGAAAACTACAACTTAAAACTAAACGACGTAAACACTAAACAAAAACCTTTACAGATAAAAACCAACAATTCTTAACTTCTTGCGTATTTACGAACAAAATTCTTCTTACAAATTGAAACGCCTTTAGCGCCTTACTTCATAAAACCTGCGCTCAAAATAAACCGGTACGCTATTTTTGGTTCCCTTCGAGTCTACATGAGGAAAATGATGGTGCATACAGAGGAATGCATTTCGGGAAGCCTGCAATCAAAGTGCCCGTATTTTACTACACTGCTTATTCGCAACTTAATGGTGTATATGTAAAATGAGTTTTCGGACCTTAAAATTATTTATTGGATCTTCAAGACACGGTCGTTTAGACATGCAATTTTAAACCGTTAATGATAAATGACATTTATTTTGACAAAAAAAGTTTGTGTTGTGTGTTGTTGTGTGTTAATGCTTTTTTTTTGTCTCTTTAAATTAGAGGTCGGTGTTTCCTAACTGACTACCATAAGAAGAAACACCGAAACTAACTCAGGGGTTAACGTCTCTTTTAAAGTCCAGACAGTAAACATGTAATGGTCAAAATTTTGTTATTACAGATGTTATGTTGGTGATTTCTCCTGCATGGAAATAAAAAATTGTCGTAAGGAAATATGGTTTTGGGATAAAATATATTCCAGGAAATAATCTATCCGTGTCCAGGATTTCATTCAAATCCTTGCCACCGTTCGAATATAAAGTAATAATAATACATACACTTAGATACAAGCAATCATGCAAAATTTTGCCTCAATATTAAAGTATGTTTTTTTTCTTTGATTTGACGATAGACTGTACAGCCAGCATAGCAGGTTTCCTAAAACTTGTTATTATTAAGCGCATCAATAACTTGGTTTTAGAAAACAGTTGCTGTCTCACGTTGACGCTTGGAAGAGACAGAGAGGCACGTAGTCTGTGTTGAGTGTATTCTGCAAGGCTATTATGGATTCGAAACACGCGGCATCGCGCCGAAACAACCTTGTTGCAAGGCTTTTTCGTTGTAAACCAACAACTTTAATATCGTGTGACTCGACTCTTGCATGAACGACGGACGGGACAGAAATTCTTAATAACTAAACCATATGTACATAGATTTATGTGAATATAATTATAATGAATGAATCTGTAGTTTAGTGGCGTCTGCCACTGAGTCTATTAATTTCAAGCAGTGTCAGAATCATCTTGTACTATTTGCCAATTCTAAATGGTTACTAACTTGCCCGATACAGATTACGTAAATATTTTATTAATGATCTTTATCTTAGTTTTATTGGCGGTATCGTCATATGAAATTACAAATGTGCTACATACCTACTTACGACTCAATAAATATTATTTACATTTCAACACTTGAAATTCGCGATCTACCAGTATTATATCAACATTGAACAGGTTATTAATATTCGTTTAAATTGTTTTTTAAGTGTTTAAAACTGTTTCTACGTCATGGTGGTTCCGTTTTTTTATTTTATCGGTATTTTTGGCGTTCGCCGTCCGACGTCCGGTAACCGTCCGACCGAGTTCAAGTCATCGATGGCGCGTACATACAGTTCCAAGCGCCACTCAAGGAGTTGTCAGCAAGTCGTAGGGGCAGGGTTGAAGCCTACTGGAGCCATGGAACGGCTTTTGAAAGGCAGTTTCTGCACCAGTATGAAAGGCAAAAACGAAACAGAACTTTTTTTTTTGTTACATTCTGACACGATCTCCCGCCCCGCCCAAGGCCGAGGAGATAGTAGTTAATTTCACGATTTTTTTCTCCATAATGTTCACTAATTTAAAAAAAAGAAATTCGAATTTCAAAATTTAAAAGGTTGCATGCGCTGACTTTGGAGTAGTGTTGCTATAGTCAGGTGTTATAAAAAAAAACAATTGACACACGACTCATCGAGAATTAACATGGTCTATAGACCTCCACGGAGGCGTGTAAATATGTATTCGTCTAATGTTTATCGCGTACATAACATTCGATTTACATCTATTATATAAAAATAAATATTTACTTTTGTCTGGGCCAAAAGGTTAGGGTAGGGGCGATACCCACTATGACTGAGAAGGTTTTTCAAAGAAAACTCGTGGTCCTAGAACGCAAAGTTTAAAAAGAGGTCGGGTACATGTGTGTTTTTGTCTGTAAAAGTCTGACAATCAGTCTCGTTTCATCGTAGAGTGGGAAATGTAATTGGATGATTTCCCACATTAAAAAACGACTTAAGGGAAAAAGCCGTACTATTTAATAGGGTGCTAATTCCAATAGCTGTATTGGAATTAGCACCAGGAATTGTCACCATTCAGGTGACAAAAATGTGAAGATCAAAGAAACATAACGTCCTAGAGTTAATTTATAGGGAGTTAGATATGTACGTTAGATGCCTACAGAAGATACTAGTTCAATAATAACTAAGAGCTAAAGCTGGAACTACATTAAACCGACGCACACGTGAAACACGCCTGAATCGTATGAAGAACGACGTCATGTGGCGTGGATTAAATGTAGCTTTACAAGTCTAGTCGCCTTATAAAATGTTTGGAGACCGACGCGCCCAGGTCGGCGTACATTGCCAAAATCTACGCAGTGTAGTCCTCCCATTACATATTTTTGTTGATAAAAACTTCCTGAAGACAACAAACTACATACTTAAAACCGTTAGAAGATGAAAAAAAAAATCATTGCGTATAAGAAGTTATTTGCTTACGTGAGAACAGTTCGTATCATAATTAATACGTTTATTTATTATTGTATTTCCGCATTATTGTTATTTCCTACTTTGTAGTATTAGGTAGCGGCGTAAATTGATTTAAGCTAAAAATAAAAACCTTTGAAACATTTAGAGGCTTTTTCTATAAGATACTCTACATTCTCTATCGAGAGTATCTGAAATCTTTCAGTTGCCCTTGCATTTCACTGCCAGTAGCTCAGCTACTAATGGCCCTGGGCCAAAAAAGTAATATAGCTTCTTCTACTCTAGTTACCGTGAAAGGAAGAATCACGGTCTAAAACGAGATGCCATTATTAAAGTAGTTTTGGAAGCTACTTTATTTAGGTACATTTCGAAGGAGATTTTTTGCCGGTTCAAAAAGGTCTGTTAACTTTTTTATGACGAGAGGGGGCTTATGATAACTCTTTTGAACAATCTTTTAGCCCAAGTTATGTCGCCTAACACAGTACAAAGTGTATTTGTACGAACAGAAACGTACAGAAATTGTATTGTAAATAACAAATAATGTAAGTTGGTCAAGGAAACCTCAAATAAGAAATTAAGGAAAAGCACACTGTATTCTCACTTTCTCAATAACTTTAGGTTGAATCACAGAGTACAATGGGGAGTCAATCACCAGGAGTCAATGACTGTACGCTGGTACAATGACTTCAGTTGTATGGTAATTTAAATTTTGGCAAAATAAAAACAAACCAACAAACAAGATGCGGCCATGCTCCGAATCTTTTAAAAAGTTACTTTAATTTATGCGCCATAAAAATTTGTGACATATTTTAAGGAAAAAATGCACCTTTGATATATAGAAGACAAACGTTTACGTGCCCTCCACGCCACGTCTTTATTAGAAGACAATATGTAATTTAACATTTAAGTATTAGTTAAAATACGTCTTAAAATACGTTGTTTTATTTAACTATTACCCTTAGATTGTCGTTGTAAAGGAACCTTTGTTTATTTAAATACAGCAACAAAATGCGAGTGAGATGCGTCTAGCTAAACAATGGGCCATCTATAATATTATAGTGCCGAAAATGTCCATACAAATGCACCCAAAGGTCCCAAAAACGCCACTGACGCCGCTATAAAAGTGGCCACCTACTGGGCCCAAAAACTTTTGAAGAAAATGGAATCCACCGATTCGAGAAGAAGCAACAAAATAATAGTAGCATTCGTTGTGTATGTACATTTATCGCTTAACTCTAGAGGTTCCTAAATGAAAATATCTCTCCAATCATACAAATACGTACCTTTCAGCTGGTATTTCTTTATCCACAGTTTGTTATACTGAATAAATAATCATAATAAACAATCAAGTATACCCTTCACGTTTTCATTTTCAATTTAAATAAGTACATCAATTGAAAAATGACAACCCGCTGTCATCCTTTCTTCCTGCTAATGTTTCATTGAATACATTTCAAAGCCTCCTTCTGCGTAATTGGCGATGTAAACGACAACTGTGCAGATGAATACTAAACATGTAACACCAAACTATGTAATGTAATATTTATGTAAATACTAGCTACTGTCTTTGCCCGCGTGAAAGTAGAAAATTGTACCAAGGGAACATAGTCTTAGAAGAAAAAGTGATCCTACGACCCACGACCCGAGCGAAAAGGACACGGAAACTAACAAACAAAACCATAATTTTAATTTTATTTATGTAGAATCCGAGGAAGTACCAGGGTATAACTGGACGTAGGTATCACGAAAATCCGACTCGATCTAATGTCCGTAACCGATTTATGGTAAAATCGCACCGAGAGCCAACTAAGCGTAACCTATTCGAGTTTTTGCACCAAACTTGTCTGAATGAGATTCACGCCTATTGTTTCGTGAGTGATGTTATTGTAAAAAAAGTCTAATAAAGTACCTACATGCGAGTATGCACAGTACCTACCAACAAATTACTTTGAAACTGGTTTCTAGAAAAAGTACCTCAAGGTTTTACTGCATATTCTTATAATAATAATTGTTCTGTCGTCGTTTGTACTGCTGTCTGAACCAGCCAGCCCACTTAAGGGTTGACCAGACGACTGCAAACCAACGTCTCGACCAAAGTGACCTTGCTAGTTTCAACCCGTGTTGACAGCAATTGTAAACCTCTCATGCCCTTGGTTGGGAGCCACATTTTCCCAACAGAAGTGGCTGATTTGCCAACTTGTTGGCGCGTGGTTTACATACGGAGTAGGTCTTTAGTTAGTAAAAGTCTGACACTCCCAATCCGCCCAAGGGCGGAAGATGAATGTTTTTGGCCCACCAAACAAGAATTAAACCATAAACACTCAAACTAAGCTCCAACCGGGGTGATCTTGGTTGGAACGCTACTTTGCAACCGTCTGGTCCATCCTTTATGACATTATAAGTCTTAATAACGCTAGAAAATACGTTATTTAAACGTGATATAATGTGCGATGATGTTTGTTCGTTGGCTGAAGATATACTTGACCAAGTTGCGTAGCGCTGCATTATAAGCATTTTATCATTGCATATCTCCTAGATGCAGCATACTGATAAAAAAAACTTCAAGGAAATAATATAATATTGTCTGTTTTATTTCAATTCGTGCTTGAGTTTTTTTTTACTCCAGAATGGTTTTGGTACAAACGTTGAACCGGAATTTATACCTCATTATAATTTCAGTCAAAAAACGTCCACTGCTGGACATGGGCCTGGCCCAGTGAAAAAAAAAATCAAGTGAAAAGGGTTTGTTTAAAGTCGACTTTTAACGCAAACAGAATATAGTGACTTGCCAGTGCAGTGGTAACTACATTAGTAGTTAGCTAAAGCCCCCTAATTATTATTTTATTGATTTTTTTCCATTTCTTAATTCTTTATTGTACACAAAAAACTTACATTCAATTATTTGACAATTGATGACAGTCATATATTTGACAATTGATATAAAAAGGCGAGCTTAACTCAACAATGAGTTTTCTGCCATCAAACCTTTGAGTGACAGAGAGACATCACATTCAAGTGTATTATGTTCCATTCCAAGTTACATTCTAGTGTCTTTCTCAAATGTCAAAAAGTGCCTTTTATTTTTTGTCGACTTTACTACCCGTTACTCGTCACCTTCGGCCACATTGCGTGACCTCTAAAACCTGTAATCTCCCTAACAGTTATACCTCGCTTTTATCTAAAATAACAGTAAATGAGTCAAGGCCTCCATTTAAATGTAGCAGATTATATATATCGTCACGTAAATGTCAATGTTAGTGCCTTAAACTCCGACCGGAAACTAATCGTTTGGATTATAGCTTGCTCTGTAATTGTTATCAATGAACAGCGCAATGTATGTGGTTTTCGTAAACATTTTCGTTGTTAGGTAAGTGAAGCACGTAATGAGAGTGTAACGTGTGCTAAGGTTAGCTATATGATTGAACTTTTTATAGGAGAGTATCGTGATAATATGCATAATATATAGTACTAGCGACCCGCCCCAGCTTTGCATGGGTGCAATGTCGATATTAAATGATAAATGATATTTATTTTGTAAATAGGTTTTAAAATAACACTTTTACACGTCAATATTTTTTTATTTTTGTCAGTTTAGGCTTGATATATATTATTATTTTATATTATTATTATATAAATATAGATTAAATATATTATGCATGTATTATACATATAAATCACTCTATCTAATAAAAAAAACCGCATCGAAATCCGTTGCTTAGTTTTATAGATCTAAGCACGAACTTATGTAACGAATACTTGCAAACTGATGAACATACTTATATATTTTTAAATACATACATATTATAAATAAATTACATCCAGACACAGAACAAGTGATCGTGCTCATCAAACAAACATTTGTCCTGGGTGGGAATCGAAACCCACGACCTCCAGCGTAGCAGTCATTGCACTAACTACTAGACCAACAGGCCAGTCAAAATGTCGATTTCGCTCCTGTACTATCATGGTTGTAGTGTCCTTAATCAACTAACTCTTGCTTTATCAACTCTAAACGGGATTAAAATGAGCTCTTAACGTGTGCTAGAGTTGGTTATACTGAACTTTTTATACGAGAGTGATACTGTTCTTGTACTATCAGAGTTGCAGTGCCCTTAAACTTGGCTTTGACAATTCTAAACGGAGTTAAAATGTGCATGGAACGTGTGCTTTGTATGGTTGGCAAGGTGATTGAACTTCTTTTAGAAGAGAAATATCTCTCCTGAGCTATCAGGTAATAGTTACAATACTCTTTATCAATTTTATACAGGATTAAAATAGACGTCATCATCGTTGAATGAATGTCATGGGAAGATTCGAGCTTGCCCGGGCCGCGCCCGCGCCGTCTGCCGCGGATTTTAAATCAAATTGATTGAGCTTGATAAAATGGCAACAATAAACCTCGCTTATCATTAGTTTTATGGTTTTTGAACAACACAGTGGTTAAAAAATCATTGTACAAGTAGGTCAAGCGATGTGGCGAATGAGCCGCTCCGCGACACTAGAACAAGTTCTTTGGGCACTTCGACGAATTTACTAATTAGTTTACACATCGGAACTGGTTTCAAAAATAGTCGTTTAGACGTCTTATCTAGCGCCAGCGTAATGACTTGAATCTGTACATCTGTAGGAATGTGCTAAAATTATTTTAAAATAAACTTACTCATGTGACGCCTGCAGTAACAAAACTTAAAAAAAAACATTATTGTACAACTTTTTTTAGCAGTGGCACATTCACCACTTACTAGTCCAATAAGTCAAGAGTTCGAACTCTGCCAGACAACCCAACTTGCCATCTCTTGTGTAAGAAACAAGGACTTGAACCACTGGTACGTCACAACATAGGTACCCTAACGTGTACGTAAAAATACCTACAGATATATAAATTACAAAATCGTCAGACCATGATTTCACATCACGTTCGAGTAACTATAATCTAATACAGCTGTCTCGTTGTGCTAGTCTCCGTGTTATCTTTAACGAACCTAATTATCGTCTAATTTATCGTATAGGGATACTGTTAATGTTATGTTGTGGTAGGTACCTGCTGACTAACCTACGGGTTGATAAACCTTTCTAAATTATAGTAATCCATTCAAGCTTACATCTTATTTTTAACAAAAACTTTTTTTTTTTAAGTTTCTGATCCAGCAGTTTAACCATTCCATTTGGCAATTGGTAAGCTACTAACTGGCAACAGAAGCAGGTTGACGGTGACGTTAATTTGTTTCATAATTCACTGGAGCCATTAGGGTGCTTTCAAATTAACTGCAAAGTGTCGCATGATAGTAGTCTGGTTTTAACGATGCCACCTCTCTGCATTGTCTCAACATAGAACGCGTGCCGCAGCGCAACTCATTTGAAGACACCCTTAGTGCTGTTTGATGTTAGCCTTAGTCCTTGCTCCATTCCACATGTTAGTATTGCCTATCATTATAATTAAGCAATGCTATGGAATATATCAGTGGCGAAAGGTAGATGTTTTCAAAAGGGAAGCCGAGGTATAAAAATTTCACTCACCAAAAGTTTCCCGCTCTATGATTTAAATCTATATCTGTATTTTAATTAATTGGCCTAAGGAGTCACAACCTAATTGTGTATGTTTTTTAATTTGATCGTAAAACTTCGGAGCCCTGCAATTTATATTTTTCCTAAGGGTAGCCGATGGGAATCATGTTAACTATATAGACTCTTCGCTACTAGAACATATAGCTAGTGGAAGATGGGCCGATTTGCGTCCTTCTTTGATATTTTATTAATTAATTAATATTAAGATTTTCCTGTACGATAAGACCACCTGTTATTTTTTTTTTTTTGTAAATATATATCCTGTTCACATTATGAAAGTAATAAAGTAAATACATCAATAAATTATTTCTGAATTAATATTTAAAGTAGTTCAAGCCTGCGTCGATACGGGTCGTGCCTAGCCTCCATTGACATACTCATTATATTTGAATACCACAATCGTCACTTCTTTTGTCAACTTTATTTTCCAGCGCTCATTATACGAGACAAAAGGAAAATGATAAATAACTGCAAATATTTAAGCACCATTATTCTCTGGCAAAATAACAGTTGGCCGACGAAGTGACGAAGCGTTTAAGTAAACAGTATTGTATGTCTTCAGTAACAAATGTTCGTTTTTAAAATATAATTGCGACTTTCGTCGTTCGAAGAAAATGTATGAAACACGACGTCGACTTGACAACTATGTTTTTTTATTCTATACTAGCGACCCGCCCCAGCTTTAGCACGGGTACGTTGCTGATATCTACACTAATATAATAAAGAGGTAAAGTTTGTTTTTTTGTTTGTAGGAGGTAATCTCTGAAACTACTGGTCCGATTGGAGACATTTTAGCAATAATAGAAAGCTGCTTTACTCCTGAGTGACATAGGCTATATTTTATGTACGCGGGCGAAGCCGCTGATAAAAGCTAGTTAAATATATTAAGCATTTATTATACACACCTACCTTCCCCTTCAATCATTCAATCTATTTAAAAAAACGCATCAAAATCTGTTACGTAGTTTTAAAGATCTAACCATACATAGAGACAGACAGTAACTTTGCTTTATACTATGTAATGGATAGGCGTTTGACCACTATATCATCTATTGAGGTGAGAGGTGATTTGAACGCCGGTGAAGCATGCTTGCTAGGAAGAAACCTATTCACTCTTGACTTAAAGACACCTAAGTTGTAGCTATGAGGATACACAGACGTACAATAAATGTATTCCAAAACGCTTTATATGTATGGGCGGGATATCTACCATGTACCGGTGTCGCAATGCCATATGTCTAGTGATCCAATAATGGAACGGATTTTACAAAGAAATGCATTTGTTCAAACAAAGGGTTTGACGTCAATCGTTTATAGATTTATTGAATGGATGAAAAAAAAGTAAATTTTAGAACTAAACGCAAATTTTATGATTTATTCGTAAATGCATTGTTGTTTGTGAATTGTCAATGGAATGGCGAATTTGGGTAATTATGACGGATTATGCAGTATTAAATAACCATATTTGAGATTCGTCTTATATACGTAATTAATAGTTATATAAAATTTCGTCTCAGCGTTTTCTAGAGATTTCGGGTTATAGGGGGGTTGAGGATATTGACGTAGCCGCGTAGCAATTCTCGTAGCACTTTTTGCGTAGCAAACATTTTTTATTTATTATTTTTTTGTTTTGCTAAGTTCGAAAGGCGCAAAAAGTTTTAGTGATGTTAGTTTAAAATTAAAAATAGGTGCTTAAAATGTAATTAACAATGCTCATTGCATAGTAAGAGCTATAGTATATATACAGGTGTAGCATTTATTGTTTTGGCCCTCTTCTTATAATAAATAGTAGACTATCATCACCCGTAGATTTTAAGGACTTTTGATTTGGTTAGTATTTTGTACTTTTTTGGCACCATGATTTTCACCAATTTCCTGGAAGTATGAACAATAAACAGGATTTTTGACACCGGCGAGTTTTTGTAACTATGGGCTTTAGCCAAAATCAGACTGTTCTCTCGTTTCAACCAGAGTGGTCACAATGCTTTATTTTTTTTTTTAATGACTGTCACAATTATTTCGCGTACGTTATATGGTTCTAGTAATTGCCGCCAGATATTTTTTTTCTTTCTTTCTGTTTGTCACCGAAATACAAAAGGATTTTGACCTCAACACCAAATATATAGCACAAAATGTGTATTTGAGCCAAATAATCAAAATAAATAAGGCATTGTCACAGTTGCTCCTTCTGTCGGTATGTTACAGCAATGATTATGAGAATCTCGCTAATTGACGATCATATATACTGTCAGTTATCGCATCTATTCGAAATCATTCGCTAAAAGGTCGCCGTTTTATTTTCGATGTTGGTCATACGTAAATAGAGACTTACATGTATATATGGGACACGTTTAGTAACTATATTGTAAATAAAAACGTGGGAATTCTTATTTTTAGAAATGAGTTCTTAAAAAAAAATCCAAACACAGAAAAAAAAACGTAAGCAAAAGGAATTGCGTGAAACTGTCCCGTCCACCAAAAGATTTGAAACAGGTGTTGTTTGAAGCGTCTAGTTAAATAGTTTTTTTATTATTATGACGATATATCTCAAAAGGGTGGAAGTCTAGGTTTTATAAAACATAACATATTTTAATCTAACTTAACCCAATCACACTATTTCTATAAAGGCGAAAGGGTATGAATGCGTGTGTGTGTGTATGATATATGTATGTACCACAGTCAGCAGGTGGTCAATATTAAAAAAAATAAGTAACAAAATCTTTACACTAATCTGTATAACAAAACGATTATTTTTTTTCTCTACGAAACAAGTACCAACACTATTAACATACACGAAAGTGCGAAAATAAGTACGTACATAATATTAAAAATGCTTTACTCAAACTCGATTTAATATTGGGTCAAAAATTCTTTGTTGTGACACGGTCACCTGAAAACCTGTCATTGACTAAACTCAGACAAGGTAAGCAAGAGCTACAGTAAGACAGTTATTTTAGGGTTCCGCACACTGCAGTTTAAAACCGAGAGTTCTTATATGTATGCCTCTCACTCGATGAAACGTGAACGAAATTTACGCGAAGAGAAAACTAATATTGTGAATTCTTAAGAGTCAATTCCGGAGCGGAATTGACGCTTTGAATACGACAAGAAGACTTACCATGACGTATTAAAATGTCAGGTGTACGAGCGATAGAGAAGGATGGAGCTATACACAGTACACACCTTATATAGCTCTGTCCTTTTTCAACAGTTCTGAGGCCCTACACTTGACAAATGCGAAGATCTGTTGGCTCTTAATGCCATCTGATCTCAAGACATAAACTATATATATATAGCATACTATGGCATCGGCCTTATAATGTTCCCACGGCTGGGACTCAGGCCTCCTCTCTATAAGAGGAAATAGGCCAATCCACCACGCGGGCCCAGCGCAAATGCATTGTTTTAGAGTTATTTTGTATGATATGTTATTAAAAATTGTTTAAAGTCGCACTGTAGGTAATTATGGATGTCCAATTGAGCAGATAGCAAGTCTTGTAATATATTATGTTAATATTTTATAGATTTTTTCTTGAATCCTATTTTATAAAATTGTTTTCCCCATTAGGGTCGGTACACACGAGTTAACAAGACATCTTTATAATTTTGTCTTTGGTAATACTAGTATGTATTGCTTCCAAAACAGTGGTTCCCTTTCCTTGCGTTTTGATAATGTAAATAAATTAGTTGTTTTCGATATGCAAGAGAGTTTTTTTACGTTGCAATTTTAAACATTTTTAAGTTAATATTGATGTTTCAATAATTTTTATTTTTTGCTTTTCAACTGAACCTAACTAGTAAGCTAACTATGCTATTTACTTTAAGTAATAATTATTATTTTCTTGTTAATTAAGATCCTGTTCCCGATATTGATGATATTTTTTGGTTTAAACAGTTTTTTATTTTTATTGAAATATTTTAAAATAAGCATCTGAAATGTTTATGTATAAAATTTTCAAAGTCATCAATTTCACAAGTGAGTGAAACAACTGTCAAACGCATCAAATATTGAAAGTTTCATGCAGAAAAAAACGTCGCCAAGGTCGAACGAGGGAAGAGAATTTGGTACCGTACCTAAGTATTCGTAATTGCCGTACATATATGCAGTTGTGCATATATGTAACTCAATATTGACATTGCATACTATTTTTGTCTACCTACTACCGCACACTAAACCTTCGTATAAGAACGATCTACTCATTTTTAACACTTGAATGATTGTTCGGAGTATTAATAAAAATATCAACTATTTAATTATAAATTTTCCATCATCATTCATAGCAACAATTTTCTTTTCTCAAAGAAAGTTGACGAGCAAAATATTATTCACTCATGTAATAACGACGCTGAAATGTTCAATAATAATTATTTTATAAACGATAAAAGAGTCGGAACTAATGTACTTCGTAAATTAACCGTCTTGTAACAAGTAAGGCGGCTCGACACGTGACCGAGACGGGAAACCCACCTTATCATAATATTCGCAGCTATTTCACTTCGTAAACTGGACATTTAGTTAAAAAAATATTTGACATATGCCTACATGGGCACTTACAAAACGTCAGAAGCTCAGGCACTGTTTCATCGGAGAAGAATCGATAAGAAATTTACATAGATAGTTTTTTGAAAAAAAAAAAATACAATATTGATAGATATTAGAGGACAATTTGACCGGTCAACTTTGTACCCAATAGCGTAATAAAAATAGTAATATATAAATCCGTGAGGTCATTACAAAAAGACCAAAACCGAACATCAGCATAGCTGTCTCATATACGATCAATTTTCTAAACGTCAATTGATCTGTCACTTTTGACAACCGCGTGGTGTGTACAACGCCTTAGAATCACCGGCCATGTACCTAGTCCATCAGGGACATGTATCTTGAACCGATCTTCGCAAGAGCCGTTCAAAACGATGTCAGTTTATCTGTGTCTAACGGTCACCCCTTCCCTGTATTTGCTTTGTACATCTAAAATAATCTCTACATTCAATGTCTGTGTATAAAAAATAATAATCGTTCATGTTTGACGGCACCTAAGTGTGCCAATTCTTCAAGTAAATATTAGAATGCGTCATTCATTTCGTTTCGAAGTTTTGATAAGAGATCTTAGCGCTTTGAGCGTAGCTAATAGGTGTATGAATGCAGAGAAATGTCAGGTGGAAATTGAATTTCTAAGAAAATACTGATAAAGTTCAGAATTTATGAATCACACGTAAAGAACTGATGGAAAGTTGGTTTTCGCACTAGACTCACTCACTTTTTTGGACTTTTAAAAGACCTTTGGTGCGTTGAAGTGGTCTCTCTGGAAATTGCAGTGCCTCCAAATGTGGTCCGCCTATTTTTTTAATAACAGATTAATCTTACATCCTGACAAGATAGTATAATTTCTACTTTTGACAGATCACTGCACACTGCACAAAAACTCATTCAGTTACAAAAATTAACGGGATTTCTAAATCTGCATTGGACTAAGACTGTACGTCTTAAAATCAAAGAAGGATTGAATAACAAACTGAATCATAATCAAGCGGTATCTATTATTAGGTTCAAATATAATTTGGTCGACATTAATGCGAGTACCGTTAATCATCACCACGAATAACAATTTATAAATGTATATAAGCAACTATAAAATCGATCAAACGCCTGTGTAATTTAACATTCCAACTATATTTACTCAGCAGGAAACTCGGAATTATAATTGAATTAGAATTTTAATTATCTGACCAGTACTCGTTGGCCTTACCGGGAAGATTCTAAGGATAGAGGCAAAACCAAGATTGTAAATCGATTGTGTTAACCAGCTGGTCTAGTGGTTAGTGGCCCTGACTGATATACCGGAGGTCGTGGGTCCGATTCCCACCCAAGACAAATTTTGTGTGATGAGCACGATGATTTGTTCTGTATTCTGCTTCCTTTCAAAATTTGTTTGTCTGTCTGTCACTTATCTATATTAAGTCTGTACTTTGAAATATTTAAGTTGTTTTATCAGTTTTCATAGCACAAGTTCTGCTTAATTAGGGTCTAGATGGCGTTGTGTGAAAGTTACGTGTGAATTATATTTAAGTTAAGATGACCGTTTTAAATATTTTTTATTTAAAGTTATTAAGTACATTTACACATTTAGTTCACGACCTTGCGTCTTAAGAACGATAAAAGTAATAATTAATGATAATTTATTACGCCATAAATACGAGGTATAATATACAGAATACATGTCAAATTCACATTATAAAAACAAATATTTGACGGAAAAACATTCAATTAAAATAAGCGCATATTTATATCTATTATTCCATTATAATTATTTAGTTACTGTATTTGGTCTATGTAAACAATTTTGAGAGATCATTGTCAGTGTTTTATTTCGCAAATACTAACATTTTTCCCAGGGTTTTAAGAAATACCACTTTATCGAACCGTAAAGGTATGTTTTATACGCTAGAATTTCAATATGTTTTTAAACATATTAAATTCTAGCGTCGCAAATACAATAAGCAAGTCGTTTCAGATAGAGTAAACGTGTATTATAAAATGTACTAGGTATTAAATTAGAACATAATACAAATTGTTTTGCTTTCGCTTTGGACGCTTTTTTAATTACTTAGCAACTAATTGCCTTACAATTTATGAAAATGGAAGAAAAAGTTGTTTCTAGTGAGAACAGATTAAGGACGTTTGGAGTCAAATCGATTTAAAATTCCCGTAGGTATGTTCTTTTAGTGGCGTAGCTAGGCGTGGGCCTACATAACTACCGCACGTGGCCCCATTGCCTCGTGCGGTAGCTAGTGAGACCTCTTTAAATATGACGACACGTAACCAACTATTACTAAAAACCACAGGTTTTTATAAATTAGTGTTTATTTTTATTCACAAAAAGATGACAAGATCACTTCATTCATCATCCTCTTAACCATTTCCAAGCAGCCTCGTGTCAGTTTCTAATCTAATTTGAGTGAGGTGTACATGGACCGACTGCCTATTAGACCAGGCAATAAAAATTGTGACTGAAAGAAAAAGGCCTTGCTGATGAACTATGATGGACCTCTAGATTAGGCCTCGCTACGCCTTTACATTCTTTGTATACTTGCAGTTTGCACAGCAATTTCCGAGAATCATTACAGGTAAAAACATTTCCATACGTATTCAGATATCTATATTTTAGTACTTGATATTTTTTATGGTCGATAATTATAGCAAAAATGTTGAAGCACGATGTGCGGCCTGAGTCAACTTTATGACCTGTTATTAGTGCTAAATATATTGCTAGAATTTAGATGCATGCAATTAACTTTTGACATCGAACAAAAAATAATCAATAAGATTGTATTATATTATTTTAGAGTAGTGGTGGCGCATTGGCAACGACCCCGACTTACTAAATATATGTCGTGGGTTCAAACCTAAGTAGGCCTTACTTTGGGTAATTTATTTTATCAAGACTGTCTCAAAATAGTAGATCAAAAATTGAAGACATATGATATCTACCAACCCCTACAGTGAAAGAGGAATTATGGCCGAATCCGGATGGATATGTTCTTTTGTTGCCTTTCATTCCAGGACCCTGGGTTTTCCTTTCAGAAGGGGAACCCATGGCCCCAGAGTCTCCATCTGAGCCCCTATGGTTTAACTGATCGGATATTGGTCAGATGACCGGACGGCGAACTACCCATTGCTCGCTGTCACAACAGTGGAAAGATTGTAAGACTTATTACACTGTGGTATTGCGTTATCTCTGCGAGGAATGTGTACCTCCGGACGAAGCTACATTAGTCTCGAAAGATTCGATTGAAGTGATACAACCGTGTACAAGAGTGCAGACTATTTTAATGGGTAAGATCATTAGCGTACAAAATGTCAATTAAAATGACGTTCATTTGATAAATCTAATTTTAGATGTGATTTGTGGCAGAAACTTGGATATTGTATTAGTGCGTATGAATTGCATATCAATTTACAAACTGTAATCTCGTTTGCCTCGACTACGGCGACTATCATGCCTTGATGAGCTAAGATGGACAATCACTGCGTCTATTTTGTATCGGATTTATTAGCGAGAGATATTATCTTTTATTATTATTGCTACAACACGACTTATAGGTCTTTCGAAGTCTTGTCTTGAATATCCTGAAAGGAAGATGAGTTGGTTGGTCCTCAAGTTGGAAACAATAATGCCTGCGGGACAACCCATCGATCCAAACTTTAATTTTATTTATTGTTTATTAGTGCCATTATCAGCCAACTAGGTACCTACTACTTCCTTAAGCCAATGGTTAAATATAAAGCAAACAATGGGTTATTCACAGATTTAAATTTGAAAACAATACAAATGAGTACTTGAAAGAAATAATCCCGTGATTCACATCAAAACATGAAATCCGGTTAAAACTAGTTTCAATCCATGACATATTTTTTTTTAGTTGTGCAATCATCCAATCCCGTTCTTGGGCGGAGCAGAGCGTGTTGTCAGACTTTTACTGACTAAAATCCACTCCTACATTCCTTCTGGACAGCGTTTTAGGGTTAGTTAGGTCAGTTAGGTTAGGGTTTTACTTTCAGAAGCGGTTAAAAGTTAAAACACAACAAATAAGTGTAATTCTATCATGAAATATACAAAAACAAAATATGCTTTATAACAAAATATTTTCAATAAAGATTCCGCCACGACGTGAGACGTTCCTAATAACACTTCCTCATTGAATCACCCAAGGAAGTGGAACGGAATGATTGTAAAAAAACCACAATTAATAGCTATGAGCAGATAAGCGGCCAATTAAGAACCAGACAGAAGCAGTTTGTTACATGGAAGATACGCATCCTTCTTACTATGAACAGATATTTTATTAAGGGCATGTGCTTATTACTAACTATGTCAGCATTTCGTTTGATGGGGCTGTGGAATTTTTAAAAAGACTTGTTTCGTGTTCGTAGCCTTTTTATGGATTTCTCACTCTCTTTGATCAGTCTGAAATAAAGAGGGTACCTATGTATCTTCAATTACTCTCACCCACGATATGATGCATAATGATATCTCATTCCAAACATATTTTCTGTTTTAAATTTTGCAATCAACGTTCCAAAACTAAAATAAAAGACTAAGCGACCTTTTAATTTTAATATTTATTGTAATGATTTAGGCGTGCCTTCTCATTAATCATGTTGAGAATTAATCAAACACTTATTTTATTTACTTTAAGTAAAAAATATATATGGCAGTAAACAACAATATGATGGACCCAGAGAGACGCCAAGATTGGAAGAAGTCATTTGACACTAACCCACCCAAAAACCTATTTTTGTAACCAGAACTGTTTTTTTTTTATCATAAGATGTAGTTATTTATATTCTTGCACACACCATGATCTGCCTACCTGTCCTCTATTTATTTTTTATGCAAGGTTACTTACTATAAAAACCCAGCTCTAAAGTTTCGATAACGCAAGGCGATTTCTGACCACCGAAAGCGCGGGCTTGTGAACGGCGACCCATAGGTAACTCGCCTTACATCTGTCCGGTAGAGAACATATCCGAGCCAACAGCGCCTTGTTTTCCACACTTGCTTCTTAGAATGTCAGCCAAGTTGCAGGAGACACGGAAATATTCCAAAGAAGTGTTGCTGCGCTAAAAGTCGCGGGTCCGATTACCGCACTGAACAAATATTTGTATGGCCTGCAAATGGGTGTTCCGGGTCTGGGCATCTTGTGTATCTGACTTTACATGTTTGTGAGCGCATTTTTTTTAGTAACTACCGTGGGCCCAAAACACAAAGGGCAAATGAAGTCAGTAAAAGTCTAACATGGGCATGTCCCAAACCACCAAGAGTTATTAGAAGATTCCCCATCTCAAAAAAAGATCTGAAAAACCCAACCTAAGCTCGAGTAATCCAGTCGCTCGTACAGAATACTTTGTATCGGCTTAACGGGTATCTTGACAATGTAAACGAGCGGCGTCCTTGTGGTATTAATAAACTAGGAATGGACAACTATTTATGACAATAAGCCGTGGGAATGCATCGTGTTCAGCTGGCTTATCGTTAATCAGAGAATTGGATGATAACTGTCCGTAAGTTAGAAGCTATTTAGTGTCAAGTTTATAAATAGTTGCTAAATCTGCCATACCTTTGGTACCTGATACGTTTATTTTTATTACGAATAAATTCTTATCGATGTGAACGCGTAATAACAGACTTATATTACAAATACGCAGGGACAACTAAGTAACCAATCCTTAATATAAAACAGAACAGAAATATGTTCGTTACAGACTTTGATATCATTTATCAAATCTACCTCTAACTGGTTTTAATAAAAGGGCTCCGACAGACAACTGCAATGCGATACGACATCGCTTCGCAAAAAACTGCGATGCGATTTCGTGTGGCAAAGCATAAGTTCAGGTGAACATACAATAGACGATACGAATCAATTGCGAGCTCGAGATTTTTTTACTATGCGATGTCGCATCGCAGTTTAGCGGAGTTAGACAGTTTTTAGACTATTCTTCCTCTTCTTCTTAGTTGGTAAACTCTTGAAAGATTGCTTGTGGTGAAATGGCGATGAGTGATGATAAAAATATAGCATCATTTGTCGCAGAGTGCTGCTTCCCGGGTACAATTGTAAACCGAGCACTAGTTGCAGCCTTGATCTGGTTCAGACTATTGCAACAATGCATAAAAAAATGCCATCTTTTCCAACAAATAAAATGTATTTTCCTTTATTATACTAGCTTTAGTATCTGTTAGTAAACAATATAAAGTTAACGTTTCTTGCTTACTGACACAAATAAACCTCGAAATATTTAACTACAGTACTACCATAAAATTCTTAAAACCTTGTCAATTGTGATTATTTGTCGGCTGGGTGTCCTTAAAATTTGTCGAGTTCGACTTTTAAACGAGCATGTGGAAAACTAGTTGTCACAGATAGCGAGGTAGCGTGAAGATTTCAGCAAACGGATTATGTAATTAGGCGTAACTGCGTTATTGAAAAACACAACGTACAATCAGTGACGCCTGTAGACTAATATTACTTTTTCATGACCATAAACATAGAAGTGTTGACAGAGACGTATCTGCCGTATCGTTATTACGGGGCCCCCGTGCTACAGGGGCCTCGATGCAGCCAAAAATTCTCAAAATGTTATCCACAACCATTTAATGTAAAGCAATGGTAAATAAAGCATTATTTTGTAAAAAAAAAACATGTTTTTTTATACATGGGCCTTTCGGGGCCCCCACGGTACCATTGATTCAGGCCGCTGTGGAACTAGCTACGCCACTGTGTGTCACAATAAGTTTGGGATGAGTTCGTACTCTAGCAATGTTTTTACAAATTTTAACTTATAATCAGCACAAATCTGACGCTGTAGTTGGATATTTTTTTAAAGTTTACAGAAATAAAATTGAAATGTCTATTTGTAATACCAAACTAATGTTATTTTACATTTAGTAATAAAAATGGCAGTATATTCTATACCTGTTCCAAAAATACAATTTTTAACATTTTTGCCTGCATTTTCCTGATTCCCAGCAGTGGGTAAATTCAAAGACTGCTGATATTTTTATCATTCGATAACCTCTTTTTAGGAAGTAATTATTCATTTAGATCACCGATTTTTCCTAAAATTCCGAGTAAAGTATCTGATATAAATAATTTATAATATTAATCGGATCCTTATTCCATAAATCTTAATTTGTTTGTTCAAATAAAGTAAACAAGACGAGGAAAATGCTGAGAGTATCGGCTGGAGACTGTCGCAAGTGTCATAAGGTAAACATATGCAGTTGGACCATTCATGCATATAATAAAAGTAGACGTATAGTCGTCATTCAGTAAAATGTATCTATACTGTTTTATTCATGACTAGCCTTCTGTCAGCAGCTTCACCCGCGTAGAATAGAATAGAAATAAATTTATTCATACAGACACAGCACAACAGTTACAAAACACACCTTAAAAATAACAAAAATAAAGTGTACGCTGAGCGTGCCCGAACCGAAAGGGTGACCACCTCAGCGTAAAAGTAGGGTTCTCTATATAAACTTTAGACTCCCATTAATTCACTTTAAAAAAGCTGAATTTTGATAAACCTTTTCTTAGTGTTTTCGTACGTCATAAAAGGAAGCCTTGTGCAAAATTTCACACCCCTAGGCCCAGTAATTTCGGTTGTGTGTTAATATGTCAGTCAGTCAGTTTCTCCTTTTTTTTATTCATGATAAACTGCCCTAGTGTTTTACTCTCTGGTAAAATCTTTGGTTAATGATCCGTTCCTATTAGTCGTAGCTTGATATTATATTGAATAGCCTCATTTTGCAATCCATATGTGTACATAGATGGTATTAAAAATGATCGAGACTAATTTGGACTCTGTTGGCCACAGTAAAAAATTAGAAGAGGAAGAAGGCTACGTGCAATTCATTTTTTTTTTAAAGTGCAATTCATGCAATTCAATAATTTGGTTAGTGTAGGTAGATTTTTCCGTGATGGAATGCAGTTGGTGTTTTTTTGTAGGGAAGTGAATTATTTATTATTTTTTATTAAGGAAAATCACCTCTGTACCTACAAGATTAGTGATATCTCAGGAATGTGGAACTTATTTCTACGAATACCTATTGGTTAGGTATAAACCTTATTACTTTAGTCAGCTATATTAAGATTCAATTCTCGTTTGATTCGGTGAAACAACGAACTTTGTAATAAAAATTACGATCTTGTGGCCATTTAAAAATAGGAATTCCAGATTCAAATTCAGTTCCAAAACGCATTTATCCTTACTAAGGCCTAGAGGAAACTTTTTACAAGGAAAATAATTGAAATGATTGTTTCTTCGATCTGTATTAGTCATCGGAAGGTACCCGCAGTAATATTAGAATCATAAACAATAATTTTTAGAGGAAAATATTCAGAAAAGAGGCTTTGATACATGATTCAATACCAAAACAGGACAATTTATATTGTTTTTTTTTAAAGTTCGAATTTATTGCGAAAATATTTCATTAATTGTTTGGTACCTATGTGATTATGTAAATGATTTCCATTGTTTTTTTTTTAAACACGTTTAATTAGTGTAACCTTTTTTTTGTAACAGATAGTATGGTCGTCCTTTGTTAACGTGCTAAAATCATTAGACGAAAACTTAATTATTTTTTTCTAAACACAAAATATGATAATGATCGTTCTTATATCAACAATTAACGATCCTTCAAAACAGCTCAGGTAGCGAATAAAATAATTAATAACTTCGAAAGGATCTGTAGATAAAAATAGTGTTAAGTTAAATAACCTCTTTGGTCCAACTGAACAAATATTCATGTACAGTGAAACTAATTGCATAAAAAGTATTTCTTTAAAAACTTTAAATATCTCTATCACTAAAAAACTTGCTCGTACTTGCATATACGCTACATAATTTAAAAACAAATTGACCGATAAAAAAGCATATAAAATATAACCTTGCACAGACCTAGATCGTTGTAAACTTTTTTACTTTAAGCGTTAAGTAAACAATATCAAATGCTATGTACATAAAATAAGCTATTGATAAAAATAGTTTGAATTGCATATAAGAATATGCAATTCTCAACCTTTGAATTGCATATTCTTATATGCCTTAAGAAATTCTGCTATTACAAAGACATTGTTGCTGTACCAATCGCTTTTCGTACTCGTATCAGTAAACAAGAATACACTGGACTCAAAAACTGCTACAATACTCAGATATTTCCATACCAATGTCCAATATCGGTGATAAAATTTTATGTACAATCAAACAAAAGATATTAGAGCTAACAACACTTTGATATAATTATATAAATATTGAAGTATAAAGCATATGATATGCAATGCATATCATAATAATGACATAAGTAGAAGGAGCTATTGTAAACTGTCCATTCGGAAAATTTATATTTCTTTTGAGTATTTACTAATCTCTGTTGCGTTTTATTTAAATAAATTATATAATATGCATTACATAGGATGTTACAAATATTATAAAGTGGATTTCTTTTTTGTACTCTATTGTTATATACCTAAACTTAAATGCAGTACTCGATAAATAGACAACACGATGGCGCAGTGGTTGAGCTATTGGCTGCTACATTGCGTGTTACAGGTTCGATTCCCGCTCAGAACGTGTGAATTTACGTGTTTATAAGCTCAGTCAAGATATAGGACTAATTCCACCAAATTGTAGGAAATATATATATTTTTTAATAAATACATGATATCTTCAAAAGTTATTTAAAAAAGCACAGTCTTAAACATCTAAACCTCGTTCATCTGTTGTCGAGTAAGTATTCATTTTACTAATGAACCTAAGATAAGGGCACCAAGTTAATGGCAGCTGCCGGACTCGAACCTGTTCCTATCTCCCACTATTCATTAACATAACTGTCTCAGCACTGAACTCTTATCGCATAATAAGTATTAGGAACGTAAAACATCTCGAAAGGGTTCCGTATTAAGAATTTAGTGGCTTATTATAAGTCACAGTTTATAAGCTAATGAGGAAAGTGAGTGCCGTACGTGTTTGACTAGTTTACACTGATCTGGGACGCTGCATCTTCTTGTAGACTTACAAAAAGTACGTTACTATCTACCTACTTCATGTTTGAGTGGCTAAAAGTTCGAATCTATCTACCTACTTTAAGTTTGAGTGGCTAAAAGTTTGAATCTATCTACCTACTTTAAGTTTGAGTGGCTTAAAGTTCGAATCTATCTACCTACTTTAAGTTTGAGTGGCTTAAAGTTCGAATCTATCTACCTACTTTAAGTTTGACTGACTAAAACTACGTATCTATCAACCTATTTTATGTTTCATCATTATCAGCCTTTTAAATGTTCCCACTGCTGGGACACAGGCCTCCTCTCTAGGAGAAGAATGGGCCATAATCCACTACTTGGGCCCAGTGCGGATTGGTGGATAATAATTTAAGTGTGCATTTTATGTTTAAGTTACTAAAAGTACGTATATATCTAAATACTTTGTTTGTGTGACTAAAATTACGTATCTATCTAGCTACTTTATGTTTATAGTGACTAATAGTTCGAATCTAGTTACCTACATGTTTATGACGACTAAAAGTTCGGATCTATCTACTTTATATTTTGGGTGTCCAAAAGGCTCAATGTTTGTTTACACTTTACAGTAAGACGCGACGAATATTTCGCTATTTATGCGCATGTGCTAAATATAGTACCTTGGCCCAGTTGAGTAGCCATGAGCCCCCGCGGGAGGTACAAGAAATGCAGGTGTAAAGATGAGTCTTGAAGGTTGCAATAAAAATAAGACATTGCACATGCGTACCTGTGCAATGTGCAATATTGGTTGTGTCGAGTCCTTTTCAAGGAAAATAATAAATGGTCCTATAGGTACAGTATGTATACAATGTAAATATTGCAAACGAGTTATGAGGTACGTCAAAAAGACAGCGATAAACGAAGATACTCGTAGAATCAGGATGTAGGTTGTAATCTAGCACTAATACTTATACCTACTCATTTGCGTGATACATTAAAAGCTATGTGGATGAATTGGACCACAGCCCGCTTTGGCAAAAGTTTTACCGACAAGTTTTTCGCCTCTAACGTAAGTTAACCTAGAAACGCTGATCACGATGTTTGCTAACAGGATACTGTCGTAAGATACACTAACGGTACTTCGAGGCGCCACTCACTGATGCGAGGAAAAAATCCAGAGGTCCTTGTTCTCAACACTCGTTAATATTCTCAAAATCCAACGACACAGTCCCGAATTAACATAAAATTTGATTTTATTTCAAGTCAAAAAATGCGCTTCGATTTTCTTTTATTTCATTTTGAACCGGTATCTGACGCAATCACCGGAAAATGTCATTTGATGGTTTTGGTTTTTTGTGTGTAAAATGTGATCCCTTATGTTCGTGCATTATTATTTTAAATCTCTGCAATGTTCATTCTGTGTGGCACATTTTGTCCAACGTTACTATGTAAATCGCGTCACAAGAGAGCACGTTTTATACAACATGTTTAATTTATTTTTATTTTTCACGGTACGAAAAATAGCGTACGCTCACTTAGTTACGGGTAAATGGGTCACTTAATGCATTGCTTGTTTATTTTCAATAAGTAGAGCCTTGACTGAGTGTCCGAGTGCAATTGCCTACATTGCCAAATCGACATACGGCCGACGCACTCCAATAACCAGTTCCTGCGCTTATCTCGGCATCCACATTCAAGACCGGTTCCAGTCAGCAATAGATGTACTGTTCTTAAAATCAAAATAACCTGGAAATGATTGACTTTTGCTGATCTAAAAAGAACACGCATAGACATGCAACACTATCTCTTCTCGCAGTTGTAACCTGTCAGACACAGCTCGCGGTGAACACGGCACTCATCCGAATGTGTGTCGTGTCCGTGCATAAAAACTATTTTACTCTATTGAAATGTATTGAAAGTAAATTGAAGCTATCATATTTGGTTCTGACACGAAGACAAACGCGTCTATTTTGGTTTAGCTGGATCAATCTGGTTCACAACAAGCAAGATGATATTGAATACATGAACGAGAAACATCCAAATAAATCCTATTTTGTGTCCAGCTTCAAGAAGAATATTTAAAAAAAAATAGTTCTAGAACTATGACTACCTAGGTATATTCGCCAAGACCGTCTCTAATTGGCCAATTCAATCATCGAAACGTGATGTTTTCATTTCTTTCAACGGCGACGCTTTGTCAATTTAAATTAAGAACGTTATAACACACGTTTTACCGAGATTATTCTTTATATATGTTTTACATATTATCAGTAGACAGGTGAAAATTACAAAAGTAAATGTTTAATAAACCTGTAAATTGATGGCCTAATTAATGTTAATTTAAATAAATATTGTATAAAATTAACGGTATTACTGTTACGCTGCATCACTACGGTTGTAAAAAGTTTTTAGGGTTAAATGTATGAAGAAATTTTTAAGCAACTTCTTTTTTTGAAAGCGAGGAGATTCGACATCATAGTCAATTAATTTTTGTTTTGATTAAAAGATTCGAATTTATTTCAAACAAAAAAAACAAATTAAGGTACGAAGAATACTGTGTTCCTTAAACTTGAGCTCCTTAGTAGTCCTATTTTGAGCTTTGCCAATACTGACAAATGCTTACACTGACTAGACAGATCAAATCAAATCTGTATGGTTCTTTCTTCAAAACACCATCTCAAACAAATCTGCATAGTGCAAACCTTATTTGATTTTCCCAATACATATTTACTGTATGGACTTTAAGAGACTTTGAACTCTCAGTTGGATTCGGTGTTTCTTCTCAGGGTGCTAGGAAACACCTGCCTCATCTAATTTAAACTGACGAAAAAAAAATTGTTTTAAACCTATTAGTAAAATAAATAATATTTAGTTATTAAGAGGACACCGGTGTCCGCGCACCTATTGTGTTATAATTGTGTCTGTAATTACGATAATTGAAAGGTTAAAAAAAACTGTCAAAGATAAATACCATTTTGATATTTCATAAACAAACCCTGAAGATTATTATCAGTCTTAAGCACTTAAGGAAAAATCCGTTGAAGTATGTTTTACATGTAAAAAATAATCAATTTTATTACCTTTTTATGTATGTTAGTAGCACACATAAAAGGTGAAAATAGTTTGTTTAACTTTATAGAGTTCGTCATGAACTGTGGCACATGAAATATGCAGCGGAAAATCAAATCGAGGTTAAATCACATTATCGCGTTTTAATAAATCATGTAAAGTTACTTTAAATAATAGAATGAAAAGTTTTAAATGTTTAAAATATTAAGTACTAGCGACCCGTCCCAGCTTCGCATGGGTACTGATATTGAATATATTATGCATGTATTATACACATAACCCTTTCTCTTGAATCACTATCTATTAAAAAACCGAATCAAAATCCGATGCGTAGTTTTAGATTTAAGCACACAAATATGGACAGGAAGCGACTTTGTTTTAAACTATGCAATGGTGAACTATTTCTTGAAAAATAAAAACACAAAGTCAAAAAAGTATAATTCTTTACTCAAACGGGTAGAGAATAAGCATTGCCATACTGTGTGGCAATGCTGCCAGCCTTTTGGGCACTTTACCAGTGAGAAATACTTAACTAATTGTAAACAATCTTCACATGCCTTTTATTTTAAAAAAATCTAAAAAATGCTATCTAAAAATGCGATTAGCTATTTATCTAAAGCGATGTTTTTTTTATGGTGAGTAACAATCATCCAATGACAAATCCCACCCTTAGGCGGAGAGGGAGATGGTGTCGAACTTTTACTGACTAAACAACCCACCCCATTCCTTACCTTGCCTTTCATACCGTCGATTAGGTAATTAATTAAATTAAAATAATCTTTCTACTTTTTTTCAGTAAAAAGCCATCAAGGTTGTTTACATTTCGTTAAGAACCCAAACAGACGGATAGTTTCGCATTTCGGAAACATCGGTAACATAAGTACGAATGCATTTTTAATCTGTGCCTCTAAGTAGGTAAATGTCCGTCTTCCCATTAACACTAGTGACCTAGCTACGAACTGTCACGTACTGCCGACCCAAGCCTCCGATAAACTCAGCGCCTTCACAAAACACCTCACATATATACCTAGCTTCCTCTTAATGAGGTAACTCTTTACTGTTAAAACATTTAAATTATTGCCGTCTTGTTTATTTATTCCCGCATTTATATTCCTCCGCATTCGCAGTTCTGAAACTTCAGCTTAAGATATTCTAATGACCAGTCTTAAGACTGACACAATAATCGTTAGTTAAAAATAGTCGAACAATGTAAAATTGCAGGTATTGTGTATTCATTGTGTAGGTACATACTTAAAATGAAGCGTAGGTATCTGTTTAATATTTATTTCTTTATATTTTCATGAATTAGGTGCTCACTAAAATTCTCACATAAGTTGCGACGGCACGCGAGCCGGTCGTTAAGGCATTATGTAAACTTTAGAACAGGAATAGTTTTCCTATTATATTTCCAAGCATTAGCTCCTATACCAACGGTATAATAAAGCGTCTGTTATGAAATAGGTCTAACTGATACTTATTTAATTTGTATTGAGATTTTGGCAGTCCATTTTCATTTATTAAAGGGTTAAATATCTCATTGGTTGTTTTGTTATTTATATATTTACTAGGTACATACAAATTAATTTAAAAAACATTTGGTTGCAGTAATAAAATTCGAACCGTTTCAACGACTGCTTGGCTAATCGCATTTTTGTAACGCGAACTCTGTCTCAAAGTCACCGTATCTGCCGAAAATTTCTAGAATTCCAACAATAAAACGATCTAGCCGCTTTCATCCTCAGAAGAATACAAAATTAAGTTTAGTGTTATTTAAATACAACTTAAAGACCAACAGATTATGTAACATGCGACCACCTCCACGTTTCTTCACGACATCAGTGACCAACGCGAGGCTAGTTGTAACTAGTTAAAACCAGTTAATTTGAAATAACGACGCATTATTTTAAATGTTTTTCGTCCGCACTAAAACCGCGGCGAGTATGATGTTTATATAAAACGATTAATTGGCTTGATATTAATCGTTTAAGTAACTTTAATGTCGTGGTTCCGTACATTTCTTTGATCACTGTCATCTTTAAAAGGAGTTACCACTTTAGTAATTGATTAGAAATATAACTTTGTATGCAAGTAATTTATTTGCAGTCTAAAAAGTCTCAGACTTTAATCCTCCAAATACATCATTTGAACTATTCGAAAAAGGACCCGCAAAAACGGAGACGGCAAAAAACGGTTCGGAACCGTTTCTGGTAGATTACAGTTAGAAACCCGAAAATAATTTTCCGTATCCGAAATTGGTTTGATAAAATTTCGGGGTCACCTTATAGCCTTGCATTTGTACGTTACCAATCCAATAATAACTTAATTACGGTATATTAAGAACGGTTGATATGGTGGAGAAAAGCCTTCGAAATATATAAACATGCTGATTCTCAGTTGTTTCGAAATTGCAGACAACGTAAACACGTCCTGCGCCGTCGTCACCCCAATTACAACACCCGCTGTATAATAACATAGACCTGTATTCCAACTAATGTTACACAAAGGACATAGAAACAGGGATTGTTACAACACACACAGCTAAAACATAATTACATTCAACGACTTAAGAGTCGCGAATTGATAACTTAACATAAATTTTACTTGGGTTTAGGCCCTGTCGGCAATGCGAATTTTTAGGCTCGGATTTTTTTTCGTAATTTTGTAACACATTGATTCTTATAGAAGTATAATATTGATAATTTATTTTATACTTCCATAAGGTTCAATGGTGCGGTGCGGAAATAAAACCGTGCGAATAAAATGCGCAAGCGAACGCACACTTATTGTCTTTCTATTTTTTAAATGACAGTATTCAACGAATATGTTACATAGCAAAAAAATATGGTATTTAATTTATATTTTCACTACACATATTAATATCGAAATTTCAGGTTTTTTTTTAGATCGCCCTAGACAAAAAGGAAAGGTCAGGCAATTTCCCAGCAGTGGGATACAGAATAGGCCAACAAATTTTGTTTTTATGGTTTTACCAATTCTCATATTTTGAATTGTAGTTCATAAAATACATTTAGATATGTTTTATATTAAAGATAGAAGAATTGTAATAGAATTTCTATAGGAAGATAGTTTCTATGATTGTTCTTAATGAGTATCTACAAAGTAATTTTTTTGTGTTATTTGTAGGTAACCTAATTTCAAATCTACCTACATTTATTTATTTTAAAATATTTGTTACCTGAATTTGTGACGGTATTGACATATTTTTGGATGCAATATGTACCTAACTAATACTGAATAAAACTTCCTGAACAAAGGTACTTTTAATTCCAACGTATTGTATGGACAATAATGAAACAACACTCATACGGCAGGTCTGTGTACCTAACGCATAAAACTAGCGAATTAATGACAGATGTCTCGGAACAATAACGAGGTAAATAATTTTCCCGTGAGGTCAATCTGTTATTAAGTCTTTTTTACTGACTTTGTGTTGTGATTATTAAACATAAGTGGGGAGAAATTACTGCTGTTAAGACGATACACTTGCCAGTAACTGGTACAAGAGTATGGAGATAGCATGCCAGTGTATTACCCACTTCTGTTCGGTGTGTCGCTGTGGCATTCAAGTTACTTGCATGCTTAAGTCCCCAATACAAGGCTAAACTTTTGTGCCCTAAGCGAACGCTGGCGTTCGCACAGCTATTGTTCTTTAATTGTGTCTGTAATTACCAAAGCCGAAGGGAGGGTCAGTCATTTTATTGATTCAAAACAAGGTCTGACATCTAGTTATACATTTTGTACTTTTTTTCGACTATCATAAAACGAATTGTTCTAGTTTTTTTTTTCAATTACTGTTATTTATTCAAAATTAAAAATAAGCACCGGAATTTAAAATCGTTCTATTAATTCGAACAATTAATGTTTAATAAGCAAATCACGAAGATAATAGGTATGTCAAAAACAATATAGGTTAATAGGTATATTACCTAAATTTGTCTGCAAGTTTTAATCATCCTAAATTGGTTTATAATAACTTATAGTTTTAATTAAGTTTAATATTTTTGCAATTATTTGATTATTTTTGTCTTTAATATTGTAACATAACCGATAGTATTTTTAATAACTGCTTTTTCTTTACTGTTATTTTGTTGTTTTTTTTTTCTTGGGACTTTTTGAGCGGAAATTTTTTAACAAAAATCTATGTAAAAATGTAGAGCCTACCAAAGAATCTTACAAATTAAAACTTACTTAACTTATTAATTTAGCCTTATGAAATATTATCAATTACGACGTTTCTAATTATCCATTAGAAATGACCAAAGCCAAATGTAATTACGAATATTTACACTGATATTAGTATCCGTGCACGTTTTTAAACAATATTTCTCTTTAATTATTACTTAATTAAATGTACAAAATCAAGAACGTTGGTTACCCACGTACTTGATAATGTAAGAGTGGGCACCGCAGACATTGTTGCTACATTTAAAATCCTATCATTGACAAATTAAATGAAATGTACAATAATTACCCAACCACCTGAATGGCAACATATTTTTATTATTTATCGACAATCTATCGACGTCTGGTATCGCGCAGTGAAAATAGGTTTTGTTCAGACCAGCCGCGAGTGTATTATGCTCAAACAAAAGAAACAAACATACGCGGCGTCGATTCGCAACACTTTGTACTGAGACATCGACGCAAGATATTTAAACAAAAAATACTTAAAATCTAGTAAAAGGAGATACAATTATCGTCGAGAAGTTTCGAATCACACGGCCGATTAAATATTTACAAATACCCTCAAAGTGTGAAAAGTTAACCTAAGTTTAAATTAACGTAAAATAACGTTAACGTTCGACCTGCAGGTAATATCTGTAATCGTCGTGGTACTGTCGAGTTCGCGGAACGCCAACGCACAATCTGCGAGTAGGCGTCGCAGATCTCACTGGTGTAGGCGCCGCCACCGCACTCCTTTCAAGGAGGTGCGGATATTTTGGAAAGTCAGAAACAACATCCACTTCGGACGTAAACTCGCAAGAGCAGACAGTCGCTGTGCCTGATAATGAATACAAAAAAAAAAACTAACTTACCTATTGAAAAATTTCAGAGGTCCAAACGGCTGCGGATTCCTTGTAGCTGTCTCGTGCCAAGAGAGTAGTCCGGTTTTGCATTCACGTACCGAAGCACGATCACACTGCGTGAGAGAAAGGGCGCGCAACTCGTTCACAAGTGAACACTATCGCGTGTGGTCGCTCGGCGTAGAGTGGGCGTTGCGAGAGCGTGTTGGCGTGCGCGGCTCTCGGGGCGGACTGAAGGCCGCGTGGCGCGGGGGCTCTATATCAAGCGCCGGCGCACCCCGCCGCGAGCGCGCACTGCACCCGCACACCAGACCTCCTGAAAATTTCATTAATCACACTCATCATTATCTCATCTTCAACCTATAATTTTCCTAACGACAAATAAGTTTAAACACACGGCAAATAAATTTAACCCTCTACTATTAATATCTTTATTTGAACAGAAACAATATTTACAAATTATTTGCGTACGAAAATAGCTACAACTAGCTTTTGCCCGCGGCTTCGCCCGCGTGGTATTGGGGTTGCCTAATAAGAAGTTGTATCTATATCCCACAGGAACCTTAAGTTTTTCCGGGATAAAAAGTAGCCTATGTCCTATTTCCGGAGTGTATCCTATGCCTGTGCCAAATTTCATCCAGATCCGTCCAGCCGTTTTGGCGTGATTGAGTAACAAACATCCAAACATCCAACCATCATAACTTTCGCATTTATAATATTAGTAAGATTATATTATAGGTGATAAATAACTATTACGATACGCAGTCGTTTGATTGATCCCCAAAAATCCGTTGTAGGTACCTAGTAGGCGGAAAATAAATTGAACTAAAATGGCCACCGATACCATGGTAAAGCACAGCCCTTCGCTGTGTTGCACTTCGATTTAGACTCGTGAAATTTGTTACTACTATTTTTGATACAAATTAGGTATGTGCAGCATATTTTATTGCGGAAAAAAGCATTTTAAATATGCTTTGTTAAATACCGTCATTACAGACACAACAGAAAGTCAATAGGTGTACGAACGCCGGCGTTCGCTTGGGGCTTTAGATTTTAACTAGCTTTTGCCCGCGGCTTCGCCCGCGTGGTATTGGGGCTGTCCTATACAATATGATAATTTTACACTTGATTAAACGAAATGTGAAATCCCACAGGAATCTTATGTTTTTCCGGGATAAAAAGTAGCCTATGTCCTATTCCGGAGTGTATCCTATGCCTGTACCAAATTTCATCCAGATCCGTCCAGCCGTTTTGGCGTAATTGAGTAACAAACATCCAAACATCGTAACTTTCGCATTTATAATATTAGTAAGATTAGTAAGAAGTAAGATTCAATTTGTACACGTGTAGTCTATAAATGCATTTGTCAAGTTCAACCCTACACTATTATTTACTTCATTAGTCTAGCAATTTATAAAATGGCGTGAAGGCTACATTATTTTTAATTAATTACACTAACTTTCTGGATTTTAAATAAAAATAATTTGATGTGCTTCGGATTTCCGTCTTCTAATTATTGACATGACCAAGGTCCCGAGGATGTATTCAACCTTCTACTATGTCAAAGCGATGCACAACCAAAGATTTTTTTGGATTTTTATGATCCTTGTGCACGACTAGTTGAGAAAACGTGATATCTAAACTGCGGTGGAGTCTCGCATCCACCCCAGTTTCGCAGCACAGGACCATTCGTTTTTTTTTATTGTTGATTAGTTTGCGCTTGAGCGCTATCTCACCAGCCCCTCTAGCTAAGTTACAATCGTTTCGTTTAGAGTTAACGCTTATAGATAGCCACGCCCCCAAATCCTTTGTTGAGATGACGTCCGAACAAGGGAATTGGGGCGTGGCCAACTACAAGCGCTAACTCTAAACGAAACGATTGTAACTTGATTTGGGGGCAGGTAGACTAAGTGATGATGCGGTCGACACCAAAAACCTAGAAATAACCCATTTCTATAGACGTAAATATTCTCTGGTTGTAACCAACAGGAAACATAGACTCTGGCAAGGAATTCCACTCCTTAGCTGTTCGCTGTAGACAATGAATGTGTTTCCGAAAAGTTATCAAAATACCGGAGGAATTCACCCAACTATGGAATATAATAGGCTAACTAACATTTAAAAAATTAGAGTGTCCATGAAGTTTCTTACTCATTCTTCTCCATAGCGATCTCACTATGGATCTCCCTAGAAGGATGATTCCTTGAATGTGGAATCAGCATTTTTTCTTATTGACTTCTTGACCATTCAAAATTGCTTGTAAATCATCATCATCATCATAAGCCATATTAATGCTCCCACTGCTGGGACACGGCCTTATGTCTAAGAGGGGGAATAGGCCATAATACACCACGCGGACCCAGTGCGAATTGGTGGATGTCACATGTCTTCGAAGTTTTTGGTTCTAGGACATGCCGGTTTCCTCACGATGTATTCCTTCGTCGTTTTGAGAGCAGTGGTGATGAAATAAATTACACAAAGTCATGCGCCTGGTTGGGTTTGAACCCGCGACCTACAACTCGTAAGTCGGGGCCTTTACCATTCGGCCACCATAAATCACACTCGTAAATGGTTGCTAAATGGTGTATGGTATAATGGTTTATGACTAGTAAATGGTTTATTTGAAATAAATGTTTTAATTCTTGATTTTTGAACAGTTCACGTCTAAGTAAATATTTTCCCAAATTTTCCTAAAAACTAAGTGAATTACCACGTGTATAATATCTCCTAACAACGTCCACATTACTCGTAAAATGAATAAATATTATTTTATTATCAATTATGAATATTCTTAAAATATTTGAAACATACATTACATATTCCACCGGTACATTGTTACTAATTAGATTCGTCAATTACGTTTGTTAAATATTTTTAAACCAATGACTCAGATTTATCCAAGTTCTGGATAATGTAAATAATTCCATGGTGACAATACCCATGACTGGGCTGCATTGACGTATGAAAAATTATTGCAATATTTTGTGTAATAAATAAAGATAGATAGGCCGTAGGTAGGTAATTAATACAATTAATCAACATCATCATCATTTCAGCCGAAAGACGTCCACTGCTGGACATACAAGCGCCGCCACAAAGACCGGTCCTATGCGTCTTGCATCCATCAGATTCCAGCAACCCTGACAAGGTCATCGATCACTTTGTGGGAGACCTTCCAACGCGCCGTCTTCCGGTACGCGGTTTCCACTCCAGAACCTTTCGACCCCAGCGGCCATTTGTTCTGCGTGCAATGTGTCCTGCCCTTCGCCACTTTAGTTTGGGAATTCTTTTCGCTATGTCGGCAGCCTTGGTTCTCTTGGGGATATCTTCATTTCTGATTGGGTACAATTCATAAATCAAGTTAATTTATTTAATACCTGAGCTTCTATATTTAGCGTTATTAAAAATATTTTATGATTTATACATAATCCTTATGAAAACCAAATTACAATGTGTCTGAAAATTTAAATATTTTACGAACTATTTGAGTTTACACGTAGATGGATGGAGAGGAAGGGGGAGACCAAAGAAGAGATGGATGGATTGTGTGAGGAGGGATATGAAAGAAAAGGGAGTTACTGATAGTGTGACGGGTGACAGGACAGAGTGGAAGAAAAAAACATGTTGCACCGACACCAAGTAAAATGGGATAAGGGTAGGATGATGATGATGACATAATAAGGATTATGTATATGAAAACCAAATTACAATGTGTCTGAAAATTTAAATATTTTACGAACTATTTATACTAAAAATAACTGTGTACATAATTATACATTTAATACCAAATTAAAATTCACTTGAGTATCGAAATAGATATAGATAGCATTGCATCAGCCTTATAATGTGCCCACTGCTGGGACTCAGGCCTCCTCTCTAGGTGAGTGAATAGGCGTTTTACACCAGACGAGCAAAGTGCAGGTTGGTGATTTTGCATGTCTTCAAAGTTTTAGGTTCTAGGACATACTCCTCCACAATTATCTGAAGATAATGACAAAAGGGCGCATATGTGACGCTAAAAACCGTCAGAGATGGCGAGACACCGGTAAGAAGCTAATGTGGTAAGAAATTCATGAACCACATTAATGAGAAATACTTCTTACCTCGGTGATTATTTTCTTACCATCACGCATATTTTTTTTAAATACTATAATTTATAAATTAATAAGACAATTTTAGGTCCACAATATTTGTTAGTAGCTCTTATTTCTACATAAGTATGTGTATACAAATACTCGTATATACACAATCAGCCTAACAATGTTACTACTTCAGGCACTCAGGCTAGGAGGCCTCAGGAGGCGTGTTGTATTTCTGTCCGTTTCCTCTCCTAGGAGGACTTCCTAGTCCTCCTAGGAAAGGAAACGGACCAAAATACAACACGTGCGCCCCGTGCGGGTTTGTGGACGTCATTTCTTTCAATGATTGGTTTTCTTTTTCTAATAATGAATAAAAATCTTTAAATAAAAAAAAAAAATACCGACTTCAATGTAATAAAAACTGGCCAAATCGTCTCGGGCCACGCTCACTGTAGGGTTCCGTAATTTCCAGTCCCTCACAAATTTCTCACGATGTAACAGAACTCTTTTTTGTATGGTAGGTGAAAATCATCGAACGACGAAACCCGATCTTGGGCGGATCGGGAGACCAGTGTCAGACTCTTACTGACTAAAAAACCTACCCCGTACCTTCCTTGCCATATTCCCAGAGCCGCAGTAACAGTTGCACACAAACTGGCAACACTGCAAACTGGCAACGACTTGGACTCGGTCTGGACAGTTACCAGACGACCGGACGGAACAGAATCTTAAACTACCACTTCAGCGCGAAGTTTAATTTCCCGAGAGATGGTGCTGCACCCGGTGGTGCTTAATTGTGGATTGACAGAGAAAATTACCGCCGCAAAGAAAGACGGACAGCAGACTTGGCGAAACTATAAGGATTCCTTGTTGACTACGGAACCCTAAAAAAAAAACACAAAAAATGCAAAATAAATTTAATTTCGAAAGTCGGTATTTCTATAATAGTTTGGACCTGCAACTTAGTTTTTTTCTGTAACTCGCACCGCGAGAATCTCCCGTGGTGAGTAACGTTGCCCATGCCCACAGCGTTGCAGCCATCCTTTGCTAGCATTACTGCTTCACTTCCTTCACGGTGAAGGAAAACATCGTGAGGAAACCAGCACACCTGAGAGATTTATCAACGGTGTGTGAAGCCATGTCAGAGGCCTACGGGCGGTTTAAACTCTGACACCAGGTTGTTTATCAACCATACGATAAGAAGAAGAAGATTACTGCTTCACTGAAAGGGGAGACCGCTTCCCATTCCATGTCGCTCCGGACTTACTTCTATGACTTGAAACGTGTCATTCTGCAGATTAGGCATTACAAAACCTATATATAGAATAGAATAAAGTAGAATAATACTTTACACGCACATACAAAAACACACACAACACAACACATTACATACACACACAACACACAATACATTATGTGAATTTTATGTGATTGTTTTTTTATTGTTCTCTCTTTTTTCTATACTGTAGAAATTTGGCAAAAGCGAACTACAATAGTAAGTTAATCATCGTCATTCCAGTCAAAAGCCTTTCACTAGGTATCCTGACCTGCTCGTAATACGAAAAAATATTAAAAATGACAAAAAGAAACTATATATTATGGTTTATATTTATGGTTTATTAGTATTTTTATTCACTTTTCCTTGCTCTTTTATTGCTACCACTGTTTGTCTCTCCATCACCCTAAGGTTGACTGGTAGAAAATGCCTACGGCATTAAGTCCGCCTCTGTACATTTGTGCATGAAGTAGTATTAAATAAAATAAATAAATAAACTAATAGTTAATTCAAATCATGCGGTTATTTATCATTATCGTTTTAGCTAAAAACAATTGCTGATCCTATGATCAGTTGAAGATGCGGGCCTTAAGCTCCCCTAAAGGCCGTCTTATGCGCTTATAAGCTTCCCTCTATGTGTCTTCTATGGGCTGCCTCATGACCGGTCCGGAGATTCTCGCATACAGTGAACGCCTATCACCCTCACTAGGCCCTCATCAGTTTACCTCATTTGGGGTTCCGACTCTACATTTTCCGATTCCTGATCCATTAGCATCATTACCCTACCAATCCCAGGAAGCAGTAATGCTCGTAAAGGAGGAGGCCGACCGCATAAGGCATAGGCAACAGCGCCCTCGCCGTAGCCGTCGCCGCCGTGATCCCGCCGATATCCGGCCACCGTAGACACTGGCCCGCGGACGGTGAGCAATGGGTAGCTCGCCGTCCGGTCGTCTGGTAACTGTCCAGACCGAGTCCAAGTCGTCAACGGCGCACACCGTTCCCGCGCGCCTCAAGGAGTTTTCAGCAAACTGTAGGGGCCCTTCAAGGTCGAAGCCTTCTGGAGCCGACGGTTGGTGTGAAAGTGTTACCGCGGCTCTAGGAATAAGGCGAGGAAGGAATAGGGTAGGCTTTTTAGTCAGCAAGAGTCTGACACTGTCTCTCGCTCCGCTCAAGAGCGGGTTTCGTCATTGGATGATTTTCACCTACCATAAAAAAGCCCCTGCCACTACAAACACAATGCAAATAAAATTTATGATGACACCAAGTTACTTAATATCACTAAAATATACCAATATAATACTTGCATACTGATAAGAAAGATCATTACAGGAAAAATACTCACGGAGATGGCATTTGAAACGAACAGTGATGTACAAACAAGATCATCACGTAGAGCAAATGACTTGATACTGTTACGCAATCCTAGGACAAACCATGGAAAGAGGGACTCTGTAAAAGGGTTGAAGCCTATTGGGGCCCAGGGTATCTTTCTGAAAAGAAGGCTTAGCCCCAGTGCGAAGGCCAAAGAAGGAACAGGGTGGGGTGTTTAGTCAGTAAGAGTCTGACACTGTTTCCTGCTCCGCAAAAGAGCGGGATTCATCACTGGATGATTTTTGCCCATCATAAAAAAAACCATAGAAAGAAAAATATTAAATATGAGGGAGTACAACTTTACAATTCCCTACCAAAAAAACATAAAAAAAAGCTAAAAACAACCTATAATTTAAAACATTATTAAAGAAACACATCTACGACGGCTCCTAAATAAATAAATAAACAACTATAAAATTTAACAATAATGAATAAATAAAATGTAAATGAATATAAAACATAGTAAATATATTCCAAAAATAAATTGTTAGTTAATATAAAATGTAATGAATAAGTAGTATTGAATAAGTTAGAGAAATAAATAATATATAAACCGTAAAAAAACTTGGCAGGAGCGAATCGAACTGGCGCACTGAGTTTTCCGTACAAATTAACTTATTTAAATTAGTTGGTTTCTGTAGTAGAACAGTGGTGGCCAAGTGGTAACGGCCCCGACTTACAAGTTGTAGGTTTTTTTTTTTATGGTAGGTAGGTAAAAATCATCGAATGACGAATCCCACTCTTGGGCGGGGCGGGAAACAGTGTCAGACTCTTACTGACTAAAGAACCTACCCCGTGCCTTCCTTGCCTTATTCCCAGAGCCCCGGTGTAACGCTTTCGCATCAACCCTCAGCTCCGGGAGGCTTCGACCCTGCAGGGTCCCTCGTACAAGTTGTAGGTTGCTGATTCAAATCCAGCCAGGCGCTTTACTTTGTGTAATTTATTTCATCATCACTGCTCTCAAAACGGTGAAGGAAAACATCGAGAGGAAACCGGTATGACATCCACCAATCCGCACTGGGCTCGCGCGGTGGATTATGGCCCCATTCCCTCTCCTAGAGAGGAGGCCTGTGTCCCAGCAGTGCGAACAATAAAAAGGCTGATGATGAGGATGGAATTAGTTGTTGGTAATTCCTTTCCCAAACCGAATGTCAAAGATTTTTCTGATCCGCGAAAAAACCTTTTTTTTCGTGACGTAATAGCTTCCTGTTCTCAGATTTATAGTTTTCAGATTCGGATTTTTTCAAATTTAGATTTTTACTTTTCTTTTTTGCTATACTTGTGCTGTAATACCTTGTTTTATGCCAAATTGCAGGATACTATGTCAACAGGATATAACCCTATTAACTTATGGAATATTCTATGGTTTTCGTTTTTTACGACATGATTTTTTTTATTTCGCTACCTAACTTCGAAGTTTGACTTTTTCACAGCTTAAACTGAAACCCCGGAACGCTGACCTAAACATTATTATATGATTTTAACTTCAATTCGATACGTTCACACGTTGCCGAGATAAAGGGTCTTAACAGACAGACAGAACGACGGACTATAAAGTGACCCTATAAGGGTGATGACAAATCCCGCCCTTGGACGGAGCGAGAAACAGTGTATGATGCTTACTGACAAAACAACCCACCCCGTTCCTACGTTGCGCTTATACCAGGGCCAGAGCTTTTTTTTTCTTTCTTTCGGCGCGAACCCTTGGCCCCAATAGACTTCGTCCATTCCACGCGCCTCAAGGAGTTAGCAGAAAACCGTAGGGACCCATGGCTTTCTGATAACTCCTTGAGGCGCGCGGGAACAGCGCGCGCTGTTGACGACTTGGGCTTATCCTATAAGAGTTACGTTTTTCTTTTCAGGTACGGGACCTTAGCCGCTTGAGCGTCCCGCCCATTTTGATAACGTCACGTGATCAAAAAAAAAAATGGCTGCGCGCACAAAAAACGTGTTTGGTGACGCGCGCGTAACATGAGTCACTTCAAGTGATGTTTTTGTTTAATGCTATGAACGACTCTTTCAAGTCGTGTCAAGTGTTTGTTGACATTGGGTTTCAAATATTTTGTTTAGAGCGATAAACATTGACTATAGTTGAAATTGTTGAAACAATCATTATTTCAACTTTAGAGAAGATTATTTTTAAAAGTAAAGCGATAACATATACTTTTTATGACTTTTATTGATAGAATGGTTCTTTATACGTACGTTAAAATAAAAACATCATACTTCGTAGTAAAAAAAAATATTTATTTAGAGGCACACGATATGTGCTGACGTCACCCAAATTAAAAAAAATCTAGAACATTTTTTTTTGACATTATTTTTTTAATTAAAATTTACCATTGTGAAACAAATATCGTATTTTTAACATGAAGAAATATATCGAGATTCGATTAGAAAAGAGACAGAGTAATAAAACATCGTATAATAAACACAAATAGGTATATTATGACGTGGTGTCGTATTACAATGCAAAAAGGGACAAAAGTCACTTTGGGACGTTTCAGCGGCTAATAACTATCAAAAGCAGACATACACGAGTAATAAATTCAAACACGTTCTCGTTTAGCATCACATGCTACTTGTATACGCTGAACAAAAGCCTTTTAAACTGGCTCACATGTTGCAAATTACATAGTTCCATCATCAACTAACACTACCTACTCCAATTAAGCTCCAACATACGAGAATCACGATGAATGTAATCCTCCAATCAAGTGCTGACGTACGAAGCAGTACATTTGTACACAAAAGCTACACGATGACATATGTCTTGTGTTAAAAGATGTTATTATAAAAACGACCTGGTCACTGTTCCTAATAAGATAATTGTTGTCTTGATCATGAAAACAATGAATAGGTCGTAAGTGGTTGAAATTCTAACACTATCTTCACATGCGTCTCCTGGAGGACACAGTGGAGCATACGGTACAGGTGTGCTCCGCTTGGGATACGAAGGTGTACTTAACAACCACAGTGTCCTCGTCGGCGGTACAGGCTATGGTCCGGAGCGAGGAGGAATCGTAGTCAGACGTTTTCATCTGCGGAGAAGTAAGGCTAGCAAAGGAGGCGTGACGAAACGGCCTTCCCGCCCCAATCGCCGGAATCCCGATTCCAATTTCCAGCCGGCGTAGGCTTGCAGGTTTGGGTCAATGGGTTGTGCGCCTTCCGGTCGTCCTGTAACCGTCTGGAATGAACCCAACTCGTCGAAGTGCCTTAAGAATATGTCAGCAAATCGTAGGAGTCCAGAGCGGTCGAAGTCTACTGAGGCTATGGATTAAATGAAAATGAACCCTCAGGCGCTGGAAAATAAGGCAAATATCGAACAAACGAGTGACTTTAGTCAGTAATAGTCTGACATATCAAAGTCTATTACGCTTTACCCAACAGCTGTCAATTCGTTGGAACTAGTGTGAATCGAGACTCAAAGACTGTGTATATTGAATTAGTTGCTATTTCGATTAAAGAATAGCTTTTGTACAATTACGTCATAACTGAAATTTCTCTGCTTAAATTTTTCAGGCTATAATGGCGATTGTATGGTATACGGTATGACCGAAAAAAAGACACAAATCTTGGGCCCGCCTTCTCATGCATATATATTTTAAAGCTGAATAAAAGTTTCAAATCAGTTTCCTTCAAAGTCATTCTTTATTAAATTAGTTTTGCTATTAACCAAACAATTATTTATTTACTAGCTGGTACCCGCGACTTCGTCTGCGTCAACCTCATCATCCCTTTTTTTCGCAATAAAAGGTAGCTTATGTCCTTTCTCAGGATCTAAAGATTATCTGTGCCAAATTTCATCAAAATCATTTGAGAGGTTTAAGCGGGAAAGCGTAACAGACAGACAGACAGAGTTACTTTCGCATTTATAATATTACTAGCGACCCGCCCCAGCTTCGCACGAGTGCAAAGGTGATATATTATAGCTATAAACCTTTCTCTTGAATCACTCTATCTATTAAAAACTTTTATTGAACTAAAATTATCTAAAAAATGATTTATAATGGCGGCTCCAGATTAGTGCCGTGAAGCTCCGTAAACAAGCGTGAACGTGAATGTGGACGGTGTTCGCGGGGTACGACTTGTGTAGATTATTCATGGCGTGAATTCACACCAATAATGTGGACCTGCCGTAACACATAGCCCTATTTTTATGGTGGGCAAAAATCATCCAATGACCAATACCGCTCTTGAGCGGAGCGGGAAAAAGTGTCAAACTCCTACTGACTAAACACTCCACCTCGTTCCTGCTCTGCCCTTCGCACTGGGGCCAAGCCTTCCTTTCAGGAAGAGACCCTGGGCCCCAGTAGGCTTTGAACCTTTTGCAGAGTCCCTACGACTTTGCTGACAACTCCTTGAGGTGCGCGGTAACAGAGCGCGCCGTCGACGACTTGGCTTGGTCCAGACTGTTACCAGACGACCGGACGGCGAGCTACCCGATGGTCGCCGTCCGCAAGCCCGCGCCTACGGTTAACACACAGCCCTGGCATCCTCCTTTGCGTGAACGTGAATGTGGACAGTTTCCGCAGTGATTCGCGCGGTACGACTTATGTAATTTATTCATGGCGTGAATTCTCAACAATAATGTGTAGCCGCCATAACACATAGCCCTGGCATCCTCCTTTGATAGATAAGTAGACCATTTAACTCATCAACTGTAAGTTCAAGGTATTGTTCGTTCAATTATTTCATATTTATGATCAATAGTTTAGAATTATATCTATTACTAGCGACCCGCCCCAGCTTCGCACGGGTACTGATATTTAATATATTATGCATGTATTAAACACGTTACCTAAAACCTAAACCTAAACCTTCCTCTTGAATCACTCTGTCTATTAAAAAAACCGTATCAAAATCCATTGCGTACTTTTAAAGATCTAAGCATACATAGGGATAAGCAACTTTGTTTTATACTATGTAATGATTATTATACTTAATATTCTCGGTATTATCCTCTGGTCTTTTATTTAGTGCCCTAAAGTCATCACGCGGCATTAAACTACCACAGACATGTTACTGTGGTAGATTCCATGCCACGTGATCAGGTCTACCTATAGTATAAACTAGTGCAGAAATATTTCAAAATTATAAAAAGTGAAAACAAAATCGTAATGAGTTTCGTTCTACCTACTATTTTTTTTTCATTTTAGTACTACCATAGCCTCCCTTTCAGACTGGATTAGCTCCCTACTAGCCCGAGCACTGGGCAGGTATCTCTCTACAACTGTGCTATCATCTGCATACCCAAAGATCTCAAAGGCACTAGCAGATCGTTAATGTGGAGCAGGAATAGAGTTGCAGAGAGAACAGACCCCTGAGGAACACCGGCATTAGTCGTCATAGGCTCTGATAAGCATCCATCGACAACAACTCGGAGTGACCGTTCACTCAGGTAGTCTTTTACCCAGTTTATCAGACCAGGAGAAATGCCGTACGCTGGAAACTTAGACAAAAGGCCATCGTGCCATACCCTGTCGAAGGCCTTCGAGACGTCTAAGGAAACGGCAATAGCTTCCCCATTCTTATTCTTTAGTTTTGACAAATGTCGAGATAAACAGTTTTTACCCTTAGAAATTCCCTCCCATCCACTTCCCGACATCAGATCTTCCGTAAATTATTTTTCCTTTCATCATTTCAGCTGAAAGACGTCCACTGTTGGACATGGCCTCCCCCAAGCGCCGCCGCAAAGACCGATCCTGTGCGTCTTGCAGCCATCGGATATCAGCAACACTGACCAGGTTATCGGTCCACCTTGTGGGAGGGCCTTCCAGCGCTGCGTCTTCCAGTACTGCGGTCAGCACTCCAAAGCCTTACGCCACCAGCGAATTTTTCATTGCTTTTCATTTTTATTATATTCTTCTATTAAATGTTTTTTTAGTAGTGTCGAACTATTGTCGTACAATCGAACTATGGTGAGTCGCAGTTCAGTTTTGTCGCACAAACGTGAATGGCACATCCATTTGTCGTTCTCACGTGGTACACTCAAGCGCACCTCAACAGGGAGTTCTTTTAAAAAGATCACGTTTCTTCATGGTCTGATTGTACATTAGGGTTAAGGCACGTTTTCTTACGTACATTTTTACTGAACTACTTTGTTGATAGGTAAGTGTTGGTATGGAGCGTTCCAATCTAACTGGCGCAATGAGGTAGACACCAGCGATAGTTTGAATTGCTACAGAGTGGCAGCTTCGACTACTATCAGGTAAAAGTCATAGCATAGCATCAGTCTAATAATGTTCCAACTGCTGGGACTCAGGTCTCGTCTCTAGGGGAATAGGCCACCACTAAAGTCCTATATTATAACCAAAAGGCCACACAGAAAACAGGTTTTTTTAATGCTATAAACTTAGTGATTCCACCTGATGGTAAACAGTGATGCAATCGTTGATGGTGAGGCGCACTAGTTTATTAAGAGCATATTTAGCGCCCCCGCCGCTTTTTGTATCTTTTTTGCAGATTTTCGCGTTCGCATTCTCAATAGTTTTTGAAAAGATTAAAAAAGAAAGTGAATCTTCTTGATGAAATGTTAGTCTTTATATTATAACTTTGTGATTTACATAGATTCTTTACATAAAATACTAAATCTGTGTTTCGGGTACCACATATACAATTATTCGGCCAAGAGCGTGTCAGGCCACGCTCAGGATTCCGTAGTTTCCCGTCCGTCACAAATTTCTCACAAAGTAACAGAACCCCATGTAAAAATTACTAACCCGATTCCCCGAGAGATGACGCTGTACCCGGTGGTAATTTTAATTTGCTTGAACCGATTTTAATCTTTTTTTAAGATTTTAATTACAAAAAAATAGTTCAGAAAGTTATTTTTAATTTTTCAAAAACTGCTCATCCTATCAAGTTCAAAATAATTTTCCTAGAAAGCTTATTTTAAATTCTACTTTGAGATTTTTTCATATTTTTTACACTTGCGGTTCAAAAGTTAGAGGGAGGGGACGCCACATTTTTTACTTTTGGAGCGATTATTTCAGAAAACATTTACATTTTACGTTCCCGAATGCAATCTGTCATTGACCAAAATGTAGGAAACCTCTTTCCAATTAAGGAAACGAATATTTAAGCCTCATTCAGGCCTCAATAAATATAATGAAAATTAAAATAAATATTATTATTATTCACACATTAGGCCATCATGAAACTAATATTTATTCAACGAAATTATTAACTACAATCAGTTTTTGACGGCAATAATGACTCATGTGTCTAAAATGTATTTATTATTAGGGTACCTCTCCTACACGTAAAGTGGGAACTGATTTTTTTTTCACTTTTGGAGCGATTATTTCCGAAAATATTTACATTATCAAAAAAATATTTTACGGGGCCCCTAATCGTTTTTAAATACCAATAATATATCGCACGTTATGGTAGAAATGAAAAAAAAAACCATTTCCCACTTTACGTATAGGTACCCTAATAAAACGTTTTTAACTAATTTTTGTTTTTGCACTTTGTCGGCATAGTTGATAAACATATTGCTACCAAATTTCAGCTTACGGTCGCTGAGATTATCCGAGGACGGACAGACAGACATGGCGAAACTAAAAGGGTTCCTTATTGACAACGGAACCCTAAAAAGTAAGGTTGTAAGTAAATGCTTATAGATTCATAATCATTTCAGCCGAAAGACGTCCACTGTTGGACATAGGCCTTCCTCATGCATCGCCACAATAACCGTTCCTGAACGTGTCGCATCCATCGGAATCCAGCTGCCCTGACCAGGTCGTCTGTCCAACATGTGGGAGGCCTTCCAACCTTCTGCAGAACCTTTCGGCCCTATTGCCTATAGATTACTTCAGCAACATCTCGAAGCTGTTAAATGCTGCAGTTCGTGGCGTAACACTCAGTAATGGTGATAATGTGTTCTATCACACTATATCTATTTCAATTTATATCAATTGCTTCTATGAGTACCCTTTATATAAAACAATTTCGGGTTTGAATTGACTGGATTTGAAATTAATATTGAGTATAGACTTGGCTTCCTGAAAGCTTGGTACTGTTTTTATTGATAAATAAAAACACTAAAAAACACCACTCCAAAATCATTACATAGTATAAAACAAAGTCACTTCCCGCTGTCTGTACCTATGTATGCTTAGATCTTTTAAACTACACAAAGGATTTTAATGCAGTATTTTTTAATAGTAAGAGTGATTCAAAAGGAAGGTTTATATGTATAATACATGCATAATATATTTAATATATCTACATATTTATAATTTATTTCATCACCACTGCTCTCATAACGGTGAAGGAAAACATCGTGAGGAAACCGGCATGTCCTAGAACCAAAAATTCGAAGACATGTGACATCCACCAATCCGCACTGGGCCCGCGTGGTGGATTATGGCCCATTCCCTCTCCTAGAGAGGAGGCCTGTGTCCCAGCAGTGGGAACATTAATAAGGATGATGATGATGATGATATTTAATATACCGTTGCACCCATAGATATATCAATCAGTAGTTGCACCCTTGCAAAGCTCGGGCGGGTCGCTATAGTATATAATATATTACACCGCTTGTCAAACAAATGTTACATGTTTTTATATGCGGAGAACGTTGTTGATATCACATAATTATTTAAAACTATTTCTGAGCTTTTCTTTATGTAGTACTGTATGTGCTATTGTTTGTTTTCCCCAATAAATAAATAGATAAAGCATCTGAATCAATGTTAGAAGCAAGGGTAGGGGCTACCCTGCCATCGCCTACAAACAACCTTACCAACCCCGGTTTATTTCAACCCAGCAGTCAATGAATAATGAAAAAGTATGCATATAATTATGTTCCTACTGCTGGGACTTAGGCCTCCACTTTATGAGAAGCAATGGGCCGTAATCCACCACGCAGGCAACAACTTGTATGCGAAGGTTATAGCCCTTTATATTTATAAGTGACATAACCAGCTCCTGCTACCTAAAGCTATACCATTGCAAATCCATTCTTGTAATGAAAAAGAATAAAAAAAAAATGACTCTGGAGATGAGGCGTCGTATCGGAGACATGTATCTGCTGATGGATGTCACTAATGGTGGTTTTTTTTATGGTAGGAAAAATCATCGAATGACGAATCCCTACCTAGCTCTTGGACGGAGCGGGAGACAGTGTCAGACTTCTACTGACTAAACGAGCCACCGTTCCTTCTTGCCTTAGTTTCTGGATCCCGGTGTTCTGCTTTCGCATCAACCCTTGCTCCAGAAGATTTCGACCCTTCTGGGCCCCTACAGTTGCTGACAAATCCCTGAGGCGCGCGGGAACAGTACGCGCCGTTGACGATGACGATGACGCCGTGGACTCAGGATGGGCGGACAGCGAGTACCGATTGCTCGCCGTCCTTTAGGCCAATAGTAGTTTCCGGCCAATAGTTTAGCGTCACTAGTGGTGACGCTAAACTATTAAACCGATTTTCACATTCGGTACGAAATAAATTTCAGACCAAAGAAGAACCTATGCTACTTTTTATCTGGCTTCTATACTGGCGATAATGACATTTACACAAGCTAATTAAGTTTTTATTAAAGCATAGCATGGCATCAGTATTATCATGTTCCCATTGCTGGGACTCAGGCCTCGTCTCTGGGAGAAAAATGGGCAATAAACCACCGTAGGTCCAGTGCGGGTTGGTAGAAGTCACAAGTCTCCTAAATTTTCGGTTCTGGGACATGCCGATTTCCCCATGATGTTTTCCTTCAACGTTTTGAGAGCAGTGGTGATGAAATAAATTACACAAAGTAATCCGCCTGGCTGTTTAATAAAGCACAAAAAAACATATCCATTTTTTTGGTAATTGACTAAATGAGGGGCAAATTAGAATCGCAATTGTTTACCTAGTCGGCATCCCTATTACGGAAGTACTCAAAACTCAAGCGACCGCCCCGGTGCTCGCGCATGATTTCGCGCCATCCGGTTGTCAAATTTTCAAAAATATAATATACAATATTTGAGCATTTCTTTTATAGGGTTTTTTTATATTTATCCAAGAACGTAAATAAATTTTTTCATAGACAAATAAATTTAAATTTGGAAAATAAGTAACTTTCCTTTAAGACCCGCGCGAAGGCGGCATTCGCTCAGGAGCCAGGCGTTAATAAAGCAAAATAACCATATTATTCTTTTTTTTTGGTAATTGACTAAATGACGGACAAATTAGAATCGTAATTGTTTACCTAGTCATCCCTATTACGAGGTAATGATGGGCTTTGTGCCCTTCAACATAATACGTACTTTGTCGCAAGAATGACGGCTGACTCAAGAATCATCATCATCCATCATCGCAGGAGGTGGAACCTTCTTGATACTCCAAGTGACCTTAGCGAAGGATAATGGAATAATAGACAATGTAGCAATCAGCTACTTGATTGATTGTGACAATTAGCCACAAATTACTACCAACCACAGGCTTTTCGAGTCGTACCTTTTTTTATTGCTTGATTCTTTTAATTAATTTAAATATTTTAATTATTTCAATATGAATAATTTTAGGTAGGTACATGATAATTGACTTCAATTCTTAAAAATTTAAGAGGAATAAGAAGAATGGAATTAAAAATATTCTATTTATATCATTTACTTTCACAAACTATTACTTTAAATGTGACTGATTATTATTTTTTCCTTTATTTGTTAATAAACTAGTGCGCTTTACCATCAGTTGCGATCTCAGTCAAGCACTAGTTTATATGATCTAAAAAAAACATTAATAGATCAGACTTTTAAAGTTTTTATAATTATATATCATATATGCGGAGTATCATTAAAACGTGATGTTTGTGTGCTTTGTGTGATTGTTCTTCAGAAAAGACATTTGAGATGTTCTTGCATGCTGCGTTTGTCTTATGAATAAAGGAGGAAAAAACAGAAGGAAATATCGACCTTTCTTAGAAGCAACATCGTGTTAGGCCTTAATAAGAAAACCAATTCAGTTACAGTACGGCCGTCTAATCTTGGCGATAGAAAATAAATGGTTAAACAAATAAATGATATTTACAATGTTATTGCTGTTAAAACTGTTATAGGCTTATTTAAATCTTTATTTTTGTATTACTTTTCAAGCGCTAACATTCGCAGAGCCAACATTAGACTGGCCAAGATCCGACGGCCGTACTGTAACAACCCTATGTAGGTTAGGACACACTTATTAAATTCATAAGTATTTCAAGAACCCAGATAAAGTTTAATTTGTTGATAAAAGCAAAGTTATATATATATATTTAATTGTATATAGCAAAGATATATATATATATACTAGCTTTTGCCCGCGGCTTCGCCTGCGTGGGTTTGGGGTTTCCGGGATAAAAAGTAGCCCTTGTGCTATTCCGGAGTGTATCCTATGCCTGTGCCAAATTTCATTCAAATCCATTCAGTAGTTTTTACGTGAAAGAGTAACAAACATCCATACATCCATACTATTACTTTATAATAGTAGTAGGATATAATATATTATATATGTTTAATTGTGAGAAAATTCATAAAAAAAAAAAAGACCGCTAACCTAACCTAACGAAATCAGAAGCTAACCTAACCTATAATGAAATCAGAACAATTCAGCCCTCGTTGCGATAAATGAAAACGAAAACACGATGGTGATTTACGTTTCATAGAATAGAATAGAATTATTTTATTTATTCAAGATAGACACAGACAGCAACGGTTGCAAACACAGAGTAAAAAAGAACAAAAGTACAGAGAACGCTGAGCGTGGCCGCACCGAACCGCGCCGGTTCATGTTGAACCTAATTACATAGCGATAAGAACTAGTTTTCCAGGAAATGTGTGAGTATTGAAGAAATCTTTTTTTCTCTAATGAATATATAATAATTATTAGTTGGCAACTATGTACACGTCTTACTCAGCGATAAGAAAACCAAACCAGTAGAAACTGGAATGTTGCTCACCACATCTGAATGCATTTTTACAAGCTTTTTATTAACTTGCAATGTACTCGTTACTATGTATGTTCGGCTCAAATCTTGCAACTCAATTTTGAAGCAAATTTCTTCTCCCGATTACGTTGCAATTTTGCATGCAGGTGTAAATCCCATGACAACGCAATATAATGATGACATGGAGCTCATCTGATGATGCAGCTGGAAGGTAGCCGTAAGAGATCAGCAATAATACAACTCAACCTTATCGTGTATGGGCTCATTGGATTTGTATTGACGAATACTTTGATAGTAATCCAGTCAAAATAGACATTCCAGTTTGCATTAATTCCCAACAAGCTGGATTTTTGTGCAGGCCTTGAATACGTCATTACAAATGATATGTCAAAAGTCCCCATCGAACCCGCTTGTGCGTTGTTTTTTATTCGAGGTTAAAGGTCACGAATTTGCGTTTTTTGCGTATATCTCTGAAACAACGAGAGCTATCGAAAAATGGTTCAGACAAAGTTTGTAGATCGTAAAATTGTCTACAAAAAAGATATGAACACTTCTCTTCTACAAAGCATCGTTTTCGAGATATCGTGACTTTAGACCGCAAGAAAGTCGTATTTTCGAGTATATGCACACATTTCTGCACCACCTCTGAGGTGTACACGGCGCTTTTTATTTAACGTGGTTTCCGCAATAGAAACACTCCACAATATAAGTTGAGTTTCGTGAAAAATACAAGAAACAATAAGAGAGTGCAGTTATTTTGTCTCCCTCCAATATCTGCTTCTGCTAATCAACACTTGTTTCGTGTGTTCTACCAATTGCAAGTGTGGCTAGACAATAATCTAAATCCTGAAGATTGGGGTTGGAAATTGATGAATAATAGTTTGGAGCCAATCCATACTTTACTGCCACCTGCTCCTGAAAAATTACTCAATACAATTTTTTGTAATTGAATTAAACAAAAAAGGCTGCACAAACAATTGCGGGTGCAGAAAAGTTGGATTGTAGGTATTGTTCATCGGTATGTACCAATTACGTAAGTATGTATTCATACTCGAAAATACGACTGCCTGCCGTCTAAAATCACGATATCTCGAAAGCGATGCTTTGTAGAAGAGAAGTGTTCATATCTTTTTTGTAGACAATTTTACGATTTACAAACTTTGTCTGAACCATTTTTCGATAGCTCTCGTTGTTTCAGAGATATAAGCAAAAAACGCAAATTCGTGACCTTTGACCTCGAATAAAAAACAACGCACAAGCGGGATCTATGGGAACTTTTGACATATCATTTTTAATGACGTATTCAAGGCCTGCACAAAAATCCAGCTTGTTGGGAATTAATGCAAACTGAAATCATAATTTAGTCCATTTTGACTGGACTATAGGGTAGTCAGGGTCTGATGGTGGAGTTGGAAGGTGGCCATAGAAATACAATTTGATAACCCTAACGTGTTTGTAGTTTTCGGAAAGGTCTTGATGAGTATCTTACTAATATTATAAATGCGAAAGTTACGATGTTTGGATGTTTGTTACTCTATCACGCCAAAACGGCTGGACGGATTTGGATGAAATTTGGCACAGGCATAGGATATATTCCGGAATAGGACATAGGCTACTTTTTATCCCGGAAAAACATAAGGTTCCTGTGGGATTTCACATTTCGTTTAATCAAGTGTAAAATTGTCATATTGTATAGGGCAACCCATTGGGGTTGCCCTATAATAATACCACGCGGGCGAAGCCGCGGGCAAAAGCTAGTTATTAATAAAGGTATATGCCAAGTTATAAAAGCTTGTTATGAAAAATATTTTCATTGAAAACTTGTTAGGTAACCATGGCCCAGGGATCAAGGCAAGGTAGGAACGAGGTAGTTTGTTTAGTCAGTAAGAGTCTGACACTGTTTCCCGCTAGGCCCAAGGGCGAGATTCGTCATTGGGTGATTTTTAAACTACAATAAAAAAAGTAACCATTACAAAAAGTAGATGGTCTTTAGTTAGTGGCACTGATTGCTATGCCGGAGGTTGTGGGCTCGATTCCCACTCTGTTTTTTTGTTCTTTCCTTCTTTCTTATTTGAATAAATAGGTACAGTATATTGTATTTATAATATAAAAGTATATATTTGTGTAAAATATATTATAGTATGTTACAAATCCTACACAACAAACTTATCTCTGCATTACCCAAAGGTTGACTATACACCGTGAAATTTTAATGGTTGTTTTCCCTCAGCGAAATGGTTGTGTCTTGGTAATACAAACGTTTGATAAAAAAATAAAATATAATTCCTACAAATTACGTCTAATGTTACTATTGTTTTCGCTTTTTCGAGTTGATGAATATTTTAAATAATCTACACTAATATAATAAAGAGGTAAAGTTTGTTTTTTTGTTTTTATGTTTTTTTGTTTGTAGGGGGTAATCTCTGGAACTACTGGTCCGATTGGAAAAATTTTAGCAACAATAGAAAGCTGCTTTACTCCTGAGTGACATAGGCTATATTTTATGTACGCGGGCGAAGCTGCTGGAAAAAGCTAGTTATTTATAAAAAAAAACTTTTTATTTTTTTATTTTTACTGTATGCTTCAAAAGTACTCCTTATGGCAAGTCATTCTGCCACGGGAAAACAACCATTTAAATTTCACGGTGTATAGTAGATCCGCCTCTGTACCTTGTGTGCATGATAAATAAACAGACACACTCACAAATTTTTGCCTTTATAATATTTATGTGATTTTAGACGATGACTTCACTTTAAATTGATTTTCTTTGAATATTCATTAAGAAGGCCGTCTGCAATAACAAGCTTAAAAATAACGCATCTAAAAGTTTAGATGTACCTACACATTATGATTATAATTTAAGTCTCTTCAAGACCAAATAAGAATAGTATTCTACAACAGCACAGCGACATTTAGTCCCAAACGAAGCAGATGCTGTTAGGAGTACTACGAGTATACTTTTGTATATATTATATTCCCATACACAATATAGATAAATATCGCCCAGACACAAAAGAAATGATTATGCTCTTCACATACATAAACTTTGGTTCTGGGTGGGAAATCGAACTCACGACCTCCAGTACAGCAGTCAGGAACACTGATCACTGTGCCAACAATTCAAAAAACAGACAAGCCTGGTGTAGTGGTCAATAAATCCTACAAACATAAACTTGTAATAAACTAGTGTACTGCACCATCAGAGCAGTGGTGGCCGAGTGGCAACGGCCCCAACTTGCGTGTAGTAGGTCGCGGGTTCAAACCCAGCCAGGCGCATTACTTTGTGTAATTTATTTCATCACCACTGCTCTCAAAACGGTGAAGGAAAACATCGTGAGGAAACCGGCATGTCCTAGAACCAAAAATTCGAAGACATGTGACATCCACCAACCCGCACTGGGCCCGCGTGGTGGATTACAGCCCATTTCCTCTCTTAGAGAGGAGGCTTGTGTCGGCTGTGTCCCTGCAGTGGGAACATTAAAAAGGCTGATGATGATGATGACTTCACCATCAACTATTGCATCACTGCTTAGGTACTGATCGGATCGCAGTCAAGCACTAGTTCATATCGATTAAAATCGAATCGATTGACTGGCCTGTCAGTCTAGTAGTTAGTGACCCTGACTGCTATGCGAGAGGTCGTGGGTTCGATTCCCACCCAGGACAAATGTTTGTGTGATGAGCACGATCATTTGTTCTGTTATCTATAATATGTATGTATTTAGAAATATATAAGTATGTTTATCAGTTGTCTAGTACTCATAACACAAGCTCTGCTTAGCTTGGGACTAGACGGCGTTGTGTAATAGTTGTGGACATTTATTATTATTAAAAAAAAAACAATACTTACTGCTAGTAAACGGCAGATGATCTCGAGATGATAACCAGTAGTCTAGCCAAAATATCCTAGGGTAACGGACAGCTGTGCCACTGGTAGTCAGGACTGGTTCTGCGGTCATCAACCTTTCTGCTCGGCCGAGTGTTGGTATAATATCTACCCTTTTCGTTTATACTGGTGGCCAACACTGTACCACGTGTTAAAATGTCACGGATGCAACTACACACTCTATATATTTTAGACTGGCCTGTCAGCATAGTAGTTAGTGACCCTGACTGCTATGCCGGAGGTCGTGGGTTCGATTCCCACCCAGGACAAATGTTTGTGTGATGAGCACGGTCATTTGTTCTCTGTCTGGGTGTAATTTATCTATAATATGTATGTATTTAGAAATATATAAGTATGTTTATCAGTTGTCTAGTACCCATAACACAAGCTCTGCTTAGCTTGGGAGTAGATTGCGTTGTGTGATAGTTGTGGACAGAAAAAAGAAAAAAAAAAGAGAAAAAATTATACACAAAGTAGATAAGTACAGAAGTCTAATTATAATTTTTTTGAGTTTGGCCTCTTGCAGGTCACACTGTGAAGTTGTCGGCTGCTTAACAGGACTTGCCTTTGGCGGCCTCGATTCTAGAATCAAAGCTTATTTGTGACGACTGCTCGGGTGGTGCAGTGTTAGAGCGATTGACTGCTGCACTAAGGGTCGCGGGTTCGATTCCCGCTCGGAACAAATATTTGTATGGCCTAGATGCCGGAACAGCTGTCTATAGATAGATGTTCCGGGTCTGGGTATCTTGTGTATGTGACTTTACATGTTTATGATCGCACCCACGACGCAGGAGTTATTCCTAGTGTAGGTCAAAGTTAAAAAAAAATCTTAAATCAGAGCTACTACTCGTTAAGGGCCCTTGGGTACGGACCTCAGCTTATGGCGCGGATAGGGGATGGTAGCAGGGGACAGTCTGAATCGAGTAAAACATATACTATTACTAGCTTTTGCCCGCGGCTTCGCCCGCGTGGTATTGGGGTCGGGTTTGGGGTTTCTGGGATAAAAAGTAGCCTATATCCTATTCTGGAGTGTATCCTATGCCTGTGCCAAATTTCATCCAGATCCGTCCAGCCGTTTTAGCGTGATTGAGTAACAAACATCCAAACATCGTAACTTTCGCATTTATAATATTAGTAAGATTGACGGGCATCTTTTTAGACTACAGGCGTTTTTTTTATGGTAGGTAAAAATCATCCAATGACGAATCTCGCCCTTGGGCGGAGCGGGAAACAGTGTCAAACTCTTACTGACTAAACAACCTACTCCATTCCTACGTTGCCATACATACTAGGGCCAGTGCCTTCCTTTCACACGTGAACCCTTGAGACTAAAGGCTGGCTCAAGCAAGGGTCGGGGTAGACATTATTGGATTGTCACAGCCTCAGCAATGGGATAGCAGCGAGGAATTAATTGATTGAGTTATATATACTAGTTTCTGCCCGCGACTTCGTCCGCGGTAAAGTGAGACAAAAGTTGTGATAGCTCGGTTAATATCCATGTTATATAAATAATTTATAGCCTATGTCACTCAGGAGTAAAGCAGCTTTCTATTATAGCTTCAATTTTTCCAATCGAACCATTAGTTCCAGAGATTACCTCCTACAAACAAAAAAATAAAAAAACAAACTTTACCTCTTTATTATATTATATAGTGTAGATGTAGATGTTTTATATATTATATATATAAATATATAATAATAATATGTCCACAACTATCACAAAACGCCATTTAGTCCCAAGTTAAGCAGAGCTTGTGTTATGGGTACAACTGATAAACGTACTTACTTGTATATTTCTAAATACATACATATTATAGATAAATTACACCCAGACAGCACAAATGATCGTGCTCATCACCCAAACATTTGTCCTGGGTGGGAATCGAACCCACGACCTGCCTCATAGCAGTCTGGGTCACTAACTACTAGACTGACAGGCCAGTCTAAATGTTGAATGAGATTGAAAAAATGTGCTTCTTTGTACATGAACTGTCTGTATCACCATGTAGGTACTATGTCAAGTTTACGTGTAATATAAAAAAAAAATCGCATACATTCTGAAGAACAGATTGACAAGATAAAACTTTTAAGTACGAATACATCACGTTTATACGTTTAGTGCACTTTAAAGAGCTGTATCTACAAGTCTATCATTTTATTATTTACCTCGTTTAGCATTTTTCCTTCATCCGCAGATTAAAACTAGTATTATGAGTAATGTCAAGGTTTTTCGCTAGATATGGAAATAAAAAGCTTGTAAAAACTATAGCTAATTATCTTTAGTCTACATATGTATTGCAAATTATATTAGACTGGCTTTTGCCCGCGGCTTTGCTTCCGGCAACAGAAAAATGAGATAAATAAAACAGCTCGACAGATTTTGTGCAAACTTGACATAAGCCATCTACTAAATAGTCCGAACAAAGCCTTAAAATTTGGTTTGGGTAGATTAGTATTTTCTGGAGTTATAAAATTACAACGAAAAGTGTTTTTTTTTGTATTAATGTTGATGATGATATGTTTTCAGTAAAGCTAAATAAGTAATTACTTGTTCCTATGTAATGTCTTATCAAGTCATTACTTGAAATTAGTATTTTTTTTCCTAAATTTCAAATTTCACGATAGAATACAAATTTTTACTTAGATAAATAGATGGGATATATGATTGTTGATAGTCATAGTATTTTGTTGGTAAAGGGCTCTTACAAGCCATTACATGTACAAGGGTAGGTACAAGGCATATATAAATAACAAAACTTAAAAAATCAGAATTTGTTTCTTTATTCAAAATAAATTATATCAAACCAATAAAATATATCAAATTAACATAATTATTTAGCAAATGAAAAAAATTACAAAAAGTCACAATAAATTACAGTCCAATTAATTTTTCTATCAAAGTTCAAGCTGTCATAAAATCGTCAATTAAAAAATATAAATAGGTATGTAAAATAAAGTCAACTCATTATACCTCAACATTTGTCCTGGGAGGGAATCGAACCCACGACCCAGAGGTCGTGGGTTCGATTCTATGCCGGAGCATAGCAGTCATGGTCACTAACTACTAGACTGACAGACCAGTCCAAATTAAAGAAAAAATAAGCAGGTTTCTACAATTTTTTTAATATCATTAAAAGACCTCACCAGTCTGGGTAGAGAGAGAAAGAGTCTAAGATTTTTGCTGAATAAAACTCACCTATGATCTTCCAATTACTTATCATGATCCAGGGTCCCGGTTCTGTTTCAAACAGTCTCAGAATTAAATAAGGTAACTTGTAAGTTCATTTTTTTAAAGTTTTTTTTTTAATATGGATAGATGGAGAGGGAGAAGAAGGCCAAAGAAGAGCTGGATGGATTGTGTGAGAAGTTGTCACTCCTGAAGGAAAAGGAAAAGAATTTAGTGGTAGGTGGCCGGGCAGAATAGAAGACACCCCATATAACATAGGAAAAGTGCAGGAAAATGATCATGATCGTTTTAATGAAATAAATAATAACATTAAACAAATAAATGTTTTTTGTTCATTTATTTTATAGGTAGGTTTTCAGCAGAATAGGTGTCTTTAGCAAAAGCCATTAGGTGTATTGGTGATTTCATCACCAAGTTATTTTGTTTTGTTCCTCATCGTTTCTCTCTATTTAATAGTTTTGTTTTATTTTCCTTGTATGAATTCATTATTTTAACAAAGTGTAACCAATTCAGGTTTTAGTATTCCTTTCTTCCTTTTTACCTCAATAATGTAATGCTAATTAAGAAGTATGAAAAATTTGTTTAAAATGTTGGTTATAAATCATTGCCACACAAAAAAGACGCTGTCTAGACAATGGTATTAATAATAATAAATATTTACACAATTTTTGACATTAAATATTTGAATGATATATAAATCCTAGATTAATGATTTAATTTATTTCAGTTTTCAATCATATCATTTGATTAAAAACATTTTAACCTTGATTAAATACTATCATCGATCATTAATTTTAACGTTTACAATAGCCTCAACTTGTTTGGATACGTCATGTGGAATCCTGGAAGACTGCTGGCCTGGCAGTGAGCAATATGACCACCTCCGCTCGCTGAAGTTTTGAAGACTACCAGTCAGTCGGCACATGATGTAATTCTGAACTTATTGTGCTCCATTGGTGTAATTGCTGTAAGGCATTCCAATTTGAGGAATTACGAATAAGTAAATAAATATCCTGATCCCCTGAGTTTGTTTCGGCGTTTTTTCTCAGGGTAGTCAGCTAGGAAACACTGGACTCATCTAGTTTAAACTGACAGAAGACCCTTGGGACCCTGCAGAATGGTAGAGGCCAACTGGGGCTAACGGTTGGCGTCTAAAAGAAGGCTTTAGCCTTGGAATATATGGCAACATAGGAATGGGGTAGGTTGTTTAGTCAGTAAGAGTCTGATACTGTTTGCCACTGCGCCCAAGGGCGAAATTTGTCATTGGATGATTTTTACCTCCCATAAAAAAAACAACGAATGACGTGTAAAATGTCATTTATTGTAAAACCTATTTCCAAACTAAATATCATTTATCATTTAACGAATAAGTGGATATTCTCAAAAATGTTGATATTCAAAATAATTAATTAAATAATTTTTCTCTTCTGGAAAACAGCTTTTGTTACTATGCCAAATATTATGCTATGTAAGCATTGTATAGGTATAAGTCCTTCGTGTACAATACTATAACGCCTTCAACAACTGATGGGGCTGCCATGGTGTTCCAGTGCATAAGGGATGTTTGCGGCTGCGCAAGTAGACTGTTATTAATAGAGATGTTACCGAGTTTCGGCTTCGGTTCCGATTGATAAAAAGCGGAGGTTATTGTGGAGGATAAACCAGCTCAGCGGTTTTTTATTTGTCAATCACAGTCACAAAAACGAAGACGAAGACGACGATGAAGAAGTCACTGGATAATTCTTACTCACCTTAAAAAAAAAAAGCAGTGATTACGTTATTAGTCTGATTATGCAATTATTTTTAATTTGCTAAACAGCCAACAGATATCATACAATTACAGATAGACAATTTATCTAAAACGTTTAGGAAAAAGAATAAAGTTACAGTTTATTCGTTTTCCTAAACCGTAACGGTAGTACTCATATATAGCAACATACTAAAACAATAAACAATCAAATAAAAATAGATGTCTCCTTATTTAGTTGTGTACATTAGAAAAGCGCCTTTAATATATAACAAGGCAATCGCTACATATTCGCCATTTACTTCTCATAACTCGTTTCATATTCAAAGAGCAATATTTGTAACCTCTAATTTGCATAACGATATCTCACCGACCTGATGTGAGTTCCTTTCTTCTTTTTTGACTAAAACTGTTTATTTTTTCTCACTTAAGGAAATGTTTTCAATAATATTTTGGAATAATATGAGTTTATGAGGTTCACGTCACTAAGCTCGGGCGCGAAAGGTCATTCAAAGACAATATAATATCGCACGAAGCCGTAATTTAAAAAATCAGGATTTGAAAATTGAAACTTAATTTTGAAAAATTGGTTACAAATTCCAATACCCTAGTTTTGAATTATGATGCTTGCAACTTATTAATAATCAAATACTTAATGTGGCTCTTCCCCACATGCCCATCATCAACTTTAAGCATGGTTTAAAAGCTTGCTGCTTCATCTAAAGCAATCCAACGCGATGTTTGATGGAGAGACAACGTGAAAAAAGAGAGATAACGCTTGAAAACTCTGTTAGTGTTTATTCTGTGTTTTACTCAAATATTTCACAAAACTTGGTCCAGGTAATACGTGTTTTTATTAAACATTAGTGTCAGACTTACTTACTAAATAGCCACTCTTGTTTCTTCGTTGCCTTTCATACCAGTGTCGAGTTTTCCTTTCAGAAGCAAACCCTTAGCCCCAGCAGGCTTCGACCCTGCCGGGCCCCTAAGGTTTGCTCACAACCAGTACCCATTATCGTCGACTTTGTCTCGGTCCGGACGCGGGACGGTTGGACGGCGAGCTACCGTATCGAGAAGGGTAAATCATTGACTGTCAAATATTGCAAAAATGTTAGGTTGTATTTATCAGTGCATTCAAACTAAATACATACTTTCTAAACTTGACACTGGCTAAATATACAAAACGTACGAAGCCAAAAGAAAAAAAAATTGACATGCGCTACCGAAATATTACGTGTTCAGTCCCAACACTTTGGACTTCAGACAATCGATCGTTATCTAGCTATTATATACATACAAAAGGAGAAACTAAGTGATTGAGCGCATAGATTTCAGCGCACAGCCGAAACTACTGGAACTAGGAGTGCAGAATTTTGGTTTCTTTTTATTACGCAAGTGTGCTCTAAAAAAGGATGTTCCGAAATTCAGCCCTTAAGGGGATGAAGCAGGAATCTAAAGTTTGTAAGAAAAAACCTACTTTGAGGCGGACAAAGTCACTGGCAGAATCTAGCAATTATACTATGCAAATCACGACTCTGCTGGCTCAGCGGTTTTTTTTTTATAGGTTCATCTAATGACATCTCCGCGCCCTTGGTTGGACGGGAGATAGTGTCAGACATTTACTGACTAAAAACCCACTCCTGTCCCTGTTTTGTCCCGGGACCCTGGAACAATTCCAGGGCCACAAGTGACGTTTTCACAATAACCATTGGCCCCAATATGCTTCGACCCAGCTGGATATCTAAGGTTTGCTGATAACTTTTTGAGTCGTGCTTGGAATGATACGTCCCGTCGACTACTTGGGCCTGGTCTGGACGGTTAACGGACGGTCGGACAGTGAGCTACCCATTGCTCGCACGTCCGCAAGTCCGCGCCTACAGTGGCCGGAAATCCGCTCCTACAGTGATTGAGCAATTGTCTGCTGTGCTGCGCGTAGTGATTTCGAGTCTCGTATAGAACAAAACTATTTATATGACATGTAGATTCCGTTCCGGGTCAGGCCGTTATAAAAACACCAAAGACCCGCGATTGTTTAGTATAAATGACAAACACTTTAGTGGTCTGCCGGGCAAAGAAAGAGTGGGATTCGTCATTGGATGATTTTTACTCAACAAAAAAAAAACATGTATGACGATTTTGTGCTTCTACTTCCCTACTAAATAAAATATGGAAAAATCAGAAGCTTTGGAAAAAATGGAGGAAAAATAAAATATATTTACAGGCATGAGAGAACCAGTGACCGAACGGAAGTTTTCAAATCATTTCCTTTCTTCTTTGTCGAGATTATAACTATTACGCCGTCATGAATGCATTAGTACTAGCATTAATATTCTCAAGATCCACGGGAATGTGTTATTTCCTTACGGTTAGAATCTAATACTGTGTCGTTTGTTTCCTCAATATATTATATATTTTATGATTTTGAAAACTGTGCTATGATTGTTTTTAAAGGCGTCACTATATCTCGAAGTAGTTAGTTAATCATTGCTTTATACAAGATCTAACCTCTCCAAATGGTAGCAAATTGTGTCATTTGATCCATTTTTTTGTGTGTAAAAGTTGAAATTCTACAAATCCTGTCCTTGGGCGGAACGGCAAATAGTATCAAACTCTTACTGACTAATCGACCCACCCCGTTCCATCTTAGCCTTCATACTGTGGTCGAACCTTCTTTTCAGAAATGGGCCTCATTAGGCTTCGTCCAGTTTCGTCGACGACTTGGCTTGTTCCAGTCTGTTACCAAAAGACCGGACGGCGAGCTATACATTGCAAGCCCGCAAAATTGATATGGATGACTAGAGTGACAAAAATAATAATAATATCCCACAACTATCACACAACGTAGTCTAGTTCCATGCTAAGCTTGCAGAGCTTGTGTTATGGGTAGGTACTAGATAACTAATAAACATACTTATATATTTCTAAATATATACATACTGTTAGGAGCATAGTGAAGAATCGTCAACAAGGAGGTGTGACAAGCGGTGGCGGCAATCATAGATAAGTTCGTGCGCGCGCCGTGCTGGTGATTTTTGGACTGTCAACGTGCGGAAGAAAGAATGGCTCCCGTTTTGAAAAGCCAATTTGCCTAATTTTGTAATTTATAAGATCGTTTAGTGTTATTTCTATTGAAAATATTAAGCTAGTTCCGTTTGGTTTCTTTCTCCTTGTGATTTTGGTTTTGTTTCGCTAAAAAGGAAATATAAAATGTCATAGTCTATGTGTATTGGGTTTTTTAATTAGACTCACTTCTGGTTTTTCCTAAAATCAGAAGTGGGATACGGTTTTCCACGTGGCCTAATGAGCTCTGAAATCCTGATATAAGGCAGTTTGGCTATTCAAATCAATTAAAAAAACCTCAGAGAAACTGTTACGTTTCTCTTGTCACCTTAAAAGAAAGTGAGGTTATTTGGTTTTTTATTGCTGAACCACGTAAGTAGCGTGCAGTGAGCGCATGAAGTAAAAATTGGATTTTTACTTCATGAGTGAGCGCGATTGGAATTAATTGTAATTTTGGTGAGTACATTCCAATTTTTGTGTGATTTTGAATATACCTGTGCGTGATCACAAATAGATTTGTGAATTCAAATTTAAAACCTCTTGTGATTCATTTTGCTTTTTGGCTACACAAGTGTGCTTACGCGCCTGAAGCATTTTTGTTATTTTGCTTAGCCCATTCTTATTTTGCCTTAATTCACTGTTATTAACAGTAAAGAAAATGCCAAATTAAATACGTAAAAGTAGAGGTCGGTCTAGAAACCGCAGCTTGCGTCGTGGCGACTGTGCTTCACACAAATTTGACAGTGATTCTGGTTCAAGGCGCCAAAAGTCGCGTTCCAGACGTACTTTAAAACGATATGATTCTTCTAATAATGTGTTAACCAAACAAATGCAACAAATTATAGATCGTTTGACCAGTCTCAAAGAACAGCGCCGCTCTTCGCCATCGCGGTCATGCGAGCCCAGTGTTGGTGCGCCTTCGCTGACGCCATCACGGTCGCGATCGGCGACTGCGACGCTTGCGGTGCGGTTGCGGTGATTGTTGATTGATGATGCGGTGGTGCTGGGCATCGCGGCCGGGATCGGTGACTGCAACTGTGGCTGAGCGTCGGAGGTTGGCTCTGTGGTGCTATCCGCAACGCCAGAATTACCGATCGTAACGTCGATGCGATAAGTATAATTAACACAACGGTGAGATCATATAGACAACTGGTGTGAGGAAGTTGACCGTGCTAAGAGTTCAAACTATTGGAATGATAACGAGTGTCTGTCTCGCATCGTTTACTGTCTAAAAGGTGATGCCCGGACTTGGCTCAATGAATGGGTCACCAGTGGTCGTAGTTCGAGCAATTGTAAGAAGGAATTTAAATTGTTATGTCCTAGGAAACCAGATATTGCAATTTTCTACGATGTCATGAGTACCAGTAGTGTCATGAGTAGTCGGTTATGCCCGCCGGTCTCTGTTAAGGCTACGCATAGATATGGGGTTGAGTGACGACCTTATTTCAACAATAGTCATACGGGGCATTACGTACCCGCAAATCCGTGCTTTGGCTAACAATGCAAAATTAATACCGAATCAGTTGGTAGAATTTTTCTCAATTTATGTCAAAGTCAAATTCATCAACTTTTAATAAGAAGTTCAGTGATAATACGCGTAATGATCGTTCCTCTAAATTGCATCATGATGCCGTTACTCGCAAACGTAGGTTTGAGGAAGGCAAATGTTTCATATGTGGCCAACGCGGTCATATTCAGACTCATTGTTCCAAGAAGCCTAAAACCGTTATTAATAAAGGCAACCATGAAGAAAATAAGAAGCATAGTTTTGCTCAGGGTTCGAGTAAATCTGGACCATGGTGTTTTCTGTAAAAACCTGGTCATAGAGTTGAATCTTGCTTTGCAAAAATTTAGTCTGATTCTCGCAACGCAAACAATATTAATTTTTGTCCACAAAAATAGAATACTTGGGATGGACAATAAGTTGGGGACAGGTACAGCCGAGCGAATAATAAGTCTAAGCTTTATCTGAGGCACCCATCCCAAAGACTGTTACTACTGACTGTTACTGTTCGTAGACCTCCTCGATCAATTGAAATTAATTCATTCGTATTTGTAATTAAACAGGCACAAGCGACTGGCAAGTTGGACTTGGGTATGCGCGGGCAATATGGTGTGCTCAAGGCGCTTCCCTACGGTCGCTACGAGCCAGAACTGGTGACAGGCTCGTGTGGTAAAGCGAGCCAGGCTGCGGCAGAGTTCATGGTGCCGCGGCGAAGGGAATGGACTCCCGATACGTGTGCTGCCTTCTTGGAGGACTCCTAGTTGGTGATGTACTTGTGTGGCAAGCTAACGTCGTGCCTCTGCCATACAATGATAAGAGCCGCATGGTACGCTAACGTCGTGCCTCTGCCATGTGGGCGCACTCACATGATATGCTAACGTCGTGCCTATGTCATGTTGGGAGCTGTAAGAAATACGCTAACGTCGTGCCTCTATTTCTTACGGACGGAGATAGCTAACGTCGCGCTTCCTCTCCTGTATTTGTAATTTTGATTAAGTATGGTTGACTCACATGATACGCTAACGTCGTGCCTATGTCATGTTGAGAGCTGTAAGAAATACGCTAACGTCGTGCCTCTATTTCTTACGGTCGGAGATAGCTAACGTCGCGCTTCCTCTCCGTTGTTTGCAATTTTGGTTAACTATGTCAATGTGTTTTCAGTGTAATCTGCGTCCTGATCCAATGTTTTTTATTTTGTTTTGTTATGTTCTCAGGTGCAGATGATGATGAAATGTCGAGTCCACACCTGAGCAAGCTGCCAGGAGCTACGAAGATGTGCCTCAAGAACCTACTACGGAACCTGTGTCCTCCCGTTCGGTGGATGTCCAGCAGCACGAGACACAGGAGCACGAGGACGTCCTCCAGTCAGGAGAGGCCGTGTTAGGAGCATAGTGAAGAATCGTCAACAAGGAGGTGTGACAAGCGGTGGCGGCAATCATAGATAAGTTCGTGCGCGCGCCGTGCTGGTGATTTTTGGACTGTCAACGTGCGGAAGAAAGAATGGCTCCCGTTTTGAAAAGCCAATTTGCCTAATTTTGTAATTTATAAGATCGTTTAGTGTTATTTCTATTGAAAATATTAAGCTAGTTCCGTTTGGTTTCTTTCTCCTTGTGATTTTGGTTTTGTTTCGCTAAAAAGGAAATATAAAATGTCATAGTCTATGTGTATTGGGTTTTTTAATTAGACTCACTTCTGGTTTTTCCTAAAAATACATATTATAGATAAATTACACCCAGACACAGAGCAATTAACTCCTCTCCCCTCAAGCGAACGCCGGCGTTCGCGGGTACTACAGCGAACGCTGGCGTTCGCGGGTATTCTCCCCTCAAGCGAACGCCGGCGTTCGCGGGTACTACAGCGAACGCCGGCGTTCGCGGGTATTAACGGAAAGTTATTTGTCTATAAAAACTTTTTTTTTACGTTCTTGGATAAATATCAAAATACCCTACAAAAAAAAAATGAAATATTGTACGTTAATAGTTTCCGTTAATACCCGCGAACGCCGGCGTTCGCTATAGTACCCGCGAGCGCCGGCGCTCGCTTGGGTGTCAAAGAGTTAATGATCGTGCTCATAACAAAAACATTTGTCCTGGGTGGGAATCCAACCCACGACCTCCGGCATAGCAATCAGGGTCACTAACTACTAGACTGACAGGCCAGTCAAATAATGAACAAGTAGGCCACTAAATGATGATGGATCACTAAATTCCAATAGGCCAGTCAAATAGTGTCAAAATCAAAAGGGAACATTCCCACTGCTGGGAAACAGGCATCCTCCTCCTGTAGGAGAGGTAATGGGAAAGAATAAAAACGTGTAGTATTGACCACAAATAATACAGGACATGGCCTGAAAAATGTCGATGGTGAATGTTTTGCGTAGGCCGCAACCGAGTTTGTGTTATCAAGCTACGTAGGGTATCCTATATCTTGCTTTGGTTAAATTCTTATTACAGAAAAGCTAATCTTACATGTTGACAAGTTCATAGATAAGTGCTACACGTGTAAGACCTACTTGACAATAGAAACTGCAACATAAAGAAAGGTCTTATCTACGTCTAAAATTACTGGGAAAATAGTATTGTAATGTGATGTCCACTTTATGAACCTTGACGTCAGTTGTAAATACAATGTGCTTTACAGAGTGGCCACCTTCTTGATCCCCAAGCGAACGCCACGCGACTATTAATGGAAAGGGTTGCTAATTTTCCATGTTCAAATTTATTTGCCTATGAAAAACCTTTTATTTACGTTTTTGGATAAATCTATGTATATAAAAATCAATGCCGTCTAGTATCGGCTACGCCATAAACGCGGCGATAAGTGAGGTAGCGCGTAGGTCACTCCAGTCACCCCTTAAGGAGTGACTGGACGGTATCCTCGCCTTCCACATGACGCAGGTCCTCACTGGACATGGCAAGTTCGGAAGGTTCTTGCACCGGCTTCATGAGGAAAAAACGCCCGTGGACTGCTGGGACACGGTGGAGCATACGGTAGATGGGTGCCCCGCTTGGGAAGAGCATCACCGTGTCCTGATCTCTCGCGCCAAGCCTTGGTAGAGGCCATGGTCCGGAGCGAGGAAGACTAGCAGGCGGTCGCCTCCTTCTGCGAAGAAGTAATGCTAGCCAAGGAGTGTGGTGAGCTGGACGGCGAGCAATGGGTAGCTCGCCGTCCAATCGTCTGGTAACCGTCCGGACCAAGCCCAGTCGTCGACGGCGCGCACTGTTCTCGCGCACCTCAAGGAGTTGTCAGCAAGCCGCAGGGACCGCAGAAGAGATGAAGCCGGAGCCAACTGGGGTCAAGGGTTCGCGTCTGAAAGGAAGGCTCTGGCCCTGGTATATATGGAAACGTAGGACCGGGGTAGGTTGTTTAGTCAGTAAGAGTCTGACACTGTTTCCCGCTCCAAAGGGCGGATTCGTCATTGGATGATTTTTACCTACCATAAAAAAGACATAAATAATAAAGCTTTATATTATTTATGTATGAAATTCCTAAAATAAAATAAACAAATACCTACCCGAAGGATCGAAATGCCAGCAGGTATTTAGACGTTTTCCTTGACCGTTTTGCGTTTATAACTCTTTTCACACATCAACATAAATTTCGGTATCTTTATAGCCACTGTACGTGATAGCCAAACATTATTAGCGAGGTATTTTAATACGCGAGTGGATTTGCAACCCAACCTGAGAAATTTATATGGCATTTTAATGGTTATTTCATAATCTTGTTATTGCAGATCCCTCAAATATGTTTCGTTTTGAGGTTCTGCCCCTAGCCAAGTTACAATCGATTCGTTTAGAGTTAGGACTTGTAGGTAGCCACACCTCCAATTTCTTTGTTAAGATAACGTTCGAATAAAGGATTTTTGGGAGTCAACTTCAGTGACTTCGTTGAACCCCGGGAACAACTGTCACTTGGATATGAGCTGCGGTGGCCTGTATGGAAAGCTATCAATAGACTGCACACCCGTAGGCCACTACAAACACAAACTGGAAAAATGGGGGATTATAGACCCCTGCGACACACAGTGCGAGTGCGGTGCACCTATTAGAGGTGCCCAAAATGTCCCTACACATGCAAGCTGGAGGACCTTAAAAATACCACTGAAGCTGCTATAAACGTGGCAACCTACTGGGCCCAAAAGCTTTGAGGGAGCGGAATTCATCGACTCGAGAAGAAGAAGAAGCGCTAACTCTGAGCGATACGATTTTAACTTGGCTACAAGGGCTGATTTTATTACTTTTATCGAAACCTCTTTTTAGAGTTCCGTACCTCAAAAGGAAAAACGGAGCTCTTAATGGATGTTTGTTGTAAGTCTGTCAAGACCCTTTATCTCGCGAACGCGTGAAGATATCAAGTTGGAATTCAATCCGTATACACATGTCGGTGGTCCTTTAAGCAGTGAAAAAATCAAAGTTCTAAATTAACGATAAAAAAGATACTGCCTTTTATTTCGCAAATTTTTCCCATTCTCATTGACCTAGAATTTTGAAATTCGGCATGAAGTAAGGACTTGTAGCATAAATTAAGGATAAAATCTTAAAACTGTAAATCCGTAGTTAGGTATGTCATAAAAAAAAACTGTTTTGCAACTCGGAAAATCTTCGAAACTCGATTCGAGTTTTGAACTATTGGCACTGTTCTTTACTGATTTTTTCTTATTATTTCCTTTCCTTCACCGTTTCGAAAGCAGTGGTGTTGAAATAAAAAACTCGTAGTAATGCGCTTGGGCTGCAACATACACCTCGTAAGACGGAGCCATAATATTGGCTTGAATCCCAACGGTGGGATCATTAACACTAGAAGGACGGGCGTACCAAATTTGATACCCATTTTGATGTTCTTCCCTGCTCTAATAATTGCAATTTTTAGGACTTTTTATGAAATGTAATATGTGTGTATGTTTCGTTTGTTTACAATATTGTATAAACAAACGAAATTTTAACCACCTCTTTTTTATCCAAATTTATTTCGAAGCGCTAGTGGGTTTATTTTGACCCAGTCGCGGATGACTAAGTTAAACTTCATGTCCCATTAAAGTTAGTCAAAACTTCGTTGATCGTGTGAATCTAGGTACTCACTCATCATATTGAACATTTACGGCGAAACAGGGAAGATGTTGGTGGCAGTAGTCTGGCCTTGGAATCGCTTGGTGCATTAGTACCCAGGTAGTAGTAGTGGTGAGAGCATAGTGTCGCTAGTATTTATCATAACGTGCAAACGAAACTGATATTTTCGCCCACTATGGCTAAATCTACACTAATATAATAAAGAGGTAAAATTTGTTTTTTTGTTTGTAGGAGGTAATCTCTGAAACTACTGGCCCGATTGGAAAAAAATTAGCAACAATAGAAAGCTGCTTTTCTCCTGAGTGACATAGACATTCATGTACGCGGGCGAAGCCGCTGACAAAAGCTAGTGTATTATAAGATTGGTGAAGATTGTGCAATCTTTTCAATATATCCAAACAAAACTCGGAAGGCGAACCATTGCTTTATTCCAGGAAGAGTCACAATTACGTATACCTATTACAAGTATTAAGTATCTTAATATAAAATTTTCGTGTCACAGTTTTCGTTCCCATACTCCTCCGAAACGGCTAGACCGATTCTCATGAAATTTTGTGAGCGTCTTGAGTAGGTCTGAGAATCGGCCAACATCTATTTTTCATCCCCCTAAATGTTAGGGGTAGTCCACCCGTGCGAAGCCGGGGCGGATCGCTAGTATTATATATATACATGTCTTCACATTTGGTTCTAGAACATGCCGGTTTCCTTCACCGTTTTGTGAGCAGTGGTGATGAAATAAATTACACAAAGTAATGCGCCTGGCTGGATTTGAACCCGCGACCTACAACTCATAAGTCGGGTACCACTCGGTCACCACTGCTCTAATAATCATTACATAGTATAAAACAAAGTTGCTTAGATCCTATGTATGCTTAGATCTTTAAAAATACGCAACGGATTTTGATGCGGTTTTTTTTATAGATAGAGTGATTCAAGAGGAAGGTTTTTAGATATAATATATCACCTTTGCACCCGTGCGAAGCTGGGGCGGGTCGCTAGTTAGTAATATATTTATTTTAACTTTTGACCATGAGGATACATCAATACAATGCTGAGGTCATGGAAGAACCAGAAATTGTAGCTGATGACGCTGTCGAGGACCACATAGGAGTCAGCTGGTGCTTTTTTAGAAGGTTCATACAACTCTGAAGGAATTTTCTTTGGAAACATAAAAAATATTACTCCTAATGGAACAAATTTGAAAGAGGGAAAGTTGCAGAAAGGTCGAAGCCAACTGGGGCCAATGGTTCGTGTCTGAAAGGAAGGCTCTGGCCCTCGTATATACAGCGACGTAAGAACGGGGTAGGTTTTTTAGTCAGTAAGAGTCAGACATTGATTCCCGCTTCGTCCAATTAGCGGGATTTGTCATTGGATGAATTTTACCTACCATAAAAAAGAAGGAAAGCTGAGATACCAAATTGTGTACAATGACCTCATTGTAAACAATTTGGTATCTCAACTTTCCTTTTGGTTCAAGATCATGCTGGACATGCATACGCAATACCTCCATATACAATGGTACTTGGTGACAAATGATTGGCAAGCCGAAGTATGCCAAAAAACCAAAATATGTGTATAACATTTCTCCATTTTCCTGCAGCAAAAATAAAATGGCCATAAATGACCTATCCAGCGTTTCTCGAGGTATCAGGATATTACGCGCTTCTAGTGTTAAAAAGCTAAGTATGATTTACTAATACAAGGCAGAGCGAAGACATGGTCAGGGTTGCTGGAAACCAATGAGTGCAAGACGCACAGGACCGGTCGTTGTGGCGGCGCTTGGGGGAAGCTTATGTCCAGCAGTAACCGTCTTTCGACTGAAATGATGACGATGATGCTAGGCATATTATTTGAACTACAAAACACACTACAGTCCCTAACCGCATGTAAACGAGCTAGATAATCCACTTGGTCATACAAACGTGCCGGTCACGTGCCGGCTCACCATACAAATAATGTAACTGAAGCTAATTCGACGGATATCATATGTATTATGTGGCAGCTACGTCAGTAACGTGCGAATTATAGACCTATGTTATAATGTGGGAAAGCCACGCTCAGCTGCACATAGCTTAGCAAATAATAATCATCGCTCACTGTCATATCCAAACACAGGAATCTAAACCTTAAAACTTTCACACTAAGGCCCTAAGTAACTTTAGCTACTGACACTGAACACAATGTGGCCACAGTTACTGGTTGTACCTTAAATTAATGCTTATGTTAGACAAGGCTAACAATGGTACACTGATGGGGCTCATTAGTATACCTACGTTTCCGAAGTGGCGTTTCCTGCTCAGAATTGTGTTTTTAATTATGACGGGATTCTGCCATATCATGCCTGAGGAAAAATAAATGTGCATAACATTGTCAACTACAATATTATTTTTAGTATAAGTATGCTACTTACAATCCACCCTAAGAGCAACCTTGGGTTGGATTGTAAGCTTTTTTTTTTATATGTAGGTAAAAATCATCCAATGACGAATCCCGCCTTTAGATTGAACGGGAAACAGCATCAAACTCTTACTAATGACCCCAGAGCTCCGGTGTTCCGCTTTCGCATCAACCCTTGGCCCCAGGAAGCTTCGACCCTGCAGGTTCTTCAATTTGCTGACAACTCCTTGAGGCGTGCGGGAACAGAGACCGTGAACTGTCGACGACTTGAGTCCGGACTGTTACCAGACGACCGAGCGGTGGGCTACCCATTGCTACCCGTTCGCAATCCCGCGCCAACGGTCGCCAGAAATCGGAATCGTGGCGGCGGCGGCTACGGCGAGAGCGCCGTTGCTTTTGCCTGATGCGGTGGCGGCGATCTCTTGCGGGCCCGGCGCAAGAGATCGCCGCCGCCGATCGCCCCACGAGAACACGGCAATATTCTTCTCAAGCGGGCCTCTACCGTATGCTCCACCGTGTCCTCCGGGCGGTCCACACAGTAGCGACACTTGAAAGTCAACCGCCGTTCCTGCCCTAGGTCTACGGCAATCAACAGTGAACATTAAGAATCTTCTCCTGACGATTCCTGTGCTTCACCTTATATAAGAGGAGAAACTGACTGTGATATATCACTACCCTGCCAAAACTACAGGGTGTAGCAGCATAAACTGTTATATAAGATTTCCTTTTATGGCGTAAGCTAGCATTAGAGGATTACTCAAAATATTTTTGAAAAAAGAAACGGAGTCAAATACTATTGCAGTACTACCTACCTGGTCAATTACAATTTCAAATCATCCAAGAACCCGGTCAAACGTACAAAATATCATGCAATGCATCGGTCCAGCCATTTAGAAGGAGTTAGGTGACAAACACATGTATTCGTTTTTCGTAATAATATAAAAGGAGAAGTTTTTTTTGGAAATTCAACGTTTAACTTGCTCAATCTTTAATAACATGTCAAGAGTATTCCGCCAAATAATGAAGGTTGTAATTATTATTATTTTTCGGAACTTCTCCCAATATTATAAATAAGAAGGTTCTAAAGATTTTATAAAGGATTCTAATTTCTAATAAATTCGAAACTAACTTCAAAATACAGTTTGAAGGGTGTTAAAGGATGTTTTTATGAAAAAGATCTCCAGACAAAGTCACTGGCAAAGTGCTAGTTCGCTTATAATTCTAAGCTTGCATTTTGACGTGACAGTCTAAGTAGCGACTGTCGCATTATACAGAGCTAGTGAGGTTAATGCATGTGCACTAGTCCTTGTTCATCCTATGATTGATGATGATTGGCTCATGGTACATCGCCTGGTAACCTCAAGTACCTTATCCTAATTAGGCATTATAGAATAGAATAAAATAAAACTACTCTCGGGGGCGCAGCAGAGGTTAAACCTACTGGGGCCATGGGTCGACTTCTGAAAAGAAGTTCCATGCCTTAGTCCTAGAAGAAGGAAGGAAGTAGATTTTTAGCCGTAAAAGTCTTACACTATCTCCCGTCCAATGAAAAAATATTTATATACTAGCTTTTGCCCGCAGCTTCGCTCCCGGCAACAGATTATTTTACTCTACTCCACTCTACCCTACTCTACCCTATTTTTTTTTTTCATAAGAAAATTCTCCTGACAATAACAAACACAACAAAAAAATAATCAGCAAAATTGGTCCAAGGGTTGTTGAGTTATGCGCTTACCAACACATTTTGCGATTCATTTTTATATATAAGATTTTGCTCACCGGAAAAGAAGGTATTTGGTTTGGAGTTTGTTTCGCTGTTTCTTCTAACGGTACCTAGTCATCTAAGAAACACCCGTGTAAAAGCGTTTTGGAAAACCCAATTTGCAAAAATAAATGTCATTTATCATTTGATTTTCATGTCATTTCATCATTTGTTTATCATGCCTATTTCGATATTTTATTGAGGAAAGAAGTTATTCTTTGAGAATACATTAAAATATTTCTTATATTTTAATATTTTCCACCTAAACACACTACTCAAGGAGTTGTCAACCAACCGTAGCGACTCTGCAGAAGGGTTGAAGCCAACTGGGGCCAAAGGTCTGCGTCTGAAAGGAAAGCTCTGGCCCTGGTATATATGGCAACATAGGAATGGGGTAGGTTGTTTAGTCAGTAAGAGTCTGACATTCTCTTCTTCACTCGTCTGACGTTTTATAAGTGCCCATAAAGGCCTATGTGAAAAAAAAAATATTCTGATTTTGACACTGTTTCCCGCTCCGCTCTAGGGCGGGATTCGTTTGATGATTTTAACCTACCATAAAAAAAGAAGTGACACATTAGAAAGCTCCATTTTTCAACTTAAAACATATTTTTGAAAGCTGATTTCACAGCGCCAAGTGTGCTGTAAACAAACATCTCTGAACACAAAACTAATTAAGTGGTTAAATCACATCGCTAATTTCTCTGCAATTTAACAATACGAGCTGTTGACGATTGTAATTTATCCATTTAGCATTTATACTATTCTTTGTATAATAGAACAATGAGCAATAAAGCCTATTATGGCATGAAACGACAGTGAGTATGCGATTCGGACACACGGAGATATAGTTAGCAGACAGGATGGGCCAATCAATAGCCGTTATAAAAATCGAAATCAGCAGATTGGCACTACATCGAATTGTATGAAAATTAATGGATAACAGGAAAATCTTAATTGTTATCCGTTCTAAGAGCTCTTTACTCAGTATTTAACACTACTTTGTGTTAAAAAGTATAAGAAGTACGCCGTAAAGAACACCAATTGAATAAAAACTACGAAGTCACGTACAATAATATCTTAATCTGCAAAGACTAAGGTTCTTTCTAGTCTTTAGACGACTACCGGAAAACCTCCACATTCCTTATTGTGTGCAAATCCACCGCACGCGCATCTATCTGCCGCTAATCTCGTTTCAGTAAAGGCAAAATAATTGTTTGTAATTAGTCTCGTCAGGCTAACGGAACGACATAAGCGCCACAACGAGTCACTTGTCATATTACAGCTTGTAACATTGTCATAGAGTTTGTTATGACATGAATCATACCATGACGCATCAGTTTATGATTCCACTGGTCGTATCAATTCCTGAAATCCCTATTTAGGTTCGTAAACTTCCACTTACAAAAATTGCGTAATGTTTTTTTTATGATCTGACTAATGACCGGCAGGTCTATTAAACAAACAACTGGTGTTGTGATTTGAATGAGAAGGTCTTAGGTACAGTACGGCCGTCGAATCTTGGTGAGTCTGAATTACGCTCTGCGAATTTTTGCGCTTGAAAACTTGTAGAAAAATAAATGGTTTAAACAAATAAATGCAATTTGCAGCAATGTGTTAAAAACTGTTATTGGCATTTATTTTATTTTATAATATTTATTTTCGTACGAGTTTTCAAACGCTAAAATTCGCAGATCATAACTTCATCAGACTCGTCAAGATCCGACGGCCGTATTGTACTGTGTTTACGAGATCTATGTATACAGATACATATATATTATACATATACATAAGTATTTGTTTATGAATGAACACTTCATGTTTTAATGACTTACTGAAATAATAAAATATAATTTGTCACTGCTATGCAACATCAATTACGGGCATCAGGAAAAATACCGGTTTTATTTTTCAAGCTTTGTTATTCTTATCTATGTGAACGTGAACTAGCTTGCCTGTTCCGTTAAACTCAAATTGCATTTACGTTTAGCACAGTAACAATGTTCATTTTTTTTTATTCTAGATAGGCTCGCGTTTGACCATAATTTCATATGATGGTAAGCGATGAGAGATGTAATCTAATTGGTTCCTACCAATTAGATTACATCTCTCATCGCTTTCGTAGGGCTATCATCCGTCAGGGATGCCCCAGATTTGTCCTAGCTTGATGGGCGTCCGGGGGCCAACCGAAAGAGGTTTTTAAAATAGCCCAGATGGAACTCGGACACTTGTCAGAGGAAACCAATTCGTATACGCTAGTAGTACACTGTCGGCAAGATTGACGAGACCGAACGAATGCGAGAAATCGAGAATACTTGCAGCGCTCGGTACCACTCGAGCCATCTCGCCTAGGCACATAACAATGACTGAAAGAAACTCGCAAAACATACACATTAATGAAAAAGATGTGTTTATTTTTGTGTGAGTCCGGGGAAAAAAATCATATTTTGCTCAAATGTCTATGAATTTGGTTTTGCTTATCCGGGGGCAGCAATTTAGGTAATGGCAGCCCAAGGATTACCCCACCATACCATGCCCTTACAAAACGCAACGTTCGAAGGCCTCACAAGGCATACCGATGACCTGGTAAGGGACGCGGGAATCCAATGGATGTGATGAGCAAAGCACCGTGTGTTGTGGCGACTCTGCACAGTGGGCTGTCTGTAGCTCCTAGGACAGAGAGATGTTTGTTAAAGGTAACGTGGCCAGTTGTAACGGCTGTTACTTTTCGCAACTGAGGTTGACTTAGTAAAGCGGCTATCAATCGAGGGAAGTGCCTCATTGGCCTGCTGGCTTGGATTTAGTCTCTAACTGAGCTCAAAGCTGTGTTCTTAGAGAACAGAGGGGTTAGCAAAGATTGCGGGAATCTAATGGATGCGAGATGAACAGGATCGTTCATTGTGACGACACTTGGGGAGGCCCATGTCCTATGTTGATGATATATCTGTAACTACGCAATATTTTTGTAAAGCTATTTTTGTGCCATAATTCAGATATTTGATGACAATTAACTATATAAAGTAATGTTAATTAGATACTAGCGATGTAAGCTATGAAGCTCTAAATCATCTTGTGTTTTGGTATTTGCTTTTGAACAATGTTAGAAGCTACTAAGCTATGTGTTATTTTATAAATAATTAAATTTATTACCGTCACAATCCGTAAAACTATTACGCAGATAACCATGGCTAGAGCTCGAGGAGTACATATGTACTTACTGGGTTTTGTGTATACCAAAGGAATACAGCTTCACATTAAGGTATACAAGTGTGGTCATCAATCAGAGAATTTTCTATAACATAATAGTACATTGTTATACGAGGGATGAAAGTTAGTTTCGTCCCTCGAACTATTATATATAGCAACCTCGCTTTCGCTCGGTCGCCAAGAAATTTCTCGGGACTAAATAACTCTTGAACCCGAGGTAAACACTGTGCTTTTCATTACGAATACGAGGAAAATAAAAATAATAAAAACCTGAGTCGTCGTCAAAGGTCTTCGTATGTTATTACGTAGGTATATTTCTTTTGATTTAGGCGGTAAGCGGTTTTCGGATAACAGATTTAGAATGTGAACAAAATGTAAACAAAACTCGGTACTTGCGGTAAGAGGTTGCGAATTTGAAGTCTGGCTAGTATAGTTTAAATTTAAAGGGAGGTTCCTGTCTGTGGAGCACAAATGATATTTATTTTATAAATAGGTTTTATAATAACACTTTTACCTACACGTCAATATTTTTTCTTTCCGTCAGTTTAAGCTAGATGAGTCCGGTATAACCACTGGTAGCTTGAATCCTGCTCGGGACTTTGGTGGACTACTAATTTTTTATTTTACTTTTATATCATTACATAGTACAAACTAAACTCGCTTCCTGTCCCTATGTATGCTTAAATAAAAACTACGCAACGGATTTTGATGCGGCTTTTTTTAATAGATAAAGTGATTCAAGAGGAAGGTTTATATGTATAATACTTATATTATGTGTGAAGCTGGGGCGGGTCGCTAGTTTATATCTATACAGTAAATAAAGGAAATAATAATACATACTGACAAACCGTGCCTCCCAAAGCACGTTTAGACGTAAGTCCCGGTTGTTTTTGTAGATTGTCGAGGTTTTTTGTTACAGGTAGTAAGACACTAACAAGTTAGACCATCAGTCTCCAAGATGCATCGTGTTGCTTGTCTGATAGGCGGTTAATCCATGTAATGTGGATTATTTTATTTTTTACTAGCCTTTGTCAGCGGCTTCGCCTGCGTAGATACATAAAATATAGCCTATGACACTCAGGAGTAAAGCAGCTATCTATTGTTGCTAAAAATTTTCCAATCGGACCAGTAGTTCCAGAGATTACCTCCAACAAACAATAAAACAAACTTTACATCTTTATTATATCTATTAGTGTAGATTACTTTTCCACATCGCTTTTACAATAATTCCTACCACAGTGTTGACTTTTTTTAACCCAAAAGTTGACTGGTAGAGAACGCCTTGTTGCATTAAGTCCGCCTGTGTACCACTACTGTACATGAAGATTAAATAAATAAATAATATTTTTTATATTACCATTTTATAGACCCATCTGATAATGCATTTGTGTTTACTGAGAATTGCATTTGAATTGTATTTTTCTTGCTTTTATATAGCCTCTTTCAATAATGTAAATGTGAAAACACTGCAGATGCTAATCTTAGATTACTTCCTATCATTTTATGGTCATTTTTGTTGAGCTCTTGAGTAAAATATTGACTGGTCTGCAATGTCCTTACATTATTTAACTATTTATATTGTAATATGGAAATATTGTAACAAACCATTTTTTTTTAAATAGTAACCATGGAGTTTCTTGCCGGTTCTTCTTCATAGGAAATGTCCAATTTGGAACCGTGCACTAGCTTCTGACGTTTTGTAAGTGCCCATGTGGGCCTACATGAAATAAAATAGTTTTGAATTTGATTTTGTATGTACCATGGATGTACCAGTCCTTAGCCACATCCAGTTAGACTGGAAGTAGACCCCAAGTTTGTTGAAATAAGTCAGGGAGATGATGAATGTTACTTTAGTTTAATGCTGCCACAGAATAAATAGTTGATACTACCTATGACCTACTTTTTTTTTATTTATTGGTGTTTTTTTTTCTAACACGATTTTTTTTTGTTTTTCGATGATAAAAAAGTGAAGGCGGAATCAAGTCATGTAATTTTTTTTCCCTCAACTATCTCACAACATCATCTAGTCTCAGGCTAAGCAAAGCTTATGTAATAATATAAGCTTTGCTTAGCTTGGGACTTGACACAACATAACTGATAAACATACTTGTATATTCCTAAATACATACACGAGATAAATTACACCCAGACAGTACAAATGATCTTCTACAAACATTCCGGAATAGAACCCACGACCTCCGACATTGCAGCTAGGGCCACTAACCGCAAGACCAACAAAACAGATAAATAATTATTTTCTTTAAAGCTTAGTCTGGAGGCTCCGTTTGTCCCAAATTACTCATCGCTTCTGATTACTTATTTTTCATCGACCTAGAATCATGAAATACCTCAAGCACAGAGGTAACTCCCATACTGTTAGTAGGTTGAGGAAAAACCTGCGTTTCAGGAATCTAATCATACAGTCATACTTTTGTAATGCGGTCAACAAAAGGTTGTGTTGTTGTGGTTTAAACCTACTTAGTCTTTCAGACGTCAATTTTATTTGTTTGTTACACACAAACACTTGAAAATAAAAAGATCTAATTTAATTCAGATAGAAGAAAACAAAGGCTACCTTATTTAAAAAGGAATTTCTTCCAGTAGATTTGCATCTTGCATGACTTGCATTGGCAGTGGGCAGGGCACATTATGTGTGTGTATGGTAGTATAGTCGATGGGGCAGATAGGTTCTAGAGTGGCGACCGCGTACCGGAGAACGCAGTGTTGGAAGGCCTCCCACGAGGTGGACTTTTGTCCTGGTGAGAAGCGTGGGAATGCTGCATATGCGAGACGCACAAGACCGTTCGTTGTGGCGATACTTAGGGAAGACCTATGTCCAACAGTGGACGTCCTTCGGATGAAATGATGATGATACTTGCATCAGGAAAGCTGGGTGAGAGATACATCTCTCACCAGATCAGATGGAGTGTATATTAGGTACTCGTATACACCGTTAAATTTTGATCGTTTTAATCCCGTGGAGGGTCGATCGGGTACATGAAACACTCGATTTATGTAGATAGAATAAAAAAAAATAGAGTAATTTTTTTTCGAAATCTCGTAGTGATATACGCATAAAAAAATCATTTCTTTAAGTAAACGAGTCAATGACCACGTAGGTAGTCTTCGGGTGTTGCGTACTAACTACCTACAGGTCAGTGAACTGGCCCAGCTGATATTTACTTTAAAAAATCAATTTCGAAGGTGCATAAACGAATTCGAATTTAAAAAAAAAGTGCTTATTTTTTTATTTTAACTTTACAAATCGATAGTGTTTCATGTGCCGGATCGACCCTTCAAGGGATTAAAACGATCAAAATTTAACGGTGTATAAGTAGATTTTATTTTTTATGAGGGTTCTATAATTTTCTCAATGATATCATAGAGCAATTTATGTTATTGTGTAGCAACTGGTTTTATAAAGACGAGTTTAAGTTTTTTATGTAGGTAGTATTTTCTCAAATCTTCTGGAAATCTACTGATATCCACTTTTGCTTTTGCAGTGAAATGCGCTTACAGATTGGATGTAAGTGTGTCTACAACAAGGTTCCAGTATTGCCTTCTACATCTAAGCTGTTCCTGGAAGCTATTGAACACCGTCGGTACATGTATTGAAGTTTGTCCCACGCTACACTTGCTGAAATGTGTCCCTAGCGAGTCTTGCGGAAAATCTTGAGAGGAGCTTATTTGTCGCTGTGGAATGGTAAAAATTGGATAGGTTGATTTATACGATCATTTATTTGTTTATTTAAACTTCATGTACAGTAGCGGTACATAGGCGGAGTTAATGCTACGAGGCTACCAGTCAACCTTTGGCTCAGATCAGATCATCATATTTAGTGAAAAAGGATGGTTATGCTTGGTGTAGAGAACATCCACGACACTTGCGCAGTTTATGGGTATTTTTCTATTTTCAAACGACAAGCGATGACCTGGTAAGAATCGTGGGAATTCGGTGGATGCGAGGCGCACAGAACCATTCGGATTTGGATTGTGGAGACACTTGGGGCGTCTTCGGCTGAAATGATGATGATGATCAACAATGTACAAAAAAGTGACGCCAATATATGGCGTCCCGTTCTCGTGTTGTTACGAAATGTCATTTTCAAAATTAATATTATGAAACGATGATGAATACGTGTGATATCCACCAACCGCACTGGTCTTGCGTGGTGGATATGGCCCATTCCTTCTCATAGAGAGGAGTTCTGAGTCCCAGCTGTGGAAACATTACGAGGCTGTATGCTGTGCTATGCTCGATCTGTATGGACGAAAACACTTACTGCAGATTTAGGGCCGTTACCTAATAGCTGCAATGCTTCAGCTGATAAAGATGATAGCAAAAGGCTCGGCCCATATCTCATGGGACAAACACCATTAAGTATCTGTGGTCGGTGGCCCATGTGCGCCGAGCCTTACACTTGTCTATAAATTAAATCCAGCTATTATCCAACATTATCCAGTTCATATCTATTTGTCATACTCGTATAATATTGCGTGACAAACCGACCCCGTTGAAGATAATCGTGATGATCATCACGCAAATCTTAATTATAAAACGTGTTTCATCATATAAGTCTATCACGCCCTTACCTCTTATAAGACTGTTGCACGTACATAAAATATAATATTCGACAATTATCACACAACGCTGTCTAGTCCCAAGCTAAGCTAACTCCGGCAATATTTCTGCACTCTCTGTTTTCAGAAAGATCCGATGTTGACGCTCTTTTCCGAACAGTCATAATTTAAGATGATAAGTAATAGTAGTCCGTTATATGAATAATAATATTTCACAACTATTACACAACGCCGTCTAGTCCCAAGCAATGCAGAGCTTGTTACGAGTACTAGACAACTAATAAATATACTTAAGATAAGTATATTTCTAAATATAAAGATATCATTACATAGTATAAAACAAAGTCGCTTCCTGTCCCTATGTATGCTTAAATCTTTAAAACTGCGCAACGGATTTTGATGCGGCTTTTTTAAGTAGATAGAGTGATTCAAGTGGAAGGTTTATTTGTATAATACATGCTTAATATATTCAATATCAGTACCCGTACGAAGCTGGGGCGGATCGCTAGTTTTAGATAAATTACACTTAACACAAATGATCATGTGATTATAACACAAACATTCGTCCTAAGTGAGAATCGAACCTCTACAATAGCACTTAGTTAGAGCCACTTACCACTAAACCACAGGCCGGTTCGTCAGTTATTTAAGTATATTGTACAAGTTGGGACCTACCTATTAGTTTTCATCACAAACACTATCCAGCACTTAGGAAGGAATCAATCATACGAACAGAACAATAAAACATTGACGTCAAAAAAATCCTTTGAGTGTTCTAGATTACATTACCTCGAAGAAAAATAATTTTACAAGCCCTTTGTAATCTGTATCCTTATAAATTAATTAATTATCGGAAGGACATTACTTCTATGCGATCTTGCGTCATTTGTAAATATAGCAAGTCTATTATTGCTTTGTTAGACGATTTCTTAGGGCCATTTCCTGTCGATTCTGAACTACGATGTTGGCAATAGTTATCTTTATAGGTAGGTACATAAACATTGTAGCAAGTATACTTACCTATAGTAGTAGGTATATATGTATATATATATAGAGAGAGAGAGTATAACATTTGTGGTATAATTATACCCTATTCGCGACAAGATGACATATTCAAACAAACCTTTTTTACCGACTTCACTAAAAGGAGGAGGTACTATGTTCGGATGTTTGTATTTTTTTTTTTGTTTTATTTTTTGTATATTTGTTCATCGATTACTCCGCCGATCATCGACGGATTTTCAAAATTATTTTTTTGTTTGAAAAAAGATAGTTCTGAGGTCACCAAGTTAAGATCTGATGATGGAATCTTAGAGAAATCGAGGGCAACCCTCAAATTTTAAAGGCTCAGTTATTGTTTTTCGCATATTTTATGAAGTATCAGTCACTATATCAGGTAGCTGGGCTGATGATGGAAGGTACAACTCCTTAACAGTAAGAAGTTACTCGATCAGGCAAGGACTGTTTTAGTAAATTATTTTGATGTTTGATAAGGCATTTGCCTCTTTTGTATCAAGATCATCAAATCAAGACCTGATGCAGCAGTTAGGATAGTCTCCAGAGTACCTAACTCCTTGAAAACTAACAGCAGATATATCGTGTTTAGGCTCATTGAAAAGGGATCGATTTGTGGATAAACGTACCGTTAATGAGGAACACCGAAGTATATAGAGATCTGATGCTGAAGCCAGGAGCATCAGAAAAAGTACAAACCTTGAAATTACAACACCGTAGTCGTGTTTGGGCTCATTTTAAACACTCTGGTTATAAGTGTATCGCAACTAAAAAACTTTAATTTCGGAAGTCGGTGTTCAATAAAATCAAACAAATAATACCGAGAAACACCGACTTCCGAAACTAAAGTTTTTTTTCATATTTTTAGTGTTTTTTTTAGTGAAGTTGGTATATTTTTTTGTAAAAAGTTTTTTTTTACTGTCAGTTGAACCGATTATGACTTCTATTCCGGAGGCATAAAGTTGGCATTAAAAAAACTGTCCAAGAGCGTATCAGGACACGCTCACTGCAGGGTCCCGTAATTTCCTGCCCCTCACAAATTCCTTACAACAAAACTCTTAAACTTCGACTTCAGCGCGAAGTAGCGCATGTAGGTATAAATTAGTAACCCAATTTCCTGAGAGGTGGCGATGTACCCAGTGGCAATTTTGAATTGCGTAAGCCGATTTTCACAGACAGACTTGGTGAAACTACAAGGGTTCCTTGTTGACTACGGAACCCTAAAACGGGGTTACAAAACCAACTATTTACTGCAGCCGCAGTAATTAAATGAAGTAGGAAGTTAGGTACTCAGGTTACGGGGATGTAGCATAAAAAGGTATATCCTTGTTCTTATTTTCGTTTCGATATAGATAGAAAAGTTTTAATAAAAATTGAGAAACTTCGTCATTGCGACGAAGGCAGAATGCAAATGATCTTTTTCAATAAACTTAATACTTACGAAGAAATATGTAATGAAACGCAAAGAGACTATACAGGCCTTGCTTTACTCGCTTATAAAAAAAAAAACAGATTCCGTTGTACCGCGTATATAGAAAAATAAAACTTGAAATATACAAATTAAAAACTTGAAATATAATTGTCTTATTTGTATTGAAAAACATCGTTTGATACACGTACAGTCACTGCACCTTCGGCTCCATAATGCACTTGCCGACAGCTCGTGCGAATTCCGCTTCGGTTACAATGACAAACTTTTTAAACTTCTATCAAAATGTATCTACATTCGTAATATAAGTGTCTGATTTAATTTGGGCATTTGTGTGCGAAATAATTTCTACTTACATAACCCTGAAGTAAATAAAACCTTCGTGACATGCGAAAAAAGTGTTCCTTTTTGTCGATTCAAAACCCTCAAAACCGCCGAATTATTCTCCTTTTACCGTCACTTGTTAGATTAGTTGCTATTGCACAAAAACTTCCCTCTAGCTCGACAGATAGCGTACACGCTGATAAATCGCGCTGTGATTTTGTTCATATTTTTACTTAGTAAGTATATAAGGAAACTCAGTTGCAAGTCTTGTCAAGTGGTCACCTTGAGTCTATTTTACTATATAAACATTCTATAAATTATATTTTATACGAAAGATTAAGTAGGCTAGTTACGAAAGCAATAAAATGCAATAAAGTTAGTGCTATAGATTACGGCACATAGATATGGAAGTCGTTGCAATTTTTAAATATAACCGGCGCGAGAGGTCGCTGCCGCTGATCACCCCCACGCGGACACGGCGATGTTTTCCCACCGTGTCCTCCGGGAAGTCTACACAGTGACCAACTAACACATTAACGCACATCTCTTGGGACTAGGAGCATGAAATTTTGCACCAAAATTCCTTTTATGACGTCGGTGAGCTCTAAAAGAGGCTATTTCAAAATTAACCCCTTAAGGGGATGAAATGAGAGTCAAAGTTATTCACCTTCTTTCACGCGGGTGAAGCCACAGACTAGGGAGTAATACCAAAAAAAAAAACAATATCTAACAACTTCATACTTTATTTCGCAGTAAGTATATATTCCTTAAGGCCTTTTAACATAAGAAACAATAATATTTATAATCAACAATCTAAACAGGTTTCGCTCAATACATTGTAAGCGACATTGTTTTTGGAAGTCATCGTAAGAAAAGACAAAGTGAAAGTATTTTACAAAAATTGAATAGAAAACAAAACAATACTAGAAGGTAATTTGACTAAATCAGACGATTTTTTGTTGCTCTTCACAGTACAAGCGCAATGATAAGTAATTAACTAATTGTTCAAGAATCAACGGTTACGTCTACCTAACACGACAAAATCCAGAAAATTAATTATACAAGCTTATTGCGCAAGCGACGTTACAACGAAGAAATTCAATATACGATTATCGGCTATACTACAATTGCTATAGAATGATGCGGGTGACAGCTCTCAGTTTCATACAATGTAGGTACCTATCCTTTTCTCTCATCTTAAAGATGCAAATTTTATTCTACCCACGCTATGTAAAAAAGACCTTAGTTTTGTGCGAATTATTCACAAGTTATATCCTGCTATACAATAATGATTAAACATTTTGTTACATGTTAACATGGACAGGCAAATATCTACGATCTGCTAAACTTCACTATATAAATGTAATTAAAAAGGATTGCTTTTAAAACACGATCCTACCCAGTATCCTACCCGTCAAACATTTAAATATTTTAAAACATTTTAACTATTCTAATATTTTTTTTTATTCATATATATGAATCTGAAATCTAATTAATAAAAGGCAAAATTGGTTAACACTTAACAACCAAAGTACTATTCATGACATGAATAAATAAATTGACTTGTTAATGACCGCTAAATATTGTTTATAGGACTGTATCAGTCGTTACTATAAAAAACTGTAACAAAAAGTCAAATCATTAATCCATTTATTTAATTGAATATGACTTCGGTTCATTCAGTGTCAGCGAAAATTTTGTCTAATCCAGTATCAAAAATATTGTATTTTATGTACTATCAAAAATACTTTTTTATGTGGGACTGGCTTACTGATGAGTAGCGCCCAGGGTTAATATCATATCCCATGTGCGTGCGAGATCTTATCAGTTTGGTAACGTTCTGCGAACAAAGTTCGATTACATTGTTTTTTTCCACTCGATCATTTAATTATTATAGTTCTGAGTGAGTGAACTCTTCACTGTTTTGTCACGACATAAATAACTATTGCTCAAAACTGCATGACCACGACAAGCTACGCATGCGAATCTCTATTAAAGCTAATTTCTTTCTTTCTTCAGATGCCGCCAATATGGTTATCATTTACCAATTTAGAAAACGTGATAATTATATTTAATTTTAAATTCATTTCAATAATAAAACATAACTATATTCGTAAATTATCAATTTATCTTTTAACAGATTGAGTTATCAATACAAATAAACACAACATCCTTGAACTATGTACGCAGAAGTATCTCACCAAAAGCAAGGTATTTGAACGTCCAACTTATGAGCCTCTGATGTTCGGCTGATTTTTTGAGCGCTACCTCTGATGGATCTAAGCTATTCATGACATTTGAGAGGTAAAGTCACATTATTGCTGTTTTATACACCCAACGCTCGGTAACCTAATGGAAGCACGATAAGATCTCTCTGTAACTAATACAGAGGTATATAAGTGTACTTTAGCCTCTCATTTGCACCTTTATATTTCGCAGTCTCGCGATGAGCTATCGCGAAAAACCTCGGAGCTGTTCAAACCCCTTTCGAAATATATGGTATATATAAATCACTTGTATTGAAATGCTTTAAGTTAATGTTAGCCGTGGGCTTTTCGCTTAGTAATATTTATTGCTAGTAAATAGTTCAACTATAACTCACGCAGTTATTTGATTATATCCCCTACGATCGATCAAAAATTAGTAAAATATTACTAAGATTTCTTTGTACATCACGTTGTATATCGCTCTACACCTATTTGTTTAATTATTGCAATTTACATACACTGCGTCTATCGAAATTGAATCAACTTCTGTTTAGCCGTTTGTAGCTATTGCAACATCACTGCGAAGCGTACTGTTATAAGGGGATAGCAAATTCATATTTGCCCGTATTTTTATGTTGATTAAATTGTTTCTTTGATGCATACTGATTGCTATTAATGTTTCTTTAAATATATTTTTGGTGTAACACGAGTTTTATCGAGGCACTTTCACAGTTATCAACGAATAAAATATTTATATAATCAACACTATTGGCAGGCAACTCAACAATAAGATGGGATACTGTTCGTGTAATAATAATAATGGAATGTCATTAGCTGCCTATGTCCCTTCAAAGCATCGTAATGGTAATTTTCTGGATTTGTGAGTAACGTTCATGTCGACATATTGACAAGGAGTCTACTCTTTAAGTTTAGGGAAGAGGGCGAGCGCGCGCCTTCAACTTTGTACCTGCGCTTCGCTTTTGAATTTCAGGATCTATTCTTTATCCTATGATCTGGAACAAAAATACATCAATGTAATAATTGTGTAATATATACGGTGCGGGTGTACTACGCCAAATCGAATACCAAATAATCGAATATCAAATGATCGACCACTATAAATCGAACGTCTAAATACTCGAACGTTCATAATATCGAATGGCTATTAAATCGAACATTCAAAACATCGCACACTCAATACATCGAGTGTTCAAATCCCATGTGCGTGCGAGATCTTATCAGTTTGGTAACGTTCTGCGAACAAAGTTCGATTACATTGTTTTTTTCCACTCGATCATTTAATTATTATAGTTCTGCATCGCACACTCAATACATCGAGTGTTCAAAATATCGAATGTTTGTTTGATCGAGCGTTCAACGCATCGCATATTCATTCTATCGAAAGATCAATATATATAAAAGAATACAAGAAAACACAAAATTTACTAATAAATCACATTTTAAAATATTTAATAATAAAAACAACATGAATTTATTAGAGTTTCTCCTTGCAATTTACACAAAATATTAAAATGTACCTATAAAAGATAATAATTAAAGATTAAAATATTATCTTTTATTTTATTATCTATTATCCTTAAACTTCACCAATAATTAATTGGTGAAGTTGTAAGCATAATAGTTTTTATGAAATAACTGTTATTTTTATAGTGGTCAGCTTTTCAAAAATTTTTTGTACACGTAATTCTAGTCGAAATAAAAATTAAAAAAAAACCTGTATAAGTATTAATTGACATGACGAAGAAGCTGATTGGCCACGGGGTTAAGAAGAGATGGACTTGATATAAGAAGCATGTGTCAACGACAAAGTTGACACACAATTCCTAGTGTCAACGGTAAATCCCCCCAAAGGCAAAGTTGGGTCATTTGGGTGGCAAAGTTTCAATAATGCAAGACTACTTGGCAGAGTCTATGTTCTGCATGTTCCTTATTACATGGAGGAACAAGTAAAAAAGACATACTTACTATTGCGTGGAAGAACGAGTGCATGACTATCGGGAACGGTACAGCAATGCAGGTTGTTGTGGAACATGTACTGGATGGTCAGGTGCTTGTCGTCGCCCACGCACGGGTCGTAGAAACCAGGCAGCTCAGACTGGGAACAATGACATAACGGGTAATTATTATTATTATTTTTCGTTTATTCGTTACATAACATATTAATTACACTTTTAAATATTTCTATAAAAAAAAACATTTAAAAATATAAAAAATAGTGTCCCACCGGTATCGGGAACAGGGTCCAAGTTACCGGCGGTCAGGGCTCCAGAGAAAGGAACCTCCTAACTATGCGAGCCGTGTCCAGGAGTACCGCTTTCTGAATCAAGCCCTTGATCCAGCCGCCTAACGAGAGCCTCCTAAGGTGTTGGTCGAGGCTCTTGGCTATTAAGCCATTAGCTGACACGACTATCGGTACAATGATTGCTGAATCCACATCCCACATGTCGACAACCTCGCGAGCCAAGTCAATATACTTGACTTGTTTATCTTTCTCGGCTTTCACGAGGTTCTCGTCATGAGGGACGGATATGTCAACAATCATTGCACGCCTCTCGCTTCGGTCTACCACCACTATATCAGGCTTGTTGGCTAAAATAGTCCTGTCAGTGATGATAGACCGATCCCAGTACAGGGTGATATGACCATTATCAAGAACTGGGTCGGGCTCATACCTGTAGTACGGCACTTCCGATTCCACAAGAGAGTATTTCAGAGCAAGTTGCTGATGGATAATCCTGGCTACGAGGTTGTGCCTGTGCAAGTACTCGCCGTTAGCTAGACGAGAACAACCAGAAATTATGTGACGAATTGATTCTCCCGGACGGTGACAAGCCCGACAAATGTCAACCGTGCCGTCCTTCACAATAAATCTCCGGTAGTTATTCGTCATGATAACTTCGTCCATAATTGCACAGACAAAACCTTCGGTTTCCCCAAAGAGGTCACCGGAACGCAGCCAGGATACGGACGCCAATTGATCTACATCAGGCCCGTGAAGGGCCCGGAAGAAGCGTCCGTGAAGTTCCTTGCTCTGCCACACAGCCTTGCGATCGTTAGTGTCAAGCACTACAGGTTTGCGCCAGTTCTCGTTAGCCAGGGAGAGCGGGGTGAGTCCCTTGTCCACCGCCACTACATCTCGATGCATACCCACGTCGACAGCTAGGAAATATTCCCTGAGACTGCATACCTCACGGTTGTGTAGGGTCTTGGCATTTAAAAAACCGCGACCCCCACACTTCCGTGGGATATACAGTCTCATCACTGACGAACGTGGGTGGTGCATTCGGTATGCAGTCAGCAGAGTACGGACCCGCCTATCCAGGGCGTCAAGTTCCGTTTGAGTCCATTTGAGTACGCCGAAAGAGTACATCAATACCGGCATGACCCAACCGTTGAAGGCGCGCACCTTGTTCCCGCCTGAGAGAAGGCTATTAAAAACTTTTCCTCAGGCGTCCAAAGAAACGTTCCTTCAACGATTGCTTCATGTCTGTGACATTGATGCCTAGGGCTTCCGACATACCCAAATACTTATAGGTTTCGGTTGGAGAAAGGGATCTCAGATTTATGGAATCCGTGAGTTGCGTGCCCACGGATTCCACTACCTCACCTCGCTTTACATGCATGACTGCACATTTGTCCACACCAAACTCCATCCTGATGGCACTGCTGAAGGTTTCAGTTACCTTCAGTAGCTCCATCAGTTGCAGCTTGTTGGGGGCAAATAGCTTTAAATCATCCATGTAAAGGAGGTGAGATATAACCTGACCACCTCTCTTCAACCGGTAGCCTAGACCTGAATTCTCCAGCAGTGTGCTTAGAGGATTCAAGGCTAGGCAAAACCAAAGCGGACTCAAACTATCACCCTGGAATATACCTCGCTCAATCCTTACAGGTTCACTATTTCTCCGGATATTTCGACATCCTGGATAGAGAAGGACCGTACTCCATTGCCTCATACACGACATCAAGAAGGTGCGTAGTTTTGTATCAATTTTATACAATTCCAGCACCCTCAAGAGCCATGTATGAGGAACTGAGTCATAGGCCTTCCGATAATCTATCCAACATGTCGATATATCCTTTCGAGAACGTCGAACCTGTTGGCTGATAGTCATATCAATGAGGAGTAGCTCCTTAGTACCGCGGGACCCGTTCTTACATCCATTCTGAGAAGCAGACATAATAGCATTGTTGTCTACGTGATGGTTAATCTTTGCTCTCAAAATGGATGTAAGAACCTTATATAGCGTCGGCAGACACGTTATTGGCCGATAATTTTTGGGTTCCGCGGTGCTACCAGATTTGTGGAGCAAGTGGGTAACGCCCATTGTTAGAAATTCGGGTAGCACACCAGACTCCAAGGCGGTCTGATACTGAGATGCCAAACGAGCGTGCGAACTGTGCAGCCACTTAATCCAGAAATTGTGCAGTCCGTCCGGTCCTGGAGATTTCCAATTAGGAAGCGGACGAACTGCACGGGCTACATCTTGGGGGCTGATTGTGACTGCCCCCATTTCTGGTATTGATTCGCACTCTCGTTCAACCTCTCGGATCCAACCACCTTCAGTATGACTGACAGGCACCGACCAGATGCTGCGCCAAAACGAAGACATGGCGTCATTATCTGGGAGGCACGTATCAGTCACACTTTGGTCCGGTTGCTCCCAAGCTCTGTATACCCACTTTTCGTTACTCTGGAATGTGCGATTCTGGGTATACCGCTCCACCCGCCGCTTATACCTACGTATACGGTTTGCCCATGCATAAACCTTTTGCTTCAAGAAGTCAATGCGCTCTGTGACCCGGGACATATAATCTCGAGGACTGACGTCGGTCTCCGAAAATGCCCGTCTCACAAAGCGCATCACTCTTGGGCGGGTGTTGCCCTCCCTGAAGCAAATTAGTTTGCCAATGAGTGCTCTGGCCCCAGCGATACGACGCTCGATCCTGCACTGCCAGGCCGGCACAGCTGGTCTCGGTCGTGTAGCTCCGTCACTAATTGGGAATTTCACGTGAGCTACACGACATGCCGCTACGGCCGCGCAGTACAGCATCGAATGTGTATCGGTGAGATTTTCGCAGTCATCAAAGTAATTAGATAACTGAATGAATACTATTATTATTATTATTATACTTATAATATTATAAATGCGAAAGTAACTCTGTCTGTTGTTACGCTTTCCCGCTTAAACCTCTAAAGCGATTTTGATGAAATTTGGCACAGACAATCTTTAGACCCTGAGAAAGGACATAGGCTACCTTTTATTGCGAAAAAAAGAAGCAGACGAAGTCGCGGGTACCAGCTAGTACATAATATATTTAACATCAGCATTTTACCCGTGTGAAGCTGGGGCGGGTCGCTAGTACATATATAAAGTCAAAGTCGCTGTCTATCTCTATTTCTTTTTTCACTCATTTCTTCTCAACTAAACAACGGATTTTTATGTTTTCGACTAGCAGATAGAGTGAATAACGAAGTTTTATTAAATTACACGGTGCGGAGCCGAGGCCAGTTGCCATAGAATATACACAAAGAACCAATGTACTAGCGGCCAACAACTGATTATGCCATTTACTAGAATTGTAAAAATGCAACCCAACTCAATTAAAAAAGTGAAAAATAAAAACTATTTACAAAAATAAATAAAATACGGTTTGATAAAAAATACAGTAGATTTTCGGTTTTCTATGAACGTGCTTGTCTATCTATAAGTCAATGTTTGTTGTGAATCATAATATGTTGTGTTAAAGAGTTTGATCAATTATGCCATGTTCAGTTTACTTGTAGTTGCTATATTTGTAACGTTTGACTTTATTTTGCTATGAATTTTACTTAATATCAGCAATAGATCGAGTTGAGTGTACATATATAAGGTCAGCCTATATCTGCGAGCTTTAGGAGTTTGCCGTACATTGCCTTATGTTTGCGTTTTACGTGCGATGACGCGGCCCGCTGCTGCAATATACGACGAACGACTAACGCGTCGTATTTTAAGCGCCATCTGAATGCTAAATTTAAGCCTATTTTAGGATTTTTATAGAAATTAGCATCTATTTAGACACCATTAGTTAAAAAAAAATCTAACCGCACAGAAATCTGCTCCATATTCGTAATGTTTACTTCGGTATCAAACTTTCCATAAATAGCTATTCAAATAATTGCTACTATTAATAGCAAATACAGTAATTTCATGCATGTTTGTAGCTACCATGCGGGTTATTAGAGTTATTACCGAACCGCCATGATATGGGGGCAAGTAAACTATTTATATAATAGCCTTCATTATCCGAATAACTTCCGACGATATTTTTGTTTACACTGCAATACTAATTTATTTTACTTTGTAAAACCTCCCATAGATTTGATTGGTGAATTACTTTTTTATTGATTATAGGTTCGAGCTTGACCGCTATCTCACCTGATGGAGAGCGACTATGCGGTCGACAATGGAGCGCGCTTACCTAGAAGTATTCACTCTTGACTTAAAGATTCCCGGGTTTTAGCCATCAGGAAACAGACTCCGGCAAGGAATTCCATTCCTTGGCTGTACGCACAATGAAAGTGTTGCCAAAACGTTTTGTGCGTATTTGTACGTACATCAGAAGGGCTTGTTTAGATACGAAAGTCTAGCCCGCTTGGGAGCAGCGCCGCTGCCTACGTTCATCGGTGTCAACGACCTCTCGCGACTGGCCCTACATATGGTATAATATGATATAGAGCAAAAGACGTAGCGTTGGAAGGCCTAGCACAAGGTGGACCGATGACCTGGTCATGGTTGCTGTAAACCGATGGAGGCGAGTCTGACCGAGATGGAAAACGACCGGTCGTTGTGGAGACGCTTGAGGAGGCCTATTTCCAACAGTTGACGTCTTTCGGCTGAAATGATGATGATATAGAGCTATAGAGTAATAGGAAGCAGTATCTGAAGCATTTATGCAAGCAAAGGAGTGTCTTTTTATGGTAGGTAAAAATCATCTAACGACGAATCCCGCTCTTGGGCGGAACGGGTAACAGTGTCAGACTCTTACTGATTAAACAACCTACCCTGTACCCTCCTTGCCTTAAGAGCCCGAAAACGTTACAGTTTTCGCATCAACCCTCAACCCCAAGAGGCTTCGACCCAAAGGCAAAGGTCACCGTAGGCGCGGGCTTGTGGATAGCGAGCAATGGGTAGCTCGCCGTCCAATCGTCTGGTAACCGTCCGGACCAAGCCCAGTCGTCGACGGCGCGCACTGTTCCCGCGCGCCTGAAGGAGTTGTCAGCAAACCGTAGGGACCCTGCAGAAGGGTCGAAGCCAACTGGGGCCATAGGTTCGCATCTAAAAGGAAGGCTCTGGCCCTGGTGTATATGGCAACGTTGGAATGGGGTAGGCTTTTTAGTCAGTAAGAGTCTGACACTTGTTTCCCGCTCCGCCCAAGGGCGGGACTCGTCATTGGATGATGATTACCGACTTAAAAAAAAAAGGCAAAGGTGCAAGGTAGACGCAAAACTCACATCTCCCACCAAAGGCGCAATAAATGTGCATCTTTCTTTTTTACTTTTTTTCTCTCTATATAAACTATACGTACAGACTTTTCGTTATCGTTAATTAAGCACAACGTACGATTGGTCAGCCCTAAATGCATGCAATATCTAATCCATTAGAACCAATATCTCAATTGTTCTTATTCCTTTGCAAGGTTCAATATTTTATTGATAAATTATATGCTGCACCGTCGTATCGCGTGTGCAACTAATTTATAATGTATAACTAGCTGTTGCCAGCGCCTTTGGCCGCGTGATAGTGTTAAATTATTCCAAGAGAGCATATATTTATACTCCCAAGAGTATAAATATACTGGGGCAAATTTTAGCGGTTCAAAACTCGTAAAAAAATAAATAGTTTAAATAAATAAATGCAATTTAAAGCTCTTCTTGCTGTTAAAAACTGTTATTGGAGTTTATTTTTTAAAATCTTTATATTTGTACGAGTTTTCAAGCGCTAAAATTCGTAGAGCCTAACTTCAGACTCGCCAAGATCCGACGTCCGTACCCAAAATATGGTTATTTTTTTTTTCATATATTAAAGGTAGAATTAAATTGCACTCACGTGGATCACGTACGCCCATCCGACTATGTATATGTACCATTTAAACTCAATAAACCAATATGAATATCTCTCGAACACCATGATCGTAAAATAAAAGCTCTGCCGAAATAATAAGCTTTTTCATCTAAAAGCTATCTCAAGATTTAAAAAAGTCAAATCATATTTTATTTTTCTTTCTTTCTTTATGTTATAATAATAATTTTATTTCAGTACGGACATATGAACTATTGCAATCAAATGAAGTCATCTTTGAACTAATATATCTTGTGTAATAGAATTTACCGAAAATTAAAAAAACTATTAAAAGAGATTGCCCAAATTCGTACTAACTTGTGTTAAACCAAATAAATTAATAAATGATTTTGGAAATGACAACTTCATTTTGTGTGGAAATAGAAATGATTAACAATTTTATATTTTCTAGCTTGCAGTACTATTTAAAAAAATCAGTACATTATACTCATATATATGAAACATTGTTTTTCGTATTAATATACCTACTTGTGACACATTATGGTACGGGGTAAAGCATTCTCTTTTAAAAAATATTTTTAAATTTCGAAAATAGCGACACAAATGGATTGCAGTTATTCGTGAGGGCTAGTAGCTCCTACTACTTCCGATGCTATTGTTTTTTTTTTATTGTTTTAACAGATTTGTCAATTCGTTTGCATGTGACCTACACAGACGTAAACACCACGGGGTCACCAAGCCTCATTCACTACTAAATCATTACGGAAGCACGTGTTCGTTAAAGAAATCTTAATATAATACGCGGCTACAATTTTTTAAATTGTAGGCCGTCAACCATTGTCTGTTGTACACTGTTGCACGAATAATGGTAACGTAAGGTGATGATAAATCTACATTATGTGAAGAGCAATTTCAGAAATTGCCACTCTTTATTATATACTGGTAGTTACGGAAAACGTGCTCCATTGTCGAGCGGCCGAGACCGCCTACCGTTGTAATGATGGAAAAATCCAGCATTAGTCGCTCTCAAAGCGACCGTTTGAATGGCAAAAACTGAATTTTAGGATTAAAATCATGGTTTACGAGTGAAAAATACTTTATTTATGTTCAAAGTCATGCTAAAAACCACAAAAAACTCAAATATATAGTCATTACATAGTATAAAACAAAGTCGCTTCCCGCTGTCTGTCCCTATGTATGCTTAGATCTTTAAAACTGCGCAACGGATTTTAATGCGATTTTTGCTAATAGATAGAGAGATTCAAGACGATGGTTTATATGTATAATACACACATTTAATATCGGCTTTGTACCCGTGCGAAGCTGGTGCGGGTCACTAGTCATAACATAGTATAAAACAAAGTTGCTTATCCCTATGTATGCTTAGATCTTTAAAAGTACGCAACGGATTTTGATGCGGTTTTTTTAATAGATAGAGTGATTCCAGAGGAAGGTTTATAGGTATATCACCTTTACACCCGCGCGAAGCTGGGGCGGGTCGCTAGTATAGTACAAAATAAAACCGCTTGCCGCTGTCTGTCCCTATGTATACGAAAGTCTTTAAAAGTACGCAACGGATTTTGTTGCGGTTTTTTTTAATAGATAAGAGTGATTCAAGAGGAAGGTTTATGTGTAATATATGCATAATATACACTTCTCATCAAAAAAATCGAAACACTTCCGTTTTCATTGTTTCTGTCCGAATTTAACACAAAAAAGAATTCATACGATGAAAAAAAATACATATATTATAGCTGGCAGTTTGGCTATTACAGTAATAAGCGAAAATTCTAAATTCAAAATTAGAATTTCATTTGTTTATCTTATAAACGAAATGAATCACTGTTTTGAGACAAATGTGTGTTTAGGGTTGGAGTACATTTAGCGTTTAAAAACTAAAAATTGGCGCCTATCCTTAAACTTTTTGTTTTTTATTTCAATACTGTGACTTTGGGACGTCTGAAAAAAGGTTTTTTTTCTAAAACGTATGGATACTTCGCCCACAGAAGCCGCCCAAGTTGTGGCATTGCTGGATTCTGGCCTTAGTCAGCGTGTTGTGGCTGCAAGACTGCATCTAAGCCTGTCATCTGTTCATAGAGTCTATAAACGTTATCGGGAGACTGGTTTGTTCACGCGCCGTTCAGGATCTGGCAGGAATCGGGTCACTTCTGAGCGAGATGATCGATTTATTGTAACAACTTCTTTAAGAAATCGACGCCTTAACGCTTTTCAACTGCAGCAGCGGCTTCGTGTTGTACGAAGGGTGGCTGTAAGTGACTCTACAATTAGAAGAAGGTTGAAGGATCGTGGACTGGTACCGCATAAGCCAGCAAATGGGCCGAAATTAACTGCAGACCATCGAAGAGCGCGCCTTAACTTTGCACGTGAGCACCTAAATTGGTCATACCTACAGTGGAGCAAAGTTCTCTTTTCTGATGAGTGTAAAATTATGCTGTATGGTAACGACGGAAGGAACAAGGTCTACAGAAGAGACGGAGAACGCTATGCACAATGCTGCATTGAAGAAAAGGTCAGCTATGGTGGCGGTTCGTGGACGGTTTGGGGAGGAATCAGCGCCGACGGTAAGACAGAGCTTGCTTTCGTGTCTGGGCCACGTCTGCCTGCACTAAACTGTCATCGGTACGTCGAAGAGTGTCTCGAGCCTCATGTGATGCCCTATGCACATTTTATTGGCAACGGCTTCATATTCATGCACGACAATGCTAGGGCTCACACCGCGGGCGTCGTACGAGATTATCTTAACGAAGTCGATATCTCTATTATGGAATGGCCAGCAAGAAGCCCGGACATGAATCCCATTGAACATCTATGGGATGAATTAAAGAGACGAATTCGAGCAAGAGATCCTGCCCCAGAAACACTTAGCCAGCTGCAAGATGCAATCCAAGAGGAATGGGACAATATACCACAGCATGTGATCGTGACTCTCATCCGATCGATGAAGAACCGTATGGAAGCAGTAATTAGAGCTCGGGGAGGGAATACAAGTTATTAAATAAACGTTTTTTAGCTTTTTTTTTCATTTACGTGTGTTGTTTTATCCATTTCCTTTATACTCCATACGGAATAAAAATGACTCATTTAACAAAATACGAAACCTATGAAAAATTCATTTAAATTTAGAACATTAACATTAAGATTTGATAAGCTCATATTACTCACTATTAAACGACATTTAACATTTATTCCTAAATGTACACATTTTTCTGATAATCCTGACAAAACGTAAACTTGCAAGGTGTTTCGATTTTTTTGATGAGAAGTGTATTTACTATCAGCACTGCACTTTTATATAGCTAGCGCGTTCTGAATAAATGAGAGTTAGAACAAAACATGATAGTTCCATAATGTCTAACTTTTCATAAAACGTGATAAACTGGTAACCTACTTTGTAATATGGAAGTATCGTTATCATTAACTGGCATGTTGGTCTAGTAGTTAGTGAAGCTGACTGCTATACGGAGGTAGTAGGTTCGATTCCCATCCGGGACAAATGTATTTGTATGACGAGCACGATCAATTGTTGTGTCTCATTATGTAAAGTTTGCAAACATAATAAAATGCTTTATTAATTCAATTTTTGATTCTATGAACTGTTAGTGAACAAATACTATTTACTTTGTAAAACTTCTACAATCACTATTAAAATAAAATTTACTTAATTCATATTATTGTATTATTATTGACATGCATGTAATCACACTATCTATCCATATATATATATATAAAAATCAATCACCTCTTTTCGTTGTAATTTTATAATTCAATCACGGGCTTACCTATCCAAATCAAATCATTTGTTTCGAACTAATTAGTAGATGGTTTATTTAAAGTTTGCACAAAATTGGTCGAGCTGTTCTTCATTTATCACATTTTTCTGTTACCGGGAGCAAGCCGCAGGCAAAAGCTAGTACATTATAAATTGTAAGCCCTAACAGTAGGCCATAGCTGTTCGAAAACATTAAATTAACACCAGCTGTATTATGTACTTTACCTATGATCCACAATAATTGATTCGATGATTTGATTTGATTTTTTAGGGTTGCAGAAGTATTTGTTTTGCATGTAGTACGAGGGTGCTCTGAAAAAAATCCAACCTAATACAACACTTTTTTTTATAGCCTACTTTGTATCCCACTGCTGGGCAAAGGCCTCCCCTTTTTCCTTCCAAACTACTCTGTTGGGCGATCTCCGGCCAAGTTTGTCCCGCGAACATGATTAGATCGTCTCACCACCTTCGCCACGGTCGACCTCGGCGGCGTCGAATTTATTTTTATTTTTCTACATAGTCTCCTAGTAGTTCTACACACTTCTCCCAGCGTTACTCCAATTTCTTTAACACTAGAAGCGCGGAATATCCTGATACACCTAGAAACGCGTTTGGGTCAATCATGTCCATTTCAAACTAGTAATACTGATACAATGTTTTTGTGATGTAGCTTTCTGCCAGCAGCTTTGCCCGTTTGAAAATAGGTTTTTGCACAAACATTGGACACGTGTTTCAACCCTTTAGGGGGTGAATTATGGAGAATCCTTTCTTAGTGTTCGCCTACGTCATAAAAGGAAGGTTTGTGCAAAATTTCACTCTTCTAGTCCCAGTAGTTTCGGCTGTGTGTTGATATATCAGACTGACTATCATTACATAGTATAAAACAAAGTTGCTTACTCCCTATGTATGCTTAGATCTTTAAGAAGTACGCAACGGATTTTGATGCGGTTTTTTTTAATATATAGAGTGATTCAAGAGGAAGGTTTATGTGTAAAATCCATGTATAATATATTTAATATCACCGTTGCACCCGTGCGAAGCTGGGGCGGGTCGCTAGTATATATATAACAGGAGAAACTGACTATTTTCTCGTGTACTTTGACTTGACAATCAGTAGTCGCCAAGGTGCTTGGTGACTTTTAGGTCTTATCCACATTACGTATGCATTCGGAGTAGATCCAGCATGATGCTGAACTGATTTTGTTAGCCTCGTCAACCTGATAGTACAGTACTGGCGTCGGATCTTGGCGAGTCTGACGTTAGGCTCTGCGAATTTTAGCGCTTGCAAACTCAACAAAAATAAAGATTTTAAAACAATAATATATTTTTAAAACAGTTTTTGCTTTTTTTGGAGCTGGTTTCCCCACTGTTTTGACTGTGTTTTTGTTTCAGGCAATGGTGTATCCAAGTTTCATCTATAATAATTAATCAGCGTGAAAATTCATATTTATTGCGCCTAAACTGCACCAACAGACCGTTGCAAGTGTTCATTCAAGCACGGTTTTGAGTCTAACATCAGCAAACGCAGCATGTAATGCACAGACAGCTTTCTCATTCCTAAATCTTAATTTGTGACACTAGCCTTCTGCCAGCGGCTTCGCCCGGGTGAAAGTAGGGTTATCCATACTAACTTTGAACCCCCATTACATCCCTTTAGTGTTCTCCTACGTCATAAGAGGAAGCCTTGTGCAAAATTGTGTATTATATAGATAGATAATGTTCTTAGGACATTTTTGTAGTCTCAGTTAGCAGAGACTTACATTAATTCTGCGGTCGTCTACCACCATCTGGTGAACGTAGCGACGTTTACACTCACTAGCTTCAGTTTGTGGACGTCCCGAACGTTCATCGTCTGCCAAGCTCACACGGACACATTTAAATTCACCGGCCCAAAATTTTACAGTGGTAAATGTCGGTGCAGAGTTCCCGTATAATGGATTCAACTCTAATTTGCGTAAGGCGTCATATGCCTTTCAAAAATTAATATTTTATGACAGCTCGATACTTGCATTTTCACATTAACTTATTCAAACGAATGTTCAATAAAAAGTGCTCATGGCTTTAATTTTCATAAGTACCTGTCAAGAGATTCACAACTACATTGCCAGACTTTTATTAAAAAGTACTGCAATCTTTGTGTTAAGGTCGGAAACCTTTCCACATCTACGTACGGTTGGTCCCGTAAGCCATAACAAATGAGTATATATATTTTTTTAACAGCATCGCGTTTGCTATGAATTGCTTACATAGGACACCGTGTAATAACTCTATTTTCTACTATATCTTCACTGTTGAATAATCTAAAAGTTATATTTCACAACTATCACTACATAAAACAAAGTTAAGTTGCGCGTCCCTATGTATGCTTATATCTTTAAAAGTACGCAATGGGTTTTGATGCGATTTTTTTAAATAGATAGAGTGAATCAAGAGGAAGGTTTATGTGTATAATACATGCATTAATATCAGTACCCGGGGAAGCTGGGGCGGGTCGCTAGTAAAGAATAAAATACACACCTTGCTCGCTTCGAGAAGTTCTAACCGGGAGTCCTTGACAAGGCACTGTATCGGTATTGTGACATCGATGACTTCGCTGAAGGCGTTGGGCGTCTCAGGCGAATTCCCGTCGCCCGACGGCTCTGCGCCCACTTCATGGTTTGAAGAATCTGTCAAAAATATTAATAAGTCAATAAAAAGTTAAAAAACAAAATTGGGTTATTGACATAATATTTGTAGGTATTATTATTAGACATATGTAGGTTTATATTGTGTATTGGATCGTACCCTCTAGTACGTTCTCTCTTTGTAACTCTAAGTTATTATTATATAATATATATATTTTTATGGTAGATAAAAATCATCGAATGACGAATCCCACTCTTGGGCGGAGCGGGAAACAGTGTCAGACTCTTACTGACTAAAGAACCTACCCCATACCTTCCTTGCCTTATTCCCAGAGCCCCGGTGTAACGCTTTCGCACCAGCCCTCAGCTCCGGGAGGCTTCGACCCTGTAGGGCCCCTACGGTTTGCTGACAACTCCTTGAGGCGCGCGGGAACGGCGCGCTCCGTTGACGACTTGGGCTCGGTCTGGACTGCTACCAGACGACCGGACGGCGAGCTACCCATTGCTCACCGTCCGCAAGCCAGTGTCTACGGCGGCCGGATATCGGCAGGATCGCGGCGGCAACGGCTACGGCGAGTGCGCCGTTGCCTTTGCCTTATGCGGTCAGCCTCCTCCTTTACGAGCATTACTGCCTCGCAGGAGGCGACCGCCTGCCACTCCTCCTCGCTGCGGACTATGGCCTGAACCAAGGCCCGGCGCGAGAGGTCGCCGCCGCCGATCACTCCCACGAGGGCACGGCGTTGCTCTTCCCAAGCGGGGCACACTTCTACCGTGTGCTCCACCGTGTCCTCCGGGCTGGCCACACAGTGGCGACACCCGGGCGTCTCTTCCGCACGGATAACTCTAAGTTAGCTGGAAGTAAACCCATGGACATGGTGAATTCGGAGGTTTCTGCACCAGATTTGCAGGCAAGCGACGCCATGTGGCCGGCCCAGAGGATATGGTGGTGTGCCCTGCTTGGGAAGAACATCGCCGTGTTCTCGTGGAAGCGGATCGGAGGCGGCGATCTCTCTCTGTCCGGGCCCTGGTAGAGGCCATGGTCCGAAGCGAGGAGGAGTGGGAAGTAGTCGCACCCTTCTGCGAAGCAGTAATGCTAGCAAAAGACGAGGCTGACCGCATCAGGCCGCAGCCGCCGTCGCCGCGTCTCCGAACCCGATTTCCAGTCCCCTAATCGCGGGCTTGCGGACTACGAGTAATGGGTAGCTCGCTATCCCACCAACCGGCAAGGACCAGGCCAGAGTCGATGACACGCGCCTCAAAACCAACAAAATTGGCCAATGCCTGTTACAATCCAATGGCTCGGACCGCTTACTAAAAACTTGCTTTAGAATTCTCTAGAATCTTTGATTTTATTCGTGAATTGGATAACATTCAGAGCGAGTATAAGTGTGAGAATATAAGAATATCACTTTTACCAATGACTTTAAAATTAAGTTACAGAAATGTATTTCTTTTTCTTAGCCTTTCGATGACAAAACTAGTTAAATTCCTTGCCAATTCCAGTATTCGGTCAAGGTAAAGCTGTTAACCGATGCTGTCATTAGGTCCCTACGTGAACAGGTGGTAATAGGGCAAGTGATCCAGGATGGAAGGTGGGACATGGTCTGCGGACAGTCACCGCACAAACACAGAAGATCAGATCCGTCCAAGAACTGCAGTCTGTGGAGTTCGTCTTTACTGCGCCCAACCTCGGAGCGAAGTCTGTTTAGTTTTCCAGGCGTGGCAAGTCGTGCTCGATAAAATCATGAGGTTTTAACGTCTCCCTCCAGAGGTCGTATCTCCCCAAGGAGGCGTCGCTTTGAAACGGCAAACATAAACTTAAAAACATTTCTTTAGCACATTTACTATCAAGATATAAAAAGTATCCTATGTTTAAGTCTAGGTCCGCCCGTGTATCAAGTTAAAAAACTTGACATTCTGGTATATAAATATGAGTTCAATATGTTTGGAACACCACAAACACTTTTATATAGTCATCATTACAGCTGAAAATCTTCCAATTTGGGCCAACATAACCAGACCTGCCTTTTTTGGATTCCCACGACCCTCGCTGGAATCAAAGGCTGCTTGGCACTATGGGCCATTTTTTTTTGTGCTTTTAATTGCGGGTTTGACATAATCGCCAAATTTAGCAAGTGGGTTAGCGTGAGTAGTGAATGCTCCTAAAAGGAAAAAAAAGAAACTCGTTAACAATCCATAAATATACCCACATGTATAAAATTAGATCAGCACCGACATCGCACCCGCGAAGTATTCTTTTTTGTAGGTACCTACTTAATAATATTATTTAATACTCTCACCTGGTATTTATTTCTTATTAGATTATATGGATTTTTTCCTTAATATATACACATAAAATATCTACCTATTTATACATATTTTAGTACTAATATTTCCTATACACACAACCACATAACTGGTTCGGCGTACACACCTCTCAACCAGGTCCAGTTGAAAACCAGCGTCAGGCACTTAGCTGCCTGACATTTATGCTGAACTGGGCCTGTTTGGAGCAGACGTGGGGCAAACATCAATTCTTAGTGTACCTACTATTTATAGTTTAAGTAATTTAACTTGTTATTTATTGTGTTATGCCCTGTGACTGTGCCAATAAATGTTATTTCTTTCTTCTTCTTTCTTCTTTGAATGGATGGTTCAAAGGCACAGCGATTCCCGAGGCTACAATGCAGTGGACGAACTCTCCAGAAAATGGTGGAGTATTGCAGCGATAGGGCCAGAGCCCATTGTGCCGCTCCCCTTCGGAGTACCTATACACCGTGAAATTTTAATGGTTGTTTTCCCTCAGCGAAATGGTTGTGTTTTGGTAATACAAACGTTTGATAAAAAAATATAATATTAAACACAAAAAATGGACCTGTAGAGTGCAAGCTAATAATGACGTATCACAACGTGCGACAGCTTATTTTGGTTTAAATATTTAATGAATCATTGCATTTTTGAGTTGATGAATATTATTAATAATTATTTATTAAAAAAAAACTTTTTATTTTTTTTTATTTTTACTGTATGCTTCAAAAATACTCATGGCAAGTCATTCAGCCGCGGGAAAACAACCATTTAAATTTCACGGTGTATATATCCCTAAGCAATCTGATAAAGAAACGAACCAGAGAACTATGGGTAGACCTTGGTGAGTACAGGCAGGCCAAGGAGGCACTTTCACTGCTTTAAGTAACAGGCCCTACGACAGACTAAACCTCAGCTGCGCAAGGTAAGAGCCGATGTAACTGGTCACGGAACTTAATAAGCACCTCTCTGTCATAGGAGCCACAGACAGCCCACTGTGCAGAGCCTGCATGGAGGAGGACGAGACAGCAGCACACCTGTTCCTAAGTTGCCCAGTCGTAGCTGGATACAGGGCAAAGTACTTCGGTAACCCACGGTAATGCACGATTTACTCTTTAAAGATCTATGCTTTGGAAAGTGCAATTAAACTTCACTTTTTTTTGACTGGCCAACATTTTGAAATTTCAAAAGTGTCTGTAATTGATCTATTATTAAATGTTTCTGAAATCTGAGAGTGCTGCTGCCCATTCTCTGGTGAGCCTCTTAATCGCCTTTGATTAAACCCACGGGAAGATAATGGTATGGTGATATTCTTTACATCCCATACCATAATGGTACATTTAATTTTATCTTTACATATTATAAAGTGAGATTGCTTGTTGGACATGGCTTCCCCCATGAACAGATGGTCGTTGGGGATGAAAGGTTCTGGAATGGTGGCCACGTACCGGAAGACGCAGTGTGAAGCGAGATGCACAGGACACAGGTTTATTGTGGCAAATATGATATTATCCGAAGAGGTTACGTTGAAAACATTCATTCATACATTGATTGAAACTCTCCAGTAAGTATGTATGGCCGCCACATTGTAAAAGCTAAGTATTTCTTACTTTGAGGTAGCTTTCCGTACAGCGCGCGTAGGATGACGAGGCCTTTCGTCTTCTCCTCGTCAGACCGGATCCTCGAGTATGTCTCCCTCATCAGTTCAATAGTAGCTCTTGCCTGCCGCTGCATTTCCTGTAATCTGTTAATGATAAACATATTTTAGCTAAAAGCTGAGCTGTCATTGTTTCAGTGAGAGAGATGAGATGGATGAACAGATGAGCTTCGAATGAATAGATAAATCTTGTGATTGTTTTTATTTCAGTAAAAGAACATCGTAGCCATCGTCTTCATAACTAAGACAAAGTAAAACTTACAACCTTGTCGTATATTATTATGTTCGAAAATCTGTTAAAGCCAACAAAAATTTTTAGTTCACAGAGTGTTGCAAAAAAATTGTGACCACGTTTGTCTCCGAAACCGACCACGTTGCGACTATTCCCTTTGAGGGACAAAGAATGGTTAATGCAGAATGGTATGCTAGCATTTGTTTGCCACAGGTCGTTTCTGAACTCCGTAAAGCGAACTGCGACCGCCGCATCATCCTCCATCACGACAATGCGAGTTCTCACACCGCGCACAGAACAAAAGAGTTTTTAGAGCAAGAAAACATACAATTATTAGAACATCCGACGTACAGCCCCAATCTAAGTCCTCATAATTTCTATACTTTCCCTAAAGTTAAGAATAAATTGCGTGGTCAGAGATTTTCATCACCTGAAGAAGCTGTGGACACCTGCAAAACGGCCATTTTGGAGACCACAACTTCCCAATGGAATGGTTGCTTCAAATATTGGTTCCATCGTATGGAAAAATGAGTCAAATTTCGCGGAGAATACTTCGAAAAGCAATAAATACATTTTTAAATAGTAATGTTGTGTCACTTCTTTGATTCCCGAAATTTTCAGTGCCGCCCTCAAATGTTATCAGTATAACCTTAACGATCACACTACAGTGAAACAGGCCGTTTCTACAATAAGCGGAATGGTTCCATCCAAGGAAAAAAAGCTTATGTTGATCTCCTACCAATTAAAACCTCACTAGTTACTGCCGCAACTATGAGTCTCTTCTAAAGTTAGGCTCTACGAATTTTAGCGCTCGAAAACCCGCACAAATATAAGGATTTTAAATACCTACCAAAAACAATTTTTAACAGTAATAACAACTGCAAATTGCATTTATTTGTTTAATACATTTTTTTTTAGAGTTTTCAGCGCTAAAATTCGCAGAGCCTTACAGACACGCCAAGATCCGACGGCTGAACAATAATCTATGGGAGACAGGTTGTACTAGTGAATGGAGCGCACGAGAGAATGCAGATTGTTAGAAGTCCCATGTCTCCTGACTTGTGAACATGCATGTCAAGTTACCTTTCATAATTAGCCTCCATAGACCGCTGACGGTCGCGTTCCTGTCGCTCCCTCGCGATGGGGTCCAGGATGATCTTCTTGAGCACCAGCCACGAGATCAGAGGCACCACCGTCGCGTAGAACACTGGCGAAGGCATCACCTCCTCACACAGGTGGATGGGCACGACGATAGTTTGTGACGAACACGTCCATCTATAAAAGAATGGTATTTGTCAGAAGACCGTATAAAAATTATGTATCTTCTTCTCGGATCGATGGATTCCGCTTCCCTCAAAGTTTTTGGGCCCAGTAGGGATCCACGTTTATAGCTTTAGTGCCTTTAGTTGGCTTAGTCCTCCAGAGTGCATTTGTAGGGCTATTTTGGGCACTCTAATAGGTGGGCCATTGTTTGAACAGACGACCCACACAAAATTATGTATGTTCCTATCGCTTTTAATTCATGCATTCTTTGACGGCCTGCTGCGGTGCCGTTGCGGTGCGATAGATGTACTGCGTACGGACGACCGTATTTTTTTTTCATACAAAGCTCGCGGTGCGGCAACCGTACCGCGAACGGTCTACAACCGTCCATTGTGACCTATTAATTTGATCCTATTGTTATTTTATTTTTGGTGTGCAGTAAAGATATATATATCTATCTGCAACAGGGCGTCAACGTCACAAGCGCCAAGTGTTCAAGTGCGGTATTGAATAGCGAAGAATGACCACGATGGTACTTATGCGACTCCACTAGAAAAAAATGACTATAATACTGTTTCACTGCTGGTAACGAATCGCTTGGCATTTGAGATTGATCTGAAAAACCTGCTGATGAATAGGCGTGCATGGGATTGAGCTCTCGCGGAGACTTAACGTTACTTAGTTCATTACTCTTATATATTTGCTCAGTGCTATACGGGAAATGAAGTAATTTCTACATAAGGCTTCCAATATACGTCTTGATTTTTTTTACGAGTGTATCATAAAGTCCGCACCCTAGAGGTTTCAAAAACGTAGAGGCTCAGCACGGTCGAAGCCTTCTGGGATCAAGGGTCCTGGCCCTGAAAACAAGGCAATGAAGGAAAGGGGTAGGTTGAGGAGTGCCCCTTACGTTGGATTGTATAAGTGCAGCATGCCTGCACGAATATCGTGCGAAGACGGCATAAAACCACAATCGTCTATTGATTTGCATGCATGAGAAGGTTCAACTCACACGATAGAACCGAACAATCCCCAGGGACTAACATTGTTTCCATGCTATCACACGAGACGGAGCTATGCGAGACTGATAATACTATCCCTTTTTCTCAAAACGATCAGGGATTTGTTTTTGTATAATGTATAATTGCGCCGTACAGTAAATATCACGCATTTCATTCCATCAGGCCATTGGTTCATTTTGTGTCATTATATTAGTTTACTTATAGAATAGAAGATAATTTTTTTTCTCATCTGCTAATAGGCAATCTGCTTCGGAAGGAATAATTCAGACTATATCAATATATTTTGAAATCTGATGTGGTGAGTAGATTTGTTCAGTCACGCATCTCTTAGACTCTAGACAGATGGACCGCATTTCATCTGCAATCCAAAGCAATCTGTTTTGCAGTTCTATTGCAGTCGTGTCAACTGCATTCAAATTGCATTCGAACTGCAATTTGCTGTTGGATTGCAGTTGAAATGCGGTCCGTCTGTCTAGAGCCTTAATTTTATGTTGCGAATCTCTCCGTTAGCTCCTGGACACTGTGTCTTTTGAATTGGGAGAAAGAGAAATATATTAAACTTACTTAAGTTTAAGCATAACACCGCTGGGAACGCCAAGCATCACGGCCGCGGAGACACTGCTGTTCTGCGATACCTTCTTCTCAGCACCATACTCGGCTATCGCACCAAACGTGCCTAACCTGAAAAGTGTATAAACCTCAATATTAGAACCTTATTAAACTTGTTTTACAAGTAAAGAGTATTCATGGAGTTTCTTGCCGATTCTTGTCATCGGAAATACATACATACACTAAATTCTGATGTTTTAGAAGCGCACATGTATGCTTATTTAAAATCAAAAAGCTCTTTTTATTTGATTTCTTAAACATTCGATGCATAAATGGAATATCCTTTATCATATTTTTTTTAATTACAGAAAATATAATTATACAATATATAACTACAAAACATATAAAGAAGAAACTAACTGCCTGACATACGAACGCACAGCAAAAGCTACTGGACTGAAGCAAGTGAAATTTTGCACAAGGCTTTCTTTTATTATGTAGGTACACGAGCATTTAAAATTTAGATGCAGGCAAAAAGAGGAACATTTTATGTAAGAAAAGCTTTATTCTTTGGGCCCATATTCCTGAAACTTAGTATAAACAGTAAACCAAGTAAACCACCTTTTTTGAGGTATATTTAAATACAACTCCCTCTCCGTTCTACCTTCTGTATCTACTTTCTGTGCAAATAAAAAACTATTGTATTTCAACAGAGCTAATGCTTTTAAATGTTAAGGACATTAATGGAAGCAAATAAGACTCAAAACCGCATTATTAGCAGAATTGCAAAAACTGATACTGATTTAATATTTGTTGTTAAATGGTTGAAAAGGTCTATTGACCAATTTCGCGTAGTTACGTGCATAGGGCTAATTATATTTGAGCTATCGACATTTGCAAGTTGATTAAAAATCGCTTGAATGTTTATGTTTACATACAAATTTTTCATCAAAATGATCTGATTGTTTTTCTTTTGAAATATCTAGAATGACTTTATTATAATTATAAGGTAAAGTAATAATACGAAGCCAGCTAGGACCATTGCCAGCCATGATTGCAGGATAGTTAGGAAGAATCACTGTACCCTGTAAAACCAAGGGCAACTGAGAGAACACGGATAGATGGCCAAAAGTCCGACACTCTCTCTCGCTCATGCTCAGAGTGGGAGAAACTATTTGATGTTTTCCCACACCGACAAAAAAGCTGATAATTTATGCAAAATCAGACTGTAAAAATCTCATTACTGATACACCGCCACCTTTCTGTGAGAGGTAATGAACATATTATGTGATAGGTGGTGATCGAGCGAGCCTATTGCGGGTAGCTACAGTGAGAACTACTTTAAATATCATAAATAATGGTTTGACTGTTCGCTATAAGCAAAGCCAAGCAAGCCAGGCATGTACAACTAATAAAAAGAATGACAAAAAGCATGAAGGCTGACCCCACTTTATGTGTCAATCACAAACAATCTTCAGTGTTAAAGGAAGATTCGTTTACAGTCGCAATGCTCAAATTGTTCTATTATGAGCCAATTGACGATCCAGACGTTGATTTGTTAATAAATGGACAAACTAAGGCACAGGAGCTAGTAGATGGTTGGAATGGTTAGTGTATGGTCAATAAAGAATATTATAGTTAAGCATTATTATTTGCATTATCAACCTTTTAATGTTCCCACTGCTGGGACTCAGGCCTCTTCTCTAGGAGAGGTAATGGGCGGTAATACTCCACCAAGCGGGCCCAGTGCGCGTTGGTAAATGTCACATGTTTTGGTTCTAGGATAGGCCAGTTTCCTCACAATGTTTTCCTTCACCGTTTTGAAGGCAGCGATGATGAAAATATTTGCATGCAATATGTTAATTGTCCAAATCGAATGATATTATTTTAGTTTGCACCAAAATAGACCTCGTAGTTTAGCCATTCATATAAACAAATATGAATGGCTAAATGTGTTGCTAAGCCCACAACTCAAAATATTTTTTAAACTATTTTTTGGAGCTTCAGAAATATTACACAGTAAAACCAATTTTACTACAAAAATACTGCAGGGCTGAAGCCTACTGAGGGCTTGGTCCCGACCCCGGTATGAAAGCTACGATGGAAAAGGGTAGGTCGTTTAGCCAGTAAGAGTCTGTTACTATTTCGGTGTTTCCCGCTCCGCTCAAGGGCAAGATGGATCGTTAGATGATTTTCCACACCATAAAAAAATACAAAAATAGCCAGTGTCACTTTTTATTTTTAAGCATTTTTACCTGAGGTATAACATTAATGGATTCGTGAAGTTCACAGTCGGCAGCATCGCATAATAAACATGGCACAGTGCAATCAATCGCAAGCAATAAACGTTTACAAAACATCGTTCAAACGCAGCATTTGTTTAAAAACTTACTGGATTAGTTTAACGTCTTTTGTCTTTGTGTGACAACCAAAAAAATAAACAACTTTCGATTGAACATTCTCTGCAAGTTAGGTTGTTTGGCAGCAAACAAAATCATTTTGATTGTTTTCACAAACATTCGCAATAGCAAGATACTTTTTTTTTAATAAACTATTTCAGTCTGTACTCCATTAGTTTGCGTAAAATTCAACAAGCTCGGAAATCCTACAAAAGTCAATTAGATGAAGCTACGATTAGCATAGTACTGTTTATAATAATCATAATCGTTTAATGTCAGATAATACAATCCATTATTGTTAGTAACAACATACACAATTTACAAACTAATGTTAGTACATTGCATCAGAATTACCCTAGAATCATATTTGTTTAAAGGTATGATGCAATAATTTATTAATATTACATACTTTCCCACAGTTGAGCAAAGACCTTTTTTCAATCCGTCTATTCGCCAAAATAGCCCTCGTAAACTTGTTCATGAGTATGGAATCTAAACTCCAATAGGTATGTAGATATACCTTACCATTGGCTACAAATTTGTACGACTTCTTTCCATTTGCTAGCCTGTATATGTATTGTAGTATATCAATAATAAGTATAGAAGAATACTTGCTTTCGATTCGAGACAAAAGACATTATTTTAAGTGGCATTAAAAATCTTTACCACTTTTCGTTGTCATCTTGTAACTCAAGAAAGGGCTCACCAATCCAAACCAATTTTTTAGGCTTTATTCGGATTATTTAGGAGATGGTTTATGTGAAGTTTGCTCAAAATCTGTCGAGCGGTTCTTCATTTATCACATTTTTCTGTTGCCGGGAGCGAGGCCTCGGACAAAAGCGTTTTTTTTTTAACTCTAGATAGTCTCGCGTTTGACCACAATCTCATGTGATAGTAAGCGATGATGTTCCTTATAAAAACGTAGATAAAATCATACAAACTTACTTCAAAGCGAGCCTGAGCTTCATGTCATGCTGCGGCAATTTCCTCATGATATTGAATGATATGAAGGAGTGAGGGGTGCCGATCTGCACTGCGGTGTTAGTGTGGTATTTCTCGGAGTCCCGCACGTAGATCGAGGTCATCGACGAGCCACCTTGCCCACCCGCGCGGTACGTCAGGTATCCCACCGAGTGAGCATCCAGTTGCACAGCCATTGCTTAAGAATAAATAAAAGATAATAAGTTTTTTAAGTAAGTGTAATTCTTCAGACTTGACACAATTTTATGAGCTTAGTGTAATATTAGGTGAACAATTTACAAGGGATATCTACAATACATCTTCTCACAAGCGATTATAGTTTTTAGCAGAACTAGTTAAAATATTTTTTCACACTCATGTATAAGTAATATAAAACTAAGCATCTCCGCGCCTCTTTCTATCTATCCGCTATTTCCTAAACCACGCAACGAATTTGTATACAGTTTTTATTAATAGCAAAAACTTTAAGGTAGGTTTCCATTTAATAAAGATGCAGTAATCTGTAAATGTGCGGCAGGCAACAGTGCTAACAGACATCTGTTAATCCTCCAGAATAGTCGACACCGGCAATACTTGCCATTAAAAAAAAATAGAATAGAAAATGTCACAGAAATAAGACATGATGTTTTATTTCTGTGATATTTGTATTTATTTGCTGCTTATACTTATATTTATTTGATAAACTTGAGTATAAAATAAACAACTAGCAACCAGCTCCAGCTACGCACGTTTAGAATGCTAATATCAAACATATTATGCATGTATTATATATAAACCTATAGCAGTGGTGGCCGAGCAGTGGTGGCCGAGTGGTAACGGTCCCGACTTACGAGTTGTAGGTCGCGGGTTCGAACCCAGCCAGGCGCATTACTTTGTGTAATTTATTTCATCACCACTGCTCTCAAAACGGTGAAGGAAAACATCGTGAGGAAACCGGCATGTCCTAGAAACAAAAATTCGAAGACATGTGACATCCACCAATCCGCACTGGGCCCGCGTGGTGGATTATGGCCCATTCCCTCTCCTAGTGAGAGGAGGCCTGTGTCCCTGCAGTGGGAACATTGAAAGGCTGATGATGATGATGATATATAAACCTTACTAATGAACCACTCTATCTATTAAAAAGAAAACCGCATCAAAATCCGTTGCGTAGTTTTAAAGATAGCGACAGACAGCGGGAAGCGGCATTTTGCACTATGTAGTGATATTGATACTTACTTGATATAAGACTTGGCGAAATCCCTCTAGGTGTGAACTGCAAGACGGTACCGCAATTCAAGAACATCAGTCGAGACAGAGTTCTAAATATCTTGAAGCCGAGGAGGGGCCCATTTCCTATGCCAAACTCTACTTCTGTCCAACCTTTCTCAGAACTGAGGTTTCTATTACATACATTCACAGACCCAGTACCTGAAAACATATACATTCAACTGTTGTTATACATACTTACATAAGTGCTGCCAAGCAATCAAAATATAGATGGGTAAATAATTTGATGACTATCATTCTATTAAATGATTCAGTAAGTCGGACTCATGTATCCAGGGTCACACACAGACACACACAGTAAAAAGTTTTGGATTTTATTTCTCTTGAGTTGTGTGGCAACGCTACTTGCCTCCTCATGATTCTAGGTCAAATAAACCTCAATTTATGGCGCGTAACTGTTTCAAGAGATAACAAACCTGAGCTAATTTAAGCTTGACACCTCTTTGTTTGGTGTCCGCATGCGAATCGACTTTTACTGCCAATGCATCCCAATTGATGTTTAAAATAAAAATATATTAAATAATCTTTATAAATAATACAGCTTTCGTTACCTATTCCATTCTGTGTAGAAATATTTCCCGATAGCGTCATGGTGTTCCTCAAAGTGACTGGTGCGTCGATCGACTGCTGTATAGTCATCCCCGACACTTCAATATTTGGTATAATAGTTGGTTCTTCCCTATAAATTTAAAAATAAACATAAACTACACATATATAAATAATATAAATCAATTATCATTATTTCAAATTTTCAATTCACTCAGAAAGCAGACAAAATAATTTAAAATAAAACAGGCAAATAATCTAGGTAGCTTCTTCAACTATAGCAAAACAAAAAAAGGTTATAAATGTTCATTATGTAAATCGAAATAACATTATTGAGTTAACTGTCTATGTTACCATCTTACCCTGGGGTCAATAAGAATACCACAGCAAAAAAAATATGAGGAGTAGAAAACTTTAAATGGCAGTTGTAGATCCTGAGATACAACTATTAGAGCAAGAGCCAGCGGCCCGCAGGCCTTCTGTAAAGTATAAAAGCTGTAAGTTTCTCAATGTATGTCCCCAATACAGGTAAGAACGAATCCCGTCCATGTAACTTTGGGTCGCGGTGGCTTTCGCAGGTATCAGCTAATAAAGGTGTGTAAAATTGTGTGTTAAATTCGTTAAAGTATAAAACTCAGTTTTTACATATTTTACTTATAATAATCCCAAAAGTCACCTTGCCGAAAGCCAGACACTTCGTACGGTTCCAACCCTCTGCCAGACACCCTTAAAGTATATTTAATTGTTACTATACTTACGGTATAGTATAAAAGCTGCAATTTATATATGTTATTTGGATAACTATAAAATAATGTTTTTTAACCGACTTCAAAAAAAAGGAGGAGGTTCTCAATTCGATTGTATTTTTTTTTAATGTTTGTTACCTCAGAACTCGACAACAACAGAAAGAGTTGTTTATGGATGGATTTGCAAAATTTTTTTTGTAGTTGAAAGGATATGCTTCCAGATTAGTCCCATTTTTTCAAAATCGAGTTTTGATGATGGGATCTATGAGAAATCGAGGGAACTCCTCAAATATTATAGGCAACTATATAGTTTTTTTTATATTTTCATCGAGCATTTACAGTCAAAAAGTAACATTTGATGAGGTGGAACTGGTGAAGAAGATCAGAAATGGCTAACGAAACTTGACACTCGCATATATATCACAATCAAGGTCGTTAAGCAACTATGAAAATGCACTATAAACCAATGATCTTAAATAATTATGTTGAAAATGTTATCATCGAACTGATCTGATGATGATGATGGAGCTGGAAGGTAGGCACTGGAAATGCGTAACTAATTAATATATCCTAGCCGTGTTTGGGCTTGTAAGAATTGTCATAAGATGCACTTTGGCTGTAAGGTACTATTGAACTGATGTGATGATGAAGCTGAAAGGTGGAAGGTCGGCATGGGAACTTCAAAATAAAATAATGTATCCTAGCATTGTTTGAGCTTATTAGAGCTGTCATGGGCAATGCTGTCAAGGGCAATGGAAAGGGCTATGCTCGGAGTTTCCTTGCGTGTTCGAATCAGAAATGAAGAAATGCGCAGGAGAACCAGGGTCACCGACATAGCCCGAAGAATTGCCAAACTTAAGTGGCAGTGGGCAGGGCACATTGCTCGTAGAACAGATGGCCGATGGGGCCATAAGAACGAGAACGAGAACGCGATGGATGCGAGTCTCACAGAATCGGTCGTTGTGGCGACGCTTGGGGGAGGCCTATGTCCAGCAGTGGACGTTTTCTGGCTGAAATGATGATGATGAGAGCTGTTATGAGATGTACCCATGAGATGAATCATAAGTATTTCATGCATCATATCATCTCTCCACGAGATCAAAACGATTACACTGTAACAATATAATCTTAACGGTAAACTTTTTACAAAAAAAACCGCCTTCAAAAAAAGCCAAACGATAAAAGTTCTTACACTAAAAAGTTGAAAATAAAAATTTGAATTGCTGTAAAGAAACTTAATTTACAGGTAATGGTTTCAGTGGTTTATGTGCCTGGCAACATAAAGGAACCACTGAAACTGTCTGGCTATTGAAAAAACATTATTTTATAGTTATCCAAATAACATATATAAATTGCAGCTTTTATACTATACCGTAAGTATAGTAACAATTAAATATACTTTAAGGGTGTCTGGCAGAGGGTTGGAACCGTACGAAGTGTCTGGCTTACGGCAAGGTGACTTTTGGGATTATTATAAGTAAAATATGTAAAAACTGAGTTTTATACTTTAACGAATTTAACCCACAATTTTACACACCTTTATTAGCTGATACCTGCGAAAGCCACCGCGACCCAAGTTACATAGACGGGATTCGTTCTTACCTGTGTTGGGGACATACATTGAGAAACTTACAGCTTTTATACTTTACCGAAGGCCTGCGGGCCGCTGGCTCTTAGTCTATATATGTATATATAAAAGGAGAACCTGACTGACTGACATATCAATGCACAGCCCAAACTACTGGGACTAGGAGCGCGAAATATTTGGCCAAAGCTTCCATTTATGGCGTAAGCGAGCTCTAAAAAGGGATTTCCCAAAAACTTCACCCCCTAAAGGGATGACACGGGAGTCAAAAGCTTGTATGGAGAAACCTACTTATACGTGGATGCTGCCGTGCTGGTAGAAAGCTAGTTTATAGAAAAATAAGGATAATGAGGAATTTCAATAGTCTAATATTATTATTTAATAAGAAAGAATGACAGCTATTAGCTGATGCATACAATGTTTCATATAGTTTGCAGTTCTTTAGTTTGTTCAACTGATTTCTGCAACTGTCCAGTATTGGAGCTTTCACAAAACTTTACGAGACCCTGTTCCATCCTATTACGAATCGGATAAAAATTGCTTGAAAGGCATCTCTCATCATCTGGATGCATCTTACTAATATTATAAATGCGAAAGTTAGACGTTTGGATGTTTGTTATTCAATCACGACAAAACGGCTGGACGAATCTGGATGAAATTTGGCACAGGCATAGGATACACTCTGGAATAGGACATAGGCTACTTTTTATCCTGGAAAGTCCAACCCCAATACCACGCGGGCGAAGCCGCGGGCAAATGCTAGTTTACTCATAGCTTGAGGGGAATGTCCTTGTAAAAATTTAGCATTCAGTATATAAGTCTCATACATAATGTACACTTAAAAGAATTAAAAAAAAATAAAAAAAGCCAGCATTACTCACAAAATCTCATACTCATCGTAATATTTCATGAACATGTCCGTAGCGTTGACAGAAAGTGTGATAGTCCCGCGAGGGTTGGCACTCTGCTGCAGCCTTCGCTCCTCTCTCTCGCGTTTCAACCTGAAAGTTATTTCGACTTTAGAATGGTCCAATAACTTTATAACCACAATCTTTTGATCATTACAAAATTATTTGAATTCAGTTCAGTTCTTTTTTGGCTTATATTTAATCTATCATTTGTATTAGACAATGCGATTATGCTTTGCAGATAAAAGTATATGATTATAATATAAATCATCATCATCATCATCCTTTTTTTTTAATGTTCCCACTGCAGGGACAGGTCTCCTCTTAAGAGAGGGAATGGGCCGTAATCCACCACGCGGGCACAGTGCGGGTTGGTGGATGTCACATGATAATATAAATATCCAAAATTTTTCTTTTGTCAGTAAACAACAGTTTTGTCTATTTGTGGGCCTGTCTGTTTGTTCAAGCTAATCATCGAAACGGCTGGATCGAAACAAAAAACAAATTAGGTTGGTAGATATTTAAAATTCAACCTCAAAAGAAAAGCAACACAAAGTTTTTATGCAAATACCTCATTTTACATCGGCAAAGCTGCTGGGTGGCTAGTAGAGAAACTAGTCAATAGTAATACTTATCATGCAAAATATAATTAAAAACATACCTTTCATATTCCTCTCTGATTTCTCTTGGAGTACGAGTGCGAAATATTACTTCCCATCCCTCTACCTCCAATCCGCGTTTCCCTTTAAACCAAATAAATGTTAAAGTAATTTTTTGCAGTGTGATCCAGTATGAAAAATTTTATATATTTTTCTGACTAAATCCCGAACAGCAGGATCCGGCGGTGCGGTAGGCCCAGAAGACAACGATTTAAACTCTTACAATAATAACAAATAATATTTATTTCCGTTCTGGTACGGGCGAGAGGAGTGTTTAAGACTTTTATGAGATAAAACCAACATCTTTTCATTCAGCTGCTTATTGTGTTCCAAGGTTATAGTAACTCTTGACCTACAGCCCTAAGGGTCGGTTCATATCTGACGGATGATGCGTCGAGCGTATCATCGGTCGCGTCTATTCGGTCGAATGGGTCGGTTCATATCAAACGGAAAATGCGTCGAGCGTATCATCCGTCCTGCCACTAGTCTCAGTTTCTACGTTTAGCATCTACAGAGCAGTTGTGTTGCGTGATATTGAATTTTAAAATAAAGCCTATCGAAATTATTGCTATTTGGGAGGCTTGTAATTATAAACTAATTGATTGGAAGTAAGTCTGTATGCATCAATCAAAATACACGTAGAGAGTGGCGCGCGCGACGTTACCGCTGTTACGTCGACCGATAATGCGTTGACGGAAACGGAATAAACGCTGTACGCTCGACGCACTAACGCATCATCGGTTGAGTGTGAACGGTCAAGTATTTTTCTATACATTTGTCTGTTCTGGCGTTACGCGACCGATAATACGCGACGCATGTTCCGTCAGATATGAACCGACCCTAACATGAAGGTAATGGCACCATAAGGAAGGTTTATTTATATAAAAGAAAAAACTAACTGATATCTCAATATACAGCCAAAATTATAGGGTATACAAGCAACACTGCTAACAAGTGTGCCACACTCGCTGATCTGGCCATGTCAGTATCCACATGATATATATGGAAACTGACTTGTAGAGCTACACTTGATACACGCCACGCGACATCATTATTATATACCAAGTTACCATACAAATTACGCGTGTAACACGAGTGCGTCTAACGTATTTCTAGCTTGAAATTTTGCTCAAGGCTTCTTTTTATGACATAGGCGAGCACTAAGAGAGTATTGTCAAAAATTCACCCCATAAAAGAATGAAACAGGGTTTCAAAGTTTGTAAACTGCTGGCAGACTTATAATAACACAAATTTGAACATATGGATGTATCTGTCGCCAACTAACCCTTTCAAAAGGAATTTTTGGTAATAGAAAAACCCAAATTGAATAAATCAAGCTGTTATTTGAAAGCACTACTGGTGTATGTAAGGTCCGAAAATTAATTCAAAATGCTTTGTTTAAAAAACAATTGAGTTTTTTTATGAGTGTATAAACAGTCAGTCTAAATTTGGTCAACTGGACGATATTAATACCCTCATTATTGTGAATTAGCTCTCTTTTCATCTTATATTTTTCATATAATGTCTCATGCCTTCTGGCAAAGGTGTCCTCAAGCTGCTCCCACTGTACTCTGTTACACAACAACTATTGTCCAATTAGGATCCGCTGTTAGTTTCATCTCATCCTCCCATTTCAACTTACAGTTGTAATAATACAGTTATTATCACTACTACAAACAAGTCAACACTTGCTTAACCTTTTTATACAGTAGGATATTACAATATAAGTTTAAAGTAAAAAACTCACTGGGAGGGTATCCCAAAATGTTTATTCTTTAAAGAGAGTATTTAAACAAATCTTACCAAGTGTATCATAGATGGCTCTCTTATGTGAATCAGACAGCACTTCATACGCCTCTTTGACTTTGTTGAATATTTGTTCTGCCCATTTTTGTTTATTCGGATCAGTGCTGTGTTTGTCGGGATGGAACATACGCGAGAAGCGGCGATATGCACTGTTTATTTCTTCGGGAGGAGCCTGTAACACGACATAGGGACATCGAGTTTGAATAGCAAGATTTTTTTTACATCAAACCTGCCTAATTTTATATTGTAAGAAATTAAGTGCTTCCAAATCTACCCTCTAATCTATTGTTTTAGCCTATCTTGGTCATGATTTAGGGTAATTTGACTCAAAAACTTTCTAATTTATTTAAACTACTAAATATGTCCTAATTTGGAGTTTGGTTTCCACACTACCTATACTATCATGCATCTTGGAACCAACTAATCAGTAAGGGTACTGATTGGTTGGTTTGATTACAGTTGGGGAACCTTATATAAAACAGTACCATGAAACCAGCTGCTGAAATGATTATTCAGCCATTAAATCCTACAGCTAGGTAAAATATCAATAAATTTTTAATTACAACTACTTGATCACTCAAGTAGTTGTAATTAAAAATTTACAATTTACAGCAATTTTTATGGCTCACGACTATGGTATGCCATAAAAATTGCTGTAATGTGCTGTGGTCATAAGTATGATAAACAGTTTTTTTTATTATTTGTGAGCAGAGTAAATGTTCTATTAGAAATTTAAAACATAATCTCAATATCATTCAGGCTGAGAGTTGAATGACAATAACTAAACTGAGCAAGCATATTGAGATGGCTGATGACTGAAGATTTTGAGGACAAAAAAAAATGTTTGGATTTTACATATCAGTGGAATACTTTTGATTAATTCATAGTTAATTAACAGAGGCTAAAGGTTCTTATAGATTGAGATTATCAAATGCAATTCTACATCCTTGTCCTGCAATTCTAATTTTATTTAAAATTCAAAAAGACTAATATTAAAATAAAATGTAGTGTCCCTACAGCTTAGGCCGATGCAAACATGTTCACTATATTTTCAAGGCATCAAATGATTAAAAATACAGGAAAATAAAAAAAAACTGTATAAATTCTACTAGAGATTTGCAGCATACTTAGACCTTTCGTTACTAGACCTTTAACCAATTTTGATTAATTGGGATAATTGTGAGTAAATTATGTTTTAAATTTAACATTCAAATAAATCTAATAAGAAGTCACAGGTGTATTTACTACAACCTAATAAATATTGCATCATCCAGCACAGCAATTAAGCTATAAAATAAAATTCTTCATTCGCAGTTAATAAAATACTATAGTATTTAATCATTTATAAGATAACCTGTCCAGTTTTTTTAGCATTCTGATTTTTTTATGGGATTCTAATGAGTGCAGGATGCACCGCTCCTAACCTCAAAAATAATTTTAAAATACTTGCATCCAAAACTATATACTGATAAATAATACAAGTAACTCTCTTATTTATAAGAAATATTTGCATTACACGATAAGAGATTGATTTGTGTCGTTATATAATATTGATAGTGTAAAAATAATGAAAGCAATTCTTAAAATGCACGTGATTTATATTTACCGTCTTTGAAACATTCAGTAACTGATAGTAATTATCTTCCAGCAGGAGATTATCACCTTCTTCATCCATTTTCTATAGTAAAACTATAATTTTATTATTAAAAAACCAACAATCAGTCCCTCCAGTGAAAGATGTTACTTGACTTTTGCCGCTGCAATGACAGTACGGGGGCGCCACTTGAAGGACTAAATGGCACAGATAACTTATATAAATATTACAAGCATTTAACTTTTTCAAACTTGCCAGTATTACAACTCAGATGGACAAACTAAACACAGGATCTTTTCTTTCAATATCTAACAAAATAGTTCGTTGATTAGTTCAGATTCATGACGAAATGGCAGCAGCCGGCAGCGATACGGCGAGTATTTTCAGTGTGAAATAATTCCAAAGTTACTTAACCTACCTACTGCAGGGGCCCTTCAGGCTGCAGGGGCCCTTCAGGCTGCAGGGGCCCTTCAGGCTGCAGGGGCCCTTCAGGCTGCAGGGGCCCTTCAGGGTCGAAGCCTCCCGGAGTCTAGAGGGAAGTGGGAAACTGTTACCTCGACTCCAGGAATAGGGCAAGGAAGGTACGGGGTAGGTTTTTTAGTCAGTAAGAGTCTGACACTAGTCTCCCGCTCCACCCAAGAGCGGGTTTCGTCATTGGATGATTTTCACCTACCATAAAAAAAAAAAAAAACTTAACCTACCTAAAAAACCTGTAGGTAGGTACCGCTTAAAAAAATCATAAAGGGCGGTCCGGCCGTTCACGTGGCTACATTTTTTCCCTTCTTTGAAACTAGCCAAGAGAAGACTAAGCGCGTGGTGTCAGAAAGCTGTAAGTGGTTGTCAGACCCCTTCAACATAATTGTCACTCGCGAGGATATTTTCATAAGTTTTATTTTTTGGAAGTGGGAAAACGTCTAATGGCTATTTCCGCTTGTAGGGTGAACTTGTAGGGTGAATGAGTATCAGTCTGACTAAAAACCCACCTATGTCAGTTCTCATAGGTCGCCCGAAAGGGAATCCCAAGATTTTAAAAGACCAGGCATGGGTTGACTTTTAGTCAGTAAAAAATGCCCTCGCGCCTATAACGGGTTTGGATAATTTCCCATCTAACAAAACACCCTAGGAATGTTATCATAGTTCTTAGGGATCACGGATTTCCTGTTCAGTAATTCCTTGTGACTCTAGCGCCCACTATGCCTATGGTTCTTTTTAAGGCGCGTACAGACTAGAGGGCTCTAGCAACAGCCAGAAAGCTAGCGGATCTCTTTGCGACTTCCAAGCCTGGAGCGCAGGCGTCTCTTGACATGGTGACTGAACCAGAATTCGGTGCAAACAGTTACTATTACTGGTGATCGCCTTCACGAGGACTTTGTCTACACTAATATGATAAAGAGGTAAAGTTTCTTTTCTTGTTTGTAGGAGGTAATCTCTGGAACTACTGGTCAGATCGGAAAAATTATAGCAACAATAGAAAGCTGCTTTACTCCTGAGTGACATAGGCTGTATTTAATGTAAGCGGGCGAAGCCGCTGACAAAAGCTAGTATATTATAAGATGGTCTACGCTAGAGAAGCCGAACACAAAGCACCAGCAGAAAGCTGCTTGGGAAAAGCATCGCCGTGTCCTCGTGGGGGTGATCGGTGGCGGCGACCTCTCGCGCCGGGCCCTGATTCAGGCCATGGTCCGCAGCGAAGAGGAATGGCAGGCGATTGCCTCCTTCTACGAAGCAGTAGGTAATGTTCGTAAAGGGGGAGGCCGACCGCATAAGGCAAAGGCAACAGCGCCTTCGCCGTAGCCGTCGCCGCCGCGATCCTGCCGTTATCCGGCCACCGTAGACACTAGCTCGCGGACGGTGAGCAATGGGTAGCTCGCCGTCCGGTCGTCTGGTAACTGTCCAGACCGAGTCCAAGTCATCAACGGCGCGCACCGTTACCGCGCGCCTCAAGGAGTTTTCAGCAAACTGGAGGGGCCCTTCAGGGTCGAAGCCTTCTGGAGCCGCCGGTTAGTGTGAAAGTGTTACCGCGGCTCTAGGAATAAAGCAAAGAAGGAATGGGGCAGGGTTTTTAGTCAGTAAGAGTCTGACACTGTTTCGTCATTCGATGATTTTCACCTACCGTAAAAAAAGCGGAAAGGGTGGATCGACGAGCGACATTACACGAAAGTGTGGTATAGTGGTCAAAAAGTAACCTGAAGCTTTTTTTATGAATATTTTTCTGTTCGCTTCTGACCACAAAGTTAAGCCACCATTCGAAAGACCTGTGCTTGTGACCTATCAATTTTATTGAGAAATGTTATTTATTTTCTCGAGTAATAATGTTGAAAAACGTCGCAATTTAAGCAAGTAATCTTTCGGCTCCATAACAATTTCATTTTCGGCTCGAGCCTTTACTGCATAGGTACAAAAATGGAACTTTTTTTTTACAATTCTGACGTCGTTCCTTCATTATACCCTCTTTTTTCCAGCTGTGAAGTTACTGAAGACTATACTTGTTCAAACGTAGCGGCTGTTTAGTTAGGAAGGTATTCATCATCATCATCATCATTTCAGCCGAAAGACGTCCACTGCTGGACATAGGCCTCCCCCAAGCGCCGCCACAAAGACCGGTCCTGTGCGTCTTGCATCCATCGGCTTCCAGCAACCCTGACCAGGAAGGAAGGGAAGGAAGGAATTATGCCTATTGTAAAATGTAAGAAATACACTCATAGAGACACTTATTTATTTATTGATGAATTGAATACATAATACTTAGAATACACTTAGAAACATATTACTAATCACATCATAAAGAAAAATAAAACGGTTTTTCGCTATCAAATAATTTGGTATAATACTTACAAATTGTTTTTAATACTCTTATTACTAGCTCTTAAAAAGATTTAATGTCTTTGAGTTTGACTAGGTCCCATGTTATATTACCTAATGATATGACATGGGGAAAAAATGCAGACTTTTTATGTAGACACAAAACTAATAAAACTACCTAAAAAAAACGCTTATGTTATTTTAATTGTCAAAAAATATTACAACATTGAAACATACATCGAGATTTCTGTACTATGGAAATTACTCTAACACACATATTCTAGGTACCTACATAAAAAGCGACGATTGTTTTACCATTGACTTGACTATTACGAGTATTCACCTGTTTCCATTGGCTTTCCCTAAGTAATAGTCACGGGAACATCAATCATTGAGATCATTAGGGCGTAAATTGGTTATGAGACTTTCATAATTTTAAAATCGACAGATGAAGAGCCAAATTGACTTATAGGTATAGAATCAGAGGATTTTTCTGCGTCGTTTGAGCTAGGTCCCTTTTAAAATTGTAACACTTTTTAGCGCCTGATATACTAGAACTTTGGTTGATGATAATGACATTAGTTTTAATTTCGGACAATTTTGCTCCCTAGGTACTACAAAAAAGCAACAAGGGAGTAATGTTGTATGGCTACTTTGTATTAAGCGCCATGATTTCTCACGATATATTAATGATATTCAGTAAATAATCAAACTAAAAGTGTTAAATTTAGAAGCTAAACAAAAACTAATAATGATGTAAAAATAATCAATAATTTAATTGTATGAGTGCTGACTGGAAAGACAGCGTTAGCTTCGAAAATTGAATTGGCCACAATATGCTTGTATGCTTTGTCTGATTGTGAAAAGTGTGAGTCGAAAGAAAACGAGGAAAGTGATCAAGTTCCTTCCTTAGTTAAGAATGAAATACGTCTGATTCTTGAGCGCATATTAACGGTGTTGAGAGTTTCATGTCCTTCAGAATACTTAAATACTAATTTACAATAGGAGATGTTCAAGGTGAACGCTCGTTGGGCAATGCGTATTAGAAGTAACAGCGTGTGAGATGTCAGATTTTTAGAATTAGTGAAGGATAAAGAAGAACAATTTATCCAGAAAATAGTGTCTTTCCAATCATACATCGCAGTATTTTTTTTTTAATCCTGTTTACAAAGCTCACCGAAAGAAAAATAAAATGTCGCCTAATACAAATACCCTTTTACCCGTCGATATGAAATTTTGAGTGTTTTTTTTAAGTATGTTTGACTTTTGCCATTCGTACTGTTTTTTTAGTTGTCTTATTGGTCACACATCGTAAAGGACTATGTTCATACATTTACAAAGGAGTTTCATGAGAAAAAATGAGAATTGTTAAAACTACCAATTTAACACTTTATTGATTTTTGTGACAATAATAATGAAAAACATAAGACATTTGGAAATTCGCAGCAGTTTGTTCGTTTAATTATTTTCTTTTCATAAGAAAATAACCTACGTTCATTAACCTAAAAATATCGTGAATAAAATGATTGAACACTAGGAATTGTTTTTTGTAGCTTGTGGTTAAGGTGTCTTAGTTGTTACTGCCTTATCTCAAAAATCCAACCTGTATTCTGTAGGTAGTTCAATAATCAAAATATATTGTAATTTTTAATGAGGGAGGCACTACAATCGTCTATAGTGATAAAACTTGGCACATGGGTAGATCATACCACATCACACAGGAGATAAAACCCTTTTAATCCGAATAGTATGTTCCCTAACTCTCGACTTGCTCGCGGGTCAAGACGCTAGTCTAATTATATAATCAAAAATTAAATGCATCATTTGAGATTGGCTGTACCTATAGCTTTGCCTTAGATGTTGTTTTAGCCTGAATAAGGTCTAAAGGAACATAAAAGTGAAAGGATTGAATAATAGGGAATATGCATACAATTTGCTAAATTAAATAATTTTTAGCTCTGGTAAAACAAAAGGGATAAATATCTTCATGAGTAATGAAGTTGTAAAGTTTAACGAGGCTATAAGAAAGAGAAGTCCGACATGACGTCAAAGACTGCTGACACCGTACAGGCGTCATAGAAAGCGGCGTCTAGGTGAGAAAGAGAAAGATGATATTTGCTTATAATTGTCATATCTTGTTTGATTGTCTAACAATTTTGATACTTTTTTTTTCGTTTTTTTTTTTGTATTCTATTTTTGTAAATTGAAATTTATTCATAAACTGATGCATATTCACTATTATTTCATAAACCTAAATAAGCTGATATGAAGAGACATTCGCACTATCGTACTTATATGTAAGTTGATTGAAATGATTTTATCTACATCTTGACAATGTTTAAATTACTACAAACCAGAATTTTGATAAACTTACAACTCTAGGGACATTAAAGCCGGTATAGGTACAACAATACTTACCATAGATTTCTAGTGTAAATCACTTTAAAAATATATTTTTCTTAATTTTTTTTAAATTATGTAATTGATCTGATCAAAAAATAAAGTAAGCTTTGGTTCCTTAATTAAGCTTCTACATTAGGGACTAAAGCAAAGTAATCAGCTAAACTATCCAAAACTAGAAATTGACGAGTTGCTCGTTTTGGAGAATGTAGATACATAAAAAGCTTTAAAAACATTCATATCTAATGTAAAGGTTACTGTGTATCACAGTACCTAGCACTATAATTATAATAAAATACAAGCGACAAACACCTGCTTCGCAAGGTGCAGTCTGCTAACGTCCAGATTTGTATGAAACTGTTAAATATTATTACAAGACACATATATTAATGAAGTAATCTCAAAAATGTTATAACTATTATTAATACACTGAAAATTTCCAGAATGAATCCTCTACTTTGAAGAACAAAGTCAGGCAACTTTATTACCGTATGGCATTGTTATCATTATGGCTTGGCACCCAACATTCAGCCCAGTAAGGTGCCCGTAAATATAAGTAGTCCGGGATAGTGCCACGTTGTGCAAATATACGTTGCGCGGTAAGGTGCCACATCGTGCAAATATACGTTGTTCGGGACGATGTCACGTCGTGCAAATTTGCGTTGTCGCCAGGTACGATCTATCGTTGTGCAAATATTCGTTGCCCAGTAAGATGCCGCGTCGTTCCAATATGTGTTGCTCGATAAGGTGCCACGTCGTGCAAATATACGTTCCCCGGTAAGGTGCCACATTGTACCAATATACGTTGCCCGACACGGAACAAGTTAATTACAAGTTTATTATATACTACGACTGACAAAAAAGTGACCATATTGTATAAGTATTTAAGAAAACAGATGTTCAGCTAGTGTACTTGCTATCTTCTTGTACTGATAATTAGAAATCAACCCTTTGCTGATGTAATTGTTAAGAAAAGCCACCCAAACCAATCCAATCAGTGCGATACTTAATTTGCCTTCTAATAAGCCTTACACACGCAAATATCACAGTAATCGCTCAATATTTTCTATGTTTTGCACATAATCAGGTACAAGTCCGACGTTACAATACTTTACCAAGTTTCTCCAAAAAATGAGACAATAAGATTGATGACATTTAGCTGCGCATACAGAGAATTTTCTAATTAGGCTGTTGGGAATGCTTCCAGTGATCATCAAGGAAAATGTTTTGATTGTTAATAGTTGGCGCTCCAAGCCCATACAGATGTCCGCTGGTACTTTCGATGTCGCCCTCGAAGAAAAACTGTAAAAAAATATATTCATGTAACACACGATTCTGATACGACACGCGTCTTTTTTAACGTATTGAGAGAAGTGAAGACGGTGGGTAATCGTAGTTAATCTGAGGATTTCATTATTTGATTCAATTATGGAGAAAAGTAAGTCTTTCGGTTTGATTCCTTTTGAGGATGCCCTTTGTTAGCTACCTCCGAAGTCCAATTCAAATACTTAAATCTTAATCAAAGTTAATCCTAACCTAACAAGACAATTGGTTCTGGGTAAATGGGTAAACATAACCGCCAACACGTTCGAGTGTAGAGTATTCGATCTTCACTAGAGTGGTGTCTAACATTTAACGGGCATTTAACATGACAGTTGTTATCTTCGTGTTTATTTTAAGACTCGCTCTTTCGGCAATTTTACTAAGGTCATAGAGCGTTCAGTCTTAGCTATGACTACTGTACCTATTGTCGGCATAAAATAATTGGGATTATTTAGAAAGTATTTTTCAATTAATTCGAAACAATTTCAAAGTCTGACGGATGCTGTTGTGTCAATAAATTAACTTGGAGTGATGCTTAGCACTACTACATCGCATTCAGGTCGAAAATCGATACCACTATGTATGAGTGTCAGTAAAAATTACGAGCCTTAGTTAAAATTTTAAATAGTTATATGTATGACTAGCTTTTGCCCGCGGCTTCGTCCGCGTAGTATTGGGGTTGGGGTTTCCGGCATAAAAAGAAGCCTATGTCCTATTCCGGAGTATCCTATGCCTGTGCCGAATTTCATCCAGATCCGTCCAGTCCTTTTGGCGTGATTGAGTAACAAACATCCAAACATCGTAACTTTCGCATTTATAATATTAGTAAGATAACCAAGACAGACATGCCAACCAAATACCGACATGGTTCGTGACCAATACTACTTGAGCTTTTCTTTTAATAATAAAACTAGTGTTAGACTGCGATGCCATCTGATACTTGATAGTATGCAAGCAGCAATGCAAACGTTGATGGTGAGGAGGCGCACTAGTTTATCAAGAGCCGCACCGAATGACAAGACTGCAGCAAGCAAATTCAAAGTCAAATTCTTTTTATTTCACACTAGCTTTTGTTAGCGACTTCGCCCGCATACATAAAATGTAGCCTATGTCACTAAAGCAGCTTTTTATTGTTGCAAAAATTTTCCCAATCGGACCAGTAGTTCCAGAGATTACCTCCTACAAACAAAAAAACAAACTTTACCTCTTTATTATATTTGTGTAGATAGTGTAGATAGGCCTACATGGGCACTTGTAAAACGTCAGAAGCTAGTAAATTACTTCAGTGCTTCGATATACGCGGTACCTTGAATGAATGCTCGTGCTGCTGTTGCTTAGCTTAACATAAGAGGTTTTTCAACTCCTTATTTCAGTAGTCTATCATCCAAGAGATCTGATATTCTAGCAAACGAAGGCGCAGGCAAAATACTAGAAATAAATAGCATTTATTGACAAAAACATACCTCCTTGATTTTGAAGAATGCCAGGCCTGTGAGGTGTGAATCAGAGCCAGCCTGGTGCTGTATTCCCATTCGACGAAGCTCCAACTGAGCAGCTACGTCTTGCAGACCACCTCTTAGGTTCTTGCATAGCTTCATCAAGTACTGTTAAGAAGTAGAGTTAATAAATTAGTATATAATGTTCATAAAAAAAGAAAAAACAATACTGGTATAATGAGACAAAAATAAATATTATTGATATTTTTTTTATTCATTTTTTTATTGATTGTTGTTTGATAAAAGTGCATGTACATTGTAGAATAAGAATAAAAACATAATTATTTATCAATTACTAGCTGCTCCGGTAAACTTCCCCCCTTTTAAACCTTCCCTGAATCACTATGATTATTTCAAGACCAAAATGAGCCAAATCACCCCAGCCGTTCTCGAGTTTTAGCGAGACATTAAATTTAAAATTTAATTAATACTTACTTTCACATCATAAATATTTCGGAAATACAGGCGAAGAGTTTCATAGAAGTAACATTCCTGGTCAGGTAGATTCTGATCCGTAAGCAGTTTGAGCAAATATCCAAAATCGTAACCGGAATGGAAACTCAGCCACCTTATATTGTCCATCAGCACAATACCTAAAAAAATAAAATAATAATTAATTTAATAAAAATAATTTAATTTAATAAAAGCTTCGACGACCATCTGTTGAAGCTGTCGTTACGCGGTAGAACCAAGGGCCTGATACAGAAGGCAGTACTCCTTAATACGGCTCGTATTGTGAGGAGGTTCCTGTTTCTGGAGCCCTAACCACTGGTAGCTTGGACCCTGTGTCCAACACCGGCGGACTACTATTTTTTCATATTTTTTAATGTTTTTTGTAAAATTATTTAAAAACATGTAAAATATGCATAGCAGATAAATAAACAGAATAATAATTTAATTAATAAATAAACAAAATTACCTGATGACATCAGAAGTTCGGCAAATTCTGAAGGTTCGATACCATACTCCTCATGATCTCTGAATCGTAATCCAGAATTTATCAGCAACATAATCGAGTTCTCTGCATACATGTCTGTCCTATAAACAAATTAATACATGTCACTTACACTTGGAACACTGTTTTCACAAATTAGCCGGAATTAGAATTTCCATATCCGTCAGTCAGAACTGACTAGAAAAGCTAAAACGAATTAAGGATGAGTTCAAGTCTAGAAAACTATATCACAATACAGCACTTGTTTACTTTCTACGTGACTGCTTTCAAATAGAAAACAAAATAAAATGCTTTGTAAAATAAGTGTTTATCCAAAAAAAAACAATAAAAAAATTAAATATATTAAGCATTCACAGTATTGAAATTCACCCTCATAGTCTTTAAATACACATTTTGTACTTACTGCAAGCTAAATTTGAAGTTAAATTGCCAAGTCGTGATGCCCTCTGGGGTATTACCATGTTCATCCATAAACGTAAGACCCAACTGTATAATTGTTAATAGGTCCACATTGGTCCTAGAAATATAAGATATTATATGAAATAATGCACAATTAGAAGACTATACTACTATTGATTAGTATTGCAAATGGTTAGATACCTCAACATCTCATATTTGTAAGCAGCAGAGGATTTGAATTCACCAGTAGGCTTTGCAACTATTCCAGGAAATTCAGTGTCCATTGCCACCCAGTGATACTTCTGCACAACCTAAAAATAAATAAATGAAGTGATTTAATTTAGGTACTTATATATCTACACACTTTATCTCGCGACAAGCTTTTTACGTCATATAAATTGTGTAATGATGTTAAAAATTATTAAACAAAAAGTTTATATTTTATTTTTACCACATATATAATGAAAAGTTTTTTTTTTACGTATTAGAATGAACCTTTAAAAAAAAAAAATTACATTCATATTGTCAACAAGTCCTTTCAATTTGATAAATATTATATAAAAGGATAAGAAACGTAGTCTGCTATTATTAGAAGTCTGTCACATTTAAATTTCAAATCAATCGGTCGGAGACATATGCTTCAAAATTGATTTGAAAGATTTCACCCGAACAAACATACATATACATTGCAAGTTAAATAAAAGCTTATAAAAAATCAAACTTCTAAGTGAATGCAATCTAAAAGAAAAGGTCGTTATGCACCGTTTAGGCGTATATTTTAATACCTACTAGGCAATCTAAACCTATAGGATCTCATAGCTATAGGAATCAGATGAAGCAAAGCAAGGCCAAAGTCTAAAGACTGTGAATTCGTTGTTAAGTCACACAAAAAATCCGTCTTATCTGAAGCAATTGAACTATTTACTTATGTAAATATGTATGGGACCCTCAGTGCGCGAGTACAAGACGCCAATGCCCAGTTAGAACTTATTTTATTAGGTCCGAAACTGGATGCGTTTGTATCGTTTTATTGCGCAGTTACTATTCAAGAGAATATTACAGAGTTCCTATGGCCGCCTTCCAGCTCCATTATCACACCCTGGCTACCATATAGGATTAAAGTACTTGTCAATACGAATCCAACTAGCCCAAACTCGATGGGGTTGAGTTGTTTTATTTCTGAGTTTTTATGGCTACCTTCCAGCTCCATCATCAGATCAGCTCCATGTCATCATAATATTGCATTGTCATGCGATTTACACCTGCATGAAAAATTGCAGCTCAATCAGTTCAAGATATCATTATAGTTTCATTACAAGCTAAAAAGCTTGTAAAAAGTAAGTAGGTACTTTCAGAATTTTATTTATATTGTGTTCTAAATCAAACACAGGTAATGAGACCTTAATTTGGTAGCAAAATTACTATGAAAAAAAATACATTTATTGCAGTTTCTCTATCAACTGTTTGCTATACTTACAGTATACACCAAAGCATATAGTTAACAATCTACAAACTGAAAAAAATAATACCCACATTTACCATTTACTGTAGAAAAAAAATGTCGACTTTAGGACCTGAGCAATTATGGTATTCAGAAGATTGAGCACTTGGACTGTAGCATAATAAGCCTTTATGTGGAGAATCTCCTCTTCATGATGTGACTGGACATTTCATGATAATATATTTATATTTTGATGTTGTGTCAATCCACCTTTGGTCATTAGTCAGTAATGTAGAATTTAAATTATAATAAAATAACCAAGTATAACTTTTACATGAGCAATACAAATGTATTCTTCATGTAAAAGTGCCCGTTTTTAGAATTAGTTCATAAAGGCAATCCTAACATTGTCGCATTAATTGAATGATAGAAGGATTGCTGTCATCAATTAGACAGCCATTGTGATCATAGATTTAAATCTAAAATTGTACATTTATTGTACTACTGTACATTAAATTTTATTCATTTCTATTCTACTCAAAGCTATGTTCAAATTGCTGATTGAATGCAGATTTGTGTTGTTATTTTTTTATTTCAACATTATTATCTGACAACCTTTTGAAAATTGTTACTCACTTTTAATAGAGAGACACTAAAAGTGAATAATAATTGCCAAATTACATCATGCAAACAAAATTAAATCAGCACCTCTTGTCCATATAATCATATGGTCAGTAAGAAAGGTTCTATATCATTAAATGTTATCATTTCATCAAATAGTTATAATATCATGAAGTGATCAACTCTAAGATCTAGTCATGACATACATATCAGAATTTTAATATGCATAAGAAATAAGTCTGTTAAAATAGATGTGCGGTTTAAGAAAATGGATAGAATAAGAAATGAGTATGAGAGAGGAAGCTTGAAATGGTTGATGCTTGGTGGTGTTACAATTGATTAGTGTGAATTAAAGTTGATATGATAGATAGAAATTTTAAGAATCTGTCTTTAATAAACTCTTCAGCCCCAAGCAAATGCCGACGTTCACACACCTATTTCATTTATCGCCATTTTAATACATACACACCTATTGTCTTTCTGTCTCTAATTATGGCATTAGAAAGGTTAATACATGTATTATGTTGTGGCCAAATCAATTGATCACTTTATGATATAGCCAACTAAAACTGGTCAGAATGTTTAAACGTTAACATTCGATGATATGTCAGTCCCTTTTTGACAATATCATTGAAATAGGACTTCTATGATAATAAAATGTCCAAGAAAATTAGGCCAAATGAGGATGTATGGATATTGTCAAACTTTAAACTCTTGAGTCCCAAGCAAATACCATACCTATTGTCTTTCTATTATGTCTCTAATTGCAGTATTGAAAAGGTTAATGTATAAAACAATCGGTTGGTTTTATTTGGCCATTATTCATGAAGTGATCAATTTTTATGATCTAGCCACAACATATAATGTATATCAGTTGTTATGGGTACGTAGACAGAAACCCTGATGTTCAACAATCAATTTTACAAAGAAATATCACCAGTTACACTGGAATTGAGATCAAATGGGAAGAATGATAGTTCCATGTAAAATTCTAATATCCATCTATCTATCTATAAAGACATCACTCTATTCCACAATGTTCAGAGAAAGGGCAACAAAAATGGTTTGTACCATTCAAAATCTATCTTATGAAAAATTTCTGTACTTCGGGCTGGCATCCACAACTGTAGAGTTGCAACGATAGACTAAAGAGCATATTTTGCATATGGTATGAAAAATGTCTTAAAAACTTGACCTTACCACACTGGAATAACAGACAAAATGGCAGGCTTATTGAGGCATATAAAATGCTCAAAGAATACCATGATGTACCCAGCCTTCAAGACCACAATGTGTAACACTGAATGCCAACAATGATTTTCAAGGACACTCCTTCAAGTTATGTGAAAAGGCATTTAGAAAGATGCCTTTGAAGCAATTTTAATTGAAAGGGTCAGTGGGCCGTTATATGGGAAAAGTATTGTGAAAATTCCCACATTGAACATCTTTAAAAATCTGTTTTCTATACGCGTTAACAGCCGCTAGTGTGTTTTACCAATCAATAATAATAATTATCTGCATCTACCATCATATTGGAATACGACGCAGTTGACAAAATCAATGGAGATTCATTGATAAAAAGCTGATAGTCCAATCACCGTTAAAATTTACCAAATACATATAAATATATAATTTAAAACTATACCACCGTTAACAGAAACTTATACGAACATTCAATAGTTAAAAATTTTGAGGCACCTACCTGTCTAACATAATGAAACTCTTCATGAAGATTATAGCACCAAACATCTCTGATGGTGATGGGATGATCTGCTAAAGCGTTATCTACAGCGGGGCCACTAATATTATTATACATTTTTAATTAGTAAATTACTCCATAAACAAATGAATTGAAATTACAACATACAAGAATACTTCTGCTCTGTTACTGGATTGATTGTGGGGGCGGAATGGAATTGATTGGAATATAATTGAACTACGATAGATATAAATGCATATACCTATTTATTTTGCGAAAACAACAAACAGAAACTGCAGTCCACAGACTACATATAGAAACGATACTACGAGCAAACCACAGAATATTACAAGTTTGCTTTTCAGCGGCATCGACAGCGTTGTTCAAATTCGAATCTACGAATAGGGAAGAAAAACACAAAACTATGGCTAGGTGGCGTTGCTTCTTGTTTCAGTATTGGTGATAAAGCAAATAACTGATACACGACTCAAGTTTCTTGCAAAATCGCACGTTTTTTGGCAAGAGAATTTTCGTGCTCAAATTGGTACTTGGACTCTTTCTTATGAAATGAAGATGTATTTAAATTTCTACATAATATATTTTACTTTTACTGTGGCCAAATAAACGTGTTTTTCTTTCTATCTTATTTTTTTGTATAAAATCCAGAAAATACACGAATACCTACTATTTGGTGGCCAGCACAAAAGGTCCATTCAAATCGTATCTGACTCTTCCCTTAACCAAAAGTCCATCCACGACTCTAAATTCAAAGGTCATGGGGCGTTTATGACCCGCTTTATGAAAGTTCGCGTACACAAAACAAATCAGTTTTAAATTGTAGATTTCAGTCTCACTTTACAAAATATGTATTTTTTTTTACGTATCCAATGTCCGAAAAAAGTTATTTAACTTTTAAAAAGTTAAAAAACCTTCTTTAATAAAACAGAATTTTTTACTTTTAGCATTGTGGAAACGTGTGTTACAAGCAAAATAAATATATACTTGTATAACTCCGAAATACCTCTTTCGCTTGTACATTTTTGGTAGTATAGAAAAAACAGGTAGACCACTACCAAAGAGTGTAACTGTATAATATGCGGTTAGAGTGACTGTCTAGGCATCGATCTAATTAGTCCGGTTAAGAGAACAGACTTGAGGTGATCTGCGAGATGGTATTAAAAAAAAGCGTGCATGGACTTACCCTGCTTGGACTGCGCCGCAGTCGTTCGTCATCTGTCGATTCGGTTTGTGCCTATACACAAACACACTTATACCTGTGATTCTGTCATTTTATCGACAATAATATTATACGTATGTATATTTTAGAAGATCCCACACGAATTGGAAGAAATGGCATTAAATAGTATTACTGCTCGTGTACACACGGCCGCCGCACTGGTGGAAGCTGTGCGCAAGTTGTAACCGTAGTTTGCTTTTATCATGGGACAGGCAACAAGATGTAATAGGTGCACCAGCAGTCGTTTTAATTTTTTTTTTCGGTGGAAAAATCATCTAGTGACCCCCAATGATCCTCTGTTCCTCGCTCTTGGGCTGTGATAATTACTATTAGATACTTTTACTAACTAAAAACCCACTCATGTTTCATCATTGTCTTTCATACTGGGACCGAACTTTCCTTTTGGGAAAAAATCCTTGGCACCAGTAGGTTTCGACCCTACTGCGTTCGGCCTCCCCCTTTACTAAAATTAGGCTTCGTAGGAGCTGACCACCTGCCAGTCTGCTTCGCTTCGGACCATGGTCTTGTATCAAGGCCTGGTGAGAATTGGGTGGTTCTCTGCCCGATCGGGGCACACCCCAACCGTGTCCTCTGAGCGGTTCAGTGGTGACCCGGAAGTCACTTCCACACTGAACTTCCCGAACTGACCGAGTTTGTGTAGAACCTGCGTCATGTAGAAGTTGAGGACGCCGTAAAGTCTATCCAATTATGCCCAAACCTTTTTAAATGAAATAACAATAGATATGGATCAGGCAGAATATAAATATTACAACTTGATTTTAATTTTATATCCCATAAAATCATCATAATCAATCTTTTTAATGTTCCCATTGCCTCCTTTCTAGTAAAAGGCTTGGGCCGTAATCTACCGCGCAGTCCCTTAAAGAGATTAAAACAACTGCTTTTGATAAAACTAGCACATTATAGTTTCTTTCCCGTGGGAATTTCGCCATGGCAAAATATCCAATGCCACTTAGGGATGACTGGCTTTCGACTGACAAAAGTATTTTTGGAATCGGTCCAGTAGAGTTAATTCATTACAAAAATACTTTAAAAATGTCTTAAGTAAGTAAAATATTTTTTCTCAATTCTCCCATTGCTAACAAGAATGCGACCCATACCACTGTGTTGCAAATACGTTTATCTATACATCTTGATATATTTCGTTTGTGTACGCCGTGGGTCAAATGTCCGGGCAAAATGCCCAATGACCATTAATGGATCTCAAGCTTAGAGCATTTAAAGTGATTTGATGATTATAGAATTGCTAAATGGACTTTAAGAAGGCACAAAGATTATAATATCCTACGGTCAAAAATCTTTGAGAGAGCGTTGAGTTTAGGTGACTTAAAAGATTTTGCGCCCAAATCAGAAAAAGATTTTAAAAAAACAGCAAACAAAACGTCACTGACGCAATCATAGACAAGTCTTATTTTAAACAATTCTAATCTGTGATCTACTCTCTCTCCTGTTAAAAAATGTGGAATAAATTGAATAAATTTCTCATTAATGTTCCGTTAATTGTTGTTACAAATGTAGTATATTAAATTCTTGAAATAATTGTTGTAGTGGTATCAGTGATCAGTTTTAAATAATTGAGGTAAAGTTGTTTAGTCTACGTTGTTATTTATTGTAGTTTTAACGTTTTATAATTCTTGTAACTGTAAAAAATATCGTGTTTTGATTTGATGACCAGTTAGAAAGTTATTAACTATTTTTTTATTTATAATCTATTGCCACTATCCGGTGAAGGCTTTTATGGTAATCGTAAAATGTGTAGGTGGTTTAGTTGTTTTGTGATCGTTCGTAATAGTATGACTGTTTCAAATTTTGAATCATTGCGGCGTTTACTGTGAGGTGATAAAAAGTATAAATAAAATTGGGGCTATCAAAGTTTTCACCCAGTGGTATGTGCTATGTCAGAGATGCACCAATAATTTTCACTAAGCAACACATCAGGCTTTCCCCTTGCAGGAGCATAAATTACGCACAGAAGCATATCGTGTGTGAAAGTATCGTGCTATTAAATAAATCTTACTAATATAATAGAAACGGGCCATAATGGTTTTGCAGCGAAATTATGCTCCAACTTGATTTAATTTAGTAATGTTTTTATGTTTCTTCTGACTTGACTATTTTAACAATATTTACTATAGTAATAATATTACTTAATTAAATATTATTTATTATAGCATTATAGTTTTCCTCCTTTTTCAATCTTAGCTACCTAACAATAAAATAAACATGTCTTAACTTATTAACCACAATATATCCTTACTAATGTTCATTTTGCATGTCTAAATATGGCCAGAAAATAGAATATAAAAAAACAAATAACATTAGACAAATTCTTATCATACACTGAAAACTGACACACAATTCATCTTTCCGTATTAAGATAAGATTACTGAGATCTTATTTGATTCAAATAACTTTCAGTAGCATAGATATTGTGACGACAGTCACATTTCATTTCAAATAAGAACAAAAAAGGTATATTTTTACTCAAATAAGAATGCAGTAAACCAACAGTGTGACTTATCATATTAGGATTGCAAGCAAAAAAAAAACAAATCACGATTTTAAATAAATATATTTATTACAATCATGTATAGGAAGGCCAGTAAAGCAGGTATGTGCCCATTACATTTACTTGCTCTAATTGACTGCATCAGTGTCACATTTTGTGAGCTGCATATAAATAAAGAGCTCCGTAAGTGTGTTAAACTTCCTCGTTGATTCCACCATATTTGAATACACTCCTAATCTACTTAGCCTTTTGAGTACCTTAATTACAGACACAATTTAAGAACAATAGGTGTGCGAACACCGGTGTTTGTTTGAATTAATTATTTATTTATTTGGTAAGACATACTAGCAGCTACAAGCTGATGCGTGTGTTTCATATAGTTTGGAGATATTTAGTTTGTCCAATTGAATTTTGAAGCTGTTCAATGTAGGAGCTTTCACAACACTTTCCGGGAGCCTGTTCCATGCTGTTACAACTCGGTTAGGTAGAAATTGCTTTAAAGGCTTTTTTCTGGATGCATTTCCCCACAACTTGAGCGAATGTCCTCGTAAATGTTTATTGGCATTCAGTGTGTAAAGGTCTTGAAGGCTGGGCACATCATAATTAATGATGGGTAAAGAAATGTAAAGCGCTATTTGGTGCAGTCAATCTTGAAATAGGTTAGGTAAATGAACTAGAAATTTTTTATATACTACTAATTAATTTAAAATGGATACTCTATTTTTTAAATCAGATGTTAAGTTTCACTGAAAGCACAAGCTTGCTTACCTGTATGCCACTCACATAAAAAACCACTTTGTTCCCTCCTCATCTAACTAAAATATATACCCGTAATACCATTTTATATTGTTGTTTCCACTTACAATTATAGCAAAGGATTTATAGACAACAATCTCTTAAACATTTCTCTCAATAGCTTGAAACAAAACCTAAAAAGTCAATTTATCATCAAATTTAATAACTTGAGTTTCTTTCTTATCATTTTCACTTAGTTTTAAACATGTGCTTTAGTGAATTTATGTTTTAAATATAAAAATTTTAATTATATTTCTAATGCATCCTTCTAATCTTTCAATTACTGTAATTACAGACACAGAAGACAATAGGTGTGCAGACACCTTTATTCTCTTGGGGCTTAACAAATAAGAGTTTTTAAACTCTTGAGCCCACAGCAAACGCTAGCATTTGCATACCTAGTGTTTTACTTTTACGTGTCTAATTAAGTATTCGAAATTCAAAAGATTAAATTGTACTAAATTTTTTCATTGTACTATATTTTTGTCCATACTATATAGGTCTTTTGTAACTACACAAATAGCTTACAATTGATATTTTTCTTTTAGAACAGTAATAATATATGGATGCGAGGATTGTCCAGTTTCTTATTGTTTTAGAAACTAAACAAAAAGCCAAATCAAAATTAAAAACAATGTTTATTAGATCTAAACTTATTAAATATAATTTTTATGAAGTGCAAGAATGTTTGTTTGGTGTCTTTGATTAGATTCTTTTACTAATAAAAAATTATTGCTACTTTTGCTATTATTATTTATTCTGTGCTACTGGCTTGTTTTTTTTCATGTTGGGTACTCTGGAAGGAGCAAGTGTCAGACTTTTACTGACATAGACGGTGTTGCCATCTAACGGTGTTCCTTCTAACGCCCTTAACTTTCCAGGGTCATAGTGACTAACAATAATATATAGTCCTGCAGGCCTGGCGGGCAAGCCACTTAAATTAAGGCCTTTTAAATAATTAATATGACGCATAGACAAAATAGTTACGTCACTACGAAGTAGTAGCTTTAGTAGTTCTATGTTATATGTACATATACTAAAAAAATGTTCACTGTATTAACTCCTTTATAACCCTATAAAGAGATAATACAAAAGTATTGTATGGGTGCTCCAAAGTAGTTCGCGAAATATTTTCTTAACATTTTCCAGACCAGTAGTACTTAAATTATAGTATGATTTGTGGTCGTAACACGCATTTGTATTGGGCACGTCATTATCATGGAGGTAAGTCCCCTTTGAGGCATTACTTATAGAGGGGATTTATCGCCACGGCAAAAGGGGTGCCACGGCGTCTTCACATTCCGTTTGAGACAGGTCCTCACCGGACATAGTAAGTTCGGGAGAATCCGGATCAGGAAGTTCCGGATTCAGGCGGGTATCACCAGTGTGTGTACCGTGAAGAGCGTACAGTAGAGGTGTACCTTGCTTTGCTTAAACCACTGCCGCTATGTCCTCGTGGAGGTGGTAAGCAGCGGCGTCTTTTCATGCCAGGCTGTCATTCAAGCCATGGTTTGGAGCAAGAAAGAATAAAAAGCGTTCAAATGATTCTTTCGTACATGCTCACGCTACAGTAACCGCGACAGGAAACGCCCTGGGTATTGGGAGTTTCTGCGTGATATCCGGCCAAAGTCGTCGGCTGGATATCGAATTTGCACTCCACAGTATGTAAATCAGCCGGGCCTTGGTACAGGTCATGGTCTGGAGCGAGATGTGACAGGCTGTCGCCTCCTTCTCAGTCAATCAATTCAGCCGAAAGTCGTCCACTGTTGGACGTAGGCCTCCCCCAAATGTCGCCATAACGACCGGTCCCGTGCGTCTTGAATCCATCGAATTCCAGCAACCCTGACTAGGTCATCGGTCCACCTTGTGGGAGGCGAGGAAGACGGCGAGGCCTTTCAAAGCTTGAAAGGCCTCGCCGTTTTCCGTTACGCGGTCGCCATTCCAGAAATTTTCGGCCCCAGCGATCATCTATTCTGCGTTTTTCTTCTTCCTGTTCGTCTCCTTCTGCGAAGCAGTAATGCTTTTATAGAAAAAGAGGAGGCCGACCGCATCAGGCAACGGCGCTCACGCTCTCGGGCGAGCCGCTCGGCGGCCGGCAATCCGATCCGAACTTCTGGCCACCATAGGGGCGGGCTTGAGGGCCGCGATCAATGGGTAGCTTGCTGTCCGACCGTCCGGTAACCGGACTGAGGATTTTAGTCAGTAAAAATTTTTGACACTGTCTTCCGCTCCGCCCAAGGATGGGAAAATTGTGATGATTTTTGCCCTCTGAACCAAATTCCGAATAGCATGTAAATCACACCTAAGCATCTGCTTAGGTGCAGATGCTTAGGTGTGATTTACATGTTTTTTCTAAAAGGTACCGACTGTATCTACAATCGCACACACAAACTAAGACATAAGTGAGAAACATATGATGTGGTCGCTGATGGAGATACGTGGGAGAACATTCAGTTCGGTGGCTGAATTAACATTTTTTTCATAAATTTCTTGGTGCAGTATTGTATGATACGAAGTTCCAAATCCAACTTTTAGAAAAGAAACTTGTAAAAATATTCAACTCTATAGTTATATGAGAAAATGCCCTCTTTCATGAACGGTGCAAATGGCCAATAAATTATTAAATGATCGAGTGAGTTGACCCTAATTGAATTTGGTTCGATGACAGTCGTATAATGGCTGTCGCACATCCGTTGATATGATGTCGGCCATTTAGGTATATTCGACATGGACAGAAAGTGAAATATTAAAATGTAAATATTATATTGATTCTATCAGAGATATTATATTAAACAGATATGTTATGAGCGCGCAAAAGTGAGGACTCGAAAAGGTCCTAATTGGGACCTTTAACTCTCAAGCCTCAAACGAATGCACATTATTGTCTTTCTATTTGTGTCTCTAATGACGGTATGCAACGAATAGTGATTGGTGGCCAGAATAGTTCACGCGTAATTGATAACAATAGCTGTTTCATTTTTTCCTTGTTGGATTTATTACGCTATCCTTTTTCTATTATTTTTACTTGTTGTGAAATGTACAATGAACAAAAAGTATGTGTGTGTTCCGCTGCTGCGCCGAACAAGTTTTCTGGTTGTTTTGTGAGTGTATGACATATTTTTTTATTAGAATATCATTGAATATTTTACTATCTATATCTATAAAAGAAGAAACTGACTGACTGACATACCAACGCACAGCCAATACTACTGGGATTAGGAATAAAATATTTTGCACAAGGCTTCTTTTTATGACGTAGGCCAACACTAAAAAGGGTTTTTCAAAATTCAGCTCCTAAAGAGATGTAATGGGGGTCTAAAATTTTTATGGAGAACTCTACTTTTATGCGGGCGACGCCGCGGGCAGAGAGCTAGTCTTCCTATATAGTAACAATCCATGTAGTTTCAAGTGAGCTACGACGCGTTGGCAACCTGTCGTTCACGGGCTGTCCATAATTCAAAAGAACAACAAACTACATAAAACTTATAAGTTGTAAGAAGCCAAAACTTATAAAAGTCGTTGTGTGTACCCAATTGAGCACACACAACGACGAAGTCAAGAATATCGGATTAGCTTTCGTATGTACCAGTTTCGCTACAACCGCTTTTGCTCAAACTTGGATTAACATCAGCCGCTTGCCTAAAAAGTAGGACGTCGTATATTCAAAGTAAGTTGATTCAAGATAGGTGTGCTAGAAGTGGTCATTATAATTTGCTCTAAGATTTTAGAACCGCTAAAGAGCAAATCTAAAATCTAATATTACGAGGTATTGGCTTCGAAATATGCGAAAAATGTTGTCATTTTACTGGACAACTGATCTGACTGAATGTTTAGGAGGCCTGGCTATAGTGAGGGCATAGCAAATAAGGATTTTTGTTGACTACGGAACCTTAAAAATTTGAGTTGTACAAGTCTTTTTAATGGGAATTTGTTAGTGAAATCACTAATATTGGTTATGATAAAATCGAAACGAAAGGTTTTTTTTATGACCTTGTTATAGTTGAATTTATTTTCATCGATAGTGTAAGAAATAGTGTGTATTCATCATCAAATAAAAGTTATTGTGTGCAGAGCTGCTTTGGAAGGCCCGTAAAATTAAAATTTACGATCAAGGCATAAATAAATGTTTTTGTTTTAGTATCTATAAACTAACTTATTTATCCATTTGTTCCAGATATAAGGCATTTGGTTGTCAGAATGCCGTCGACCCACCTAAACCTACGCGAGGATGACGTGGTCCGGCTGGCCCTAGAGTTTCTACACAACCGCGATCTGCACATTACTCAACTATCGCTAGAGCGTGAAACCGGTGTCATTAATGGCAATTTCGCTGATGATGTCTTGTTTCTACGTCAACTCATCCTCGACGGCCAGTGGGATGACGTACTGGAATTTATTCAACCGCTCAGCGCACTCAAAGCTTTCGAAGCCGACAAATTTAATTACGCTATTCTAAGGCATAAGTATATTGAATTGTTATGTATAAGATCTGAAATTAAAGCTTATAATAATGTTGAAAATATAGTAGATGAAGTTGTGAAAGTCCTTAGCGATTTAGAGAAGCTAGCACCCTCGAAAGAAGAATACTCAAATCTATGTTTATTGTTGACTTTACCAAGTATTACTGATCATGCGCAGTTTAAGAAATGGAACCCCAGCAACGCGCGCGTCCAGTGTTTTAGAGAGGTGTATCCTCTCGTAGAACAATTCTTGCCTTGTGACAAAAAATCAAGCGGGTCCGTGTCTAAATGTGCGAAAAATGATCGATTAATGCAACTACTTATTAAGGGAATATTATATGAGTCATGCGTTAACTACTGCCAGGCGAAAGCCACAGGGTCCAAAGAAGCACAATCGAATGAAGTAAATTTTTCGAGATTACTCGATGGTTCTGGTTTTGACGAGTCAGATCTAAGCTTATTGTCATGGCTGCAATCTATTCCAGCTGAAACATTTAGTGTTCCATTTGAACAGAGAATGTTGAATGTTGACGTGGAGAAGTTGGAACGTCCATCTTTGCACACTTCGTGGACGGAGCACATGCTCGTCACACCAATAAAGCCGCGCACATTCCCTCATTTGGCGATGCCCTTTAGGAGGCCGCGCTCAGCCGCCGACGCTATGACGAGATCACTGCGTCCGCTTCCTGACGGCGCTCCGAGACATCCCGCGGTTATGGCCCTCTCAGCAATCGATTATGGCCCTTCGTCATCTTGTTTCGCCGGATTTCATCTTACTGGAATTAAAGGCAGCAGATTGATGAACACCTCTGTGGATAGATTATTTGATAGTAAAAATGCCGAGAGTATTTTCAACGGACTGAACGAGTCTCTGAAGACAATTGATGAGGCGACGTTAAAACCCATCGGTGAGTTTACGGCTTCTACGAAAACGAACGACAGTAGCATCGGCGCGTCGAACGCCACTACTCCCGAGCACAGGGGACAAGATTACTCAGCCTCTACGTCGATATCAAACACGGCAGCGTCGACTGAACGCTCATCACTTGCGGAGCGCACGCCGCAGCAGGCTGAAGCGGCAATGTTGCCGGGCGCCGATGGAGATTTTAGAAGGGAACTACTTAAGGAATATCAAATCCAAAAACAACGCGAGTGCGATGATTATCTTCGCAATCTCTGCTCTTCAGACTTGAGGCAACAGAAAATGTAAATATATTTTAATTCAATTAGATAATAACGGTAATTTAAAAGAATATTTCGAATGACTTATGCATTTACTTTCATTTGCTTTCAGGATGGAGCAAGTAGAAGATGTTGCATCAGCTTTTCCGTCAGCTGTCAAGAATCCACAACAGACAAACGCTCCCGACAAAGGACGCGAGCAACAACCTTTTATCAGGTAATTTCTCACCTGTTTCAATTGCAGTTAACTATTCTAAATTTGTAATCAAATATTTATCTTAATCGACTTAGATAAATTTAAAGATGTAAAAAAATTGCTTACATGTCTTTATATAGACATGTTGTACGTGTGTAATTGATAGTAGATGATTACTAGTATGCAATGCATGCACGAACCAGCAAACAGTAATAATTTTCTTACGGAGCTGCGGAGTGGTGTACTTTCATCGGTAGAGCGAGCAAGCAATTTGTTCTGAATGTTTGGTCGCCAACTGCTCTTGAGCTGTTTTCTCTAACGAGGCGATAAATTACTATGTGATATGTAAAGTAGTCTAGTCTTATCTTTGAATTGAATACATGAAACATATATATAACACACGTTTCTTATGAACTAAATGTCTAATTTCAGGAAAAACGAAATTGCCGAATCGCCGGAGTTGGGTGACCCGAAAAACGTAAGAATTTTTTTGTAACTTTTGGAACATTGACCGCATTTAACGTGTTTAGCCTTGGCCATTGTTTTTAACTGATGCTGTGTTTGAACGTCAAAACAAGTCTTGCCTTATAAGCGAAATGACTGATGTTACAAAAAGTTAAGCTTCGCGTAACACCGAATAAGCGTTTGATAAAGGTACCCGTTTTTATAAAACTTCATACAAAATCAGATGGAGGAATGTGGTTTCCATAAAACGAATCGTTAATTTATGGAAATTCAATTTGAAAGCGTCTAATGTTTTCGTCGAGAATTATAATAAATAGTCTTAATTTTACAATGCAGTAAATCTTTACGTTAAACGAGATTTCTCGTTGAAAGGCAACGTTCACGGTCCAAATAGATTTTTTTTTCTAAGATTTTCTAGGTCGGAACAAATATGAATTGACGATGTCCGTTTTATACATCTGAGATGATGTTAGTCTTAATTAGATTAGAGACAACATAAAATTGATAAAATACATTTTAGTGACTGTCAAGATATACAGTAACGTTACTTCGATAAATTTGGTTACTTGCAATAAAAAATAACATGAATAAAATAAAAAGAATATCTCAGCAAGCATTCGCATTATGAATTTGTTTTGCGAATAATCGTTGCATGAGAATCATTTGTTATGAGTATTTTTGCATATTTTTTCGATATTATTATACTAGCATTTGTCCGCGGCTTCGCTCCCGGCCACATATTATTCTACTCTACTCCACTCTGCCCAACTATACCCTATTTTTTTTATCATCATAAGAACCTTCTCCTGATAATAACAAACACAACAAAAAAAGAATTAGCGAAATCGGTTCAGCTGTTCTCGAGTTTAGCGCTTACCAACACATTTTGCGATTCATTTTTATATTATAGATTTGATCGCTTCGCCATCCTTATGGAACACCAGAGGCTTAGTTCCTGCCGTATCTATAGTACGGGGCTCCCGCTAAGTAGGGGCCTCGACATAGGCAAAAACTCGCAACAACAAAAATCCACAATCGTTTCATAGGGAAAACCAAGCATTTGATTAAAGCACCTATTTTTGATACAGGGCCCTTTTGGGAATAGCTATGTTACTGGGCTGGGTTCAAAAATGACCAGAGTAGAGTTGTAACCCAGAGTCGTTCTTTAATGACTCGAGTAGCAACCTTACAGTTAACCCAAGTGACTACAATCTGAGTAGGGTATTTTGGAGTAAGCCATTGACAATAGAACTTGACGTTTGCGTGCAAAAATGTAGGGCGAATGTAGGATATCAACTCTGTGACGTAGAGTTAACTTCAACCTCAAATTTGAACGCTGGGCTGTGGAACACAGTACTATTTAGATTGTGAGCCCTGTCCCTGTCCAGGCTATCAACTAAGCATTACTAATATCTTAATAGTTTACCCAAATAAACCTACATACATATATCCGATTCAAACGATACGACTTCCTGCACAAGCTACTGATCCGAACACAGTCACAGTACATTAATCAAAGCGTGATCAGAATTCCACGGGTCTTTTCGTATTAGCAATTACTTTGTTGAGCTATTTACTTACAACTTTCAGTCATTAACTGGCCGGTAACTTGTGTTTACTCGTAAAAGGAATGTTCGTTAGCCGTCTCGTTATTTTCTTTCTATCTTTTGAAAACATCTCTCATTAAATTCTTATCACTTAATTGTCATCGACGATTACTTTTGCCGACTTTAATCATTGCTTGCTAGATTCGAAGGTGAATGGATTTAGACTGTCTATGCAATGGAGATGCATTCTACTATAGCAACCACTATCATTACAAAGTATAAAACAAAGTCGCTTCCCGCTGTCTGTCCCTAAACATACTTAGATTGTTAAACGAAATGGATTTTGATGCGGGATTTTTAATAGTGATACAAGATAAAAATTTATATGTGTAATACATGCATAATATATTTAATATCAGCATTGCACCCGTGCGAAGCTGGGGCGGCTCGCTAGTTATTTATAATTACGCTATCACTAGCACTTACAAGCAATTTCTTTCGAAATGATTTCATAAAAACTTTAATACCAATTAATCCGCATCCTAAAACTTTTACCTTTTGATTACCTACTAGTTTATAAAAAATAAATAACTATATGCAAAACTTAATGTTTCTAGTTCCAGTAGTTAGTTGGCTGTGCGTTGATATATTAATTAGTCAGTTTCTCCTTTTATATATATAATTACCTGGAGTATCTATGTAAATAAATAGAAACAATGCCTATTTCTCTTGGGCACGCCGTCACGCGCGAACGGCAGGAACATTTTCACTAATTATTTTGCTGTGGTACTTGTTATTGTTAGGAAAAGGATCATAAGAAAGAAAAAAATTAAGAAAATTAGGGTGCCCTACCCGGTAGATGGTAGGTAACGTAGGGTTGATAGGGAAGGATAGAGTAGGGTAGAGCACAAATATTTCAAAACTAAATTGTTCAAATTGGTCCAGCCGTTTTTGAGCTTTAGCTAGACTTATTATTGAATGGATATTCAGTTATCGTTTTGATGTATAATCATTAATTGTAAAAGTATTATCATAATGCCACTGCAGTGCATGATGTGCCTCTTCTAACTCTGAAAAAGTAGCTAAGAGAATTATGTATTGATTGCAGATTATAAAGACTTACACCTATATATTTTATAAGCAAGTAAAACAAATTACTTGAGAAAAAGTAACGTAGTAACTACTCAAGTAACGATCTGTATTATATAGTTTAAAAAAAAAATATTGAAAATTTCTGACGTCATAAGACATTACTTAGAAATAAGTAATTGCTTCTTTATAAATACGGGTGTGACTCTAGTAGGTAGGTATTATATAGGTAGGTATCTATTTGACGGCAGCAGGATTGCGTGAAAGAGTTACTGTAACCCTAGAAAATAAAGATAACTCACCCATGAGTAATTATTTGGTGATATCCCGGCAAAAATATAATAAAAAGGGAGGTATCTGTCATCATTACATAGTATAAAACAAAATTGCTTACCGCTGTCAGTATGTATGCTTAGATCTTTAAAAGTACTCAACGGATTTTGATGCGCTTTTTTTTAATAGATAGAGCGAGAAGTAGGGTTATCAGTACCCGTGCAAAGCTGGGGCGGGTCGCTAGTGCTATATAAATAACGAAGCGTTACTTGAGAACTGCACAATCGATTTATTATTACTGTATTCGAAAATGTCAGATTTGTGTATGAATGATTCTTGTTTAACACCAGTTGGGTAGTCAAGCACAAGTTTAAATATCAATAAAAAAAAAAAAACTAATTCAGTACGAAGCCTTGCGGGTCGCTAGTGTGAAAAAAAGAAGCATATACCTATGACCATATTTGATTTAAGTACGACGTGTGTCTTTGTTCATCTTAATTGTATGTGTAACCATAAAAAAAGATTAGTTGTAATATTAATCATTTATAATGAAAAAAAAAATCATCATGCTAAACTTTTTGCTATATTTTTTACGAATTGTTTGAACTATAAATCTTAAGTGAGCAACACATTGCTCTGAGTCCGGTAACAGGAAACATATACGTCGTTCACAATAACATTAGTGACGATCTCTCGCGCCTTGGTTGAGGCTATGGTCCGGAACGAGGAGGAGTGGCAGGAGGTCGCCTCCTTCTGCGAAGCAGTAATGCTAGCAAAGGAGGAAGCCGACCACATAAGGCAACGGCGCTCATGCTCGAGACGCCGCCGAGATTCCGATTTCCGGCCACCGTAGGCGCGGGTTTGTACATGGCGAGCAATGGGTAGCTCGCCGTCCAATCGTTTGGTAACCGTCCCGACCAAGCTCAGTCGTCGACGGCGCGCACTGTTTCCGAGCGTCTATTAGAGTTGTCAGCAAACTGTACGGACCCTGCAGAAAGGTCGAAGCCAACTGGGGCCAAGGGTTCGTGTCTGAAAGGAAGGCTCTGGCCCTGGTAAATATGGCAACGTAGAAATGGGGTAGGTGGTTTAGTCAGTAAGAGTTTGACAATGTTTCCCGCTCCTCGTTGGGGGGACCCCCGGGACTCGTCATTGCATGATTTTTACCTACCATAAATAAAGTGTGGCACATAGGAATAAAGAAGTATCAACCTGCACCTCGGTAGCAAGCTCACCTGCCTGCTTCGTGGTCATAGTACAAGGGCTTATTCGCATTTCGTATTGGGATATTATCTGTAGGAATTGAAATAAAATATCACTGGATATCTTGATTTATAAGCAACTAGCGACCCGCTCCAGCTTCACACGGGTGCAATTTTGATATTACGCATGTATTATACATATAAACCTTCCTGTTGAATCACTCTATCTAATAAAAAAAGCTGCAACCAAATCCATTGTTTATTTTTATAGATCTAAGCATACATAGGGACATCGGGAAGCGACTTTGTTTTATACTATGTAATGATGAAAATGTATGATAATATATGTTAATTTAAATTATTAAATTAAAAAAAAAGTACGTTTGGCCGATAGGAAAAAAGAAGGTCCAACGGCCACCCCGGTGGCAGACACCGGGGTGGCCGATGGGAATAAACGGACAGAGGTATTCATCAACAAAGGAATATGTAATAGTAAAACCTAGCTTTACAGTGATGAAAATGGACCAAAAAGCGCAAATTATTATGTTGACTCATAAATCTTTTATCATTCAAAACCTTTAGCCGCCTACTCGTCTGTTTATGTAGTTAAAGTATAATTTATTTACTAGTTTCATTATAAAACGTTACGACTGTTCTTATTTATTGCTACACTGTAATTATGACCTTCATACGTACTGGATTGGATTATTTTGCGCCCACTCGAAATACTTAAAATGCGCAATCACATAAATAATACGTCAGGATAAAAATCTCGTGTTGCGATGAGGTGGGTAGGATTAAATGTGACCGTTTAATGGAAATTTCGTAACTTTTGTTTACTATTGTTCTCCTGTGTGGATATTTCGGGATTTGCTATATTAGACACGGGTCGTACTGGCTACGGTTTTGAGGTAAACCTTTTTGGTACGATACGAGAAATATTACAACTTTTTTTTTGTTCTTGGTAAAATATATTTCCACATAGTTTTCCTAAGAATTTTTCTTTATTGCAAAATCTCTACAAACGCGAACCTAATGATAAAAAAACAGAAAGTCACCCAACCTTAAAACTAAATCTATAAATGTAAAATAATATTGTTATTGCTATACGGACGCAGGAGAATCACTTGAGAACGAGTCCGAAATCTAGGCTTAATTTTTTTGTATTTTCGTAACTGTCAGGACAGGTGTATGACTACTATTTCTTTTTCAACCATATTTTTCGATAATTATTTGAAAGCGACGGGCGGTAGGTGGCGCTAACCTTTACATTTTTAGTTTTTCTTTTTAGTTCATTGTATTGTATTGTATTTCGTGGTGGTATCTGCAACTCCACGACTAAAGCGCGTATTTTGCGAACCTTTTTAGTGTATTGGGGCGTTAGTATAATTCAAAGTAATATCCGAACTAGGTATGCCGCTATGTATAATCACTATATGTTGACTCTTTATGTCTGTATCATGAACAGTCACAATTAGATGAATTTCGAGGCAATAATTTAACTTCAATAAACTGCTATGGCTACTTTTTGTAAATACCATTTTAGTAAGTACCATTGACCAAATAATACTCTCGCATACACAAAAAAGCAAAGTAAATTTGATTTATTTTTGAGGTCAGCGCCATCTAGCGAAATTAAGGCATTCACCTTGTGTTTCACGTTTTTTTTTTTTTAAATTCATTATTATCAATCCAACTCGCGAGCACAGGGCAGGTGGGTGGATGTCATATGACTTTGAATTTGTAGTTCTTGGACATGCCGGTTTTCTCTCGATGTTTTCCTTCATCATTTTGAGAGCAGTGGTGATGAAATAAATTACACAAAGTAATGCGCTTGGCTGGGTTTGAACCCGCGACCTACAGCTCGTAAGTGGCTTTACCATTCAGCTACCACTGCAAACCCGAGTGCCAGCAATGGGAACATTATAAGGGTGATGCTATGTTAATGTTATTATTCCAGCCTTGAATGACTTAGGTAACTGATTAATATGCTTGCGTATCTATAGCAAGCTTTTCTACAGTTTATTAGCAATTTGTTTAAACAAATTGTCGCATTAAACTGAACTGGAACAGAGTGTACATGTAGGTTGACTCGAACAGCATTGTTTATTCATCATTTCTAAAATTAATTAACGTACTGACTCATTGGACCATTGCAGTATTCTGTCAAGGGCAGTCTTGTCTTCACCAGTGGGACAATTAGTTTATTATGATACATATATTAAGAGGAACGGGCTGACATCATATACTTTGAGTCTTTTTTGTTGAGATGACACAGACTTGGTTTGTGCACCGACCAATTTAATTTTCTTATTGCATACTGCAAGTATTTATTTCATTGAGTTGAGAAAACAAGTAGAGGTCAAGCAGCGAATACATAGATGTATGTGTGTCGATAAACCTAAGTTTTATAGAGGGTAAAGAGGGTTATTATATAATATAATAAAATAATGATATATTCCACAACTGTCACACAACGTCGTCCAGTTCCAAGCTAAGCAGAGCTTGTGTTATGGGTACTAGACAACTGATAAATATGCTTATATATTTCTAAATACATACTAAATCATTCTAAATATTATACTACTTTTGCCTATCGTAATTACAGACAGTTAAAAGACAATAGGTGTGCGGACACCGGTGATGAAATAAACTAACTAATAAACTTTTTAGGATGTTTTGATTGAGGCGAAAATCTTCAAATAACGTTAAACATCCAAAGCAATTTAACAAAAACACTTTTAGTCCCCATCAGTGAATCATTATAACGCAGCGTCCCACGCGAGCTCCTGAATACGACTGCGGTTGCGAAGCTATCCGGTACGTTGGACGCGCGTTCAATGCGATGAGTTGTGGCGGCATTTACTACGTGCGTAAGATATCGCTACTTCAGCTGCCATTTATATTAAAACTAAAGTATGAAAATATCAAACCAACTAATTGTATCCACTTCGCATCGCTCTTCGCTGCCACACACCCAAGAGCGGTTGGTCACGTAAGCCACTGCAATACTGTATCGTTTGTTTGTTCCGATCGCGCCGCGTCGCTTTTATATGGTAGAAAAATCATGAAATGACAAATCCCGCCCTTGGGCCGAGAGGGTAATAGTGTTAAGCCCTTACTGACTAAACGACCCTCACCGTTTCTTCCTAGCCCTTATACCGGGGCTGGACCTTCCTTTCAGAAACTGGACCAAGGCTCCAACATTTGCTGACAACTCCTTGAGCTCGCCGTCAGTGACTGGGCTTGGTCTGAACTGTTACCCATCGCTTCGGGTTCGCAATCGTGTACCGACTATAAGTTTATGTAGCAGTTCTTTCCATTTATGAAATTGTTTTCATTGTCTAAATTCTGTTTTAAGTGAAACAGAAAACCTCTTTAGGGCCTCATGAAATCAATATGGTTCAAACGTTACTTCTAACGTTGCTAAAACTATAAAAAAATATAATGGGTTTATGACCGTTTAAATATTCTGGACATGTCCTGTTCCGTCCTTATTCGATATTGTTTGATAGCTTTACGTATAGATATTACTCTGATATCCGTAAGATTTATTTGTTATAGAATTTTGGCTTTTAGAAAAGTTATTGGACGACTTCTTAATATTACTCACCTTATATGAAAGTTTCTATAGTCTGCTGGCCCACGCGTTGAAACAATTTTGTTTCACATATGTAAAAACCGTCGTCTTAAATTACGTCGATATTTATTCTTAGTTCATCATTTTCTTAGCATTTTTTCCAATTAGTTTTGACTTAGTTACCAGTTTATTAGGTTGTGGTGACCGCCTATCAGACCCCCACAAGCCATTTACAAAACGATACTCCTTGGCTATACGAGGAGTACCGTTTTGGCCAGTAAGTCTGATAGACATATGGTCAGGTCTGCGAATTTTAGCGCGAGAACTTGAACTCAGATAAATAGTTTAAACAAACGAATGCAGTTTGCAGTTGTTATTGCTGTTAAAAACTGTTTAGACATTTATTTTTTAAAAACCATTATTTTTTTACGAGTTTTCAAGCCATAAAATACGCAGAGCCTAACATTAGACTCGCCAAGATACGACGGCCGTACAGTACCTAAAACGACTGTCACAAATCTACGAATGACAACAAAAAATGAAAGATAAATGAATTGAGAAATAGCCATTGGTGCTGATACCATAACTAGCAAACAAGCTGCTTAATTAGCGTGTGGTTAAATAATAATAACAGCCGTACTGGGTGATCTTCAAGGTTAAGCAACGCGTGCCGAGGTCACCCGTCGAAGGGAAACCATCTTAACAAACAGAGATTCCCCCATACCTCGGAGAGCATCAAGCATCTATATATTTGTCTTTTTGTTCAGTTTAACCTAAGGTCGTCAGCAAGAGATTGCCCTGTCTGATAAGACCTCCCATTGAACACTTAGTTTTGCAAATGTTTATCCTGTTCACATTGAGGTGTACAACAATAAAGTGTGTTTTAATGGTAGGTATAAATCATCCAATGACGAGTCCCGCTTTTGGGCGGAGCGGAAAACAAGTGTCAGACTCTTACTGACTAAACTAGCTTTTGCCAGTGGCTTTGCCCGCGTGAAAGTAGGTTTCTTCATGCAAACTTTGGAATCCCTTTTCACTCTCTCTGGGGGTGAATTTAGAAAAATGCTCTTTTGTTCCTCACCTACGTTTTAAAAGTGATGCAGAAACCAGGATATCGTCACTAGTCTTGCCAAGGAATGTGTTATCTAGACATTGGGTTGTTAAGGTCAGAACACTTTAGATCATCACAGCAGTCCCTCCTTATTTTGATTAGGAGTACCCTAGGCTACTGCCTCGTATATAATATAAATCGTGAACACGTATTTCAAAAAGAAATCCGAACACCTGATTACCTACAAGAGCGGGAGGTACGCTACCCAAATCGATTTCTTACTCACACGGAGGCACCATATCAGTAGGGTGGCCAACTGCAAGGCCATACCCGGTGAGAGTCTCACTGCACAACACCGTCTCCTTGTCATGGACTTGCGCGTCAAGCCTAGGGTCAAGGTTGTTGAGCGCCAACAACGCCGTATACGGTGGTGGCGACTAAATGAAGCCACGTCCCAGTCGTTCGCGTCGGCCATCGGCGATAAGTGCGATGGTACCGATGGCGAACCTGTACAAAGCCACTGGGACAGGATTCAGGTTGCCCCTCACCTTCCGCATGACGCAGGTTCTCACCGGACATGGGAAGTTCGGGAGATTCCTGCACCGGATTCGTGCGGAGGAGACGTCCGGGTGTCGCCACTGTGAGGCGAGCCCGGAGGACACGGTGGAGCACACGGTGGAGGTGTGCCCTGCTTGGGAAGAGCATCGCCGTGTCCTCGTGGGGGTGATCGGCGGCGGCGATCTCTCGCGCCGGGCCCTGGTTCAGGCCATGGTCCACAGCGAAGAGGAATGGCAGGCGGTCGCCTCCTTCTGCGAAGCAGTAATGCTCGTAAAGGAGGAGGCCGACCGCATAAGGCAAAGGCAACGGCGTACTCGCCGTAGCCGTCGCCGCCGCGATCCTGCCGATATCCGGCCACCGTAGACACTGGCTCGCGGACGGTGAGCAATGGGTAGCTCGCCGTCCGGTCGTCTGTAAGACCGAGTCCTAGTCGTCAACGGCGCGCACCGTTCCCGCGCGCCTCAAGGAGTTGTCAGCAAACTGCAGGGGCCCTTCAGGGTCGAAGCCTCCCGGAGTCTAGAGGGAAGTGGGAAACTGTTACCTCGACTCCAGGAATAGGGCAAGGAAGGTACGGGGTAGGTTTTTTAGTCAGTAAGAGTCTGACACTAGTCTCCCGCTCCACCCAAGAGCGGGTTTCGTCATTGGATGATTTTCACCTACCATAAAAAAAAAAAAAAAAAAAATCACTGAAGTGGCAAAGTCGGTGCTCGGCCTGTCCAGGGGCGGCCGCAGGTGTGACAAGGAGACTTGGTGGTGGGATGACACAGTCCAGAGGGAGATCAGAGAGAAGAAAGCCCTCTTCAAAACGTGGCAAGCTTCCAAATCTCTCGAAGACCGCGACGCATACAGAACCGCAAAACGTGCCGCCAAGAGGGCCGTAGCCAGAGCCAGACGAGACCACTTACAGCCACTTTATGATAAGTTGGAATCGTCTGAGGGGCAAAAGCTCATTTATAAGTTGGCACGTTCCAGGGTCAAAGCGGCACTGGATATCTCTAAGTGCCGCTGTGTAAGAGACCCTGACGGCAATCTGTTATGCGAGGACCTCGCGGCGAAGGAGAGATGGCGCTCCGCTCGTATTTCCACGAGCTGCTGAACAAGCAGCACAAAGAGGTGCTGTCTCCGGTTCTCCCTCCAAATCAGGGACTTGTGCCCCCGGTTACGCCTGAAGAAGTGCATGTGGCCCTTCGCCGCATGAAGAACCGGAAAGCTGTCGGTGCCCATGGAGTCCCCATTGAAGCCTGGAAGGCGATGGGTCCTCATGGTGTGGGCATCTTAACCCACCTATTTACCGCATGCTCCTCACCGGAAAGATCCCGAGTCAATGGAGACTGAGTATTATCACTCCAGTCTTCAAAGGCAAGGGATCGGTGCAGGAGTGTGGCGACTACCGTGGGATTAAGGTTATGTCCCACACCATGAAGCTCTTCGAGCGGGTGATTGACTCTCGGATCCGACAGGAGTGCACCGTCTCGGGATGTCAATATGGGTTTCGACCAGGCCATGGCGCCATGGATCCCATCTTTGCCCTAAGGGTTACCATGGAGGGATACAGATCGAAGAATACGCCTCTGCACCTCTTGTTCCTAGACATGCAGAAGGCCTTCGACTGTGTCCCCCGTGATGAGATCTGGTGGGCGCTGAGATCCAAAGGAGTGCCCGAGACCTATGTTGACATCATCCGAGATATGTACCGAGACTCCGGTTCTGTGGTTCGGACCGCTGTTGGCGATACGAAACCCTTCCCCATCACCGTCGGAGTTCACCAGGGCTCTGTCCTTAGTCCGTTTCTGTTCAGCGTGGTGCTGGACGTGCTGTCCTCCACCATCAGGGACTTACATGAGCAGCCGCCATGGCTGCTCATGTATGCAGACGACATCGCGCTGGCGGATTCGGACAGTGGGCGCTTGGTTCGACGTGTGGCAGCGTGGAAGGAATCGCTGGAAAACGGCGGTCTGAAGATTAATGCGGCGAAGACCGAGTACTTGGCCTGTAACACAACTAACGCTGCTCCTGTTCGCATTGGCGAAGACACAGTTGAGCGCACGGAACAGGTCAGGTACTTGGGATCGGTGCTCCACGAGTCCGGGGACGTCGATTGCGACGTCGAGTCGCGTATCTCGGCGGCCTGGGCGAAATGGCGTGAGGTGGTGGGTGTTATCTGTGACCCCAAAATGCCGGTTAGGCTCAAAGGACAGGTCTATAAGACCATCATTAGGCCTGTCCTTTTGTATGGCAGTGAAGCGTGGCCTGTACTTGAACGTCATAAGCAAAGCCTGCGTGTCACGGAAATGAATATGCTGCGCTGGATGTCTGGAGTTTCGCGGAAAGACCGCATTAAGAACTCCCGCATCCGGGGCAGCCTTCAGGTCCGTGACCTAGCGGATAAACTGCAGGAGGGTCGTTTACGCTGGTATGGCCACGTTTTACGAAAACCGGCAGACTACGTGGGTAACAGATGCCTCGCCATGCCGCCTCCGCCGGGACCCGGAAAACGAGGTAGGCCTAAGAGGCGTTGGATCGACGTCGTAAGGGACGATATGCGTGCTAATGGGCTTAAGGCAGAGGACGCAAAAGACCGTGCGAAGTGGAGACGACTAGGCAGGAAAGCGGACCCCGGGCACCGAGGTGAAAGCCAAGGTAGCAACCGGGACTTACGCTAGGCCGATGATGATGACCCTAGGCTACTGCCTAGGTAATCAGTCTAGGGTACTCGGCTGAATCTGGTTGGGCTGAAAGCCGATCTCAACACAGTCTGGAAAGGACTAGGTAGACTGAATGAGGGTTAAATTAAATTTACTTATAACAGACGGAACAAAGCAATAGTCATCGACTTTATTCAGTATCCTAAGCAAGTCGCGATAACTGGTGCACATGTTTTATTAGTAGGTAATGTAAATATCAGTATCAGGCTATTGTAAAGGCGAAAGTTTAAAAATAAAAAAGAAACAAACATAGGTACATAAAAACTATGTACCTGTTTGTTTCTTCTTTACGAACAAACGATTGAATTTTTTTACCTATTTCTTGATATTAAAGGCTATGTCCCGAAATTACACATAGGATTCTTTTATCCATTCTTCATACTCTGTATGCTCCGAAATAACCAGAAGAATTGCCGAACGAAGTTAAATGGCAGTGGGCAGGGCACATTACTCACAAAACAGTTGGTCGAAGTAGCCAAAAGGTTCTGTAAGGGGACCGCGTATCGAAAGACGCAGCGTTGTAAGTAATGTCCGACCGAACTTTTGGTTTCGGTTTCGGTTTCGGCCGAGTTTCGGCCAAAAATCAAGTTTCGGCTGCAGTTTCGTTTTCGGCCAAAATCGGCCGAAACTTTTGCCGAAACCGAAACTTATCTCGCAAGGTCACGCACGTTCGCCTAACTTCGTTTTCCGCGGCAAAGCTGTGTCGTAAGCCGTCGGCTCTGTTCGGGAATCGTCGTGTGCCGTTCGGATAGCTCTGTAGTAATGCAATAAAACTTAGTCAGTGCGTGTTTTTCCGACGGAAACATTATAAAAACACCAAATTTCAGTATTTTAAGAAATTTTATACTTGACCATGTGAGTTTCGGTTTCGGTTTCGGTTTCGGCCGAAACTGAAGCCACGGCCGAACATTCGGTTTCGGTTTCGGCCGGAAAACCAGTTTCAGTCGGACACTAGTTGTAAGGCCTCATACAAGATGGACCATCGGTCCGTCGGTCCATCTTGGGTCGCGCGAGTCGCATAAGTCCGTTCGTCGAGGCGATACTTGAGGGTTTATAAGTTTACGTTTTTCTACTGAAATGATGATGATAATGAATGTATAATATTCTACTTTCTAACTTTCAAAGCCGCTGGCAGAAGAAGTTGGTAAAAAAATGATCTGAAATTGTATTATATTCCATTATGAAGCTGTTATTATAAATAACCGGTTACGTTTATTTTGGTGCGGTGTGCTTTTCTAGCTCAAGTTGCCTATTATGTACACTTAAACTTTGTTTATGTTGACACCAGTGCTTCCCGTTATCTTTGTTATAAAATTTGAATATTTTCTCAGTTTTGAAAGTTCACTTGAACACTTATATACTTTGAACCATGTTTAAAGGTTGCGGTCTGCTTTCTTGCATAGAGAATGTCTTACGGCAACGCTAACCTTTTGTGACCTACTATTGTGAGACCGTGGTGTTTTGCTAATAGGAAACAACCGAAGCTGGGCTCTCTTCCTTCAAGGATGTTGCCATTTTGTTCGTTCGCTTGTTATTCCCAATTATCATCTAACCGGATCTTAACTGCCTGGTAGAATTAACCGGGGAATCGGTACCATTTAAGGAACCACGTAATCGGCGAGTTAACTTTATTTGCCACATCAGTTAATTCAGTTAATTACATGCGCAGAAACAACCGTAAAATAACTACCTAGTTTATATTTCAACTAATTGGATAAACACTCAGCGTTGAAAATGAGCGTGGGTTCATCTCATTAACAAATTAACAATTTAATCGTGATATAATTTTATTGATGTCCTGTTTCGTCTCAAATTATGATAAAAGCTTCTGCATTTGTCTTGCTGTACTTGGCGACCTTGGCGTGAACTTGAAGCGGCGCCCACACGCCATTAAGTCCTTGTTGATTATTGATTGACTCTCTGGAAGTACCAACTGGACCATTATTTACCTCGTTGTCACCTATATTCATACCTACCATATAATTGTAGGACATAGCGATAATCGTAGTCTCGTTGCTCGCGCGCATGCCTCTTATGAGTCATCGGTAAGCGTTCTGCGCACAATGCCGTCCGCACAGTCCAGTCCAGTCGCGACGCGGCATACCTAGAGGACATACATGTCACTTAATGTACTCATACGCTCGCGTTACGCACGATCGAGCTACGGAAACATTGTTACCTTAAATTGTGAATTAAAAATATATCGTACGGAGGAGTGGTGACGTTCTGTGAAGATGACTGCTGTGAAGAAAGTCATGGCGATGCGACAGTTGGACTCTATGTTTGGAAGTATGAACCTGGAGGGGGAGGGTCGGCATTCTCCGATTGTCAGCTCTATCGTCGAGCACGACCCTCGCTGTGAAGTGCATGGCCGTTGCAGCACGCCGTATAGGTCATCACTTTACCTTCACAGTAGAGAATCCACACCTGGATATTACAGGGACTCGGCTTCTCCCACAAATGGAGGGCTTATCATAAGGTATTTAATATATTATTTAAAAATATAATTGTATGATGCTGGTGGCTTTTCTGGTATTGTGTAATGATACTTATGATAAAACAGGCGACGGGACTCACTGGGTCTGTCACCGGCGCGCGAGATAGAGCACCCGTCGACGTTCCCAAGTATCCTGCGACGGGACCGGCACAGCCCTTCCGTGACGCCGCCGCGGCGAGACACACCGAGCCCCACTCACAGACTTCACAACAAACGTCACTCGATGGGCTCCTTCCCCAACTTGAGCAGAAGCAACATCGTCAATTACAACAGACGTGACTCTATATCCAGTAATGGTGTTAGAGATATGAAGCGAGATTATGTGGGATCCACGAATTCACTCTCCAGAAGTTCGCTGTCCAGGAAAAGTTCTATTGACACAAAGAAGTCTTCGACGGATTCTTTGGATGTATGGCACGGTACCACCTGGGATGCAGATAAAACGAATTCTATATCGTCGCTAGTGCACGATGAACGAGTAACTTATGGACATAATAATAAGGTAACTTATCAGAGACTTATTATTATTCGGGATTAAAACAATATGTATTCGTTCATGTTCTAACTTTAGTTTGTGCGTCATGATTTCATCAATTTATTATTTGTACAGGAAAAAGCATGAAAAATACATGACTTGAATTTAAAAACGCGTTAGTGGACATTCTTCTTTTTTATCGAGAGCCGCTTGTGAAAAACATGTAAACATCGTATTTTCGCTAGAATTTTTAGGTTTATCAATTTTCTTTTAATTTAAGGTTATTTCCTGCGTAACCTGATAACAATAGATGGAAAAGAAGAACATTCCAAATACTGTCCTCAACCCCACTGTCCATGTCCTTTGACATAAATGAAAAAATAAAGAGACCCATAACTTATAATAGGATCGTAGTGGTGATTAAATATACCTGTATAAATTGGTAACTTGGTAACAGTTGAATTTTAATTATATTGGTCACTGCAGTGGAAATTAATAAGAAAAATAATTTAGTTTCTATTTTAACACTTTTCCGTTACATCCGCATTGAGCGTGAAGCAATCATTATCCGCGTTTAAATAAACCTACTAATTAATACAAATCACTCTTTGTGTTGCACTTTGTTAAAGATTTATACAATACTATCACGTCATTCACGCTTGTATTACCTTAAGTAGCTCAAAGATTTATTTTTTACATAACAGTAATGATTACTTGTAATTAAATTACTGTTATTGTTTTGTATGACGTTAATAATCGCGAAACGATTTACGATCGATATTATACCGCACTCGTTTCAAAATAAGCAAGCGTTTTAAGTTCGGACTGGTGTTAGTTGGTAGTTGTTTGTATAGGTGTGATATTAGAGTGTACATCCCCGGGCCGCTGTACATGGCCGCTGATAGGGCGTCCGTCCCGAGCGTCTCGCTGACCTATACCGCCATAAATGGACATGACGCCGCCAACTGCCACCCGCCACGACTAAATCATGACAATATTTACATTTTATCTCGCATGCCACTGCAATATTTGCTCTCTGTTCCACAAGATACGAAAAATTGACATTAATGCGTTGTATTCGTTTGAAGAACAGTTAAATGAGTAGCTCAAGAATTCCAGACACTTCTGACAAACGGTTAATTTTGTTTAAAGTTGGAAAAACTGGAATTTTAAGGCTGTCAATGTTACGGTGCTAGCGGAACACGGATGACGTCAGCTTAGTGACTATAGTGACCAAACTGAATCGATGAACAAATTAGGTAATCAATCACAATATCATTTTGTTTGCGTTAACCGAGTTTGCTTATAACGCAACTGAGAGCAACGTAAAAGTGGTTTTGTCTTATTTTTAACTTACGTAAAATTGAGATGCTAATCAGCTTAAAACAAATTAATCCAGTTAGTTACATTGCCTAATTGCCCTATATAATCAGTGGAACAATATTGCGCTATGATCGATGAGGAGAGATTTAGTGTTTACAAACGAATCTTCGTTCCTTCTTAATAAATTTCAATTTATCGTAACTGGATATCCTCGTAAATACGCAATTTGACCCGAGACAAGTTTCCAGTTAATCAGTCAATAAATTTCAATTGTTCTCAAAGACGGCGGTAGCTATAGATGATTCAGTTTGAACGTATACAATAATGTTTGTATTAAATTGTGTAAATGTTACCTTCCACATGATACTTCGCCTCAGGATTTTCGGCGTATTCTCTGTGAGTCACTATGAAATCATGGCTCCTAGGTCGGCTTGTGTAACATAAATATTATTAAGTTTACGTAAGCCGTAACAAGATTTGCCTTATCTCTTGTTATTGTTTCGATCACCATGGTTTTGTTAACTTGTTGAACTACAAAAAAGTGTTACAATTAGTGTGAGATCTCGCTCCACTTCATTGTGAACGATGGATTTTTTATAGTCGTTGATTTATTGTGAATTTGAATCAAGTCGTGTACTACAATGGTATTTTGATTGACTAGCGTCTATGTATTTTTTGTTGCGTAAGAGCTTCAATGACAAGATATATTGTAGCAGTATTTGTTCTCATACGACTCGAATAGCTTCCTTTTGATATATACAGGGGAAATCGATCAGAGACAGACATGTTCTTTTTATATAAGGCACGGTTCATCGAGCACATACCTACCTCAGTTTTTTTTAGAATTCTTTGTCTTTATGAATATTGTAATTAATTATGTTTAGTATTGTAAACATCTTCCGTAGCGTCCCTAAATGTAGTGTTAATTATTATTCGTTTTTCACGCGTAGGTCGAAATTAAGATTATGATGAGTTTCTTTTGACATTAACTTGTTTATTATTATGCTCTTTATAAGGCACAGCCTTGAGTTCCTTCGTTACGAATAAGGTGACTAATTAAATGTTTGAATTTTCCTACATTATTACTAGACTAGCGTGGGTGACTACGTGAGCAATATTTGTATGATATATTAAAGCGTACCGCGTACGCATATCGTCTTCATCAATAGATAACACATCATAACTAATCAAACATTATGAAATACCTTTTTTCCGTTATGCCATGCTTTTTTATAACTAGTCAGGCGTAAGAAAGAAGCGAAAGTTGCATGCGCGCATGAAGAATTATACGCTCTTTCTAAAACTTACGTTTTAAAATAATACGTAGAGATGATATTGTCGTTATTAATTGATTTGCCCCAAATGTAATGTCGTAGTGATCGATATGTTCTTCAAAAATGAAAAACCACTTGTAAGTTAGACTTTTAGTAGGTCTACACAGTGTTCAAATAAAACTAGAAACGTATATATTAAAGTATAGAAAGTCAAACGTCGAATAATGTAACGACTCACAACAAAACGATCGCGAGTGACAATAGCGCACGTAATAAAGTTTGCTATCTACGATGTGCGCACGAAGAGATATCTGCAAGTGCTCTGCTCGCGAGCGATATCTGAGCGCGTACGATGCGCGCTGACCGCGCACAGGCTACCCCTTTCACTTGTATTCGCATTCAACGGATCGAGCGGAACGTTAGCGCGCCTTTCTCTCTGTCCCCGTCTCTGTCTAACGTGCGTCGACGGTGGTGCAACACTGGTGGTGGGCCGGCGCACGCCGCTCGCCGCCCGTGACAACAGTAGCGCAGTTTCCTCGACTACATCCGCACGGAACCGACACCGCCGCGCTCGGATGATCTATCGCGATCTGACATGAAGTCCAAACCGGCACATTACATAGACGCTCCGTTCAGACCGTGGCCGCCGCTTTCGCGCCAGGCGCAGCCGCAGCCTAACTTTTATTTCCGACCGCCGGACCCGATGGACTTGAGGAATTTCAAAACATCATCGTCAAAAGGATCCACATACTCGGATTTCTCCGGAATGAGTGCTTACAGTAATAAATCGCGGGATTACTACTTCTTGTCGCCGAGCTATCGTTCAGCAGGCGCCCCGACGCCAAGCGGCCATGCCGACCTGTACGGGATGCGGGAACGACCTCGCCAGCTCAGGAACCCGAACCCTTCGCCGCCAACAGCCTGCCCATGCAGCCGCTCGCGTTCCTTAGAGGACGTCCGCACGGAGGTGGTTACCGAGTGGGAGGATGACGACGAGAACGGCAACCGCATCGTCGCACCAGCCACTAAATTTAACCGCTCCGCGTATAAAGCCAACCCCACCTTCCAAAAGCAAGGATTCCTCACCCGCCATTCTATGGAAAATCTAGTCGATAGACCACCGCAGTTACTGCCTCCCAAACGGATCTCTGCCTTTCAGGTAATTGAACTAACTTTCTATCCAGACGGTTGTTTCTTTGTGCAATGACTGCACTAGAACAGTTGTGTGTTAGAATGCTATCAACGACATAGAATTAATTTAACCATAGTCTTTAACTGTAACCGCTCTTTGATATGTATTTATGCGTACTTTCTAAGCTCTTAAATCTACATGATTATCTTGTTGATGCTAAGCGAAGTGAGTAATTTGTATATTTGTGGTGCTTTGGCGAACGTGTTAGGATGTATAATGGTACAGGTATGTTAGTTGTGTGTTATGGGAGTGAAGCATCGACGCCGTCGGAACGTTCAGCTTCGTTGAACCGCAACGCGCCGTCCTGCGTGTGTAACGGATGTTCAATACTTGTTTTTATATGATCGCACACACATGTAACGTACTTGAAGTACATACTCTAATATCAAAGTATCTATTCATGCGAATTTGGGTTATCTGGTTACTTGAACCTGTTTCTGTTACTTGGGCCGTCTTTTGCAATGCGAGTGTGAATTCTATTGTCGGGAAATTATTGTTTCATTAAGTCTGTTTCGACATAATGTCTAATTATGTAAGACGGTTCGAGTTGTGTTTTTATCACGTAGTTGTAATGATGGCCCAGTTCTTGCGTACTACTTACCTGGTGGTACTTGCTCATATTGTTGTCTTTAAGTTAATAGAGTTCACTTACACATTATACTACGCATCTTTCGGATGGCTTTTTAAACTGTGACTATGTATGATTAGGTAATACTTCATCTTTGCCATAGTTTTTTACTGTCTAAGGTCTTTTTTACATATCATGGGACAGGATGAAAGTAGGACGCAAATATGCGTCTTTAAGATAAGAGAAAAGAATAGGTAGCTATATTGTATGAAGCCAACAGTTGCCATCAGCACTATTGTATAAGCAATGTAATGTAGTTATTATATTAGTAGTTAGTGTTAGTATTTCATTTTACTGAGATGATTTCTAAGTTGACCATGTCCAAAAGACAAAACTTGACAGGCAGTTATTTTTAGGGTTTCGTACTTCAATAGGAAAACACGGAACCCTTATAAGATCACTTTGTTGTCAGTCTGTCTGTCAAGATCCTTTATCTTGGGAACGCGTAGAGGTATTGAGTTGAAATTTAAACCTTTACTCAGCCCTGCGGTCCCTTGAAGTTGTTAAAAAATTCTAAGTTAAGAAGAAGAAGAAGATAAGGCCGGTCGCAAAAAAAATTATATTCCGACACTGTCAACTAATCATAATTTTTCGGTTAGAACTAGAACTTTGAATTTAAGCATCGGAAAAGTTTAAAAAACCTTTTTTCGATCCTGAAAAATCTTTAAGATTCGAAATTTGTTCGGTACAAAACCCTCAGTTTGCGAATCCGACTCGCCCTTTTTTTTTAATTTCATGGCACCAGTCGCGGCTCAATCTCTATATGATAGTTCTTAGCTTTACTATGCAGAATTGCTTTTCTAAATCCATCATTCCATGATCTTTCTTATAGTTCTTTCCTTAGGAGTATCTTTTTCGTGAAAACTTTCCACCATCATTAATAGTTTCATCATTAGTAGTTAGATTTTGACCTGTATTAACAGTTGTATTTTGTTTATAAATTGGCTATATTATTTTAAATTGTGTTTTTATTACGTATCGTCAAAGTAAAAAAAACCAACACAAAATATCTAAAGACAAATCAGCCGTCATTTGAAGCATTGAAAAGTATGTAAAATATACGACAAAAATTAAATGTATCAAATCTTGTTCCAAAAAAACATGATTAAGAATTCGCAAATTATACAAATTGGGCGTATTTAATAATGCGTAAGTATTGTATAATCCAGATATTACATAAATCTAGAAATTAAGCCGATACTAAAAAACAAAATAAATCTTATGTCACATTTACCATATTGCAAGTAGGCAATAAATACATAATCATGAGATTTTCTCTAAATTTTAATTGCAAATGTTGACTATTGGTTTTGATGATAATGCGGAAACCATAAAATTTATTGGTTACGTAACAATCTCATACAATATTAATTTAATCAATGTATTATATACCAGATTTATGCGTTATATACAAGATATCTAAATGATAGTCATTATCGGCTGTATAAAATGGCAAAGTAGAAGTACGTAATCATGACGACAATGCAACCATTAATCTCAACTTATTATAAAATTGAATCAGTTTTTATTGGGCTATGTCTAGTTTTTACGCTTTCTATAATAATTATAAGGAAAGTTTGTCTTATGCTTTACAAATATTTTTTTATTAATTCGTTATAATGACGTTTCTAAGACTTTAATAATCGAGAAACAGCTCTACAATCGACTTCATCTGTTAATACAAAAATACTTGTCATCATGTTTCTAAAGAAACAGGTGATGAGAGCTCAAAAATCTGTTACATATTAAAATTCACGACAATTTGCAAATAAAAATGCCTGTTTCAGTTTTATTTCGCCGAATAGCGTAATAAACGATCTCGTACGTAAAAAAATGCGGTAAAGTACACTTTCTATAACGCATTTACTTCGGGCTGTGCAACAATGAAACGAAAAGCTACGCCAATTACTCGATTCGAACCGTTTCAAACGAGATTCAAATGCGTGTCTTGTCGCGCGGTGACTCCGAATTAAAACAGCGATATCACTTTTGTATTGCTCATTTTTGGATTTTTATATACAGCCAGTACAAATATAGTCCTAAGCCGCTATTCGTTATAAATTATCTATAGCTTTATGCTTGGCCATTTTTTGTTGTTAATTTGCATTGTGTAGGTGTGACACGAGTTTGAAATATTTGGACCGTAACATCACGCAGTATGTAAGCAATGAGTGCATCGCAACTTTGTTATCGGTCAAGCAAGTGATCTAGTCTTGTGTCAATAAACGGGTTCCTTGTAGGCCGTCTTGCAACGCGCGGCCTACCTTATCCATGCGTACAATACAACCTGTTCTAGTTACCACACTGTTATGCCCAACATTCCGGGCTTCAATGAACCTTGTTCGTTTTGAATGCAGCCAATTGATAGTTTAAGTATTATACAATCGGCAGTTCTCGCACGCTTTCGAGAATCTTTACTTAGTTTATTTTTGAATGAGTACTTTTTATGTGATCGTTGTTTAACATGTCGTAACGATTAGAAACGGGTTTACATTTTTTTTTTCAATAAAGCACTTGTTTATTCTGGGGTTATCCGTTCATTTCGTTTTGGTTATCGGTACATTTTCGGAGTAAATCTACATGACTCATTCGAAATGTACAATTAGCGGTGTTCTGGCTCGTTGTATATCTGTTTATGGTATCATACCAATTGCGAACTACATTCTACGTGATACTGTGTAGTAGAGGAGTATGGAACGAATGTCTGCGTCATGGTCTCGGGCCGGCGTGGTCGGTGCGTCACCGTCTCTCCGACGCTATCACCGATCTGAGAATGCTATGAACAAGGTTACCGAAGTTTCACCACGGTGACGCCGCCTTAGCGAGACATGTACCGTTCCCGTTCTGAATAACGAGCAATTTTCACTTTTAAACGCGAATAAGATGGCTTAAGTATTAGGAATACTTAAAGCCAGCTGGTTTCGGCACTGTTCGTTTCGATTTTCTGTTCACCCTGCTAATTACCGTTTTTTACCGTAACCCAAAGAAAAATTTCAGATGACCAATGACAGCTCAAGCAATGTTAGGACTTGAACACTCTTGATTGCGTGACAAAGGTATTTACTGACCAAACCTTTTATGTTGACAACAGTACGTAAGTAAATTATCTATAGCTTCATAGGCATATGTTTGAAAATATTTGCACGTAACAAAGAACATTGTTGTATTGTTTGTTCGAAAGGGATAGTCTTTCTTAGTGTGTTCTATAAACAGGATGAAGGTACCATTAGCACTAAGTTAATTGATGAGCGTTTAAATATTAGACTCATGTGTACCTTTTGTGGTGCATGCAGACAAACATTGACCTATCGAAAACAGAATGCGTCATATTGGTATATATATACATACCATACCATATTGTGTCATAAGTATATTATTAGAAACAATAGAACGACAATAGGTATACGAATGCCGGTGTTAGCTTGGGCTTAATACCAAAAATAATGTTTATTTTATTTTATACACCGTTAAATTTTAGTCGTTTTAATCCCGAAGAGGGTCGATCCAGTACATGAAACACTATCGATTTATGTAGATAAAATAAAAAAATAACGTACTTTTTTTCTTAATCTCTTATTGATATACGCATTTACGAACTTAATTTCTTTAAGCAAACGAGTCATTGACCTTGTAGGTAGTTGTCGGTCGTTGCGTACTAACTACCTACAGGTCATTGAACACGCCCAGCTGACGTTTACTTAAAAAAATCAATTTAGAACATGCGTAAATTAATTCGAGTTTTAAAAAAAGTACTTTGTTTTTTTATTCTCACTTTACCAATCGATAGTGTTTCATGTACTGAATCGATCCTCCAAGGGATTAAAACGATCAAGATTTAACGGTGTATGTATGGGTAATGTGCTGTTTTTTTTTAACCACATTAAAAAAATATAAAAATGTTAATAAATGGTTAACAATTTTTACTTCCGCAAAAAATAACATTGCTATTTCCGAAATCAATTATTCGGTTATTTGGTTTGACAGAAGTTGGTACGTAGCACATACAAATTTGGGCAATTTCTTTTGAAAAAGCGATTCAAATAATTATTAATTTAATAATATTATATTTTAGTTACATCACTTGAGTCACAGTGATGTCAGTACCTAAATATCGGAAATAAACGTATCTATTGCAATGCAATCAAATTTATCTTTACACCTCAAAAGAAAAACAAAAAATATGTCTATTTACTGAGTATATTCTAATATATTAATTATTTTAGAATTACGTTGTTAATATTACCAAAATCTATATATTTTATATATTTAAAAGAGAAATATCACTCACTGATTCATCACGAAGTTTCAGAAAATAAAACACCTACAAACTTAAAATTTGGCAGGAAGGTTCTTTATATGGTGTGGATATCCGCTAAGAACGGATTTTACGGAACTCCACCCCTTTAAGGAACGTAGTAACGGGGTGGGTTGTTTAGTCAGTAAGAGTTTGACAATATATCCTGCACCATCCAAGGGCGGCAGTTGTCATTCGACGACTTTAACCAACCGTAAAAGAAAAAACATTTCACGCGGGCGAAGCAGCTGGCAGAAGCTAGTATATTATAATTCTTTGGCGTTTACTGATAAGTGGAAAATCCTGATTAAAATTATTGGCAACTTCACGGATTAATTAATTTTATAGAGCAATAAAACAACCGTTACAGCAATAAAATTGTATTAATACTAAATTCCAAAATTCCCTATTAAATCCTGATGGTCATCATTTTATGCGAAATTTACCCAAAATGAATTTGTGTTCGCCATGTCATACTTAATGTGTTGATTTTAGGGAGAACGAGTTCTTGAAAAAAGGGGAAGTTGTCACATTACGTTACATATTTCGTGTTTGTTGCAGGCACAGATCAGAAATGGGGGTCACCCCGGTGTACCCCTGTCGACTCCCAGCGTGGGCGTCGGACCTGAGGTCAATGGTTCCAGGCCTACCTTCAAACCTGTCACAGTCCTGGAAGACCTTCAAGCGGTCCGGTGTGCTGAGTTCCATCCTAATGGCAAACTGTATGCTGTTGGCTCTAACACGAAGACGCTCAGGATATGCACATACCCTAAGATTGAAGATGTCAAGTAAGTTTTATAGTCGTACTCTGCATAATATTGCTACGTAGTGGTCCTTAATTGAGGACGATAGTGCACTGCGGTTGGGTTATATTTGTTGGCTTGTAGCCATGTGACTATAAGTCAGTCTGGTCAAATTCCTCAGTTAATAGTTAGCAAACATCCTCAAGTTTATTGATGCATTTTCCTTAACTGAACCTTAGTAATTTTATTGAAATTAACGATGCGCAATTTGTTTTTCCATGATTTTAATATATACAAATGCATTGTGTCACGTGTTTGTGTTTTTAATACGTTTTCCGCGTTATGGGTGCACCTAATTGGACATGAAATGACAGAGCAAGATGTATGACATGATAATGGATCTCGACATCGTTTTATCTTAATTAACATTCATTATTCGAGAGAGTACATCAAAATGGACGTTAAAAAATCCAGAGATATTCATCATTCCATCAAAATAATGTTTCCGGGCTTTTAATCGATACGTCTCATGATTTGATAGGATGTTTAATTATATTTCAGCTTTCCACGGGTTTGTGGTATTCATTTGCATGTTTGTCAGATTCGGTGGGAGATATAAATACGTTGCCGCGTAATCGAATATTTTATGTGACTATAAATGGTAGCTGTGAATTTTAGATATGTGTGATGCGATACTATGTGAAACACGAATCTATTATTTTGTATCAGCATTATGTCATTTCGAATGGGTATGACATCCTAGTATTAAATGTTACGTGTTAAAATACTAAACGTGCGAGTCAGAAAGAGTTATGGAACTATAGGTACTCCTTATATATCTCCATGATTTGGACATTTCAATGTAGGCCGTTATTAAGCTCCCTAATACGAGCTCTTAACCATAACCTTATCTGTTGATAGGGCCTCGACAGTAGCCTCAGTTAGTAGTTTTGTGACAAATGTGTCTGCTGCACGAAAATAAAATATAAAATGTTGTCGTGGATTTCACTTCCGCGTCTTAAAAAAGATCTCCATACTAAAGATTTCGTTAAAATATTCGTTTAATTAATCACAACATCGGAAAACATGACTTTTATCGTAATTCCGTAGTGTATGGTCAGATTTCCGGTTCGGCGTCAAGCGAGGGGTCGACCGTGGACTTTCTTCATTTCGGCCGCGGTCGACCTTCCCCGATTCACTGCCAATTACTTGAAAATGCTTCTCCTCAAGTTATCGCGGCCTTTATTGTTTTATTCGTTTAAATTCAACCGCTTCGGAGTGTTACGTTAGATATTACGTTAAATGTTTTACAGCCAAACCTATCGTGGTTTATGATGCTTATTTAATGTGAACAGTATCCGTTTTTTTACAACCATTCATATATTCTTCTCGATGGACGGTATATATGTTAGTATTGAACAGTAAATTCCTTCTGCACTAATCATACTAAATATAATATATAGTATTCTCGTGTCACTCTGTTTATAACAAAACTACGAAACGGCTGGACCAATTCTTATGAAATGTTTTAGTAAATGTAGCAACTTTTTTCACCCTCCTTCCATACTCCATTTTTTTCTTTGATAAATTTATATGACAGAACATCGTTTGCCGAGTCAGCTAGTATATTATAAAGCCAAAAATGTGCTTGTTGGTTTATTACTCTTATACAATAATATCTTGAAAGGCATGAACTAATTTGGATAAAATTTGATACAAGGGTTTTATCTCAGGAGTCCCCTCGCCATAATTTTCTAGATGCAAGTTTGAACGAATTGTAAATGTTGGTAATAGGTACACACACTAGTTCTGCCTTTCTTTATTATTTGTGTTACTAAAGCAGTATGAGTGCAATCTTGTAGTAATTGTGTCAGTTCAGATTCTCTCTTATAATAAGTGTAACAAGCAATAACGTTGCGGAAGAGATTGCCTCTCGAGTTATTGCTAAACAAACTCCTTTGGGGGACGCTATGAGATTAAACTATTATGTCCTATCGATATGTCCATCCATTTTATTTATAGCTACTTTATCTTCACATGTAACATCCACAAACCCGCACTGGGCCCGCGTGGTGTTTAACGACTCATTCCTAGAGATGAGGTCTGTGTTCCAGCAGTGGGAAGCAGGGATTACAAGGGTGATCTTCATCTAGTATTTACTTTTTATTATTGATAGGCTTGCGCTTTAATACCTACACTATCACACCTGATGTTAAGTGATGATGTAGTCAAGAGTGCAACACGCTTGAGTACAAATAACCTATTCACTCTGGACTTAAATACCCATAGATGAGCTATTAGGAAACACAGACTATGGCAGGGAATTCCACTCCTTGTGCAATTAAAAATAGCAGATTCGCCGTTTCCGGCGTACAAATATGGTTTTTTTTTTCATGGGTTAAGTACATTAAAATTATATCTTATATATAAAAATGAATCGCAAAATGTGTTGGTAAGTGCATAACTCAACAACGCCTGAACCAATTTTAACAATTCTTTTTTTGTCGTGTTTGTTATTGTCAGGAGAAGGTTCTTATATAAAAAAAAAATAGGGTAAAGTAGGGTAAAGTAGGGTAGAATAGGGTAGGTTAGGGTAGGGTAGAGTAGGTAGAGTGGAGTAGAAAATAATAGAGTAATCAAATGACGTGAGCGAAGCCGCGGGAAAAAGTTAGTTATTTATAAAGCTTAGGTACTTGTTTACAAAGGTTTTTAATCTTAATATTTTATAGTTGTTTAATTAATAAAAAACTATATACTTTCCTAACTGTTGGTAGTTGTCCCAAGTCCATAAGATCTTTTGAACATTTGATAGCATAATAGCAATATAACCACATAAGGGGGTTTTTACTGCATTAAAACTACACATGAATGCGAGCAAAAACAAGAATTCAACTCCATTATCCAACAGTTTCTTGTAGAGCTACGGAAATCATTTGCTTCTGAAATTATTTCCGCACGAAAGAAAATATTACGCATCGAACGTACCATTACATAATTTTATCGAATTTACATTTTATATAATAACACATATTGGTCGATGCTAACAGTATGGCATATAAAGGTAGGTATCTATCGTGCATACGGCGACAAAATCCATAGCGATAATATTATTAAATGTCAAGGCTTTTAACGTTACGTGAAAATGTCGTTATGTCTCTTCACTTTGGTCTTGAGGTTACCATGTCGAACCTTGAGCTGACAGTAAGAGGCTGAATACGTTGGTACAGCCGTAAATAAAATCAAGGATAGCTGGGTATTGACCGCGCCGGAACATTTGCTCCCCCCTTGTGATGTCATCAGACCCACAATTAGATCGAGTGTACACACTTTCCTCTTGAGCACACAAACTAATAATTAGTTCTGGTAAGTAAATACAATAATAAGATTGCCACAATGGACCAGATTACATACGACCTATTTCCTCAGTAATTATCATTTATGTTATATAAGTCTGTATTAGTTGTTGATACAGGCTTTGTCATTAAATGTACCGTAACACGATATAGAATGTTGAATAAATTTATTGCAAAAACAGGCTTCTTAGATTCCTCTCGAGACCGGTAGGCGGCCTTCATTGATACTATTGATAATGCGATACAATAGTGTACCTACACGTACAATCATGTTCTGTCCACTCGAACTAGTTGCGATTCTTGTCGCGATCATGACTGGCGATATAAAGCCGTCATCGCACTTACAAGCGACGCGAAAGCGGTGACTAAGCGTTCATGAGTCGATGACCCGATGTTAAGTTTGTATTTGTACACAAAGTGTCACTATGTAATCTTAAGCTTGCTTCGTATAATAAATACCTATATGTCGTAACTTACATTTATGGGAAATTGAGAAAATATTCACACTTTCAAGCGAAAAGTTTACATAGGTAATAAAGTGCAACAAATATCGTTTTGAGAAAAGTCCGTCTCTCCAAAAGTTTACGAAATTCTTATCCTTTCTAATTTATTAAAATTTTCGATATTTTTTTGAATTTAAATCATGGCAAAAAAACTGTTTTTATAAAAGTAGAGTAGCTCATCTAATACGTAACTTTTCTTCTTAGTATTATGTAGATTAATCATTGAATGGAAATTCGGCACTTAATATTTTATTGAACAGTATTACGTCAGAGATGTCGTAATAAAGCGCATAATTTTCCAATTAGTCTAGCTTCATAATTCATGATGAGCCAGTTTCTATAGGCAAAATATTATTTATATCGAAGACAATCCAAACAAAGCCACAGGCAATTGCTAGTTTGCAGTTAATATCGTCCAAAGTATTACGAGTACGATGATGTAGTGTTATCTGTGAAATTTGGATGTTTGCTCAGAAGTATGAGGCATAAAGAAGTATGCTTCGTGAAAGTCGAGCTAGGTGGAGAGTATTGCTCTCGTAGTTATGGACTCTTACGAAATACCTCACGTATTACGTTTCACTGGCTATAATGCTCACTGTCATGAGTATTGAACACTCCACCGACTGTGGCAAATTTGGAAATGTCCATTAAAAACAGTGACACGGCAAATGTAGGCCAATATATTACAAATATATGCGATTGTCATCTTTCGCCCGTGGCTGTGCCTGCTATAAAACACCCACTCACAGACGACCTTCAAAACAGACAAACAGAACTCCAGTTAAACGTTCTCTTATCTTGATTTATATTTTATATTTCAAGTTGACTCGAGTAGAGGCAGCTATCAGTGAAAGTGCCGTTCAAGTATATTCAACTTTTGCGTGATTTCTAAAATGAATGATTTGATCTACGTCACGTACCTACCGTACGTGACGTAGGTACCCATGGCCCTTGTAGACGAAACTTCCACTGCAAGCAACAACCATGTAAAACATACGTTTTTATGTATAAAATGAAAATAAAATTAATATGAACGTAAAAAGTGCCTCAAAAATACACAAAAGTACGGGGTTAATGTTGTTGTATCATTATCCCATATTTTTGTTGCGTATTTTGTATAAAATAAAGCTATAAATCATATCTGGCACATGTATCGTAACATAAATGACGACTCTGATGTACGTAGGTGTGACAAAAAGTGCCAAAGTGATCGTTTTAACCACGATACAATGGTTGTTAATAACCGCTTTTGTTTTCCGCCCGACACATTATAATAACAATGACGTTATATTGTACTTTATGAAATAAGGTCCGGCTCGTGTGGAAACTGCGACGGTATTTAGTTCACACTCAGTAGCAACACTCTTCGCGCTGATGAGTTCACGTGTTACCAACATTACACTCATAAAGATACAAAAGCAATAGGATGTGTAAAATATTGAGATATTTATCTCAGCTCACAGAATACAGCTATAAACCACCAGCAATTGAACTTAATTATCGGTTGCTATTAGCTGACGTGAATAGAGACAATAAAAGCTGTCATTTAGTTTACGATACTGCGTAGAAATTATATACTCCACCACTATGTAGTGAAAAAAAAACAGACACATTTAAGACATTTTAAATGTTCTTTACAAATTGCTAAAGGCGACACAGTGCAGTGGCAACACCAACCTGTGATTTGCAGCTAAATGAGTGTGCACACACTTCGAGTATTGCAACACACCCGCGGCATTTAGAAAGGGAATACAAGAACCATTTGTCACAATAAATCCAGTCTTGAAAACCTCTAAATCGTTATACAAAGCTCATTCGAGTATATCCATAGACAGTACATAAAAGATTGGGTATTACCCAGATTGATGTACGATGAATTGCATATTACGGAGATTGCGTATTATAGAAAACGTAATGCGATCTTTTTGGTTTTATCTTAGCTAAAATTAGAGAGTGACAACGTTGAATTTCTCTATTAAATCATATGAGATTTGTAAACAGACTCCATAATTTAATATAATCAAGAAACCGCTTTCAAACATATACGTCTTATGGTATTTTATACGTGATTAATTTTGTTATAATAAATTGGTGGTTAGGAAAAGTTAATAAATTTTATTAGATTCTCGTTTGTTTATTTGCTTGCTTTTGTCAGCGTCTTTGCCCGTGCAATACTGGGGATCTTTTCACGCTTCGAGACTCTGTGCGTTGATATGTCAATCAGACAGTATCTCCTTTTATATTTACCCGCCCCAGCTTCGCACGGGTACTAATATTGAATATATTATGCACATAAACCTTCCTCTTCAATCACTCTATCTATTTCAAAAACCGCATCAAAATCCGTTGCGTACTTTTATAGATCTAACCATACATAGGGGTAAGCAACTTTGTTTTATACTATGTAATGATAATGAAGATAGGGTTTGTAGAAACTAAGTTTAACTGTTCAGACTTTGGTTTCATCCCCCTACTCGCCCCTGCTCGCCTACGTCGTAAAATCAATCAGTCATTTCAATTCTCATTCTTTGTGCAAAATTTCACACTTCTAGGCTCTTTAGATTTAGATGTGCGTTTATAGTCAGTTTCTCTTATTATGTACTAGTGACCCGCCCCGACTTCGAACGGGTGTAATGCTGATAAACCTTCCTCTTGAACACTCAATCTATTAAAATAAACCGCATCAAAATCCGTTATGTAGATTTAAAGATCTAAGCATACTTAGGGACAGACAGCGGGAAGCTACTTTGATTTATACCATGTTATGTATAAATAACAATTGTAGTAAAAATGCTTCAAAGAACATTTACAGATGCTGATGCTCACACCTAATGAAGACAAACACTTAATATGCTATTCAGTAACTATTGACGCGACGACATGTCTAACCTTTACAACACCAATCATCATAATAATTTATACAATCATAAATAAATCTATTTAAAACTGTGATCAAAGAGAATCACTTCGTAGAGAATATCTATTATTTATGTGAAAATCATACTCTCACATTGGATCCGGTTATGGCAATAAAAATGTACGGAAAACGTTTTAATGTTTATGACGAAATTCATTCATTAGACGTGTTATTGATTGCTTTTCTCTTCGCTTTAACGTTGAAAACTATAATAGCTCGGGTAGATAAGTTACATTCATTCATTCAGAATCAACTTTGTTTAGTATATATAAAAGGGGTATTATCTATGAAAACAGCCTTGATCGCAGCGCTGGCCCAGCGACGAAATCCAAATAGGTACATTAGATTTGTATGTGATTTGAATGTATCTATTGGATTTCGTCCCGGAAAACAGCTTTTAACGCAGCACTGCCCGTGCTGCGTTAAAAGCTGTTTTCTTAACCTTTACATCTTGTAATTAAAGACACAATTAAAGAACAAGAGGTGCGAACGCTGGCGCTTATTTCGCATGGGGCTTAATGAATTAAAGAATAGCACTTAGGTCATGGTGGACAATCCCACCCATACGCACGAAATTGGGAATTTTTTTAAACATTCATTGTGCGTACAGCTGCTTATCTGCTGGAGTCTAGGTTTCTTAACACCTACAACCTTGGTATTTAAGTCTATAGTGAATGGCTTACTTCTAGGCAGGCGCTTTCCGTCACAAGAAGTAGTGGTCAACCGCGAGTCCATTAATATAATAACAATAAATAAGTTCCAAAAAGTGTCAAGGAAGCGTTATTCTTTCTTAACTTTACAAATTGCAAAAGGCAACCTCTCTTTGTGTCTGTCCTTAAGAGCACTTGTAACTCGAGAACCTTTCTCAATTGGTGTGTTTTTAATATCGTTATATTGTACGGGTCGTGGATAGGTCAGAATAGCTGCCCGGGTCAATCATCAAGGTTAAGTAACACTTGCTGGGGTGATTCTGGGGATGGGAGTGCAGAAAAGCAGGCTAAGTCGTTGGCTGTGCTTTCTAGATCTTTGACGTCGATTCTTACTGTTACTAAGAAACCTAAATGTCGGACAGACAACTGTAGGGGCCTAGCAAGGTTGAAGCCTCCTGCGACCAAGGGTTGTAGCGTAAGCGTATCACCAGGGCCCTGGGATCAAGGCAAATAAGGTACAGGGAGAGTGGTTTAGTCAGTAAGAGTCTGATACTGTCCTCCTCTCCGCCCAAGATTTAATTCGTCGATAGAAACAAAAAATGTCGGACGACCAGTCTTAGCTTGCTGCTAGACTATTAGTTGTCGTGTGACCGGATTACTTACTGGTGGTCACATAGGTTGGTCATCATTATTTCAGCCGACTGCTGGACATAGGCCTCCCCAAAGTGTCACCACAACTAACGATCCCGTACGTCTAGTATTCAACGCATTCTCGCGAGTCTCACCAGATCCTCGGTCCACTTTTTGGGACCCTTTCAAGGCTGTGTCTTCCGGTGTGTGGGTCATAACCTTTCGACCCCATCCACTATCTGTTCTACGAGCAATGTGCCCTGTGTGTTACTTAAGTTTGGTGTTTTTTTAGACCTTAGTTCGATAGACTTGCTTATAACTTAGACGATATTCTCTGAAGAAGGTTTAATACATGTACGCAACAATCTGCTCGCTGTTCAGCACAAAAAAAATAATAATTCGAACTAGGCTTTCCTGCAGTCCTTCCTTTAGCTCTTAATGTATTGGATAGGTATAATCAAGGTTATGGAACAATAATCTAAGTGTTCCTTGTCCAGCTATCAAGTTAATACGGTCAAAAAATTTGTGAGAGGGATAAAGCATTTATGTTACCAGTAGTATCTAATATTTTTTTGGGATTCTGACTATTTCGCGTCATAGGTTGTCAGTGTCGTCTCCGTGTCAATTAGGTATTATTCCATTTATATTTTTGTACAATATTTTTGTAAGAAACGATATATATGTATAAATAACACTAAATGAAATATCAAGATTTTATTAATTGATATAGTTAATGACATTTCGAATATTGGTTTGAAAAATAGTGAGAACGCCTTGCTATCTCTTTCGTACACACGTAACCCCTTGGTAACGACGTCATATTTTAGTGTATTTTTCTTATTCTGTTGCTTGACAGCTTCCCTATTCACCAGATTTAAAAGGTTTCTTATTTACTAAACTATACTTTGAAGAAATCTTTTTATCCAATTTTGGATAAAGTTTTTGATGCACATGATAAATATCAACTACTTCATTTGGTGATTGCTTTAGTCCTTATTTACGGAGATGCGACGCGTATGATGACTGCAATGTATGACGAACGCTCAACATACCACCCATTGCGCCGCGTCTCCGTAAACAAGCACTTATTCTATTTTTCTATTTCTACATTTACAATAGAATTTTCATTAAAAATGTAGTCTACATAAGTAGTAAATGTAATCTTTTCCATAGGGACACAAGCGCTCCAACGGCGCCAACGGTACTGCTGAAGAGGACCAAGCATCACAAAGGCAGCATCTACTGTCTCGCATGGAGCCCTGCAGGTGATCTCCTCGCCACTGGATCCAACGACAAGACCGTCAAGCTCATGAGGTTTAACAGCCATGCATGCAATTTGGAGGGACAGGAGGTAAGTCCAATTTGTAGTTATACTCGTATTGTACATAATTAATGTTTACAAAAGATGGTATCTAGACGTAATCTGACAAATATCACTAAAAGAACGCTACGTTATCCCTGAGTGATATAGGCTTTGACATAGTTAGGAAGAAAAGAAACGACCGCGCGTTCGTCAATTTTCTGGAACGATCGGTGATCTTCGGGAGCATTCGGTGATCTTCGGGAGCACTCGTATACTTTTTCAAAAAACGAAGCCAAAGTCGTGCTTTCCGTTTTTGCACCGTAACTTTGAAGCGTCGTGCATTGGTCTTACTCATGTTTTGTTTGTCTTTAGTAAATGTACGGACGGCCTCATGTATTCCTTAACCCTTACATATTATAAACAAAGACTCCACTGCGTCTGGGCAAATTTTCCATTGACATCGATGTGGATGAATGAGTTTTGTTTTCGAAACTCAACCCGTTTGTACATATTATTATTTTTAGTCTGTATATATAGCTGGTAAGCTTTAGTATAATTATTATTATAATAGAGTAATACATGAGAAGGATTTCGGTGTACAATACGTCATTACAGGAGAGAACAGTCGCTAGTATTTAATAAATGTGTTTTGAAATAAATGTAAGCAGTTCGTCAAATTAAAAAAAAAGAAACAAAAATTTACTTCAATGAAACATAAAAGGTTATTTATGGCTGCAAATAACAATGTAAGCTGGCGATTTTGTGCCTAGAATTTGTTGAGAAACATTATTCTTGTAAAGTACCAGTTTTAAAGTTTCCATCAGTAATAGTGCCGTCATTATGTCAGCGAGTTCTCGTCATTGTTCCTTTACTCCTTTACACTTGATGTGGCACAGTGGGGCGGTAATGTTCCTTTCTCTAGGAATCATCACCTACTATTTGAAACTGCCTTCCTTTTTTTGCTACAGCTTCTGACGTTAAGACGATACCTTGTTGCGAAAATGACAAAAAGTGTGAAAGTGATAGAACTATGCGATAGCAACGTAAGTAGATAGAGAGAGGAAACATGCAACCTGAATAACGTAAGCGCCATACTAAATAAAAATGTATTAAAAATTCAATTTCATGTTTCTTTAAAAACTGCTTTCTGATTAATGTTTAATAACATATTATCTACATTTTTCATTATTTTAATGTGACAGAAAGTACATGACTACGGCATAAAATTCATAAAATTTTATTTTTAGAGGTAAGTTCGGATTTTTTTTCTATCGAGGAAAGTTACTTGTTTTATGTTTTTGTTTTCGGATTAATGGAGGTAATATAGTCAACAAACACATATAAAAAAAAAATATTCAAACAAGTATTCTTAAATTAAAATTAACGTAAAAAAATTGTTTAATTACGAGGACTCATCTTAAGCTCTCTGTTTAAAAAAAAAAAACGCTCGCTATGCATTCTGTACAGAGCCTGACTTCAGACTCGCCAAGATCAGGCGGCCGTACTGTAGTCATAATAACAACAACTTTTACTATGAGAGCAAAACTGAAATCGCGAAAAAAAAAACAGCAGTACATTTATGTTCGCGTAGCTAGTCAAAATGTACTGAACTTGCCGATTTTGTCCAATTAAAATTTAATTTATTTATTTACTGTAGTGTTTTTAATTAGACGTGATTATGAATTTGGATTGAATACTATTGTAACTTTTCTTATGTCATCTAATCACAAATTAAAATAAATATTTTAATTTGTGATTTTACTTCTCATGTACTTAATTTATTTGTAATATTTGTTGGCCATATTATACAGAATGTTACAATAATTGTAACATAATATGACTTGTAAGAATCCTTGACTAATAAATAACTAAGGCTGACTACTGTCAAAATAGGTTGAACTAGTAGTAGTAGTAAGATTCACCATCAACGATTGCATCACTGCTTACCATCAGGTGGGATCGAAGTCAAGCACTAGTTTATAGCAATTAAAAAAGTTATGTGGCAATTTTTGCCTTTTAATAAAGTAGCTTAAATGACCTAAATATTTTAACAAAGGATAATGCCAATACTGTATCCTATCAAACATTCATTAAATAAATAAAATAACTCGGCCTTCTAAACGAGATGTCTCGGTTCAAATGTTATCGAGTCGCTCGACTTACTCGAATGATAAGCGGCGGCAAATTGAAAGATGATCCAATTGTTTTTAAATATCAATTAACTAACCTTGTACATATATATTATCGGTACAAGTAACATAGACGTAACGAGGTGAATCACTTCGCGAGAAATCGAGCCAGCTAGATTGTTCTATGTAAATAATAAACCTACGTATGTTGTGGTAAATGAGTAAACATGACATATAGCATACCTATTTATAGTCATTTTCTGTTTTATTACCTGTTTACTGAATCGTTGAATATTTTTATTTAGTCTGATACTAGTATACTAACATTAGTTTGTGAGGAAACGGCTCTCGACTCCCCAGCCGTTGTTCCGATCCAGATAACCGGCCACCGTAGGCGCGGGCTTTAGGACCGTCCTGTAACCCTCACAACCGAGCCCAAGCCGTCAACGGCGCGTATTGTTCCCGCGCGCCTCGTCCAGCAAGGCCAAAGCCTGCTGTAGCCAGGAACCAGCTTCTGAAAGGAATGTCCGGCCCTGCTAATAATATGAAAGGCTGAGAAGGGACGGGGTGGGTTTTTTAGACAGTAAAAGTCTAAGAATATCTCCCATTTCGTACAAACGCGTGCGGGAGATTTCATTAGATATTTTTTACCCACTACAAAGAAAATAAAAACTATTAATAGTATCAATGAGATTCTGTTTAAAAGACGATTCCTGGGGCTTTTGCATTGTGGCATATTATAGCATATTATCAGCCATTTGAACGAGGAAGAGCGATGGAGGCTAAACAGCCCAATATAGCTCTATCCCACCATCTATAAGAAAACAGCCTCGAGCGCAGCGCTGGATCAGCGTCAAAATCCAAAAAGATACATTTGATTTGTATGTGATTTAAATCTACCTATTCGGATTTCGTTCCTGCGGCCAGCGCTGCGCTCAAAGCTGTTTTCTCAGAGCATAGCACCCGTGTTCAGTGTAGAACGGAAAATGAATCGCATTAAAATGGATCGCTCGTGTTAGGTGGCTCAGAAAGATAACCTTTTAGCGTTAGCAGCTTGGTGCTTGTGGTCTTTATGTATTTTGAAGAGGTCACTTTCTTACAGCTAAAATAGAGTCATCAAATAGGCACCTGTATACACTTAGACTGTCTACTATAAGTATTCTTGTCAAAGATTTTTTATCGCCATTGAAGAAATTAAGAATGCAAATATTATTCCGATCGTAATAACTTTCCTTCTAATGAATCTTGTAAATAAATATTTAGGAACTTTATTATGGGCGTTATAGGCTTTCTGTCTCACGTTACGTCATCAAACGAATACAGATTCAGTCTAGTTATTAGGGTTCCGTACCCTAAAAGTAAAAACAGATTCTTATAGGATCACTTTGTTGTCCAATCAGTCTGTCTGTAGAGATTTTTTTAAAGCCTACTTTGTGTCCCACTGATGGGCAAAGGCCTCCCATTTCTACGTCGCGAATAGATATTGAGTTGAAATTAATAGAAATTAAAAATACTTTTTCGACTTGGAAAAATATTTGAATTCGGGATTTTTTACATAAGTTAGTTCGTACGGAACAGTCAGTATGCGAGTCCGACTCACACTTGCCTAGTTTTTTGTAACAATAATGTGCAAATATTTTTTCTTATTTGCTCTTTAAATTAAAGTCAGTAAATACTTCGTCGTGTTGGCAGTGTTTAATGAACAAGACACTCGTGTACATTAACTTTGTTAGATTCTCTATTAGTACATTTGTCAGAGGCTTATGAATAATAATTTTCAGATACTTACGTCACTCTTACTCTGTAAACGTACATTCTGTGCTCTATGCCTTCTACGATGTTTCTTTGTTCTTATTTCCTGCTCGACGAAGATAGATGATAGAAAAAACTTAGCGATTGTAACGTTATGATTCTCGAATCGAATAGAGCTTCTAGTCACTGTCAATCAATGTCGCATGAATCGGAGCGTTAATGGCGTGAATGCAATTTATTCGAAACGTTACCGTCACTCTACAACATCAGCGTCCTCTTACGATTGTCAATCTCGATTAATCTAGTATGTGGAACAGACTCGTAAACAGTTCCCAAGCTGATATTCACCCGCTAAGTATTACGCACTGTTATAAGCATCTTACGAAGATATGTAGCAACATTTCTTTGTCTAGTCTAGTGTCTCTTTTATACCTACAGTTTTACGAGTATTTCAATCATTGACAGCGTTCTGATCGTTCCTCAAGGACGAAAGTAATTTGATCAGTACGACAGGCGAAATTGAGACCCCAATTAAGATGTCTGTTGTCTAAACATTGAAGAACATTGTTTTTACAGTGAAATGTTGCTACAAAATACAAATGTTTTAGCGTGAATAAGTCGTTTGTATTGGCCTGAGTCTATACTTAAAATTATAGTGAGAAAAATATAGGAGGAAATAATATAAGAGTGGAATTCCCCACCGGAGTCTGTGTTTCCTGATAGCTGCAACCTAGGGGTCTTTAAGCCAAGAGTGAAAAGTTTGCTTTTAGGCAAGCGTGTTCCGTCGTCGGCCAGAACATCGCTTACCATCAGGGGAGATTTTGGTCAAACGCGATTTGTATGTAATGTATAAACTCAAAAAGTAATGGACCGATTTAGATCGGTCTTCCACCGGGAGAATGTTACTTTATCACTGCATGTGATAGGCTATAATTATTTTTTCTACAGTAACATGGATAAAGCCACTGATATTTCTTCCTTCAAATAATTCTATCATCATTATCACCATCATCATTTCTGCCGAGAAAAGTCCTCTGTTCACAACAGGCCGGTCCCCAAACGTCGCTAAAACGACCAGTCCAGTGCGTCAAATTATTTAGTGATCAGTCTTTGTTGTTCTGTTACTAATCAAGTAATCATGTCTATCTCGGGAAGTAGGGGAGAAGGGGTATAGTAAACATATTGCCTTTTCCGTAATGATTGCTTATCTGATTGATAGTAATATCAATGAGTAATTTTTTTGAAGACACTGGTGTGACTCGGTCGTATTTGAATAGTTATCAGAGTGTTTGAAGATAAGCTACGAAATTAATAGATAATCAGGCTAGAGGAAACGGTATTTGTCGTGTTTAAAATTAGTGTTCATGTCAATAAAGAAAATAGTCCTTAATTCGGTTCAGTTCCTTAAGGAAAGAAGAATTTTTGTATACTATTTCCTGTGCCTCTGGGAACATACCTGATGCACTGCAGAAACAGAATAGCACTTTAGACATATCCTAGCGATAGACAACGTTCATAGAAACTATTTGTCAAAATGCTGGAAAGTTAATACAAAAGTCCAGTGCAGCGCTACATTGATATAGTCTTCTAACGAAACTTTTAAAACTTACAGCGATCTCACACTGCGTGAACGGCAAAAATGTCATCAATGTAAAGGTGTATGCCTTACAGATCACCTAAGTCAAGTAAAGTGACTGTACGGTACAACTTATCTAGTGCGTACTAGGTACATACATATCGATTCTAAATACTATTTTATATTGGATACGAGAGTTTTGACAGTTCGCTGAGTATAATTGATGCACAGGGGCTGCACGATATACTATTGTCGCAAATGCACTGAAATATAAATTTAGATAAAAATTAACGACTGAACATCGCATCATTTTTATTATTGAACAATTCGCGTTGAACCTTTGCTATTGGAATAGTTTCACAAGAATGCGCGTGTGGGGTTCCGCAGCCACTACATCCGCGCTCTCTCATCACTCACCAACTAAAACACGATAAATTCGGAAACTATAATCATTAGAAGCGTTCCCGTTGTGAACGCGAAAGTTGTATAGATACCGGTTCTAACTTGACTGAGAAAATTTATTAATTTATCAGCTGACCTGGTTTTTTTTGTGGGAAAAGTGTGCTCCATCTTCGCCACATCATGGCTTAGACAGTGGTCAAATGCGAGCCTATCCACAATTATTACGAAAAAATCATCCAATGACGTCTCCGCGGGAGATAGTGATAATATATACTTTTACTGATTAAAAACCCACTCTTTTACCTTCGTGGCTTTTCATACTAGAGCCGAGTTTTCTTTTTAGAAGGAAACCCTTGGCCCCAGTATGCGTCGATCCTGCGGAGCCCGTTCGGTTTGCTGACAAATCCTTGATGGTGTATATGTGGGTAGATACCACACCACGACCTTCGGCATAGCAGTCAGCTAACCATTAGACCAACAGGCCAGTCAAGTGTTAGTTATTTGATAAAAAAGTACTAATAAGCGCGGCAGAATTAGGACACTAATTATATCGAAATTATCTTTAAGAAACACTACGTTACAGCATTTACCGTGTATTATTTCAGTTCTTGAATTATGATGATAATTAGTGCAGCATAGCATACTCTGGTATTAGTACAGTTATGTACTATGCTAGCAAATAGTCAAAAACCAGTAGAACCGTATTGTTTTTCATTGCAGCGTTTTTGCATAAAGCATCTTTGACAGGATTCGAAAGGATTAGTTCCTCTCGATTCCTGTCAAAGAACTTGCATAATCATGATCTATGCAAGTTTCCTGACGACCAAATTACTTATGGCTCACGAGAAAATATGATGTATCGTAATGAAAGAAATTGATAATCAATCAAACTGGCAAATAACGATGACTGATCCATCTTCGAACTCTGAATTATAGGCCGCCCCAACTTGTCGGGTAGTTGAAAGAAGTGCTTTTATTTTCGGGAATATATTGTATCTTTAATCTGATATATTAGATACGTCTCTTTGGATCAATGTAGGTTAGGTAATGGATATTATAAGCAAGAAGTCTTGTATAAAACTATGGAAAACCTTTTTATTAATTTTAGAAATTGTAAAATACAGAAATTGTAGGTCGCAGTAAGCTGGTTTTATTGTCCGATCATGGCATTCAGAAAGTCATAGATAGACGTCAAAAATAATTAGCGCCTGATAAATTGAATGATGAGATGGCGCTGCCGTCACGTAAACATCGCGCTCCGTATAATTAAATTGTAAATAATGCATAAAGTGTTGCTTTCGTAATTATTGTGGCTTTAAAATAATCTAGGTAGTGTAAATACTCTGAAGAACTGTTATCTTAACGTGACTTTTCCCGTGAACTTAGCTATAATGAGTTTTAAATGTGAACTTGTGAACTATGGACAGTTGGTACTTAACTTGAACTTTTAGTGCTATTAGAGTGAGTTTCTAACGTTTAAAACCTAATACCCATTAGTTTTCATAAACATTAAAATTAAAACAGTGAACGTTCCACGACCAATTTGTCTCTGTTCTCGTATCAAAGACTGCTGATGTTTTACTATAAACAATTAATAACAAACTTGTGAAAAAAAGTGAACATCGTTTTTGAATTCAAAAATAATAGCAACTCAAAACTACCTCAAAATAACGAAAACTTATATGCTCAACAAGAACCACAATTTCACTTTCCCTGGTAACAACTTGCGTAGCCTAGTACGGAGAGTTCCGGACTGCGACAATTTGGACTCGAGTTCGAACCTGACATTTGAGTGTCACTTTTTGTGCAAATTTATAAATTTTATTTTATTTTATAAATCTTTAAATATTAATACAACAACAAAATGAACTTCCTTAACAATATAACGCTTCGTAAAAAAGTGAATAGTCGCGATCCTAATACAAGCAATATTAGTCAAGAATCTACCGATACCTTCGAAGATAGTGTCACTGACCTCACGAATGATACGTCGTTAAATGAGGAAGACAAATACAAACAGAAAATTGGTCAATTGGAACTACAACTAAAGAATGCCTTACAACAGATTGAAGCACTAACTTTGGAGAACTCAACTTTGAAAAAGGTGAACGATGAACTAAATAAGAAAAATGCTACAAGTGAAGCTAAAATAAAGACTACGCCGGACAAAACTTCACTGACTAAAGAGACACAAACTTCGCCAAACATTGGAGATTTATATTATCAAGAAAATAGTGTTGAGCATCCATCTTTATTGCATACCAATGCCCAACGCACGAATAGCATGATACAGCCTACCAAACATAAAATTAATATACTAAGCACCAATACAAATAATAAAATACTGTCTATATCTAAGAAAATTCTCTCTGAAAACTATAAAATATGCCACTATTTGATGCCACATTGTAATACTGCGCTTCTTCTCTCCAACATAGAAACAAAAATACAAGACCTTACGTTACGTGACTTTTGCGTTATTATGATTGGTGAAGAGGACTTTAGAAATACGAGTGACTACTTAGCTATAGTATTAAATCTAAGGGAAACTTTGAAAACTGTCAAACACACTAATATAATTATCTGTTCTCCGACTTTTAAATATGGATACAATTCAAATTTATATAATTCGAGAGTAGAGTACTTCAACAATTTATTGTACTTAGATGTTTTAGACCATGAATATGCATTCTTCCTTGACTCTAATAGGAATCTAGAATGCAGTTACGCTATGTTTAACAGTAAAAAAAGCTATGTTAATAATTATGGCATGAGTGTTATTTTCAAAGACATTAAACAATATATGATTGATATATTGCAATATGAGGCACAAATAACGGACGATATAATGAGCAACCATTATCCACTTTCGCCGGATGAAAATAATCGATGCCAGCCTGGAAAAACTGAAGAAAATAATCTTTTTCGTCTACAACCGTATTAACATAATCCATCAAAATATCAGTGGACTCATTTGTAAGTCGGATCTATTTACCGTTTCCTTATGTAACATTATTGATTTAGGCACAAAAATTGATGTTTTATGTTTTTCTGAACATAATATGATAGAGGATGATGTGAAATTTCTTAATATTCCTAACTATAAATTGGCTTCTTGCTTTTGTCGTGATAATCGTAGAGGTGGAACTTGTATTCTTGTTAAACATAATCTTAAGTTTACAGTAATTAAGACAGTCGAAAAGTACAACATCCCAAATGTAATTGAAAGCTGTGCTATTGAACTATTAGACCATAACATAATTATTTTATGTGTATATAGAGTACCGAAGAGTCAGAACTGTAAAAACTACCTTGAAATATTTTTTAATAACTTAAATGATATTCTAGCGATCTTAACAAAAAACATAAATAAAAAAGTAGTAGTATGTGGTGACTTCAACATTGATATGTTAAAAAAGAACAAAAATACGTCTGAATTTGAGAACTTGATGTATGGTTTCAACCTCAAACAGGCAATTAAAGAACCTACGCGGCCTAGTAGTGGCTCATGCATTGATAACATTTTTCACAATATTCGTGGTGCTCAATCAAACCTTTTTGAATTTTGCTTATCTGACCACAAAGCTCAGTATTTATCCTGCCCAGTAAAAAAGACATGTTCATCTGACTATTGGTACAAGTTCAAGCGTGACTATTCAAGCGCTAACTTACTAAAATTTAAAGAATGCATGGAAGTGATCAAGTTTACGGAAGTATTCGAAACAAATAATGCCGAACAAGCGTTTGCTTTCTTCCATAGCGAATTTAAATTATTCTATGACCTGTGCTTTCCGCTAATAAGAATTAAATGTAAGACTAAGACGCGACCAAACTGGCTTTCTAATGGTATTAAAAGATGTAGTAAGAATAAACGCTCCCTATTATGGAAATATCGACTATCCAAGAGCCCGACAGACAAACATAATTTTAAAACATACTCTTCAAGGTATAAAAAAATTATCAATTTAACCCAAAAATCGCAGAACAATTATTTTATTCTTAATTCTGCTAATAAGTCTAAAGCGACTTGGTCAGTAATTAATAGTAATAAACCTAAATTCCCAACTGAAGAAATCAAAGAACTGATAATTGATAATCTTAAAATCACACAACCTACTAAAATTGCAGAATCATTTAATAACTACTATGCTGACTTAGTTCAACTAGAGAGTACTAATAATACCGCGAAAAAACAAACTTGCACATACAATTCCCCATTTTCTTTTTTTCTTGGCCCAGTCGACCCAACCGAAATTTTTTCAATCATAAATAACCTAAAAAATACAAAAAGCACTGGTTATGATGATATTTGCGTATCAATTTTAAAACAAGTCAGTCATATAATCTCTCCCATACTGAGCCACATCATAAATCTCTGCTTTGAACAAGGTATCTTTCCGTCATCTTTAAAAACCACTATAATTAAGCCAATTCATAAAAAGGATAGCAAATCGGATATGAAAAATTACAGGCCGATTGCTCTCATCCCTATATTTTCTAAAATATTTGAAAAGGCTATTTATAGCAACCTCTATAACTATTTTGACAAAAACTGCATCTTTTCCGACAAGCAAAAAGGCTTCAGGAAGAATATGTCCATAAATCTAGCTATATATGATTTCTTGAGTATGATTTATCCTAGAGTAGATGCTAGACAGCCGTCGTTCGCTTTGTTTATGGATATGACAAAGGCCTTTGATTTTGTAGACCACTCAATTTTATTGAATAAACTGGAGATATATGGTATCAGAGGCAATGCTCTTAACTTAATCAAATCATATCTCACTAATAGAACTCAAGTTACAAGCATAAGCAAAATTTGTCCTACGACTAAAAATGAAACTGAGTATAGATCAGGCCCGAGAATAGTTAAATTCGGAGTCCCTCAAGGCAGTGTTTTGGGTCCATTGCTCTTCCTCATATATATTAATGACCTTCCCAACTCAACCAATGATAGAATGGTGCTATTTGCAGATGATTGCACAGTCGTTTATAATAATGAAAGTGATATCAATAGAAGCTTATGTGCTATAATAGAATGGTTAGAAAATAACAACTTATTAATAAATTTAGATAAAACGAAACTAATGCATTTTAAACAAAAAATAAATTACAAATTAGATAGAAAAGTAGAATACTTAGGAAAAGAAGTAAAATTAACCACAACAACTAAGTTTCTCGGAGTTCACATAGATGATAACCTGAAGTGGCAAACCCATATCGAATTCCTATGCAAAAAAATATCCCAATCATCTTACAGCCTTTACCTACTATCCAAAAAAGTGAGCCTCCCCTCACTGCTTGTTGCATACCATGGTTATGTAGTTTCCAGGTTAAGATATGCAATAATTTTTTGGGGCAATGATACTAATTGGGACAGGGTTTTTAAATGTCAAAAGAAATGCATCCGTGCTATGTGTGGTTTGAAAAAAACTGACAGTTGCAAAGAATATTTCAAAAAACTTGGTTTACTTACAGTTCCATCAATTTATATTCTAGAATTGGCTCTATTCATAAAACAAAATCCAACATTATTTACTTTAGAATCTGGATCTCGTAATAGAAGTAGATTATATAATAACGTTAGCAGAAGATTTAAAACCACATTGTATGAAAAAAGTGTATTCAATATGGCCACTAAAATTTATAATAAAATTCCAAAAAATATAAAAGACAGTGAGAATATAAATATTTTTAAACATAAACTGTGTAATTTTTTGATAGAAAATTGTTATTACTGTCTTACTGACTTTCTGTCAAATTAGGCTATAATTTGTAATATTAAGCAATAGTTGTTTGTATTTTTGTGTTTTTATTTTTCTATTTGTATGCCCTGTGTGGCGGATCACGGCATGAACATATATTATTTAAGACCTATTATAATACCTGTGTATCACAATAAATTATTTGATTTGATTTGATTTGATTTGATTTAAATTCGTATAGCTAAATCTTAAATCTAACAAATTATTGCTAACATATAGAATGTAGATAGTGGCGCAATACTCAAATATTCTCGAATATTTTTGTCACCTACTGCTTCCTGAGGCTTCATTCGCAACGTGAATCCCTCGGGGTCCGTCCATTTTTCTGGCATAAAACCCTTTGTCTCGCGGGAGTAGTGTAGCATTATATCAGTTTGAGAATTTTATAAATCGGATCGGCAACATTTTCAGGAAATTCTTTTTGTAATACATAATTTTACCATCGAACCTTTTTAGGAAGAACGTTGTAAGCCACAATTTGAGTATTTTATTTTTGTAAAAAAATATTATTTAATGTTCACACAATTAATCTTCGATATATATGTACTACTCAATAGTTAAAGCGTGCCGTACAGTGACTTTACTCCACTTAAGTGATCTGCATGCTGTACACTATTACATTGATGACATTAGTGCAGTTTGGACGTGACAACGCAGTAAGTTTTTAAAGTTTTGATAGACGACAATGCCAATGAAGCGCTGCAGCGGACTTTTGCATTAACATTTCAGTACTTTGACATATAAGTTTCTATAAACGTGCTGGTCCATCGCTAGGATATAAGTCAATGCAATTAATGATCTATTAGAATAGTTTCTATTAACATCATAACATCAAAAAGTTTTTAATTGACTGGAACAGTTTGCCTGCTGCGGTCTTCCCGTCCGATTATTTATAATTTAGGTGTATTTAAAGCTATAGTAAATGCCAATCACCCTTTATATCGATGAAATATGTATTGAAGTAAAATATATAAAATATAATCTTAAATATAAACTTAACTAAAATAAATACTTACACCAAACCTAACTATGTACATATAATACAAAAACACAATACTCAAGCGTCGAAATATAGTATAGGGCGCCTCGCCTTGATGCTTACCATCAAGTGGGATTACAGTCAAGCACTACTTTATTATTTAAAAAAAAATTACGGAAGGCTTACAAAAAGCGTAAATTGGCGATTACAAAGTTTTTCCCGAAGAGGCTCTGTATATATTAACTCCTTCGTTATCTTAAAACCTTAAAGTTTACCGCTCTCAGTTTTGTGAATTAATTTATATAAACGTGGCCATCTTGTCAGTCCGTTGTACGTTATAAATGACAGCGAAGGAGAGCACTTGGCGCTCAAATTTAGTGCCCTTGGGTCCTATTTAGTTTTCTTCCCTTTCTATTTAATTTTGTTATGCTTACCTAGTTGGCTATAAAATTAATTGGCGTATTTTTTGAGTTATAAGTAGCGGAACCAAAACGCTTATAAGCTAGAAAACAAAATTTGAAATCAAGTTTAATACAATAATAAAATGTCGTACAGAAAAATGATTAAAGATTGTACATATGTATAATAAACGTATGTAGGCATATTATTATCTAATAATAAGCTGGGGCAATGCTGATAAATATATTATGCATGTATTATACATATAAACCTTCCTCTTGAATCACTATCTATTAAAAAAAACCGCATCAATATCCGTTGCGTAGTTTTAAAGATTTAAGCATACATAGGGAGGAAGCGACTTTGTTTTACACTATGTAATGATGTATCCGAGCCATTGATTCGATATCGATCCATTCGGTCGATAGGGCGGTCGCAGCATTAGTAGCCATTAATAGCCTTCCACCAAATGACATGATGACGTGGAGAAGATCTTAGGAATCTGTTGGATGCTAAACGTCCAGGAGCGGTCAATGTTGTGACTCTAGGGGGGAGACCTAAGGCCCCTCGCACACAACGACTTTTTGTAGCGCGTTCTCATCGATACAGTGTTTAGTAGTGAAGATGTCGCGCGATTCGTAAGTACGCTAGAAAAAATCGCTATGGTCGAGGGCCCTAAGAGCTGTGAACCGTTCTTCAGCAAAATGCTAATATTGTTATTTAAACTGACTGAAAACCTTATTATTCTTAGGTCGAGCTGACGATGCACGACGGGACAGTCCGGGACGTTTGCTTCATCGAAGACACGTCGAACAAGACCAGCCTATTGGTCAGCGGCGGCGCCGGCGACTGCAAGATCTACGTCACCGACTGCGCCACGGGCAAAACTTTCCAGGTAACTTATATTAACCATCTGCTTTATGGCCTTACCACGAGTCCACGACCTTAAACTGGACTGATAAAGGGATGGGACGATGGAGCTTTTTGTGGGTACAACTCCATTCCTCTATCTCGCTCGCACGCCAGCCCCACAGCCAAGTTACGATCGTGTCGTTATTTTTCGTCCGCGCTATTTCAAGCGTTCGACTTTAACGAAACGATGATAACTTGGCTAGAGAGGCTGACATTTTAATAAGTCATGGTTATGTTATAACTATATAATTTTCTTCTATAAACATGTTAAGGTGTTTATAGAAGAAACTTGATCCAAAACATTTTTATAACTTCTAAGATTTTATTGTGATCTTCGACTTGGCTGTTTTTCGTGCGAGTTTTGTTTACTTGGTAGGGACCAACCCTATTTTTGGATAAACTAGTTCGTCTTAGACCTTGACCTGAAAAAGAATTTTCCCGGTAACGTAATACCTAGTAAGGGCAATTCTTTTGATCGCGATACAACTTTTATCTGATGAATAAAAATGGCAGTTTTACAACTTTTATAATACAAATTAGTTTCTGCCAGCGGTTTCGCTCGCGTATTAGTTTCTCCTTGGAAACTTTGGACACTCGTTTTATCCCTTTAGGGGATGAATTTTTGGAATCCTGTCTTATTGCTTGGTCATAAAAGAAAGCCTTATGCAAATTGGTTGTGCGTTAATAGGTTAGTCAGTCAGTTTCACGATGTTATTCCGCCATATTACTTCTTCAGACAAATGTTATGTGATTATTGGATTAGCTCTAAAGACAAAACAATTAATTACGGTTTTAATTACCGTTATTGTATTTATGATTCGCATTAATTCTAAAACCGATCCCTACCGTAAAATAAGCGTTGAAACGTGTTTCGTATACATTGCAACCGCTTATTAGATACGTGTATGCATTCCGCACGTGTTTGTGTTTACCTTCGTAATTAGAGATCCTCGCGTGACGCGAAAACATACGAACAACCTTATCCTCTGCGAATATCATTACGCACGCTATTTGTGGTTTCATCCTGTAAGGCTCGCACAACCGAGATCCTGATGGTACACATTTGCAAACCACCTACTCCTTCGTTTAACAGCTCTGTTTAATCCCACCCTCGGATTTAAGGGCAGCCATTTAACTATATTATATAAAAGCAGAAACTGGCGAAGTGTCATATCAACGCACAACCGAAGTTATTAGGAATAGAGACGTGAAATTTTACTCATCGTTCTCTGACATGACGTGAATGATCTAAGAGAGGATATTCCAAAATTCTCTCCCTAAAGTGATGAAATGAAATTCTCTGTACACATTTTGGACCCCCTTGGTCCAAAATGTGTACAGAGAATTTCACAGTCACGCGGGTGAAGATGCTGGCAGAAGTATACTTTCATAATTCTCCTCAAACTGTCCTGGAAGTGACACGCTTACTGCTGCGTATTCGTATGCTGTGTATACGTTTGTGGGCGAACCGCCGTCCGCGGCGCTTGACACTGGGGAATGGGGGGGCAGATATCGGCACGGTGGCGGCATTGTGTACATCCCTCTAGCCAAGATACGATCGTTCCGTTAACGTCGAATACTTTGAGCTGGCCACGCCTCCAATTCCTTTTTTCCGATGTCATCTCAATGCTCCGTCACGTGATCAATTACAAGCGTTCGATATCAATGAAACAATCGTAACTTGGCAGGGGGGGGGGGGGGGCGAAGCTCTTATTCGCAGTCAATTGTTACGCTCCTGTTTATTTCATCTTATTAATATTCCACGTGTCACTTTATCGTTATTTTACTTCTTATTTTACCCTCGAGAACTAAGACTAAATTTCTACTTAAATACAAGAAAACAAACAAACAAATACAACATTTATGGTTACTATAAACATAAACTGAGGGGCGAGTCTAGAGAAATCGCCCGCCTACCTCTGGTTCTAAATATATTAAATCTTATTCCGATTTGAAGGGTGCGTTTGATTTGTTAAGAGATTGGTGCGGAGTGATTGGTAATTGTATGGTTTTGTGTGTGCAGGCGCTAAGCGGTCATTCGGGGCACATTCTGTCGCTGTACAACTGGGGCGGCGCCATGTTTGTGTCCGGCAGTCAGGACAAGACCGTTCGCTTCTGGGACCTGCGTACCGGAGGTTGCGTCAACGTTATTTCACCCCCAGTGGGACAACCGAACAAGGTATGTATTTGATCTTAAGGTTGAACTAGTAGCGGACTCGAACTCACAGATAGGTGCGCGTTAGCTCGTGTGTAGTAACGATAGTATCATTGATGAGCAATTAGATTTCCCTGGCACCCATAACACAATTTTAGTCTAAGCTTAGGTAAGTGGTGCAAATAGTAAATGCAATTTAAAAACTTTATTGTCATAATCTGGTCAATATTCTAAATGAATCCTTGTAAATTTCAAATTTTAGTTTTGTTATATCCAGGCCTGTGTGATTCTTACAAAGAGTCATCGCGGCCTTAAAATGCAAAGGGTAGCTGAAGGAACACAGCTAGGTTTTAGTTAGTAAAAGTCTGTCACATCTTTTAGTTCAACCTAAACCGAGAGAAGTTATTTGTTGATTAACCCGTCCCCCCCTCCTAAAAGAGCAGGGGCCCTAGACAAGTGGCAATCGCTTCGTGTCGAATCCATTTCTAAGTTCGATTTCGCCTTAACGATGTCGACCACAAAATGGTAGACAAAGTGACATCGACCAACATATCGATAAGTCGAAGTGTTGGTTCGATAAAATAACAACTTCTTGGCTATGGTTATCGAATTAAAACGTCCAATTTGACGTAATAAACAACTAATAACAATTAGCGGATCGAAAACGTTTGACCACGTGACTTTTCGAAGGCATATGTCAGTTCCATACATTTCGGAGTTTCCAATTTCGTTATCGTTAGTGAGAATGTGACTTTGTCTAAGCCCCCAGGATTGAAGTAATAAAAAACAAACACCTTTATGTTGTTTCTTAGTAAAAAAAAGTTTCGAATATTATATTCGCGAACAATTTTAAATATAATATCATCCATACTATCCATACTAATATTATAAATGCGAAAGTAACCGTCTGTCTGTTACGCTTTCCCGTTTAAACCTCTCAAACGATTTTGATGAAATTTGGCTCAGACAATCTTTAGACCCTGAGAAAAGACAGGCTACCTTTTATTGCGAAAAAAGGACGCAGACGAAGTCGCGGGTACCAGCTAGTTATATATAAATTAACTCGCTCAGCCATTCTGACAAATCCATTTATTTCCTATATCACATGCTTTATTCATTCCCTTTGTGATATGTGAAAATACAGAGTAAGCGAAACTTAATAACTCAGCGTATTAATTAATAACTTGTAATTCCCTTTTGAGAACATGTAATCAAAGTGAATATTTCTTGTAGGTAATTTAAAATTAATCAATGTTAATCAAACTATTTGTCTAACTGATTCTGCCGTCATCCGATCAATGTAGTTATTTTGAATCGCATATTAAGGCCAGCTTCTACTCCTTTGAAGCTTTTCTGAATCCATAAAATTAAAAGAAAACACCATGAATAAATATTTTTTTAAAGTTGACTATAAGACCATCCGCACTGGGCCCGCGTGGTGGATTTTGGCCCATTGCCTCTTTTAGAGAGGAGGCCTGTGTCCCAGTGTGGGAACATTAAAAAGGATGATGATAAGACCATAAGTTGTGTAAAAAATAAAAATCAAAACATGATATAAATTAGTTGGTTCGATAAAAAAAAATCGCGAATATGACCCTAAGCTACGATTTCAAACGTGTATGTCTACGAGATTACGTCACGGAAATATTTGAAAGAAAAATCCTCCTTTCTCAAGTCTGCTGGAAGAAATTTCTTTTGAAATAAGCAATAACTTGTGCAATTTTTAAAATGATGTATTTTCCATCTTTGTATGTGTACATAAATCATGAAATAAATAATTAAAGCCTGCTTTTTAAAAGTATACGTAGCAGCCTTTTAATGTTCCCACTGTTAGGACTCAGTAATAACAAATATATTGAAAAGTTAATTTTTTTTTCGCGACGTCAAAAATAGTGCGCCTCACCATCAACGATTACATCACTGCTTACCATCAGGTGGGATCGCAGTCAAGCACTAATTTATTATATCAATAAAAAAAAATCAGACCCAGATGGAGTTCATATAAATACTCAGTGACGATAACCGGCCCTTAAGTTATAGATTGATATCGTTCATTAGTCTGGTTGTAAATGCGTGTCTTTGTTCTGACGTAATTGGCGATAGTACGGAGTATAGGTAGAAATGAATTGGTTTGTGCAAGGGTTTGTAGGGGTGTAAATTATTAGATAGATATCATAATATCAATTATAGTAATGCTATTCTAGTTCTCTTTCATTGCTTATTATTATTCTGTTTATTAATTAATATCATTACATAGTATAAAACAAAGTTGCCTATTCCTATGTATGCTTAAATCTTTAAAACTAAGCAACGGATTTTGATGCGGTTTTCTTTAATAGATAGTTTTTAATAGATAAAGTGTTTCAAGAAGAAGGTTTATGTGTATAATACATGCTCCCGTGCGAAGCTGGGGCGGGTCGCTAGTTACACATAAATTACATTTCTAAATATTTAAATCGAAAATAAATAAAAACAAAAAAAAAAAATTGTAGCCGACCGGTAACGGAACAAGGTCCTAGTTTTTTTTTTATTTGACTTAAATTATTGCTTGACTGCGAGAAAGGAAGCATTGGAGGTTTCCTAACTATACGAGCCGTGTCCAGGGGTACCGCTTTCTGAATCTAGTCTGTGATCCAGCCGCCTAACGTTGGCCCCCTAAGTTATTGGTCGAGGCTAAGATATTATTATTATCTTATTGCGTATTCGATATTAATGTAACGATGCATACAAATAAGGCTTTGGTCACACTAACTACATTTACATAAGTATTACGTTATGTTTGCCCGCAAATGCAATCTCGTCATTATACATATATGTATTCAAAATAATTGCTCGTTCCGTGTCATCGACGATATTTGTTTAAAAAAAAGTGGGCTAATAATGATGTGTAAAATAGTATGTTCACATAACATTACAACATAATATATGCCAATTCGTATTGCTGAATACAGTTCGCAGTCAAAGTTATGTGGGATAGAAAAACAATGTTTCATAAAAGTGGTTTATTGCACGCCCAGGTTATTAATGTCTATTGTTCGACGAAGTTATAGCTCATTAATTTTACCAGCCGTATGGAATAGTTTTCTCCCGTGATTTTATTTACCTCGGTTCATCTGTGTTTCTTGTTATGTTTCCATATATATAAAAATAGCTGGTACCCGCGACTTCGTCTGCGTCTTCTTTTCGCAATAAAACGTAGCCTATGTGCTTTCTCAGGGTCTAAAGATTGTCTGTGCCAAATTTCGTCAAAATCGTTTGAGAGGTTTAAGCGGGAAAGCGTAACAGACAGACAGACAGAGTTACTTTCGCATTTATAATATTAGTATGGAGGAGAAACTGACTGTCATATCAACGCACAGCCGAAACTACAGGGACTAGGAGAGTGAAATTTTGCCCAAGGCTTCCTTTTATGACGTAGGCATACACTAAGAAAGGGTTTTTCAAAATTCAGCTCCTAAAGGTATCTTATCGGTTAATGGGGGTCTAAATTTCGTATAAAGAACCCTACTCTCACGCGGCCGAAGCTGCTGACCGAAGGCTAGTGTTTCCATATAGGGTGGCGCCAAACCGTTTTTGTTGCGTCTTCAATAGCTGTTATTAAATACAAAATACAACTAACAATGTAACAGATGTTTGGTACCGAAACTTATACGGTGTTCTTCTTTTGGTTAGGTTTTTGCCGTGACTTCGTCCGCATGAATGTTGGTTACTACGGACGAAAAATAAGTTGTCTATATCCTTACCTTGGGGTTTGAATTCATCAAAATCAGTTTAGTAGTTTAACCGTGAAAGTGTAACAGACAATATTATTTTCATATTTATTGTAATAGTGTGAGTTTTGGGTTGTAAGAAGATTTTTTAAACGTAACTATGCCAAGATTTCAATGACGTTTTTTTTTATATAAGTAGATGTTTTTTTTAATTGAACAAGATGAATGTATCTCGAATTAGGTACAAAAAAAATACAAAAAATATTTTCTTGAAAATATATTTCAGTATTATAACACTTAATATTGAATTTATAATAATGATAATGGTTTTCACAAAAAATTTTACTCATGGTTTCTTAAAACCTGATTGGTATTGATCGATGGACCGAAATAACGACAAGCAATCATAGGCTAAAAGAGGCTTAATATTTAATTATTTTAACGTAAGACAAACAAAGATCCTACAAAATTAAATTGCTGTTAGAAAAATAAATAATTGCAATATGATAAGAAGGACACGAAGCCTTGGAAAGCATCTGTCTCGGTCACGAGATCGGAATGTAGCATTGTCATCGATATAACTTACGTTGTTTTGTTCGCATACCTTGCGGTTGTAGCCTTTTAAAGTCTGCAACAGAAACATTCTTTTAAGTATGTTTTGATCGGGCTTGCGGACGATGAGCATCGTGTAGCTCGCCGTCCGGTCGTCTGGTAATCGTCCGGACCAAGCCCAGTCGTCGACGGCGCGTACTGTTCCCGCGCGCCTCAAGGAGTTGTCAGCAACCGTAGGGACCTTCTAACTCAAGAACGGCTGAACCGATTTGGCTGAAAATTGGTAGGGAGGTAGCTATGAACTAGGAGAAGGACATAGGACTTAAGATAAAAATCTTACTACTTACATTATATTTTTTGCCCAGGGCTCGGCAGTGGCATCTCTGGCGGTGGACCCGAGCGGTCGGCTGCTAGTCTGCGGGCACGACGACGGCTCGTGCGCACTGCACGACGTGCGCGGCTCTCGTGCACTGCAGCGCTTCACGCCGCACTCCGGCGACTTGCGCAGCGTCCGCTTCTCACCCGGAGCTTACTACCTGCTGACTGCTGGATATGATGGACGCGTCGTGCTTACTGATCTTCAGGGTAAGAAGATGGCTATAGACTTTTTATTTATTCTATCCAAACTTTTTAGCCATCCGGCTAGACTGTAAACCGATTGTTCGGAAAATGTGAAGCAGATATTTAAAAACAACGTATAAGTAACAGAACACATCAAAGTAGGTCTTCATTCAGTTCAAGACTTGGAGGAACAACGATATTTGAAGATTATGACAAAAAAAAGGAACAAACTAAGATTAGAATTAGAAAAAATAGAATGGAATCCATTATGAATGCATGATGATGAAAGAAAGAAAGATAAATGTACAACAGTACAGACTCCAGTGACGTAACAGGTTGCTAGACTGTTGGATAGACTGACCAACAGGCCAGTCCATTAGACCTGCAGGTCTAGTGGTTAGTAGCCCTGTCTGCTATGCCGGAGGTCGTGGGTACAATTCCCACTCAGGATAAATGTTTGTGTGATGAACACGGTCATTGGTTCTGTCTGGGTGTTATTTATCTATAAAATGTATGTATTTAAAAACATATAAGTGCTGTATGAATGTGCTTGTCTATCGTTAGGATATAAGTTGATGGTTTGAACTTATTTCATCTTGGTTTGAACTTCAAATTAAAGCAAATCATTTTATTTGTCGCAATGCTCACAAAAATTACAATAAATGTTGAAATATTAATATTAGTGCTTGACATTCTACTCGCAAGCATACAAATAGAATATCATCATATAGATTTTATAAATGGCGGTAGGTATATTTAAAATGTCACCTAGAAGTTGTTTTCTACTTTTTTATATTCGTATAATAAATGAGTTTTTTTTTTGTGGCGTCACCAGACTGTATAAGAATACTAGCTCTGCATTATTTACTGAGGTGCATTACTTTGTGTAATTTATTTCATCACCACTGCTCTCAAAACGGTGAAGGAAAACATCGTGAGGAAACCGGCATGTCCTAGAACCAAAAATTCGAAGACATGTGACATCCACCAATTTGCACTGGGCCCGCGTGGTGAATTATGGCCGTTTCCCTCTCCTAGTGAGGAGGCCTGTGTCCCAGCAGTGGGAACATTAATAAGGCTGATGATGATGATGAATATTTACTTTTTTAAAGATCACAGCATTATAATAGGAAAGGAACCTTCTTGACCTTGCACAGGTCTTTTTAAAATAGTTTAAATGTTTTTTTCTTTATTTACTTAGATTAGTTACTTTTTATTTTATTGTGGTTTGTCCTATGCGAGTCACAAATATGTACTAAAAAAGAACACTATGCGCAGGTGACCTGACCTGTGCCCTGCCGAGCGTGCCCGTCGCGCGCCACCCCGACAAAGTGATCTCCGCCCGATGGCATCCCGACGACTTCTCCTTCCTGTCCACCTCGGCCGACAAGACCGCCGTGCTCTGGACGATACCACCTGTCTAGCGAACGTTGTACCACGTCCCACCCGGCCAGGACGACGAGCGAACGCTCCGGCAACGACTCACCCATTGGCGATAGTATTCAACTCCACATATCTCCACCATTCCACCAAACTCACCGTGCAACACTCTGCAGCTTTGCCTTAAATACATTTTATTAATAGAACAATATTAGATAGCTAGATATTTAGAACATAAAAACAAAACACGGTGAGTCTGGTTGAAGATTAGAATACTCTAGTACGGGAATCAATCGTGGAAATGAATGAATGAAGGTACAATTTATGCGACAAATTCGAACTACGACCGAACACACGGTATAACGACATAAAATACAGGAACCAACTTAAGACAGCTGCTTGATATCGCCTTGCATTGCACCGTGACTGATCGCCTGTATCTTGCAAGCTAAATTCGCTTTTATCGCGACCGTATAGCGACCATTTTGCTTATTTATCTCTGGTTATATTTACAATCACAGATTAATATGAAGGGTGACATCCCTCGTGGTCGATATTTAGCATGAATAATAGAGTTTGTTACCTCAAACGAGGTAAAATTAACTGTATTTTTGTAAAGCAAAAAGATGTTATTATAGGCCTAACGTTGAATTATGCTGAAAATTAAAAGGAATGGGTGAATAAATGGAATAATTGGTGTTAAAAAATATTGAGAGATCCGCCTTTCAGTCCATGTTACGTTGACGTGTATGTGAAACGTCACTGGCTTTTATTTTCGCCAACTTTTGCTATAAACTTTTCTCCTTTATTCGATTTATTCGTATTTATTAGGATCGAGTTTCCCTGTTTAGTGATAATAGAAATATTAGGCTAACGATTTGAAACTTTTGTTTTGGAAACGGTTTCCATTTTGTTTATTTAAGAGCTGATATGCATATTCTGTCTGGTTTTAATAGTGCACAATGCACGTTACGTTTGTTAAGTAAAGTTTCTTAAACTCAAGTTTCAAAGTGTTGCAGCGCTTACTGTCGTGATTAATCGTGCTGTGCTGTAAGATGGCTTTTAATCTAATTACCTATCGATCGATCCAAATAAGAGCTTTAAACTAAATGTCTTGTCCACGACCGTGACCTCGTGTTTCATACTAACCTAACATACATGCACTTGAGACAGAAAGTGTTTCGTATTAAAAGTGGAACAACGTCTGCAATGTACGCAGATCTGGGCGCGTATATTTGTACATTTTATATGGCAACTAGACTTATAGAGCTACATTAGGTCTACGTACCAATCAGCCTCTCTTGCTAAGTTACGATCATTTCGTTAACGTCGAACGCTTAGAGTTGGCCACGACTCCAAATGCAACCAAAGGAATTGGATGGGTGGCCAATTCCAAGCGTTCGACGTTAACGAAACGATCGTAACTTGGGTAGGGGGCAAGCGTGGTCCACGTGGGCGTCGGTCTGATGTAGTTCCCGCATAAAACTGTAAATACGCGACAGTTTTTGACCACGCGTACACGCGTCGGTGGACAAGGCACCGTCTCACTTCAACATACGTAGATAGATGCAAGAGTGCGTAGAGTGATATGTTTTGTCACAACAACCGTAGGCTTAAACAGTAGCTACATATAGGCTCACTAATGTACTGATCTTTTACTATATTGTACTGTTACACAACTAGTTCACAGCTATAGAATTTACTTATTTATGTACGGTGATACGGTCTTAAAGTACTATTGCTATAGCGACGAACTCGATGATTGGATTCGACGATAAGAGACGAGGAAAACAGATTGTCGGGAGATTATTTTAAGAATAGAGTATAGATATCAGCCGTCTGTAATTTAGTTGTATCTAGTAGGACAAGGCCGTTCACTGTAGCACTGACAAATAAATATTATAATTTATTTGCGAATATATCAAAATTATAATTGGATTTTATAAATATGGACACAAATACATCATATTGCTTTAAATATTTTATTATTCTCCCAGTATAATACGGACACTAATTGTGTCAGTAAATATAATTATTAATTGTACTAATATTTTAAAGAATCTTAAAGATTATAATGTTACTTAAAATAATGTTAATAAAAAAAATATAATGCAATTTAATTGTGTAAGACATTGCACAAATTTAATATCATTGGTAAAGTAAAACTCGTATATATTATTAAAATTATTTGCATAGCTTATTAAAACCTTGTCGAACAAGTACTTACATTAAGTAGTGTTTGATATTTATTATTATTTTTTTATAATCGGACATGTTTAATAATATATATTTTGTGTATTATTTGCGCGCGACAAATTGAATATATAATATTGTTATTATAATCACGGTTGTGGAGATATTATATTAAATTGTGTATTCGTAATATATTATTTGCGCAAGTCTCCTTGCTGCTTTTTTTCAATTTATTGGTTATTTATGTTTCTCTTAGAATTATATGTTAAACGAGATCATGCAAAATATTGTATGATTTAAGAATTTCTTATCGCGCGTAGCTAGTGTTTAAATTCAGTGTTCGCACTTGTAAGATTTTTATTAAGAGTATGATATGATATTTATATTTTATTTACCTATCGAGAAAATTATTATTATTATTATCTAATAAGTCCATAACTGACATGTCTCTAAACTAAACCATCGAACGTTAAAACTGTAATATGATCTTTGTTAAACCGAATTTCTGTAACACGTGTATCCATTTATTATTTAAGAATATAATCACATTATTTACATCATGTGTTTTATTTCTACATAATGTATTTTAAACCCCTTACTACAGAATACTTGCGGAGGATAAGTATATTAGAATTAGCGATTTGCTTAACAGAAAGTACACTATAGCCCTCCTAGCCAAGTTACAATCGTTTCGTTTCTATACCCTTGCGTCGAACGCCTAGAACAGAAACGAAACGTTATAATTTAGCTGTGTACGTTACTCCAGCAGGAAAGTTGCACCAAGAGCGATATGAGTGGGACGTATAATTAGTGGGCAAATGTGCTGTAAATGTGCGCCGATTATAAACCCGAATACCCGAAGACGCACCGTTTCTATTTTCTGGGCACATTCTTGCACAAGCATAAGCAATCTGCCCATATACAATATTTCTCTCTCCGACAAGTAGTTTAAAATTTCCATGCTGGAGTGACGTTATTGCAGCAGGAATCGTTATTTCCATTTTTTTACAAAACTACAACACGCACTATTTTACAGCAGATATAGCACTCATATCGCTCTACGTGCAACTTTCCTGCTGGGGTAACGTACACAATTTGCCTAGGGGAATATATAGGTGTTTTAAAGCGTGCGCTTTGGAGGAGGCACAGGCTAATACTTCGATGTCCATTTCCGAACTGAGCCGAGTATGCACACCTTGGTAACGTTTGTTAAAAGCCATAGGCACCCACTAAGCTCACTGAACGGAAATGAAAAGTGTAATGAAGATTTGGTCAAATCATTTAGGGATTTGACCAAATCTCTATTAAATACCTGCGACATGTACGCTACTAACGCGAGGCCCAGCACCTAATGTGTGCTCGCTCTAAACAAAAAACATGTTACTCAAGTGTGTAATTTGCTGCAACCCGCTTGAAACGTCGCTTAGTCCTAGGACAAGACCAGGGGGCCTACCACAAGCCCTTATAGCAGTATTACCTACTTCGATATTACTTTCAGTGGGAAAGAGACGGCGATAGACAACGTGTCTAACGCTGTCACTTGCACATTCTGGAACAGGAATAAAACAATCTTACTTTAAACGTCATGGTCAAGGTCCAGGTCTAGCTGTCAATATTAAGTAGCTGTCTCCGCTGGGAGGCACACTTGGAATTACACAATGCACTTCACAAATTTGCTTATAGTCAACGACTGATTGCAAATAATAACAGAGAAGGAAAAAAAAATTATTTGTATAGAGAATGCGGAACAGTGTGTAAAGTTCCGTAACCTCCATCGCAAAGACATTCTCTGACCAGACAAGTTTCGGCAACTGTCCAGACCTACATTCTTCTGATCTGTGGCCAACTATTGTTACGTCATTGATATACTAATATCGTGTAGTGTAACTAGCATGGGGAATTGTGTCTTATAAAACCGAATAAAAATGTGAAGGTGGAGTAGGTTGGAATTGTTTGTAGATATTCCTCCCAGTCGACAGCGTAACTGGGCCCCAGTAGGCTTCGACCCTTCTGCATAGTCCTTACGGCTCCTACGGCTGCTGACAACTCCTTGAGGCGCGCGGGAACAGAGCGCGCAGTCGACAACTTGGGCTTGTTTCGGACTGTTAAGAGACAGCCGGACGGCGAGCTACTCGCTGTCTGCAAGCCCGCGCCTACGGCGGTGGCCCGAAATCGGGATGAGAATCCCGGCGGCATATGGCGCGTGTGCGCCGTTGCCTTATGCAGTCAATCTCCTCCTTATGATTGATTACTTTCGTTTTTTCGCAATAGCATTCTTTATTTGTATACTAGCGACCTGCCTCAGCTTCTATATTGAAGATATTTAATATATTATGGTTGTATCTATTATACACATAAACCTTCCTCTATCTATTAAAAACAGCATCAAAATCCGTTACGTAGTTTTAAAGATACAAGCATACGTAATTACAGAAAGCGGGATGCAACTTTATTTTATAATAGCTTTTGCTCGCGGCTTCGCTCTCGGCTACAGTTTATTTTACTCTACCCTACTCTACCCTTCTCTACCCTGCTCTACTCTTCTCTACCCTGCTCAACCCTGCTCTACCCTGCTCTACCCTGCTCTACCCTACTCTACCCAGCTCTATCCTGCTCTACCCTGCTCTACCCTACTCTACCCTACTCTATCCTACTCTACCCTGCTCTACCCTGCTCTACCCTGCTCTACCCTACTCTATCCTACTCTACCCTGCTCTACCCTGCTCTACCCTACTCTACCCTGCTCTATCCTGCTCTACCCTACTCTATCCTACTCTACCTTACTTTTTTTTTCATAAAAACTTTCTTCTGACAATAACAAACATAACAAAAAAAGAATTAGTTAAATCTTTCCAGTTAGATATAAAAGATTATGTAGTGATAAGTATATAATATATTATTGTTCTTATTTTTTTTTGTGTTTGTATTCTATTACCTGCTATGTTATTTTTCAGCATCACCAAGGTCGATTGGTAAAAGAGGTCCGTCGTAGTGGTTTTATTAGTGTACTAGCTGTCTCTCGTGGTTTTTTCCACATCTCTAGTTACTGCCCTGCTCCTGTAGGCGGTAGCGTGATGTTATATAGCCTCTCCTGATAAATGGGCTCGCTAACGAATGTAAAATCTTTCAGATTTTCGCATTCGAAAATCTGAAACTTAGTTACATCACTAGAAACTTAGGCCTTTCTTAACTCTAAGACGGGCCAAAAACTCTGCCAACGTAGTGGATTCTGGTCTATTCTCTCTGGATGGGGGTCATAATCTACCCCACGGGCAGAGTCGTCGGTCAGAGAGTCTTTGAATCTGTGGTCCTAACATTGACTCGCGATTGATTTCTCTCACCGATTTGAGAGAGACAAATTACACAAAGTGCCTGCTGAGTACGATTGACGTAGGTACAATAAAATCGTTAGCATTGAGCCGTCACTGTTCCTAATTTTAAACTAGGTAAATACATTTCAGACTTAGCTTAGGTGTCAGATTAGACAATGGAGTGTTTTCTAGTAAAACGTTGGGTTGGTCAATGCGTAAAATTCCACTCAAACCGACTGTACTGAGTGTGAACTGATTTCGTTTAGCGCATTTTGTTTCCTGATTGGTTAAAGAGTGTTTTTTTAATTCTAGACAGGCTCGCGTTTAACTACAATCTCAGGTACCTAAACGATGATGTGGTCGACGATGGAACATGCTTGACTAGAAGTAACCTATTCACTCTTGACCTAAAGACCCCTAGGTTGTAGCTATCAGGAAACACAGACTCCGGTAGGGAATTCCACTTCTTAGCTGTTTGTATAATGAATGTGTTCCTAAAACGCTTTATACGTATGGGTGGGGTCCCGTTTGGAGCGGGCCAATCGGTGTGCTGAGTGTTAGTTGTTTTTACGTTAACGTGTTCGAAACGTTTAGCACGTATGGCTCTCTGATTGGTTAAAAAATTAGAAGCGGGCCAATCGGAGCGCCAAACTGCATAAACATGTCGATTGCGTTACCGTAAAAAGAACTCTCACTCATTTCACAGAGGCTTGTTTGTTAGCGCAAGTAACACCTTTTTCGATGGCTTTCCTGACTCTAACAAAAAATATGATCATTAAACTCTTGAAATCAAAGCGTTCCTATTGTCTTTTTCTCTTATATATCTCTCTCAATACGGTATTTGGAAGCTAAGCCGCCACCATCACGATCAAATGACTTGCAGTGGTGTTTTAGGGTGATTCTTTGAAACCGAGAGAATAGTAGGGACCTTGCACTGACTTGCACAAGGAAGCCAACTGGGCCCAAGGGTTCGCGTGTGATACGAAGGCTCTGGACCTGGTATAAATGCTACGTAGGAACGGGGTGGGTTGTTTAGCCAGCAAGAATCTGACAATATTTCTCGCTCCACCTAAGGGAATAATTGAAAGATTTTTACCCACCATTCGTTCATTAAGCGCCTAGAGGGACACTGGTGTACGCACACCTGTTCTCTTTTTATTGTGTCTGTAATTACGCTATTCAAAAGGTTAAAAAAAAACCGAGAGAATGCCTCATTCATCTGGCCTAGCTTTTTCGTTACAATATGATATATTTTTATTGGCATATTAGTTTTCCCCGATCAGTAAATGTACCTACCTATCAAAGGCACTCATCATGAGTGCCTAGTGGCTTACGGATCAAATTTGGTCGGTACGAAACTTAGGTCAAATAAATGAACACATTCTCTCAATTTCAAAGAATCATCCATTATTATCCCGCCTTTTCATTCTGCATCAATAATAAATGATTGATATGTAGGTAGCTAATTGTCAAATCATATGAGAATCATGCAAATTGATATCTGATCATCCCTCCTACTTCCTAGCCTAGTAGGTAGTATGAGTTTTGACACCCCGCGGTAGATAGGTAGTCGCAAATGGAGCCGTTTAGGCGTTGTCTATGAGAAAACAGCTTGAAAAGGGGATAAGGATTTGCACCAACCTTTGATCACTGAACTCCATGTGGCTGTTGGCAACTCTTGACCTCGGTGCCTTCCAAGTTCAGCGGAGATTAAGTACTAGGTATGTTCACCACGCACGGAGCACAAAACTTGTTTTATTTTTTATAACATTTTCTGGCGTTCTAAAGTCTAATGCGGTTATATTTCGACAATGCTCAATTTCCAAGATATTTCGCGCGGGCGATCAACTATAGCGGAGCGGTTACAATACAATTCTGACTAAGCCTATTTGCCTTCTGTTTCACTCAAGGCGGTGTGGCAACAGGAAAAAAATACTAATGTTGCCAGGTGTCAATTAAACCTTTTGAATATCGTAATTAGAGACATAATAGAAGACAATAGGTTTGTGGACGCCGGCGTCCGCTAGGGGCTCAAGAGTTTAAAACAAAAACGCGATTAACTGTCTATTGGCGCAACCAGTTACACATTTTCATGTACCGACAAATTTAGTAAAAAAAAATATTTCTATCATGATGATTGAGCGAGAAGTACACCCTATATATCCTCCATCCCTTTTTACAATTTCGTATAAGCCGTAAAATTGATCGCGTTTAGAGTTATGCTAGCACTGCTCACCTAGGAAAGATTAGTATCTCTATTATTTGTATTAATTTTTCTTGACAAAAAAAAATCTAAAATTGACGCCCAAATAAAAACCAAAATTTTCGAGTTTCAAGGTATTACTATATTCTCGAACGTGGAATTAAAACATCATGTTGTGTAGCACTCCTTACGAAGTTACGAAGACCCTACTAGGCCATAGAGGTAGATGATAATGAAATAAACCCTTCTTCTAACTTTTATCTACGTACTCCAGATAAGTATTCCTCGTACTACTATCATGTAAAAGCAATCTGTTGTATTAACCGCTAGGCTGAGTCCACAAAGCACTTCTCACGTTAGAGGCCGCTTACTCCAGTCTTCATTACCCAATGGACATGCACGTGGAAACTTGTCTATTAGATCCTCGTTACAGTTTCAAGGTTTACACCATAAGTAAATAAATTGGCTGTCTTGTATCATTACATACTATAAAACAATTAAACAAAGTCGCTTCCCGCTGTCTGTCCCTATGTATGCTTGGATCTTTAAAACTATGCAACGGATTTTGATGCGTTTTTTTTTAATAGGTAAAGTGATTCAAGAGGAAGGTTTATCTACACTAATATAATAAAGAGGTAAAGTTTGTTTTTTTGTTTTTTTGTTTGTAGGGGGTAATCTCTGGAACTACTGGTCCGATTGGAAAAATTTAAGCAACAATAGAAAGCTGCTTTACTCCTGAGTGACATAGGCTATATTTTATGTACGCGGGCGAAGCTGCGGGCAAAAGCTAGTGATTAATATTTTTAATATCACCATTGTACCCGTGCAAAGCTGGGGCGGGTCGCTAGTTAGAATAAATCTAATCTTAGAAAACAAAATAACATAACAAAACAAATATGCTTCCTGTAAGAGCACTGCAAAATATATACATTAAAGTAATAAAGTTATATTAATAGAAAAAAATAATAATTTTAGAATACCTAAAGTTCCTTTTGTAAACGGGCTAGTTTTGTGGTAATTTATGGCTGCAATTCTATAGCCGGTAAGTTGCTGATCTACCGCTCAACACAAAGCGACAATTACAGCAATTTAGCAGTGTAGCCAAGATATTATAAACAAACGAAGGAACAAAATTCACCAGCTATTTAATTGCCGAAACAAAAACGTGTACAAAACGTTTTGGGAACACATTCATTGTGCGTTCAGCCAAGGAGTGGAATTCTTTGCCGGAGCTTATGTTTCCTGATGGCTACAATCCGGGAATCTTTAAGTCAAGAGTGAATAAGTTACTTCTAGGTAAGCGCGCTCTATCTTCGACCAGGTGAGATAGCCGTCAAGCGCGAATCTATAATCAATAATATAAAAAAAGAATCTTGCTGGACTGGAATCTTTCTAGTGTTGACAGTCGCTGAGATTATCCGCGGACGGCCAGACAGACAGATAGACAGACATGGCGAAACTATAACGGTTCCTTGTTGACTACAGAACCCTAATAACAAAACTATGATAATTTTAGCCGCACGTTTAGTACGTGACTAGTTGCTAGTTATGGGCTGTAGGCGCTAACTCTAGGCACTAAAAACTTTGTTGTTTTAAACTCCTGCTTGTAATAATGGAGAAGGTACTAGTTGGAACCGGTGCAATGAAGCTATAGGTATACAAAAAAAGAAAAGAAAGAAAGAAAATACCTACCATCCTTACACTGTATTTTTTTTGTAGTAAATACAATCGTAGGTAGGTACACTAATTTTAACTCTTTAGAAGCGGTGATTCTGTTGAACAATCCGACAACACTGAGGCCCTACCGTGAGGTCGTAAAGCAATCCATTTTACGACCTACACTGAACTGTTAAAAGGAGCTATGTATAACTGGCTACATATAAGAGAACGTCTCATTCATCTGACCTATCTTTCGTAAGTACCTATCTGTATTTTGTGTAGTAAGCCAATGAGCGCAAATTAGTGTACTTAATTGATATATTTAGTGTCTAGGAAAAACTAATAATTATGCAATTAAAATATCAAATTGTAAAGAAATAAGTAGGCCAGACAAATCAGACTCCCTCTCGATTTCAAAGAATCACCCATAGGGTGTATTGTCTACCTCTCTTTCTCGCTAACATGACTGATATTTTAACACGTGAAGACCTCATATTCTTTTAAGAAAACCGCCTAAAGCACAGCTCTGGCCCAGAGGCGAAACTGAAATAGGTACCTACTTTGGATTGTATGTAATTTAAATGTACAGTACGGCTGTCGGATCTTGGCGAATCTGCTGCACAACAACTTGCCCAACATGTTAAAAGTCAGCGCGGAACTTTTGTTGAACACCGTTGTCTGTCTACGCATCTCCTTTACGTCAGTCGTCGCCAACATATCGCCAGAGGAGCTTGTGTTGATTCAGCACTCGTTCGTTACACCACACCTCGGACATTGTTGCGCGTCACGTCTCGTTTGAAAAATAATTGTTCCTTTACTAACGATGCTCTATCTTTTGAATACCTACCGTAACTAGAGACATAATAGAAAGACAATACGTAGGTGTGCGAACGCCGGCATTCGATGGGGGCTCAAGAGTCGAATTAATCAAACAACAAGCCGCGCGTCATGTTGCGCGCCAGCTGGCATCATCGCGCGCTGTTGTGCACATGACACGTGTCGCGCGCCAAATGTTGCCTGATGGAAACACGGCTTTATAATAACTATGAGACTTAAGAAGCCTCTACCCAACGTGTCTGTGGCTGTTTATAAAACAAACGTTCAACGTTAAACATTTTTCGCGATTTCTCATAGTAAAAGTTGTGTGTTATCATGATTAAAATCATATGTTTAAGTAAGTATCTTCATCATCATTTCAGCCAAAAGACGTCCACTGCTAGACATAGGCCTCCCCTAAACGCGACCACAAAGACCGGGCCTGTGCATCTTACATCCATCGGATTCAGCCAACCCTGACCAGATCATCGGTCTACCTTGTCGCAGGCCTTCTTACGTCATTTAAAATAGGATGTCTTATTTAAAGAGATAAATAAAAAACAACAATAGTTGGAGACAATACGTTTAATCAGCGAAAATATTGAACATAGATTTGAAATTCTATTAACGTGCTACTATCCAGCAATTACAAGACCGTCTTTCAGAATAATGGCTGAAAAGCCTGACATTGCTTGCTTTTACACCCTTTTGCTAATATAGTGCTAATTCTTTTTTTGTTTTTTTATTCTGCTCATAATAAGTTTTTAATGTGTTAACTAGCCTATGGAGTAAGTACCACAAGTACGTGTATATGTTATTAGACGTATAATGAGTACTTTTCAACATACAAACACCGAGTAGAACTGTTACTGGTATTCAAGAGTGGTAAAAGAGTATTCATTGAATATAGTAACATACATTTTGGTTTAGATTGATTTTTAATGCAAAAATCGTAAAACAGTCCAAGTTATTGAAAACCGAAACGTGTAGGTAAGAAAAAAATCCAATATAAAACTTTAAATTTTAAATAAAATTTAGAAGCTTTAAATTGTTACAGTGGGGTGTCCCCAAATTTTGTAAAAAAGATCGCAGTCGAGGCTAAGATGAAGCCAAGTTTACGAAAACTTTATAAATTCAATAAATATGAGTCAAGTCTCGAATATTTCTCTTACGAACACTCCTAAATATATTACAGTTAAAACTAATCAGTTTATTCATAGTTCACTAATTTACATAGTATAATTACTTTCTTACATCAAAAGGTATATATAATACACATAACTACTTAGTGTAAAGACTAGATTTGCGGTAGGTATTATAAAATACATAATTATAAACACAACAATAAAGTATGCATATAGACAAATATAATACTTATTACTAATAACGAGTTTCTTCTCTTAAAACTGACTACAGACTACTGTAACGTAGCCTGTAATGTAACATGATGAAAGGATTTGCGAAGTAACCGAATTCTTATACATAGTGTGGAAGCCTTGCGCGCGCGAACCGCAAACCGTACAATGCGTTCAATTTGAGAATAGGATCAATTGCCATATTGGGACGTCACGTCATACTGTCAAATAGAAGAAATTTTTCCAAAATTGAAGAACTCAGAGATGAGTAAAATTGAAGAACTGGATTCTGATCAAAATTTTTTCGCTCACAGTTCGTAAATCAATTATATTTTAAGTTTCTTCGGTCTTTCCAATAATTCTTCGATTTGACAGCACCTATGACGTGACATCACAACAAGGCAATCGATCCTATTCTCAAATGGAACACATTGACGCGCCGTGATCCGTCATTTGTCGGTTTTTCGCCGGACAGTTTCGCGGGTTCTCGGCAGACTGAGCTGTTTTTGTCCGTAGATGGGAGTAGGCATGAGCTGGGCTAGTGCGCGCACTGCGTCCACCCTAACGAAATGTTCCTTACATACTACATTACAAAAGTCTGTACCCAGCCTTAAAGGTGTACCTTGGACTACTCAAGAGGTAACAACTTCACGACCTCGCAAAAGAAATCATGAACTTATCTTCAAATGACAAACACGGTGTCTAAACCTATATATATATATATATATGTACTTAATTTATTAATATGGAACACAATATACTAATATACTTAAAATATTAATTACTTAAGTAGCACTTATAAGTAAGTAGCTTACTAAAACATTAACCATATCAACAAATTAAAACCGCGCTCTAGCTAACTTCAAAATATGATATTAAATTGATCCTTTACTGAGTAATGTTATAATGTATTATTATATAATATTGTTAATAAAGATTAGAGATGCGCCGAATATTCGGTATATATTCAGTATTCAACATAATCAGCACAAATTTGAGATATATAGGAATTCGGCCGGCTTATTTGGTTGAAATGCCGAATATATTCGGTTTAATGTATCATTGTAAATTGGTCTTTAGGGCAAAATAAAATAAGGAGATTTCATATTTTACCAATCATATTGTTCGGCACGCCATAATTAAGGCGGTAAGTCCATCCTTTGAGGAGTGTCTGGAAAGTCCTCACGACGTCCTCACCTTCCGCATGACACAGGTGCTCACCGGACATAGTAAGTTCGGGAGCTTCCTGCTCCGTATTGGTGGGGAAGCGATGACCGGGTGTCGTCACTGTGTGGATCATCCGAAGGTCACGGTGGAGCCCACGGTAGAAGTGTACCCAGCTTGGGAAGAGCATCGCCGTGTTTTCGTGGGGTAATCGGAGGCGGCGATCTTCCCTTGCCTAGCCTTGGTAGAGGGTCCTTCTGCGAAGCATTAATGCCAGAAAAATAGAATGCTGACGCATCAGGAATAGGCAACGGCGTTCATGCTGCAGCCGCCGTCGTCGTGTCTCCGATCCTCCGATCCCGATTTCCAGCCACTCGGCCTTCACCGTAGGTGCGGGCTTCCGGACGACGAGCTATGGGTAGCCCGCCGCCCGGTTGTCTGATAACAGCCCGGACTGAGCCCAAGTTGTCAACGGCACGTACTGTTCCCGCGCGTTTCAAGGAATTGTCTTTAAAATTAGCGGAACAGCAGGGCCGAAGCCTCCTGGGACCAAGGGACGATGCGAAAGCGTATTACCGGGGCCCTGGGATCAAGGCAAAGAAGGATAGGTGGTGTAGCTACACAGTTACACCTACACAGACCACAGGTGATTTTGTCACCAAGAGTTTGAAAATGTTTCTCGCTCCGCCTAAGGGCGGAATTCGTCAAAAAAATAAACCAATCCAAACTTAATCGATAATTATTCGGTTATTCATGGGTTATTTGATGGAACCACTATTCGGCGAATCTCTAATAAAGATACATTGAGTCTATTATACTGTAAACCAGCTAAACACATATAGTGCAACAACATGAATATTATGAATTTATCTAATTAGGTATACGATTAAACGGTTTATTACGTAGGTAAACTGAAACCCGCCTCCTAGTCTGTTAAACTCCAACTCACAGCAGAGGTCCACTGCAGCCGTCGACACGTCGGCGGCAGCTGTTCACGCTCGACGGGGGCCGTCGATACTCCAACAAATGAAGATCACTGGCAGCCATTGACCTCAACTATTTAACACACTGGACTGGGTGAAGTCAAAGTAGTTTTGTCCCTGTTTGATTTTCGCCATATTGGCGGTTGCGAGTGTTTTACAGCACTAGTAATATTGCGCTGCTTACAAAAAACACAAAAAATCCGAAATACGAATTTCAAAGTACTGTATACTTCTGCGCAGCCATTTGCATTACACGTCAAATTAGTTCTCTAGACGCTCGCTAGTGGCGCTTCAAATAGGTACTAGAAATTGACTGTCAAACATATGGAACAGCCGGTCCAGTGGTATGTAGTAGAGGTCAGTGGCGGCAGCCGTCGTATGTGTTAAGTGTCACTGTAGATCGACGGCTGCTGTCAACGTATCGACGGCTGAGGTCACCTCCACCGTAGCAACATGCCGCTCGCGAGTATGAGCTCTAAGAAAAACAGTTTTGTGAAAAGAAATGCTCAAGGTTTTTTATTATAAAGCGAATTGCTAAAGTTGTAATAGTAATTATCAGTTCAGCGCTCCTAAACCACCGATACCGTGTTGGCAACAATCGTTTACAGTATTTTAGAACACGTCTACAGATTACATATTTTATGTTTTTGAAACAATTTTGTTTAGCATCGCAAATACCCTGTGAGCGTGTAGCTAAATCTGATAATCGTGTAGTCGTACATCATCATCTGTAACAAAAGAAATAAAGTTATTATTATGAAAACACTAATTATCAAAACACTAGTTATCTTGTAATTTTCTTGCTTCAGCTTAGTTCAAATGCATCGAAGAATTGCATCTGAGAAAAATAAACGTTGTGATATATTGCAACGTTTTTACCTGAAAAAAAAAAACATCACATAGAAAGAACAATGTAAAAATAAAGCACAAGCATGGCCCAAAAAGTCAGCAACAATTTCACCCACAAATTAACCTGAGAGATATTTGACGAAATCTTGCAATCATATTGAGGAAAATTAGGTATGTTCAAGTCAATAAAAATTTGATCATAGAATGTAAACAATAAATAGGAAAAACCATTTCCTCTAAAAATAAGTTTTCAGTTTTCTGACCTGTCGTAGCATGGCCGGGGTAGAAATGCTACGTCAACACTACGGCTACGCTACGAGTGTTACGAGCCAACGGTGCTACGAATATGAACATTTGAAACCTATCAATTTGTGTAAGCATTTGTAGACTTACACATATTGCAGTCACAAAATTTTATTTCCACTTTATTTAAGTAGGTTTTACTTAAAAGACGCTCACTGTCTGTCGTATTTGGATAGTAATATCATGAATGAAATAAAACAAACTTTATATGCAAAGAAAACGCCGTAAATATGAAGGCACAAGAAGGTTTCGCCCTGAGTATTGTCTTATTTATGATTACTCGAGAGGGTTTATATGCATTCCCATACTTATCTCATGAATAAAGTGGTAATCCATTGTGAAAGAAAACGAATAAAAATGTTATGCTAAATGAATACTTGTCTGCTATAGATAGTGTTTAAGAAATTCATGGTAATGTTAGCAAAACAGCTCTCGTTTGAATATTTGAATTTTCTTTTGAAAATATTATGCAGGACTGCAGACATCATAAATTTCTAAGCGTTTCTAATACAAAAGTTGACTGTATTCAATAGTTAAGTGGCTTTTCACTTGAAATGTGAAGACAATATTAACCCTAGGGTACTTGAAAGGAAATTATTTTACACTGAATTCTAGCTAGACCCTTAAAGACGGTGTAAAATAATTTTGCGGCGTGGCAATAAATTAATGTGATTGCGGTAAAAAACTTTACATTTCAGCAGTTTGCGGCCCCAAATTTGGAGTCGTTTGTAGGTGTAAAATAAAATCCAAATTCATTTTTTGTACTGACTTGCGTCCAGACGGTCGGTGACCTTAAAAAAGCAGTTGAAGGTCACAGAACGACCTGCGGGCAGCCTTGGCGCAGCCTGGGTACCCGGGCATTAGGGATAACCAAACCAAATTGAGACCTTAAACTTTTGCTTTTTTTATTGATATAAATTCGTGCTTGACCTCACCCGATGGTAAGCAATGATGCAGTCGTTGATGGTGAAGCGCTCTAGAGTCTAGATTTGAAGACACCTAAATTATAATCGGAGGGAAAGGCTTGTGAAGGCAAATTGTTTTAGTCCATCGATATACGCCGATTACAATTTCTACATTCTTTAAGTTACTTCGTAGATATGTGATCGAAGCTTATCTCCTCCTCGGCGACGACATCCGCGCGCCAATTGACGTTCTTCATTAAGCTCTATAATGATCTAACTTTATGTGACTGCTCATTACTGTTACTGGCCAAAACGCCTCAAACAGCCGACCGATCTCCTCTTCGTCTTCTTATCTACTTTCGAATATATGTAAAAATGTTCGTGATACCAACCCATAGAAGATGCCTGACTTCTAATAGAGTTTTCAGAATTTTTAGATACTTAATTATTAAATCGTACATAGATCTACATGTGCTAAGATCTAAATAAAACTACTACACTCCTGGAATAGCACACTCCAGGGATAGCAGATTTATCCTCCAGATGCCCTTGGCGTTTCAGCATGCACCTGCACGGATTTACAAAATTTTTATGGTTTTGCTGACATCTTCCTGAGGCGCGAAGAACACTATGCGACCTCGAAAACTGGAGTTCGGTCATTGCTGGACGGCTAGACGGAGTGCTCCTCATTGCTCGTAGTCCGCAAATCCACACCACTGGTGTTATACATGAATTCGTTTTGATATACCTAGGTACATGTGTAAAGGCGACATGTGTGTGACATTTTATTTAAAAAAAAAGCCCTTGCCAAGTTAGTCTTTTTGTTAGCGTTGAACGCTTTGAGTTAGCCACGTCCCTAATTCCTTTGTTCTGACGTCGTCTCAACGCTCAGTCACATGGTCAGAGCAAATTAAATGAAGGCGTGGCCTATTCCAAGCGTTCGACATTAACAAAACGATAGTAGCTTGGCTAGAGGCCTGGGCTTACATTTTGAAATTATGTCAATTGCTATCTTTATGGCCGAGAGCGCGTTGCGGATCTCTCTGCGTTCTTGTTGCATAGCATGGCCGGTTAAAAAACATTTTAAATGGTTTCTAGGTATTTCGCTACCTAACGCACAATCAGTCGCCTACTTCTGCAATGCGATATTGCAAGGGAAGGTGGCGGTCGCAAGCGTGGAGGAGCAGACGTCCTCACACTCCACCCACCGGGACCACAACCCCGATAACCAGACACCGTAAGTGTCTTGCAGCGACGAGCAATGGGTAGCTTGCCGTCTGGTCGTGCGTTCCGAACAATCCAGAGTCGTTGATGACGCGTAGTCTTCCAAGCTGACCTCAAGGAGTAGTCAGTAGGCTTCGATCATTCATGGGTTTACTTCCGGAAGGGAAACCCATAGTAACCCTGGAACGTAAAGAGCAAAGAAAAAAAAAGCCTGAAAAACTGAAAGAAAGAGAAATAGGAAAGCAAGAAAGAAAGTAAGAAAGAAAGAAAGAAAAAATATTAAAAAATAAAAGAAGAAAATAATATTAAAAAACAAAAAAAGAACTGTGCGAGGCCAAAAAGACTCCTATCTCAATATATGCGGCGATATTTTAGCAAAAAGCAAAATAACGCAGCGCTGGTATTCTGATAGGGCCAGGTGAAGACAAGGACACACTCACGGAACACAGAGTCGGAAAAAATAATATATAATAATTAAAGCTAAAAATATTTAAAAAAATATGCTAATTATAATAAACAAAATAAACATGTAATAAAATACAATTCTAAAAGTGTAAATATAAAATAAAGTATTAATTTATTAACCACTACTATAATCTACATTATATCTACACTAATATAATAAAGAGGTAAAGTTTGTTTTTTTTGTTTTTTTGTTTGTAGGAGGTAATCTCTGAAACTAATGGTTCGATTGGAAAAATTGAAGCTATAATAGAAAGCTGCTTTACTCCTGAGTGACATAGGCTATAAATTATTTATATAACATGGATATTAACCGAGCTATCACAATTTTTGTCTCACAAATTTTCCGCGGACGAAGTCGCGGGCAGAAGCTAGTATATATATATATATATAATATAATAAAGAGGTAAAGTTTGTTTTTTTGTTTTTTTTTATTTTTTTGTTTGTAGGAGGTAATCTCTGGAACTAATGGTTCGATTGGAAAAATTGAAGCTATAATAGAAAGCTGTTTTACTCCTGAGTGACATAGGCTATAAATTATTTATATAACATGGATATTAACCGAGCCATCACAACTTTTGTCTACCAAATTTTCCGCGGACGAAGTCGCGGGCAGAAGCTAGTAAAATATAGAATTCATCGATGCCCGATGCTCCGGGAGCATTTATCTGGATCAAACTAACGATGGGTGCAGATGTTAGGCTATAGGTAAAATAAATACAAACTGCAATAAAGAGTTCACAATAAATAAACATACATAATTATTACGACTTTATGAATGGAACCAAAAGTAGATGAGTATAACATGAGTGGTTGCCGATGCGAGTGACCGTAGGTACTGGACAAACTCTCAATCTAAAAAATGCCTTCCAGTGTTGAGATGGGTGACCTCAACAAAGGAAGGCATTTTTTTTCCTTTCGGTGCTTGCACGCTCAGGTTACTCTGTACTTTTGGTTGGTTTTTACTTTGTGTTTGTAATCGCTGTGCTGTGTCTGTCTCGAATTAAAGGTTTTCTATTCTTACAGTTAAACTACTTCGAATTTTCTAAAAAAACTATGCGATGGAATGGGAATTTCAGGCTTCGTGTTACGAATGTAAGAAACATTTACATTTAATTTTCTTTCTTTCTTTCTTACCGTCCAGTCGTTGCGGTCGTTCAGTTTAGAGGGAATCCTTCTGAGTTTCGTCGGCGGGCGGTACTCCGGCTGCGGACATTTTCCGCCGTTCGTTCCTCGCTCGGGAAACGGGCCGGTAGTACTGCTCGCTCCGCCGCCGTCAGCGCTCGGGTACCGGAGCCTCCGACTCCAATTCCATCCACAATGATGAGATGACGCGTGCGTCTGTAATTGAGACTTTTCAGTAAAGCTATGGTAACATTCTGGCATGGAATCCGCAATAGGACCTTAAGGATGTCTTTAAGTGAACAGGGAACAGGTAAGGGTTAAGGATGCTGCATCGTCGACTGCTGTAGCATTCACCTGGTTTGTCACAAGATTTCAATCATGGACTGGCTGTCTCTTCCGAATACCTAAATTATCTCCAAAATATTCAATATAAGGTACAATTCATACTATCTTTCTAACAGCCACCTAAATCGAAACACAAAAATGAAACCACCTCTACCTTTGTGTCACATTCCAGTTACAGAATCTTCCGGAAATTCGATAGCACCTGTATTTCAGTATAATAAAAATTGAAATGGGTCAATTCTATAAAGGAAATAATGTAGAAGAAATTTGACAGTTTTTACTTATTTAGCAGATATTGCTCGCTTGCACGATTCGTTTTGTTGCATACCTACCTTATATTCCTGAGTTATTTTATATAGCTCTACGTGGAAATTAGAAGAATTGTCATTTTTACTGACCCACCTGTTTCTTAAGTTGTGACCTGAAACGAAAGCCTGTCTTTTGAACAATCTTGCAGTTCTGGCAGGCGTCAGCTCATGTTGGTTTCATCAATTTTGCTGAAGGGGCTCCTACTTCTGACCTAATGCATCTTACTTTTCGATACTTTATCAGTAATACTCGTACATAACATTTTTACCACTTGAACAGTAAGGTATCTTACTTTCGACAATTGATCAGCAACGCGTCATACTTTTGACACTTGATCAACAATGCATCATACATTTTCCACGGACGCGTAGCTTCATAGACGCGACACGAAACAGACTTTCATAAATTTGTATGTAAGCTTTACGCAGGCATACTTAAAGCTTAAATAACGAATATGCGTCTTAAGGAATATAAGAAGATTCTTAAAGAATCTTAGGTGTTATAACAAGTAGGCACAGAGACAAATCTAAAGAGCCGTGCAGATGATTTCAATAGTCGTACAAAAAGCGTTACTTCCAATGAGCAAGTTAGTATGTTAGTATGAAACCAGGTAACGAGAAACTATTGTACTATCATCAGCAGTGCTGTCTATTATAATAACAGCGGCGATTTAATTCCTGTAAAATTTTCTGAAGTAATTGAACAGGGTAACTCGTTTATACAGGAATATCTAGTGGATATTTTTAGGGCTTCGTGCCCAGAGAGTAAAGACAGGACACTATTATTAGGATTCTACTCTCCGTCTGTCTGTTCATCAGGCTGTATTTTATAAATCATGATAGACAGTTGCAATTTTCACAAATGATGTTTTTTTGTTGTCGCTGTAACAACAAATACGAAGAATAAATATTTAAATGAAGTTCCTATACCACTAAAGAGATTTTTTCCCTTTTTTACTCGATAAGAGACGCTCGAAATATTCACAGTGTAACTAGTTAGTTGTATATTCACTTCAGTAAAAATAAACAATATGATTAAAATAAATGTTGGAGTGGAAACTTTTTACCAATAATATAATAATAATAATAATAACTTTATTACATATCATTTTGTCATACATTGCATGACGAGGAGTCTCCAGTTAGACATAAAAATGCCTGTATTTGAAGGCTCCGCTCTTCCCTTACATTATAAATATGTAACTAGGCATATATATAGTATCTAATATTGTATACCTAGTATGGAACCTCTCGTAAACGAGCCCGACTCATACTTGGTTTCTTTGTTCATAGGTTCCTATAGGTATATATTGATATTTTTATGTTCAAAATCGAATAAGTAAACATTCTTATATAAAGTAACAAAAGCTCGCTGGATTGTTGACAAATCACTAACAAAGAAGTTGGGCCATAATTGTCTCCAAATATTATTTCACTAGCTAAACGTAGCTATGATTGTGTACCCAAGTGTCCTAACTATACATTACTTTACTATACGTACAGTTCGGTCGTCGGATCTTGGCGCGTCGTTAGGCTCTGCGAATTTTAGCGCTTGAAAACTCGTACAAAAATAAAGATTAAAAAAAAATTAATGCCAATAACAGATTTTAATAGCAATAACAACTGGAAATTGCATTTATTTGTTTAAAACATTACTTTTTACGAGTTTTCAAGCTTTATAATTCGCAGAGCCTAACTTCAGACGCGCCAAGATACGACGGCCGAACTGTAGAATGGAATACTTTACTGTTTTTGTTTACCTACATGATAATATACATTTACTTATTATACTAAAAATTACCTAAATAGACTATAAACACTAATATTTACAAATGATTTATTGGGCATCAAAAAATTCATCCACATCAATATCAATGGGACATCCCGGCGTACGGCAAGTATCCACCCTTACGTTGTTGAGACACCTGCGGCCCGGACTAAGCGTTTTGCCTCGTCATTTATACCGCGTACATCGAGGGATTGGAACAGTTTGCCGACTGCAGTCTTTCCGTCCGAATATAATTTGGGTGTCTTTGAGTGAATAGGCTCTTAATAAACTAGTGCGCCTTACCATCAACGATTGCATCACTGCTTACCATCAGGTGGGATCGCAGTCAAGCACTAGTTTATTGCAAGTTAAAGAAAAAAAAAAGTGCCCAGAACGCTGGCAGGATTGCCACGCTGGATGGCAATGCTGATTCGCTGACAAAAATAAAGGCCAGCCTTTATTTAGAGGAGTGTAACTTCAGTCAACATGTAGCCGACCAGGGGGCCTACCACAAGCCCTTATAGCAGTATTACTTTAACATTACTTTCAGTGCGAAAGAGACGGCGCTAGACAACGTGTCTAACGCTGTCACTTGCACACTCTGGAACAGGAATAAAACAATCTTACTTTAAACGTCATGGTCTAGCTCCTGCTCATATTATCCAGCATCGAGCGTCGAGTGTTTGTCAGAATGAATACGTATTGATGGCAAATATTATGTTACGTATAACTCGTGAGGACGCGGAGAAAAGACTCGGATAAAGCAATTGAAACCAAGACCATGACGATTTTATATGTGAGGATGTGAAAGATATCTTTAATGTGTACAACAGTATTTTTAGTATAAGTAAAACCTGAATAATTTGTTCGGAATTAGTATATAATCGATTCCAATAATTTTTACACCACGTTTTTTTATGATGAGCAAAAATCCTCCAATAGCGAAACCTGATCTTGGACGAAGCGGAAAACAGTGTCAGACTTTTACTGACTAAACAACCTACCCCATTACCTACCCTGCCATATATATCAGGGCCAGAGCCTTCCTTTCAAATGCGAACCCTTGGCCGCAGTTGGCTTCGACCCTTCCGCGTGGTCCCTACGGTTTGATGACAACTCCATGAGGCGCGCGGGAACAGTGCGCGCCGTCGACGACGGCATGGTCCGAACGGTTACCAGAAGATTGGACGACGAGCTACCCATTGCTTACACCATGTTATATTTTTTTCTAAAAATATTTAAAAAAGATGATAAGTTGGACACCACCGAGACCAAGTACAATACAGGTCACATTAGGTCTTAGCGGGCATTAAGAGCCCGCATATAGCTGGGTGCGGGAGCAAAACAACCCCTTAGTAACACTGATGGCCCGGTGACCATATGTTTGTGTGGACAATTAGGTAAAATAATAAGCTTATAACTTTGTGATTTTTTATGATATAGTATATATATAATTTTATACAAAGGTTCTTTGTATAAAACTAGCAGACTAGTATTTCGAGTTTATTTATTTATTTATGCACACATAAACCTCCTCACTGGACAACTGGGACCACTGACCAATTTACTGAACAATTAAGTTAGATTTGACTAATATTTAGATAAGGCTCTTGTTTGTCTTTCTACCAGACTTATTTGAAACTTCAACAGAAACAATCACTCAACGCTCGATGATTGCATGTTGGTGATTTTGGTCTATTTGGAAAGCAATTTAACTAACTTTATATTTATCAGAATGTTCCAGACAACCAAAGAAAATAGAATCTGAATTTCAAATATACAGTCTTTAATGATAGCTGAGTGGTAACGTCTCCGACTTCTTCCAACCCAACCAGTTCTTCTATCTTGTTTAATTTATTTCATCAATACTGCTCTCAAAACGGCGAAGAAAACCGTCGTGAGGAAACCGGCATGTCATAGAACCAAAACTTCGAAGACATGTTATATCGACCAATCCGCACTTTTAGGTAGGGGCCCAGCAGGTTCGGAGCCTTTTGGTGCCATGGATTAATGCGAAACACCAGGGGCCCTAGACAAGTGGCAATCGCTTCGTGTCGAATCCATTTCTAAGTTCGATTTCGCCTTAACGATGTCGACCACAAAATGGTAGACAAAGTGACATCGACTAACATATCGATAAGTCGAAGTGTTGGTTCGATAAAATAACAACTTCTTGGTTATGATTATCGAATTAAAACGTCCAATTTGTTGTATAAACAACTAATAACAATTCGCGAATCGAAAACGTCTGACCACGTGACTTTTCGAAGGCATATGCCAGTTCCATACATTTGGAGTTTCGAATTTCGTTATCGTTAGTGAGAATGTGACTTTGTCTAAGCCCCCAGGGGTGTTAAGCTTTCGCATTAACCCATGAGAGCTTAACACCCCTGCCCTGGAACTAAGGTAAAGAAGGAATGAGGCGGGTTGTTTGGTCAGGAAAAGCCTGACACTATTTCCCGCTCCGCCCAAGGGCAGGATTAGCCTTTGGATGGTTTTTAAACTACACTAAAAAAACCTGCGCTGGGCCTGTGTAGTTGATTACAGTTCATTCCCTCTCCTAGAAAGGAGGCCTGAGTCCCGGCTGTGGGAAAATTATGCTATACCTATACCTATATTCTTATTGCAAGACACTGGCCAGGATCAGAGGCGCTATAGCGTGTTATATATTGGCTATAAATTATTGTAACGGAAGCCACGTACAAATCGCAAATCACGCCATTTGGACGCTAGAGATAGTGATTAATGTTCAAGCAATTTCGATTCCCTTAGTTTGGTCCCTCAACATACTTCTTTTGCTCGCAAAATAATGTTGGGTCCAGCGGTCGCTAAAACTTTCATGACATTAAACCGCTAATAGTCCTAGTTCCTCTCACATTGTTTTATAGTCCATTACATGGATATATTGATTTAACTAGTTCCGTTACTAGTCGCACGTTTGTGTGGGCAAAACACATATATTACTTGTGAAACATTTTGCCTTCTACTAGTTCCGAAACTAAAAGTAATCTTCGGGGAAGAATTGTAAAAGCCTGTTTGGGGTTTTTTAATGCAAATATGGATTAAATCTTCAGAGGTTAAGTTGGGCCGAAGCTTACTGGGGCTATGGGTTGATGCGAAACCGGAATACCAGGGCCATGAGCCAAAACGCAAAGAAGAAGGTGGGTAATTTAGTCTGTAAGAGTGTGATACTAATTCCCGCTCCGCCCAAGCGCAGAATTTGTTTTGTATGTATTTGTTCGCACGACAAAAAAACCTGCACTAAATTGGGATGTTACCCAACTTATAAAAAAAACATGGATTAAACGTGTTCCTCCATTGTTTAGGCCTTTGTATTTATCCGTACTCTCGTTATTAGATAAGAGGAGAAAAGAATACGAAGCCAATGTACCTATTCACATTATTCAGCCGAGGATTTTGTGTTAATACAACCATATTTCTTGTGTCACAATCCAACTGGAGTGACAAGATAAACACGCTATCCATATACATTGGCTCAAAAGACACGAAGGTCAACATGAACCAAATAAGTTATACGGTAAGCATTGTCAGAAATCTATGAGGAGCCGATATTGTATGGCTAAAGTTTCCACATGAACGTGGATATCTACAAAGTCATAAATAAAGTATTTCATACAGCTAAGTGGCTTTCAAAGGAAACATTGGGGGCCTCAAGTATGTGAGAATTTTTTGGGGTTCCGTTACTACTAAAAATGTGCTAACGGAATTATTTTTTGCTGTTCGGGTAGAGCAGTGGTGTCCGATTGGTATAGGCCTCGACTTACGAGTTGTAGGTCGCGGGTTTAAACCCATCCAGGCTCTTTAGTCGGTAATCATCCAACGTTGTCTCTCGCACTTTGACAGACTTTTACAGACTAAAACCGGTTCCATCTTTGACTTAGTTTCTCGGCCCCTACGGTCCATTGACATCTTATTGAGGCGCGCGTGGGATGCTACGCGCTGTCGACGACTCGTGTGATTGTTTTTCACCCTAACAGGGTGTCCCTCTAATTGTAACATCCCTGTTTCGTTTGGTTTCTGAATAAAATTCTTCTTCAAATCCGGGGCCTTTGGTTTCGAAATATTTATGTTTATCACTAACCACACTATTTGAGTGAAAAAAAATAATTTCGGATTTGTGAACTACACATAAAATACTGTGTAGATACCTACACGCACTAGACTAAGTATTAACAATACATGTGCAATCATATAGACAAATGCACGAATACAAAAAACTATTATGTATTAAATGGTTAAGACACACAAAATGGTATGTTTTTGGTATGGTATGTTAAAAAAATGACACATTTGATATTTATTACCGACGATGACGCTGGTTGAAGGTTGAGGATCGAAGTCGTGAGATGAGCAGATGACGAGTCGGTATCTACCGTGAACACGTAGTGCTATGGTTTAGTTAGAAATACTCGCATACCTTTTCCGGCATGCGCAAACGCATGGGTTCTTTGGGAAATTACTCTCACCGGGTTTCTCAGCAGGGCCGGCTTGTGATGGAGCTTCGACAGCCTCTTCAATGCAGCTTTGTTCGTCGGGGAATTGCACGTGTTTCTTGATAGCAGAGCGGCTCGGTCTTGACAACACCGAAGCTGTCAACAGACAATACAATGATTAACTTTTATTCCTGAATACAGTACGGCTGTCGGATCTTGGCGAGTTTGAAGTTAGGCTCTACGAAATTTAGCGCTTGAAAACTCGTACAAAAATAAGGAAGTAAATGCCAATAACAGTTTTTAACAGCAATAACAACTGCAAATTGCGTTTATTTCTTTAATACATTTATTTTTTAACGAGTTTTCAAACCTTTAAATTCACAGCGCCTTTCGTCTAACTCGTCAAGATCCGACGTCCGTACTGTATATCACTTAGTCTTGGTCATTGATATTTTAATAAACAGATATATTATACACTCACAATACCACCGAAAAATGTGTTCCGTGCCATAGCGGCAGCAACACAAGTAAAAATAATAGAAAAGTGATAGCGTAATTGTTATCAATTACGCCTGAAATTAAGCTAACTATATTCTGGCCACCAATCACCTAAAAAGACAGAAAGACTCGAAAAGGGCCTAAGCTCCTGATTAGGCCCTTTTCGAGTCTTTCTGTCTTTTTGAGTCTTTCTGTCTTTTTGAGTCTTTCTGTCTTTTCGAGTCTTCACGTTTGCGCGCTTATATCATATCTGTTTAATATAATATCATTGGTCTTAATAGATTTTTTATATGACAATCATTTTTTAAATCTCTCAATTATGTACTTCTGAGTACTGCTTGTCTATTGTTTAATGGTTAGTATCAAAAGACTTACGTTAATGTTAAGGAATAATAATAATAAACAACTTATACGAGTCAGATGTCAAATTATGTTACAGCAATACATGGGAAGTAGGTGACCCTAAGAAATATTATGTCTAGTTTACATGTGTGGGCCCAACCTCGGCCATTCTCCATCGTGTAGACGGGGAAACGCCGCTTACACAATGGTGATTGGGCATGACTGAGCCTGGGCCCAAGTGTAAACTAGGCATTACAAGTTTCTTTCTTGATTGACAATTGAGAAATTTTAAAATGTTCTGCGGCAGAAGGTAACTTATTTATTAGTGCTCAGCGAGACTGGCGGCGCAGTGCGGCGTGGTCGAAGGCTGCCTGAACGCAGTCGAGCCCTTGCATGCTAATCTCTTAGAAAGCAGCGTTGAGCGCAGCTGGTGACGAAATGACTAAATCTAGATAGTCCCATTGGAATAAGGATCCAATGTATAGATCCACTATCAACTCCAAAGTTCTAAGTTCGCCACGCCACACCCGCATCGCGCCCGCTTTGGCGATCGACTGAGCACTTGGATTTTAAGATAACTCATCACTTTTTCATTTAAAAAGAAGGTTAAAAATAATGTTAATTAGCTATTTTTTAAGGTGCGTAAGGTATTATTAAAAAAAAAATAAGTGTATAATAAAATTGTGGTTAGTAAAATATATCTGGGTTAAATAAATGGATTCATTGCTACTTGCCAGGTTCGTGCACTTGACTCTCGCTATCTCGTTCTTGAGAAGTAGATATTCTAATCGCCGGGATACCTCGACCTTTAATGACATAATGTTCAAATAAAAGAAGGATGAAAAACCACAGTCTCGGCAAAAATTAAAATACCTAAAATAATAAAAACAAAATAAGTAAGTTGAGGTTGTAGAAACGTGAATAGTAAATTAAGTCTCTTAAAAATAAGACTTAAAAAGAATCATGTCGATAATAGGTGTTAACAAGTTTTCAATTCTAATTTTATTTCGCAAAATAGTGGCGTTCATTGTTCCTGAATATTTGGATCAGAAAAAACTAAGCAAAATTAAACATTTTGAAAAAAACCCACGACGGTAAAAATCTAATCGAAAACGAATAAAATAATTCCAAGCCCCCGACTTAATCCAATTATTATGTAACGAAATATTATACAGTATATTGAAATATTATAAATATATATATATATTTAGTTACATAATAATTTGGTTAAGTCGGGATTTTGAGCTATTTTATTCTTTTTCTATTAGGTTATTACCGTCGTGGGATTTCTTCAAAAATTTTAATTTTGCTTAATGTTACTTTAGACTTTTAGAGCGCATATACGAATTATAATCTATATTTTATGTAGGTAAGATCTCGCAAAACAATAAGTGTGATTCATCCTGCCACATGATTTTGAAATTTTACTCAGATTATTACTTACATTAAAAATTGTTAAAAGTTACCCCTATAACACTTATCTGAGAACATGCACCAATCACCCACGAACTCATTCCTGAAATCCACATTGAAATCAGACAATACGTTTTAATTTTAATAATATTGGAATGTAATCGTTTCACACTTATATAGCAGCGCCCCCTAGAGAGTTAATATCATAAGACTTATCTTAGACCATGCACCAATCAACTACGAACCCATTGGTGATGAAAACCGCATTGAAATCGGACAATTCGTTTAGCACCCTCTAGTGAGTTACAGACGTAATTTTTATTATTTGGGAACATGCATTAAGCTACCACGTACACATTGTTGAAAACAGAATTGTAATCGGACATTTAATTTTGATTATATTGCAACATTGTTTTGCGCTAATATTGTGGCGTCCCCTAGTGAGTTGGCTCCATGATACCTGTCTAAAAATATGAACTCATCAAACGCAAACCTGTTATTGGAAACCGCATCAAAATGTGATCATTAGTTTAGAAGATAGGTGGGAACATTTCTTTGCACAATCACACACAAACTCACGTACAAACATCACTCACCCTTAACGCATATACCTGTTCCATTCCGACGTGGGTAAAAATATTAGGTAGGAAAAAGATGAAAGCTGATGAGGGATTTTAAACAACAGTTATTTTATTAAAAATTTCTTTGTTTATGTGTGCTGATCTATATAATACATACTTTCTTTTATGCCTCGTTTATTGACTGGCCTGTTGGTCTAGTAGTTAGTGGCCCTGACTGCTGCGCCGGAGGTCGTGGGTTCGATCCCCACCCAGGACAAATGTTTGTGTGATGAGCACGATCATTTGTTCTGTGTCTGGGTGTAATTTATCTATTATATGTATGTATTTAGAAATATATAAGTATGTTTATCGGTTGTCTAGTACCCATAACACAAGCTCTGCTTAGCTTGGGACTAGACGGCATTGTGTGATAGTTGTGAAATATTATTATTATATTATATTATTATATGTGGGCCCAGATTCTTCCAATATCCATTATGTAGACGTTAATGTTAAGGAATAATAATAATAAAGAATTTATACGAGTCAGATGTAAAATTGTATCATAGCAATACATGGGAAGTAGGTGACCCTAACAAACATTATATCTAGTTTACATGTGGGCCCAGCCTCGCCATTATGTAGACAGGGAAACGCTGCTTACACAACTTACACAATTGGCTGAGCCAGGGCCTACGTGTAAGGTAGGCATTAAGTTTGAGATTTTTTGGAGATGTGGTTGAACTGCAAATGACCTCGATTTATTATAATTTAGATTTTGCTGCTCATGTAAAAAAAACTAAATACGATACGAACGTTGTATTCTTGAACGTAAACATTGATGGTTATTATTCTTGTCTGAAAGAGCTACATCATTGAACTTAGTAATCTTTACCTTAACTCGGGTGAAAGAAGTACGCTGCTGGGTACAGTAGGCCATTTTTGTTTGTGTGATGAGCACGATGATTTTTTCTGTGACTGTGTGTGTAATTATCTATAAATGTAGGTACGTATTAAGAAATATATAAGTTTGTTTATCAGTCGTCTAGTATTCATAGCACTAAAATCTATTCGTGATAGCAGGAGTTTAAAACAAGTTTTTTTAGGGTGTGTGCACTTTTTTTTAGGGTGCTTTGGCTTTTTGTAATAAAAGTACAATATATTGTGCTTTATTACATTTAAGTTCGATGCTGAATTTATTATAATCAACTTATAAACCAACTGTTACACTAAAATGAATTCATTTGAACTATCTTTCTTATACGAGACAAGTTAATTAAAATGAAATAAATAGATTATTCTTGCATTAACTACGAGTGTTCATGTTAAAAACCTAACAGAAACAGGGGTTGTCAGTAACTGCAACGTTTTTCATTATACTTTATAAGATTAATTATTTCTATTTGTAGAAATGGCAATAATTAACTTGTTGCCTTGTATTTACCTTGCATATTGAGTACAATTAATTTGTTTTGTAAGGCATTTTACAAAAAATGGCGTATCAAAAAGTATTTTTTACTTAAAAAACCATTGATTTAGTTTTCTAAATATCTTACAATGATCAAATTTATACGTAATATTATTTTATATTGCAACCATTATTTATTAAACTGTTTGAATTTATACTATATATTCTACAACTTTTGTCTACTGCAAAAGTGGATGCAGTATAGCTCTGCTTATTTTGACACTAGATGGCGTTGTGTGATTGTTGTCGAATTTATATTATTTAATAACTGACTTTGACCTGTCATGTCATCTTGTTCGGTCCTCCAGAGTTAAAATTACTGAAGTTTCACTCTAACGAGTCTCTTTCTTGTAATCATTGTCACTTAGAGACTGCAAAGACTTTTTTCTGTTTTGGACTTTCATCATTAGGTACATAGTATAAAACAAAGTCGCTTCCCGCTGTCCCTATGTATGCTTAGATCTTTAAAACTACGCAACGGATTTTGATGCTATTTTTTTAATAGATAGAGTGATTTAAGAACAAGGTTTGCATGTATTTAATATCACCATTGCATCCGTGCAAAGCTGGGACTAGTCGATTTTATATTTACTTTTAAAACTTGCTAAATTTTCTCCAGTGTTTGATGGTCTATCAAATAGTCCGCAAGTATTATTCGTCAAATTGTGGTGTCTCTTCCACAAATGCCATTAATGAAGAGTTGAAGTTTAATCTGAAGATGAAGTTCTGTGGGGGCATAGTTGTGGAGTTTCGACAGCGTTCTGTAAGGATAGTAGATACGTTGTCGAAATTCCAGAGCTATTTTCATCAATATATATGTAGTACGCAATAGTTTAGGCGTACTGTACAGTCACTTGATTTAGTGATCTGCATACCTTTACATTGATGACTTTAGTGTAGCTTTGACGTTCATGCAATGTGCAGCGGGCTTTTGTATTAACTTTTCAGTATTTTGACAATTAGTTTCTATGGACGTGCTTGGCTATCGCTAGGATATAAGTCGATTCGTTTTGTGTGTACTGTGTGTTTGTTTTTGGGGATTTTACCTTCGCCTTTTTTTACTATACAATTAAATTAATAATTTAACATTATTATTCAATATGGAATGCAATTAACGTTTTTATGAATGATTAATGAACCTATATTTGAGTAATTTGTTATAAAAATGACATACCTATACTATCTATTATTTGTATACCAAGCACCGGTAAAATATGTGAAACTCACCATCACCATCTACATCTAAAACCACAACAACAAGAGATATACAAACCTGTACATTACCATGTTCCTAGCAAATAAAGTACTTTGACTTTAAAGTACTTTTACTTTTACAATGTCTTCTTTTTATAAAATAATTAGTAGACGCATTGCAAACTTCGTGACAAAGCAGAAATGTTTCTTTTCAAGGTCAGGTTCAATATCTGATGCTGAATTAATGACAGTAGCTAGTAGAATTTTGTTAATACTTTTAGGGATAATCCCTTATACAATGGGCTCTGCGAAGATTGCATCGGTACTTGCCCGATTGTATCCCGGCAACTTGTGCTCAAGTATCCACTGTCTTGGTGAGTAATCGCGATGACCTTTGAGGGTATAACATCATTAACATCTTCACGATTAAATCAGTTAGTTTCCGTTTTTTGAGAAGCTATTGACACATATCTATCTAGATTTTGATGCAAAGGCAACTCTAAAAAAATAAAAAAATTGCCCATACGTCGTATCATATTATGTTAAAAGTATATTAATTACTTAATAAAAATAATGTTTCATAAATGTTATTAAATTGTTAATAATTTCTACTTCCGCTGTTAACATTCCACCCTCAATGTAAAATTATAAGATGCCCATATAAAATGCCAATATCTATTGCCTACCCACCACCAAAAACTTTTCGAACTGGCAAAGACAGCATAGCTGTTTGAAGCCAGGAGTTAGTAAGAATGAGGTATTACTTTCCAGGATAACTTTCTACAAAGAATACAACTGTACTTGCCATATCGTGGCCCCGTAACTTGAGCTCGAGTAAGTATTGTCCTACCCACTGGAATCGCTGAGCCTTCACGGCGCCCTTTTAAGACAAAGCGTAATAAATGAACAACTCCACAGGAATATTACACAATATGTTTGGATTTTTGGGAAGCTTTAATTTGATAGAGTAAAAAGAAAACAAAGAAAAAATTATAAAAAGAAAAAAATAAAGAAAGAAATTGATTTGGTACTCCATGAAACAAAATCAATAAATAAATAATTACAAACTTAAGCTAAACATACAAAAAAAAAAAATAATAGAAAGAAACATAAAAAGAAATAAAATAAACAATATTTATACATCTCATGGCTGTGCCAAACAGGTTCAGTTCAGCATAGTACCAGACAACTACGTAGCAGTTGCCTGACGCTGGTTTTCAACTGAACCTTTGGGTAATAGTTAAGTGACTGGCCTGTTTATGTAGTAGTTAGTGACCTGTTATGCCGAAGGTCGTTCCCATCCAAGATAAATGTTTGTGTGATAAGCACGATCATTTTTCTGTATCGATGTAAGTAATTTATCTATAATAATTATGTAGGTAGGTACCAATTTAGAAATCATTACATAGTATAATCGTTTAATTCAGAGTTGCGTTGCTTAAGTCTTTAGAACTACGCAACGGATTTTAAAGCGGTTTTTTTTAATAGACAGAATAATTTAAATTTTATGTATACGCATCATCCGTGCTGATCCGTGCAGAGCTGGGGCGGGTTGGTAGTTTAGAATAAAATAATCATAATGGAGCATTTAATTTCTCATAATTGCTAAATAAAACATTCACTTTTAAAATAATATTTTTTTGATTTTTTATTTACAGTAACACGTAGATGTTGCTTGGTTTTCATTGTTATACTTCTTGGGTAACTTTACCGTTCATTATGGCGTCAATTGGGGGAGGTCTTTGTCCAGCAGTAGACGTCTTTCGGCTGAAATGATGATGATGACTTCTTGGTTATAGAGGCTTCCTCTATTATTCCAGTTTTCTTTATCTGCAGCTTCCTTTGTCTAAACTAAATTCTTCTCCACTATTCATTTAATCTGTTCTGCATTTCTTAAGTCTCTCTTTTAGAATATTACGTACTAAAACAATATGCTTATACACCGTTAAATTTTGATCGTTTTCAGCTCGTGGAGGGTCAATACGTACATGAAATACTAAGGCTAAAATTAAAAATTAAAGTACTCTTTTTTTTAAACTCGAATTAATTTGCGCATGTATCAGCTGAGCAAATTCAATGACCTATAGGTAGTTCTCGGGCGTACAAACTACCTATACCTACTATAGGTCATGGAACTCACTCAGCTGATATTGATTGTTTTTATATAAAAAATCATATAATTACTTTCTATAAAACGGAAGTTAATATACATACTGCCTAGGAGCGATATATGTTACTTCACTGAACGAACTCTTAACAAAGGGTTCATCTCATTAAAAATGTATTGATACTTGCCCGGTTGTGTCCCGTTAACTTGTGCTCGAGTAACCACTGTCTTAACTTCTGGGTCTCTACGGCGACCTTTTTGAACAAAAACGATACATCAAAAACAATACCTTTTTGAAACTATGTATTATGTTATCCTTTGCTATGTAAGCTAGTTAAGTGTAACATTAAACTTCAGTACCTTCTTGTAATGAAACCCAATGGAAAAGGAAGAGACTATAAAATAAATTAAAGGAAAAATAAATTACGGTCGATCTGAGGTCAGGAAGTGAATGGGAGTAGCAAAACTACTGCTTCTAGGGACAAAAGTCTAATGACAAACATGTAGATCACAAAACTTTCGTATTTACACTTTTTCAGATAACCTCAAAATTCTATGTCAAAATTTAAATGGTTATATGTATATGTTACGGGTAAAGCTAGAAGATGGAGTAAACCTAGGTTTACCCGGGTAAACTTAGTATTACCCAAGCTTCTTGGGTAAAGTCCGAATAATAAGTAAAATAAATTTTAATTCGGGGTTTACCCATGCTCACCTAGGTCTACCCAACTCTGGCTGGGTAATGTTAGGTGTTGCGTTATTTTCGCACCCGTGGCGTAATTCTGGGGGGCCCGCGTTATCTGTTCATTACTCAGTAGCTTGCAATATTACGTTCGCCTTTGTATGTTTTTTAAATAATAAATGTTTAAATTGCACCCAGATTTTCATTTCACTAATTAATTAGACAAATTAATTTAAAATACCCAGCCATTATTTCAGCAAGATAAACTGATGTGACATTTTGAATTGCAAAATTTTGCCGCCGTGTCCTCGTGGGGGCGATCGGCGGCGGCCATCTCTCGCGCCGGGCCTTGGTCGAGGCCATGGTCCGGAGCGAGCAGGAGTGGCAGGCGGACGGCTCCTTCTGCGTAGCAGTTATGCTAGCAAAGAAGGAAGCTGACTGGGCGTTCACGCCCGAGACGCTGCCGAGATTCCGATCCCGATTTCCGGCCACCGAAGGCACGAGCTTGTGGATGGGGAGCAATGGGTAGCTCGCCGTCCAATCGTCTGGAAACCGTCCGGACCAAGCCCAGTCGTCGACGGCGCACACTTTTTCCGCACCCCTCAAAGAGTTGTCAGCAAACCGTAGGGACCCTGCAGAAGGGTCGAAGCCAACTGGGTCTAAGGGATTGCATCTGAAAGGAAGGCTCTGGCCTTGGTATATATGGCAACGTAGGAATGGGGTAGGTTCTTTAGTCAGTAAGAGTGACACTGTTTCGCACTCCACCCAAGGGCGGGATTCATCACTGGATGATTTTTACCTACCATAAAAAAAACCCTAGCCTCCTGAAATCGACTGTTCATTTGCAAGCTCTCGTAAGCTTTCTTCTGGTGATATATTTGCACTTTGCTCGGTCGCCATTATGTCACTAAGTAAGCGACGTGCGTGGCCGCGTGGGCAGATAACGCGGGCCCCCCAGAATAACGCCACGGGTGCGAAAATAACGCTACACCTAACATTACCCAGCCAGAGTTGGGTAGACCTAGGTGAGCATGGGTAAACCCCGAATTAAAGTTGATTTTACTTATTATTCGGACTTTACCCAAGAAGCTTGGGTAATACTAAGTTTACCCGGGTAAACCTAGGTTTACTCCATCTTCTAGCTTTACCCGTAACATATATATGGTTTTTTTTAATGTTCTAAATAAATACATACCCATCCACTTCCCGTCCTCGATCGACCGCAATTTATTTTTTCTTTACATTTCTTATAATCTCTTCCTTTTCTAATCTACTATCTGCTACATTTTCAAAGCTCTGGTTTATTTTGGACTTGTCATGTTGCATTCTGACTTTACGTGTTCTTCATGTCTTTTCAACTACGTAAGCCTTAAGTGCGAAATATCGTTTATAAAATGAACTTTTTCAAACATTTTTATGTATATTTGGATAGCAAAGACCTTTATAAAGTTGCTTGTTGGGCTTTTTTATTGTGAGTTAGTATATTTCTGATCCTGATCATTGCAAGTCCAGAATTTCTAACAATTTACTTGTTTGATCTTTTACCAAAAGTCGAGTACTAAATGCTTGAAATATCTTACAATTTACTTCTGAGCTTGGGAATGTAGAGAAGTTGGTTTTGCTAGTGTTGTGCAAAATTTTCTTGAGAATACCTCTACGTGCATTAAACATTTTATATCAGTACTTGCCAGGTGATAGCCCGCTTCCTTGTCCTCGAGGAGTCGGTCCCGTAACCGGAGTACCATTAGGAGCTTGAAGGTTAAAACGTTATAAAGTAATTTAAGAAGTGGAAATAGTTATAATATGTTCTTGAATGAATTTCTTATACTCTCCAAGTAAAAAATTGGTACTTGCCAACTGGTATTCCGTATTCTTGTGACCGAGAGTGCGGTATCTTAACTTCCTTGGCCTCACGACCTTTAAGGACAAAAGGTCTTAAGTAATCTTTGCTTTTATTACAGAGATATTTTTTAGCAAACTACCGTACTACCGCATACGGCTTGAAAATGCGTTAAAAGAGTTCTTCCCGGTTTATTTATCGTAAATGAGAGCACGGCTGAAATTTTGTTTCATCCAAGTAATATTTTTAAAATTTGAAAATTAGGCAACTAGAGAAAAAGAGAGATAGCGCTTGAACGCTTGATTAGGAATTCGTAATTTTCGTTGCTCACTAGAATATTAGGTACACCAAACTTGTTACAGGAAAAATTTTGTTTTTATTTTATTTTAATTTTTCTTTGAAGTAGTCATTCTGAACTTAGAGATAATGTATTTTTTGTTTGATTTAGGTATGGGTACATTGAAGGGTCAAATTTGACATAAAAGTGCAAAATAGCATATTTTCAGAGTTCTTTACTGGATAACTATTAAGCCAATTTATGTGTTATTGTCAATAGAAACCTGGGTAATGACTAAAAGTTATGTGTTTCTAAAATATCTGGAGAAAGACGTGTAATAAAGTCACAATCGCGTAAGAGTGGTAATATGTAAATGATCTCGAATTATACGTTCGCTCTTAAGATTGGCCTATGGATTTGTATATAAACTATCGCTACTGTCTTTCTAAAGGCAATGTTGTAATATTTCTTGTGTTTAAAATAATATTAGAGCCCATACCCTTCAGACCGCAACACAGTAACGCTGCAGGGCGACACGAGAACGTGGAAGGGTATTTCTCCTGACGACGCTCCTCATAATGAGATCTGCTTCTCCGACTACCCTCATACTTTCTAGATTGAGTACTGCTACTTGCTTGAGAACACGAAGTTTTAACTTCTTTAATATCACGAGCTTAAAAAGCAAAAGGTTATACATAACTTGGTGCGATATCAAATCATTTTTAATAGTATTTAATGCATTGTAAGGAATCTTAGGCTCTTCGAACTTTCTTTTGACGCCCTGAATAACCTGAGGGGCTTAATCTGTTTTTGGACAGATGTTGGTTAGAAAAAGTCACCAAAGATTACAGCCCCCGTGGGTCACGAACAATGGATGTTCGCATAGAACTGAGTGTCGAAACCAAACTCAGACAAAACATAGTGCATTGCAATTCAGTACCACTGCGAATTTTCACCCTTAGACATACTGGCGGAGACATACTGTTTTATAGCCCGTACTATTGCCTGTCTCCAAGTCTTATGAGTGGTAGCGACTTTCAGCCTTCGTGGTTCTTATGCTCATAAGAGCAACTGCATGTTGGCGACTATCATTCATCTGTACCACTACTGCTTGAGTAGGACATAAGCATTTCCTCAAGCGGATAATATCTTTGTTCAACACTCTTACTTAGTGGAGTTTGGCTATTTCATTTCTAATCCAGTATTTCCTACTATGTTCATTACTATTTTGAACTTGTATTAAAGTTAACTTAGAAGGTGCTTGTATAAAAATTGCCACATTAGTACTTGCCAGGTGGTTTCTCCTTAACGCCAGATCCAGGAGGGGTTCCTGCAACCTCCTGGCTACGAAAACCTTTAAGCATAAAATAAAATTTGCTTCATTGCCATCTTCGGTTTACGGACTAGCTTTTAAAGCATATGAAGCACACAGAAATGTGATTTAAGCGATATTGTGCATGATAATCATGGTGATTGCAAAAGCATAGCACAAAAAAGTAACTCTCTCTTTTCTTCCTCTTTTGTTTTCCCATCCTTCCTTCTTTCTTCTTTCCATTCTTTTCTTTTTTTCCTGAACTAGTTATTTAATTCGGTGTACAATTGGATTTGTTTGTAAAACTAACCTTAACATTGATCGAGTTTCTGCTCCAGAAGGACCCATGTGGTGTTGTCTATTGTCGTAAGAAGATTGACAAGTGAGCTCAGGGGTAAAATATGCTAATATATACCTATTAGAAGTTTCAAATCTGGTCACTATAAATATGTGATGAGACGGTTGATACGTACAGGAGGTTAAAATTGAGGTCGTAGACGTAATATTCCATTTGGAGTGGTTTTCTACACTAATATAATAAAGAGGTAAAGTTTGTATTTCTATTTTTTTGTTTTTTTGTTTGTAGGAGGTAATCTTTGGAACTACTGGTCCGATTGGAAAAAAATTAGCAACAATAGAAAGCTGCTTCACTTCTGAGTGACATAGGCTATATTTTATGTACGCGGGCGAAGCACATAATTCATACTAGCTTTTGTCAGCACAAAAGCTAGTATGTAATATGTGAATAAAATACTACTATACCAAAACACATGACCGGTTTTTGAATTTACTCATAAGTAGTACACACTATTTGTCAAACAATCCGAATCCATATCTGTGATCTGAATGAAGGACCAATTTTTTATTTGTGTAATTTGCGTTTTAAATTATAAAATAAAACAAAAAAAAACCTACTTAAATTATAAATTTTGAAAGGTTTTCAGGCAAAAGTTGTTTGAGGGTCAGTTTATTCGGGAAATTAATTTTAAAATCTTAATTCAGAAAACGGTCATTAGCACGCCTTTCAATTAGCGTCTCTAAAGATACAGAGTGTCTAGTGCGAGTTTGTATAACGTTAACGCGATTGACTTGTTTATGACGTTCGGTGTCCCGATTGGCCCGGCTCAAAGCTTTTAACCAATCAGAGAGCCAAACGCAGTTAACGTTTCGATCGCATTAGCGTAAAAACCACTCGCACTTACCGCAATGATGAGAAGCAAAAAACACAAGGAATGTAATTTAAAAAATGCTCACATCTTGTGATCACTGTTGCTAAGCAAATTGCACTTAGAATTTTATGGAAAGGAATATAAGTAAAACCATTTACACAATGATCCAGTACTTGTGTAGATATATCGTATGTATATCGAACTGCATGAAATAGTAGAATGTGAAAAGTGTGTTGGTTCATTACCAGTGAGACCATATTTCTTAGGAGAGTCGAGGACAGTAATTACCAATACTCGTACTATCCAATGTGTATCATTGCGGTTTTCGATACACTACAACAATTAAACACACTATTAAAAAAGTATTTAAGGTAATTGAATGTTTTTTGTGACGACGATAAAAAATAAATCTGTTTTTGTTATGAGCGCTGACCAAAAAGTGGCGACTAAATACTAGCTATACTCATTTAGGTAATAAAAATAAATTGAGGTTTTTCATGAATAAAAAAAAATCACAAAAAAGCGTGAAATAAGTAAGTTAGTCGCTATTTTAACTGAAACTTATTTTTTGCCCCTCTTTTCAGAGTACGAAGAAGTTCAACAAAAAGGTATAACTATATTATTGCACTAGTGCGTAATGGTAATCAAAGTATCATAGCTTGGTAATTTGTATAATTACGTACCTAAAAGCGGTGTAATTAGAGTCACATTCTGAGTACCTAAATGTGTTGAAAAATAAAAAGCGATAGGTACATTTCGTAGATAGGTTTCGTTTTCGTTTCGGTGACATTAATAAATTGTCCTGTATTGTTGTGAGTAAATACTTCTATTATACCTTATAGAATAATGACCTTAGAGACCCGATATTACTGGCTTAATTTACTATAGATATGCTTTTTGTTTGGTGGCGATTATGAAATGACTTGAGCTTTGGGTGGTGTTTTTTGAGGGAGGGTTTTTTTTATGGTGGGAAAAAATCAATTAATGACAAATCCCGCCCTTGGTCGGGGCGGGAAACAGTGTCAGATTCTTAAAAACGAAACAACCCACCCCATTCCATGTCAGCCCTTATAACGGGGCCGAACCTTCCTTTCAGAAGCCGGACCGGCTTCCAGTAGGCTTCGGCCTTGTAGTGGGGCCGCTACATTTGCTGACAACTCCTTGAGGCACGCGGGAATAGAGCGCGCCGATCGCTCCCATAAGGACTCGGCGGTGCTCTGCCCAAATGTGAGGGAGTGTCAGACTTTTGTCGACTAAAGCTAAGAACCCACGAAGCGGTTTTTAACCGCGCCCGCTGAGGTAGAGGTGACCGTTGCTTTATTTCTAAACTCACGAGACTGCATATTTTTTACGCAGCCTTCGCAGTTGCGATTTTCGCTCGCAAACCTGGCGGGTGATTATCGCAAGATATTCAGTTGCAACTTCGCCGCCCGTGCACCGTGGTCGTAAAACGCGTCGTGAAATGTGCTTTAAGTTTTTTACATGTATACCGAGTAAATTGGAGTAACTTTATCCTTGGGGTATAACTTTGGCACAGCTTACCAACCAATAGAAACACAGTAAACAGACTTTATCATGTTCCTATTGGTTATTCAGCTTGTCCAAGGTCCCCAGGGCCAAAGTAACCCCATTTTACGGTATCTGAATTCTACGGAGGCCGTGGCGGCCGTGGGTGGAAACTGGTTCGTGAGTTCTTAACCTAAACCAATCTGTTTAGTAGCCCATTGCGTTCCAGTTTCGTGATAATTCCTTAGCACTATACAAAGATATACTGACTAAACTTACCGAAAGGAAATAAGGGGCCCTAAACAAGTGGCAATCGCTCCGTGTCGCATTCGTTTCTAAGTACGATTTCGCCTTAGCGATGTCGACAGTGAACACTGAACAGAATTAACGAAATACCAACCGTTTATTCTCGGTAAAGTGAATCTAGAGAACAAAAACGGCCTGTACCTTCTATGATAGGTACCTATTATATTCCGAAACTGTAGTACTTAAGTACCTTTATATAGGTACATTAAGCCTGGTAGTTATTGTAAAGGTGAGTGCTGATTGCGTGTTTTCGCAAACGCTAAAGAGTAACCATGGAGTTTCGGTTCTTCTCCATAGATACAGGGACCGAATGGTTAGCCCGTTCCTGGTTTTAACTTCACTATGTAGTTATACATTATTATTGGTGTACAGAAACCAGACCAGTTAAAGTAAATCAATATAATAAAGAGGTAAAGTTTGTTTTTTTTGTTTGTAGGAGGTAATCTCTGGAACTACTGGTCCGATTGGAAAAATTTTAGCAACAATAGAAAGCTGCTATACTCCTGAGTGACATAGGCTATATTTTATGTACGCGGGCGAAGCCGCGGACAAAAGCTAGTATATAATAAATGCAATTACTTTGTCAAAATAGTAACCATGGAGTTTTTTGCCGGTTCTGGAACCATGCGCTAGCATTTTATTTTTTATAAGTGTCCTTGTAGGGTTATGTAAAGTAAATGATTTTGAGTTTGAAATAGCTCTTCGTCCGCAAGCCCACGGCTATGGTGTCTGGAAGTTTAGGTTGGTAGGACCCGGCATACAAGTTGAACCATTTGCTATAGTTACGCGCCGCCCACACTACGGTCTACGATTGAGACGCGAAAACAGGTTAAAATCCTTGTCACGCCACGATTGTTCAATCTAAAACATTATGGTGTTTGACATTGAATGCGCAGTATCCGATTTTCAGGTCTCAAATGAAGTGGGAGGCTGCAGTAACCATAGAAAATAGTGCAAAGGCGCACACGCCCCAGACGTCCCCGGGGTTTCGATTTCCAGCCAACGTAGGCGCGGGCTTGCAGACGGGCACAATGGGTAGCTCGCCGTCCAGTCGTATGGTAACGGTCCAGACCAAGCCAAGTCGTCGACGGCGCGCACTGTTCTCGCACACCTCAAAGGAGTTGTCAGCAAATGTATCGGCCCAACTGTAAGGCCGAAGCATGTTGAGGGAACCGGTCCGGTTTCTGAAAGAAAGATCTGACACCGGTATGAGGGCTAAGAAGGAATGGGGTGGGTTATTTAGTCAGTACCTAAAACTCAGACACTGATTCCCATATTCGTCATTAGATGATTTTCCCACCATAAAAATAAAACCCAAAGCAAATGGTTCAATTTATTTGCCGCTATAATAATATGTTCTAAACACATTAAGCCGCGTAAACAAACCTTAATGGTATCTCTTACATAACTCATTACAATTAACGACTTGTAAGACGCGCCTTTATGCCAGTCACTCCTTAATCACCCAAGTTATATCCACTTTATAGATAATAACTTCTGAATAGTTTTCCATTATAAATCCAGGTGCCGTTACGTGATGTAGCCTCAATTGATCACAGTAGTAATCATCCAATGACATCTCCCTGGAGCAGAAGATAATGATAGACTGTTACTGACTAAAAACCTTACCCGTTTCTTTCACACCATGGCCGAACCTTCTTTTCAGATGTAAATCCTTGGCCCCAGTAGGCTTTGATACTTATGCAAGGACCCTACGGTTTTTTCCCTTTATTTATTACTAGCCTTCTACCAGCGGCTTCGCACGCGTGAAAGTAGGGTTCTCCATACAAACTGTAGACCCCTATTACATCCCTTTAGGGGCTGAATTTTTAAAAACCCTTTCTTAGAGTTCGCCTACGTTACAAATAGAAGCCTTGTGCAAAATTTCACGTTCCTAGGTTGCGTAGTTCAAGCTGTGCGTTGATATGTCAGTCAGTCAGTTTCTCCTTTTATATATACATATATTATAGATTAGGGACCATCATCATCATACTTTATACTAATACATTAGTATTAGTATAAGGTATGATGAGTTAGATAATTCTAACTAATCTTGCGAACATATATACTTTGGAGGCAGCCTCCGAATTAGGTGTAGATAAAGGATGATGAAATACACCTACATCATACATGTTTAAGTTTAGATCCTTAAATAATTCTACTCGGTCAGACTGAAATCTAGCAGATTCTAACAATCCGTGTACTACATCCTCCAGTGTTCCACATACATTACAATTTGGTGAGTTGGTTTTTTTCATTAAAACTCCAAAACCTCAATAAGTTTGGAGTTTGAATGAAAAAATCCAATCCAGGGTGTCCAGATCGCAGTTTGTGCGCGATCACAACCAGCCGCCTGCATAACTTAGTGTCGTAAAAACACTGGTTTAAAAAACTCGTTTTAATCCATAAAACGAGTTAAATTTACCGTGTATATACTAGTTTATACTAAACTTCTTACCGTCATTCGGTTACAAAGGGGAAGCTCAGAAAACTCTGAATTATCTATGGAGTTATGAGGCCACGTTGCAATTGCACGAACGTTGCGACGGCTCATCTGTCAGATGGGCTACAAAGGTTTTAAGGGAAAGAACGGAGGGTGGTTTTCACCCCAAGTTTTCCTCCTTTATTAATAAACTCGAGGGAAAGTTATGTCAAGTTCATAACTTGAAAAATACACGAAGAAACCGGTGTTTTTCTTGACGCAACGTAATTCTGTTTTATTTATTGATAAGTGAGTTCAGATGTAAAGTATACCCCTTCCGTCCGCACCATAGATATATCAAATGGTCCGGACCAAGCCTAGTCGCCGACGGCGCGCACTGTTCCTGCACGTCTCAAGGAGTTGTCAGCAAACCATGTAGGGACCCTCCAGAAGGGTCGAAGCCAACTGTGGCCAACGGTTCGCGTCTGAAAGGAAGGCTCTGGCCCTGTTGTATATGGCAACGTAGGAATGGGGTAGGTCGTTTAGTCCGTAAGAGTCTGACACTGTTTCCCGCGCCCCCCAAGGGCGGGATTCGTCATTGGATTGTTTTTTTCTACCATAAAAAACCCTTCGTGTGAAAATGCTAATATAAGGTATTGGCTTCTGTCTGCCCTTTTTATAGCCTTCATCATGAATTAAAAAGTTTTACGACCGAAGAAGCTTTTAGCTAAATTCTTCAAATATTTGTTTGTCAGCGTTGAAATCTATTTTTTTTTATAATAAATATCTACTATCGCAGTTATTTCTGACAGATCGCTTTAGAAAATGAACTTAGCGGTAGACCACTATATTGACAAAGTTGATGTAATTTTTTTATTAATAATGCGTTATAACTAATATTTTGATGTTTACCTACTTATAACTTTTGTATATTCAAAATATGAGTCTTATTTATGAGCCGTAATTATTTTCATATGTAATGTGTAGTATGTATGTGTCTAAGTATCATTTTTCTGACTGTCAATTTGAAAGTCTGACGTTTCTCTACACCTCAATCAGAGTAGGTTATTTCATATTTTCCAACACAATAAAAAAGGCTGTAAGTAAAGTTTATTCCTTTTTATTACTTATACCTAAATAAAGGTGACAGGACAGAGTGGAAGAAAAAGACATATTGCGCCGACCCCAAATAAACGGGACAAGGGCAGGAAGATGATGATGATACCTACTCTAAAAATAGGAGTGAAGTTGCCTGCGGAGCAGGTTGAAAGTAGCACTTTTCATCCCTAGTGAGAATTACTTTCAACTGACAGCTGTCAAAATATTAAACGGTTATTTGATATTTTCCAACACGATAAAAAAAGCTGTAAGTAAAGTTTATTTTTTATATATAAGCGAGGAAGAATGTAGAAATAAATGCTTTGTGTTTTCGTCTTCTTTTCTTCTATGTGTACCTATACAAGGTTGAGGGCTGACTAGTAGGTTTCTAACAAACAAGGCACAATATGGTTTTGATAAATTGTTCTTCACATTGTAGGTACAGTCCACCGCAGATTGACGTCGCTTGTTAAACTTTCAGTTGGTCAGCTGATTCTTTTTTGTGGTTTGTTCCCACTAGTTCTACTGAACAGTTCTACGGTAGAGCTAATGGGATTTTTTTTCCCACTAGTTCTACGATAGTAGGCATAAGAAAATAGTAGAACTATTGGGAAAAAAACATTCCTACTTATTCTACTGAACAGTTCCACGGTAGAAGTAATGGGAGTCTCTATACCCACTTGTTCTACCTGTTTCATCGGCAGTACTAATGAGTTGTTTTGTTCTCACTAGTACTACGTTTTGATAGGTTCTAGAAATGGAAGTAAAGAACCAAATTGTTGTATATGTGGGTAGATTTAAGCCAGAGACTTAATAAATCAGTCTGCGTTGAGACGCCTTGTTTTCTTGTCGTGTCCCGTACATATCACTGGCGACGAGATATTACCGATACGATACCCACCCGTGTCAATATATTATTTTAAAAAATGCCGATAGGACGCATAGAACCATTCAACTTGGCAAGTAACAATTGGGACGCGTATGTACGACGCGTCGATCAATTTATAGCGTTAAATAGTATTGACGAGAAGTTAAAGTTGGCAACTTTAGTGACGGTGGTAGGCGCGGAGTGTTACGAGTTGATGTGCGATTTGTGTGCTCCCGATACCCCGGAATCAAAAACATACGAGGAAGTGGTAGCATTAGTAAAGGAGCACCTGGAACCAGACAGGTCAGAAATCGCAGAAAGACACATTTTTCGCCAAAGAATACAAAGGCAAGGTGAAAATATTCGTGAATACCTACAGGCGCTAAAACATTTAGCAAAAACCTGCAATTTCGGACCATGCTTGGAAGTGTGCTTACGAGATCAATTTGTATCGGGGCTAAATGACGAAGACATGAGGTCGAGAATCTTCGCAGAACGAGGTATTAATTACAAGCGCGCTGTGGAGTTGGCGTTAGCGCTGGAAGCGGCGGAGCGGCACGCGGCCACGGCGTGTGCTTCGGCAGGCTCAGCGGCCGCGCGACTCGGCCAGGCAGCGGCGCCGGCGCAGCAGGATGACGACGGCTTGCATCGGATCAGCGCGGGCGCGAGGTCTGCGCGCGGCGGCAGGGGCGGCACCGGTGGCGGCGCCGACTCGGGCCGTTCCCAGGCGCAGAGGACATGTACGCGTTGTGGAAAAGTGGGCCATTCCGAGGGCAAGTGTCGTTTTAAACAATATAGTTGTGATGTGTGTGGTGAAAAGGGCCATTTAAAAGCAGTGTGTGTGAAAAATAAAAACTCGAAAGGATCTAAAGGTCAGTTCTTTTTAAACGATTCTGATTCAGAAGATGACACCTGTAATTTTTATAACTTGGTAGTTTCCAATGAAGGCGATGGACCGTATTACGCAAATTTGATCGTAGAAAACGTTAATTGTAGATTCGAAATAGATACTGGAAGCAAAGTGTCAGTTATTTCTAAAAGTTATTATAAAAAATATTTTTCTAACATACCACTTGAAGATAAACTATTAACCTTAAAATCATATACAGGTGACATAATCGAGACAGTTGGTTATATTGTTGTCAATGTTGTATGTGGTAAACATTATGCTAAACTTAAGTTATACGTTATTGATAACGGTGGTCCGCCATTAATGGGCCGCACTTGGATCAAACATTTAAAACTAGCTGTTGTTGAATGTTACAATATAACAAACGACAATTCTATGGCGGAGTCGTTACGTAATGAGTTCCCAGAGGTATTTGCTGACGGTTTAGGCACATTTAAAACTAAATTTCGCTTGTTGTTAAAAGATGACACACCAGTTTATGTAAAAGCGCGGTCGTTACCTCTGGCCTTACGTCAGCCGGTGGAGCAGGAGCTCGAGCGGCTGCAGCGGGAGGGGGTCATCTACAAAGTGGAGCGATCAGACTATGGCACTCCTATAGTGCCAGTGGTTAAAACTAATGGGAGTATTAGACTATGTGGAGATTATAAAATAACAATCAATCCACTTTTGAAAGATTACCACTACCCGCTGCCGCGCATTGAAGACTTGTTTGCGGTTTTAGGCGGTGGAGAGGAGTATAGTAAATTAGACTTGTCCAATGCATTCCAACAGTGTATGTTACATAAAGATTCTCAGCCGATGACGGCCATTACGACTCACGTTGGCACTTTTGTATACAAAAGAGTACCATTTGGTATAAAATGCATACCAGAAAATTTTCAGAAAATCATGGAAGAAACGTTGAGTGGATTGCCGTCAACGGCTGTTTTCGCGGACGATATTTGCGTTACTGGCACAAATAGAAATACACATTTAGCTAATTTAAGGGCGGTGCTACAAAGGCTCAACGAAAATGGTTTACGAATAAATTTTGCAAAATGTGAATTTTTTAAGAGTAGTGTTACCTATCTGGGCTATAAAATTGATAAGTTTGGGCTACATACAGATAGTAAAAAAATTGACGCCATTGTAGCAGCGCCAGAACCTACAAATGTAACACAACTAAAGAGTTTTATGGGACTTGTAAACTTTTATTCAAAGTTTTGTGTCAATATGAGTGACATATTAAAGCCCCTTTACAGTTTGTTAAAGAAAAATGTACAATGGCTATGGACAGACGAGTGTAATAGGGCATTTAATAGGATTAAAAATGTGTTAAGCCGCGCTCCTGTTTTAGCACATTATGATGCAAGTCTCCCATTAATTCTGTCAGTGGACAGCAGTGCATATGGCGTGGGGGCGGTGTTGACGCAGCGCCACGCTGACGGCTGCGAGCGCCCGGTGTGTTGTGCGTCAAGGACGCTCAATTCGGCCGAAAGTAACTACTCGCAGTTGGATAAGGAGGCTCTCGCAATTGTATTCGGTGTTACCAAACACCACCAGTATGTGTATGGCAGACACTTTACACTACGCAGCGATCATCGTCCCTTAAGTTATATTTTTGGTAAAAATAAAGGAATACCGGTGACCGCTGCAAGCCGCTTACAACGTTATGCAGTAAAGTTGGCTGCATACGACTTCGATATTGAATTCATAACATCGACCAAAAACTGTTTTGCTGACGCACTTTCTCGCCTTCCTCTAAACTTGACTAAGCGTCAAGTAAGAGGTACAGGTGAGGAATGTAGCTATTTAAATTACGCGCAGGAACATTTTCCTATCAGTTTTAAGGACATTAAAACTGAGACTAGGAAGGATGCATTACTCAGTAAAATATACGGTTTCATAATGTACGGGTGGCCCACTGATAAATGCGCTGATAAAACAGAAAATATTTACTACAGTAGACGGGATAACTTGCATATTGATCAAGGTTGTATCATATGGGGTTACCGTATTGTCGTACCAAGGTCATTGCGAGAGCAAGTTTTGACTGAGATTCACGATGGACATCCGGGAATCGTCAAAATGAAACAAATCGCGCGTAATTACGTATGGTGGGAGAACATAGATGCAGACATCGAGCGCGCGGCGCGGGAGTGTGCGGCGTGCCGTGAGCTGCGGCCGGCGCCGCCCGCCGCGCCGCTGCACTCGTGGCCGTGGCCCTCCGAGCCGTGGTCACGTCTGCATCTAGATTTCTTAGGTCCATTTAACAATAAATATTTTATCGTAATTATTGATGCTCACTCAAAGTGGATTGAAACGGAACCGGTGAGCACGACATCTGCTACTCTGGTTATTGGATGTTTAAGACGGTTGTTCGCTCGTTTCGGATTACCAAAGCGCATTGTAAGCGATAATGGACCACCTTTTGCATCTACTGAGTTTGCTCAGTATTTACAACACAATGGTGTCAAACATACTTTAATACCCCCGTACCACCCCTCTAGCAATGGAGCTGCAGAGAATGCGGTGCGGTCTGTTAAACGTATTTTAAAAAAAGCACAATTAGAAGGTGAAGATTTTAATACCGCGTTAACCCGATTTCTATTCATGTATAGGAATACGGAACAAAGTGCCACCGGAATAGAACCGGCCGTAGCTCTCATGGGCAGACGACTGCGCGGACGTCTTGATCTGCTGCAGCCTAATACAGCAGAGCGCGTGCGCAGCGAGCAGCTACGCCGCGAGGACAGTCACCAACGTCCGATGCGGACGCTAGCGCAGCAAGAACCAGTTATGATACGAGATTACACTAAATCTAACCGAAAGTGGACTGAGGGTGTTGTAGCCGAGCGTACGGGACCCGTTTCCTATACGGTGACAACTAGTGGCGGACGTACTCATAAAAGACATATTGACCAGCTGCAAACTCGTAAATCGCGACATTCTTTAAGTAAGACCATCAACGTAACTTCCGATGAAAATAACAGCAAAGTAGATGTTGCAGTTGGCTCAGAATCAAAGAGCGATAGCAATGGCAACGATGAGTACTTTGATAGTGTGGGGGAAGGGAATGTGACGCCGTCAGCGCGGGCGAGCTCGCCGCCGCCGCCGTCCACGCCACCTGTTACTGATAACACTAATCGCGTGCGCAGGAAAGCGGCTATTCGTTGTCAAGAAATTCTTAAAAAAATGTAATACCTACATAAATTAATTGTAAGCTTGTTATTGTTCGAAATAGTACTTTTGGCTTTTAAATTATTTTTTTTTATTGTTAGAGTTTAGTTTAATTTAGTTTATACTTATTTACGGATAAGTGAGTTAAGTGATCTATTCACATGTTAGATTTAACAGCAAATGTTGTTGCAATTATGTGTGAAATTTGGGAGGGAAATGTGTTGTATATGTGGGTAGATTTAAGCCAGAGACTTAATAAATCAGTCTGCGTTGAGACGCCTTGTTTTCTTGTCGTGTCCCGTACATATCACAAATATGCCAGTTATATCTCAATAGGTATTAGGTTTAAAAGAGACGCTAGCAATAGTGATGCAGTGACTGCTTCTTGGACATCCACTATTTCATCGACGGATAGCAGGTTAAGAATTTCCATCGACGATGGCATTTGTGATGGGTGAAAAACATTTAATAACCTCTCCCGCCCTTGGGCGCAGCAAGAAATAGTGTCAGACCTTTACTAACTAAAAAAAACACCCCGTTCCTTCTTAGCTTTTCATACCGGGGTCGGACCTTCCTTTCAGAAGCTGGTCCAAGGCCCCAATAGGCTTCGGCCCTGTTGAGTCTTTACGGTTGCTGACAACAGGCTGAGTTCCTACTGTACCTTTAAGATACAGAAAAGTCTGCAATATTACAAATTAGTGAGTTGTTAATGAGCGGTAATTAACTGAGATCTATTGGTATTCGTTTGCCAATACAATATGTCTAAAATTTATTTATGAGTGAACCAAACGTGGATATAATATGAATAATTTAGACCGGGAAACCGACGCCAAAATGTTTATATGTATAAAACTAGCCAAATCGGTCTAGCCTTTTTTGAGTTTTAGCGACACTAACAAACAGCTAAAATGTTTTTATATATAAGATAATTCGTAGTATAATTGTACAAGGATTCAAAAATAAAATCTTATTCATGTAACCAAATAAATACAAATGATAATCCAATACGAAATATTTCTATTAAAAAAAATCGCAAACAGCATTGAAGCGAGCATTTGATATTTCTATTTTCGAACACTCCTGTTACAAGGTCTGCCAAAAAAAGTGGGCGACATAAACAATTCAGTTTTTATAATTCAATTATTTGACAATTCAATTATTTTTCAATCAAATTCAAATCGTGTTCTAAATTTGAATAATCCTTTAAGAGTATAATATGATCAACCAGCTGATAGCTTCACGGTCCGTTTCCCATGGGATACCTTAGATATCACAGTACATATTACTTCATTTATTCTCGATCACTCAAGTAGAATGTATGATTTTGCTTGACCTTTCTATTTTACGAGTCCCTTATAAAGTGGGTTTAATGCCAAATCATGTTGTGTTTTGAAATTATGTAGTTAGTTTTATTCAATGGTGACATTAGCTTTGTGGTGGTTGGTGACAGGAGTCAGGTGAATAATAATAATTAGGGCCCAACACACAAAACTGCGATGCGATGTCAAGTCAGTGAGCTCTCACTACGCATCGCAAGAACTTGCGAATTGTTTGTCGATTATATGAGCATGGACACTCAACGATATATCTACACTAATATAATAAAAAGGTAAAGTTTGTTTTTTTGTTTGTAGGAGGTAATTTCTGGAACTACTGGTCCGATTGGAAAATTATTAGCAACAATAGAAAGGTGCTTTACTCCTGAGTGACATAGGCAATATTTTATGTATGCGGGCGAAGCCGCTGACAAAAGCTAATATTAGGTAGATGTACTACGCACTAGACCAGGCGTATCGTACCGTACAGTCACTTTACTTGACTTAGATGATCTACAGGTTACCTTTACCTACCTCTACCTCTGTGTGAGAGCGCTGTAAGTTTTAAAACTTTTGTTAGATGACATAATGCCAATGAAGCGCTGCAGCGGACTTTTGTATTAACTTTTCAGTATTTTGACAAATATTTTCTATGAACGTAGTTGTCTATCGCTAGGTTAGGCTATATAAGTCGATGTTTTACCTGAACTGATGCTATACTACATGAAAAGGTTGTCGTATCGCAACGCATCGCAGTTTTGAGTGGGACGCCCTTAGCAGTGGTGATTCAGGACGCGTACACACGGTGATTACTAATAATGGGCGTTGCATGGTGATTTCAGGTTTTTCGACATTCACGCGGACACACTTTGTTTTCTATTTTGGACAGTCACAAACGACACAGCTAGTTTCTATTTCAATCTACGACAGTCAAAGACATATTTTGCGACAAAAACAGCTTATTGCTGTACTCACGATTTGGACTATTCCTGTCATTAGGTCGCGGCTCGGACCTTACCTCGCTGTCCCGTCTGGGAACTAAAAGGTCTGAATGAAGGAAGGGTTTGCTGGAGCCAGATTCAGTTTAACTTCCGTACCGTTTGATTTTAAATTTCGATCATCAGGCGATTTTAAATTTCGAATAAGGTTAATTTTGAAAAATAAAAAAATATAAAAACTTTTTTTGGTATGATAGGAGAACCTGCCAAAAAAACAGCTTCAACCTTGTTTTTTTTAAATAAGCCAAATAGATTTTATTCAAGCCGATTAGAATTCGTGGTTAGGAAGATATTTCAGTATAAAATAATTGTTAAAAAGTAGTAATCCCCAAAAGGGACTTTTTTGACACGACTCATCAAATAATTTTTGTTCTCACCTACGTAGACGTCTGAAAATGATTGAAAATACTAATTACCTTTCGATGACTCCCTCGAGGTTATAACGCTTAATTGTTAGAACTTTGTACTTACTGATAATCTTGGTGGGTGCTTCGGAGAACTCTTCAGGATCGCAGCGGGAGGGCATGGGTCTGCCGGCGGAGCGGCGGCGGCCACTCACAGCCGAGCTGGTGGTCGTGGTCTGCTGAGCTGTGGCCGTATACTGAACCGTGTTCTTTGGAAAAGAGAAAAGTTCAATTAACCTTCCGACGACCCTAATTACAGACACAATTAAAAGTCAATAAGTGTGCGGACGGAGAGCAGTGGTGGCCGAGTGGTAACTTATTTCATCGTCACTGCTCTCAAAAACGGTGAAGGAAAAGATCGTTAGGAAACATTATTAACACCACCACGATCTGGACTAAGCGTATCGCCTCGTTTTTCATACCGCGTACCGTACATTGAAGGGGAGGAACAATTTGACTGAATGTGGTCTTTAACTTATAAACCGCCTCACCATTAACGATTGCATCATTGCTTATCACAGGATGATAACTAATTTATTGTTACACGGATTTTATTCAATTCAAACTCTTCGTTTGGGTCAAATGTAGTGATTGAAAGTTTTACCCCCTTCCGACAGATCGATCTAATTTATATATTTTTTTAAGTTTTGTCTACATTTTTGTGACTCATTTCAGCACGAAGATTTTGTTATTTTGTTCTAATAGTTGTTTTAATGAACGAAAATTTGTGAGCCTTGTTACTCAAGTCTAATAGGTACTAGACGGGAGTACTAAGTAGGCTCTTAGTTCGTCCTATATAATTAGTCTCTCCTGGATGAAGCTCCTTAGAGAAGAAGGATATTAGTTTGATGAAAGTCTATTAAATCTTGATAAAATTTTAATGTTTATTTCCAGTTTGTTCAAAGTTTAAAATGGCAGGAAAAGTTTTGGTTTATCTTGAGTGGAAAGTTTTTGCCGTATTAAGAGTAAGGGATAAGACTATCCGTGGCCAAGGGTAAAGCTGACTCGCCTGGGGTACCATTAAATTGTCTTAGTTATGCTGAAGAATAATTCGAGATTAAAGCCTAGTTTGTAAAATAACAACTGACTTTTTGATTGATTTTATTGGAACTTTTAGGGGTCACCGCTGTTGAAAGTGGATGCCCGCGCGTGAAACTGGATTATTACCTGCACAGTGTCGCTAGTTCAACTTTGTGCATGTAGTCATATCGACGGAGAACTTTATTATTAGGTATTACGTAGCGGCAAGGGCGCGGGGCGTGGCTGCCCGTGACGAATCCACGCTCGGTCAGCTCCCTTTTGTATGGGAACTATTTTTTTATGGTGTGAAAAATCATCTAATGACGAATTCAGCCCTTGCAGGGAGCAGTAAACAGTGTCAGACTCTTACTGACTAAACGACCTACCCCATTCCTTTTTAGCCTTCATACCGGGATCGAAACTTCCTGTCAGAAACCGGACCAGGGCCCCAGTAGGCTTTGGCCCTGCAGTTGGGTCCTGTTTACATGGGACCTTACGGGCTGCTTTACGTAGTGTTAGCTCTTATTCTTTTTTGTTTTTCTTTTACTACCTAATTAGGTAGAAGCTACGTTTGGAAGGTGTAAAGAATGAAGAAAATGTAAGTAGAATGAAAAAACTAATTCTATGTAGACAAAGCCGCGGGCGGTACTATTGTAAAGAGAAAATTTTCTTCAACACTAAAAGTAAAAAGTGAAGCATAAAGGACTAAGCATTGTACCTACCATTTATCCTTCTGTCGCTAACAATATCTTTTAATTTAACTGAGTACGCACAACGTACAAAAGACCAGCAACAAAACATTTTGCAAGAAAGAAATTGTACAGAACAGATATTTCTATAGTACGTAAGCTTGATCAACAAAAAGATCATATTGTACGGCAACAACGAAAATGAAAGATATTGTTTATCTTCGTAAGATATCCGAGATATAACTCGTCTGCCAGTTTCCGACGCGACTTAATTGATGAGAAACATTTTCAAGCTATAAGACACCGAAGAAATACTCTTAAAATTGGACAGTTTTATATAACAAAACAGCGTGTCTGGTGTAAGTTAGTTTTAGGCCTCTCGCCCTGCAGTAGCGCGTTAGCTCATTGGCGTCGGATCTTGGCGATTCTAAAGTTAAACTCTGCGAATTTTAGCGCTTGAAAACTCAAAACAAAGAGCGCCTTGAAATTAGCCGCAACATCAAATCAGCAGTAGCGGTGCTGTAGCGCTCCGCCCAAAAAGTCGCCGTGGGTGCAGCCTTTTTTATGGTGGGTAAAAATTATCCAATGACAAATCCCGCCTTTGGGCAGAGCGGGGAATAGTGTCAGACAATTACTGACTAAAACATTCACTTCGTTCCAATGGGGTTCAGGGTCTCGCTTCCATCAATCCAGCAACCCTTACCAGAGGCCCTACAAGAGGCATGCCTGATATTTAAAGGCGATACTAAACACCAGCGACCTTAACCCCTCATCCCACAATACCCCAACAACCTCTCGAACGATAGCATTGAACCCCTTTCTTAAAAAAAAAAAGAAATGAATAAACAAAAAAAAAAGGAAATAATACTTTCACTGAATTTTAATAGGAAAAAATAGAATATTTTAATCAAAATTTACAGTAAAATAAACTTCCTAAAAATGTGTGAAAAAAACGACAGCAAGTTTTTTCAAGGTCAGCAAGTTGTACAGACGTAGATATGTACAATCGGCGCTCAAGGGGCGGACAAAATGGGAGCTAGAGTCGATCCTCGAACTTGAAGATTTTTTGAATTTATAATACCTATACCCTTCATTTATTAGATACAATAATAATAAAGCCGTATATCAAAAGATTGGTAATTATATTACCTTTTACTGTGTGAAAGTTTTGTAAGAATACACTAGATGGTTTTTGCCTAATCTTCGATTTTTTGTCCAAGTTGACATAACTTCGAAAATAAACCAAACCAAGTTTTATGAAAAAAAAAAAAATTGTATATCTAGTTATTTTTATTAATCAAAAAATCATCTAAAATTATATATCAGCCCCTTTACACGCTGCCCCAAGTTGGAGGTCCACCTTGGCCTTCCAGCATTGCGTCTTTAAATATTAAAGTCCAACTGTTAGGACCATTTGAAATAGAAATTTAACTGGTAGTACCTAAGAAGCTCTAACATCGGAACAGCGGTTTTAAAGTAAAGAAATTAAGCATAAATTACAGAGCAAAATTACGGTACCATCCGCGTCAAGGATAATTTAAAATGTTCTCGAAAACTCATAAAAAGTCGATAATTGATTTACTAGGCCATGAAAAGTTTCCCGATTTATAAATTAGTTGCCATTAAGGCTGGCTCACAAAAAGTATCTAACAGGTATTATTTTTTTATTAAGCCTATTGTTGCTGCCAGTGGCTTATTTTAATTTCTATATTATTAGGTAAAATTGTTCTCACATGGTGCTCATTGATAAAATGAGAAAAGGGGCCATGGAGTTTCTTCGTCTCCATACAGATTTACACTTTGGAATGCGCGATGAGCAATATGTATGCATGTGCAAGAATTCAGTAAGAACTGATTGATTTCTAGACGATCAAAAGTGCCTGTTGGCCTGTCCACCTGTTTGTTTATCGATTAGTCCGCTAGTCGTACGCAAAATACGCGCTTTAGACGTAGAGTTGCGGATATCAGCCCGATATACTAAGTCCGCTAGTCTGTATGTTTGTTCCTGTTAATCTCCGAGACGGCTGGACCGATGTTGTCTGATCTTCACTGGTAGATAGTTCATAACGAGTATCTTAGGCTACTTGGTTTTTCTAAAAGTATAAGAACAACGACGAAATCGCGGGCACTAGCAACACTAACGTCTCTTTTCTATGTTTGTCTGTTTATTTGTTAACTAAACCACGTAAAATCTTAATTCAGTTCTTGCAAATACCTACATACCTATAAAAAAATATGATAAAAGCCTATGAATTTAATATGCACGTGTATAAAACCGGGATGGTTTGCCTGTGGTAAAAAAACCGTAGCAACGGTTAATTATCCCAAGCAACGAAGCTACTTATAAATTTACTTGAACACAAATAAAATTACTGTGAACCACTGGCTTCCTCTCCAACATTAATGAAAACAACACGACATGTCTGAAAACTCGGTGAAACCGTTCTAAACATTGAAGGGTAGAAAGAATTTTTTTTATGAGCGTTTGCGAAAAATTTCCCATCCGTCTGGTATTACGTGCTCCAATTCACACAACCAGTCGGACGTGTTCGAGCCAGCAGGTAAATACGGAACAGTTGGAGTGCTCCCTCATAATTTAAATTAATCATTGAAATAGTTTACCAAAATAATTGGAAAGCGAAACATTTCGAATGATTACCGCAGCTGGTACAGTCGATTGAAAGAGGCCACAATACATTTCGTATCCAAGTTTCACTTACCTAGAATACAAAGATATGTTTTTCGAGATCACGACACTGTTACCCATTTACTTTTCGTGATATTCTTAGTGTAATATCGTGAGTGCTTGCCTCGCAGACTTTTTACAGGAACGATTTTATTATCGATCTCATACAGTACACTACACACGCCGTAAGGTTGTAGGTACAGGTTGATTGATTAACATGCCAACTGGTATAAAAGGGACTAATGGTGTACAGTGAGCCAAACATTGTCTGCCTTATTGTTGCTGGATTAGAAGCTTGAGCTGCGCATTGTGGGGCCGTGACTCTACACGCCGCACGTGTGCCGCTCCACTGCCGGACAACAATCACCAGTAATCATCTAAAACTTTGACCAGCTCGAAAATTCTAACTGAAAACATTTTCATCAGCCTTCATCCTCGTTGTTTCCATTTAAGCGGGAGATATACGACTTTTGATGGTTTTAAATCCAACATCACGTCTAAATGGCTAGTCGGTATGTTTTGAAAAAAAAATACATATATTTTCATTTTTTTTCAATGAACTTGGTGTAATAACACAGACAAAAAGTGAAGATCAGGCAAAAACCATTAGACGTGTATTTTAATGGAACTTTCACAAACTAAAAGATAATTTAATTATCAATATTTTGATATACGATTTTTATTTGTTTTATGACTAATAAATGTAAGACATGTTATACGCAAAATCTTGATGCGCTCGGAACGACACTAACTGCTATTTTGTTCGTTCAAGGTCGGTGGCGTATATCTGCCCCTAAACTGATCTCTAGCCAATCGTATTAGCGACCGCAGTATGTTCTTATTAAACCACACTGAAGCTACACCGTCTATCCTCCTAAAGGAATCCGTTTAGTCGCTTTTTACGATACCCTTGGGTAGACTGAAGCAGTCTAACCTACATCCTTATCGGAACAAGACGACCATTTCAAGGAGTCTCAACTTTCGGCCGCTGAAAGTCCGGTCGATATCAATTAGGTAACTATTTTAGAACGAAAAGTGCGTTAAGGGATATCGTTCCCCAATCGTATCTATAAAAGTTTTTCGGTCGAACAGGCGATAAACAGCATTATTGATAGAAAGCCTCGATAAATCCCTCGGCATCGAGGAACTCGTAAACACGTTCGCTTCAGATCTTTTGTTACGTGGCTCTCTTCTTTTGTATTACTAAATCAAAATGTTTTTTCGATAAGTCTACAGGATGACTGGACGGTTGAGCGTTTGGCTGCTGCCCTGCGCATTACGGTTTCGATTCCTGAACGGAATAAATATTGGTTTAGTTTACGGGTAGATCTCAGGACGTGCTGTAATAAGCGTTGCTCAGAAGGGGTTCCGGAATGGTCTTTTGAAAGGAGCCTCTTCTACGTACTGGTGGTGATCGCCGGAGTGGTTTTAGTGAGGTAAAAATCCCACACTCCCCGGACTTATCGTCCGGGCGCTTTTTAAAGTTTAATCTTATATATGTGCGTTTGCATGTTGGTGAACGCACCCACGATACAGAGCTCATGGCTGCTCCACATTGGTGCCGTGAAGCTCTGTAAACAGGCGTGAATGTGGATGATTTTCACGGAGTGTTCGCGGGGTACGACTGTATTGTGAATTCATGGCGTGAATCGCGCGTGAATTCATGACACTAGCGCCGCCATTACAGAAGTAAGGCGAGAAGTACGTAGCGACGCGTTCCGTGGCGTGGATGTAATGTAGCTCTACAAGTCTAGTAGCCATATAAAATGTATAGAGACTTACACTCCCAGATCGACGTACGTGGTCCACGTTTGCCCAATATACCTAGTTATACCTTTATTCTTAATGTGAGACAAAAAAACATGTGGATTGTAGATAACTTGTTGGTAGGTGAATATTTCACGTGAATTATAGCATGATATCAGAAACTGGTATATCGATAAAGAAAGGTCAACTTTGGGATAGGTATACCTACACGTGAAAAGCTTCTCATAAGTTACTAATTTACTTAAACTTTCGAGCAAATACCACGGGGGTATTAACTTAAAGTTCAAAGATTAACAATGTAGGGAACAAGGTCCTATTCACGTCACATTATCGATTTTAAAGATAGCTAGTGATTATCTGGTACAGTAATTGGACCACTTACCCGATCAACATTTTCGAAGGCTGCGGTGCCACGCCCATCGGAGTATTCCTGAAATTGCGATATCACGCAGATCATGGCGTAGATCTGTAAGCAAAGAATACATTTTTTTAATAAAAATATTTTGTTTATATCAAGTTTTTATAGGGCTGTATTAACCTAAAGAATATTTAAAACTCGTCCAGAAAAATCACTGGTTGTGGTTGTGTCGTTTAATTACAACTGACGAACCGCCCCAACTTCGCACGGGTGCAATACTAATATATTACGCATATATTATACTTACAAACCTTCCTCATGAATCAGTCTACTTATTAAAAAAAACCGTATCAAAATCAGTTGCGTGGTTTAAAAGATCTAAACATAATATAGGGACAGAGAGCGACATTGTTTTCATGTATGCTTATATCTTTAAAAGTACGCAACGGATTTTGATACGGTTTTACAAATAGATAGAGTGATTTAAGAGGAAGGTTTATGTGTATAATACATGCATAATATCTTCAATATCAGTACCCGTGCGAAGCTAGGGCGGGTTGCTAGTATACTATTAATGTTCCTATTATTTGTGACTGATTAGCCGCCTATCGGTTACTTCATCAGTCCACGACATAATAATTTTGCATTGTCATCTGATTGACATATGCGTGCAAAATGTCAGCTCAATCGGTAAAATTTAATTTACAAGATTTGATCAGAAACAACGGGACGGTGAAACTAAATAAAAGCTTCAAAGCCTGGAAATGATAAGGGATGATAAATTGCTAAGGCTAGTTTTGTATCCTATATTCGCGCATTACTTTGTGTAATTAATTTATTTCACCACCACTGCTCTCAAAACGGTGAAGGAAAACATCGTGAGGAAACCGGCATGTCCTAGAACCAAAAATTCGAAGACATGTGACATCCACCAATCCGCACTAGGCCCGCATGGTGGATTTGACCCATTCCCTCTCCTAGAGAGGAGGTCTGTGTCCCAGCAGTGGGAACATTAAAAATGCTGATGATGATGATAATACTTAATTGGTAATTTGGTTTACTCTTCTAATCATCGTAAGTGTCTTTAAAACTGCAAAACGGATTTTGATGCGGTTTTTTTTAATAGATAGAGTAATTCAAGAGGAAGGTTTATATGTAAACATGCATAATATATTTAATATCAGCATTGCACCCGTGCGAAGCTGGAACGGGTCTTCAGTTAATATGCAGTACCTTTGTGCTCTGCCATCTGCATTTGTTGGTTTCATTTTAAAATATTTGTGTGTACATATAAATTGTCTACACTAATATAATAAAGAGGTAAAGTTTGTTTTTTTGTTTTTAGGAGGTAATCTCTGGAACTACTAGTCCGATTGAAAATTTACAGCAACAATAGAAATCTGCTTCACTCCTGAGTGACATAGGCTATATTTTATGTATGCGGGCGAAGCCGCTGATAAAAGCTAGTATTTTATATTTTTGTCTAAGTAAAATATAGCATTGGGTTGATTTGCTTCTGTCAAACAGCTATAAGTATGCACAATAAATAAATAAAACCTTCGATAGACATATTTTTAGTTTGCTCAATTTTTGATTTTCTCACGATATCTTTCTATTATTTTCCTGCCCTCATCCCGTGTTACGTTACTAGGGGTCGGCGCACCACGTTTTTTCCTTCCATTCTATCCTGTCAACCGTAAGGCTATCACTGACTCTCTGTTTGATATAGGTCTGATTCAAAAGTCCGACCTACAAATATATCTATTTCTATTTTTAATATGAAAGTATCGTGAGTAAGGATGTTTTTTAAGGTGGGTAAAATCGTCGAATGACAAATCCCGGGCGGAGCGGGAGACAGTGTCAGACATTTACTGACTAAACGACCCACCCCGTTCCTTTTCATATACTTGTGTATGTCAGTTTGATATAATATATAGAGCAGTGGTGGCCGAGTGGTAACGCCCCCGACTTACGAGTAGTAGGTCGCGGGTTCAAACCCAGCCAGGCGCATTACTTTGTGTAATTTATTTCATCGCCACTGCTCTCAAAACGGTGAAGGAAAACATCGTGAGGAAACCGGTATGTCCTAGAACCAAAAATTCGAAGACGTGTGACGTCCACCAATCCGCACTGGGCCCGCGTGCTGGATTATGGCACATTCCCTCTCCTAGAGAGAGGAGGCCTGTGTCCCAGCAGTGGGAACATTAAAAGGCTGATGATGATATATAATATATATATATATTTTTTTTTTCATATTTATATATGTAACTTTTATGTAGTTTAAGTTATGGAAGTAGATATAGTTATATAAGTTGGTATTTATTGATTTACTTTTCAGAATTTCTTATTTCTACACACTAATGTCTACATTTCTTCTAATTTCTCCTTTCACACGTCTGCTGGAAGAAATTGCTTTATGAAATAAGCAGTACCTATGTACAATTTTTATATTAATATATTTTTTTTTAGATCGTAAGTGTGTCAGTAAAGAAATCTACACTAATATAATAAAGAGGTAAAGTTTGTTTTTTTGTTTCTTTGTTTGTAGGGGTAATCTCTGGAACTACTGGTCCGATTGGAAAAAAAATTAGCAACAATAGAAAGCTGCTTTACTCCTGAGTGACATAGGCTATATTTTATGTACGCGGGCGAAGCCGCTGACAAAAGCTAGTAGCAAAAATATATATATAAATCATCCAATAAAGCAAAAATCCCATATAAATAAAAAGTACATAGGTTAACAAACGACACGTGATTGCCCATGGAAAATAACATTCGTAACGGTACGAAAATTAATTCCATGTTACCAAGTTTCCCTAAGACGAATTGATAAGGGAAAGAAAACTAAAAGATAAATGGATGTTCCTTCGTCATCGTCCAGAGAACTGAAAAGATTCCGAATAAAAGATACCCAGTTATAATTAAAAGGAACCTCGATCCGAATTGATTAATAACCAGTTTTATGTTACGAGAAAGTAGCGAAATGGAATAGTTTCTCATAGGTTGTGACAGTTTTTTTTTCTGAAATTATGTTGATAATTTATCTAAGCTCAAAAGCAACACAATTTATACATGTTACCTACCCATAGACTTATGGGTAGGTTTAATGGCGGTTCGCTGTCAGTAAGTATATTTAGATATATATATATATATATATTGAACTAGCGATCCGCTCCAGCTTCGCACGGGTACTAATATTAAATATGCATGTATTATGCTCAAACTCATTGATTTCAAATAGACCATTTACAGGCACTTTTGAACTGTCAAAATTGAAGGTAATTTGCATAATAAACTTTCCTCTTGAATCACTCTATCTATTAAAAAAAACTATAACAAAAACCGTTGCGTACTTTTAAAGATCTAAGCATACATAGTGACAGCAGTAATCAACTTTGTTTTATACTAAGTAATGATTACTCTATCTATTAAAAAAAACCGCATCAAAATTCGTTCCGTAATTTTAAAGATCTAGTTTTATGAAGACTAACAAAGAGAGACAGCGGAAAGCCACTTTGTTTTATGCTACGTAGTGATATTGTGCAGATTAACTAGTTAATATGATTGAGTCTGTTAAAGTGTTTTTGTTTTTTAAGTTCGTATGAAATAAATAATCAGTAAACTTTTTGAGTAATTTGCTGACTAACGGCAAGCGTACGGTTAAGTTATAAAAAACGTTGTTTGTTTGATTAAAATAAGTTTGCAATGAAAATATTTTCTTCATAACAGCTCGGTACATATATATACCTCTATAATTAATACATACTTATCAAGACCTTCACCATTTTAAGAGATCGTAAGAAAACCGGCGAAGACATGTGACATCCACTAATTCGCACTGGGCCCGCGTGGTGGATTATGGCCCATTCCCTCTCTTAGAGAGGAGGCCTGTGTCCCAGCAGAGAGAACATTAATAAGGCTGATGATTATGACCATGACAATTCCGAAAAATACAAACAACGTTAGGGTTCTATTATTCTGTTACCGAATTTCTATGACCATTATCCAGTTCCATCATGTGTATTATGTAATCATTTTCATTTCATTTTAATTTTAACTGTCAATATCATATTCTCACTATTCGATACTGGTGGTTTCATTGTTACAATCAAATGAATAAATTTGATGTACAAAATGATTTAGTATTAACTTAATTTATTATTTCGATACCTATACCTGTACCAAAGAGCAATGGTGGCCGAGTTAGGGTCATTTTATACTACCGCATCGAAGCGTAAAATTCTTTACAACTAAAGTGAAGCCGCACGAATGCTCGCGTATTCTAGCGAATACGCGCGCATGTACATTGTGATCAACACTGATGCAGGCCTATTTACGACTGATGACGCTTAGGTTCGCTAGTGGGCGCAAGGATACGCGTGAATGCGCGCGCACTAATCAGCATTGTGTAAACGCAATGCGCACGTCTTTTTCAAATCTCAGAATTAATTTGCACGTTACACTGTGGAGTTAAGGTTGAATTTGTTATGTTTAGTTTTGAACGCTTGGATGCGCTTTGACTTTGCGCTAGCATACATTTTTGTAAAGGTGAGGCCAAACGACCATATTTTGTGAGACTTGAGTCGCAAGATTTCGGTCGCAGAATTTCTGCTGCATTAGATTTCATAGATCAGTCCCTATTTGACTACCTACTGAGATATTACTGCAACTGAAATTCTGGGACTCACGACTTTTGGCCTCACGCTAAAGGTTTCAACTTACGAGTTGTCGCGTGTTCAAACCCGGCCAGGTGCATTACTTCGTGTAATTTATTTAATCACAACTGCTCTCAAAACGATGAAGAAAAACACTGTGAGGAAACCGGCATGTCCTAGAACCAAAGATTCGTATATATTTGAAACTCACTAACTCGCAATCATTCCCTCTCCTAGAGAGAAGGCCTGATTGACAACAGTGGGAACATTAAAAGACTGGTTATGTTATGCTATAGGTACCTGGTATAGTGGAACCGAAACATTATTATTATTGTAAGAATAACTTTACTTTCTGTAATTATTTTAGAGTTAGAAATTCTAAATAAATTGAAATACAAAGTGTATTTTATATATTTGAGAACAGTATAATTAAAAATAACAATATCAACTCGTTGAAAGTAAGCGCTAGATGAAAGAGAAGTTTAGAACAACGTTGAAACTTAGATACAGTTTAGTCTTGAAAACCGTTTAATAAACGGTTCGTTTAAATAACAAACGGCCATATTATAAAACAAAGATGTTTTTTTCTATAGTATTTAGTAATATAATATATAAGTGTGTTAATCAGTTGTCTAGTAGGTACCCATAACACAAGCTCTGCTTAGCTTGAGACTAGACCATGTTGTGTGACAGTTGTGGTATATATTAAATCATATTATACTTATTGGATGATTTTTACCAACCATAACTCCATCAGGACCCCACCTAAACAGTAGCTAAGACGGGAAAACTGGTCCTCGTCGCGAAGCCGGGGCGCCCTGCGGACTCTCCGTCCGCGTATCGGCCCATTGTGCTGCTTGACGAAGTGGGCAAGCTCTTTGAAAGAGTCATTGCAGACCGCCTCGTCAAGCACCTAACACTGAAGGGGCCCGATCTCGCGGACGACCAGTTCGGGTTTCGCAGGAGGCGCTCCACGGTGGACGCCATCATGCGCGTGCGAGCCCTCACGACGGGGGATGCGGTGTCCCGGGGCAGGTGTGTCTTGGCGGTGTCGTTGGACATTGCCAACGCCTTTAATTCCCTGCCCTGGAGTTGCATTAGGACGGCACTCCGGTATCACCGGGTGCCCGACTACCTCTGTCGTACAATCGAGGCCTACCTGTCCAACAGGTACATAGTCTACCCCGGTCACCAAGGAGATTGGAAACGGCGAGAGATGTCGTGCGGTGTCCCACAGGGATCGGTACTAGGACCGCCCTTGTGGAACATCGGGTACGACTACGTGCTGCGCGCCGACCTCACCGTAGGGGTCAGCGTGGTCTGCTACGCAGACGACACGCTGGTCCTAGCGCAGGGAAGGTCGTACCAGGCGGCGGTCGAACTAGCGACACGTGGGGTTGCGACAGTCGTTGAGAGGATCCAGCAGTTGGGACTCAAGGTGGCACTGCACAAGTCCGAGGCCATGTGCTTTCACGGCCCTCGGAACGCGCCACCAACGGGTTCCCAACTAACGGTAGAAGGAGTTCACATCGGCGTCGGGTCGACGATGAAGTACCTAGGACTTGTCCTCGACAGCCGATGGAATTTCGAGGAGCACTTCCGACGTCTGACCCCCAAACTCAATCGGACGGGGGCTGCTCTCAAGCGGCTCCTGCCGAACCTTGGGGGTCCAGACGCCTTCTGCCGGAGGCTCTACGCCGGCATCGTCCGGTCCATGGCCCTTTATGGGGCACCAGTGTGGGCGCCGACGCTGCGTAAACGCCCGGCGGCCCAGCTGAACGCCTGCCAGAGGGTCATGGCCATCCGGATGGTGCGGGGATACCGCACGGTGTCCCGCGAGGCGGCGAGCCTCCTTGCTGGCCTACCACCATGGGATTTGGAGGCAACAGTCCTTGCACACATGCACGACCAGCGCGTGGAGATGCAACGCCGGGGCGAAGATCCGCTGCCCGAACATGTCGAGGCGTGGCGGAAGGAGCTCCGGCGAGATCTCATGGTGAAGTGGAAACAGCGACTGTCGCAACCCAGCGCTGGGCACACCGTAATCTCAGCGGTAGTGCCCCTCTTTGAGGCGTGGCTGGATAGACCTCACGGCGTCCTCACTTTCCGCATGACGCAGGTTCTCACCGGACATGGGAAGTTCGGGAGATTCCTGCACCGGATCCGTGCGGAAGAGACGTCCGGGTGTCGCCACTGTGAGGCGAGCCCGGAGGACACGGTGGAGCACACGGTGGAGGTGTGCCCTGCTTGGGAAGAGCATCGCCGTGTCCTCGTGGGGGTGATCGGCGGCGGCGACCTCTCGCGTCGGGCCCTGGTTCAGGCCATGGTCCGCAGCGAAGAGGAATGGCAGGCGGTCGCCTCCTTCTGCGAAGCAGTAATGCTCGTAAAGGAGGAGGCCGACCGCATAAGGCAAAGGCAACGGCGTACTCGCCGTAGCCGTCGCCGCCGCGATCCTGCCGATATCCGGCCACCGTAGACACTGGCTCGCGGACGGTGAGCAATGGGTAGCTCGCCGTCCGATCGTCTGGTAAGACCGAGTCCAAGTCGTCAACGGCGCGCACCGTTCCCGCGCGCCTCAAGGAGTTGTCAGCAAACTGCAGGGGCCCTTCAGGGTCGAAGCCTCCTGGAGCCTAGAGGGTATGTGAAAATTGTAACCTCGACTCCAGAAATAAGGCAAGGAAGGTACGGGGTAGGTTTTTTAGTCAGTAAGAGTCTGACACTGGTCTCCCGCTCCGCCCAAGAGCGGGTTTCGTCATTGGATGATTTTCACCTACCATAAAAAAAAAAAAACCTAAACAGTAGCTCTTACAACTGCGTAGCCAATGAGACAGTTGTTGATAAATACTACCGTAACCTAAGCTTATTTGAAAAGAAAATAGAAACAGTATCTCCTTTCTTCGCAAATAAGTTTCAACATTTAAAAACAAAAGCGTTATCTTGGTATTTTTTTTCTCAAGACAAAGAAAAATGGCGGTAAATTAATAGCAGGCCACTAATAGCGCGGTGTGGAGGGACAGGGGCGCTGAAGCTTTTAGTGAAGCGATACATTACCGTGTATAAATGTATAATTCGGTCCGTTTTTGGGCACAATGATAACAACGTAAACCGCACCTATATATAATATAATCATCATTATTACATAGTATAAAACAAAATTTGTTTTCCCTATGTATACTTAGATTTTTAAAAGTACGCAACGGATTTTGATGCGGTTTTTTTAATAGATAGAGTGATTCAAAAGGAAGGTTTATATGTATAAAACCTACATGCATGGTATATTTAATATCGCTTTGCCCCCGTGCGAATCTGGGGCGGGTCGCTAGTATTATATATTTACATCTATAGCAATCCCACAATTTCATAATGATTAAACATGATTATGATTATACAGAAACAGGAAATTAAAACGTATAAAGCTAGTTTTTTTTCCTTTTCAGGGCCACAGCAACTCTTATGAGCTTTTCCGTAGTTCAACGTGCAGTTTCCCTAAAAGGCTTCTTTATTCTTGGTCCAATCATCATCATTTCAGTCGAATGATGGCTAAAGTGGAGCATAAACCTCTCTCACGTTTCGCTACAACGACACGTCCTGTGCGTCTCGCATCCATCGAATTCTCACGACCTTTACGAGGTCATCGGTAAACCTTGTGGGAGGTCTTCCAGCGCTGCGTCTTATCGGTACTTCAGAACCTGTCAGCCCCATGAAATTTGTGTTCTGCGAGCAATGTGTCATGCGTGAACTAACAGTGCGTCCAATAACAAGCATTTTTCTGTTAGCCTCTTTAAAAGACATCACAACCAAGGTCAATGTTTATCCTTTAACGGATCCCTCCAGCGTTTCTAACCGCCATCTAACAAGGTAAGTATCTAGTTAATGAGATAACATACCTCTCATAATTCCTCATATGATCCGCACTACCTGTAGCGACCCCAAAACTCCCTGGAGCGTAATAAACCATGATTACGTGGGCACTTAAGTACCGTCGTTCCTACACATTGCCAATCTTCTTTTATTTCATAATATTATCACATTTCTTACGAAGGACATGTAGGTACAAGATCTTAAAGTTCTGTCTAAAAGGAGTGTAGGTCGAGCATCATTCAAGATGCTGTTGTGTAACGGGAGATATAAAGGAGTCAAATCTTCGACCTTTGTAGTTTCATTACGACATTGGCTCGAACTTGCTCGAGCTTGATTTGCTATCTGAACTTTGAAGACTAACGTACGACTGACAAACTTGTCTACAATGCAAATGTGGAATTAAATTAGGTTTGGATTGGAAAAGTTTTGGACGTGATCATACAGATTTCTTTTTTGAAGCTCTATTTGCCATGTAGAGTCTAGTATCAAGCTCTGCAGTAGTCATTACAATGATAATATTGTTCAGTGGAGAATTGACACTTGACACCGACATATATCGAAGTGATAGACAAGTACGTTTCAAGAAACTATTTGACAAAATACTGAAAAGTTAATACAAAAGTCCGCTGCAGCGCTTCATTGGCATTATGTCGTCTAACAAAACTTTTAAAACTTACAGACAGCGAGGACATATCAAAACTGCACTAATGTCATCAATGTAACGGTGTATGACCTGCAGTTCACCTAACTCTAGTAAAGCGACCGTGCGGTACGCCTAATCTAGCGCGTGGTATATGATCGATGGGGCTAGAAGATTTTGGTAAATATTGCTGATTTTTTAAGTGGCAAATTACCAATGATTTTCACCGTTTTGGGTAAAGTGAGATGAGGTGCCAGAGTCTTTTACTAATTAAAATCCACCATGTTTCTAAAGGTGCCCTTATCATTCCCAGGTAACGGTAGCCCGCAGCACATTGTAGATATCATCATCACCATCATCATCGAGTTAGCCTAACGACGACAAGGTGGACCGACGATCTGGTGAAGATCGCGGGAAGCCGCTGGATGCGTACAGCACAGGACCGATCGTTGTGGCGTTCCTTGGGGAGGCCAATGTCCAGCAGTGGACGTCGTTCTGCTGACATTGTAGACATAACGAAGCATAATTACCACAAAGAGCTGCAAGCTTAACGTTTTCAAATGAAAATTAAACCCATTTTTAAAAACAAGCAGAGCTAACATTTCACCATCACAAGCTCTTACATAAGTAATCAACGAACATTCCATCTTGAAAATTCTATCTCTGTTTAGATTCCCTTTGCTGGAGAAATAAGACATTTTATTTGAGTTATTAGTTGGGCATAATGAAGGCTGTAAGTATATATAATGGACCGACGTGTTTCTATCTTGAGACTCTAGTCTGATATTTTTATAAATTCGTCATTCCAACACGATCCCATTGTCTTTTTTATAAAATTTCGTAATCTGTTAATTCATAATGGCCGATCATTCGTATTTTTTTTTATGGTGTGCAAAATCATACACATACGGATTAAACACTCCACCCCGTGCCTTCTTTGCTTTTCGTAATGGGGCTAAGTTTTTCTTTCAGAAAGAGACTAACACCCGTATTCACAAACGTTACTATGCGGTCTCACAGTGCTCGCGAGCGCACAGGGCAGGGTTTGTGAACTACGCAACACAAACGAACCAATCACAGAGCTCTATTTCAACGCTGTGCGTTTGCTTAGTCAAGGGTCGTTTGAGTATTGTTTGTGAATACGGGTGTTAGCCCCTCTTCTAAGTCCTTTAGGGAAAATGTTCAAATTATTTGCAAGTTACCTACAGTACGGCAATCAGATCTTAGCGAGTCTGAAGTTAGGTTCTGCGAATTTTAGTGCTTGAAAACTCGTAGAGAAACAAATGATATAAACAATTGTTGTTACTGCGGTCAAAAACTGTAATAGGCGTTTATTTTTTTAAACCTTTTTTTCAAACGCTAAAATTCCTTCAGACTCGCCAAGATCCGACGGCCGTCCTGTACTCGGATTGAAATAACATTACGAAATGTGTGCCACCGTGATGGTATCCTCATTCGCGTAACGAATTAAAAATATCATACGTGAACATAGCTACGTATACAACGGGTAGCCCTTTTGCACATCCTCGTTTACGTATTTGGGTCTCTGGATTACACAGTATATACCTACCTACCTACTTACACGTACCCCAACGTTACCTAACATGTTTTTAACCTGTGAAATGTAACAACATGTCTGAATTTAATCCCTGTTTTGTTATTATACTCTTGATGAGATTGTTATTACGTAACTACGGATTCTCCGTTTTTGGTCTTTGTATAATTAATTGTTAGAGATATTAGCAGCTAATTAGCTGATGAGGAACTTAAATGTTTAAAATCGTCTTGTAGTTTAAAAAGATGTTATAATACTATAGAATTTCTGTTGTGTTGTTGTTTGTGAAGCATGATGCATCAAGTATCATCAGATCTTCGCGAATCTGAAGTCAGGCTCAGCGCATATTAGCGCTTGAAAGCTCATACAAAAATAAATGGTTTAATCAAATAAATGCAATTTGCAGTTGTTATTGCTTACGAGAGAAAGTTGATAGAATCAACACAATCTTGATTTGTTGGGTTTTTCACGATACCATTCTATACTCGTTTGTTTGTATTATTTTAAGAAACGAACCAAATCAACGTTACAATTCAGATATATCGATGGTAAATTACGAAAGTATTTAAGACAAAAAAAATGGCAGATTTTTCACAGTACGGAATAATACTGAACAAATATATTAATCTGGAGCTTCTATCCAAGACCGCAGAAAAAGTTCGTTGGACATACAATTTCATGTCTTTCTAGAATAATATTTCGTATTAGGTTTCCATAAGTGAGTGTCGGGTTATCAGTTCATGTGCCGTTAAATATTTAGATAAGTATAGGACAAGGGTCATCATCATCATCATCTTAGCGACCGTCCCGGTTGCACACCTTGGCTGTCACCTCGGTGCCCGGGGTCCACTTTCCTACACAGTCGCCTCCACTTCGCTCGGTCTTTCGCGTCCTCTGCCTTTAGCCCATTGGCCTTCCTCGTTTTCCGGGTCCCGGCGCAGGCGGCATGGTGAGGCATCTGTTACCCACGTAGTCTGCCGGTTTTCGTAAAACGTGGCCATACCAGCGTAAGCGACCCTCCTGCAGTTTATCCGCTATGTCACGGACCTGAAGGCTGCCCCGGATGCGGGAGTTTTTAATGCGGTCTTTCCGCGAAACTCCAGACATCCAGCGCAGCATATTCATTTCCGTGACACGCAGGCTTTGCTTATGCCGCTCAAGTACAGGCCACGCTTCACTGCCATACAAAAGGACAGGCTTAATGATGGTCTTATAGACCTGTACTTTGAGCCTAATCGGCATTTTAGGGTCACAGATAACCCCCGCCACCTCACGCCATTTCGCCCAGGCCGCCGAGATACGAGACTCGACGTCGCAATCGACGTCCCCGGACTCGTGGAGCACCGATCCCAAGTACCTGACCTGTTCCATGCGCTCGACTGTGTCTTCGCCAATGCGAACAGGAGCAGCGTCTTACTTACGTATACCTAGATCCCTACTTGCCATACAATGCCATTTGGTCATAACGACAACACGTAAGTTTATTTGTTAGAGTACGATAATAATCACAACTGACAAAATAAAACAAAATTATTAAATGGTGCTGACCGGACGGCGAGCTAGCCAATGCTCGCCGTCCGGTAATCGTCCGGACCAAGTCCAGTCGTCGACGGCGCGCACTGTTCCCGCGCGCTTCAAGGAGTTGTCAGCAACCGAAGGGACCCTGCAGAAGGGTCGAAGACAATTAGGGCCAAGGCTTTGTGACTGGTATGTATGGCGATGTAGGAAAGGGGTAGGTTGTTTAGTTAGTAAGAGTCTGACACTTGCTTCCCATTCCGCCCAAGAGCAGGACTCGTCATTGGATGATTTTTACCTACCATAAAAAAATAGTGCTTATAATTAATCTATATATAAAAGGAGAAACTGACTGACTGACATATCAACGCACAGCCGAAACTGCTGGGACTAGGACCATGAAATTTTGCATAAGGCTTCCTTTTATGACATTAGCGAACACTAAGAAAGTATTTTCCAAAATTTGTGAAACGCGTGTCCAAAGTTGGTGCGAAAACCTATTTTCACGCGGGCGAGGCCGCTGGTACAAAGCTAGTATTGAATATTCTAGAAAAGTATGAAGTAGAGATAGACACATATAAACATAGGTAAAAGATACATTTACATGATATACATTGATATCGTTCGCTTGGCTGGTCTCATGGACAATCTTCCCTTTTGGTTGACATACACTTGCGTGAAAATAAATTATATTGATACACATCCCTATCCCAGCGGGAAATATTCGGAATATAAAACGAAATCGATTCTCTCATAACTGTTTTGCGTGGTTATATTTATATTTTCCTTGTGTTCTTGAAAGTATTGCTAAAATCGCTCATAATGGTTCTCTTCTAGCCAATGGGCTTACGGCAAAGGACGCGAAAGACCGAGCGAAGTGGAGGCGTCTTAGCAAGAAAGAGGACCCCGGGCACCGAGGTGAAAGCCAAGGTTGGCAACCGGGACTAATACCGCTAGGATGATGATGAATGGTTCTCTTCTAGGGTTAAAGGAAATTGAGGTACCGAAACAAGCGATAATATTAATCAGTAATTTGCTTCGATTGAATTAATCTTAAATCCTTTAAGCTTCTTGACTCCTTTGCATTCGTACGGCTTTCAAATCTTTAGAAGTTTCGATTTGAATTTACCTCAATTGAAGTTACGAAGAAATCTGACTTATTATTATTCAGCAAAAATTTTAACTTAAAACTTTATAAAGTTGAAATTAAAAAAAGAACCTGATTTTTTTAGAACAATTCTAGAATCAGTCAAGTATTTTTTATTTGTTGGCCCAGTACTTAGCTGCTATAGCAGAAGTCATGGGTTCGATTCCCACCCAGGAAAAATGTTTGTATGGTGAGCACAATCATTGGTTCTGTATCTGGGTGTAATTTGTGTACAATATTTATGTATATATAAAAATAAATAAGTATGTTTATCAATGTCTAGTTCTCATAACACAAGCTCTGCTTAGCTTAGGACTTGAGGAATATCAAACAAAAAAAATACACGTAGATATTGAAATCAATATTTCTAAGAATTCATAGCTATATTGCTCATCTTTAAAATAAAATGGGATAAGTAAATGTATTGTTAATATTTTTCTTTTGAAGACTTTTTGTTTATTTCAATTGTTTTGATTTCTTCCCTGACTATACAGTACGGCCGTCGGATCTCTGCGAATTTTAGCGCTTGAAAACTCGTAGAAAAATAAAGGATTAAAAATTATAAAAGGATTTTAAAAATAAATGCCAATAACAGTTTTTAACAGTAATAACAACTGCAAATTGCATTTATTTGTTTAATAAAAACCATTTATTTTTGTACGAGTTTTCAAGCGCTAAAATTCGCAAAGCCTAATTTCAAACTCGCCAAAATCCGACAACCGTACTATGAGTCATAAGTAACCAAAAAAATGTATATACGAACTATACGAAATACAATATTTTTCAGTAAAAAACTGAGCAAAATGTCTTATACGTTTTTTTTCTGTTGTAAGATATTCGCGAACTCTCCTAACTAGGCCAAATCCAATGAAGAACGAGAGGAAAAATCAAAGGTTCTACTTAACAATCAACCTCCAGGAAATTCTATATCTAAGTAGATTTTCATTTCTGTAACATTTGACGTGAGTACATTTATATCGAGGGCTTTGGTATATGTATTGATTTTTACGAATCCCCGTCATATCGTAAAGATGTGTTTAAATTGGTTATTGGAAACAGTGTCAGATCTTTCGACTAAACCACCTACCCCATTCCTCTGTCGACGACTTGGGCTTGGTTGCACGGCCGGAAGACGAGCTACCATTGCTCGCTGTCATATTTTTTTGTATAGGTATATAAAAATCGTCATCAGACTTATTAATGTTCCCACTGCTGCGACACAGGCCTCTCTGCGAGGGAGAAAGGGCCATAATCCACCATGCCGGCCCAAAAAAAACCAAGCGGGCCCAGTGCGAATTGGTGGATGTCACAAGTATTCAAAGTTTTGGTTCTAGGATATGTCGGTTTCCTCACGATGTATTCCTTCACCGTTTTGAGAGCAGTAGTGATGAAATAAATTACACAAAGTAATGCGCCTGGCTGGGTTTGAGCCCGCGACCTACAACTCGTAAGTCGGGGCCTTTACTACTCAGCCACCACGGTTCTGTATATATAATGGTTTCTTCAATTGTCTTAAACAAACCTTTACATAAAAAAAAAGTTTATGAACATATCCACTACAGTACAAGAGTAATATCCTAATGCAAGATACAATTAAAAAAAAAAACCAAAGAGATATTATAATTTATATGTCTTAAACACTTTATAAATTAATAACATAATTTTATTGATCATTAACTAAAGATCAACAACAGATGTATCATTGTGATTAATGGTTTGTGATCTGTGAATCAGTCCGTGGCTAATGTGAGGGAATCTACCACATAGTAGTACATACCGTCCATTTAGAACACTCTACCTACGTAAATATACTGTAATACAATGTAATGTCGGTGTTTCAATTATAGGTAGTAGCGTAGCCAACCCGGGAGCCCTAAAAAACCTTTTTAGGATTCCATAGTCAACAACGAACGAAAGTCAAGGAACATTATCTCTCTACTATCTCATAAAGTTATATATTATAGTTATGTATTATTATTGTTATTTATGTATTGCATCTATATATGTGTACATTTTATTTATGGTTATTGAAATATTTATATGTAAGTATTATATGACTTTGATTTTAGTGTATTTTAACTGTTATGAATTATTTATACACACTGTGTCTACATTTCTCATCCAACTCTCCTGTCGCAGGTCTGCTGGAAGAAATTTCGTTAGAAATAAGCAGTACCTTTGTACTCTTCTATCTGTATGTATTCTTTTCTATTTTTATGTGTTTGTGTGTACATAAATAAAATAAAATAAATAAACGAACCTTTATAGTTTCGCCAAGTCTGTTTGTCGGTCGGTCTGTATATATAATCTCTGCGACCGTTAGCACTAGAAAGCTGAAAGGTACTAATATGCTTATCAATCACGCCGACAAAGTGCTCAAATAAAAAGTGGATAAAAGTGTATTATTAGGATTCCTCCCCTACACGCAAAGTGGGGAGTGATTTTTTTTTATTGTTTCTACCCTAACGCGTGATATATTGTTAGATAGGTATTTAAAAATTATTAGGGGTTCCGAAAAATTTGAAGAAATTGACAATGAGCTCGTTTAATACAGTATTATGGATTAGGGTACCTACCATCTTCGGCACACAATTTGAACCAGTATAGCGGTTTTTTTTCAAGGGTTTTGCTTCGATTTAAATCGAAGTGGGGAAATGCGCGTAACCATATTAGAAACAGGTGCAACTTCTTTTCCGCGTATTAAAGGTACTGCTTCATTTATTAATTAACCAGTTTAGTGTTATTTGTTGTTTAGTATAAAATATTAAATCTACATAAACGAACGTAGAAAAGTACCGCATATTTTACTAATATAGTTTACGTTCTCATATGGCATGAACTATACATAATCTCAACTACATGGGCTGAACTTGTACTGTCTTAATCGAGTTATGTCAAGTTATGGGACATGACCGGAACAGTCTTTGTCAAAAGTTGTTTGGAATCAAACTATTTACATACGTAAGTTTATACTCGCGCGAGTTCGACTTATACTTACCCAGTTTTTTTTTTTTTACCTTTGCCAGTTGCACGATAAGGAAACTAAAGGGTCAACAAAACTGATAAAATGATGATAGACTTGTTATATTAAGCAATGAATTCGTTGAATGACCGAGTGGTACAGGCGCCGACTTACGAGTTGTAAGTCGCGAGTACCAACCTAGACAGGCGTTTTACTTTGTGTAGGTATTTTATTTCATCACCACTGCTCTCAAAACGGTGAAGGAAGACATCGTCAGGAAACTGGCATGTCCTAGAACCAAAACTTCGAAGACTTGTTTGTGGCTTCCACCAACCCAAACTGGGCCTGCGTGGGGGATTATGGTAACCTCGTAGAGCGGAAGCCTGGGTTCCAGCAGTGGCAACATTATAAGGCTGATGCTCTGCTGTGCTACGTTCCGATCATGAATCGTCTTGAAAGTCTACAGCGTTGGTCATACTCATAGGTATAGTTCGTTTTTTAATCCTAGACTACGATTTGACAACTTAAAATGTCAAACTCCAGTAAATGTGGAACATATTTCTAAAGTGTGGCATTCTGAGTTGTCAAATCGTAGTCTAGAATTAAAAAACGAACTATAAGTGTACTTATAGTTGCGTATTCAATGTTTCGAATGAAAAACATCGATATAGGTATACCCGTATATTCGATGTTGAAGTATTTACATCGGTTCAATACGATGCATCGAGTGTTTACAATAGATCGATGTATATCGTCCTTCCTTGAGGAGGAAAGAGATTTAAGTGAGCTGTCAAGTCCATAGCTTCAAGAGAAATGCCAGTTCATGTCAGGCTCACTTCAGTTAAATTTTTACGGTTCACTTAAAGGTCGAGCGACGCACAAGGTCGCCACCTTTTAGAAAACTTCATGGGTGTTCATGCTCATTTGATGACTTGTATCATATCTTCGATCAATCTTCGATAAAGTTCTATGTCGTCGACGGCGCGCACTGTTCCCGCGCGCCTCAAGGAGTGGTCAGCAAACTGAAGGGGCCCTGGGGCCAAGAGTTGATGCGAAAGCGTAACACTCGAGCTCTGGTATTAAGGCAAGGAAGGAACGAGGTAGGTTAAGTCAGTAAGAGTCTGACACTGTTTTTCGCTCCGCCCGTTAACTCAGAAAGCCTTTTACCCAATTAATCAGAGCATGGAAAATTCCGTGCTCTGGAAGCTTACTCAAAAAGCTAGCGTGTCGAAGTCCTTCGAGACGTCTGCACCTCTACGATTTTATTACGATTAGTATAAACATGAAGTTTCAAAATCATTACTCCGATAACACATTGTATATTGTATCAATATTACATTATTGGCGAAGCCGCTGGCAAAAGCTAGTAACAAATAAAACAATTAAGCTAACATAATTATAATTACAAATATTCTAAAAACAGAACCTTGAAATCGAAATACAATTCTTGAATATTAATTGAAAAATAATAATAACAACGAAATAGAACTTCAAACAACAATAATTAATACTCGTCTAACCAAAATTCAAAAGTAAGTTAAAGTCTTCATCAACACAGATCTCTATCGACAGAGACACGTATATGTTACCAGTTAAAAATCAAAAGCAATGGGTAGCTCGCCGTCCGGTTGTCTGGTGACAGTCCAGACCGCTCTGTTCCCGCGCGCCTCAAGGAGTTGTCAGCAAAACGTAGGGACTCTGCAAAAGGGTCGAAGCCTACTGGGCCCCAGGAAGGCTTGGCCCCAGTGCGAAAGGCACGGAAGGAACGTGGTGAAGTGTTTAGTCAGTAAGAGACGATGTTTCCCACTCCGCCCAAATGCGGGATTCGTCATTGGATGATTTATACCCACCATAAAAAAAAGCAGTTAAAAATCAAAAGGCCTGATTTCCATTGAAAAATCCTGGCATTTTTTTATAGCTTGACAGTTCCCTCTCGAACGTACTTGAGACTGTAAAAATGTTTATTTATTGCGTATTTTGCTCAAGCGTAGCCTAAGCTAGGGTTAATTGTGAAAATCTTCTTATATATAAGAACCGACGAGGGTCGGGCCACGCTCAGTGTTGGGTTCCGTAGTTTCTCACGATGTAACAGAACTTTTAAACTACGACTTCAGTGCGAAGTAGCCTATGTATAAATTAGTAACACGGTTTCCCGAGAGACGGCGATTGCTTGAAAAGATTTTTTTTATTTGAAAGAAGATACGTTCAGGATAGTAAAATATGTAAAGTAAGTTAAAATATATATATATCTTAGCATTTTGCCGGTGTGATTGATAAACATATTGGTACCCATTTTCAGCTTTCTAGTATTAACGGTCGCTGAGTTTATCCGCGGACGGACAAACAGACCGACAGACTTGGCAAAACTATAAGGGTTAATTGTTGTCTACGGAACACTACAAAATATTAGCTGACCGTTAGTATCGCTAAAACTCGAAAACGGCTGGACGGATTTGGCCAATCTTGGTCTTGAAATATTTGTAATAGTTGAGACCCCTAGTCAAGTTATAGTCGTTTCGTTTCGATTTAGCGCTTGTAGATAGCCACGCCTTCAATTCCTTTGTTGAGATGACGTCGACAAGGGAATTGGGGGCGTGGCCAACTACAAGTGCTAACTCTAAACGATACGATTGTTACTTGGCTAGGGAGCGGGGAAAGTTTAAACGGTGACCAAAAAAAAATGTGATAGCTAGTTTTTTTTGTTAAACATTGCTGTATTTTATTTTAAATTGCCATTTTTAATCCGATTAGAGCCGAAATCCTAAGAATAGTCCAAAAATCCCGAAGCCTCAGGACATTTGCTGAGATATGGTAACCCTACTCACAGATTGCTAAGCCTGTAGTTTCAGCCAACGTGTTACATTGCCAACAAAGTTGTGTGTTATAATAGCATAAGCCAGTTGAGCAGCTCAATGTCATACGGGTGACTGTCCCTGTATCCATTTTAAAGGGGACTCTGTAGTCACAACGTGCGAATTAGTATTTTTTTATACGTTTTAATTACTTTTTTTGAGGTGGAAAATTATTAAACGAGTTTTCTCGCTTTAGGGACGAGAAAGCGCGTTAGACTGCTACTGACTAAAATTCACCATGTGTCCGTGTTCCAAGGTTGTGACCTTCAAAGGACACATGGTTAATTTAAAAACAAGGGTTATAAATAAACAGTAAATTTGTAACTATGTATGAATTATTAAAATACTAGACAACAAGTTTTCAATGTATTTTTTTTTTTTTTCACAACAAGCTTTTATAGCGGTGGTTTATACTTATATAATTAAAAGTCGTCAAGACACGAGCCCAAACTCGACGTGGTAGTGCCGTTTAGTTACAGAATTACTATGGCTACCTCGCGATTCCATGATCAGATCAGCTTCATGTCATCATAACATTGCATTGTCATGCGATTTACACCTGCTTGCTAAATTTCAGCTCAATCGGTTGAAGATATCTGCTTGAGTTGCAAGATTTGAGCCGAACATATATATTTTTTCTATTTTCTGATATTTGTTTATTGTGCATACCTACCACAGTGTTGTCTTTTTAATCCAAAGGTAGACTGGTAGAGAATGCCTTGTTGCATTAAGTCCGCCTATGTACCACTACTGTACATGAAGATTAAATAAATAACATACATAGTTACATTGCAAGCTAATAAAAAGCTCGTAAAAAGTTTGCAATATGATTTTCAACACTAGGTACAATTCACTAATTTGATACAGTTAAACATCAACAGCAGATATATTGTTTATTCATTAGAGACCACAGCGCAGTGATCATGTTTACTAATGAAGTGAACAAAGCAAAGCTTTTATCACATTAGATGTTGCTGAAATAGCATAAAATAAAAGTTTAAGTACAAGTTTTAATCTAGAAAAGTGTTCGAGTTTACCAGCGTGGAAATGAGTCTTTTACTTTTAGAAAAAACTGCATTTTAAAGTGGATTTAGTTCAGATGTTTTTCAAGTACAAATGTTTTTCTTACCTTAGGAGATAGATAATTGACATAAGAATAGGGATAATTATAAAAAACCCGTGGTCTGAGTGTTCCGTGCAAAGTGAAAACAATTCAATATTACCGAATAGTAATAAAAATACAGTTTTCATTTTTTTTTCTATATTTTTGCTATAAGACTTTACTTATGTCAAATTTCAGGTTTCTAGACCAACGGGAAGTACCCTATGAATTTTGATTCCTTCGACCATATATTCTCCCTGTTAACTTAGAAGTTTAAGTTTTGTACAGCTTCAAGAATCTGCAGACTTGAGTATATAGTGTTAATTTCAACACGATACTTCAATGCGTTCCCGAGGTAAAGTCAAAATTGAAGTCGTTAATAGTCGAAAATTACAACCGTTGGTATCGATTCAAGATACCGATTTTAAAACTTGTTAAACAAATAAAAATGTGATTAATCTTCATTAGAACGGTAAAAGTATTTTTTGGCGGATTGTTTATTATCGACGAAGCGGGCAAAATGGCGGGTGGGCCATGGTTCGTAAACTCGTCATAGTCAGGATTGTTTACCGATCGACAAAAGTTAGCGATACGTTCGCGGTGATCGATTAATCATTGGGACAGTGCCCTAATTCACGTAAAATTAAACAATCCCAGTTCCATTGTCGTTCGATCGAAGTCCTATCCAAAATCGGTATTCACGATATTTGAACCACAAAAATTTGACGTTTAGCCGTAGACGTCCTATCCGACAACGATTGAAAAAGCTGAATACGCTTCAACGACTCTCGAACGAGTTTAAAATCGGTGTCGTTCAAACTCGTTTAAAGGATGTGAATACGAAAATGTCAAAGTCGCTACGATATCGCTACAGTTTTGATTACGAGAATTAGGCTACAGGTCTTTGTTAAATTGGCAAGTTACATGTTTGACGTATATCATATTTTGTTTGCGCTAAACAAGCCTGTAAGGCTCCTCCTTATTTCTATACCCTGCGATTAAGTAATTGAGGTAATTATAATAATATAATAATATTTATTCAAAAAGCATTAAAGGATAAATTAAATTACATACAGTCTTAAATATATCTTAATTCTGAGTCTTACTATTGGGGTATTTATGTATATTAAACGATAAACCGACAGACTGATGCTTCAAGTCAGAGCCGAAACTACTAGATCTAGAAGTTTGATGGTTTGCTTTTCAAAATTTACCCCTCAAAGGGATGAAACTCGGGTACAAAGCCTACTTGGAGAAAATGTTGCCATGAGGCAATGTGAAAACGCTAACCCGGAACGGACACCGTTGGCGCAGGCTTGCGGACGGCGCGCTCATTTCCCGCACGCCTGAAGGAGTGTTCAGCAAAACGTAGGGACTCTGCTAAAGGATTAAAGCCTACTGGGGCTCAGTGTCTCTTTCTGAAAGGAAGGCTCGGCCCCAGAGCAAAAGCAAAGAAGGAACAGGGTGGGGTGTTAATCAGTAAGAGTCGGACACTGTTTCCCACTACGCCCTAGAGCGGGATAAATCCCGCTCTTTTCGATGGATTGGATGACTTTTGCCCACCATAAAAAAAAAAAACCGGAACGACGGCGAAGAAGAAACAGGAATGGATTTTTTAGTCGGTATAAGTCGGACACTAAATCCTGACACACTCAAGGACGTGGAGATATAATTAGACGAATTTTACTCACACCTAAAAAAAAATCCTTATATTTCCATTACTGCGCGTTTATAATAGCTATACTGTGAGACCAAACTCAGATATCATAACAGTTGTAATTACTTTTACCGTAACTAAATGAGTTCTGTGCAAACTGAGAGTTTCTGAAACTTCTCAACGTGGTCCGAGTTGGCTCCATAAATAGCAGAAGTAAAGAGCGCAGTAATACAACGGTGGTAGCTTTAAATGATGTTCACATTTTTGTGGTTTCTCGAGACATCAAGAGAATAAATCTTTTTTTATTCTTGAACTAGCGACCCGCCCCAGCTTCGCACGGGGGCTATGTTAATAATAAATATATTATGCATGTATTTTACATATAAACTTTCTTCTTGAATCACTCTATCTATTAAAAAAGCCGCATCAAAATCCGTTGTGTAGTGTTAAAGATTTAAGCATACATAGGGACAGGAAGCGACTTTGTTTTATATTATGTAATGATGATGAAGATGAATTTTCATCATACTTTTGTACAAAGAACTACTAATTGAAACCTCACCTTCATTTATTTTCTTAAAAGCTATGTTACACCCTTAAATTTTGATCGTTTTAATGCCGTGTAGGGTCGGTACATTAAACACTATCGATTTCTTAAGATAAAATAAAAATATAAAGTATTTTTGTTTAAACTCGAAATTATTTACGTATGTATAAAATGAATTTGTTTAAGTAAACGTCAGCAGGGCGAGTTCAATGACCTGTAGGTAATTAGTATGCAACGACCAACGGATAAGGCGGATACTATGCGAAGTACGGTTACACTCATTCCAATTGGCCATAGATATGTCAAACTGTTTGATAGATTGCAATTGATCATGTGATTTCCCTGATAGTTTCAATATATCAAAATGCTTTGTCAATCGAAGTTGTCAGTGAGCTACGCTAGTTCATAGACGACATAATCAAACGTGATTGGCACAGACTCAATATTTTGGTAACAAAGCTTTAATAGCGACCCCGCATAAACCGTTTAGCTGCCAATTCTATTTCCAGATATCAAATACCAATTTTAAGCAAATTCCGATAGTTGATCCTCTCTAAATTAACCACTGATTCTGGGCAAACAGCAAACATGTCTGTTTTTGGTAAATATTAATGATATCTATATTCCACGAACTGACAATGGTTCGTTTTAATATTCGCTACTGAATCTGTATTCCGTAACGTTATTAACGGCACCAACCATTGTTGATTTTATTGACTCGTAAAATCTTAACTGCAGGGCCTTTTTATACTATTTTTATTTCACATTAAATATTGAGTTATTGCGTATTATTTAACGTGTAAAACTCGTTGCGTATGGTCTCGGTGTTGGTGCTACAGCAGCCATTTTCTTTCCTTTTGTGTTTCAAGATTTTCCGCTTTCCTTATTAATATAAAATAACTTCAAACGCGCTCCCCAGCGTATATATTTCGGCTACTGATTGAGCACGCTTGGATGATCTTGATTCATTGTTAATGTATTATTTAATATTAATGACGAAATTTAATTTTAAATTGAAGAAGGGACATCGGTTCAATTGCCAGCCTTGAGGCTCTACCGCGACTATCCTCTTTTCTTGCTTCATATTTTAAAATTTCATCGCAAGGCTTTCAGAAGTTTTATTTAAACTCTTGAGCCTTGAGTAAACGCCGGCGTTTGCACACCTATATTGTCTTTCTATTATGTCTCTAATTTGGTATTCGAAAGGTTACAAGGTGATTTATACTGCAAGCACTAGGTATTTTTGGTTAAAGTTTTTTGGGATATATAATCTTTTCTATCTTATGAATGACTACAATTTTAAATGCAATAATGTTCTCTATTATAATCCGTTTTCAACAAGTTTCTAACCGTTTCAAGAGTTCCTCTTCATTTCAGCTTTTTGCAGTCTATAAAAGTTGGCATAAATTAAAATGTTCTAGCGCGCTCACTGACCTGTGCATGACATGAGGAGTCTGCGTTATGCGCTCATTTTTAAGATTAATACCTGCATCCAAGCGACATAAAGTACTTTATTACGGTAATATCATGCATTTTTAATCAAACGTATATAAGCCCGAAACATTTCGTTAAAAGGTCGTGTTGTATACTAAACCATTTCATAAATCATAAAGACCCTTTTTGAAAGAAAGAAAGAAAAACTTTTATTTTGATACGCACAGGACAAATAAAAATAAAAAAATAACTACTTAATCTATGTGTAACTTATACTTAAACTTACAACAAAATCGAAAACTAAAATTAAAATACGAAAAAACAACTATGCTCTGTGCGAGGCCAAAAAGGCTCCTACCTCAGCATATGCTGCGATATTTAACAAAAATGTAAAATAACGCAGCGCTGGTATTCTGATGGGGCCTGGTGATGCCACGGACACCAACGGCACACATAAGTAAAAAAGAAAAAATAAATAAAACAAAAATATACTAAGTAAATATATAAAGTTCCAATACCACTCATACGCCCGATGCTCCATTTGCGTTTATCTCTAATAAACAAATGGAACGCACGGGCGCAGCGGTAATAGGCTACAGCCTGTGGTCTCCACTATGACATTTGTATCTGTGGTCTTTGGATTTGTTCGGCAGTCAAAAACAAAACAGTAAACAATATATAAATACCTAAACGATATCAAGTTTGTTTAAGCTATTGAAATAAAATTTGACAAGTCTGAGTCAGACTTGCAGTCTGAGGGTGCCTTGTCAAGTTATCTATATAAATAGTTTATTTAAAGAATTGAGTCTCGAAGGTCTTCGCAAATTGCAAAAAAAAAAATGACATACTTAAGTACGCAACAAATTTCCTTTTTTATTAGATTTATTCCTAGAATTTGTGCTATAAAACCAAGGTCTGCTATAAAATTGTAGGATTTTTAGTCAGCGGAAAGTAACCCTATGAATTTTGATCTATTTTGATATTTTAAGAATCAAAATTCATAAGGTACGTTACGTAAATGGCTGTATGTTATTTTTTCTTTAAGTTAGAAGTTAGAATTTTTCTTCAAGAGTCCGCAGACCGGACCGTATTTGGTTTAATTTCAACATGATACATTTACGCGTTGGCTAGATAAAGAGTAATAGAGCCTAGAACAGCTATAGGCAAGCACATGCATAGAAACTGCTTGTCAAACTTCTGAAAAGTTAGTACAAAAGTTCGCTGCAGCGCTTCATTGGCATTAATTATGTCGTCTAACAAAACTTTCAAAAGTCACAGCGCACTGCATGAATATCAAAATTGCACTAGTGATAATCATCAATGTAAAGGTATATGGCCTGCAGATCACCAGTCAAGTAAAGTGACTGTACAGTACGCCTAATCTAGTGACTAGTACATATGTAACGATGGTATTGTCTATCAACACCATCGGACAGACAACAAAGTGTTCTACAAGGATTTCGTATTATCCTTTTGAGATGCGGAACCCTAACAAGCGCTCGTTTAAGTACGTACAGGCTTGGGTCTGGCAGGCAAGCTCCAGTAGCGAGCAATCAGTCACTTGCACGCTGGGACATTAATCTATCGCAAGTCAAACAAGTCCGTTAAGCAACTATTTGCCCATTTATAACGTAATACTGCATTTTAATATTACGAAACAAATTTTACACTTATGAAATGTTTTAAGTAGAAATTTTAAACCTATTGTAAAATATAACTCAATGTGACTTTTCGTTGTAGTTTTATAACTCAAGTACGGGCTCATCTGGCTTTATTTGGACTATTTAGTAGTTGGTTTATGTGAAGCTTCCACAAAATCGGTCGAGCGATTCTTCGTTTATCACATTTTTCTGCGGGCAAAAAAATGCAAAAAAAGTGAGAGAGATTATGGTGAAATCATGTAACAATAGACAATTTCCAATTTTAGTTTTATTCATCTACCTTTGCTGTAAACCCTTGATTCACACCAAATTTCGGGGTTTTAGGTCAACGGGAAGAACCTAAAAATTGATTCCTTTAAGTGTATTAAATACCTATACGTTTTTTTACGACATAAACGGCCGTATCTTTATTTTTACATTAACTTAGAAGTGTGATTTTTTCACAGCTTCAAGAGATGGCAGACTTGAAAATAAGGTTTAAATTTTAATCGATACCTCCCCGTTTTCCCCAGATACAGGGTCTTGATAGACAGACAGACAGACTACAAAATGATCTTATACGTTCCGTTTTTCCTTATGAGGCACGGAATCCTAAAACATACAAGTTAGGGACTTGAACTAAATGCCCTTTCAACGCCAGAACTACGTTTTAATTACAAAGACTTAATTAAAAGTTCCTTACGTGCGGAATTATTAATATTCTGCTTAATCCCAAGTGAAGTAAGGTTGCAATGGCATATCTCGACATCAAAGGTCCGTTTGTGAACTAGACGTTATAAGTAGTGGCGTTTGTTGTTGCTTTTGATAATTAAGATTCGTTTGACTTGAAAATTAGAGATAATATAGTTTTGCTGATATCTCTTTGAAGCGTTCGGTTTGAACGGATACCGGACGGCTGGACGGAGAGCTATACATTAATTTATCGGCCGGGAGCGCAGGCCTACTGTGGCTATAGTGGTGAGGGTCGGGGAACCGGTGGCACGGGTCTAAGGAAACATCCTTACGCCCATGCCAAGGAGACGATCGTACGCGTCGGTAAGGAAATGAACACATTCCCTTTCTTTATCATTACTACTTCGCAAAAGGGAGCGTCCGCCGTCCATTCCCACAACTAAAGCCTATCTGTGTTCTTCTTCGCTGGCCCTTTACGTTCTCATACCACTGTGAATCTCCATCAATCCCACTTCCCACGTTACTGACCTTAAGTTTCCTTTAAATATTATTTTACCTTTATACGCAAAAAAAGCAGTTCAAATTCCTAAAAATGTTCACCTTAATATACCAAAACAAAATAATAGCTAGTACACAAGAGAAAATAACGTCTAAAAGCGGAGAATAAATTAGGTAATTTATATACAGATTTTCCCTAATTACCTGCCTTCATTATAGGCCAATTATTTTAGACTCATATTAAAATAGACGTTGCTGAAGATAGTTCAGAGAAGCGTTAATCTGACATTTAATTATTTTATTTTTATATATAGTAGCGACCTTTCGGGAAGGCTGCATTTTAAAAGAGCGATGCTGCTTGTTCTACTGTTAGGGTGCGTTCACACTGAAAGCGTGGTGACTGGAGCCTGAGGCGGAGCGGAGAGCGGGGGCGTGCGGTGGCCACAGTGAGGCGCGAGCTCTTGTAGCGGTTTGACTATGAATATACTAGGCCGTAGTGTGGCTAGAACGCGAAGACTGAAGCGTTTGAAACTTAGGCGCGCTGTCTCGCTCAGTCACGTCGCACTAGGCTTCCGCCTTAGTCACTACAATATGGCCGCAAATGTTTTTTTTTTATGGTAGGTGAAAATCATCAAATGACGAAACCCGCTCTTAGGCGGAGCGGGAGACCAGTGTCAGACTCTTACTGACTAAAAAACCTACCCCTTACCTTCCTTGCCTTATTCCCAGAGCCGCGGTAACAGTTGCACACAAATCGGCAGCTCCAGAAGGCTTCGACCCTGAAGGGCCCCTACAGTTTGCTGACAACTCCTTGAGGCGCGCGGGAACGGTGCGTGCCGTTGACGACTTGGACTCGGTCTGGACAGTTACCAGACGACCGGACGGCGAGCTACCCATTGCTCACCGTCCGCGAGTCAGTGTCTACGGTGGCCGCGGCGGCGACGGCTACGGCGAGGGCGTTGTTGCCTTTGCCTTATGCGGTCGGCCTCCATGGCCGCAAAGGTGAGTTTCATATGTTTGATAGTTCGCGCCCGCCGTCGCAACCGCGCTAGGCTCTCAATATGGACGCACACTTAAGTATGTCTACAGGCTTTGCCCGGCTGAAGGCAGCCATTTTTGCAATTTGGCGTTTTAGACCGGCTTTGTGGCTCGTTGGCCGACAAACACGCGATACTGTTTATCTTTAAAAAAAACTGGGAAAGTTCAAGTCGGTTGGTTAAGGGTTCCGTATAAACTAGTTAATGTAAATGGGTCAATTGCCACATCGAGTCTCAATGAAAAATTTTTGTGTCTCAAATAACCGAACCAAAAGCAGTTTTTTTTTTGTGATTTCCTTGCTTTACAGGGTTCTAAGTCAACAAAAAGTACCTACCCCATACATTTTGATTCCTTTGAGGGATTTTTTTATGGTGTCCAAAAATCATTGAAATTAATTACATATATTTCATTAAAAGTCTCGACAGACAGGCGGACAACGAAGTTATCTTATAGGGGTACCATTTCTTTCTTTAGAGCTAGAGGAATTTTAATAACAAAACCGATCAAAATGAAGTCGGGGTCGCACGCCGAGGGTTTCGTACAAACTTACCTGTGTAAAACTCATTATTTTGTGACGTAACTACCATCATCATCCTACCCTTATCCCATTTTACTTGGGGTCGGTGCAACATGTTTTTTTCTTCCACTCTGTCCTGTCATCCGTCACACTATCACTAACTCCCTTTTCTTTCATATCACTCTTCACACAATCCATCCATCTCTTCTTCGGCCTCCCTCTTCCTCTCCATCCATCCACGTGTAAACTCAGAACTCTTTTTGTGACATGCGTTTCATCTCTCCTCTTCACATGTCCATACCAAGACAAACGATTTCCTTTCAACTTCTCAGTCACTGGCGCCACTTTCAGACTCTGACGTAACTACCAATTTTCAGATTTTTTCCTGCACTTGTACTCCATGGCATTGATTTTTGCCAAATTTCACGATTCTGGGTCAATAGGAAGCCGTCAAAATATGCGCCATAAACGAAGAATAAACGACGTTATCTTTCGATTGCATTAACTTAGATGCTTATTTTTTTTTACTACCCTAAGGAGTACCAGGCCTAAGTATCAATACATAGTATAAAACAAAGTCGCTGTCTGTCCCTATGTATGCTTAAATCTTTAAAAGTACTCTACGGATTTTGATGCGGTTTTTTAATAGATAGAGTGATTCAAGAAGAAAGTTTATGTGTATAATATATATTATACACATAATAGCTTCGCACGGGTGCGATGGAGATATTATATATATAATATCTCCATTGCACCCGTGCGAAGCTGGGGCGGGTCGCTAGTTTTATATTAATTTCAACATGATATCCTTATGCGTTTTGGTGAAAAACGTGCTAAACATGGTTCATGTTTTACCGACTGACACCTTAACGTCGTACGTACGTACGAGTACGGAACCCTAATAAATCTTTAGAGAATTTATTCTAGCCATATTCATTAAATAGGAAAGTTCAAAGTTTTAAGCGACTTTAATATGCAGCCGTCGTTGGGGTTAAAAATGAGTTTCTAAGCTGATTAAAAGGCTTAGCATTTCTTTTTTCACGTTGCACGTTGCAACATTGTTTAGAGATTTTTATTTGGCGGGATTTTTTTTTTGTTTGCAGTTGTTGGTGAAGTGGAGAGGATCGGCCATGAACGGGGTGTCCCGTTTATGGCCGATCCTCTCCACTTCACCTAACTTCACGTCAGTGTAAACGTCAGTGTAGTCTGCTATTACTATAGTGTCAGACTAAGTAGTCGGAAAAGGCTAGATTGTAATCAATTATTAAGAATTTCACATAACTTTATGAAATCAATTTTGAATGATTAAAACAGCCAACAACTGCAAACAAAAAAAAAATCCCGCCAAATAAAAATCTCTAAACAATGTTGCAACGTGCAACGTGAAAAAAGAAATGCTAAGCCTTTTAATCAGCTTAGAAACTCATTTTTAACCCCAACGACGGCCGCATATTAAAGTCGCTTAAAACTTTGAACTTTCCTATTTAATGAATATGGCTAGAATAAATTCGTTCGAATAATTCGACGTGAAGTTAGGTGAAGTGGAGAGGATCGGCCATGAACGGGGTGTCCCGTTTATGGCCGATCCTCTCCACTTCACCTAACTTCACGTCAGTGTAAACGCAACTTTAGGTACTTAAGAGGCAGTTAGGTTTTTAACAACTTGTTAGCGAGGTTTTCAGATCTTTGACCCTTTGACCCATTTTTAAGATAGACTGAAAAATACCAGAGAAAGTTTTGATGGCTCTGTTTAACTACTTAAAGATAAAAATACTTTTAACTTTTGGTAGCTTGCTTCCAAAGGTGCAAGTCCGTTTTATTTAAAGTGAAATACGATTCAGTCAGTACAAAATTGTTATTTGTATAGTTTTACGAACCCGCGGACAAAATCGTGGTTTCGTAAAAATTGTAACAGCTAGTTGATTTAGGAATATTTGACCTTATTGTACAACAGCCCTCTCCTAGAGAGGAGGCCTGTTTGCCAGCAGTGGGAACATTAAAAAGGCTGATGATGATGGTGATGATGATGATGATGATGACGTACAATAGCATATTAAGTAATGCTTAAATATTGTATGAAAATGATTTAAGACATTAAGGGTAGATGATAGCTGTGGACGTCTCACGGAGAAAATGATGATATTGATGATGATTACTGTGCGATTTGAGTCAGTAAAAGTTTGATAAACGTCAGCCCACGCCAAGGTTTCATAAAAAGGTACTAACAAGTTTCAACGGGCCCGTATCGGCGCGCGGCATCTCTAGGTTCTAAATCGAATCGGCTATTACATTGTATTTCACGGAAGGCTTGCTATTAAAGCAACAGAACGATTAAGACACCCGACCTCCCCCACCCCGCAGACCTCACCCTCTACGTTATCACCCTGGCCTGTTTCACGCAAGCAATTTGAAAGATTGGTTTCGTAAACATGTACCCTTTGTTTTAGATACGGTGTATTGAGATGAATGTTTTTTACTTATGCACTCATTCAGTAATTAAGTTTTACATCACACTACATAGGTACACACAAATAAGAGTTGAATTAATCATACACTATAAAAACTTAGGTCTACTAAACTGAGCTTGCCGCAATCTAGTTCAAAGGCCTGTGTCGAAAACAATAGAATGACTATGACTTTAGCGTAAACTAGATTCAATTCAAAACGGCAATTTTGTTGGTGAATTTGTGCCTTAGAAAATGTCCTCGCGTTCCACCCGCTGGGATCCCGACACTGACTTCCAGCCGTCGTAGGTAGGTTGCTGACGACGAACAATGGGTAGCTCGTCGTCCGATCGTCTGCTATTACTCTGGACTCGAGTCGTCGACGTCACGAATTGTTCCAGGCGCGCCTCAAAAATGTGGTAGCAAAACCGTAAGGGCCGACTAGGGCCGAAATTACTCTTAGGAATATTGAACTTTCCAAATAGTAATTTCGGCCCTAGTCATTTTTTTCTGTCAGACCGACGTTTTTACTTTTCAAAAGTGCTTGTAAAGTTTATTTGAAATAAACGCTTTTGAATCTTTGAATCAATGAGAGATACCGAGATAATGATCACGGCATTGCCATTAGAACCGGGAGATTCTGCAGTGATAACTATACTCTAGAAGTAGGGAGACTTAATGGCTAACTATAGTATCGCAAGGCTGGCAAAATATACGGGACTCCGGTATGATGGGGGTGCCCAGTTTAAGAAGCTCAGAATAAGTAACTCAAAATTTATTAGGTAAAAATTCAAACTTCATCTCATTGGATGTTTTTTTTTTTAAAGTTACGCCACTACTCTGAAGCTACCCTTTAGAAGCAGTTTTAAGTTCACTACACCCCTGAGCACACGCTTCCTTATCCGAACACTTTCGCCAACCGTGAAGGCGAGAGTGAAAAGCGAGCGTCGGAAACTAAAAGAAAGTGAAAACTGGGACGAAGACTTAATGCAGCATGAAATCTTTGAAAATACTGCAGTATTAACATCGCTAGAGCCTTTCGCTCCTTGTTAAAAGGGAGATAATTATACGATGTTTGATGATTTTATGTGTAATTTAAAACACAAATATGCGAAAATCAGGCTACAACCATTGGGTATATTTTTATGCAACTCTCGCAAACTAAAAGATAGTCTAACTATCAATCTTTTATTATGTGGCTTTTATTCGTCATCATCATTATTATCATCCTATTTTAATGTTCCCGCTGCTGGGACACAGGCCTCTTCCCTACGAGAGGGTATGGGCCATAATCCATCAAGCGCGCCGAATGCGGATTGGTGGATGTCACATGTCTTCGAATTTTTGGGTTCTAGTACATGCCGGTTTCCTCACGATGTTTTCCTTCACCATTTTGAAAGCAGTGTGATGAAATAAATTACACAAAGTAATGCGCCTGGGAGGGTTTCAACCCGCGATCTACAACTCATAAGTCGGGGCCGTTACCATCCAGGACTACTGCTCTTTTATCCATATTGTGTTTAGTAAATGAAGGACAAATTATTTAATCGAATAATTTTAATGTGAGGGAATTGGCGCTAGCTCCTTTTTTTGTTCGCTCAAGGGCGCTGACGTATATCTACCCCTTAATATAGCATGAGATCTTCAAAAACACACAGCATAAAGATCGCTAGACCCTTTCGCTCCTTGTTAAACACTGACTTCCAAACCATTACCATAATTTATTATTGATGGCAATTTGTTTTTGTAATGTGAATTTTTAATTAATTACTAACTTTCTTAGCAGTCTTATCAGAAAAACAAAATTGATCACGACCTATTCTCAAACCTTTGGTACGTTTAAAATTAAATACACAAAAACATAGATCAAAATCAATTAAGCCATTTCTGAGGAGTTCGGTAACAAATAATAATAATTTATTTATTTTCCCTTTACAAATTTCACAAATTTTCCTTACGCTAGGTTTTTTTTTACGCTAGGTTAAACAATTGAGAACTAAATTTGCGAGGGACTGGTGCCTGATGAAGGTATGTGAAACAACCGGTATAAAAGATCAACGGGACCCTCCCGCGTTTAGTATGCAAGAAAGAGGTGTTAGCATTTCGCAGCAAGCAAAAGTGGAGGCAAAGCATAATAAAATTTAAAGAAGATTAAAATATAACAATGCAGAGACAATATGTCACGAGGTTTTAATCCTCAAAAATCCATAAATTGTATTACACTTTCACTTACTTAGGCGATTAACATAATGTGAACATTTAAAGTCTAAATAATTTAGTCTGGCCTGTTGTCCACCTAGTGGTTAGTGTCCCTGACTGCTACACCGGAGGTCGTGGATTCGATTCACACCCAGAACAAACTATTGTATGTTACGACTGTTTGTTCTATGTCTGACTAATGCATCGAAGGAACTGGCTGAACTTTTCGTCAGTAAAAGTCTGATATTATCTCACGCTCCGCCCAAGGATAGGAATGATTTTTACCCACCAAAAAAAAAACCAAAGATACAGGAGTTACCAGAGAGGGAGAAAAGTTCAAAAAACAAACATTCTTAAGTGTACCTTGTCTAAGACATACTTTCTAATTGACTAAAAGTCTAGTTTTTAAAGAAAAAGATCCCTACAACTATTCCGATCACACAACACACGAGGAAAAAAACTTCGCAAAACGTTTTTCAAATTACCTATACATATATTGTGGTAACAGGAATGAATTTTATTTCCATAATGCGTTACAAATTGAAATTCCGTATCGTACCTTATGCAGGGGCAAAATAGGGTGAAAATACGGGTAGAAACATGTTTATTTCATAGTTGCCGTAGAATGATGACCGCCCAAAACCCTTTCTAAATAGGTGGGAGTCTACGTAAGCAAGCAATTCTCATCTCCGTTACGAAATGTGGCTATTAGGAGCAAATATGCGAGTGGGGTTGCCTACAGGATGTTATTACGTGTACATTTGCCTTGCATTTTGTATTGTATTTTACCTAGTTAACAAGTAAGGTGGAAAAAAATATTTTTCCTAGTTTTTGAATTCCTAGTTTAGGAGTTAGGGTGTCAACATTTATGCGCCATTTATTATTATTGTAACTTGACTGATATTATGTTATGTATGTTATAAGGACTCGTGTTAATAAAGTATTAAGTATTATTTATTTCTAGATACTTACATTTTATTACAGTCTTGAATATTTCTTTACTAAAACAAATTATGAAAAATAGTAACCCACCGGCATTGGGACAGGGTCTAAGTTAACCTAACCTGTCCAAGTCAGGGTGCTCCAAGTCCCATAATAATTGGAAAAAGTCGATTAATATTTGGTGTATAATAAATATAGTAAAAAGTTTGGATGAATGGAAATCCTATATTAATGATATGGCCAAACGCAGATTGACGTGTCATCAACGATGTAGCCACATCGTTTTAGTTGGGCATATCATGAAGTGATCAATTCTAAAATCTGCCTATGACAGGTTATCGCCAAATTTTAATCATGAATCACTTTGAAATCATTATAAACATATATAATTATGATATTCGGTACCGAAAATACAACTTTTCATTTGTGTTCAATATAATATATTCGACAACTATCACACAACGCCGTCTAGTCCCAAGGTAGCAGAGCTTGTGTTACGGGTACTAGACAACTGATAAACATACTTATATATTTCTATATACATACGTATTATAGATAAATTACACCCAGACACAGAACAAATGATAGTGCTCATCACACAAACTTTTGTCCTGGGTGGGAATCGAACCCACGACCTCCGGCATAGCAGTCAGGGTCACTAACTACTAGACTGACAGGCTTGTCAATTTAATACTGATGGTTGCGCCTAGTGCCTGATTAGTAAGCCCAACGCTTTTTTTGGATTTTTTACTTATTGTAGGTACGTCCCTTAACCTAAATTCTTGACATCAAGAGTTTTAATAATACAATTAAGAACATAGAAAAACGAAACTAGGGAAGGATTACCCTATTTTGTTTTACAAATATTCGATCTCTATTTTTCTCCACAATATTACGCAGGTATTAAACCTTCTTCTTGAAATGTTATGTGTATTTGTAAATACCGTATAAAAATCCTTTCAGTTGTTTTTGAGTTTAATAAGAAAATATAGACAAATATGTTAGGTAAGCTTCGTAAGTCAACGTTTTCAAATAATAAAAAATATTTTTTAAGGAATTATAATAACTGAGAAAGCTTCCTTTTCACCGTGTTCCATAGCCTTTTCATAACAAAAATTGTTCGTCAAATCTCATTTACCATTTTCTTTTCAGCAAGTAACTCACTGTAAGAAACAAAATTTCTTTCGTCAATTCTATAGAAAAAGATATGCCGAATAATTTTTTTATGTTTGATTTTCTCTAATATCGGGAGTCGTATATGGATTTTACTTTTAATTTCGGATTTTTTTCCAATGATACTCTTCTCGCCTTAATTAAAGCTACGTAAAAGGGGTGAATAGAAACAACATTTGGTCGTTTTTTTACGTTATGTAAAAATTGTTTGCAGCGTTTATTTTTTTTTTATAAATTCAATATTAAAAACAAAAATGCTTATTAAAACTAAATAACTTGGATTTAGTTTTTATGAACCATTTTTTTTTTCATTCAATCATTTTATACTTGAGATTTAGTAGAGTTTTTCTAAAATTCTTCATTAGGCTAAATTATATCAAAAATTGGTTTTTAAGTATGATTTAATGTTTTTCTAGACTTCAAGGTTATTTTTTATGCTACTGGGGCCCCGGTCCGGTTTCTGAAAGGAAGGTCTGACTCCGGTATGAGGGCTAAGAAGGAATAGGGTGGGTCGCTTAGTCACTAAGAGTCTGACACTGTTTTCCGCTCCGTCCGAGGGTGGGATACGTCATTAGTTAACTTTTCCCACCATGAAAAAGGTCGTTTTTTATAATTATTAACTCATTCAATTCACAATATAAGTCAAAATTTACAAAAAATCGACAGATTGCAACTGTGATAGTGAATACGACAGATTTATATACCTACATATAGCAAGCATTACGATCTGTATGGAAACCAAGCGTGCTATTTTTGACTACCTATTGTGGCGTCACTACAGCACTATTTGTGATGAGAAAATCAAATCGATTCAAAGAAGCCGCCACGTACAGCGTCCCCCTCGCTCCAACCATTTTTACATTTTTAACTGATGTCCGACTAGGGCTGTACTACGATGAGAGACTGACCGCGAAAGTGACCACTTAAGTACGATTTCTGTACGTAAGCTAGGCACGCGTAGTAGTTGCTCTTGCGTTATCTAGGTAGTGAATACGAACATTTCTTAGAAATACAGCAATTATCCTCATTTCTTCTCCGTTTAAATCCTCGTATTAATTTTATCGGCAAACAGCAATGAATAATGATATATTGCCAAACTGGAATATATTAGTATTGGAGAAATAGTATATGCTCGAGTGTCCTACTCGACACCACAAATCAATCACGGTTTGGTCAGCATAAATGTAATGCACCAAACATATAGATATACCCCGTATGATAATGGAGAGACATGACGGATTGGAGAGCTACTGAGCCGGTATTAATGGTGACCGCAATTTGTAGAGCGTTTCTATGACTATTAATAAACGTTATTTTGTAAATTGTCGGTTGTTTTAAAAACTGATCACTGGTTTTTATATGTGGGAAGTCACTAAATAACCCCTATATTCTGGTTGGAGCGTGTCAGACTTAAAATTTAAACCCACCGAGCTCTTTCAGTAACTTTTTGAGAGTGCCACGGTGCTATTTTCGAACAATTTCGCAGCCCATAAGACAAGTGTAATAATCGGGAGGGGATAGTAACAGACTTTACATACTTTTCCTTCTTTGCATTGATTCCGTGACGCCGGGTATAACGCTTCCACATTGCCCCATGGCCCCAGTAGGCTTCGACCCAGCTGGGGTCCTACGGCTTGCTGACAACTTGTGGAGTGAAGTGCCCTATATGTATACTGCGGAGTCAAGAGCAGTGCGAACCTGGTCGGACCAATATTGTGGGTTGCGTTCACGAGGATTTTTCCATCTATCTCACCGATCACAATAGGCCTTTTGAGGAGGTTTGAGCCAGTGACTTTCCTAACTTCGTAACTTTTCTATACGAACATAAACAACAAATACTTATGATATTGTAAGCGATCGTTCATTTTTCCCTACAATTGAAATCTCGACCCTTCCTCTAGTTAGCAGATAAATTAAGGGTCGGCCATTTGGGCGACCTTTTCGTTATATTATCGTGTTGTGTGACATTCATGGAAAACCGAAGGGTCAGCCTATTCATGACCCGGACCTCAAAGTGATATTCGATTTTAATAAATACACATCACTGAATCTATAAAATTACTTGCGTCGTTTACCATTAAAACGTTTTATAATTTCTTTTATCTATACTAATATAATAAATCTATACTAATATAATAAAGAGGTAAAGTTTGTTTTTTTGTTTTTATGTTTTTTTGTTTGTAGGAGGTAATCTCTGGAACTACTGGTCCGATTGGAAAAATTTTAGCAACAATAGAAAGCTGCTTTACTCCTGAGTGACATAGGCTATATTTTATGTACGCGGGCGAAGCCGCTGACAAAAGCTAGTTTTGTAATAAAAAGAAAAAATGAGTTAGTGTTTTGTGATACTAATATACACCGTTAAATTTTAGTCGTTTTAATCCCGAAGAGGGTCGATCCAGTACATGAAACACTATCGATTTGTGTAGATAAAATAAAAAAATGAAGTACTTTTTGTCTAAATCGCTTATTGATATACGCATTTACGAAATTAATTTCTTTAAGTAAACGAGTCATTGACCTTGTAGGTAGTTGTCGGTCGTTGCGTACTAACTACCTACAGGTCATTGAACTCGCCCAGCTGACGTTTACTCAAAGAAATCAATTTAGAAAATGCGTAAATTAATTCGAGTTTTAAAAAAAAGTACTTTCTTTTTTCATTCTAACTTTACCAATCGATAGTGTTTCATGTGCTGAATCGATCCTCCAAGGGATTAAAACGACTAAAATTTAACGGTGTATAAATAACTAGCTATTGCCCGCGGCTTCGTTCCTCGCAACAGAAAAATGTGATAAATGAAGTACTACTCGATCGATTTTGTGCAAACTTCACATAAACCGTCTACTAAATAGTCTGAACAAAGCCATCCTCCTCTCATTCCCTCTGAATGGGCCGTAATCCACCATGCTGGCCCTATACGGATTGGTAGACGTCACAAGTCTTTTTTTGGTTCTACGACATGTCGGTTTCCTCACGATGTTTTCCTTCACCGTTTTAAGAGCAGTGGTGAAATGAAATGAATTACACAAAGTACTGCGCTTGGCTGGGTTTGAACCCGCGACCTACAACTCGTAAGTGGGGGCCGTTAGTCCGTTACCACTCGGCCACCACTGCTCACATTCACATGTACCTATACTGATGACTTTTTTAGTTTTAAGTTGCATGAATTTCACCTTATGACCGTACAAAGGAACAAGGTTCTATTTCAACTTTTCAACATGTTTACAAAAACGGTTTATTTCATATTTTTTTAGAGAAAAACATCGATCCGCTTCGGATTGACAAGGTTGAAGCTTCAGGCATTTTTTAGCAAAATTCCGAAACCTGTTGTTTCTGGCAGGTGTCGTTTGCAAAATGTATAAAAGAAAAAAGAAAAATGTTGTATCTACTTTTTGTAGAAATATGTTAGATATTTGAAGCTAATGCTTTTATTCGTTGTATGATTTCTAAAATATCTTTTACTGTTTAAAGCTTAAATATGATGTAAGGTAAGGAGCGTTTCGTCATCAATATCATCATTTCAATCACATGACGTCCATTGTTGGGCATAATCTTGTCCAAGTGTAACCGCAATGTACGGTCCACCTTGTAATTGTAATCCACTACGCGGGCCCAGTGCGGGTTGGTGGATGTCACATGTCTTCGAATTTTATATAAGAATAAGAGTACTGATAACAAAGGTCCCATAAAATATCTCTAAAACTCATAAGGGCTTTAACTAATAGGTTTACAATAAAAGTTTATGATATCTCAAATTTCTGGTAATCTGCTATTTTCTTTTTATTTCCAAAAGGTGCTTTGTAGTTCTATTTTAATACTTTAAAAACTATCATTTAAAATTTCCACACATCCTTTAATTTGGTCTGATAGAATAAAAAACTTATTTTATTGCTTATTTTATTTTATTTGTCTCTAAAAGTAATACCATAATTCAGGATTTATTTTTATTTACGATACGCGACCGTGTTTCGGACACGAAAGTTCATTTACGATCCAAATATCTCGATCAGGGACAGGACTGATATATGGGATGTACGGTACTATAGATATGCCACATGTAACAGAAAACCGGCTAAAAATGAATCGGACACGCGATCAAAGAGTTCTGTACCGTTATGCTTACAATCATCATAATCATCATTATTTTAGCCGAAAGACGTCCACTGTTGTATATAGGCCGCCCCCAAGCGCCGCCACAACGACCGGTTTTTTTTTTATTGTACCTAAAAATCATCCAATAACGAATCCCGCCCTAGGGCGGACCGGGAAACAGTGTCAGACACTTACTGACTAAACAGCCTACCCTATTTTTTCGTTGCCATATATAACAGGGCCAGATATGTCGGCAACCATGCTCTCTTGCGGATCTTCAATTTTGTATGTACTTATGCAATATTATACTATATTTGTATTAAGTTAAAAAATTGTATTTAGTAAGTAATTATATCATTTTAATTATTAACAGAATATTTAGCTGTTAACTTATTACAGCTAAATATTCTGTGAAATTTATAACCTGTTGCCGTTATTAATTAAATATATCGAGTAAGAAACGGCACAAAAATCGCGCTGGTTTAAAAGCGTTTGCTGTTTATGAGGATCGACTTTCTTGTCTTAATTAATCTCTGGTGTATAACGAGTGTATAAGAGTGTAACGATTTCATATTTACTACGGGTATTTATGTTACGAAGATTACTTTTAATTTTGAAAAGTATAAAATTTTCAAACATACAGTTACTGTTTGTTCGTAAAAAGCAGAATACAAAGTAAATTCTCTCGATTTCTCGACTTGCGAGAATCCATCCTTTTTTGTAATATAAAAACTGCACGCACACAGCGGCTCCGGATAGACTTAAAAGTCGTAAGAGCTTTCTACGCTGCACACAGGCTATTCGGGACCGGCCATCTGCGGAGAGATGTAAGTTGTGGGAAGAATACCACCGCCCGACTTCGTCCAACCCCGGGAACATCTACCACTTGGATGTGAGCTGCGGTGGCCTGTATGGAAAGCAATCAATAGACTGCGCGCCCAAGTAGGCCGCTGCAAACACAACCTGACAAAATGGGGGATTATAGATCTCTGCGACACACAGTGCGAGTGCGGTGTTTCTGATCAAACAATGGCCCACCTATTGGAATGCCCAAAATGTCCCTACACATGCACGCTGGAGGACCTTAAAAATGCCACTGAAGCTGATATAAATGTGGCAACCTATTGGGCCCAAAAACTTTGAGGAAAGCGGAATCCATCGATTCGAAAAGAAGAAGAAGAATATAAAAACTAATCTACATCAGCTGTAGATACTGAACTAAGTATAATAAACTAACTTAGTTATGGCTACATTTGTCAATCGTTTTATATTTTACATAGAAATAGATACAGCGAAAAACTAATTGGCTGAGAAGGTGAACATGGCAAGTACAAACATTGGTTTAGTGAGGCACCGAGAACGATAAGGCAACACCAGTACATCAACGAACACAACAACAACATAGAAAGGTCTAGAAGGCCCGGCTTGTCTGTTCCGCGGTTCAGTTTTATACATTACTAGCGACCCGCCTCAGCTTCACACGGGTGTAATGGTGATATCAAATATATTATGCTTGTATTATACCTGTAAACCTTCGTCTTGAATCATTCTATCTATTAAAAAAAAACACACATTAAAATCCGTTACTTATTTTTAAAGATCTAAGCATACATAGGGACAGCGAGAAGCGACTTTGTTTTAAACCATGTAATTAAGCGAAAAACAATCAAAGACATTAAACCTCTAGGCTAATAATTTTTTTTCGATTATTTTAAAAATCGAACCTTTGGATAAATATCACTACTGATGAGTTGATCTAAATTCGAATTCTATTCTATTCAAAGACATTTAAAGCTAGAACAACACTGCGCGGTCGTCCGCCACTCGCGCTTTACTGGGCTCATCCGTCTCCATATATTTTATATGAAAGATACACTTGCTCCACACTCTAGATCGCCAGGGGCTACCGTTGAGCGTAGTTCTATCTTTATACGTAATTCATGAATGATTATCGTCAATATGCTTGTAATGTATGCATGATAAAAAAAATCCTGACACATCGCACGCAGAACAGACATTCGCTGGGGCCGAAGAGTTCTGTAGTGGCGACCGAGTACCGGAAGACCTAGCGTTGGAAGGCCTCCCACAAGGTGGACGGATGACCTGGTTAGTGTTGCTATATTCTTTCGGCTGAATTGATGATGATGATTTCCTGACTTTTACCAAAGTCAGAAAATGTCAGGTTAGGTTAGCTTAACTTCGCTTCCAATACATCATCATCAGCCTTTTAATGTTCCCACTGCAGGGACACAGGCCTCTTCTCATTAGGAGAGGGAATGGGCCATAATCCACCACGCGGGCCCAGTGCAGATTGATGGATGTCACAGGTCTTCGAATTTTTGGTTCTAGGACATGCCGGTTTCCTCACGATGTTTTCCTTCACCGTTTTGAGAGCAGTGGTGATGAAATAAATTACACAAAGTAGTGTGCCTGGCTGGGTTTGAACCCGCGACCTACGACTCGTAAGTCGGGGCTGTTACCACTCGGTCACCACTGCCCTTTAGCTTCCAATACGTTCAGCTTCAAATATTTTTATCACTGGTTGTTCAGAAGACATGTCTTTCTGTTCCTACCTGTCTAGTGTACAATGTTACTGTTGGAGGTACATTGGAGTCCCGAGCCCTGCACTTGTGCAGAGCAACCTGTTGCTTCAATGTATTTCTTTACAAGTGCAGTCGACTCTAGGAAATACGAAATTTAACTTTCTATTTTAACTATATTATTGCTATGACTTTATGAAAAAAACTGTACGAAATTTTCTTTAGTTTCATTTTGTGTAAATGTTTTTATCGTAAAAAGAGTCAGAATGAAATTATTGTCAAAAAAACTGCTTTTTGACGCCATTTTTCCAATATGGCGGCGCAAACGACAAAAATACGAGGTGGTAAAGTTGAAATTCGGGAAGAGCACATGAAAGTCTATACACCGTTAAATTTTGGTCGTTTTAATTCCGTGGAAGCTTGAACCGGTACATGAAAAACGATCGATTTGTAAAAATAAAATTAAAAAAAATGAACAACTCTTTCTTCTTAAACTAAAATTTAAATATACAAGACTATGCCATCCAATCTTGAGTCGTACGCAACACAAATCTATTAAAAGAAAGACGGAAGGAAGAAATGCTCATTATTTTGCGTTTTTCATTTTCATTGTCCGGAACCCTAATGCGAAAAAGCAATCATAGCATATCATTCATTCTTTCTGTTTTGTTTAGTACCAAGAGAAACTACAATAATAGAGTAAAATTAACTTTAGAACGGTGAGGATAAGAACGTTTGAAGGTGTTTTTTTTTTTTTTTAATAATAGTTTTAAACAAGCCATCAAAAGTGGCGTAACATTAAATTTTTCGCAGTTTGCGAAGTATTTGATGTTACGCCACTTTTCAAGTTAAATAACTTTGTGTAGGCGTAACTCACACAATTTTAATTATCTTTTTCATAAAACTATGGAATTATGAAGCTCTTTTATTACAAGATAGTAGATACATTTTTTAATAAACAAATTTAAATTAAAATCTTTCAAACAAAGCACAATTATCATTAAATACTAAAAGGCTTTTTTCTACACTTCCTTTCAAAGTCATGTTTTATAGGCTTTTTATACATAGTTGTGTTTTGTTGCAACTCTTTAAATTCACTTGTTAAAGATTAATAAATTATTTCAAATGTCCGAATAATCGAATTTACTCATGTCGAGAAATATATGTGTGTGTGTGTAAAAGTGAGTTATTTAGTCCCGAGAAATTGTTTAGCGACCGAGCAGAGCGAGGTAACTAATAGTTCGAGGGACTAAATAACTCTTTAACGCCACTGTGCTTTTTGATAAGTATATATAAGTACAAACTGAAATGGATAATATATAAAACGTTTAAAAATAATACACAAGGTTTAAATCATCAGGCGCACCAACGGTTTCAAAGGTAAAATTTTATATCCCAACATAACGTACTCTTGGGATCACTTCCGACATTTCCACGAGAAAAGTCACGGGCAGAAGCCGTTGGAATACATTATAAGCGGTCAACAGAGTTGCGCGTGACGCTAATGCAACATTGGTGTTGATCTTAAAAGGGTTATTGAGTGTCAAGGCTGGCGAATAGCTAGCTTATCGATGTCCTTGAGAGTGCCTACCAATACGTTCTATAATACTCCTGACTATGTTTAGATCACGATCTCAATAGAGATTAAAAGTGCATTCCCAAACACCTATCTGCTTTGTTCTCATATGATTTGACTATTACATGTTTGCTGTATTAACTTTAAAAGAGACTTTGACCCCTGAGTTTGTTTCGGTGATTCTTCTTAAGGTAGTCAGCTAGGAAACACCTGACTCATCTAGTTTAATAAAAATAATAATAAGCATTCATTTGCAGACATTGAAGTCCATAGAACATTTAAAGTGATAAAAAAAAATTACGTGTAAAATTGTTATGGAAAAATATATATCATTTATCATTATCATTTTATCAGGAGATACTGCAGTAGACAAGTGTGTGGGCAAACATAGGGAGATCCGGCCCCGGTATGTAGAGCTAAGAAAGAACGGGGTAGCTTTTTAGTTAGTAAACGTCTGATACTATCTCCCGCCCCGCCCAAGGGCGGAAGTTGTCATTGGATGATCTTAGTCACTATAAGAAAAAACCTGAGGGAATTCAGGCGCAGGATCAACAGCTTTACAGTATTAAAGATATTTGTTGAATATAAATGATTTCTAATTATAAATACCGGCCTTTTAATCTCTGTAGACCTTTCAGTCCCTTATAAGATGGCCAACATTTTTCTACTATTGAATCTATACTTATGAACTCAGGGCCTACTCTCGACGTGGTTTGTTATTTCCTTTGTTAATAGCTACAAGAGTGCTCACGTCACATTGAATGGCCGCGAGCCATGTCTGTCGCATTATTCTGTTCAATAGATCTGACCACTGAGCTCTGTCAGAAGCCTATGAACCCACCAAAGAGTGCAGCGAACCGTTTCAAAGTACCCAAAAATCGTAGCTCGACGGGCTTGAAAATAGGGAATAATGTTTGTACATCTGAATTGAATATGTCTCACACAATTGGGCTTGGCTGATATTGTTCTGTTTCTTACAAAATGTTTAAATGATTTTTGCAAATTAGCTTCAATTTTGACATTTCAAAAGTGCCTGTAAATGGTCTATTTGAAATAAATGATTTTGAGTTTGAGTTTATCATATTTAAGGTTCTGTTCCCAAAAGGTAAAAACTGAACCCTATTGCCAAAACTGCCGTATGCGTTTTTACGATATAAATGGCCGTATCTTCCCTTTCAGTTAACTTAGAAATTTGTTTTTTGACAGTTTCTAGGGTCTGTAGACTTGGGTATAAAGTTTAAATTTCAACTTGATACCTCAACACATTCTCTAGATAAAGGGTTTTGACGGACAGTCAGACGGACAACAAAGTGATCCAATAAGGGTTCCGTTTTTTTCGATTAAGGTACGGAACTCTAAAAAACTATTTATTATTGGAATCCAAAATTTTATTATTGAAGTCAATGATATTCTAATACTAATCCTAGCACGAGATTTTTATATAATAGCTATAAGTAGGCCTAAGAATAGTCCGTACGCTATTTTTTACTCTCTTTCCCTCACCCTATTTTTTTCTTTGATAGCTTTTATGGCGGAATAAATTTTGCCGGGTCAGCTAGAAAATTATAATAATCTAATAAATTAACAGAAGGTCTGTATACACTGTGAGAGAGAAATGTGGTCAGATTGTGGGCGGCCAGTTTATGATCCACTTAAATAATAATTAGCGAGACTCTATAGAGAGTTCGGTTCACCACGAAATGGAAAATTCATTTAAATAAATTATTATTTCCACGTAATCCTCAAACAATTAAACACATGCAGACATAATAGTGAAGTTAAGTTCATTGAAACACTTGCCTTTGCACTTCATAATGTCACCGTTTGAGTACGGTTTGTATATATTGCTGTCGTATATATATACAACTGTATATGTATAAATAAAATTGTAGTGTCTGTTTGTGATTGTAAAAAAAACGAAACTTATAAATAAACATTCCCTTACTGGATCCACCAAGCGGGCCCAGTGCGGATTGGTGGATGTCACATATCTTCGAATTTTATTATTCGATTATTATATTCGATTTTTTATATGCATATGGAAGCTATGGAGTTTCCTTGCGTGACTGAATTAGGAATGAAGATATATCAGCAGAAGAAACTAACTAATTTCGTAAACTAGCATTTACGGAAATGTGACTAAAAAGCATTGTTGGTACCTACTGTGTTAGGAATTTGACGTGGACGAAGTCGCGAGCACAAGCTAGTACATTATAATTATTAGAATGTTAGCAATTAAATTATTACATTAGCAATTATAATTATTTCATTAGCAATTATAATTATTTCATTAGCAATTATATTATTACATAAGTAATTATAATTATTACATTAGCAATTATATTATTACATTAGCAATTATATTATTACATTAGCAATCATATTATTACATTAGCAATTATATTATTACATTAGCAATCATATTATTGCTTTAGCAATTATCATCATCTTTGTCCCAACTAGCTTGGGTCGGTTTCCATTGTAACCAGATGCAGCTGATTATCCGTGTTTTACGTGGAACGGCGGCCTATCAGACTTTACAACTCAATTATGGTCAGCGCTTGGATAGACTGATGGTAAGGGTCAACGCTGCGTTAAACGGGAGCCCGCGCTGGCATCGACGCGGGCCAGTTGTCGGGATACTCATCCCGTGTAGTTTGTGGTGGTGTAGCGATAACCAGATTATTACCTGCACAGTATCGCTAGTTCAACTTTAACAGTGTGCATGTAGTCATATCGATGAACAAATTAAATGTATTATTACGTAGCAAAAGAACGCGCGGCGAGCTCGGATGGAAAACTTCTGTAAGAGACCGCGCCGGTTCACGCTTAACGCTGCGTTGGCCCTCAGACTTTTTGGCTGCTGACCAACGGTTTAACGTGCTTTCACTGTAAGTAATGTCCTAGATAAAAAAAAGTACATATACATTGAAAAATTAACATTGGTACTTGCACGGTATCAAAATTATTCGTAATTAGCGACCCGCCCCAGCTTTGCACAGGTACTGATATTAAATAAATTATGCATGAATTATACACATAAACCTTCCTCTTGAATCACTCTATCTATTAAAAAAACCGCATCAAAATCCGTTGCGTACTTTTAAAGATCCAAGCATACATAGCGGTAAGCAACTTTGTTTTATACTATGTAATGATTAAACAACAATAGTCGGAAAACTTTACTCAACAGTAAAGCCTACCTTGATGTCCTTGTCGCTATCAAAAAACCCATATCAAAACTCTGTTTTACGGATCAAAATAAAAGGTTTGTTACATTTTTTGTAGCTTTCATATCAATATGTAGGTTGGGGAATATTATTACTGAGCCCCTTGAAATACATTAAAAAACTGATCCTTCGGAAAAATATATAATTCGACTTCGCAGCCTCGTAACAGTATTTAAAAAAAATATATAATAGTCTATATGTATAAAAGGATAAACTGACAGGTAAACTGACACAGCTGAAACTACTGGGCCCGGGAGCGTGAAATTCTGCACAAGGCTTCCGTTTACGACGTAGGCGAACACAATGAAAGGGTTTTTCAAAACTCAGCTCCTAAAAGGATGAAATGGGGGTCTAACGCCGCCGAGATTCCGATTCCGATTTCCGGCCACTGTAGGCGCGGGCTTGTGGATGGCGAGCAATGGGTAGCTCGCCGTCCGATCGTCTGATTTTAATGAATATTTTCCTTATTTGAATTTATTTGTCAATGAAAACTTTTTATTTACGTTCTTGTAAACCAAAATACCCTATAAAAAAAACGCTTAATATTTTATAACCTACTAGCTGGTACCCGCGACTTTGTCTGCGTCTATTTTCGCAATGAAAGGTAGCCTATGTCCTTTCTCAGGGTCTAAAGATTGTCTGTGCCAAATTTCATCAAAATCGTTTGAGAGGTTTAAGCGGGAAAGCGTAACAGACGGAGTTACTTTCGCATTTATAATATTAGTATGGATGCGAGTCTTTGTAGGTATGTAGACTTCGGTTGTTTTAAAAGGGTTTAAAGTTTCCTCTCAGCGGCGAGGTTTACACACTTTCGTGGTCTCCCTCTTACTATCGCCCCAGCCCCGGGCTGTGCGTACCTAACCCACTCAAGAGCCCTTGAACTAGTTTCACCCCTTATGCTCGGGTGAGCACCTTAAGGGGCAGATATACGACTTTTGAGAATATAAAATCCAACAGCAAGTCTAACGACTAGTCGGTATGCTTTGAAAAAAAAAATTGTTAAACTAGACTATTTTTCTTATAATTTGGTTAAAAATATTGTCATTTTTTTTTTATTGAACTTCGTGTCATTCATTTTCAAAGTTACATCGAAAAAAGTGATGATCAGACAAAAATCATTGGGTGTATTTTTAAGGAACTTCACAGTCTAAAAGATAATTTAACTATCAATATTTTGATATACGGTTTTTGTTTAATAAATGAAGCTCAAATTCTTATTTGATTATTCTTGATGCGCGGGAAGTGACGCTAGCTGCTCTTTTGTTCGCTCAAGGTCGCTGGCGTATACCTGCCCCTTAACTGTGCATGTTCGTCTCGCTGTTAGCCGAAAGCTGGTAAATTGATGTTAGCGTCTAGACAAGATAATAAATATTTAACACAGGTTTTTAAGATTGTTGTTCTAAGAGACGTTTCTAATTAGTTTCAATCATCATCATCATCATCATCAGCCTTTAGCCTTTTTTTAATGTTTCCACTGCTGGGACACAGGCCTCCTCTCTAGGAGAGGGAATGGGCCATAATCCACCATGCAGGCCCAGTGCAAATTGGTGGATGTCACATCTCTTCGAATTTTTAGTTCTAGAACGTGTTATTAGTTTCAATAAAAGAAAAAATAGATTTTTTGTCAAGAATCATTTATTAAGGGTCTCGTTAAGTTAAAAATCAGCGTCAATTACCTGCTATGTCATTGTTTGGCATTTTGCTAACATTTATATGGCGTAGCCGTGAGACACGTACAATGTTATTTTTTAATTTATGAATCTACATTAGGTTTGTGGGTACAGTGTCCCAAATAAATATGTTTTATTTTCTTTTTTCTTTATATTAAATTATGTACACAAATAAAAAGTTGAAACATGTTAAAACGGAACACCGGTGTGTGTAAAGCTGCTTTTTGGCTGATTTGAAGTTGGTCAAATATTTAGACTCTTACCACAGTGGCCGGTTCGAGGTGTCTTGTGGAAAGACTTGGTGGAAACTTTTACTCAGCAGTGAGAATAATAGGCTGAATCATTACATAGTATATAACAAAGTTGCTTTCTGTCCCTATGTATGTTTGGATCTTTAAAACTACGCAACGGATTTTGATGCAGTTTTTTCTAATAGATAGAGTAATTAAAGAGGAAGGTTTATGTGTATAATACACGCATAACATATTTAATATCACCATGGCACCTGTGCGAAGCTGGGGTGGGTCGATACAAAAAAAATAAAACTATTTAGTTCAGAAAATACTTCATTTGTTTTTCAGCTTGAAACGTCAACAAGTTCAATTCCAATATAAGAAAATCTCGTGTCACACTAATCGATGGTCATAATCTTACTAATATTATAAATGCGAAAGTTACGATGTTTGTTACTCAATCACGCCAAAACGGCTGGACGGATCTGGATTAAATTTGGCACAGGCATAGGATACACTTCAGAACAGGATATAGGCTACTTTTATCCCGGAAACCCCAACCCCAGTACCACGCGGGCGAAGCCGCGGACAAAAGTTAGTGTTTACTAAATGATAAATGAAATGATATTTATTTTGCAAATTATTGTCATTTTTTTTTTGTCAGTTTAAACTAGATGAGTCCGGTGTTTCCTAGCTCCAAACACCTCTGAAACAGCTTGACCAACTTTCATGAAATTATTCGTTTTTTTTTGTAGGTCCGATGACAGCTCTTAAGCTATTTTTTACTCTCCTCTCTGGGGATAGGAGTGCAAAAAATATCAAGGAATAAATTAAGGTCGGGAGTAGGCCCCGACCTCATATTATTCTTTGATAATTTATACGGCAGAATATTTCTTGAGTTATTTATATCACGATTTTTTTTAAATGTTTGTATTTAGTTCTTTATTTATTCATTTACATGATGATATACCTACATTTAATTATTATACTAATAATAACCTAAATAACATACATTATGTTAATATCTATATCCATAACAGACTTTGAGCCTTCCAACCTATGCATCTAACTGATCTGCCCCAAATTGTTTTCATTGGAAAAGCAATATAGCGAAGACGGTTCCAAAAACATTCAAATTAAGCTTTAAAACAAAAAAAAAAAAAGGAAATTTCCCTCTATGTAAATTTCCAACAAATAAACAAAATGTATTTCTTTTTTTAGGCGCAGTAACACACGGCGGTCATCCGCTAGTTATACAAAGCTATATATTAAAAACAAACACAGTAGGCCCCCGCTTAAAGCCGATCGTCCACTAGTAACTAAACTGAGTTAGTTTAGCTTAGCACGCATAGTTGAGTCAGTTTATTATACACTAGCTTTTGTCAGCGACTTCGACCGCGTACATAAAATAAAGCCTATTTCACTCAAGAGTAAAGCACCTTTCTATTGTTGCTAAAATTGTTCCAAACTGACCAGTAGTTTTAGAGATTTCCTCCTACAAACAAAAAAAAACAAAGAAACAAAAAATAAAGTTTACCTCTTTATTATATTAGTGTAGATGTGCGGCCACCGCAAACTTATGCAAGCTTTTTTTACGAACGGAAAAATCATCCAATGACAAATCCCGCCCTTAGGCGGAGCAGAAAATAGTGTCAAACTTTTACTGACTTCACGACCCACCCATTCCGATCTTTCACTTCCGCATGAACTTATGGCCCCAGGAGGCTTCGACCCTCCTGAGCCCCTACAGTATGCTGAAAATACCTTGCAGCGTGCGGGAACAGTGCGCGTTGTCGATGACTTGGGCTTAATTTGGACGATTACCGAATGGTCGGAAAGCGAGCTACCCGTTGTTCGCCGTCCACAAGCCTGTGCCTACGGTCGTATTTACGAAAAACTGACTAACTAAGCGAGCGAAGCTAACCTTAGTTTCGTTGGTAGTGTACGATAGGCTTAAGGGTTGCCATCTTATTTGCTCCAACGAGGCTCCTGATGAAGGTCCGAACTCTTTACATACGTCCTCTAAACTTGCATTAAGTTTTTACGTCAAAACTCCATTATAGTGCGGAAATAATTGAACCCGAAAATGTAATTTCAACTTTTAGAAAATCGTGAAAAAAGTTGTTATAACAATTAATTACTGTTTTTTACCTATTAACTTTCTTGATTACCGATCATTAAACTCGCGTTTAAATGTTAAAGTCTTTTGTTCCCATTTCTTTGGACTTACTTAGGCGTTAAAAACGGGTATTTCGAGATGAAAACCAACGCTTCACGAAAGACGGGAAAGTGAAAGATTTATTTGAATTATGATATGGTTTTATGGTTAATTTTATTTTTAAACTCGCTTACATTTTTATCTATATTTCCATAGTTTTACTTGAGCAAACATGTTTACTAGAAGTATTTCAAATGGGAAATCAAAGCCGTACAAATGTGTCGAACATTATTTCGAATTAATTCGACACGTTGTGGTCTTTCTTGTATATTCCGAATCACTTCCAATATATATTAATGCCAGAAAAAAAAACATTCAGTTCCGGGTAGCCTACAAATCGATACATAGTATAAAACAAATTCCCTGTCCCGCTGTCCCTATGTATGCTTCTATCTTTAAAACTACGCAACGGATTTTGATGCGGTTATATTTAATAGATAGAGTGATTGAAGAGGAAGGTTTATATGTATAATTGCAACTAAGCAGCTAAATCACCTAAAACCGGGGCGGTTCACTAGTAATATATAAAACTTCGTTGTAAGTGTCTGAGGTAAATTTAACAAAAAAATTATCGTTTGTCAAATTACACGTTTTAAAATAAAAGTTTATCTGGTGGATTTGTTTACAAAGCAAATTATTTGAAAAGCTTATTGTTGTATAATGACGAAATGATCATGTTTTTGCCAAGTGAAAATTTGTAAACCAACTGACAGGATAGGTACTTACTAGAAATATCCAATTACGATTCGTAAGTAGTTTTAGCGTATAGAAACTGTAGGGCTCAGCACAATAGACCTTTGTTTGATCGAGGGTTCCATCGATATCAGTCGTTTTCAACAGACAATCGGACGACTCTATAGAAGTCTTTGTACCAAATAGCCGGACGATGGGTAAAATGGCGACCGTATTACATATCACCAGATTATTGCAACCGCCGGAAGTTTGTAAAGAAATCGTATAAACTATGTTAACTTTCGTACTTATTTCAGACATATATTTGTTTTATTGATATAGAAAAAAAGAAAAATATTTTATTTGACACATAGACACACAATACAGGAACCAGATGCAGACATATATGATAAAAAGGTAAAAAAAAAATTGTGGCTGCGCCAAACAGGTCAGAAAAATACCAGGCAACTACGAAGTAGTAGCCCGACGCAGGTTTTCAACTGAACCTTATCTATATATCAGTTGGCTCTCTCTTCTATTCTCTTATCTTTTATGTAACAGTCATTTGCGTCGATAAGAAAGCAGCAGAAATAGATCCTTTTTACTAAGACAACGCGCCCGGCGTCTCCAAGGCGGTCTTAGAGAGAAGGATTGAGTCTCAACAGCGGAAACATTGAAAGGGTGATTATGGGTAGGTATATGCATCCAAAATTATGTTACATCTATAAAAAGAAAGAAAAAGATGGCGTAAAGAGTTAACAATCTTAACATAGTATAAAATAAAATATGCAATAAACATTCCTCCTCCTTGCGTCGTACTCTTCAATGCTGTAAGTCATGCCTGCTCCATCACTTTCAATCGTATTACCATGAGAATCTTCCATCTGTTTCTGTCTCAGGGGTAGTGAAGAGCATTGTATACCGTCGAGTCAAAGCGTGAGGGATTTGATCGGACTAACGTAATGGGCTGAACCCACGAAGCCTTTTCCCGTCACTATGAGCTTTCAAGGTGCCACTGTCTTTCCTTGAAATGTGACCGAAGTATTGCAGAATATTGTGAAGATACTCAGACAAAAACCGCGGAGAGTTTTTAATCATAATCTTTTATCATTACATAGTATAAAACAAATTCACTTCCTGTCCCTATGTCGTTAAAACTACGCAACTGATTTTGATGCGGCTTTTTTAATAGGCTGATTCAAGAGGAAGGTTTATATGTATTACGAGCTTTTGTCAGCGGCTTCGCCCGCGTACACAAAATATAGCCTATGTCACTCAGGAGTAAAGCAGCTTTCTATTGTTGCTAATTTTTTTCCAATCGGAACAGTAGTTCCAGAGATTACCTCCTACAACAAAAAAACAAAGAAACAAAAAAACAAACTTTACCTCTTTATTACATTAGTGTACATTCATCATCATTATCAGCATTTTTAATGTTCCCACTGCAGGGACACAGGCCTCCTCTCTAGGAGAGGGAATGGGCCATAATCCATCACGCGCGCTCAGTGCGAATTCTTGGTTATCGAATTTTTGGTTCTACTTAGGACATGCCGGTTTCTTCACCGTTTTGAGAGCAGTGGTGACGAAATAAATTACACAAAGTAATGTGCCTGGCTGGGTTTGAACCCGTGACCTACAGCTTGTCGGGGCCTTTACATGTATAATATATTTAATATCAGCATTGAACCTGTGCGAAGCTGGGGCGCTAACCAAAACGTGGACGAAGCTAGCAGAAACTAGTACATTATAATTATTATTATAGAAGCGGGAAAATGTATTGAAAACTGAAGTAGTCCTGTGTTCAATACGCTTGAGCCATAATAAAAGGGCAGGTAGCCGATCCATCATTTATTAATCGACAGTCCATTTCCTTGAGGCCACCGGCAATGGGTCAAAAATTTATCAGATCTTGCACTGGACATTTTGTTTATAGTTTGTAAATATGGAGAGATTTTTTTGAAATTTACTTATGTTTGTAAAAACACTGGCCAAGCTTGAGTCGGACTTGCACATAATGGGTTCTGTACTAGACTAATGAGATTGATATTTTGATGGAGAGCAGTTGTGGCCGAGTAGTAAAGGCCCTGACTTATGAGTTGTAGGTTCAAACTCAGCCAGGCGCATTACTTTGTACAATTTCCTAGAACCAAAAAAACCGCGCTGGGCCCGCGTGTTGGATACTGACCCTTTTCCTCTCCTAGAGAGGTGGCCTGTGACCCAGTAATGGGAACCATGTGTGGCATGACGGGTGATTCTTTGAAACCGAGAAAACGTCTCATTCATTTGGCCAATCTTTTGTACCTTTCTATTTCGTGTCGTAAGCAGCTGAGCGCAAATTATCGCCTTTGACATATATAGTGATCAGGGAGATCTAATAATTATGCAATTATAAAATCAAACTATAAACAAAATACTAGGCTAGACAAATACGACACCCTCATATTTTATTAACATAGGTTTCATAGAATTACCCTCTTACGGTTTATAACATATAGCCCGTTGTCAGACGGACAAACTGATGGACGGCAGGACAACGGAGGTTAACTAATAGGGTCCCGTTGGACCCTTACGTTACGTAACCCTAAAAAAAAGGCTGAAACCGAAAAAGCAGGCGGCTCGTAAAGGACGAACATTTTACATAGTTTGTTTCCCTTTACTATTCGCCAGGTGATTAACTTGGCTGTAGGCATCATCAATAATAATTCCCTTTCTAGGGGGAAATAAAGAGCTACCATCACACTTTTATATAACAAAATGCTCAAGGAGTTGGCAGCAAACTGTAGGGCCCCAGCAGGGTCAAAGCCTCCTGGGACCATGTTGATGCGAAAGCGTATTACCAGGGCCCTGGGATCAAGACAAGGGAAGAAAGAGGTAGGTTGTTTAGTCAGTAAGAGTCTGACACTGGTTCCCGCTGCTCCCAAGGGCGTGATTTGTCACTGGGTGATTTTCACCTGAAATCCACTTGTGTTCCTATAGTCATTATAGCGAAATTGGGGGAGGTCCAATGTCTAACAATAGACGTCTTTCGGCTGAAATGATGATTGTGAACTATGAGAAAAGCCTTTCTAATTCGAAAAAAAGCTTGCGAAAGAACAAAGTGTGGTCAATAAAACATATTCTACTAAATCGAACAGCTATCGTATCCAATAGAGCGTATAAGTTGAATGGTGCGGTATCAATAAACTATGTAATTAGGATACAGGTAGGGGCGTACCTTCGAACTCACTGACCTCATTCGAGACAGCGTACCCATGTGGGTTCGGGTGTTATAAAGAACAGAAATACGTAACTATATACTAGTTACATGACCCCTTACGCCGTTCCAGTTACATCTTACAACGACGTAGACATATTTATTGGCTTTTTTATTTGTTATTAATGTTAATTCGAATGTACTCTGTTCTTTATGAGTAAATCAACTTTGGGCCTTCATAATGTACGCATGAATAAAAATATACAACTATAGAAAACTGCACATTTAATAAAGATTCTAAGTGACGATTTTTTCTTCAAAATCTTTTAAAGTTTAAAAACAGAAACATATTTTCTGGAACAAGTATTCTGGAATATTAGAGTAAACGGTGGAATTACCAAACGGGAACGGGATTTTCAGACGTTATTTCTCTTTTTTCGCGTTGCTAATTCATCAAACATTGTGTTCAACGAAACCACAAGTTTTTAAATCATGCTCAAGTGGACAATTAATGAGTGGGGAAGGGTCTACTTAAACAAGAGACAAGATGTCTGATTTGAGTTCTGATGTTTCAAACGTTCTTTTAAATGTTTTTTCGAAACGAATATTCTATGAGTATACTAGCTTCTGTTTATACTAGTTGGAAAATTGGTTTACCCCTTTAGTGGTGGAGATTCATAAATTCCGAATGTTTACTCCATATAAGGAATCTACCTGCTAAATATTAAGTTGGTAGGTTTTTTTTATGGTAGGTAAAAATCATCCAATATCGAATCACGACTTTGGGCGGAGTGGGAAACGGTGTCAGACTCTTACTGACTAAAAAACCTACCCCTATACTACGTTACCATATATACCAGGGCTAGAGCCTTTCATATGCAAACCCTTGGCCCCAGTTGGCTTCGACCCTTCTGCAGGATCCCTACAGTTTGCTGTCAACTCCTTGAGGCGCGCGGGAACAGTGCGCGCCGTCGACAACTGAGCTTGGTCCGGACGGTTACCGGACGATTGTAGGTATTATAGTTTCTGAGATTTCGTGATTAATCAGTGGGTGGTATTTCACTTATATATATATTTATTAGATATGTGCTTCATCAACTGTAGACAAGGACGCTAAAAATAAAACGCTATATATAAAAAATCTGATGATTTGAATGAGTGTCACGTTTCAGTTTTACAATGCTTTTCAGGAGAAAACGGAATAATCGAACAATTAAATAAGTGAAGCAGAAATATGAAAGCAATAAATGTGAATACGTTTCCGTTTCCTGAGAAGAATCGTTTGGAACACAATTTCATATAATTAATTGAATGATACATGGTATTTTCCTTTCTATAATAATCTCAACCGATTACGTAATAAGAGTATCACTTATTTTTAAGGGGAGAGTGGACCCACCCCCGCTCTAACCACAACTCCGTCCCCTCTTAAAAATATCAATAGCCCTCTTATCTTCCGTCCAGTATATAAAATTAAAAATAATGTTATTCAGGAAACAGTTTCCGGGTGTAATTTATCCATATTTATTTTTAATAAAAGTAAATGTGAAGGCAACTTTGTTTGATGAAATTTGGTAAGGAGGAAGCCGGAACTGACAAGGATGGAGGACATAGGCCGTGTTGACCGACATTCATGCGAACGCAGTCGCTGACAAAAGCTAGTCTTTTTTTAAATCTATATAAACTAGTGCTTAACTGCGATCCCGCCTGATAATAAGCAGAGATGCAATCGTTGATGGTGAGGCGAACTAGTTTATAAGGATCCTATTCACTCTAGCATTGAAGGCACTAAATTATTATCGGACAGCCAACAGGCAAACTGCTTCAGTCCCTCGAAGTACGTGGTATACTCCATAATACCCAGTACCCATACACAAGCTCTGCTTAGCTTGGGACTAGACATCGTTGTGTGACAGTTGTGGAATATATCATATTGTTATTATACTAGGTATATTAATAATGTATTTAGCAATGTTTCAGTATGTTTATCAGTTGTCTAGTACTCATTACACAAGCTCTGCTTAGTTCGAGACTAGAGACTAGATTGCGTTGTCTGAATATTATAGAATATAATTATTTTATCATATTATCATAGTTTAGTCATTTGCTTTAATTAGTTATTTGACTTTAGTAATTAATTTCATTTAAGTGTTTGTAAACGTGCCCTGGTTGACAATAAATTAATTTAAAGTTTAATTATTTCACGGCATTATGGTCGGGGTGTCCCTGACGAGTCGTATGTAAATAGCCCTTTTAACGGGATCTACTCTATTCTATAGCTCAAGACAAAAGGGTCGACTAGTTCAAAAATAACTAATAAGTGACTAGCGTATTCATTTACTATGTAAATAAAAGTATTTTAGTACTTCTTCGCTCATTTTCATTGTTATTTATTATAAGTTTTTAATTAATAATTTTTCTGTTCGTGTTTAGTTATCTCCTTCAAAAAGCTGACTGGTTTGCATATAAAAATGTGTGAATTCGGGGATGATTTTAAAATTTAAATAAACGATTGGATCTGTTTGGTAGCGCTGCAATCGGGATTTCCATTTTTTCTAATAAAATATATATTTTGTTTGTCATAATGGCCAATTAGACACTAGGCGGAGGGCTTTGTCCAGCAGTGGACGTGTTTCGGCTGAAATTGTTTATGTGATGAGTACGATAATTAATTCTGTATTTGGCTAAGTCTGGGTAGTATAAATATTTTTATCTGTTGTCCAATACTCATAAAACAAGCTCTGCTTAACTTGGGACCAGGCAGCGTTGTGTGATAATTGTGGAAAAAATATGACAGTTGGTAACATACATACAAGAAGTACAGTGTTGCCCAGTAGTTGCCTTTTGGAGGTATGATAGGCAATCGCTTTATGTAAAACATGCGTATTCAGCCGGATCCAGTTAGAATAGTAGTTGACCCTAGGCTAGATAGGAAAATGGAAGAAGCTAGATGGGAAAATGAAATGAAATGATTATATTGATCATTTGTCATTTCAATTCATTGGAAAATTCACTATGTAACTATTTACGGAAAACAATTCAAATAGCTAAGCAAATAGTGTCAGTAGTACACAAAAGTTAATTGGATTTTCGATTTTTCATACACTGAATTTCGTTTTATTCGTGTGCAGGTAAGCACTTGTCAACTATGTCACCTGTTTTTATTTTATTTGCTATAGAGTAAATACTTGACTGTGATCCCACGTAATGGTAAACAGTGATACTATCGTTGAAGGTTAGGCGCACAAGTTTAATTTAGGTAAGTAGGTAATTTAAACTAGGTTTTGATGATAAGCGATAGATGTCATCCACCAGGGATTAAGCTTGCTGGAAGTAACATATTCCCTCTTGTCTTAAATGCTCCCATCTTGTAGCTATCAGGAAAGACAGACTTCATTAGGGATTTTACCGTTTTTCTGAAATTACAATGTTCCCAAAAAGCTTTGTGCGTATGGGGTATGGGGGAGGGGGGTGTGATGTCCACCATGTTTTAGTGGCACATCGTCCTGTGTAAGTGTGTAGTCCGTTAGTAAATAATAATAATTGTTTACTGTTGCAATCACGTATAAGCGAAATCCTGACTCCTGAGCTAGATTAGATACCTGTATTTCAGGGACCAGTGACTTTTCCATTTTTGATAATGAATCTGGCTTGTCTTTATTTTCGTGCAATTCCGACGCTCAATTTTCGGAGTACAACCGGTTGAAAAGGGACAAGTTGGTAGTTCGACGTCGATGTTCAAGACTTTGAAGCTCAAAGCAGTATTTCTATTTCCGCTGAAAGCAATCATTTGCATTCCCAATTCATAACACAAAGTCCCTTTGCTTCGTAATCATTATGCCAATCTATTTCACGATACTTTAGTGAAGCTACGTCGTTCTTAGCTTATTGAAGTATCTCGAGAGATATTCTCTGATAAATCATAATCACGATTCATTTTAATGCTTACGCAGCTGAAATGAGACTGTTAGAAATGACCCCACCTGGAAACGTTATTAATATTCTCCAAGCTTAAAATATAGAACAAACGGATCCAACGTTTTCGATGATAAATTTCGCAATGTTTCTATTTGTAGTATAAACAGAGGCATTTATGATAAAATTACCTACTTTGTTTGCAAAGAATAGAGAGAAAAATTTGAAATGTTTATCTGCCTAGAGCTATTTTGATGCAAAAATCAAAATATCGTAGCTCTAGGCAGATAAATATTTCTGTCATCAACGTAGAGTTAGAAAAGTAGGAAAGGATAAGTAAGTATATGTTATTGATTCAACACCTCTGACCGAACACGGTGCACGCATTCCACAAGGGACAAACTCGGGAAATTGAATGCTATAGAATACGAATTCGTTTACATCGGGTAAAATCGAACAAAGTTATTTAGGTAGAGGTAACCCTCAATTTACTAAAGAACTCTTTTAACCCAGGCGGATCTGTCTCACAGAACTTACAATTTTTATACCATGAGTAAAGTACAATAATTCATTTTTATATCGTGTCGAGAAAGAAGGAAACCAAAAAAAGGTACTGAATACGAGAAAACGTGGGTAGATATTTACATTGGGTGAAAGCGGACTAAGTTACTTAGGTAGTTACACTTCAATTTTTTAAAGAACTCTTTTGAGTAAGCCAGATCGGTCTCATAGAACTTACAATTTATACAGTTAAAACAATATTTTACTTCCTTATCGTGTCGAGAAAGAAGAAGAAAACAAAAAAATTGGTACTGAACACGAAAAAATCGTGTAAAACCAAATAAAGTTATTTAGGTAGGTATAGGTACGCCTCAATTGATTAAAGAACTCTTTTGAGAAAGGCAGATCGTTCTGACAGAACTTACAATTTACACAATTAAAAGAATATTTCGCTTCACAATCGTGTCGAGAAAGAAGAAAACAAAAAAATGGGTATTGAACACGAGAAAACGTGCGTAGATATTTCATTAAATTGGAGACAAAACCCGTTGGGGCACATCCATAAAATGCGTCAATTTAGTTGCTATTGTCCCGTTCCGTTACGACCTAGGAGCTCGACTTCGTCCGAAAGCGATGCTTCACTCGCAAATTGTTGGCGTGGCAGTTCACAGTTGCAAGGCTTAGGTACGACGGCGACAGACTTGAGTACATTTAACCCTCGAACGCTGCTAGAACAGTCAATTCAATTACAACCTCCGAATAGTTCTGTATAATCTGACGGCTGAAGTGGATGTTCCTTTCAATTGAACATTTCTCAGTTACACTCACAATACAATATTCAAGGGTTAATTTGGCGCAGACTTGAGCGTACCATGTTTATCTTATTTGTTACGTTAGCCAAACTTCAGCGGCAAATTGACTTAAAATGTAGTTACAAGTTGCCGTACAAATAGAGCCGCTTGTAGAGCGTTCATTTTTGTTAATTAGATGACCGAGAACAAAGTACGGAACGAGTAAGCGGCTTGTGTTGTTTATAAAACATGGGTTTTATGAACCTAGCTCGAGTAAGTTGCTAATTGAAAATAATTTTAGATTTAAAGTTAATTTTCCATAAGTTCTTAAATAAACATAATTTGGTTTAAAGTTATTCGCTAGGCCCTAGCGTAAATATTTACATTTACACTATTGTTTAAGTTTATGTGTTTAATACATGCATAATATATTTAATATCAGCATTGCATTCATGTGAAGTTGGTGCGGGTCGCTAGTGTAACCATATTGTGTAAAATATATGTTTATTTATAAAATAATATCATCGTATATATCATGTTGTTAAATAAAATAAAAAATATACTTATAAAAAAACTAGCTTTTACCTTCTCAGAACCTTCTCCTGGCAATAAAAAAACACAACAAAAGAAGGAAAATCGATTCAACTGTTTTTGAGATTGGCGCTTAGCAATAGGTACATTCAGTGATTCATTTTTATATTATAGACAGTATCCCACCGGAATCGGGAACAGGGTCCAAGCCATCGACGGTCAAGGCTACAGAAAATGGAACCTCCTAACAATACTTGTCATGTCCAGGAGTACTGCTTTTTGAATCAAGCCCCTGATCCAGTCGCCTAGCTCGAACCTCTTAAGACGTTGGTCGAGTATAGGTACAATGACCGCTGAATCTATATTCCACATGTCGACAACGTCGCGAGCCCAGTCAATAGACTTCATTTGCGTAACTATTATTATTATTACCTTGTAACAAAGCAAAGTTATGATCGTTTCGTTAACGTCGAACGCAATTAGACACGCTTTCAATTAAAATTTATTTTTTCTGACAACATGACTGAGCGATGAGATGACGTCAAAACAAAGGGATTAGATCGTGGCCAACTCACAGCGTTCGACGTTAACAAAACGATCGTAGCTTGGATAAGTGGGCAGGTGTGTCAATGAAAAATTCCTAAGATATAAACGTCGCCTCTCAATTATTAAAATACTCGTATCGACAATGAAACATAAAATGATTGCAAAATTTTATGCGCAATATATTTCCGTTCGACATGTTGTTTATTGGTTATAACAAAACAGCAATTAAATCTCCAATAACAGAACTACAAACCTCGCAATGCTATACTGGGGTAGATTTGATGAGGTTACAAGCATTGGCATGGTGCCCGAGCAAGTCAACAATTGATTATAAGTCACTACCGGGAAAACGGTGTGAATGGAAACAAGGGGTGAATAGAAACACCGGGTGAATAGAAACAAAACTTTGGTTTAGTTTCTCATAACATAAGCTTCTAACAACTCAACTTTTAAGAATAACAACTCATTAATAAATTGAGATAGATAAATGTTACAAAAAATATTCAAATATCTTGAAGATATCCTAGTATTGTTTCTATTCACTCTATTTGACTGTATTGATTCTGGGAACTTCTATAGATATTATCAATAGGTACGAGCTTTGTTAGCGTATCTATTACTCTAAGGCCTGTCTATGGACACGTAGCCTCATAGACGTGTATTCATTATAAACCTGGTATACACCTGCTCACAGATTATATACAAAAGACCATTCATAGACAGTAGCCTTGTTTGGTATACAGTCTTCTCATTTGAACATGGAATCATAGACGACAACGTTTGGAACATTGATATATATCTAGGTATTACGTTCTATATTAAGCGTACTGTACTGTCATTATGTTTCTGCAGGCTATACACTTTTACATTGATGACATTAGTGCAGTTTTGACATATCAGCGCTGTAAGTTTTAAAAGTTTTGTTAGACGAAACGCCAATGAAGCGCTGCAGCGGACTTTTGTATTAACTTTTCAGTATTTTGATAAATAGTTTCTATGAACGTGCTTGTATATCGCTTGGTATTGATTTTTTTTAAACTGGTCGGAAATTAGTTTTCTGTTTCGTATACTCGCAACTTTCAGGGCGCCGCATTCAAGTCCTCTATATCTGCGTTCATTGTCCATTGATATCATGTGCCTTAAAACCGCTCGACTATTTTTGCGTGGCTACGTGAAATCTATAGTCTATTGCGGTAAACCGCAGCCAATTGCTGATTTTAAAGCCAATATAATAGCATAGGTATAAATGAAAGTTGGGCTAATTTGTCCGAAAATGTCAATTAAAATTGTTCTTCTATAATTCGCTATTGTAGTTTTTTTTATAGCAGGTAAAAATCATCCAATGTTAAATTCCGTCCTTGGGCGGTATTTGCCATTATCGCTATTATGGTTCACAAAAATCGAGATTATAGTTCGCTATAATCACGCAACTGTCAGCTGTCCAATTTGTTTGAAGACAAAATGCTGAACGCTACGTAATGACACTTTTTAGTATTTTCACACAATAGGCGAGCTACAAGCAGGTATTCGGGAATCCCCGAGTGTTTGCTGTAGTGTTAGCACTTCCAACCCGATTGTTTGTTGTTTATTCCACAATTCCCAGTTTAATATTACTTTAGTAGCAATTTTGAAGATTTCTAAATCACTATTTGGTATTGAAACTTAACTTTATATTATGGTAGTGAATGTGTTTTTCGCACGGGAGTTGAATGATGTTTTTTTTATGAAACTGAATAATCGGTTTCAGATAACAATCGAAAGTTTCCTTATAAACTTGCAATAGTTACTGGGCTAAACTTAAACCTCAAAGGACATGTCTTGACGGATTAATCTATCGATCTTGTAATTACAGACACAATTAAAGAACAATAAATGTGCGAACGCCAGCATTCACATGGGGCTAAATGAATTAAAATATCACTCCTGCAATTCAAGAAGTCAAAATTAAGCTATACATTTTTTAGGCAGTTCAGTTTAAGTCGTAAAATAGTTCGCATTAAGAGCTCGTCGTAGCACTGCAGATACACTAGGGGACCAAATATCCCCCAATATGACGCGCAACGCTCGATCTAAGAGAGCAACGCTGCAATGTTGCGCAGTTTCCCGCAACTTGCCTCCCAACATTTTACAACGCATTCATGTAACACAGGACAAGTTGTTGGACAATTTAACAACGTTGCGTGTTATGTAGAGGGACATTTTGTCCCCTGGTGTATCTGCGATTTTATGGACTATTTTAAGTATCCTAGTATTATGAATGCTGCGATATTGTTCGAAAAATATCCGTAGCCCTGAAAATAAGAGAACCAGAACACGCACGAGTTTCGACTGTGAAAGGCTCACTTTTGCTTCATAAAGAGTAGGAGGAAAAAATTAATGACATCCCACCTCAAAAAAGGTATTATGAAAAAAAATTCGCTAAAATAAATATAAAAACTTACAAAGCCTCATAATTATTCTGCTTATTTACGCCACTTTGATGTTATCCTGTTTTAAAATTGGCTCAGTGATGCCGCTAAGCAAGTAAATTACATGGTAACAGAAGAGACTAATCATTAAAATGTCAGAGCAGCGAAGTGCCCTTAAAATGTGTAAAGGCTTTTCTGTTTATTACTTAGTTAGTACCTTTGCAAATCCTAATTTTCTAGAACAAAATAAATTTAAATCAGAATCCTACTATCTCTCTTGCCAGTCTTGAGTATCGTCACATTTTTTGTCATTATTCCGAAACTCGGGCAAAAAGGCTCAGGGTTAGTCAGGATAAACTAATTAGAGTACATCGTGGTACCAACGTTACAAGCCGGGCTCAGGGGTATAATGTGCCCCTTTAGTTACGGTTTTTATTGCCTTTTAAACCCAAAAAAGAAGCGGGCGCGCCGGACCCGCTTGTTTTGCTGAAGATAAACAATTGTAAGTTTTGTACGTGTAAGTCTTGTAATAGAGTTGAAATAACATACTAAGTATAAGCAAAATAAATACTTGAGATGGTAGGTATTTCGGATCTGTGGACAATAAGTCTAAGAAGGCCTATACGCATATAAACGTAACGCGAAATTCTGAAACTGTCGAAGAAAACACACGAAGTCACGATTGAGAGACATCATCGACAATATTTCATAATTTTGTAAGTATGTACGCGTGAGTAAGTATGGACGTTAAGTTATTAAGTTCTAATAAAATACATATTTCTACAAATCTTATAGAAGAATCAGAATTTCAAAGTTATTCAACTGGTAGGCACTGGCAAGAACTGGTTTCCTTCTCAAGAGTGCCTCAGTCCTGAAATTCCGCCCGCATTACACAAAAGTTATTTTGGAGACTTCACTTTTACTTGCAATAACAAAAGCTTGTATAGAATTCACTGTGAATTGAGGAATTCATAGTATTCGCGCAGTAAAAGCTACTAGTCCATCCTTTGAAATTAAATCAAGATTTTGGGATATTCCTAGGTGTAAAGATAGTTCGAACTACTAAAGTTCGAAAAATTCGAAAGAATACACGTTCTAAAGGTAAATAAAACACGGAATCTACCCGCTCGATCGCTTGCGCGAAAAAAAATGGGTACCATACTTTGCCAGTTACTTTGGACCGCTTACTGCGCGTTCTGCCCGCTGTTGTTAAAACTTAATTTATGACTTGCTCGAGTGGAGCACTTCAAATGTTTTTACTGTTATGAATAGTCCATGAGATAAGAAATAACGTGTGAACTCTTTATTTTAAAAATATGACTACATTAATATTTTACAAGGGTTTAAATTAAGAGTACCACCCATTTTAGCGACATTTTGTAAAACATAGGGGTTTTAAAAAAAATGAGATCGATAAGTAAATAGTTATTTATTTTATTCTTAAACTAGGTTTATTACTATACATATTTAACAGTATTTGAAAACAATTTACATATTAGAATGTAGTAAAAATATTATGTAAAACCTGGCGCATAATTCGCGGATGCGTAAAAAATCGTAACTTTTTTTAGGTATATTTTAGGCTACTTTACATTAAAACTAAAGTACATAGAACAAAAATATTACCACCTCTATAAAGGTCATCTTCTTTACTTTTAGATGAATATAATAGTTTAAAAGGTTTATTTTTAAATGGTTGTCAAATTTATAAATTAAAATAAGCGGCACATATTTTTGCCAATTTGCATTGCCTACATAAATCTTTAAATTTGTAAATATAGACCGCCAAGCAATCATAATTATTCATACAATAAATAGGCCAAACCCTGACGTTTCGAAAGCATCATAAATATCAAAAATAAAGTATTTTTTAAATTAATAAAAAAATAAATAAAAACGGCCACATACGTAACTTGACTGGGACTTGAGATGCCCGAACCGCAAAGATGGCGGCCATTCTGAGCTAGGGTTGTCAACTACTAATAATGTTTAAATTAAGAGAACAACATTGTGTAAATATATATATTTTTTTTTTCTTAAAATCAAATTTTGTTTATGTTATTTATTTTTGCATACATTTTAAATAGTTTTTAACCGACTTCGAAAAATGAAGGTTATGATTTAAAAAAAAATTGTCAGATTGATTTGTAAAATTTTAAGGTGTTGCGTTTAATCTGTTATATGTATGAGTTGTGTTTATTTGTAATTTGTGTGTAGGGTGTGTGGTAGGTTAATGTGCGCGTGATTATGTCTGACGTGGCTCAGGAACTGTGTGATATTGCTCAAAACAAAAATCTAAGCAGAGTGAGATTTGGCATTGCTTGCAAACATATTTTGTACGGCTTTTTTTGCACCATACACATGATGCGTACTTGGATGGCCCAGTACCTAAAAAGTGGTTCCCTTCCAAAATTGGACGGACGTTTTTAGATTTTGGGCCAACCAAGTATTTGCTAACTGTAACTTTTAAAGGACGTTCTATGACTGGAGGTTTCATTATTTTCAGCAATGCTTCCGCTACTTCAGCCCTGAACCAACGATGTGTCACATGTTTGTGTTTTGATTTATAAATTATGTAAGCGTTTAAAAGTGTTATATTAAGGAGACGTCTGAATACTTTTTTATACCATATTAGATTACGTGATCTCTCCATGGGAAATGCCGAAAGTAGTTGGTCTTTCTTATCGACACCTCCCATGGCAAGATTGTAATCAAGGACTATTTGGGGCTTATATTTAAAAATCCCATATTTTTCTTTGCCGCCCACAGTACTTTTGTGGTACGTAGACAGCATGGACACAACATTGGCATCACGCCACATCATTACGTGCAAGTCAGAACAAAAGCTCTGCACCATTTCCTTTTGCCTCAACTCAGTCTTTGACATTGATTTTAGAGCTTCAGGGACGAATTCACGATTTATTCGTAGAGTCCCATAGCAATCTGTGCCTTGAGACTTCAAATATCGTGCTAATAACGGAGAATTGTAAAAATTGTCCATGATAATAGTATGGCCCCTATTAAATAAGGGTCTTGCTAGGACATGGACAATTTTTGCAGTGGCATTGTTAGGTATTGGCGGAATCGTACCTGTCTGGTCAGTTTTGTCAATCCTATCATCAGGTCTGTCAGGATTGTCAGCCTTATCAATATCGTCATCTTCATCAAGCTTGTCAGTCTCGTCAGTGTCGTCAGTCTGTTTTCCGGTATAGACAAAAAAATTCCACAAGTAACCGGTTGCCGATTCGCACAACTCATACGATTTTACACCAATTTTTGCGGCTTTAGAAGCAATTTTTTGTGCGAAAGACAACCGTCCCTTCCACTTCAGAAGGGATTCGTCAATAGCAATATTTTGCTCAGGAAGATATAGTGTGCTAAATTTATTTTTCAAGAAATCAAGCACAGGCTGTATCTTCCTGAGCTTAATTTCGTCTTGTGTTTTTCCTGTAGAATCAAAAGAGTCTGTGAAATGTAGAACTCTTTTGAGTAAAATGAACCTATTGTATGTCATTATGTTTTTAAAATATTTAAAGGTGAGATGGCCATTTTCCTCCCAATAATTTTTTTCAACTGGCATTGGTGCCAAGCCCTGTAAAATTAGTATAGCAAGGAAAATGTACATCTCTTCCCTGTCAACATTTTTGTAAAAATTCAGTCGTGAATGTTCAGTCAAGTGTCTGTCAATCAGTACTGAGGCATATTTGTTAGTCTGTCTAGTAATTAACTCTAAAAGTTCGTCATCAAAAAATTTAAAAAATACATCTACAGGTTTGGTTTCGGCAGTTAACGTAAAAGTTGGTCCTGTTTGTCCTGTAAACGTCTCTCGGGTACCGGTAAAAGTCTGTCGGTCATGGCTCCAGTCAAACGTCAAATGGTCCTTTGGTAGTAACTCCGCCAATAGTTGGTCAGAGCTTTTATCCTCGGCTGACACGAATGCCCGAGTCTCCGCATCACACTCGTCCATAATGTGAGCTGGAGTTAATTTATCATCGAACTCCGTGTGCACGTCCAAATCCACGTCCTCTTCTTCGTCAGACTGCACTTCCAGCCACCTGGCTAAGCTCTCGTCAAGTTCGTTGGAATCTAAAACAATTATAATTAAGTTTTAACTAAAATAATCATTACTTGCAAAATGAATGATCACTATAAAAAATAAGGTATACAAACCTTTTCCTTTTATTGCCTCATTTATAAGTTTAACATTTGGCTTTATGGTTGGCAACACAGCGACCGGAACATCGGTTATCTGATGATTTGGTGACTTAGGGGCATCTGCTAGCAGCAAAGCTGAAGCTGTATTCCCTTCAAGGTCTCCTAAATATATAAAAAAGAACAATTGTATATCACAATATAAATTAGCAGCTGTTGTTAAGTTACATAAATATAAATTTTATTTTCTTACTCAAAAGTCCCGTCGTCCAATCAACTTGCAGATCCACTACAGAGCTAAAAAAAAACAACGAGTTAGTGAAAGAATAGTATATAGTAGAATAGTATAGAATAGGTCATATAATAACTATAGAATAGATCATTTTGAGTACATTAATAAACACAACAGTCGTAATGTAGTTTTTACCTTACAGGTGTTAAGCGATCTTGTATCCCCTGCATCTGATCTTGTATCTGAATTGGAGATTGCATTCTAGAAAAAAAAGTAGATTTCTATTATCTGTAATGGACTCACATCGTTTAATAACACACAAAAATATAAAAAAATGCACAATAAGATTTTACCGCATCTGCCACGGCTGCAACTTGGGCGATGGTGGGACAGTAGGTGTGCCTGGAACCAAGTGACACTCAGTTCGCTCCGGGGATGACTGTTTCCTAAAACAAAATATATTAATTAAAATACATATAAAAAGACAACACACTCCTTATCTATATTGTATTGACATCGATTTCCTTACCGCGCCCTTTTACGTGGTAGTGCATCTGGAAGGAGGGTCCGCGAAATTTCCTTGAGCCGCTTGCGGGCTATCAGCTCCTCTTTTACCGACGGATCCATTTTTTTTAATGTTTTCTTCGTCTGAAGTAACGATTTTTTTAACGCTGCATGCTCTTCTTCAAAACTTCTACAAAATATTAATAAAAGTTTTAATAGAATCAATGATGTGTCTTTTTCATTATAAAGAATAACAGCTGATGAAATAATTAAAATACCTTGAACTTGGTCCTGCGACTGCGAAGTCTTTACTTTCACAGGCTTTTCCTTTGCCGCGTCCTCTAGCACGGTTCGTACCTCGTCCTTTTTCATTGTTATTTTTACCTTTTCCACTATTAAAAAAAAAACGTAAAAATAAACACAACAAAAACATTATTGAACCGAAAGTGAAAAAACACAACAAAAACATTATTGAACCAAAAGTGAAAAAACAAAACAAAAATCACCATCACCTAATTTTAAACTATCAATTTTATTTTATTACTCGTCACCTTTCACCAATAAATAAAATAAAAATAAACCAACAAAAATCACCAACCGCCAACCCTAAGCCAAAACACATAAATTGCTTCGCGCAACCAAAGCGGCAATATCAAATTGAGTAGGTAAAAACTTACCGGGCGGTTTAATTTTCGCAATCTTTTACAATCTGAAGAACAATTTACACAACTTAATATCCTAAATTGAATAAATATAGTCAAATATCATTAATAATATTGTACGTTTAAGAAAAACATCGTATTTACGATAATATAACAGTACAAAATTAAGTCATGGACTACGACACTGCGAGTATGTTTTTAAATGACGATTTTTTAAATGTTGTCTTACAATGTATTTAAAAATATTATTTTAATATAAAAACAGACTCGATAGAGATTAATTTAGTATATAAACATCAGCAGAAATCAGTAAAATAATAAACTTACGACATATTTTATCACCTCCTTGAAAACTCTATAGCGTCACTTCACTCACGTAAACACAACTGACGATATTTTGTTATTTTTCTACCGTGATGTTGGTAATATGGGCACACGTCTATGAGAAATATATCTGTCTTTGGTTTAAATTCATACAACTACGACTCTATGCGTTTCGTATAGAGTTTAAATTAAATTAAAAAATTTCGTCGCCTTGCAACCACGGTTGCACGAAGCAAAATTGACAACTTTTTCTTCGCAACTGTGGTTGCAAGAAGCGATCGAGCGGTTAAAAGAGAAATACTACGAAGAAAAAATACATCTGTCAAAATACTTGAAGGAAATATTTGCAGAATTTACATATTTAACGTTTGTTTCACGGCTGAAAGATATGAGACAAGAAGTTGAGATTTTTTCGTCACTTTTCCGACATCGTTCGTGCTCGGTGGAAAAAACACTCGACTCTTTTTTATTTGATACAAAGTAATGCTTGTTTGCAATCCCCTCTGATGGTAAGCAGTGATGCAAACGTTTATGGTGAGACGCACTAGTTTATTAACCTTTTGAGTACCGTAATTAGAGACATGACATATATATTTTTTTATTCTAGATATTCTACGTTTGACCACAATCTCACCTGATGGTAAGCGATGATGTGGTCAACGGTAGAACACGCTTGCCTAGAAGTAACCTAAAGAAGTTGCCTAGCAATAATAGAAAGATAATAGGTGTGCGAATGCCGGCGCTCGATCGAGGTGTAAGAGTTTAAGAGCCTATTCACTCCAGCCTTGAAGACACCTAAATTATAATCGGATGGGAAGACCGTAGCAGGCAAATTGAACCGGTCCTTCGATCCCGACTTCCAGCCACCGAAGGCCCGGGGTAGCGGACGGTGAGCATTGGGTAGCTCGCCGTCCGGTCGTCTGGTAATCGTCCGGAACAAGCCCTGTCGTCGACGGCGCGCACTGTTCCCGCGCGCCTAAAAGGAGTTGTCAGAAACCGTAGGGACCCTGCAGAAGGGTCGAAGCCAATTAGGGCCAAGGGTTTGCGTATGACGATGTAGGAACGGGGTAGGTTGTTTAGTCAGTAAGAGTCTGACACTTGTTTTTCGCTCCGCCTAAGAGCGGGACTCGTCATTGGATGAGTTTTGCCTACCATAAAAAAAAAAACCGGTCCTTCGATGTACGCGGAATAAACGACGAAACAAACGAGTTTCTGAAACAATTGGCTGGAAAACAAACACACGATTGGTTTTTGACTGTTCAACGGTACGTAGTGTTTAAAATGTGTTATCTGCTTTCAATGGGTTGATTTTACTGCATACACAATAAAAACGGACTTTACATTTGCATGTAAATGAAGGTTTTGGGTTGGCCGACTGTCACATCGTTATTGGACCCCTTGTTACTAAAAGTACTAAAGCTTGTTGCCAACGTAGGCCTTACTACGAGTTCTTAACGCGATCCATTTACGATGTAACCTGAGCTGCTAAAGAGATGGAGCTATATGGTGTGTATAGCCCCGTATCTCTTTTTCACTGGAACGTTTGACATAATACAATGTCATGGTAAGGCACCAGAACCCTTATTCGCAGGTCGAGAGTGATTTCTTTTTGGCAAAGTTTGAAACGCTCCAGTAACAGTTTTTTGAGAGCTGTCACATGCAATCTGGCTATTAAGCACTTATACATACACATATGTTTTAAATTATATATTTTTTTAATACTACTATTTTTATTTTATTTTATTTTAATACGTTTTTCTAGATGACTACGGGTATATACATACCTACATATTTTTAATTTTCAATGTATAATAATAATACAAAAAAAATAATAATATAAGTTTATTTATATGGGCCTTTATGTCTAAAATAAACGATTATTATTATTAAAATACAAATGTCAAAACGGGCCTTTTATTTTTTGACAACTGCGTACCTATCTCTAAAATTCTCGTTTTACCTAAGTGTTTATGTTAAAGCATACGAATATCATTTTTGCGAAGATTGGAGGAAAACTGTAGATATAAAATTTAACGATATCTCTTCATGGCGTCGAATAACAAAGGTATAAATGTGGCTAGAAAATGAAACGTCATGGAAAATATCACGCTAATATTACTAAGGTTTCTGTGGGCCTTTTATACGAGTATAAAAGGAGAAACTGACTGACTACGCACAGCCAAAACTACTGGGACAAGGAGAGTGAAATTTTGCCCAAGGCTTTCTTTTATGGCGTAGGCGAACACTAAGAAAGGGTTTTTCAAAATTCAGTTTCTAAAGGGATGTAATGGGGTCTAAAGTTTTTATGGAACACCCTACTTTCACGCGGCCGAAGCTGCTGGCAGAAGGCTAGTTTGATATAAACGTGAGTGTTTGAATGCGATTTCACCAGATGGCAAGCAGCAATGCAATCGTTGCTGGTGAGGCGCAATAGTTTATTAAGAACCTATTCACTCTAGCCTTGAAGACGCCCAAATTATAATTGAATGCAAATACTACAGCAAGCTAATTGTTCTAAGCCTTAGATGTACGCGCTAAGATGAAGAGTCTGGACTCGAGATGAGTCGCGACTGGTTCATAGTTTTTGTATAGCTGTATTTTGAACGGCTGCACTGGTTCAAATTAAATTTGACACATCTTGCCATTGACTCGCTCAGCTGACGTTTACTAAATATATATATATATATGTCCGAAACGGCTTCGATTTGTTGACAACAAGACAAGTCACGCCATCTAGTGGCAACTAGAAGAACTAAATAAAGATGGCGCGCTTGACGGAGTCAGTGACGTTTCCGCTTTGCTGCGAGCTTGCGGAGGAGGGAACCCGCCCTGGGAGCGGACACTCTTAGCCAAGCCGTCGCAGAGTCAAGACGTTCCGAAACTGTCTGTTTTGTTGTAATTTGTGATAACAGTGCACTGTACCGAAATGTATTGAGAAGTAAACCGATTCAACTCCTACCCGTTGTTATTCATTGCACGATACCCACATACGCCCACATGATAGATCTGATAGATCAGAGCTCAAACACCATCCTGGACACGAGCCGACATATATATATATAAAGCGTTAACAATCCATTTGTAACTCACAAGTACAGAAAATAAAGGACAATTTTTCTTAAAAACCTATGTAGGCATCTATAAAATAAGTAGTTGACTGCGATGCCACTGACGGTAAGCAGTGAATCTTTGATGGTAATTTAATCCATGTGTTGTAATTGTAACTTGTAAGCTTCCATCCATTAACATTACCTTACATTTGAAACGACGAAATTCTAGACGCTTTGAAGTGGTAGAATTAAATTAAATTTAACAGACGTAAATGTTGATGCCAAGTTTGAGTTGTCAACAACATATATTATAGCAACAAGTTACAGTAACTAGATCTAGGTTCATCAGTTACATACAAAACAAACTTGTATTGCCGCAGACCTCGACAGAGTTGTTAACTACATCAGCGTATTATGCCGCATGGCATACTTAATTGGCAACACGGCGTACTTAATGGGCGACACGGCGTATTTAATGAAAAAAAAAGAAAGAAAAAACGTTTATTCGTACCTCAAATACAGAGTAGAAATAAAATAAAATAGATATAGGAAAATAACATGAAAGGGCACTCAACATACGCTATGATACTTACTAAAAAGATAAAATATCACAGCGCTGGTTTCTGTTAAGACCTGTAGTGTAGGCCCATAAGTGTGACTTCATCACAGTCACACTCATAGGGTAAAATAAAATAGGCTTCAAAAACACGATAAAAAGCGAAAAAATATGTTAGTTAGTCGTGTTAGTAATAGATAAATAAAAAAAAAATAGTAGTAGTGGGCGACACGGCATACTTAAGGGCCCACTGAGTTTAGGTACTTATTGTTAATTGACAATAAATTGAGTATCATACATAAATGAAACTTTTATTTTTTAGTATTATTGCTAGGTGATGCCAGCAGCTTCGTCCACATCAAAGTAAAAAAAAATAAGATTAAATGCTCCCAGGATAAAAAGTATCCTTTTTACTATTCCAGGACATGATCAACCTGTGAACTGAATTTCATCAAAATCCTTTCAGCCGGTAGAGCGTAGAGAAGTAACAGATACACATCCATAAAAAAAACACACACACACAACACTTGTGAGCCGGTAAAGCGTAAGTAGAAGTAGAAGTAACAAACACACATCCATTAAAATACGCACACACAACATTCACTCCAACAACTTTCATCATTATAATATAGGTGTAATTGCGCAAATGCGCAGTGATCTCAATACACATTCGTTTTGTATTCAGCTTGAATACACCCTTCAGGTCTTACCCTCTGAACATTCAGAGCTTCTGCTGAGCGACCGTTCTGTTTTTTTTTTAATTTACTTTATGAAATCAACGTATATTTTAGTAGAGTGAGCGAAATATTTCCTTTCTTTGTTTGATTTTTTTTTTCCATTTTTTTAAGTGATACTTTCTGATAATATATAATTATGATAAATTAAAAACATATGCGCTTCAGTATCAAAGACTGCATCACTGCTTTGCATAAGTTTTTTTTTATAATGGTTGATAAAAATCATCCAATGACGAATCCCACTCTTGGGCGTGCCGGGAAACAGGGTCAGACTCTTACTCACTAAACAACCTACCCCGTTCCTCCCTTACCTTATTCCCAGAACCCCGGTGTATCGCTTTCGCACCAACCCTCGGCTCCGGAAGGGCTTTCCATTAGGTGGGATTGCAGTCAAGTACTAGTTTTCATTATAAAAAAAATCTATGAAAGTAAGTATTAAATCGTTCCGGTCCTAGGTTTTTTTTTATGCAGATAAAGTCGAGAATAGAGGCCAATTTACTTAATTAATGTCGACTTAGTTTGCTATAGTTTTATAGTATAAACTTAATAATGTTCCCATCGTTGGGAGTCAGGCCTGCTCTCTAGGAGAGGGACTGGGACGTAATCGGAATTTGCTTAAAATTGATATTTGATATCTGGAAATAGAATTGGCAGCTAAAAGGTTTATGCGGGGTCGCTATTAAAGCTTTGTTACTAAATATTGAGTCTGTGCCAATCGCGTTTGATTATGTCGTCTATGAACTAGCGTAGCTCACTGCCTACTTCAATCGAAAAAGCATTCTGATATATTGAAACTATCAGGGAAATCACATGATCAATTGGACTAGTTATCACCGTGCTCCGCATATTATCCGCCGTGTAATGTTTCCATAGCTGGGATTTAGGCTCTCTAGAGCTCTCTAGAGGGCTAGATAGGCCGTAATCTACCTGCTCTCTAGAGGGCTAGACAGGCCGTAATCTACCACGCTAGCCCAATGCGGGTTGCTGGATGTCACATATCTTCAAATTTTTGTTCTAGGACATACCAGTTTCCTCACGATATTTTCTTTCACAGTTTTGAGAGCAGTGTTGTTGAAATATTCTGCACAACGTAATGCGCTTTACTGGATTTTAACTCGTGAGTCGAGGCCTTTGCCATTCGGCTACGTCTCCTCTCAAATTTTATACCAATTTCTATTTATTTTTTGTTCATTTTGCCACTCTTTGTTCCACTATTTACTTTGTACTTATTGTCAATATTCGCCGTTTCGAGGACGGTTGTTATTTTGTCTAAAAACCAATTTTGTTTGATCGATCTCTCGGCTCCGACAGTAACCCTTTATCATTTCAATACTTGTTTTAATTAACATTTTGCTCGTATGTTTAATTTTAATTTGATTTTTAATGGATCTTAAACAAATTTTGTTTTATCGTTTTGTTTTTGTAGCTATTTAAAGATTATATTCTTGAATTGGTCCCATAGAATTACTGTTTTATTATTTTGTGCATGTAATCAGTAATGATTACATGCACAAAATAAAGCATACATAGAGACAAACAGGGGCAAGCGGTTTTGTTTTATACTATGTAAATAGTATAAAACAAAACCGCTTGCCCCTGTTTGTCTCTATGTATGCTTAGATCTTTAAAGCTAAGCAACAGATTTTGATGCGGTTTTTGTTAATACGTAGAGTGATTCAAGAGAAAAGGTTATATGTGTATTGTGTAATACACATATTTATTATCAGTAATGCACCCGTGCGAAACTGGGGCGGGTCCCTAGTTATAAATAAACAAATAAATAGGTACAATGAATTAACAAAAAAAAAATAGCCTAGGTTGAGCGAAAACTCTACTAATTTGAAAATGTAACTATATTATACTTTAATATTATCATAATAAACCTGTATATTTACCATCCTTATTTGTACGGAACTGATACTGCCGTGACCTGATTTCGTAAGTATTGGTAATCTAAATTGGTGATAGTGAATAAAAAAGTATCAACGAAAGCTTAAGTTCAAAGAGAATAATTAATTGTTCATTATATTTATCCTGAAAATTTTAAAGCTGCAATTGTGCAGTTGTTAATCTGGAGCGTAGATAATACTACGATTCAATTTTTAATTAACCATTTATAACTTAGTTTAATTCAATTTTAATTTCGATTGAAATTGAATGTAATTAAATTTTAATTCCGGTTAAAATTGAATGTAACATAATTTTGTCAAAAAGTGGGATTCAATTTTGATTTCGATTGGAATTTAATTTTCATTTTGCTCTTATTGTAATTTTAAAACTGATTAGATGTAAGCAGCTACTTAAACTTTTAAGCCCCGAGTGAACGCTGGCGCACACTTCATCATCATCATCATCAGCCTTTTTAATATGTTCCCACTGCAGGGACACAGGCCTCCTCTCTAAGAGAGGGAATGGGCCTTAATCCACCACGCGGGCCCAGTGCGGGTTGGTGGATGTCACATGTCTTCGAATTTTTGGTTCTAGTACATGCCGGTTTCCTCACGATGTTTTCCTTCACCGTTTTGAGAGCAGTGGTGATGAAATAAATTACACAAAGTAATGCGCCTGGCTGGGTTTGAACCCGCGACCTATTGCACGCAAGTCGGGGCCGTTACCACTCGGCCACCACTGCTCTCGGTGCACACTTATTGTCTCACTATTATGTTTCTAACTCCATCTAATTACGGTATTCGAAACGTTAAGCTGCATTTAGGGAATAACTAGTAAAGAACACTGCCACTTGACAAACTGGACTAATCACCCAGTTCGAATGTCAGAAAGAAGTCTTATATCTAACACCCGGTTTCCGCGAGCTTGATCCACGTAAAAATCAACTAAGTGTCAAATGTCAAGTGTCAACTGATGTGCATAAAGCATGATCAGTGACTTTGATTTGATCATCTTGTTAGTTGACAGTTTAGTCAAACCTTATGAAGGATTGTCAAATGCATCATCATAGACTAGTTTTTTTTTCTAAGTATCGTTTCAGCAGCCCAGATTATTTTGACGCAGCTGTTTATGTGTGGTCTCAGTTTAATGAGAATTGGATCGGGCTTTCAGAAACTCGATGTAAGTGTCATAACCAAATCTGGTTAGATTTGGTATATAATTATGCCCTATTCTTTAAATAGAATTATTTTGTCTTTACAATCCCTAGTTAGGTTTAACTAGGAATTGTAAAGAAACAATAATTTAATGTATTTGTTGTGAAGTCCGGTATGTATAGACAACAATTTCTTTACACCTACATTCAAAACAACCAACGGCCTTTTTTCTTTTCAAAACAGTTAGGTACTCGAAAATCCGCTCTTAACTCTACCTCTTTTAGGCACGCAATCAACTATGTTTCCCACTAGTGTGGAAAAGTAACGCTTGCCTCCGCTATAATTTAATACTTTTATTGTTTCAGGGTGGCTGAGTGCTAAGCGACTCTCACCAGTCGCCGGCCCAACCCAGTTTATTTATTTCTTTGTAAACGTACTCGTATTAAAAACCTTCGTTTGATACATGCGAAAATTTATCACTGCAGGAGTCGGGTATAAAAACATACTAACTTTCTCCACTTATATAAAAATTTATTACATCCACACTAGGCAAGTGCCTATCAGGGCCTGTGTGAACACTTTGTGTCTAAGTGGACACAACGTATTCACACGCGCGGTGTCTGAACACAGCCGATGCAACACTAATTTATCATAATCATATTTCGCAATCAGTGACATTCGCGTTCACACGAGCGGCGTATTCACTGCCAGAACCGTGTATAGTCTAATCTGACCTTTATTACATGTCATTACACATATTTTTGTCATTCGCTGATATATACAACGTGTAACGTTAAATGCACAAACTGTCAGATACCCCAAATGATTTTTTAATCAAATTGACCTAATTCTGAAACAAATGTAAAGGTTTTATGTGCTGTTTTAGTTTTACTGTCAATCCTGATTAATTCTATACTAAAATAAAAACTATTATCATCCCGCATATGAGATAATTTAAATTTGACGACAACCTTTTTAGTTCGTTGACCTAATTTGGCAGGTTTGCCCACATTATAGATTGGCTTATTAATAAATAGACAGGGCAACATTTTTACTGTAATTTTTGTACAAAATTAACATATACTAAATATTGGTTAAATTGATTCTGCTCCTTATTCTGAGCGAATCATTTTCAGGTTTTACGCATTTAAGGTTACACGTTGTATAATTGTGTATTTAAGCTTGAGTACTCACATTCAGCACGATGATGAAGAAATCCAGGGTGAACAGGAATGATGTGATCGGGTTGAAGTTCAGCTGAAACAAAAGAAATTGATTAAAAGTACCAGGAGTAACAGTGATTGCTAATAATCTCTACAAATTACAAATTGACCTAAATTATACTCGGACGGGTACACTGCAGGGACACTGTTCCAATCCTTCAATGTACGCTGTATAAACGATGAGGCAAAATGCTTAGTATCGACCGTAAAAGTGTTACCAATATAAGTGACTAGCTTTTGCCCGTGGCTTCGCCCGCGTACATAAAATAGCCTATGTCACTCAGGAGTAAAGCAGCTTTCTATTGTTGCTAAAATTTTTCCAATCGGACCAGTAGTTCAAGAGATTACTCCTACAAACAAAAAAATAAAAAAAAACAAACTTTCCCTCTATATTATATTAAGTGTAGATAATCACCGATACGTTGGTTTGTTTGATGGAAGAAAAGTCATGCGAGAATCAAGTTATGTTACTGATACTACTAAATAAAATTAATTAAATTACTATTTCTCAGTCTTTATAAAGATTAAGCTTTCAGATATTATCTAAATTTTAAACCTTTACTCAGTACCAAAGTCTTTTCAAAGGAACAATGAGGTAACATTGCGTTTTTGTTAAGAGCGCGAGGACCGAGACACAGTCGAAAAATTTGGTTTTTGTAATGAAGCTACTAAGAAAATGAGACGTTCTAAAAATATAGTAGAAGTGCTTCAAACATTGCAGCGTCGACCATTAACAAAATTGGACTCATTGAAACTGCTACCACAATATTGAAACTCTCAATTCCACATTGAGTCCTGTTTGTTCAATATATGAAATTGTTTCATTATAACAACCTTCTACGATGATAGACACGACAATATCGCTGTATATCCAATTGTATTTATGTCGAACAAAGCAGAATTAATAACACGAGAGAGATCATTAAACGCACATTTCATAATACCGATACGATAATATAATTTTCAATACTCTTGATCCAAAAGTGGCTCTTATTGCGCTACATCTATATATATAAAAGGAGAAACTGACTGACTGACATGTCAACGCACAGCCAAAACTACTGGGCCTAGGAGCGTGAAATTTTGCACAAGGTTTCCTTTTATGACTTAAGCGAACACTAAGAAAGGGTTTTTCCAAATTCAGCTCCTAAACGGTTGTAATGGGGCTCTAAAGTTTGTTCTCCGTACAACCTAAAGTAGTCTACTTTAGGTATATAATGGTACTTGTTACCAGAACATGGCATGTTACGAAATATTTAACTAGTTTTACTAATACAATAATAATAATTATCTAAAATGTTTTTCTTCATAAGTGTATTAAAAAACGTCGTATGATACACATGAGTAATTAATGGTTACTGTTCTTGGCTCTCTTAAGACCCTCGCCACGGCATGGGTCTTAATACCGCCTCGAGAGTAACCACCTACATAAACACTTGTATCCTAATGTACTACAATCAACCTTTCTATTCAGTGGTAAAGCAACATCTACTTATCAATAATGACTCCTTATAGATTGTGGCGACTTTTTGCGTCCGGTGTTGGTTTAGACAATCGTATGAAGCATGGGAAGTGGTCGCGTCCTATTGCGAAGCAGTAATGCGAACAAAGGAGACGTTTACAAATCGTAAGAGAATGGATGTACTTACGCCCCAATCGAGGGAGACGCTATTTGCATGAGGAGTCAGAGAGTAATTCCCTGCCTCCTTAGGGCTTGTGGACAAAGAACATTATGATCGTATGGTCATAATGTTCTTTAAAGATGCTGGTAAAGCCCAATCCGAGTTGGTGGCACGTAGTTTCACGCGCGCCTCAAACATGTGTCAGTAAAACTTAAAAGACCCTGTAAGACCCATGACTAGGCTTTTTTATGGTAGGTAAAGTCAAAGTCAAAGTCAAAAATTTTTATTTCACATGGGCCTACATGGGCACTTATAAAACGTCAGATGCTAGTGCACGGTTCCAAATTGGTCGTTTTCGATGGAGAAGAACCGGCAAGAAACTCCATGGTTACTCTTTTAAAAAAATTGTTATCTTTACAATATTTCCATATTACAACACATAAATTATGTAAGGACAGTGCAGACCAGTCAGTATTGAACTCCTACCGTTAAAATGGTAGGAAGTCATCTAAAAATCATCCAATGACGAATCCCGCTCTTGGGCGGAGCGGGATTCGTAGTAGGTTGTTTAGTTAGTAAGAGTCTGACACTGTTCAGACTCTTACTAACTAAACAACCTACCCCGTTCCTCCCTTGCCTTATTCCCAGAGCCCCGGTGTAACGCTTTCGCACCAACCCTCGGCTTCAGGAGGCTTCGACCCTGAAAGGTAGAGTTTGCTGGCACCCATGACTAGGCTAAGATATTATTACTTACCAAAATTTAAAATATTAGATTTTTTTAGTCTGAGTTCAATTTCATGCTAGTTAGTCACTGTTCTTCTAACTAAGCCCAAAATAGAGCAACTGATTTGGTACCTTTCCAATCAAAAACAAAATAATAAAGGATAATTTCCGTAATTAAAAACGTTTAAATTCAAGTCGCGATCTCATCTGAGTAACAATTAATGTCAAAAATTGTTCAAAATAAGGGGTGTATTTGATAAATTGGGACAGAGATTAGAATGCGAACGTTCATTAAAAATACAGAATACTCCTCGGTTCTCTTGAACGAATAACTCCACAACAACTTCAATTTTACTTTAAAGGTGTCTTTCGAACAATCTTAGATATATCATCATCATTACATAGTATAAAACAAAGTCACTTCCTAACTATGTATGCTTAAATCTTCAAAACTATGCAACGGATTTTGATGCGGTTTTTTTTAGTAGATAGAGTGGAGGAAGGTTTATGGGCATAATACATGCATAATATATTCAATATCAGTACCCGTGCGAAGCTGGGGCGGGTCGCTAGTTAGATATAGAAATCAAAATTTTCGGCCGAATGAATTTCATACACCCGTTTGTTCAGTATGATAATTAGCGTTTTATCAAGGTCATTCAAGTTGTATAATCGGCGTTTGAGAGCTTAAATTAGAAACAAAGTACTGAAATTAACAACGCATAGCCAATACTACTATATCTAAGGGTATGTAGTAAAGCACTTGCATTCTTTTTATGATGTAGGTGAGAACTTAGAGAAGATTTTCCAAAATTCTTCCCCCCAAAAGGATGGAATAAGGGGCAAAGATTATACGAAAACGTCAACTAACGCGAACAAAGCCGCTGGCAGAAGCTAGTCTTTAATAAAACTGAAAATCAAGTAGAATAAAAATGAACAAACATTATTTAGTATGAGTCCACCGACCACGAAACCTGATTTATTCGCTTGGATTCAATAAGGTCGCCGTATCATGCAAATCATATTTACACAGCAATTGTAAAAGAATGAACTACTATTACTGAAACTACGATACGCAGAACTTGCTATGCTTTTTGCTGTACGAGTATTGTGGATGGTTTTGTTCTTTTATAGATTTCACTATTCACTTTTTACTTACTTCAAATGTCATACTTGGATCAGTTCGGCCATAAATGGGCTTAAGACCTGGGCGGCTTAAAGATTTGTGTGATTGTCTAAATGTACCCGGACTGGTTAAGATTTAAAAGCGTAGAAAGTAACGGGGAAGCTACACACATCCAAAGCTAATTGTGACATCACAATTTACATTAGATGATAAAAAACGTTAAATAAGATAGGTACTTACTGCCAGAAAACCCGCAAATAAAAATGCCGTACAAATTCAGAAACCAAATAGAAGCAATAAAACATACTCGCAGGCAGTCAACAATTTATTTGAACCGAAAGCGGTGCGGTGCCAGTGGGTAAGAAAATTTGTAGGCACGGCGTATCTTATCGCGCATCGGGGTCATCCGGACCTACACCCGACAGTACGCGGCGTACTGCGATACCGAACACTACGCCAATTGGACTTGGGTCTTTGCTAATTTAACTGTAAAAAAGTAATTAAAATAATTCTTGCTGACATTGCGAATGCGGTAGTGTTATGGTTGTGTGTAACCATAATTCTTTTTTCATTTACGCAGGATACAATGTATTACAATAGGGGCGATTTTTGGATGGCAACCGTACAAAACGCGTTCGTCTGCACAAGCTAGGCCTACTGTCCACAGTCAATATAAGCTTGGTGTACGCTTGCGTGAAGTTTACATACAAAACTTTGAAACTCTATTGACGAGGCAGGTGCGACGTTGCTTCACGCAGGTGTAGACCTTGCGTATAATGTTGAATACGCGTGCATGAAGCTTAGCATCCGTGGACAGTAGGCCTTACTTGAGGAAGGAAACATAAAAACCAATTATATGAGAAAGTGGGATAGTGGATATTTGCCGAACCACATGGCTAACTTACATTTGATCGTTACCTAGTTTTCGGGTATCTAAGTGACTTACCCAATTTGCTCACATAATACGGTTTTCACTCTCAGCAGCTTCTGTCGTAAAGCTAGATTTGAGTCTTTATGACTTATAAGTTTAGTTTGACCAAGTTAAAGCTTAGTAAGCCGAGCTTATATACCTTCGTACTCAACTTCGTTCATTTACACTTACTAGTCGAATTCTGACTAACGAGCAAATATAATTGCGTTACATCAGATGTTTCCATTATTTGGTATATGTCAAATCATTCGCTTTGAATATTCTAAGGCTGAATGGGAGGTTTCGTTCAATAATTATTATTTACAAGTTTATATATTTTTAATTTTCTTTTTTGATTTTTGCGTCTAAGTTTAATTAATAAAATGAAGCAGTAATTGCAATTTAGGATATCGGTTCGTGGAAGAGTGAGGGCGTGGTGGCAACATCTCGCTATCTCTTTCGTTTACGCTTAACCTAATAGTGGTGACGTCACATTTTAGTACGTGCATCCTCATTCTGTTACTTGAGAGCTTTCCTTCCAACAGATTTGGAACAACTGACCTCTACCTATAGGTCATTGAACACGTTCAGCTGATGTTTACCTAAATTAATGATTTTGTACATGGTATATTCGAGTTTTAAAAAACAATACTTTATTTTTTCATTTTATTTTACGAATCGATAGTGTTTCATGTACAGGATATACCATCCAAGTGATTAAAACAATCAAAATTTAGCAGTAAATTTTTTAGTATGTATACATAACGGTATAGTAGGTATATAAGTTCTACCGTCGTTTATACATATATACTCTGCAATAAATGACTGAAATATTCGACTTCCTCTTTGTTTTTATTTTTGTAAGTTAGAACCGAGCTCACAAGCTTGGGGAAATAGATGGATATTGCACCCGGTGACAATAACATAGACAGTATTCTCTTTGTTGAGGAAACTTCTGGAAAACGTAATAATAAAAAGCAAAACATAGTTTCAAGGAAAACGAGGAGTTTTTATGAGCCACCGGTATTTTGTCCATGGGTTCCGTGAAAAAGAACGAGACCCTGGAACGAAGGCAAAGAGGGGATAGGAGTGGGTTTTAATAAAAGTCTAACACACCCTTCTGGGCCACTAAGAGCGCGATAATTCATTAGATGCTTTCCCGCCGGAAACTAAACGGTACCTATTAGGATGGTTGGATATCCCACTTATTATGCACGATATAATACGTTTTGAGAACACACACAATTGCACATATGTGTGTATGTTGCAGTCAAACTTTCGAGTACTGAAATTAGAGACATATTAGACAGACAATAGATGTGAGAACACCGGCGTTCGCGGGCTCAAAGTTTCATAAATGGAATTCTCTGCCGAAACCTGAGTTTTATAATAGAACCTAGGGGATTTGAAGTAAAGAGTAAATTTATATTCACTTTTGATTTAAATATACTCAGGCTATAGCTACTATTAGAATAAACTAGCTACAAAAATATTACGCAAGATAACGCGTAAATTCTTCCTGATCATTTAAAAGTCTGAAACCCTCTGCGAGGCGCAAAACTAAACCTTTGAAGTTTTCGTTTCCAGTGCAAGCAAAAATGAACTTAGCGGTGGTGAGGCGGAAGTGTCTTAGGTGGTACCCATAGAAATATAAAAAACAGGAGGAGTGGTCTTATATCTATGGTGGTACCAGTGGCGCATCGACGTAGTCTGATAGTTTTAAGCTGTGGTTTAAAATTGATTATATTTTTATATGGCAATGATGACTCAAATAGAACGTAATAATGTCTCAATATTGGTTCCATAAACCAGATATGCATATTATTTCTCATTACATTAATTTTCCATGCTAGCAAGTCACAGCAAATTGTGAACTATCTATGCGTAATGTCTGAGTCACCAAGATACAGGCTGCGCCTAGTATAAGACCCATTGTTAATCTTTAAGACCATATTTTTCTGTTAATTTCATACTAAATTTGTAAACTATGTTCGTCAAATAAATTATTATATATTTATTTATCTCAGGACCCTGAGGTCCCGGACGGAAGGCGTACGAGGGGTCATAAATTATTATCTATTATTATATTCGAATCCATCGGCTCAAATCTATGTTACTGGCTCTACGTCTGCTATTCCTTTAAGTTCTATCGCTACCAGAGTCCAACGAGTGATTTAGCATCCTATTCGCCAGTGTCGCGTATTTGCTGCTGGGTACTTCTTCTCGTTTAGTTCTTCAATCCCCAGTTTAGCTGACGAGATGGGTATTAGATCGTGGGTGTTCGACTCTGGCGGAATGAACGTGGGTGTGTTTGTTGGATATAGGTATACGTAGCAAGCGGTTAATGTTTATAGGCTATAGTCAATGACAATTCTCTCAAAGACATCGATATCTTTGCTATTCACCGGCCTTGACACTCGATAACCCTTTTAAGATCAACATCAATGTTGCATTAGCGTCACGCGCAACTCTGTTGACCGTTTATAATATATTCTACCAGTATCAGCCCGCGACTTTGCCTGCGTAAATGTCGGAAATGGTCCCAAGGGTACATTATACCCGGATATAAAATATTTACCTGCCTGCCAAATGCGTTCAACAGTTGATGCGTGATTAATTAACAAGCACAAAGGCTTTTAAATTTTAAATGTTTTTTTTTTATTTGTTTAAAGTGAACATCAGCTGAGCGAGCCAATAACTTGTAGATGGCGTAAATACTGATTCTACTTAATTGATTTTATGCATTTTGCGAGTATTACCTTATCACTTGTTTTTTTTTTTTTTGTTATAAGAGTTAGAATGCTGTGTATGCTTTTTTGAATAGTGCTTTGTAAGTTAAAGAGGTCCGGAGGATTAAAACATGTAACGTGTATATACAAGTTTTCACCAGTACATGATTCTGGACCACAGTGGTGAACTTTTTCGTCGGGTTTTTCAATTTTTTGAAAAAAAGTTAAGGTTTTTTTAATTTTTACCTGTATAAAATCGTTATTCTAACCAACCCCAATAATATTTCTAGAAAGAAAAAAATACTAAAAAAAAGGAAAAAAAATGGTTGCCTGTAAAGTCGGTTTTACGGGCGAAGATTTTACGTGACAACGTCCTAATTCTCTAGTGCTGCGCGCGCGGCAGACCGATCATAGTTGAGTGGGAGAGAGACGCAAGGCATTCGGCGGGCCTCTCTCTCGTTCGGTGACTCATCGTAACGTTACCGAGCGTTACACTTTTTCATAAGTGACTCCCAGCCGCAACCTAATTTAAGACGTTGTCACGTCAAAATCATCGTGTCCAATAAAATCGTTATTCTAATCAAATCCGATGACATTTTTAATTTGGAATGTATTCATTAATATTTTTTTGCAAAAAAAATATAATAACGTTTTTATACAGTTTAATTTAAAAAACGTAAAAAATTTATCAAATTAAGAAAAAACCGACTAAAATCCACCACGGGGGGTCCAGAATCATTTCTGGACCCCCCGTGGTGGATTTTAGTCGGTTCGGTCGGTCGGTGATACGATGTCAATGACACCTTGTATATAAATAAGGTCATAACGTACGGTGTCAATATATGTGTTCACATGTAAGTCGTCGCACATAACCACATAAACCTCTATTATATTTATCCTAGTTGCGATATTAGAAAAAAAAAACAACAAGAAGCAGATTAACTAAGTAATAAATTATATCGGTATAATAAGAATTATAATTAATGTACATATGTTTCTTATTGAATATTGTAAATGGCGTGAGATTGAAAACAACTGTCGTTGGCAGAATGTCTTTTGCAAACAAACTTGGACATCGTAGGAAGGTATTCGATTATCGTCGGTAAATCTTATTATCGATTTTATAATTAAGTCGGAGTCTTCAACTGTTTGCTGTACAGCAAATAGGGAACGTTTTTACACTCTTAAATGTAGGTAATACTGTGTGACATGATTTTGATGGCCGCTTAAGGGGCAGACATATGACTTTTGATGATTCTAAATCCAACAATACGACTAAACGGCTATTCTGTATGGTTTAAAAAATATATATGTTAGTTGTACTAATTGCCTAAATAATTTGATATACAAATACTTTCTTTTTTAATTGAACTTGGTGTAATTCATTTTCAAAGTTATGTCTGACACAGACAAATACCATTTCGTGTATTTTTGTGATACTTTCTCGAACTGAAAACTAATTTAACTACCAATATTTTCATATACGACTTTCATTTATATTGTGTTTAAGCAATGACGGACATTTCATTATTCAAAAATCTTGATGCGTGGGGAGCGACGCGTTTAGTGTCGCCTTAACTGAGAGATTAAAAGAAAAGTCATGGAAACAGAGCAGAGATGCTACAAAAGGTCTTTCCGATTGATTTTGCACTTTTGATTTCGATTAATTTTAATCGTAACTTATTTAGTTACTGTGTCATCGTTACTTAGATAAGACATTTTTACCATTTTAGTGAATACCCTGACTCCTGTTTTAGGGAATTAGTCTGTTTTACAGAAGCCAGTACCTCTCCTAGGAGAAATAGTAATTTGAGTAATTTGATTCTATGCAATAAATATCAGTATCAGTAAAAAATTAAATAAATAAAACAATAATTGAAATAAAGCTACAATAAAAAGTTGTTAGTAAGCATGTATTTTTTAGCTACCCTTTATGGACACTAAGGCATCACTTAAAAGATTTTTATTAGTTACACGATGTTATTATAAAAAGACGAAATACTTTGTTTGTCGAAGGTCTCGAAGTTGACCCCATCACGAAACTTTATACACTAAAGGACGCTACGTTTGTCCCTCAGTGCCAAAAGTTACTTTTTAATCCGGAAAAATGGGCCCTTTGCGGCACGATGGACATGGAAGTGAAACTGAGGAAAAATCTAAAAATATCTATGTGTATGTTCAGATATGCTCGAATTTGGTACGAAAGGCTTCGACCGTTCCATGTTAAGGTTGAGCGTGTCTCGGCGTAAGTTTCACCGTCACACAGTGTGCTACTAATATAAAATGTAAATAACTAGCGACCAGTCCCAGCTTCTCACATGTTGATGACATTAAATATATTATATTATATAATTATACGTATAAACCTTCCTCTTGAATCACTAAAAAAAAACCGCATCAAAATCAGTTGCGTAGTTTTAGATCTAAGCATACATAGGGAGGAATCGACTTTGTTTTATACTATGTAATGATAATATTAGTATTATCATTACATAGTATAAAACAAAGTCAAGTAAGAGTGACTTAGCATTATTAGTAATGCTAAGTCACTCTCGACCTTGGTACGACGGACTAAAATCAACCGTGTGTTACTACTAATTACGTTATGTCACACTCGACCTTGGTACGGACGGACTACAACCCTGGTGTGACGGACCAAAACTAAGCTTGTGTTAACTATAAAAAGTAGTCCTTACTAGGAAAATTTTATTTTATCGAAATGTTATCTTATACGTAGGTATATAAAAGCTTAAATACTAACTAATTTAAATAAAAATATTTATTTATTTAAGGCTATGAAATCCCGCAGAGAGAGAGAGCAGTGGTGGCCGAGTGGTAACGGCCCCGACTTACGAGTCGCAGGTCGCGGGTTCAAACCCAGCCAGGCGCATTACTTTGTGTAATTTATTTCATCACCACTGCTCTCAAAACGGTGAAAGAAAACATCGTGAGGAAACCGGCATGTCCTAGAACCAAAAATTCGAAGACATGTGACATCCACCAATCCGCACTGGGCCCGCGTGGTGGATTATGGCCCATTCCCTCTCCTAGAGAGAGGAGGCCTGTGTCCCTGCAGTGGGAACATTGAAAGGCTGATGATGATGATGGATGATGATGACATCCCGCTACTCCTAATTAAAATATGGCATCATAAAATTCCTCCACAGCGATGTCGAAGTGAAGTGCGCGCAAAAGACTGGCGGCATTGCCACCAATGTTGTATGGCAATGCTTAATCTTTAACCGAAGTAAAAACTAGTTCTTGGGTCAACAAAAAAGTAGTAGTAGTGCTTAATAATAAGCGTCTTTCCCCAAGACATAGAAGAAAGAAGATTTTACTAGCAATGAACGATGTTTATTGATATTGGGAAAGAAACGACCGACAAGCTTAATGATCTATTTGTTATTTTTAACTGACTTCATAAAAGGAGGATGTTCTCTATTTGACTGTTTTTTTTTTATTTCTTGTTCTGCGATATTTTCGCCAACATTTATCAGATTTTGATGATATTTGTTTTGTTTGGAAACTTATTTTACCGAAATTGTTCCAATTTTTTGAGGAAGGATTTTTTCCAATAAATATTTATATATTAGTGCAAAAGATTACTGAAGAAACAACACAAGTGGAATTTAATCAGTAAAAGCCTGATAGCCTGACACTTCTTACTTCACACAGAACGGAACTTGCTTGGTGATGTCTCACCGCAAAAAACCTTTTGTTAATTATATTCATAAACTCTTTAACTTATATAATGACGCCGGTGAGCACTAAACCTACAGTTATTTCTGTCATCATCATTACCGTCAGCCTTTTTAATGTTCCCACTGCTGTGACACAGGCTTCCTCTCTAGGAGCGGCAATGGGCCATAACCCACCACGTGGGCCTAGTGCGGATTGGTGGATGTCACATGTCTTCGAATTTTTGGTTCTAGGACATGCCGGTTTCCTCACGATGTTTTCCTTCACCGTTTTGAGAGCAGTGGTGATGAAATAAATAACTCGAAGTAAAGCGCCTGGCTGGGTTTGAACCCGCGATCTACAACTCGTAAGTCGGGGCCTTTACCACTGCTCCATTACAGTTTTGTTTGTTTCCGTTATTTTAGTAGTTCTATTCAAATTTCATGTTATTGAAGCAATCTAATCAAGCATAACTTTTTGGTTTAGGGGTCGATCTTAACAATTCTTCTTGTGTAAGTTACAGCTCAGTGGTAGTCTTTAGAACTAAATTGGTCCTTGTACTTCAAAGATACCGGTGTACGGTACTAACCTAACTTATCAATACACCCAGTATTGCTACATAAGTTGTTTTAATGAGTGCTCAGGTTAAAATAAGTTATAAAAAGATACAAACTGTTTTAAAAGTGAACATTTGTGAATGAACTATAAGGAGAAGGCGCCTGTTTCTGTAACACAGTTTACGCTGGCACATCTATGATTGGCACACACAGACGTTCACTCTGTGTCAAATGATGTATAGCGTGGTATTGTACTAAGTACATATTCTATTGAGCTCAATAATAAGAATCCTGACAAACCTATTGTCTTTCTATTATGTCTCTAGTTACGATATTCGAAAAGTTAAGCTAATAATAAAATTATGCAATAAAAAAAAATATGTATGAAGCCGAACATAGAACCTCATACTTTTCGCAAATAGTTAAAAATAAGCTTTTTGTTTGAGTGACGTTATGTCAGTTCAAAAGTGCCTCTAAATGGTTCTATTTATAAAAGTTGTAAATAGGCCATTATTTGGAATAAACGTTTCAGTTTTGTGATACGAGTTGGAGATCGTGGTTCCAAATCCAGACAGGCATTTTACTTTGTGTAATTTATTTCATTATTGTTACTCTCAAAATGGTGAAGGAAAATATCATCAGGTGACCGGGTTCTAGAACCAAAAATAGAAGACGTGTGGATTTGCGAACGCGAGCTTCACGCATTTCTATTCTCGTTTTAACATCTTTAGCTGTAATAATATCTACAATATATATATATATATGTTACGGGTAAAGCTAGAAGATGGAGTAAACCTAGGTTTACCCGGGTAAACTTAGTATTACCCAAGCTTCTTGGGTAAAGTCCGAATAATAAGTAAAATACATTTTAATTCGGGGTTTACCCATGCTCACATAGGTCTACCCAACTCTGGCTGGGTAGTGTTAGGTGTTGCGTTATTTTCGCACCCGTGGCTTAATTCTGGGGGGCCCGCGTTATCTGTTCATTACTGCAATATTACGTTCGCCTTTGTATGTTTTTTAAATAATAAATGTTTAAATTGCACCCAGATTTTCATTTAACTAATTAATTAGACAAATTAATTTAAAATATTACCCCGCCATTATTTCAGCAAGATAAACTGATGTGACATTTTGAATTGCAAAATTTTGCCGCCGTGTCCTCGTGGGGGTGATCGGCGTCTCTCTCGCGCCGGGCCTTGGTCGAGGCCATGGTCCGGAGCGAGCGGGAGTGGCAGGCGGACGGCTCCTTCTGCAAAGCAGTAATGCTAGTAAAGAAGGAAGCCGACTGGGCGCTCACGCCCGAGACGCTGCCGAGATTCCGATCCCGATTTCCGGCCACCGAAGGCACGGGCTTGTGGATGGGGAGCAATGGGTAGCTCGCCATCCAATCGTCTGGTAACCGTCTGGACCAAGCCCAGTCGTCGACGGCGCGCACTGTTCCCGCACCCCTCAAGGAGTTGTCAGCAAACCGTAGGGACTCTGCAGAAGGGTCGAAGCCAACTGGGTCTAAGGGATCGCATCTGAAAGGAAGGCTCTGGCCTTGGTATATATGGCAACGTAGGTTGGAATGGGGTAGGTTCTTTAGTCAGTAAGAGTGACACTGTTTCCCACTCCACCCAAGGGCGGGATTCGTCACTGGATGATTTTTACCTACCATAAAAAAAAACCTAGCTTCCTGAAATCGACTGTTCATTTGCAAGCTCTCGTAAACTTTCTTCTGGTGATATATTTGCACTTTGCTCGGTCGTCATTATGTCACTAAGTAAGCGACGTGCGTGGCCGCGTGAGCAGATAACGCGGGCCCCCCAGAATTAAGCCACGGGTGCGAAAATAACGCAACACCTAACATTACCCAGCCAGAGTTGGGTAGACCTAGGTGAGCATGGGTAAACCCCGAATTAAAATTGATTTTACTTTTTATTCGGATTTTACCCAAGAAGCTTGGGTAATACTAAGTTTACCCGGGTAAACCTAAGTTTACTCCATCTTCTAGCTTTACCCGTAACATATATATACCATAGTTTACAATCACAACCGCTGTTTGTTTCGTGACTTGCAATAGCAGTACTACTCACACCTATCTGATAGAGAGATTGAGCGTATTTTATAGAATCTCGCAATTCATTTTCCAAGCGAACAGTCTGGATAGCAAACGATCATTGACCTAAGAAAGTTGTGGAATGTATTTGCATATTGCATTTTTTATGGCAGAAAATTCATCGAATGATGAATCGCGTCATTGAGCGGAGCGGGAGACAGTGTCAGACTCTTACTGACTAAACGACCCATCCCATTCCTTCTTGTCTTGGCTCCGGGGCCCTGGTGTTCCGCTTTGGCATCAACCCTTGGCTGCAGAAGGCTTCGACCTTACTGGGCCTTTTCAGCTTGCTGGCAACTCTTTGCGGCGCACCTGTTGCGCGCCGTCGACGACTTGGACTCGGGGTGGACGGTTACCGGAAGGTTGGACAGCGAGCTACCCATTGCTCGTCCTCCGCAAACCCGCGTGTACGGTAGCCGGTAATCGGGATGATAGACACAGCGGCGGCGGCTGTGGCAAAAGCACCGTTGCCTTTGCTTGATGCAGTCAGTCTCATCTTTTGCTAGCATAACTGCTTCACAGAAGGAGGCGACCGCCTGCCATTCCCATATTGCACGTAAATATTATTTTTTTGTTCGTCCGTATTTCGTGAAAAGAGATAAAGTAGCGTCTATCTCTACTTATTCTCCATTCCTTACCACTAGGCCTCGTTCGCTTCCATTAGCAATGTGTACACACCTCAAAGCTTTTACCTCAGCAATTAATTTCCACGATATAATAAAATTGGCGCAGAAGACTTTATGTTAGCATGTACCTGTTGTGTTAGCAGATGAAATCTCTAGTAAGTTTATTTCTTTTGTTTCTTTAACTTATCTATTATAGTCCAGTGCAAATAGCACCGTTAACGATAAAAAGTGGACCTAAATAGTAGTAGAATGAAACCCATTGGAAAAGGAAGATAATATAGCAAAAATTTAAGGAAAAATAAATTACGGTCAATCTGAGGTCGGGAAGTGGATGGGTGTGCGCTTTTAAGGGGAAAAAATGGTTTATCTCTAATTCCGGCAAAACTACTGGTTTTAGGGGAAACATTCAAATGGCAAACTTGTAGATCATAAAAAGATCTACCACTTTTGTATTTACACTTTTTTGACATAACCTCAAAATCTATGTGAAAAGTCCAAAAAACTGTGTTTCTAGTTTTTATTTTTTATCTTCTTTAAAAAACACTTTTTTTTACAAATCTTTGTGAAAAGTTTCCTTTTAATGTCCCAAACTTACCCTAATTTTTTTGATTTAAAATATTCACTGTAGCTCTTTATTTTGACTGAACATCGAAAAAATAGACTATTTTTCAATCGAAAAATCTCACGTAAAAATATGTGATTTTTTTAAAAATTTGTTGGCTTCTTATTCGTTAAAATTTCACTATAGTAAATTTTCTCAGAAAATGCGAAAAACTAAAAAAACTCGAATTAGAAATTTCTTTTGTTTAATCATTATTAACGACCTTCTCCAGCTTCGCAGGAGTGCAAAGGTGATATATTATACCTATAAACCTTCCTCTGGAATCATTCTATCTATTTAAAAAAACCGCATCAAAATCCGTTGCGAATTTTTAAAGATCTAAGCATACACAGGGATAAGCAACTTTGTTTCATACTATGTAATAATGTACTGAGGTGTTTATTAAATTTTTTATAAGATTTAAAAGACATGTTGGAAATGTGGCTGCTGCAATTGCGTATGCTTACATAATGCTCCAATGTGGAAGAACAAACCTACGAGGAAGTTAATGATTCAGATGATGAATTTCATCATCTGAATCATAAGTAAGTAAGTTTTTTGAATTTAACCATGAAGAAATGCTATCAAAGAGACAAAAACTAATGGTAAAAACTAATAAATGATTAGAATGTAAGATAAAATATATGATGCAAGATTATATTATTTAAACATATGTAATGAATATAAATAACGTTGACTGATTAAACGAAGCTAAAATTTAATAAGACAACGTTTTTACTGCATAAAATTGCAGCAATCACATTTCCTACATGAAATACCCTTTAAATCTTTTATAAAAAAAATAATAAATACCTCAGTACATCATTGCATAGTATAAAACAAAGTTGCTTATCCATGTGTATGCTTAGATCTTTAAAAGCAAAAAAATTCGCAACGGGTTTTGTTGCGGTTTTTTTTTATAGATAGAATGATTCCAGAGGAAGGTTTATAGGTATAATATATCACCTTTGCACCCGCGCGAAGCTGGAGCGGGTCGCTAATAATGATTAAACAAAAGTAATTTCTGATTCGAGATTTTTTAGTTTTTCGCATTTTCTGAGAAAATTTGCTATGTATATATTTTTTTACACCACCAAAAAGTAAAAATTTCAACGAATAAGAAACCAACAATTTTTTTTTAAAAATCATTTATTTTTACGTGAGATTTTTCGATTGAAAAATAGTTTATTTTTTCGATGTTCAGTCAAAATAAAGAGCTACAGTGAATATTTTAAATCAAAAAAATTAGGGTAAGTTTGGGACATTAAAAGGAAACTTTTCACAAAGATTTATGAAAAAAAAGTGATTTTTAAAGAAGATAAAAAATAAAAACTAGAAACACAGGTTTTTTGGACTTTTCACATAGATTTTGAGGTTATGTCAAAAAAGTGTAAATACAAAAGTGGTAGATCTTTCTATGACCTACAAGTTTGCTATTAGACATTTTTCCATAAAACCAGTAGTTTTTCCGGAATTAGAGATAAACCATTTTTTCCCCTTAAAAGCGCACACCCATCCACTTCCCGACCTCAGATCGACCGTAATTTATTTTTCCTTAAATTTTTGCTATATTATCTTCCTTTTCCAATGGGTTTCATTATACTACTATTTAAGTCCCTTTCAAAAGCTATTTGCACTGGTCTATTATTGGTATTATGGTTAGTGGCCCGGACTGCTATGGCGGAGGTCGTGGGTTCGGTTGCCACCCAGGACAAATTTTTGTGTGATGAGCATGATCATTTGTTCTAATTTATCTATAATATATGTGTGTATTTAGAAATATATAAGTATATTTATCAGTTATCTAGTACCCATAAAACAAGCTCTGTTTACCTTGGGACTAGACGGCGTTATGTGTTAGTTATGAAATATATTATATACGTTATACATATAGAGTGAAACTAAGACAAGTATTTAAAGTTACATTCACTAAACAAAGGAAATTAAACTTGCATTGTATAGATTAAATCGCTGTCATACTTATAATCAACTCAGATAGTCATATACTCGTAAGCAACAAATGCGTGTCTGTTTTGCAAGTGGGTCAATGTCCCCATTCGTAAAATTTGGTATTTTTTAAAATTTGGTTTTGGTATTTTTAGTAATTATTTATTTACGTACATACAAATACTTATAAATGAAAGACAAAAACAGATAGAAGTTCACAAAAGTACCTACTACTTATTTTAAATGTTTCTTCCAGCAGACATACATGGGATAAGAGATGTAGAACCTATGTCTACAAATAAGTAAGAAAATATTTTTATTATAAAATAGTGTTCCTAAATTATAAAATAAATAAATATTTGAATAATATAATAATAACTTACTACAAAGAATCAATACGAGAATCGACTATTCGTCACCTCAAATATTTAACGTTACGAAATATTGGAATTTTACCATCGGACAAGCCGGCCGGCTACGGCAAATATCCACCCTTATGTTATTGAGACATATACGGTCCGGACTAAGCGTTTTGCCTCATCGTTCATACCGCGTAAACAGAAGGACTAGAACAGTTTGCCAGCTGCGGTCTTTCCGTCCGATTATAATCTTGTGTCTTCGAGGCTATAGTGAATAGGTTCTTAAAAAACTAGTTCGCCTCACCATCAACGATTGCATCACTGCTTACCATCAGGTAGGATCGCAGTCAAGAAATAGTTTATAGCAATAATAAAAAAATGAGTAGCTTTCAATGAATGTATGAATTATTTAACTGTGCATTAAAATACAAAAGAAATAATAAGCAGAAACCTCATGTAACCTCTGCCAAGCTTTTTTGAATAAAACCTTCATTTTTTTCATGAAAAACGAGAGTTTTCAGCATGAAGACTCGAATGTAATATAAACCTCCCACATGTGTTTCACGTTTTTAATATAATGTGCATAATATATTAAGTCTGTGAGCCATAAAGAGAATCGAAATAATCCACGATGTTTATTTCTATACTAACGTCTGCCAGTGGCATCGCCCCCGTGAAAGTGAGTTTTTTCACATAAACTTTTTTTTTTATTGCAATAAACTAGTACTTGACTACGATCCCACCTGAGCTAGAGCAGTGGTGGCCGAGTGGTAACGGCCCCGACTTACGAGTCGTAGGTCGCGGGTTCAAACCCAGCCAGGCGCATTACTTTGTGTAATTTATTTCATCACCACTGCTCTCAAAACGGTGAAGGAAAACATCGTGAGGAAACCGGCATGTCCTAGAACCAAAAATTCGAAGACATGTGACATCCACCAATCCGCACTGGGCCCGCGTGGTGGATTATGGCCCATTCCCTCTCCTAGAGAGAGGAGGCCTGTGTCCCTGCAGTGGGAACATTAAAAGGCTGATGATGATGATGATGATGACTACGATCCCACCTGATGGTAAGCAGTGATGCAATCGTTGATGGTAAGGTGAACTAGTTTATTAAGAGCCTATTTATTCACTCTAGCCTTGAAGACACCTAAATTATAAACGGGCGGAAAGACAGCAGTCGGCAAACTGTTCCAATCCCTCGATGTACGCGGTATAAACGACGAGGCAAAACGCTTAGTTCGGGCCGCAGGTATCAGGTGTGTGTATTTCCCGTATGGATGTCCGATGGTAAAATTGAGATGGCGGAATCAAATCATGCAATTGTTGTGCACACTCCAAAATGCATCCTGTAGAAAACCGCAAGGCTGGCTACTCTGCGCCTGTGCTTGAGACACTTCGGAGCACTATTCCGTCTTCTTGAGGCGTGAATTTTGGAAAATCATTTCGAAGTGCTCATCATCAACATCGCTGTCATTTTAATGTTCTCACTGCTGGGATTAAGCTTCCTTTCTAAAAGACTAAAACACTTTTCACGGTTCACTCACGTAAAATTAGGTTTCTCCAATCAAACTGGATGGACAGGGCATAATGCTCGCAGAACATATAGCCGTTGGGGTCGAAAGGTTCTGGAGTGGCAACCGCGCACCGGAAGATACAGTGTTTTTTTATGGTATGTTAAAATCATCCAATGACGATTCCCGCTCTTGGGCGAAGCGGGAGACCAGTGTCAGACTCTTACTGACTAAACAACCTACCCCGCGGCTTCCTTGCCTTATTTCCAGAGCCCCGGTGTAACGCTTTCGCACCAACCCTCAGCTCCGGAAGGCTTCGGCCCCTTAGGGCCCGTACAGTTTGCTGACAACTCCTTGAGACGCACGGGAGCGGGGCGCGCCGTCGACGACTTGGGCTCGGTCTGGACTGTTACCAGACGACCGGACGGCGAGCTACCCATGCTCGCCATCCGCAAGCCAGTGCCTACGGTGGCAGGATATCAGCAGGATCGCGGCGGCGACGGCTACGGCGAGTGCGTCGTTGCCTTTGCCTTATGCGGTCGGCCTCCTCCTTCACTAGCATTACTGCTTCGCAGAAGGAGGCGACCGCCTGCCACTCCTCTTCGCTGCGTACCATGACCTGAACCAGGAAGACGGATGGCGAAGTGTTGGAAGGCCTCCAACAAGGTGGACCGATGACCTGGCAAGGTTTGCGGGTATCCGATGAGGCGAGATACACAGGACCGTTTATTATGGCGAAAATTGGGGGAAGCCTATGTCCATTAGTGGACGTCCTTCGGCTGAAATGACGATGATTCAAACGTTGAACTCCCACTTATTCCCTTAAGGGGTGCATTGTGAAAAATCCTTTCTTAATGATCACCTAGGTCATAAAAAAACCTTGTGCAAAATTTCACTCTCTTAGTCTCATCTCTGAGTCAATCAATTTATTTTTTATACGTATTTACATATACATAGATAGATAAACACGTGAACCACGTATTTACGTAAAGCTAAACTTCTTCGCTAGTCAAAAGAAACAAAACTGATTACTAAAATTACCAACTTCGACACGATGTACGTAACTCAGATAATACGATTTTCCGGAGTACGGTTGCCATGACGACTCCCGATTCAACTGAGAGGAAGCTATCTGGGAAGGTGATTTTTAATTCATTGCTAATGTTTTGGATGAATGTACTCATGAATATTTTATACGTACTTTATGCTACAGTCAATTGACTGAAAACTTTTAATTAGTCAAAACCATTGAAAAATGGACTTCAATGCGAAAATTGGTCAGAAGACCATTTAGCTTGAGATGTTTATTTTTATGGACAATAAAAAAATAGTAGTAGTAGGAGGGTGAATATCAACCAACGCCCTCTCTGCGCTCTTGGGTGGGGCGAGAGATAATGTCAGACTTTTAGTGTTTAAAAACAGTCCTAATCCTTCTTTGCCTTCGTTCCAGGTCCCCTGGTGACGTTTTTACAATACTCCATTGCCTCAGTAGGCTTCGACCGAGCTGGGCCCTAACGGTTTGCTGACAACTCTTTAAGACGCACGAGGAACGATAAGCGACGTCGATGACTTGAGTTCGGTCCGGACGGCGAGCTAAATGAGCTTGCATAATTGTGTGTATTCGACTAGCAATACTCTTCTCTACAACATACAACTCGCCTTTTGTTTCTTTGGTCTTTCACTCTCAATTCTCCATCTCATTATTTCAAAAGTATGTAATCCCCTCGATAAGGTCATATCTATATTATTTTAACGATCCAAAAGTATAGAGTAGATTCTACCTGGCTTGTCTAGCCTTTAATACTAGCCGCATAGTTCATGATTAGTTTGCGCACATGCTTACTCTGGCAGGGGTCTTCGAATAAAAGCTAAATTGATTTTTTTTTTACATTTGCGCTAGTATGTGATGTTTTTATCTGGTTAAAAGTTTCAACACATAATGCATTTTTTTATAATTCTGTTCCTCCTCAAAAAATTCTTAAACTTTTTGGCCCCCCATTAAAATGTTCAAGTTTACCCACCTAAACACTTAAACCAAGGAACTGAAAATTTCCATTCAACTGGCTATATTAATACTTTAACAGTGATATCTTATAGTAATTAATGTAGTACAATAAAGTGCATAACAACGTTTCTGTCTTCAGTATATGAGAGGCTATTACAGGCCACAATGAGGAGCAATCCCGAGGGATAATGCAACAGATTCCTCGGTGGACCGGCGTGATTGTATTATTAAACTAAGTCGTCGATATAATGTAGAATGTTGTTTACTGTAGTCACACCAGTATATAAACAAGCAATTACTTGTTGCTGAGTAATGTCTTGTTAAACTTGCAAGCCCCGAGCGAACGCCGGTGCTCGTACACCTATTGTCTTTATATTATGTCGGTACGGTAAGTATTCAAAAGGTTAAGTCATTACTTGAGATTTTCATTTCCGATCCCGATTTCCGGCCACCGTAGGCGAGGGCTTGTGGATGGCGAGCAATGGATAGCTCGCCGTCCAATCATCTTGAAACCGTCCGGACCAAGCCCAGTCGTCGACGGCGCACTGTTCTCGCGCGCCTCAAGGGGTTGTCAGCAAACCGTAGGGAACCTACAGAAGGGTCGAAGCCAACTGCGGCCAAGGGTTCGCCTCTGAAGGGAAGGCTCTGGCCCTTTTTTCATGGTAGGTGAAAATCATCGAATGACGAAACCCGCTCTTGGGCGGAGCGGGAGACCATTCTCAGACTCTTACTGACTAAAAAACCTACCCCGTACCTTCCTTGCCTTATTCCCCAGAGCCGCGGTAGCAGTTGCACACAAACCGGCAGCTCCAGAAGGCTTCGACCCTAAAGGGTCCCTACAGTTTGCTGACAACTCCTTGAGTTGCGCGGGAACGGTGCGCGCCGTTGACGACTTGGACTAGGTCTGAACAGTTACCAGATGACCGGACGGCCAACTACCCATTGCTCACCGTCCGCGAGCCAGTGTCTACGGTGGCCGGATATCGGCAAACTCGCGGCGGCGACGGCTACGGCGAGGGCGCTGTTGCCTTTGCCTTATGCGGTCGGCCTCCTCCTTTACGAACATTACTGCTTCGCAGAAGAAGGCGATCGCTTGCCATTCCTCTTCGCTGCGGACCATGGCCTGAACCAAGGCCCGGCGCGAGACTGGCCCTGGTATGTAAGGCAACGTAAGAATGGGGTAGGTTGTTTAGTCAGTAAGAGTCTGACATTTGAAAGGGCGAGATTCGTCATTGGATGGAAAAACTCTGTAGAATACAAATTGTTGCTTGACTATATAGTTACTTTTACTCGAATAATTAGTTTTACTTGTTTTAGTACGAGTTTAAAACACATAGAGAAATAAACACTTTATTGAGTGCAGCAAAAAGTAATTACACACATAATTATTTTATGCTGCACTACACACGAAAGTAAGTAAATATATTTTGATTTGAAAGCTAATTAATCTCCGTTTCTAATTAAAAAGCTTCGCTTACAATCTCGTTATAATCTCTCTAACCTTTTAGCTACCTGTTTTTTTTAATTCCGACTGTTTTTTTTTTAATTTTGACTGGCCTGTTATTCTAGTAGTTAATGGCCCTGACTGCTACGCCGGAGGTCGTGGGTTCGATTCCCACCCAGGACGAATGTTTGTGTGATGAGCACGATCATTTGTTCTGTGTCTGGGTGTAATTTCTCTATAATATGTATGTATTTAGAAATATATAAGTATGTTTATCAGTTGTCTAGTACCCATAACACAAGCTCTGCTTAGCTTGGGACTAGACGGCGTTGTGTGAAAGTTGTGGAATATATATATTATATTTTTCTTTTTTATCCAAATTACTACTACTATTCGTCTGAACGTCTTTCGGCTAAAATGATGATGATGATGATGACTATCTCTTACTCCGCCCAAGGGCGATCTACATATATTTTATTATTATGATTATTTTGCTTTTGATTACAATATTGACTGGTTTTCACTGTTCTTACATAATCATATAAATACTGTATTAACGAAATATTGTAAGAAACCATTTTTTTTTTAAAGTGGAGTTTCTTGCCGGTTCTTCTCCAAAGGAAACGACCAATTTGGAACCGTGCACTAGCTTCTAACGTTTTATAAGTGCCCATGTTGGCCTATGTGAAATAAAAACCATTTCGATTTTGATATCGTTGCGTTGGATGATTGAAAAAAAGCAATTCTTTGCAAAAGCTTTTTTATTTTATTGTTATTGGTTTTTTAGTATAAAATAGTGTACAGAAATAAGCACAGAACAATGTCGAATAAGACCTTGATTTAGATACGTAACTAAAGCTATGTTTTCTGTAATCAATACATTATAGTGGTTATAATCTAATCAGCGTTGTTTACTTGTTATAATTTTATCTAATCGTTCTCATTCCGTGAGTGCTTTTCAGCTACTTGCCATGTAATATTGTTATAAGTAATAATTTTATTATCCATTAGGCCGATGTTTTACAAGCTATTTGTAAGTACTATTTGATTTTATGGATGTCTAAAGTTGTCTTGAGTATTTCAACAACAGACTCCCCTCCTTAGTCGTTCACTCTTGGTAGAGTGGTCGTGGTTGATAAGGTTTCATTTTTGTTGGCTAGTGAGGCTCCCGCGAGATACGGTTGACGGCGTCTCGAGAACTCTGGACTATGGAGGTTTGTGTTGCAGCTCTAATGAAGTCTGTCCAACGCAATAACAACAACGCGTTTGTTCAACAACAGTACACGACTTATAAATTGCTTGAACTTTGTTGGTAGAAATTATATTGCAGTCTAAAGAACCACTAGAGCAGTGGTAGCCGAGTGATAAACGTCGAATAACGATTTGTAGGTCGCGGTTTCAAACTCAGCCAAGTAAAAAAAAGTAATTTGTGAGGAAAAGATGTAGTTCAATAAAAATACTTTTTTACAACTATCGATTTTAAGTATGTCTTACTACTATTTCACCTACTGGTAAGCAATGATGTGGTCAACAATAGCATACGTTAGGTTAGAAGCAACTTATTTACTCTTAGTTTAAAAACTAGCTCGTAGCTCACCTTCCGACCGTCCAGTAACTCTACGGACCGGGCCTAAGTCGTTAACGGCGCGAATCGTTCCACAAGCCTGAAATGATTTCTCAGCAAACCGTAGGGGCCCAGCTGGGTCAAAGCCTACTGAGACCATAAGGTATTGCGAAAACGTCACCCGGCGCCGTGAAACACAGGCAAAGAAGGATTAGAAGTATGTTTTTAGTCAGTAAAAGAACACTGTCTCCTCCACCACCCACGGGCGCAGAGATGTCATAGCATGATGTTTACCCACCTAAAAAAGTCATGAAAATAAGAGAGTCTATCCAAAAGACGTACACTTATTATATTTATATACGACATTTACATATATATGCATATATTATATGTATGATACGATAGAACAATAAAGTTAACAGCGACAAAATATTATTCATAAGAAGAAACTTAAAGTTTTGGTATGGGCAAAGTTATAAGTATCACTACTTTGCCAGATAAAAAACAACTTGGCCGTGACTGCTATGTAGAACTTGCTTGTCTTACATTTCACTTTTGTTGACAGACGTCCATGGTGTATTTTTCTATGGCCGAGAAATATACACTACTTTTGATGATTCTTAATGAAAAATCACGTCTAAAGGGCTAGTTGGTTTTGAAAAATTAGATGTAGACAATTTTCGCAATATTTTGATAAACGTTTTTTTTTTATTTATTAAAACCAAATGTTTAGGCTTTGTTTGGACTATTTAGTAGATGGTTTACGTGAAGTTTGCGCAAAATCCGTCGAGCGGTTCTTTAATTATCACATTTTTCTATTTCCGGGAGCGAAGCCGTGGGCAATACATGAAGTTCTCTGTAACCTACAACTTGTAAGTCGGGGCCGTTGCAATTGGGTTGGCACTGACTTCAAGTTTAAATAGGCCTAATATCGAAAATATGCAAGAACCGTATGAAATGGCCAACGTTATGTCTTTGCTATTTTTAATCAAACTATTTTCCAAAACGGGTTAAAAGCCTTTCATTCAAAGTTTTTTGGCCTTACCATGACGTGTTAAAATGTCAAGCGTGCGAACGAGAAAGACTTATGGAGCTATTCTTATACCTCAATTTCTAAAACAATTCAGTTTAGATTGTCAAATAGATCGCGTAACAGGTCGTGGTTTTTTGTGAAAATTATCGAATGACGAATCCCGCCCTTGGGTGGAGCAGGAAATGTGTCAATCTCTAACTGATTTTAAAACTTATCCCTTTCCTTCCTTGTCTTATTCCCAGGCAGGACTTTTGTAAAAATAAGAAAATTCGTTAAACATTTGAATAATTGACAGTAAACTAGATATTTACAAAACCATCCAATCACAACGAACGTAAGCAAAACATTAAGCTTTCTCGTAATACCCTCAGCAAATTATTCTGAAGCGTATTATCGCGAGCTCGAAACGGCGGAAAATTAGCATTTAAAATAAAACATTTATCACTGGCAACATTTTAATTTCCGAATAAAATTAAGTTTTAGAAGGAAGGTGTTCATTTGGTTTAATTGACACAGATAGCCAATGACAAGGGGAAGAATGCCTGTGGGTTAAGTGAAACGGCCCTGGAACGAAGGCAAAGTTGGTTAAGTGAAAGTGAAACGGCCCTGGAACAAAGGCAAAGTTGGTTAAGTGAAAGTGAAACGGCCCTGGAACAAAGGCAAAGAAGGAACCGGAGTGGATTATCTAGTCAGTAAGTCTGCCACTATGTTTAGCTTCACCCAAGGGCGGAGATGTCATTGGATGATTGTTCTACTTAAAAAAAGAGGGTGGAATTTAAAGCTGCTGCGTATATAAAATGCACAAACTGAACAATTTCCACACAGAAATAATACAAAAAATAATGTTGGTGCCCGGAGTCCGCTTTCCTGCTTAGACGCCTCCACTTCGCTCGGTCTTTCGCGTCCTTTGCCTTAAGCCCATTAGCACGCATATCGTCCCTTACATATCCGAAATCTCTCTTTTATATTAAAAGAAAAAAGTTGTAAAATGCACTCCGGCTATAAAGTAGCATGGACGTGAACTCAAAGTGAAGTCGAAAGGCGGAACGTAACTTTGGCTAAGCAGTATACCAACTCAAAAGTGTCCAATAATACTGTAATTCAATTTATTTATTTGAAATTCATTTTTTTTGGGCATTTTATTTAATTTTTTACATTATAATTAATTGTTCGAACATAATATTACGCATACGTTTGCCATTGTATTTTTTTATGGTAGGTAAGAATCATCCTAAGACGAATTCCGCCCTTGGGCGTAGGGGGAAACAGTGTCAGACTCTTACTGACTGATGAAGACCTGCGAGAGGAGAGTTGGATGAAAGATGATTATTCTGAAACTCAGCGTCTTACTTACTGGTAGGTATCAATTTGTAAGTCCAGACCTCCGCATTACAAAGGCTAGATCAGATCTATCTGGGTCTCTCTAATTAGATAAAGCATCGGCATGGAATGCCTAATCTAATTAGGATGGCTCAATGATCCTTGATACATCACAGGACTTAACCTAATTAATTATTCAAATATTATTTGATTTAAATACACGTACTATCTATTGATAGATATGCTACAAAGCCACATTTTCTAAGTCTTTTGTGGTTGATTTTGATTACATATTTTGGAAGGAAAATCTTTAGAAATATTAAGGCAGTTTTTTTTATGGTAGACAAAAATCATCCAATGACCAATCCCGCCCTTGGGTGGAGCGGGAAACAGTGTCAGACTCTTACTAACTAAACCCCCGACCCTGTTCCTTTTTAGTCCTTCGCACTGGGACCAAGCCTTCATTTCAGAAAGACACCCTGTTCCCCATTACAACCCTTTTGCAGAGTCCCTACGGTTTTGCTGACCTTGAGACGCATGGAAAGATAGCGCGATTTGGTTTGTATAGCAATACGCATGCAAAAGTCACTTGTAACTGTGAGACCTCCACCTGGGGCCATGGGTTAATGCGAGAGCGAAATCCCAGGGCCCTGGAACTAATATTATTATTTTTACCTACCATAAAAAAAAACCCTTGGGTGGAGCGGAAACAGTGTCAGAGTCTTACTAACTAAACAACCTACCCCGTTCCTTCCTTGCCTTAGTCTCAGAGCTCCTGTGTAACGCTTTCGCATCAACCCTCGGCCCCAGGAGGCTTCGACCCTGCAGGGCCTTTACAGTTTGCAGACAACTCTTTGAGGCGCGCGGCAACAGTGCTCGGTCCGAAATATGATTCATCATTGGATGACTTTTACCTATAATAAAAAAACTACTGGACCTAAATAACAGTTCAAAGCCAATTGTAACTTACTCTAAACGAAATCCTTTATCTCAGGATCCGTATCTACTGTTTTAAAGTTAAATGCATGCAGTAAACTCAGCTGGAACTTTACTCTAGTTTATGTGTAGTCTGAACACGAACACGCTTGCATCCAGTCGTGCCAATATTGTGTGAAAGAAATACGAAACAGACCTACGATCTTTCTTTACACACTCCGTTTTAGAAAGAAAAAGAAAATGGGTTACGTGACTCACACGAAACAAATAACCAAAATTATAATACCTGTAAAACTCTTTAATACGAAAAAAATATTCACCGCTAATTTTTTATTGTTTTAATCCCGTGGAGGGGCGATCCTTTACATGAAACACTGTCTATTTGTACAGATAAAAAAACACTGTTTTTCTAAAATTCGAATTAATATACGCATGTACGAAATTAATTCCCTGTTTCTCAAACTCGAATTAATACACGCATGTCCGAAATTAATCCTTGGAGTCTGATCGAGCCAAATAACCTAAACTAGTGGTCGGTCGTTATGTAATATACACTAATCTACACTAATATAATAAAGAGGTAAAGTTTGTTTTTTTGTTTTTATGTTTTTTTGTTTGTAGGAGGTAATCTCTGGAACTACTGGTCCGATTGGAAAAAAATTAGCAACTACAGAAAGCCGCTTTACTCCTGAGTGACATAGGCTATATTTTATGTACGCGGGCGAAGCCGCTGACAAAAGCTAGTAACTAAAAAAATAGCGTGTACAATAACACCGAAAATAAAAAAAGATCTCGGTCAAAAGTTTATATTTTAGCATCATGCTGCGATATTAAAAAATAAATAATACCGCTCTGGTATTTCGATAGGGCTTTTTGCTAAGTTCATAATTTAGGTGTCTTCAAGGCTAGAGTGAACAGGCTCATAATAAACTAGTGCGTCTTACCATTAACGATTGCAGCACTGCTTACCATCAAGTGAGACCGCGGTCAAGCGGTGGTTTATATTATTTTCAAAAATACACCCCTGGTTGTGGACAGGCAGTACGCATCTGGTTTTTTTTTAATATCATCAATAAGATCTTTAAATTTCCTTTTAAGATGTCCCCTCACGGCGGTCCCCAGAGCTGTTAGGGGGTGGTGGTAATATCTTTTAATTTAATGTAATAGAAAACCATCAGCGTTCTAGTCAAAGAAAATAAATCCAAGTATGAAAACTTAGCGACGCGCTGCGGTATTTACAAGCTTTTTGCAGTTTGTTTGTCTTGCAAATGAATTTTGACCATTCCAATACCGTTATTAGAGACACAATAGAAAGAGAACAGGACTGGTGTAATCGCCGGCGTTCGCTTGGTGCTTAAGAGTTTAAAACAATTACCCCTAAACGATTGGCTGAAATTTTGCAGACTATAATCAGTTTGGATAACTTACATCACGCTAAGCCAAGTGACGTCATATTAAATCCAATATGGCGGTGAACTTCTGAAGGTGATGGTGTGTGAGGTGACTAGTTGATTTTTTTTTATTTCTCATAGGCTCACCTGATAGAAAGAAGAAAAAAAGTCGAAAAGTTTGCCTAAACGTAACCTATTCACTCTTGAATTAAAACCATCAGGAAACACAGACTCCGGCAGGAAATTCCATTCCTGGTCTGTAAGCATAATTAATGTTTTCCCAATAAACATTAATTGTTTTGTGTAATATGATTAGAATAATGGAATTTGATATTTAGAACAGGTTTAAATAAATATTGTAATTCTTTTCTGGAGAGAAAACTTGAAAATAATGGTATATTATTATTATATTTTTTATTCATTCACACCAAAGTTTTCAAAATATTGCTTCCTAATGGATACAATATGGCCGAAATATTTTAAAAGATTGCTTTTAAAAATATTTTTAAACATTATCCTGTTATTAAGTTAACAAGATCCGGACCTCAAACGTTGTGTGTTGTGTTTCTCCATCGTGACGTGTTGCCGCCATCTTGAATTCGGTGAGATAAAATTGCTATTTGTCGTTCGTCTTCTCTCATTGTGAAATTATGATGCTCATCATTTTAGGGGATTTGTTCAAGGTAGGCAACCAAGAGGCAACCATTGATTTTTTTTTACGTCTGTAAACATATTTTAATATAGCGTCTCCAGATTCACTAAGCTCCATATACAGGCGTGAACGTGAATATACAACGTGTATATGTGTGTAGTTTATTCACGGCGTAAATTCGCGCGTGAATTCACGCCGCTTTTATGGAGCCGCCATTAGAATTATAGTTATAATATAATAGCTTTCTGCCAGTGGCTTCACCCGCGTGTATGAAGGCTTTTTCTCTTGTCCCTTTAGGGGGTGAATTTTGGGAAATACTTTCTTAGTGCTCGATTACGCCAGAAAAGGAAGCCTTGTGCAAAATTCACGCTCCTAGTCCCAGTAGTTTCAGCTGTTGATATGTCAGTCAGTTTCTCCTTTTATGTTTAAAGATTTAAGTACACACTGTTCCAGGAACTTAAAGTGTGGGCGTAAGTTAGCATTATGACGAAAAGGAGCTTGTGTGCGAATAAAACTGTTAAATCATCTTTCTTGAGAACGTTTCAAACCGTTTCATTTAATTTGGTAATTAACCTAAATTAGCCCCACATCATTACTTTGAAGACTGTTTTATTAAATTGCTGAAATGATTACTTTCAATTAATTGTGAACAAACATCGTTATTTAGAAAAAAAAAACAATTTATTTGTTTGAAATGTCGCAATCTTAGGCTCGGTAAAAATAAATATTAAAAAGTGTGTTAAGTCGCCGTCGCTGGCTTCCGGTGGCCGTGGTCGGTGAACCATTTGCGCTGAGCCTTATAGTCCCATGAACATTTACTAGAAATCAATGCGTAAATAGTAGGCGGCAAACGAATATCTGTGCATTTCATTCCGGCCTACTGCGGCTATCCGGAGATAGAGCCTCGCTGAACTATAAATCCATTTTCTTTGCGAAATATTGATTGATTTAGATAAATGCTATGTTCACTATGAAGAACACTTTCTATCTCCTATTTATCTATGTAAAAATATTTCGAAATATCCAAGCCATTACGACGGAGTAAGAAAAAGTTTCGAAATCGTTAAATATTTTTTTAGACAAAATTAATCACAGGGAAAAATCATATGTTGATTATGTTTTTCATGAATTTTTTTTCCGCTTTATTAACCTAGCTGTTATTGAAAAGTTGGCTTCAGAAAGTCACTGTTTTATTACACTGCTTGGCCGCATAATCATAATCATTATATGGGGAAAATATGCATCACATCCGCGTTTTACGACCTTAACGCTCAGCATAAAACCGTGGTCCCATGCATAATGCGCCGAGACTATGGCTTTGGACCGACACAAAGGCGTCAGAACGGTGTACTGTGCTAACACATTCGTGTAGTGTAGAATAAGGAAAAAAGGTAAAATAAAAAATGCGGATATAACCAAAAATTAAAAGGCGTGATGTTGCCACATTATTGTCCAAAATATTGTGGCAATTTCCAGCAACCCTGACCGATGGCCTGGTCAGGGTTGTTGAAATCCGATGGATGCAAGACGCACAGGACCGGTGTTTGTGGCTACGATTGGGGGAGGCCTTTCTCCAGCAGTGGACGTCTTTTGGCTGAAATGATGATGATGATGATGATCATGTCCCTTCCATGCAACTTGTCTACAAGTTTCATCAGCACCTTCATTTAGTCGAAAGACGTCAACTGTAGGCGTGGCCTTTCCCAATGAACGGTCTATGCATATGTGTGTGTCGGTCTGTATGTATAGTTATAGATCCGATTGGAAGCGACCACGATGTTGATTAAGGATATAACAATAAGATGGGAAATTGAAAATGATTGATATATAATTCACGTAATGAGTTATTGTTGATGTTTGTAACAATGTATTGTATATGTAATGTAATAATACTATCGACATACGAGTATATCCTAGAGATAGACAAACACCTTCATAGACACTATTTGTCAAAATACTGAAATTTTAATAGTAAAGTCCGAGCAAAGTCCGTTAAAGAACCGTTGGTTCATAGCAGGCACGAAAACCAACTAGGGCCGTAAATTTACTTTCAAAAGAGAAACCCGGTTTACTGGAACGCTACGCATAGAAGAAAGGAATCTTTAGTCTCTCTCCCATTTCGCCTGGAGAAATCATTAGATTATTTCTCATGTTAAAAAATAATCCTACAAAGTGAAATATACACCGTTAAATTTTAGTCGTTTTAATCCCGAAGAGGGTCGATCCAGTACATGAAATACTATCGATTTGTGTAGATAAAATAAAAAAATAAAGTACTTTTTTTCTAAATTTCTTATTGATATACGCATTTACGAAATTAATTTCTTTAAGTAAACGAGTCATTGACCTTGTAGGTAGTTGTCGATCGTTGCGTACTAACTACCTACAGGTCATTGAACTCGCCCAGCTGACGTTTACTTAAAGAAATCAATTTAGAACAAGCGTAAATTAATTCGAGTTTTAAAAAAAAGTACTTTGTTTTTTCATTCTAACTTTACCAATCGATAGTGTTTCATGTACTGAATCGATCCTCCAAGGGATTAAAACGACTAAAATTTAACGGTGTATTTTACTATAGTATCTATACGTAGGTACGTGAGTTTATTTAGAATCGTAGATCTTGCCTTTGAAAATTCAATCATGACTTTAAAAGCGTTAATTAATGTAACTGTACGAGGCATTCGGCAAAAGGTAAGGCTTCTCTTTGTGTCAGTCACGGGCATGACAATAAAACGAAAATTTGCGATCACGACGCTAGGAAGTCAAACCGAGTCCTTTAATTTAGGCGAACAGTTAATCAAAATGCTGCGGGCGAATTTGCACCCTTCGCAATTGCTACCGTTTTCGATGAGACTAGCTAGTTTCACTGAAAACGGTAGCAAATCCGTTAAAAGCAAAAATCTGTATTCGAATATATCCTGCCTCTTAAGGAAGAACGCTATAACCGACATAATTTAGGCATAAGTATAGGAGATTTTCTTTTGTGTTTAAAAATTATAATATTCTACAACTTTCATATAAACCTTGTGGTGTCGGTACTAAATCCTAGAGTGAAAGTACATTCTTTTTATTTTGTAAATATTTTATTAAATTTATAAGTTTTGTCTGCAGAATCATCACAGCACTGATTGATTGGAACTCTTTTTCCTTTGTCTCATATTCTTAATATTTCTTTTTCTTTTTTTTATGCACTTGTCATTTTTTCTCGTCACCACTCTTGTTGACTGGTAGAGAATGCCATAAGCGTAAGTTCATGAAGGTCTAATAGATAAGTTACTATTTAAGTGTGAATATTTTTAGATAGATATTTTCATAAACGAACTAGCTTATTCCAGCGACTTCGCTGCCGGCAACAGTACGCAGTATGAAACTATCACATTACGAAACACAAATGAAGAACCACTCGACCGATTTTGTGCAAATTTCACATCAACCAATAAATAGTCCGAACAAAGCCTAGACATTTGGTTTGGATAGGTGAGCCCGTTCTTGAGTTATAAAATTACAACGAAAAGTGACATTGATTTTAAAAATATATAGATAAACGGGTATTTCCGTTAAAAGTAGCTGTACTTTTAAATTTAGAATGAAAATTTTCTGCCAAAACGCAAAATGTCGGTTACGATGCTCCCTGATAAGGCTCGCGGCGATAAACTGATAACGAGTTTCATCCGTGCTTTAAGTTTTTTTTTTAAATATCAAATTTCCTCACCAGGCTTACTCACTCGTTGATCCAAGTTACATCATTACATAGTATAAAACAAAGTCGCTTTCCGCTATCCCTTTAACACTACGCAACAGAATTTGATGCAGTTTTTTTTAATAGATAGAGTGAAGTCAAGAGGAAACTTTATATGTATAATCATTACATAGTATAAAATAAAGTCGCTTATATAATAATATATGTATGCTTAAATCTTTAAAATTAAGCAACGGATTTTGATGCGGCTTTTTTTAACAGATAAAGTGATTCAAGAGGAAGGTTTCTGTGCATAATACATGCATAATATATTCAATATCAGTACCCGTGCGAAGCTGAGGCGGGTCTCTAGTATAATATATTTAATATCACCATTGCACCTTTGCAAAGCTGGAACGGGTCGCTAGTAACAGATAAGATAGAGAAAGATTGGCCTGTTGGTCTAGTTGTTAGTGGCCCTAACTGCTATGCCAGAGGTCGTGGGTTCGATTCTCACTCAGGAGAAATGTTTGTGTGATGAGCTCAATCATTTATTCTGTGTCGGGGTGTAATTTACCTTTAATATGTATGTATAAAGAATGTTTATCAGTTGTCTAGTACTCATAACGCAACCTCTGCTTAGCTTGAGACTAGACGACGTTGTGATAGTTGTGGAATATATATAAGATAGATAGAATAGAATAGAAAAACTTTTTTCTACTCTAAGGTAATTTACTCCTGTATCGTGTGCGTGTTCATAAACATGTAAACACAGCCTGTGTTTAAAAGGCTTGTGAAGGAACATTACTTGTCACTGTGATCTTGTTTTCGTCTTAAAACTTATTCTCTTGCCTGTATAAAGTTTTGTAGGTATGTATGTATACACCGTTAAATTTTGATCATTTTAATCCCGTGGAGGATCGATTCGGTATTTGAAAGACTATCGATTGATAAAGTTAGAATAAAAAATTGTTTACTTTTTTGTAAAAACTCGAATTAATTTACACACGTTCGAATTTGATTTCCTTAAGTAAACGTCAGCTGGACCAGTTCAATGACCTATAGGTAGTTAGTACGCAACGACCAAAAACTATCTACGAGGTTATTGACTCGTTTACTTAAATAAATGAATTTTGTAAATGCGTGTATCAATACAAGATTTAGAAAAAAAGTGCTTCATTTTTTTTATTTTATCTACACATATCGATAGTACTACCTACTACCCTTTTTAACATGTCAGTAACGGTCATTGCCCTTTCTTCTCATATCCGAACAATAAACCGAACCATTTTCTGTTAAGTAAAGATGTAGAGGTTCACGATAAATGTAGATTCAGGATGGCTTTGAAATTATAAATGTCAATATATGTACTCAGGTCAACGACCGCTATTACCGCGGTAAACCGATTTAGATATAGAAATGGAATCCTAAAAAAATACAGTACAATTTTGTCTACAATATCAACACACATCCTTAGATATTTGTCTCTATAAATCTTTATGACAACAGACAAAGTCCCTCAACTTGTCCGTCTGAACGCGATGAACTTAAACTACTGAAGAGATTTTCATGAGGTTTCTTCTTTAGACAGATGTATTTAAGTGGAAGGTAGGCGTGTAGTAGATTAGACTAGCTATTAAGCCCCAAGTGAGCGCCGGCGCTCGAAAACCTATTGTTCTTTAATTGTGTCTGTAATTAAGGTAGACAAAAGGGTAAAGTCGAAAAATAGGAACCTACCTACCCTACTTGAAATAAAAAAATATGACTTACTGACGTTTAGGACACGTCATGTTCGGACAGTGTCTCAACAGACACTTTTCAATTTCAATACTTTTTAGTTACGATTCGGACACCGACTCAAAGTCAAAGTCAAAGTCAAAGTCAAAATCTTTTTATTTCACATAGGCCTACATGGGCACTTATAAAACGTCAGAAGCTAGTGCACGGTTCCAAATTGGTCGTTTCCTATGGAGAAGAACCGGCAAGAAACTCCATGGGACTAAAAATAAAACTGTTTTGTACAGTTACAAAAAAAAGTTTAAACTAACGTAGGATAGGTAAAGTATATAAATACTTGACGGAGGCAAAGCTGTGGGTAAAAGCCAGTATTCCACAAAATTAAGAAAAAAAAAAAGGATTCTTTTTTGTTTCTGACGATCGGTCTGTGGGTCTCTCCGTCTTTGTTCCAACTAATCTCCGTAATTATTAGATCGATTTTGACGAAAATTTTTCTGTTGAATAGGTAGCTGGTATTATACAGAATAACGTAGGTTTTTTAAATCTAGAAAATAGGGTTCCGCATAAAAAGTTTCTTGAAATTGTGTCCATTGAGATGTTTTACGAGCACGATGCAGGTAAAGACGTGGGTGGACTAGACTAAAATATTGTGTTACAGACTTCGGGTTCGTCATTCGACATGAAAACTCTTTAGTACATACTTGACATTGTAACTTCTTGGTCTATTGACCCCAATAATTATAAATAAACGATTATAGCGCCTTCCGCTTGTCAGCTTCCGGTACATCAAATAATTAGTAAAACTTGTTATATTGTGCATTATTCTTTGGTATATATTATTGTTAATAGTTATATATAAGAGCCATTTCTAAATTAATAGTAAATTCGTGTGTGTTATAAAAGCCGCTGTGATGACAGTTTTCCTTTCATAAGTCTCCTTAGTTACGGTTGCTAAGCAAATAACATTATGAGAAAATTACTCGCTACTGTAATATTTGAATTATAATTATAAACTTGTTGAATGAGAAGTATCTTTGTTTTACTGTGACCATCCTGACGTAACAGTTGATTCACAATTGTCAGCCATTAATAAAAATGGCGGTAACATTACACAACTAGGAGAAAAATATCATTAGCCACAGTTAAGCGATAAGTGGCTACGATGAGCCAATTTTATCTTAAATTTATTAATTATGAACGACGTCCCAGTTTAAGCTATCAAGCTACCACCAAGCAGATGCGCTTAGCTGTCGCCGTCAAGCGCACTTTTGACTTTGTATGCCATTATTAACATCAGGATTAAATTGGCCAGAAAATTACCTGCAGCCGTAAGTAGATAAGTTACCGGAGTAAGTAAATAAAATCTACATTTATCTACACTAATACAATAAAGAGGAAGTTTGTCTTTTTTTTGTTTGGAGGTTTGTAATCTCTGGAACTACTGGTCCGAATTGAAAAATTTTAGCAACAATAGAAAGCTGCTTTACTCCTGAGTGACATAGGCATATTTTATGTATGCGAGCGAAGCCGCTGGCAAAAGCTAGTATCATATAAATTTAGTAAGTAGTGATTTATGTTTTATTTGCCATAAACTTATGCTATCTACGATCCTACCTGATGGTAAGCAGTGATGCAATCGTTGACGATGAGTCGTATTAGTTTATTAAAAGCCTAGTCACCACTAGTCAAGGCTAGCCTTGAAGACAACGAAATTATAATTGCAGCAGGTAATTTGCTCCAGTCCTTCGATGTGTGCGGAATGAAAGATGAAGCGACTAATGACTAATCGACTTTTATCCATTAATATAAACTCAATGATAAAGAAGAGGAAGAGAGTCGCAGAGAGAAAAGACCCCTAAGGAACTCTGGCATTAGTCGTCACAGGCTCTAATGAACATCCGGCGACAACAACTCGGAGAGACCGTTCACTCAGGAATTAGGAGTTTTCTTTAAAAAAAAAAGACTATGCATCACCAATAAGATATTTATTCACTGGCCTTTTTGTGCGGATGTGTCGCATATACCTACTATAAATAATTGTTTCCGATGTTTTTTATAAGCAATATTTTAATCTCAGCAGTGACTGGTTGGATTTGATTTCACAAGGACCAAGGTCCTGGTATGTACCTACTATTATATATTATACATATATAATATTGTTATTACATTTTGTTTCTTTTATTTTTGTCTATCTTTTTAAGTTGCACCTACCATGTACCATGAAAATGCCTTAGGCATTAAGTTCGCCTTTGTACAGTGCATAAAGTTTAATAAAAAATAAAAAAAATACATTTTTTTGCGCCAATAAACTCTTTTTCTTTCTATTTAAAATTATGAAAAGGTCAGACCCCCTAGCCAAGTTGATAATCTACAATCGATAACGCTAATAAACCACTAATCAAACGAGTGGAAACGAAATTATTTAAAAAAAAATGTAGCCAAGTTCACATCATTCAACATGACAGAATGAAATGTAATCGTTTCTATAATGATCATCGCAACACCCAGCAGTTTTATTGGAGCGCGCGCACTGTTCCCGCGCGTCTCAGGGAGTTGTCAGCAACTGTAGAGGCCTAGCAGGGCAGCCAAGGGTTATTGCAAAAGCGGAACACCGGGTCTCAGGAACTAAGGCAGGAAGGAACGGTAGATCGTTTAGTCAGTAGAAATTTGACACTGTCTTCAGCTTCGCCCAAGGGCGGGATTCGTCATTTAATGATTTTTATCTACCAAAAAAAGTCCAGCAGTTTTATAATATAATTAATACCTATGTTGAGGCGTATCGATGAGGATTCCGGCGATTGGGACCGCAATTAACTGGGACCGCGGTTCCGGTCGCCGGATTCATTCAATTTTAGTAGAAAGAGACTAGTCACGAAACCGGGTAGAAGCAAAAATCCGGGTCAATCAAGTTAGTGTGTCAAATAGGCGAGCCCTGGTGTTAACCGCAATCCCGAACGGATTTTTAATTCAATCATCGCTTGTGTCCGGATCGTGCACCAACTGTTGCATGCGCTAGCAGCAATTTTTGTTTTCAATAATATTGCTTACTCTCTGCAACCTCTGAACTTATTGGTATCATCATTTCAGAAGAAAGATGGTCACCAGCCATCGTCCTCCTAAATCATCGGGATACGAAACTTACGGATAATTTTCCGAAATAATTTCATAACTGTAACCGGTGTAACATTATTCCTATATCCGTAATGATATTCTAAAACCGGATCCGTTTCCAAATCATTTAATTCCGTATCTGTAACATTCCTAATTTATATTTCGAGATAAGTCAAAGATTCAGCCCACTTTTTGGATTCCATACCCAAAAGGTAAAAACGGGACTTGTTCGTTTGTCTGTGACTAAAATGTATCTCATGAACAAACAAGGCAATTCAAATTATCACAGATGAAATGTATTTCAGTTGCCGATATAACAACCAACACTAAAAACAGAGCCATAGTATACAGAGAAGGGCAGTAGGCTATCTCCGGCCCAATCCGCGTTATAATTGCCTACTGTCTTAGGGTTGTCACTTTTAGCAAAATTTTAATTCAGTGCCTATAAATTGGCAAGGATCAAGAAGTTGTATTTTTTACTTGTATAATAAAAATAAAAAACTGGATAAAAAAAATACGTTTTTTTTGCGATATAAACAGCCGTATCTGTTTTATTCGTTAACTTAAAAATTTCGTTTTTTCACAGCTTGAAGGGACTATGGTTTTAATTTCAACTAGATACATCACGCATTCTCGGGATAAAGGGTCTTAACAGACAGACATACAGATAGACGAAGGGACAACGCACTGATCCTATCTGAATAAATAAATAAAATAAATAAATAAGGGTTCCGTTTTTTCCTTTTGAGGTACGGAACCCTAAAAATGAATAAAGTGACTAAAATATTATAATTAAAAGAAACACTAAAACAACACTAAAAACTAACGCTTATCTCTTAGACTATAATCGAATTTGTTGTTATGATTCGAACTTTGCTTTACATGTATATCTGATTTACAACTAGTCAATTAATTAGAATTACGATTTTCTAACTGTAAGTAGGTGAGAAACTAAAGTAACTGAGAAATCGGCATAACCAAACGTAAACAAAGCAATAGCAGCAAATCAATTGACAGATCAAAAGTAGAAATTGAGCCTACCTACCTACTTCCTCTATGTGATAGAAAACTAATACAAAAAAAAAGTAAGTAGGTATCTCAAAATCAAGTAAAAATTATATGCTAGAATGAGTGACTAGCTTACCTTTCTTGTTCAATAGGTAATCTGAACAGAGATAATTCTAGAATCTATGAATTGTTAAGACACCCAAACATACAGCAATACGTTCTCCTGCGATCATCAGACATTTTGTTTTGATTTAGCGGTGCCGAAAAGCAGTGACGCGCGAAACTCGTGTAGTGTTAGCCCCGACTGGCGCACTGAGGAACGGGTCGAGATTTTGTTACAGTGTGCGTGCGCCGACGCGTAGATACTATGGCGCACACATACAAGCCGCGCGCGGTGCGTTTGTATGAAGATAACCTACTTCCCTTCTCTTTATACTATGACAGAGTACTTGCCTGGTTTTTTAATGCTGATATTAATAAGACATACTTTGTAGGTATTTACTCGTATACTTTATGTACCTAAATGTTTTAGTTAACATATTTATTTATGAATGAAAATTAAATAAATATGTTAGTAGGCCTTTTTTTCTTTTTTTTTTATATTATTTTCTTGTATTTTTGCTGTGTGTGTAAATGAATGTTTTTTCTTTCTTCGTTGCTTACATAAGTGTATTAAGTAAAATATTCCAATCTCTTCAACTGTGACACGGAAATACAGCAGTCTTATTCAGAAACGGCTTCCATAACTGTATTACCTAACTTGGAAACGTAACAGTCTCGTGGAGTTCAATTTATTTGGGCTCTCAAATATACCTACAAAGATCTAGCTACATACATAAAACAGGCGTAGTATGCCGCCAAGAGGCATTAGTTTGACCTAATTTTTAATCTGTAAAATCTAGTCTGTCTTTTCTTCCCTTTTTAGGGTTCCATACCAAAACGTAAAAACAGTGCTCTATAACTAAGACTGTCTGTCTTTCACCAAACTGCATCTCAAGAATCGCGCTAGTTAGACAGTTGAAATTTTCATAAATTACGTAGATATTATTCTATAGATACTTAATTTGTGAAAATAATCTATACACTTCATAATTATAACAGAACACATACATTCGCAGTGGTTAGACGACACCAACCAAAAATTGTTGTAAAAATAATAATATCAAGAGTTTTGAGGTTGTTCACTGTTTCTCAAAATACAGGTAGTTAAATTGATGGCTCTAAAAAATGTTTAGTTCAGATTTACAAAATTCCTACCTGAAGAATAGTATATTCTGTACGTTTTGGCGAATAAATATATTTATTATTATCTTATATGTTGCCAACAAAAACTAAAACCAAAATAAAATAAATATTTAAGGGGGCCATACCACGGTTTTTCCCCCTTTTTTGCTCGATAATGGAAACAAGTAGGCACTAATTACCAGTCATATATTTATGTCTATTTGGACGAAAACAAATTCCCCCGATATACAAATGTTCGCATCCAATAAAAGGTTCATACCATATCCGTATATTTCCACTTTTGAAAATATTCTGAATTTGAAATTCAAGATCCAAAGTATTTACTTCACATAAACCACAGGCACTTCTGATTTTAGCAAGAATAAGTAATTGATGATTGTCTCTCATTTAAATGAATTACTTAAGCTAGTGTGATTAAAACTAAGAGAGTAAGGACTGGTTGGTTGGCTGATTGATTGGTGGACAAAAACCCCGAAATCAAAAAATAGAAAAATAAAGTGTAAATTATGGAGAAAAATGAGTTAGAAAATTCATGGAAACTCTTTTCAATCATGTTATATAATAGTACCAATATCTCGATTGTATGTTTTTTGTCGATACTATTTATTGAATGTAATAAAAATATTTGTTTACAGTGTAAATAAAAAAATATCAAATGAAATGTTTTATAAGCCGGTTCTGTATTTACGTTTGACGAAAGGATGTTTACCAGGTATTTAATTACACATGTAAGTTACTACTGGTATTAAAAAGCCCCCGGGGCTCATAAAACCAAAAATGGAACAGGGGGTGCCAATTCCGCAACTTGAATTAAAAATGGTGATCGATATTCGACGTTGCGCGTGTGACGTGGGGTGTCCTGTCACATCTTTATCACACGAAAATAAATACAAAGTTTGTAACTGTGTGTGTGTTTTATTGTTAGTTCTTCACGCTCGAACAGCTGAATTGGATGAAATTGGCACACGTGAAAACCAAGGTTTTTTTTGATGGAAAAATCTTTTCATTACTCATACTCTGAAAATAGGTGTAAAGTTGCCTGCGGAGAAGGTTGGAAGAAGTACTTTTACTCCCTGGGGAGTTTTGCTTTTCAACTGACAGCTATCTAAATATTAAAAAAAAAACTAGTTCTATTTTGACATTTCTATTAAACCGTAACCCGAATTTCTGTACTGCCAGTGCATTTAGGATACTTTTCATCCCGCGAGTGTGTCCTCGGGACAATTTTCTAGGCTCACGTCGTTGAAATATTTACGGTCCGGACTAAGCGTTTCGTCTCGTCATTTATACTACATAGGTACATCGGAAGACTGGAACAGTTTGGTTTGTAATTTAGATGTCTTCAAGGCTAGAGTGAGTATGCACTTAATAAACTAGTGCGCCTCACCATCAATAATTGCATCACCGCTTATCATCAAGTGGAAGCGCAGTCAAGCACTAGTTTATATAAATAATTAAGCCGCGGGGTACAGCTAGTACTGTGGAACACAAAGTTGCTTTAGCGTCAATGTGTTTATTAGCTAACTCTTCCCTCGATGTGGATATAGACGCAGTTTTTACAAACAGAACTTGAATTTGAATAGGACTGGAAAAATTGTAACATTAGCTTTTATAAATACTTTTGCGTTATTCTAAAATAAAACAGTTACAGTTATGTTGCTAACGAGTATAGGTAAAGGTTACAAAAATGTTTTCTTCGTTGCCGTCGTGCAACTCGGCTACGTCAGTACATAGATGCGGTAACTCCTATTACATGGAAACATCATTACAGAATTGCTATATATTCGTATTGCGCCTTTTAGTCGCTACAGAGTTACGATATGCCATGATACGTGGCTATAACACTGCATAGTTACAATATGTAATTCTCTGGGGCTACGTCGCTACAGGATCACAACACATCACGCTACGCAAAAGCTACAGATGCACGCTACATACTATACGGCTACGTTGTTACAGAGTGGACGTACGTCGTTTTACGCGGCTACGTCACTAGATAGTCGCGATAAGTCGTGCTATGCGGCTCCATCACCATAGAGTCGCGATACGTCCTGCTACGCCGCTACATTGCTACAGAGTCACGACTTGTGCTACATGTAACTACACGGTTATGTTGCTACAGAATGGCAACATCTTACTAAACGGCTGCGTTGCTACGAAGTCGCGATACATCCAGCTACGCGGCTACGTCACCACAGAATCGCGATACGTCCTGCTACGCGGCTACATTGCGGCTAAATTGAGTCACGACTCGCGCTTCATCCAACTACAAAGCTTCGTTCCTACAGAGTGGCTACATCCTACTAAATGGCTGCGTTCCTACAGAGTCGCGATACCTCCAGCTACACGGCTACATTGCTACACACAAACGCACACAACTATACTTTTCTAAACTATACAGATGATTTCTTTTTTCAGATAAAACGGAAAAAATATAAGCCATGATAATTCTACACATTTCACTGTATTATCTGCCAATGTTTTAGTAGTTATAAAATAAGATATAAAGGGAACCTATATCTGGAATACAGTCGTAAATAATGAACATTGATGTCTGCCAAAACAACATAGCTGCCTACTCTGTGCTACTATGTATTTTTACACTTTTACGTATAAAATATTTCTTTTGATGTTCTTATACATATATAAACAGACAGGTAAATAATAACTAAAATATCGAAAATTAATGTAGCAATTTAAATGACATTTTGAACATTGTTTGTTGCAATCTCAAAGCCTTCAATAAATGTATGTACTATGATGAGTAAATTGGAATATTTACACGGAAAACAACACACATTTCTATTAACATTCAAATTATTTCTAGCTGTCAATATTGGGGTTAGCTGTCAATCCTAGCTTTGACAGAACAATGTATTTGGGGTCAGCGAGTGGTAACTGAAACGTATGTGAATACAATTTCGAAAATCGAACGATTACGAAGCGCTGTATTCCAAAGGCCAAGTTAAATTAGGTAACAACGTACACACTTAGTTGCGTTATGTTTTCCCCCATACGTACAAAGCGTTTTACAGCTAAGGAGTTAATTTCGTGTTTTTTTTAAGTCAAAGTTGAATAGATTATTTACTTAATACTGCTTAGTATCAGGTGACATAGCGGTCAAACCAAACCTTAATACTATCAAAGAACCTGCTCAAACACTACCAACATTCGTTTTTTTAAGTAGTGTAGGAGCTTTTTTTACTCACTTTATTTTTTCATAATCTTTCTCAAGTATTATCTATTTAAAGATTAGTCTAGCTGCTGCCAGTAGTTTCGCCGACGTAATAAATAGCAGAAACATCCCGAGAGAACATACTCCCGGGATAAAAAAAAAAAACATGTTTTATTCCATAGTTTACGTGTCTACCAAGTTAAGTGGAGAGGCCTAGCAGGGCTTAAGTCTCCTGGGACCATGGATCATGGCTGAGAAGGAATGAGGTGGGATTTTTAGTCATAAAAAGGCTGACACTATCTCAGCTCTGCCCAAAGACGGGAGATGTCATTAAATGGTTTTACCCATAGCAAAAAAAAAACAAGCACTTTTGTCGAACAATCTTGTGCAACTCGTCATTGCGAGCCTGCGCAAACGATCACCGATGCACTGCAGTAACGAATGTCTAATTACTATTCACAAAAATAAATAAATAAGGAGTTCACTCGATTCCTCATGGATCCCATCATCAGATCTTAACTTGGTGACAATGGGACCCCCTCAGAACTATCTACTTTCGAACAAAAAAAGAATTTCGAAAATCCGTCGGTAATTGGCGGACTAATCGATGAACAAACATACAAAAAAATACAAACATCCGAACATACTAGTGTACGTGTAGTTGTGTACGTATGTTCTAGTGTACGATATAAATATAATTTATATCGTACACTAGCTTTCTACCAGCGGCTTTGCCCGCTCGAAAATAGGTTTTCGCACGAACGTTGGACACGCGTTTTATCCCTTTAGGGTAGAGTTTTGGAAAATCCTTTCTTACTGTTCGCCTACGTCATAAAAGGAAGCCCTGTGAAATATTTCACTTTCCTCGTCCCAGTAGTTTCGGCTGGCGCGTTGATATGTCAGACAGTCGGTTTCTCCTTTTATATTTATAGATTGGAAGAGAAGAAGGCAATAAATGGCAAGTGTCAGGAACAAAGGAAGGGATGGAGGAGGGGCTTTCAGCAAGCTATTTGACAGCACTTGCTATGTGAATTACCTAGTAAGTATTTTGCCAGTGACTTCGTCTACAATAAAAAAAACCACACGACCATCATAAAACCTTTGACATCGCTTTGAGGCAGGTTTTGAAAAACTAAACTAACAAGTCTGTATTATTACGTATAGTATTTTTGTTTGACATGTGTATTTAATTATTTGTATTTATTATTTGACATTGAATTTTTGATGAATTTGTAATTTTGTTGACATTATTGTATCAGTTTGTACCTTTATGACTTGTAAGAATCCCTTACCAATAAAAAACTATGACTATGACTATTAATTTTGGTTAGAATTTGTACTAAGTTTCAAATCAAGCCAAAGCATAAAATTCTCTAATTAACCCTTTTACAAACCCCAAATCTAAGCTAAATCTAATCTTAATATATATAAAAGCGGAATACCAATCAGTGATTATTTACCAAATTTCAAAAACTGTAACACACACAAACTTAAAATTTGGCAGGTGGGTGACGAAGGTGGTAAACGACCCGCCGTCTTGTTTCCTTGGCTTGATTCCAGGGCCCTGATGTTACGTTCTCGCATCAACCCATGGCCCCAGGAGACACCCTTAGAGTTGGGGTGTCTTTACGTCTGTTCTTAGCGGATGTCAAAACCCTATAAAGAACCGACCTGCTAAGTTTGAAGTTTCTGAAATTTCGTAATTAATCAGTGAGTATTATTTCAATTTTATATTTAAAGATTTGTAACAAGCTAGCGTCCCGCCTCAGCATCACACGGGTGCAATGCTGATATTATCTAAATATATTATGCTTGTAACATACATATAAACTTTCCTCTTGAATCACTTTATCTATTAAAAACCGCAACAAAATCCGTTGCGAAGTTTCAAAGATTTAAGCACACATAGGAACAGACAGCGGGAAGCGACTTTGTATTATACAACCTCGTGATTTATAACAAATGTTCTACAATGACAGCCCTAAATCTTTTTTATTTCGTCCAGTCTATCCAAAGGTTGTGTGTAAGAGATTGCCCTGTGCGATAAGATCGTCTATTGTATACTCGTTTTAATCATGTTTGCTCTATGTAATATTATGTACTTACTACACAAGTCAGTTACTTGCAAGACAATATTCCTTGGATAGACTAATGCTCAGATTTTCGTACGTCCGACTTCGTGTAACGAGCGTCAAATATCTACCAAAACAACATGGTAATATTAATTTTCAAGTACCCTCCAAAGCAGGGGGTTTAAGTAGTATCCTATATTGCGTTCAAAATAACCTTTTTTACTGCCCGTTCAACCGATTTTGAGTTTTATTACGTTGGTAAAATGACAAATGGCGGCTGCAGTAAATAGTTGGTTTTTTAACGACTTTTTTGCTTTCAATGCCATCTTCATACCAACGGAATAGAAGTTAAAATCGGTTGAATATACTGTAATAAGAATTGCTTAAAATGTCTAATCTTAACTTAGAAAAATAGGTAGGACTGTTAAATGTGATTTTCAGTTCTTCTGTACATAAGAATTGAAAATCACATTTTGAACTCACAAACTCACCTTTGGGATACAAGCTGCCACTGATCCATTGCCACTCTTTAAAACAGTACCAATAAACTACTATCGACGGCGAAGTGCAAATAACTGCAAACTAATAACATACGTCATGCTCGTGAACGGGTGCCGTCGATTGAATCTGGTCATCTTTTACCTACCAGGAGCTTATTAAATTTTTTATTTTTTTCATTACCTATCTTCATTGTGCTTGCATAATAAAAAAAAAAAACAGAAATATATAACCAAAATTACAATGTAACTTATCCATCATTATCATCTGATGATATTCACCATTATATTATTATGATTTAAAAGTGTCCATGGACTTTTTTGTACATTTATTTTCCATAGAGATCTACGCTTTGCAGGATTGCAATTAAACTTTATACTGTTTTGACTGACCGATATTTTAAATTTTTAAGAGTGTAAATTAGTTTAAGTTCTATGTCAAATAAATTTGCTTTTGATTTGATATGATTTTGAAGGGAAAAAATTCCTGTCCCAAAAATATTAAACATTAACTAATCAGAACGTGTTTCTAAAATCTAATTTGATACAGTTGCAACTAAATACCAGTTTCGGCAAACTCACTAAAACATTCAAAAATACATCATCATCATCATTTCAATTGAAAGACGCCCATTGTTGGAGATAGACTTTCCTCAAGCGCTGCCACAACGACTGGTCCTCTCTGATCCTATGCGTCTCGCATCCATGGGATTCCAGCAACCCTGACTAGGGCATCGGTCCACCTTGTGGGAAGCCTTCCAAAGCTGCATCTTCTGGTACGCGGTCGCCAATCCAAAACCTTTTGTCACCGACGGCCAGCTGTTCTATGTGGCCATGTGTTGTGCGAAAATACACAAAATATGAAAAGACACTTTCTCAAAAAAAAAAAAATTAGGAGATATTGGCACTTCACCGTCGCATAGGTATTATAAAATAAACTCATCCAAATACTTACAGTTTGCAAGTAGAACAGATAGACCAGGTTGATGATCTCAACCAGGGTTTCCAAAGCCATGGCCACAACCCACGGCAGCAGCATATACTTCAGGTCCTAAAATAATTGAGATATTATAAATTTAGAGTGTTACTACTTTATATGTACAACACAAAATTTTGATCGTTTTAATCCTGTGGAGGGTTGATCCGTCATATAAAACCCTATCGGTTTTGTAAAGAAACATCAGCTGAGCGAGTCCGATGACCTGTAGGTCCTTAGTTTGCAACGACCGATATATATAATTTAATTTTTATCTTTATAAATCAATAGTGTTTCATGTACCGGATCGACCTCCCGCGAGATTAAAACGATCAAAATATAGTACCTAGTTTATAAAACTGAATTCCTATTTCGCTTGGTCACGCTATAATAATCCGTACGCAAAATACGCGCTTTAGTCGTGGAGTTGCGGACACCGGCCCGATATAACATACCATGACAGCCGGTTCGCTTGCGGGTAATTCTTTTTTCATCTAAATCCGCTAATCCCTTGAAAAATGATTGATTAACAATGTCCCATCATTCAAATATACATAATTCACCTTTATACATACTTAATATATTCGTAGGGTTAAATTTGGGTACCGGACTCCAAACATCGTTACAGACTGATCAAATTTTTAGTAAATGTATTTCATCTATGATGAAATTTGTATCTCATATATTTAAATTTTGATCAGTTCGTTAACGATTTCGAACAATGACGCCAGCCTGGCAGATCCTGACAGACTTTTCTTCAAATAGGCATACGCATAATGATGAATGCGCTTCAATCAAGCTATTTATTTAGTACAGTAAAATAGCTATAATACTAAAATTAAATTAAACCTTTCACTCTGTATTCTCACAGAACCGTAAGCTTTCTAATAATATCGTCTTCCATTCATCAGTAAATAAATCCAATTCAGGGTTGGTCTCCACGAGCGCGTTGAGCGTCGTTAGCATACGCGATATAGGGAAAGTGGATTGACCCACAATGCGACAAAATGGAACATTCCATAATTTATGCTTCCTAGAGCGATTGTAATTATTTAGAACAAATAATTTATGCAACTCCGCATGTAAGTCGGACGCATCAGTGCAAATACTAATGACTTTATAAGCTGTTTTAATTTGGTCAAAAATACGCCTAACCTTCAATGAGTTGCAGTTCAAGTATCCTAGAATAAACCTACCGGGATACATGTATGTATAATATCCAAATAAGTACTTCTAGAGGGTACCTGAGAAAAGCTTCTTGAACTTTCTCCAGCATAAATATAGGTACACTGACTTCTTAAAATTTTTGAATTTGTAACACGTGGAAGACGTAGACACACTTATTTACCAAATTGTTAGTTTTTCCTAATAAATAAAATGAAATAAAAGTATATGTAGCCTCATAAAGGTTCCATACACAAGATAGTGAGGTCTAAAGGGCTTAAAGTGACGTCGTGTGGTTGGGTCCATATATTCATATTGACTTTTGCCTTTAAAATATTTAACTCGTTAAAAAATAAAAAGTACGTTTTCACATTTGAGAAAGACCCTAGGAAGTCTCTTGGAAGAAACTATAAAATTATAAATAATTGCATTGCGTATATTGAAACACTATTTTACCACACTCACATAATGGTTACATAATGTAAAATAGTCGGTTACATAACGTAAATAATAAAAACATTAAATATCAAATCGGGCCTTTAATTTTTTGACAACTTCAGTGAGATTGTTAATCTCACTAAAGACTAATATTGACTATACACCGTTAAATTTTAGTGTTTTAATCCCGAAGAGGGTCGATCCAGTACATAAAACACTATCGATTTGTGTAGATAAAATAAAAAAATAAAGTACTTTTTTTCTTAATCTCTCATTGACCTTGTTGGTAGTTGTCGGTCGTTGCGTACTAAATACCTACAGGTCATTGAACTCGCCCAGCTGACATTTACTTAAAGAAATCAATTTAGAACATGGGTAAATTAATTCGAGTTTTAAAAAAAGTACTTTGTTTTTTATTCTAACTTTACCAATCGATAGTGTTTCATGTACTGAATCGATCCTCCAAGGGATTAAAACGATCAAGATTTAAAGGTGTATATAGTAACTAGCGACCAACCCTAATTCCGCACGGGTGCAATGCTGATAATAAATATATTATGCATGTATTATACATATAAACCTTCCTCTTGAATCACTCTATCTATTTAAAAAAAACCACTTCAAAATCCGTTGCGTAGTTTTAAAGATTTAAGCAAAGCTATGTAATGATGATAGTGATAGTGAAGTGAAAATACCAATATTTTATTAGTCTTTTTCAGCAAAATGCTTAAGCTTCAAGGCAAAAAAAGGACGATGTTGTCAAGCATGTCTTGAGGTGCTTGCACAGCAATAATGCATCGTAAGTGGCGAGGCGACGGCTTCAAGACTCTCAATGTAAGTGCTCGTTTTTGTCAAAGCTGGTTAGTTAGAACTTGATTGAAACAATCTTTAAGTTTTTGAACAACTAAAAGAGAAAAAAAAACTTTAAGCACACTTTATAATCTTTTTGAAGCCTTTTGATCTGTACTAACAACGCTGAGATATGCGGTGACGGACACAGCCCTCCTCAAAGAGCCATTCCTGACGTGTTTCATACGATCATATACGCACAAAACATTTTGAGAACACATTCATTGTGTGTACAGCTACGAAATGAAACCGTGGAATTCCCAGCAATTTGTGTTTCCCCAGCAATACTCTGAATATCTTTAAGTTAAGCGTGAATAAGTTACGTCTAGGCAAACGTGCTTGATAGTCGACCACATCATTGCATACAGCAAACCGCAGTATTGTCCGGTGCGATCAAGAGACACTAGAATCGGGGAAGCTCGGTGATAATCGTTCGATGAACCTGCTTCGGGTATTCTTGGAACCAATCGTCCTCAGATGTCATTAAGGTGTGCATCGTAACAAAAACTCTAGTGGAGTACTTCATTTGCTAAAAATGAAACCTGTTTTTCTGCTTTTGTGATTTTAAGGTAATTTGCAACAAGTTTTCAAATGAAAAATGTCTCTTTTATTGTATATACCTACACACATTTTTTAAGACGAATCACACGAGTCCAAACTCGTTGCGTCATTTAATTACAGAGTGCCTATGGCCACCTTCCAGTTCCATCATCAGATCAACTCCACGACATAATAATTTCATTTTGCATTGTCATCTGATTGACACGTGCGGCCAAAATTTCAGCTTTCAGTAACTGGGAAGTGAATCAAATTTAATTTACAACATTTATCACAAATATCGGGACAGGTGAAGTTTCACCTGTCCCGATATTTTCTAGCAAGCTTTTATATCTATATATAAAAGAAAGTCGGGTTTGTTACAACACTTAGAGATCGGCTGAACCGATTTAGCTGAAAATTGGCAGGGAGGTAGTTTAGAGCCAGGAGAATGACGTAGGACTTTTTTTTACTTTTTTTTTAGAGTAGGGTAGAGTAGGGTAGAGTAGGGTAGAGTAGGGTAGAGTAGGGTAGAGTAGGGTAGAGTAGGGTAGAGTAGGGTAGAGTAGGGTAGAGTAGGGTACAGTAGGGTAGAGTAGGGTAAAGTAGAATAATCTGTTGCCGGGAGCGAAGTCGCGGGCAAAAGCTAGTAGTTATATAAAAGCTTGTAAAAACATGCCAATTATTCAAGGGGTTCTTTCTTATTATAAAACCAAGCGCCCATCTGCGATACATACATATATGTATAAGTAGAGGCTCAATACTTAAATATTTTACTTTTCTTTTTAAAATTCGATTGTCGCTTGGCAGAGTGGACAACATTTGTATATAAAGTTGCTGGTAATTTGTGACAGATACTTAAACACGTGATCGTAGTCATGATAATAAATAACTTTTAACCTTTCGATTTATGTAATTAGAAACATATTCGAAAGACAATAGTTGTGCGGACGCCAATTTATTGCAAAAAAAACTTAATATGTGTTTATGTTGTTTGCCGACGACACTTCATTAATTTTTAAAATAAATAGAAAGACTAATAATTTCGAAGAAAATAACGCCATACTGCAGGTCCAAAACTGGTTCACTGCTAATAATAGGTTATTAGCAGTAAAACTTGGGTTTTAAATGGAAAAAAAAACTAAATATATAAGATTTTCCCTACCTAATGTTAAAAGTTGTGATGTTTTCCTGACAGACTGACTTTATGACATTTCAAAAGTGCCTGTAAAGGTTTATTTGAAATAAATGCTTTGAATTTGAATTTGACGTAAAAATGATTCCCTAACTGGTCAACATGTACTGAACTTGCTGATTTTTTCCTAAATTCATGTTTGGTCTGAGAGTAAAAGTAGCTTGTTATTAACAAACAAGTTTTACTCTGAGACCAAACATGAAATTAGGAAAAAATCAGCAATTTCAGTACATTTTGACCAGTTAGGGGAACTTTTATTTAAATTTTAGTTTGGTCCCATATTAAGAACTGTTTGTTATCATGACTACAATCACTTGTGTCACTAATTACCAGTCACCTTCGATGTATATGTACTACACACAAGATGAGGCGTACCTTACAGTGACTTTACTTAAGTGATCTGCATGCTATACATTTTTACATTGACATTAGTGCAGTTTCGACGTCTCAGCGCTGTACGTTTTAAAAGATTTGATAGACGACAGTGCCAATGAAGCGCTGCAGCGGACTTTTGTATTAACTTTTCAGTGTTTTGAAAAATAGTTTCTATGAAAGTGCTTGTCTATCGCTAGGGTATAAGTCGATGCCACTCTATATAATCGATCACAATTGTCAATAGAAAAGCAAAAGCGTCTCAGGTACAAATTGTACAAGGTGTATATAAAGAAAAACACTGTCTACACTTAAGTAGACTCCTTTCGATCAAACGTATTAAACCTCCTAATTTCACTAGCACCAGGTTTCCGAGAGCCCGATCGACGTAAAAATCAACTAACTAGGTGTCAAATCTCTTGTCCAAATGCCAAGTGTATAAAGCATGATCAGCGACTTTGATTTGATCATCTTATTAATTGACAGCGTAGTCAAATCTACTATAGGAATGGTGAGTCAAATGGTATGCCATAGATTTGTATTTTTTTTCTAAGCTTCGTTTCAGCAACCCAAATGAATTGTTGAATAACCTTGAAGTTGAATGGCAATTTCATGGGCTTTCTTCAGATACTCTGTGTAAGACTGTCTATACTATTTTTTATGGTGGGAAAAATCATGTAATGACGAATCCCGTCCTTGGGCGTGGGGGGAAACAGTATCAAACTCTTACAGACTAAACAAGCCACCCATTCTTTCTTAGCATACTGGGGTCGGACCTTCCTTTCAGAAGCCGGACAGGGCCCCAGTAGGCTTCGGAGCTGCAGTGGGGCCTCAACATTGTCTATACTTAAGTAGACATCCGTTTTATACTAAGTGACATAGTACTTTTAACCTTAAAGTAATCCAATTTGTAAGTCCTTATCCTCCAGCCTGTCTCAGATATCGTTGTAAACTTCGCAATCAAAACTTTTACGAGATATTCTTAATTTAACTCCTTTTTGTTCACTCGTTAAGCAATATTTGAAGAACAAAGGTTCTTTTAATGAACAGTAACCTTAATTTGATTTACAAAAAACTTTCTGATTTTGATTTTAGGTAGGTACCTAAAATGTAGAATAAAAGAATCGTCAGCAAAATAAAAGATTGGGCGTGTTTTCTTTGAAATCATTATCGTCATTTCAGCTGGAGTGCCTTAAGTACCCGTATACCTGCATCATGGGGAATTTAATTAGTGCCACTGATGCTGCAGTTAACGTAGCCACCTATTGGGCCCCAACAGTTTAAAGAGTTTATCATCGATTCGAAAAAGAAGAAGAACATTTCAGCCGAAAGACGTCCACTGCTGGACATAAAAGTGTCGTCATAATGAACGGTCTTGTGCTTTGCATTCTTCAGATCCCTACGAATCTCACTAGGTCATCGGTCACATTTATTCAATTCATTCGTTCAAAAAAAATAACTTCAATAACATTTATTATCAACGAATGAAAGTCCCGACCAAATTGGCTTAGGAACTTCAGAGATCAGCCAGAACAAACAGATGAAAATGTTGAAAATTGCGTTTTTGGTACGTATCACCGTTAGCGATAAGACCGCGTTTGTACCCATAGATTTAAGTTTTCGTACAAGTTCTGTAACTTTTTGGTGTACAATAAAGTTTAATCTATCTATCTGTCAATAAATATATTTATCATTACAGATATATTTATCCTCACTGACGTTCGGGATTAAAATTTTGAAACCTTTGTTTCATTGGGAATTAAATATACCGTCCTCGACTTAAAGACATTGCTCTATCCCCTAGTCACATAATTTAAGAACGGCTTCTTTAATTATTTATTGTACACATAAACTTAACATACTCGTAAATACCATGATTTGAACATTCATGTACAAAGGAAAGCTGAAATCAACGATGAGTTTTCTGCCAGCAAAACTTTAAGTGTCAGTAACGGCTTTTATGAAACTCCACGCCGAAGGGGGTAAAACTGAGGAAGTGTGTGTAGAGAAACCGACTTTCACGCAGGTGAAGCCGCTGGCAGAAGCTAGTACATAATATAAAATTAATAGCTACTCTCTCAATATAATTTTTCCTTTCAACCACTTAGCTTAAGTGGCTTCGTATTATAATTTGCATCGCAGATCCCGACAAACGTAAACCCAAATCTTATATAAATAGGTTCTAACTTTACTCGCTGCTGCCAACGGCTTCGCCCGCGTAATAATAAAAAATTATCCCAAGGGAATATACAACGTGAATACAAGTATCCTATGTGCCAGCACATGGTCTACTTGTGCCCCAAGTTTCATTAAAATCCATTTAGTAGTTTTTGCGTGAAAAAGGTAACAAATATCCATACCTACAAACTTTCGCGTTTCTTATATTAGTGTTTTAAAAGTATGTAAATAGAGAGAAAAATTGATTATTAATTACCTAATTATATAAAAAAGTCTCTAAGAAAATTATTCTCAGCATATCTGATCGCGATTAGTATATAGTATAGTTTCGGCTTTACGTTGGTACGTCACTCAGTTTTCCTTTTAAATATAGATAGAAGATGAAATATAAATAAGACATTAGATTATGTACCGTATAATATCTTAATTATGTACCTACCTTTTCGTATTCGGTCGGAGAGGAACTGAAGTGCTATGAGCCGGACATTTAGTTTGAAATTGAAGTCCGGAATTCCGTAGTCTACGGGTCCGCTATTTCAATATTCATACCGGAATATTACAGGCGCCTTACCTCGTTTCGTGCCGATTTAATTTCACGATAAGGATCAGCTAAGATACTCACTGAATAAAGAATATTGTATTTCAATCTTCCTGTTAAGTAAGACACAGATAACTAAGTTTTTAAAACCTTTATTAGTTGTAAGATTAGATCACAAACATCGAACAGGTGAACTGTCCTGTACGGTGCAACCGCACATACTGCAAGTCAGCATTTACGCCTCACATTCATTTTACTTTATAATAATCATCAGTTCGCGTCGAGCCATCAAGTCGGGCGTTCTCATTACGGCCAGCAAGGGCCACGTGTCACTTATTCACACACATCAGTCCATTAGTTCATTTTACCTATAGTTTTGGAACAATACAACAAATTACTTTGCCATCTTTTATTATATTCTGCCCCTATGATCTAAAAGTAGTGTGTGATCTAGCAACAGATCATACAGTCCGATGTTTGTGATCTAATCTTGCCAAATTTATACTTCCTGGTTACTGATTGGACTGAAATTTTGTGTATCATATGTAAAACGCGTGACAATGCAATATTATGATGACATAGAGCTGATATGATGATAGAGCTGGAAGGTTACCTCAATAATTCGATCCTCGGTAATTAAATGGCACAATCCCATCGAGAGAGCAAATAAATGAATTGAATTGAATTGAATTGAATTGAGTTTGGGCTCGTGTGATTCGTCTTCACCAGTGTTTTGGTGCTAGATGGTAACCGGGGCTTGCAGATTGAATTGGAAGACGGCCATAAAAACTCGGTAAGACGACCCTAATATGTTTGTACTTTTCGGAAGGGCATATAATTGATGAGTATTAATTATAAAGGTACATACATACCGAGCTATGAAAGCTTGATATGTAAAAAATATTTTCATTGAAAACTTTTACAAGCTTTTATTTAGTTTCACCTGTCCCGATGTTTGTGATCATCATCATCATCATCAGCCTTTTTAATGTTCCCACTGCAGGGTCACAGGCCTGCTCTCTAAGAGAGGGAATGGGCCGTAATCCACCACGCGGACCCAGTGCGGGTCGGTGGATGTCACATGTCTTCGAATTTTTGGTTCTAGGACATGCCGGTTTCCTCACGATGTTTTCCTTCACCGTTTTGAGAGCAGTGGTGATGAAATAAATTACACAAAGTAATGCGCCTGGCTGGGTTTGAACCCGCGACCTACAACACGTAAGTCGGTGCCGTTACCACTCGGCCACCACTGCTCTTACATACTGCTTATGTTTGTGATCAAAACTTGTAAATTTAATTTAATTCACTTGTCATTTAAGAATTGAGCTGACATTTTGTATGCATGTTTCAATCAGATGACAATACCATTATGTCGTGGTGTTGATCTGATAATAGAATCGAAAGGTTGACATGGAAACTCTTTAAATAAATGACGCAACACCATCGAGTTTTGGCTTGTGTGATTGGTCTTGACGTGTTTTAAATAACTATATATACGTATATACCGCTCTACAAAAACTTGCTATGAAAAAATATATTTTCATTAAAAGTTTTTTAATGTAGGGAAATGTACTCGTGGGCAGTGTTTTATTGTCAATTGTCCACCGTTGGATATAGGCCTCTCGAAATGTCACTGTAACGACCGACCGTGTGCTTCTCGCGTACATTGGATTCCCGTAACCCTCACGAGGTCATCGGTCCACCTTGCGGGAGGACTTTCAACGCTCTGTCTTCCAGTACGTAGTCGCTAGTTCAGAACCTTCCAACTTGCAGGTTCTTTGGACTACATTGGTAACCTTGAAAACGTTTCACCATGATGAAATTCTGATAATATTCATGACAAAGGCTGGATTTTACTCGGACGAAATTGGGAATATTAAAGGTACCTACCGATATAAATTGCTTAAATTACAATAAAGAATACTTTTTACTATAATTTGCGGCAAATAAGTTGACCCATTTGCTATTGTTATGCGCAGCCTCCCACTTCGATTTTATAATCGTGACCTCACAAGTTGAACTATCATGACGGACGACCTTGGATACCCAGTAACTAATCTTCGGGTCTCAATTTAAATCGGGGTTTGCGTGTAACAATAGAAAATGGTTCAATGTATGTGCCGTGTACTATACCAATAGTACTTCCCGTGGGTTGATTTTTGATAGTAATCACGCCGAGAGTGTCACTACTTTTGATAGGTTTTTTTAGGTAGGAAATCATTCAATGCCTTTTCCTGCTCTGGCTTGAACTTGAGAGCACCACCTATATCCTTCAGTTGACCTTCACGTCTTAGGACCACGGACCCACTTTAAAAAAATTCGCGAACGACGAGCTATTTTTAGCTCATCCTCCACAAGCCTGCGCCTAGTGTGTACGTCTCCTTTGGCGTGGCCAAACTTAGGTAGGCAGGTATTATTAGAAAGCTTATAATTTTGTGAGAAGACAGAGTGAAAGAGTTAATTAATTTAATTTAGTATTAATGGTTATTTTGCTGTACTAAAGAAATAAATAAAAATTGTAATATATAATTTGGCATGATTTTATTTGTAATATCCTATGTCAAAACTGTAAATGTACCTTATGATTTTATTTGTAATATCCTATGTCAAAACTGTAAATGTACCTGCCATGAGAGTGAGTATCTAATGAGATATAATTTCACTGGTTACTTATCTTTTAGACGTTAAACAGAAACTTAACACAGAATATATAATGTCGAGTAACTTGTGTTTACATAACGCAGAGTGAAAACATGTCATGACGCATGGAGGAAAACTTTTGAAGTCTTAAATCAAAATATGTAAACTTTTTAATGAGTAATGAACGTTAAGTATGAACATAAAGTCAAAACGGTCTCGTGCTAGATTTTGCGATGCGTCATCTTTACGATATATTTGTAAACGTTGGCTACAAAACATTTTCATTGTGTTTTAAGAGTTTTAGAAGGCACAAAACGTACGTTCTTTAGTTGTATTAACTAGAATTAAATTTTGGTGTTATTTATTAGTTTACTAAAATTAATAATATGTACAAACAAATAGAAAACAAAACTCCATCAGGCTGCATTGCCATCCAAAGTGGCAATGCTGCCAGCGTTCTGGGCACATTTTCTATTGACATCATCGATGTGAATGAATTTTTTGATGCCCTATGAGTTCCATTTTCCATCTATTTGTATACCTGTACACAGTAACAGTATATATAAATAGATAAATAGATGTTTTAAGTTTACACATATAAATATTACGTAAACGAAATTGCGAACATTTCGGATTTTTCAACATTTCCAAATCTTAACAAATTCAAATCTATTAGTTTACATGTTATGTTATGCAATGTCTGAGTATGGTTTTGCACAGTTTGTCTTATGCGGACCATTGTACGTGGGCCATGGCGGCCATTATATTTGGTGAACTTATTCCAATCAGCCCACCTCTCTCCAAAAACTAATTAGACCTCTCAGGTTATTCAGGGCGTCAATAAGGGTGTTCGGGAATCCTAAGGTTCCTAAGGTATGCGTGTATCAGTGACAAAGTAACTGTGTAGTCCAGGAACATGTGCGCAATTGTCTCTTCCCCTCCAAGCATCTTCTTTACAGGGGACTGGATCCCTAATGTCTGAAGGTGCTTATGTCGATTTATTGTATGGAGGGAAGCCCCTTCATTTTTCCTTCATTTTTTGAATAAGCATTCAGTGTATTGTGCCCAGTGATGGTCCTCACCACCATAATCAGGCCGACTCTGTCCAGTTGCATGAGATTCCTTATTTTTAAGTAAATAATAATTAGTGAAATATTTTAAAAAGCAGTGTGACCCGACGGTAACAGCCTAGAGTTACAAATAGGTTGTAGTTTTAAACCCTGTATTTAGCGCATTACTTTGCGTAATTTATTTCACCATAACTGCTCTTAAAATGGTGAAGGAATACAAAGTGAGGAAACCTGCAAGTTTTCTTCCTAATTTTCATGAAATATTTTTGATTGGGTAAATTTCTAATATTATAGATACACCTTTAGAATCTGCGGTATACTGCGAACTTTTACAAAATACGAAAACTTGTAAAAGGAGTTGTCAGCAAACCGTAGGGACCCTGTAGCATGGTCGAAGACAACTGAGGCCAAGGGTTGGCGTCTGAAAGGAAGGCTCTGGCCCTGGTATGAAAGGCAACGTAAGAACGAGACGTGTTTTTTAGACTCTAAGAGTCTGATACTATTTTATGCTCCACCCAAGGGCAGGAGTTGTAATTGGATGATTTTTACACCATACTTGTTCAAAGACAAAGTCCAACATCACAACACTATCGGATTAAATGAAAAAGTTAAATGAACCGTAACTTGATCACACCTGCAGCAATAGAATTAGCATAATTGTTAATTAGTTAATTAATGACACGTCACTCAGTGCAAGAGAATGACGTCACGTTGCGTTGCCGACAGCGTGACGCTAACCTGCCCGAACGCTGTACACTTCCATAATATAAAGCAAATAAGTTCGAGCCCATTAATCAAACATTGTTCACGGAACAGTGTAAAATCAATAACCCTCAAAATTCGATTTCATTAGAGACCCAAGTCACGTATTTTGCATTGTTTTTTAGATCACAACACGTGCCTCATTTTACAATACTTTTAGGCCAAGAGGAGTTCGTGCTTGTAATAACATAGAAGTTGAGATCTGCAAGGTTAAGCAACGCTTTGCTGACTGTGGATGGGTGTACGTTTATTTTATATCGAGATTCTACTGGCCACCCAGCCAAGTTACTATCGCTGTGTAAACATCGAACTCACTCAAGTCACTTCCGTTGTGTTGACCACGTGACTGAGCTTTGAGATGAGGTCAGAACAAAGGAATTGGGTACGTGGCCAACTCAAAGCGTTCGACGTTAACGAAGCGATCGTAACTTTGAAGGAGGGCTGATTTTGGAAAACTTGCGGTGGGATTACGCGACTTGATTCTGCCATCACCTTTCTATCATCGTACTACCTACTAACTACCCTTTAATAATTGACACCTCTATGGTCCTGGCGTTTCACATCGTCATTTATTATACCGCGTAGCTACATTGAAGAACTGATAAAATCAGCCTACTGTGGAAGTTATGGTATTGCAATTGTAACAAGAAGGTGACATTAATATAATGTGGCAGTTATAGAATCTAGAATTATAAGAATCTGGCGTTTATGGAATATGACTCTTAAAGAATCTTGCATTTGTAGAATCTGGCATTCCTATGAATGACAGATTCTACAAATGCAATAACGAATATAAAACGCCAGATTGTATAATCTGGCGTTTTAACATACGGCTGTATACGTCACGTGGAGTTGCCCAGAAGCAAACATTATAAATATCAAACAAGGGCACCGAGGTAATGTCTGTGGATGAAATGTAAGGCAGGAGTAGGTTTTAGTCAGTAGGAGTCTGACACTGCCCAGACTGGCTTGTTTATGAGGCAGCCTGGGGCGTCCATGAAGGATTTCCCATTCCTACCGGAAAAAAAACATTCGTCTGAAATTTCTAGAATTAACGATGACATCACTGCTTAACGTCAGGGGAAATTGCAGTCGAACACTTGTAGGTACACGTCATTAAAAAAAACATAGTTAGCCCCATATCTATTAGGGGACAAAATGACTCTCAGCTTGCGTGTCAGCTTGCGGTCAACGCTGTCAAAAGATCCAACAACATGTCATGCATCACATGAATGCTTTGTAAAATGTTGGGGGTGGGAGGGGGGCAAATAGCGGGAAAACCTTGCAGCGACACGTAGATTGAGTTTTCCATGTCTTATTGGGGAATAATTTGTCCCCTAATCATGTGTCTAAGACTTTATCCTGACGGCCCTGATTTGTGGAATTTTGACAGTCGTGAAGAAGTCACACGTGTGAGGCACTCACTTATTCCGTGGGCCCTCAAAACCCTGTCGCCGCAGGGCCCGATTACGATTTCCGGCCATGGTATGCGCGGACTTACGGACGGTAAGCAATGGATAGCTCACCGTCAACCGTCAAAAAGAATCCGTCCGGACCGGGTCCAAGTCAACGATGGCGCGTATCGTTCCATGCGCGCCTGAAAGATTTTTCATCATGCCTTAGACGCCAAGCTGGGTCGAAAGTTACAAAGGCCATGGGGTATTATGGAAACGTTACCCGTAGCCCTGGGAACAGGCAAAGCAAAAAAGGAACACGAGTTTTTTAGGCAGTAAAACCATGGGTGCAGAGATACCATTGTCACCCACCTAAAATAAAGTCGTGAAGAAGTCACGTATCTTACTCTTTTACTAGGTCACAGAGGTCAGTATTCATTGAGAAATATTGGTTCCGGCGTTCGATCAACAATGTACATGTTGATCGAAGGTTCCGGGGGATTGATTGTCTCTGCGACCAAGATTAATAAATGTCCGTGATAGCACGTGATTTGATTTTAATGATTTCCTGTCTCTGTCTTGCACTTATGGTTTTACAGTTGTGTGACGGTGACAGCACTAATGCTTTGCGGGAGCCACTGCCAATAACTTTTTATTAATATTGGCTTAAGTATCGCTTATCTAATAAATATATTGTAGTTATTACTAGCTTGCTCTTTGAGCGTAAAGTGTATAATCTGGTAATCTGTGTGGTCATTTCCTCAAAAGACAATCTCACAAACCAATCTGCATTGTTCTTATATGATTTTACCATTACATGTTTGCTGTATGGGCTTTAAGAATATTTCTTATGGAAATCTCGGCCGTATCTGGTTTAAATTGATTAAAAAATTGACTTGTAGAATGGTTTTTTTTTAAACACCCACTTCAATCTTACAACTTTTTCCCCGACGTCTGGCAATTGGGTTATGGAGCGCAGAGGTAATGCTTGACATATATTATGGTGCATTCCTTTACTCTGTTCGTAAACTAAAGTTCTTGAATTAATATTTGATCATTGGTGTGCCAACAACGTGTACTGACTATTTTTTTTTATCTCACCTGATGGAAAGCAACTTACAATAGATATTCGTCCAACAGCAAATCGAAAGTACGACCAGGGGTCTAACCACTTACAATAGGGATGGCTGGATGGATAGCTCCTTTATCCGAAGGGATGAAGCAATCCATTTGACAACCTAAACTGAACTGTTTTATACAGTACATATTAGTTTGACAAATAGATTGCTTTTAAAGCTCATGGTAGAGCCTGTGCACTGTCATGCAAGTATAGATGCACACAAGGGTGATGAAGAGAAACGAAAGAGAATTCGTATCTTTATTTTTAGATTTATTGTAGGGGTGTGCCCTACCCACGCAAAGGTTACCGAAGCTCTGATATTAGGAGCGAAGATAATAAAATGACTAGTTGGCCAGTGCTGACATAGTGAACCACTGAAGAAGTTCCGTTCACTTAATAAATAAACATGAAAGTAGGCGCCTGCTGAATTTAGCGAGGCCAGATAGGACACTACACTACACACTAGAGGCAGGGTAGACACTTGTGTCATCTTAAAGTTCAAATACAGGTTTAACTTATTGTGAATTCATGTCATAAGAATAGACACCTATTTTCGACCAAACATACTTAGCCTTTTAATTACCACGGTTGGGACTCAGGCCTTTCTATGAGAGGGGCCGTAATCCATCACGCGCCGTGCAGTTTGGTGGATGTTACTTTTTTTCGAATTTTAGGTTCTAGAATAGTGCTGATTTCTTCAAGATATGATGATTGATTTCTTCAAGATGAAATAAATAAAAATATTATTTTACTCATCGTATAGTATTAAAACGAACGTCCATGCTATATGATATAGTATCTTCACAGTGCGTCGGCTGTTAAGATCTATGAACTATGTATCTTTTTTGATGACCGAGGAAAAACAAATTCGAGATGGATCGCGATGTATCATAACGTATCGTACGTGACACAAGTATCAAAATGCATCCATTCACATTTACTTATTGATCAAGATACATGTATCAAAAACGCGGTTATATGCTGAACGTGGCGTTTTAGCAACGCGTGCGCAATGATTGCATAAATTTATATTTAGTGGGTGTCTACATCCTATAGGAATCTACCTGCATATGTTTAAGTCTGTAGGTATTATTGTTATTGAGTGAGTGGTATTTCGCGTTTTAGTTTAGGATAGAGTAGGGTAGAGTAGGATAGAGTAGGGTAGAGTATGGCAGAGTAGGGTAGAGTAGGGTAGAGTAGGGTAGAGTAGGGTAGAGTAGGGTAGAGTAGGGTAGAGTAGGGTAGAGTAGGGTAGAGTAGGGTAGCACGTAATGCTATCCAATTAGACTAAACTAAAATGGTAAACTCTTTCTAGCTCGCATGCCTCACACTTCATATAAACATCATGATAAAACCGCAGATTCATTAAAATTTTACTACTAGTGTGAACCAAGCCTTAGCAGTTATGTGCGATACGAATACGCGCGTTGTTCTGATCGAAAATAAAAAAAAACTCGTTTATTTCGGCATACAGCTACTCACAATGAAGAAAAAAATATAAAGAAAGTAAAAAACTTAAACTTTTGAGCCTGTAGAGAGTGCCTGCGTTCGCATACCTATTGTTTTTCTATTATGTCTCTAATTACGGTACTCAAAATTCGTCAACATTGTATGTCTTGCGGCTGTTCATTTTACTTGCGGTATAACATGACAGTTCAAATTTTCAGGATGTCTGATCCAAATACGGCTATACTTCGATAATGTACTTTAAATTGAATATTAGATTTTTACTTATATAGAAATTCTGCTTTGGTTCCGGCTCAAAGTGCGTTTGTGTACTATGAGTAACGTGATGGTTCATTATTTTTTTATGAGCAACAGTTAAGTGCATTACCATACACCTCATACCTAACCTCTTTATATACATAATATAACTAGCTTCTGCCTGCGCAGTGGCTTCGCAAGTAAAAGTAGTTTTCTTCATACAAATTTTCAACCCCCGTTTTACCTCGTTTTATCGATAGTAAAATCCAGTTAAATTTTAAGCTTGCATATGTTATAGTTTCTGACATTTCACGATTGACCAGTGAGGGGTACGCTTTTATATATACATAGACTGTACATGTGTATATCACCTTCGATGAAACTGTGTGTATATTTGAATGGACTCTGACTAGTTCGAAAATACACTTGTAGCTGGCTTAAATCGACCTCTCTATAAACTCTACCAACGAAAAGCCAGTTTTCGGGTACAACGCCTGTACCCGTAGCTGTGTTGATTTTCCAGTTACATCAATCCGTTTATTTTGTAGAAGGCTAAGAGATAACAGACCACATTTAACAGTATGTTCGAGCGAGTATAGATAATCTTTAAACTATAGGAAATTCAACGTCCATTCTAACGCGTAAAATGTTTCCTAAGAGGGGTGCTGTAATAGTGTCTCCCCTCTAATGGGGTGTGTAACCAACACGTTACTCAGTACTGTATCCTTTTTAAAAGTTATTACTGTTTGTCAGGCGAGCGGCTTATATCTACTTATACTTTCGCTCACGCCGTTAGCTTATAGGGTGAAGGATATATTTTATGGAGGGACATTATCCCTTTGTTTCTGTAGTGTTACGATGACGTGTCGTTACACTCATTACCATCATAAACTTAATACGAAATATATATAGTAGGTACCTGCTACGTAGGTAAGCATATATTAAAAAGCTGCTGTTCGGAGGAGTGAAAAGACGTAAAACACTACGCACCGTCGTCGGGCTCGGTTACCGGACGGCTGGACGGCGACCAACCCACCGTTCGTATGTATTCCGTATAGATCCGTCTCTCTCGGTCTCTCAACGAAATCCCTGCACGCGAATTCGAATGTTATGCCTAGTTTCCACATGGGCCCAACCTCGGGCAAAGCCATTGTATAAACGGAATTTCTGAAACTAGGCATTCGATTTTGGTCCATTTCAACTCTTGGACAGGAGATTAATCCACAATGGGAACGTTACGAAATCGATTACATCTGCATTGTTGTGCGTAGATTCTAATATTAATGGATTTTCTACTTCATTGAGTCTGATACCCACTGTCGTCATTTCCCTTGTTTTTTTTTTTCTATCTTGGGATCGACTTCAACTCTAACTGCAGCTTAACCTACCCGTGTTTTACAAGAACTAACTGCCTATCAGGGGGGCTACTCTCTTTCTCCGAAAAACGAAGTTTCGATCGAAAATTCAATTGTTTCCTACCACGTGTCAGTTTATTTAGACTCAGCGCAAAGGTGGCAACCAACCACAGCCACTAGTGGTTATCGATAGCGACTTAACACACTTTTATAAGAATGTTGTATACGACGCACCACACGTGTTGCCGGTGACCGCCACTCGCTACACCAGAGTCCGTGGCTTGCCACTTTCAGTCGCTACGGGCCACACAAAACGCTAACACCGCCACTGTCACGCTGCAACACCCAACGTACTATAACGACTAGACGTTCTACGTATCGCTCGCGTCACCATTGCAAACCACCATGCGCCAGCAAACTTTTCGTAACAGTCTTTCATAAGATTTTGCAGCAGAGAATGATGAATGATGAGTAGTCGGTGGTCCGTTTGCGCCGAGCCTTAATTTCCGAAATTTCATGACAACGAAATTTCGAAGAAAGAGAGTAGACATCCAGATCTACAGCTCAATTACATAGCATGATATACCTTGGATGGACTGATGTCTAGACTAGGCAACTGTCAAAGATCTAGTAATGACAACCGCGATCAAGTCAAAGTCAAAATATTTTTTTAATTCACACTAGCGACCCTCCCCAGCTTCGCACGGGTGCAATGTAGATTTATGCATGTATTACACATATGAACCTTCCTCTTAAATCATTCTATCCGCTACTTAGTTTTAAACATTTAAGCATACATAGAGAAGGGGAAGGGGGGGAGGGGGAAGCGATTTTGTTTTATACTATGTAATGATGAGAGTCTAGATATACTTGTAAAACGTCAGAAGCTAGTGCACGGTTCCTAAATGATCGTTTCCTATGGACAAGAAACGGCAAAAAACTCCATGCTTACTCTTTTTTAAAAAATGGTTTGATACAATATTTCCAAATTACAGTACCTATTAACAAATAAATAAATTATGTAAGTATCAACGGCTTTACGTGCTTTCTGAGACTTGGACCGTATTGTAGAAAATATCCTTTTGTATGCTATTAAATCTGTAGACTTAACAAAACGTTACACAAACCACTGCTCACAACATTTTAAATCTCAACCTTACTCTGAAAAATGTTCTCCAGTCGTCTCAAAGTACCAAGATTCTTTATGATTCACCACTATTGTTATTTTTGAGAAACAAACTGGCTTACAGGATTATCCCCGATGTTTTGCGGTTAAATGTACATTTTATCTCTTTAAGAAAGTGTCTGACGAAGCGATTAAGGGATTATGTCTCATAACACGAGATAATGCAAACCTGCTTGTTTAAGACGACCCAAGTAAAATAACAATATCTCATCTCAACATATCGTGAGGCCTGCATGCTTCAAAGACTGTGGGTTAAAGTAACGCAAAATTGGTACCTTGGCATAGAGAGACTGGGTCTTGATAGACCGTGAAGGAAATGGCAGAATAAACTCAATAGATTCCATCAGCCCCTTTAGCAAAGTTACGATCGTTTCGTTAACGTCGAACGCTTTAAGTTCGCCACGACTCCAATTCCTTTGTTCCAACGTCATCTCAACGCTCAATCTCGCGGTCAGAATAAAAGAATTGGAGGCGTGGCAAATTCCTAGCGTTCGACGTTAATGAAACGATGGTGGCTTAGATAGGGAGGACTGCTGATTCACAAAATTCGTTTTCTTATACCTACGAGGATAATCTATGGACCTCCAAGTTAAGGGTTGTGTGTAATCAAGCGAGCTCTATCGTCGTTTACCATATCATAGTGATATTATTAATAGTGGTCAAGCGCGAGCGATTTCTAAAAAAAAAAGATAGATTGAGGGAATACCTATGCCCAGGGGCAAGATACATAAGGCCCAAAAAAAACGGTTTTGCCGTTGTAAATGAGCGTAAAACGACCAGAAGCAGACCGTAGCTAGAGTCTCAAAACGCTTGGATTAAGAGTAATGACAGTCTGCCATGAAAAATGTAAAGCTACATTTCACTAACGATGTTCTATTGTGGTGTTTATTTCGTTTTGGTGCAGCCAAAAGGTTCGCAAACATTGTAAAACCGAAATGTTTCTCGGCTGGATTCTAGAGGTTGATACATTAATAATATTATGACAGCGAATGTTTGTATATAACATTTTTATCTCTCGTTCACGCATGGATTTAAATGTTTTATATATACTGTGGTAACTCAGCTCGGCAGGGCAATCTCGGCGATAAGTACTCCTATTTGAGGCGTGGCTGGAAAGACCTCACGGTGTACTCGCCTTCCGCATGACGCAGGTTTTCACCGGACATAGCAAGTTCGGGAGGTTATGCACCTTTTTCTTTCTTTTATTTCTTGGATTACTTCATAGGCATTTATAAATAGAAGAAATACAAATGCCGTGTAGGCGCAACTCTGCTAGCAGTTGCAGCAGTTTGTCGCCAGTAGAAAATACGCATAAAAGAAGTAAATTAATCAATAATTTATTTACTTACTTTTTATACTTATACTTTATCGTAGACCTTAGCTTAGCACAAGGCAAACATTTATTAAAATAAGTGTACAATAGGCGGTCTTATCGCACCGGGCAATTTTTTACAGACAACTTTTGAATGGACTGAATGAAAAGAGAAAAAATAGGACTATCAGTTTACAACAACGTAAATAATTAGAAAACATAAGGCATTAAATACTCAGTATTTTGTGTGCATAAAGATTGAAATACTTAAATATACCAATAAATTGAAAAAAAAAATTGATGTAGGAAAACATTCACATCCACAAGTGACAGCGCACTGGGCCCGTGTGGTAGATTACGGCCCATTACCTCCTAAGAGAGGATTCCTAAGTCCCAGCAGTAGGAACATTAAAAGGCCTATGATAGCATCAGCCTTTTAATGTTCCCACTGCTGGTTATAGCAATTAATTGACGAAAAGTTTAATCCAGGTTTTCGACCAATAAATCGTAACTTTGACTTTCAACTTAGAACATGCTAGAACATGTTTAGTTTAAGCTAAACTACTGAAAACTTTAGCTGTTCGCGATGCCATATAGTTGTTTTAAAGTGGAACAGCGGTTTAGTATCAAACATGTTTAGTTTAAAGTTTATATTGAACTTCAAATACCTTTACCAAGTATTTCACTATAGACTACTGTCTTAACACTATTTATTAACCCAACCTAGGATCGAAGGCCTAAACTGAAGTGTAAAAAAGGATGGAGTTATATAATACAACTCCATAGCTAAAAAGCCGACTTAAAACAGTTTTGTATGTAATTATTTTTTTCATAACCAACTTTTATAACACGTTGTACACACTTACTATTAATACTCATGAAGACCTTTCCGAAAAGTACAAACACGTTAGGGTTATTAACATAGGTATCAAAAAGGTAATACATTTTGGTAATTTTTAAACATCAAATATCTCTATTGGTCCAGGGGTCCTGACGCTTACATCTTTTTGTATTACCGAGTTTGTATGGTCACTTCCAGTTCCATCATTAGACCTTAGTTTCCATCTAGCACTAAAATATTAGTCAAGACGTATCAAAAGAGCCTGAATTTGATAGGATTGTGTCGATTAATCACCGGCCATAGGAACTCGGTAAACCGGTAACCGATATTTACGTCAAACTCATAGAGTTTCTATATTATGAATCTGTAAGTAAACTCTTAACTCATAAAAGACTGCGACTGACGTTTAAGACGTCATTTCCTTTTTCCTTGAAATAAGGTAAACTGCTAGGAAATAGCAAAGGAAACTGTTAGCATGTAGAAAAGGTAAAATAATTGTTTTTTTATTAAAGACTAGCGACCCGCCCCAGCTTCGCATGGGTGCAATGGTGACATTAAATATATTATGCATGTATTATACATATAAACCTTCCTCTTGAATTGCTCTATCTATTAAAAAAACTCCATCAAAATCCGTTGCGTAGTTTTAAAGATTTAAGCATACATAAGGATATCGGGAAGCAACCTTGTTTTATTCTATGTATACACTGGGACGCAAATAAAAAGGGTGATAGTAGACACGTAAGAAGCATTTGTGAAACTGTAGCATAATGTAGACTAGTTTTTGCCTGCGGTTTTGCCTGCAAGGCAATAGCTGCATGTTTACCCTTTAGTATCGAAGGGGAGAATTTTAGAACATCTTTTCTTAATCCTCGTATATTGTGTCACCGGGAAATTGCACTCAATATGATTATAATAAATCTTTGCTAGATTATAATTTCTCTCTTATACCTATGACAAAATCGTTATGAATAGATACGATAAGTCATATCTAAATTCACGACTTTCTAACACATCTTTTTTAGAAAAAATAGTTTACAATATTACCATAATAATATACAAAAAATACGTATTTTAACGCATGCTTGATTATACTGCTCTCCTGATCATCCAAATAGTAACAAACTGACTCTGTAATCATCGAAAATCGTAATTTTAGAGCCATTTTCATCTGTCTATTATACGTGTTGTCGAACAAACAGTAAACCTGGTAGCTTGAAGTTCTTGAAGCAGTTTCGAACCATATACTAGCCTATAAGGCTTTATATCAGCTTAACGATGTCGTCACAGAGTTGAGTCTGAAGTCATAACGTCGTGGTGAATTTCTTAACACTTACAATGTGAAACGAGGTCGAATGTGCCTCGTATGTATTGTGGTGACAATAAACGTCACATGTAGGTAACGTGTAAACTGGCGCCATAATATTACTTTTTAATGTTTATGGTAAAAGCAGATAAAGGTTTTAATATTTGAGACAAAATTGTTAGATAGATATATCTACTCTTTATTGTAGGTACACCATAAACACAACTTGGTATCAATAATAATAACTCGTAACCTTCTTTAGATGTTTAGTCAAGATTAGTTTTTTAAACAAAAACTCGTTTTGAAATAAAACCGGATACATTTTTTCTTATTAATTTTGTTTTTTTTTTTTTAATTCAGGTTTATTTTACAGCTAGTATTAATACATCTTTTTTTAGATTTATAATCAGTATTATGAATCTACATAATTATAACTATTTCTTATTATACTAGTATAACTAATTAATATATTAGATTAGGTGCCTATGTCATATACTCGTATAAGTCACCGGAAAATTTCAAACGCTATAAGATTACAAAATATTTCGAGAAAATGTGGTCATTTTTTTCTAAATAAAATATTTTTATGGACAAGGAGATTTTACCACAACACAACGAGAATCATAATTAATTAAAGATTTATTACAATCCTACGGAGTCTGCAATTTTACGATGACATATACATAACTTTAAGAGACATCGAATTTTTATTCTATGTGACCCGTTATATTTGCAGGCCAGTGTACATTAACAATTACAATACACGATTGCTCGTAGGGACCCTGCAGAACAGTCGAAGTCAATTAGGGCCAAGGAAAGGGTCTGAAAGGAAGGCTCTGGCCCTGGTATGTATGGCGATGTAGGAACGGTGTAGGTTGTTTAGTCAGTAAGAGTCTGACTCTGTTTCCCGCTCCACCCAAGGGCGGGATTCGTCATTAGATGATTTTTACCTACCATAAAAAAAGAAAAAAAATACACGATTGCTTCTATCTTATTTTCTGGTGTTGAGACTTGTGACCGGCGTGCGATAATATGTCAAGTAAGTGAACGCCACAAAAGCTGGTCATAAATCACAAAGTACACAATACGCTTGAATCTTACTCGAGTTTTGAGCTCGAAACGTGTAGCTCGCTGTATCTCGAGATCATCGTTCAGCCACAAATCATAGAGTTTTGAAGTTAAAGCTTGCCGTCAAATATTCTTACGAAATAACGTGCGAACTATACGTAATGCAATCGGAGCGAAAATATTGCCTACTAGCTTTTGCCCGCGGCTTCGCCCGCATGGTATTGGGGTTGGGGTTTCCGGGATAAAAAGTAGCCTATGTCCAGCCGTTTTGGCGTGATTGAGTAACAAACATCCAAACATCGTAACTTTCGCATTTATATTATTAGTAAGATTAACGCGTTTTTGGGATTTTACTATCTCTACTATGTGATTTATATCATTCTTTCCTTATATAAACTAGGCATTAGATTAGGCGTGCCGTACACTCCTTTTGCTTGACTGAAGTGTTCTGCAAGCCATACACCCTTACATTGATAATTTGATGACATTAGTACAGTTTTTACGTTGGTATCCTCTATAAGCTACTTACCGCTGTATGTTTTATTAGTTTTGTTAGACAATATAATGGCAACCAAGCGCTGCAGCAAACTTATCTCCTAAGTTTTCAGTATTTTGACAAATAGTTTTCATGAATGTGCTTATCTATCACTATGTGGAATATAAGTCGATGACTATAAGTACATACATATTTAATTTATCTATATATATAAAAGGAGAAACTGACTGACACATCAATGCACAGCCAAAACTACTGGGACTAGGAGTGTGAAATTTTGCACAAGGCTTCCTTTTTATGACGTAAGCGCACACTAAGAAAGGGTTTTTCAAAATTCAGCTCCTAAAGGGATGTAATGGGGGTCTAAAGTTTGTATGGAGAACCCTACTTTGACGCAGGCGAAGCCGCTGGCAGAAGGCTAGTCTAAAACTAAGTAGAATTTAAGTCGATGGCTACAAATACATGGATATTCATTAATATATATGTATATTTTATTTTTATTATACATATATATATTATGGTGTTTTGTACCTGATAATTTAACTTAATGGAGCTGGTAATTTAATTGTCACTGTGTTGCCAGCTGTTCATTACTGATAGCACCTACCCACTGTCGGGCAACGGCACCACCCCATAATAATCTAAGGCTAACATGGAACCTGTCAACGTCGTGAACGTCCCGACATTCAGCACCATAATACACGTTCATTTGTTATGTTTGTTTAATACTAGCTTTTGTCAACGGCTTCGCCCGTGTACATAAAATATAGCATATGTCACTCAGGAGTAAAGCAGCTTTCTATTGTTGCTAAAATTTTTCCAATCGGACCAGTAGTTCCAGAGATTACCCCCTACAAACAAAAAAACAAACTAACAAAAAAACATACTTTACCTCTTTATTATATTAGTGTAGATTAGTGTAGATGAATCGTGTATAAAGTTCAGATATTACATAAGGAACAGGTATATGAATTTTGATGATTTTAAACGCAATATCACGTCTAAACAGCTAGGCCGTATGTTTCGAAAAAAAATACGTATGTAAATAGACTATTTGCCTACTAATTTGATGTACAAATATTTACATTTTTCTTTATAGAACTTGTTTTGATTTATTTTGATTGATTGATTTTTTTTTATCTAACACAGACGATAAAACGACAAAAACTTTCACTAACTAAAAGATAATTTAACTGCCAATAATTTTTTTATATAAATACGGTTTTTTATTCATTTTGTGTTTAATAAATGAGGGACACGTTATTAATCGAACAATCTTGTTACGCGGGGAGCGACGTTAGTTCCTATTTTGTTCGCTCAAAGTTACTGGCGTTTATTGTCGCCCTAAGATGAACATATAGTGTTTAATTAATAACTTGTATTTATTGGTATTAGATTTAGTTCAAGCGATAGTTATAGAAATTTTAGATACCTATATAAATAGGGCAATATGTTCAACTGCAAACAATTTTTTTTTTGTTAGCCTATTCTGTCCAACTCCTGGGCAAAGGCCTCCCTCCACTCCTTCCATCCATGGCGGGTCCTCATGTTTTATTAGAGTCCAACATTTTTTATAACAGAAAAAAATATTACTGTCTATGTACGAGTACAGTGACCGCACAACATTCCTATCAATTTAATCTAGAAAGCCGCCATCATTGGTATAAAATGGGCGCTATTAAAGTCAAATCGTAACCACAGACTTGTGGTTGAGTGTACATAACAGAATTGCCACGGTCATGCGAACTACACGCGACGAGGGTCGGTCGCCGTGATTACGCACAAAATGATATTATTAGTTTACACATAAACCCTCTTTCCCTTGTTTGCCATTATTACTGTAATCTACTAATGTTTTGGTTTGATGTTATAGGACATTTCGCTGTTGTACAACTCCAATCAACACCTAAATAGGTACCCTATACATTTTTATGTTTAACAAACCGAGAACTTTTTTATACAAAGTATATTTTATGCCTACTTTTTAGACAATGCTAAACAGGCTCAAGGTGAAGGGTTAAATATAATACCATTAAAATAATTAGAGAACGCTTTCTTGAGTAAAATCGCAAATCGGCAAACGTAGCGTGAGACGGTTCTACGACTGGCGTGGCGTGGAGAACCGGGAGGTCGTTTTGAAGGCTTATAAAGCAGAGGATCGCTTTAAAAACTAAAGTGTATCGTGTTTCTTCTTATGTCAAGTTTGTCTTGTAAAGAAACTTTTTTTTTGTTGGAAATCATTCAATGACTTCTCTCACTCTAGGATGGGTGGAGATGTACTAAAATCCACTCCTAAGTTAATTCTTTGCCTTATAGCCCGAGACCCCGGCATTCCCTTTCAGACGACTCATGGAAAATGACAGGTGTGCGATTGAGAAAGAGGAATAGAGCTATACATCTTATAAAGCTCCATCAATTATCAGTTCAGTTGAAGTGGATAGCGTTAAGAGCGTGTGGTAGGACCTCAGAACAGTTTCTTCCTAGCAAAAGGTAGAAGAGAACAGAAAATTCTTATTAATCCTGTCAAAAAGGACAGCACGGTCAGCAATAAACATCCTTAAACACTAGATCCTTACTCGAAAGAATACTCCGGCCGCGATGACAGGCAGAAGGGTAGGTACAAGGCGGGGGAGACGCCACCCTCGTAAAATTCCCCCCTCTTGCCACCCCGTCCCCTCGCCGCGCCCAAAGCGTTCTCACAATTAAGAAGGGGAGCCCGTACGAATACGTCACTTCCGAAAATTATTCAACAATTGCATTGATTAAGAATGTGGGGACGGCGAGCAGTCCGTACCAGCTATTTGCTCAGTCTTATGAATTGTTTAGAATATCCATGTTTTGTTTCTGAAAGTCAGTGTTTCCATTATGTATGTTGGTAGGAGAGTTATTTAATTAAGAATAAAGGTCGGTGAATTGGTGTTATTTATGTTTCCTTGCGCTCTCTGCTGAGTAGGGTCCTCGGTCGGGTCTTGTTGACTAAGGTAAATTCATGACTTGTGTACCTGCTGGATAATTTTACATCCTAATTGGTTAGTAGTAGTAGAGATCAGGATAATATACTTATATAAATTTTTTTAAACTGTATATAAGTGTGTGACTACGATCCCACCAAATGATAACCATATAGAGGTACCGCAGGGTCGAAGCCTTCTGGGGCCAAGAGTTGATGCGGAACACAGGGGCCCTGGAACTAAGGCATTAAGAAACGGTGGGTCGTTTAGTCAGTAGAAGTCGGACACTGTCTCCCACTCTGCCCAAGGGCGGGATTTTTCATTCGATGATTTTCCCAATATAAAAAAAAAACAGATGGTAAGCAGTGATGCAGTCGTTGATGGTGAAGTGCAGATTATTAAGAACGTATTCACTGTATTCCTTGAGGGCACCTGAATTATAATCGGATGGGCCGACTACAGCAAGCATCTTATGACAATTGGGGAACTTATCTCAAACAGTAAAAGTCTTTAGACTGAAATAATGATGATGTTGTTTTTATATATATAACAAAACCTTGAGGTCGTAGACCTTTCGAAGTTGTACGTAGAACCGAAGTCAACTCGCAGAGGCCTCGTTCATTAATTACAATATTAAGGCCTCAAACAGAATTAGTAAGCATTAATTACAGCATGTAAGAAACTTGTTCCTAAAGTCTTCGCTTTTGATTATATTTTACTACGATCATAGTAGGTCTACTCGATAATATTTCACCTTTCTTTTCAAGTGTAAAAGCACTCTGTCTTCGTCAAAGACTTTGAAGTTTGATTTGATTACTTCACTTTAAAGAAAACTAAACTTGGTATAAAAAAGGAGAAAGAGTGCATTTTAGATGGGAGCCTTCTTTTTTTTTCATCGTCTCAATTCAAAATAATACATTTTATTCATTAAGATTTAGGTAAATTGTTGCCTAAGAAATGATTTCTAACTGAATATGGGACCGGTCGTTGTGGCGACGTTTGGGGGAGGCCTATGTCTATCAGTGGATGTCTTTCGGCTGAATTGATGATGATGATGAATATGGATTATGTTTATACAGTTTAAATCGGTGGAATGTTTTTATTTTTCTTATTTTAATAGGTACTAAATTAGCCAAAATAATAAGTTTGATAATTATAACTTTGCCATCGATCCTTAACTAAATTTGTTGCCTGTGACTTGTTTGTCAGTTCTTTCAGAAGTTTTATCGACATATGTATTCTTAGAAAATTACAGATGAATTACATTTTCAGATTACTCATCTTTACATATAGAAAGTCGCTTACCGTTGTCGGTCCCTATGTATGCTTTAAAACGACACAACGGATTTTGATGGAGTTTTTTTTAATAGACAGAGTGATTCAAGAGGAAGGTTTATGTGTATAATTCATACGTAATATATTTATTATCAGCTTTGCACTCGTGCGAAGCTGGGCAGGTCGCTAGTCTATATATAAAGAAAGTCGTGTCATAACTCATTATAATAACTTAACGTATTTATAACTCAAGAACGGCTAAACCGATTTGGCTAACCATTGGAGGGAGGTAGCTAAGAACCAGGAAAAGGACATAGAACTTTTGATTCCTCACATTTATTTTTTCTTTTTATTGCCTCTAAGGCGGAACAACGTTCGCACGGTCAGCTGGTAGTAGTGTAAATGTAAATATTTACTTTACACCAACAATACCAACTAAATAAATAAACATTTTATCGCTATATACACAATGCACTAACACTTTCAATAAGGTTCAGTTAAAAACCAGCGTCAAGCAATTACCTGGCATTTTTGATGAATTTTTGAAGCAACTGTCTGGCCTTTTTGATGAACTTTGGCGCAACCAAGAGACAAACAATGTTAACTTTTCCTCCTTTTTTAATCTTATGTATATACATGTTGTGTCACTACTCACACTTGCGCGATTTTTTTTTTTATTTATCGCCGTTTTAAACCGTAAACCTCTGGTATATCTATATATTTAAAAACTACATTGAAATATTCAAGTAAACTACTGTTAAATTATCCAACTGTACCCTAATTAACTACTGCCACAAATATAAACTCTCAAAGATAATTATTATTCAGCAACGACTTTGAACGTTCTGGAAGAGGCTGTAAGGTCAAATTTCCTTTTTAATATCTCCTGTCTATTTTAGGAGCATTCGGAAGTAATAAGCCTGCCGGAAACATTTCCTCGTTCTATTCAAAACTACGAGTAGATGCCGCTCGCGGTGGCGCCCCCTACAAAATTAGTACTTCCCTTTTAAGAGGCGATTCCCATACAATATTACCGAATTTGGATTATTCAATTTTTGTTCCTTATTTTTTGTTTTGTATTTATTACAGACAGATTGCGCCGACCCCAAATAAAACGGGACAAGGGCAGGAAGATGATGATGATGATGCTTTTTTGTTTTGTATTTCATTTTTCCTGTTCCTGTATCCTGTATTCCTGTATTAGAGAGGATAAATCAAAAAGGTAACAGTATAGATTGTGAATTGGCGTTGTCTTGATTTTTGTTGTGATTGTAAAAGTATTTTGAAGCGTGAGAAATTTCGTGTAGTTGCCTGAACATTTTGAAAAGAATATACATAATTTTTTTTGTAGGTATTACTGTTCCACTACTGGGCAAAGCTCCCTCCAAACATTCTTCTCCCGCACCGTCTTAAACCAGTCCTCATGGTACAAGTCCAAATCCTCTCGACACCTCTTTTCGGGGCCAGCCTCGACGGCGCTTACCCTCTTTAGGAACCTACTGTGTGGCGACACTTATACCCCATAATAATATAATTTTATTCAAATAAAAAAGTTTATATTTAGCCAAACGTAACAGGCTTAACTGTGAAATTAACATAGACAGGCCACACTGTAAAAACACACTAAACCTACATTTGTGGCAATTTAAGAAAATGGAAGCAGAATTCCTTTTGCATATGCGATATTTCTGGAAAATCTATTTTCTTGTGTGGCTTACAGATTGGTACGATCGCCGGTGTAAAACTTTAAAGCACATTCTAAGAATATAGTTTTTTCTTTTATAGCTGTTTCGTTTTTTTTTACGGTAGGGAAAAATTATCCAATGACGTTCGTTATTGGATGATTTTTACCTGTCCAGTGAGACTCTCTCTCAGTCGTGTCAAACTCTTATTGACTAAACAACGTTCTTTCCTTGCCTTGGTCCCAACCGTATGATAGTAGAAAATTTTCCCTAGGGAACATATTCCCAAGATAAAAAGTAGCCTAAGTACTGTTCAAAAATATGGTCTACCCATGCATGTACCAAGTGTCATCAAAATCCGTTTAGCTGTTCAAGCGCGAAGAAATAATAAACACACACGCACTCACAAATGGTCGCTTTTATATTATTTTTTAAATACATACAGAGTTTAAATATCTAAAGATTTGAGTTTTTTTAGAGCATTTTGAGAAAACAAAACGTTACTTATCACGATTTATAAATGAAAAGTTGGAAAATTAATTCCAAAAATATAAAGTGGGTATATTTTAGGAATTAATTTTCCAATGATAACGTAAATCAAGATGACGCCAATTCATAATTTTGAATAATAAGGACGAGGAAAACTTTAAGGCAAGCTTCCGAATCCTTCTAAAATTTACAGATAACAATAAAAAGGAAATATAAACTTTAACCCAATCAAAGAAAGTTCAAATTCTTTAATCAATAATGTTTATCCGAGAGGGGTTGGTTGAAACAGTAGTTAATTAGCCACCGATGGATAATTAATTTAACAACAATTTCCTTGAATATTTCAATGTATGAGATTTCGTATAACTTGGGTGTAATTAGCGACGTTTGAAGGCAAACATTACCTATACTAATTAGTAGTTAGGGAACTTAATACAAAGCGAACACAGTGTTCGCGATTTTGGCCCCCGACAACTGATACGTTTGTTAGTTACTTTAGTTAATTAATGACAACGATAAGTTTCAAGGTAAAATGAAACTAGACAATGGTCTGCTGGAACATAAAACATCAAATAGGCTTATTTTTTTTTTAGTTGGCAAAAATCATTAAATGACGAAACCCGCGTAAGTCTGGGTAAGTAGTGAACTAAAATAATCGTGATCTTTGGACTTTTTTTATTTATTATTTATGGTGGGCAAAAATCATCCAATGACGAAACCCGCTCTTGGTCGGAGAGAGAAACAGTATCAGACTCTTACTGACTAAACACCTCACCCCGTTCTTTCTTTGCCTTTCGTACTGGGGCCAAGCCTTCCTTTCGAAAAGATACCATGGGGCCCAGCAAGGCCCCTTGGTGTCTTTCAAGTACAACCCTTATCTTTGGACTTTGTTTAGACAACAGAAGCCTTACACCTGACGATGGTGATAGAGCTATTCACCCTGTATACAACCAATCTACCCTTTAACGGTTCAGGTTTGGTCATAAAATGCCCTCAGCGCCTAGAAAATGTCTCTCACAACGTTGTGAAGTGAATGAAAAAGCCTACATTGTAATAAATCAGTTGAGTCATGACCCACACAATATTTCGTTCAATTGTACGGGATTGTACCGACAAACGTTATTCATGGTAGTATGATATAGATTAAGAGCTAGTACATACTGGGCGTTCAGCGTTGCGTTGAGCGAGCGATGGTTACGTAACCACACCGCGTTTTTGGATTACATCTATAAAGACATCAATATCAAAATGCTCGATCACCATTTTCGAAAAGTACGTCCTCTCTACTTAAAAGCTCACGTTGAAATGGATAACAAAATGGCCGCTCATGTATCTCAAAGCGCACAGCTGACGCCCAAGCAACTCGCGTTCTAACGAAAAAATGTAAACGCGCGATTGACGCGCGTTTGACCAGCAGCGCTCACTTGCACACTTCATATGAATTCGGAGTTCAAAAATCGCGCGTTAGCCAAGCGCGCGTTTCAAAACGGCCAATGTGTGCCCTCTCTAAAGCTCATTCAGCATGCAATTGATGCAAACAAGGGTGTATTGAATACACCCATGCTTGCATAAATTGCTAGTGTGAATAGGCTCTTAATAAACAAGTGTGACTCACTACATAAACGGATTACAGTCGCGCTAGTTTATATCAATTTAAAAAAAAAACAAAATACCAACACATAAAAGATAAATATTTACAAACTTATTTATTAATCTGTATCATTACATAGTATAAAACAAAGTCATTTCCTGTCCCTATGAGCGCTTAAATCTTTAAAACTACGCAACGGATTTTGATGCGGTTTTTTTAATAAGTAGTGATTCTTGAGGAAGATTTGATTTTGATGCGGTTTTGTTTTAATAGATAGAGTAATTCAAGAGGAAGATTTATATGTAGGGCGGGTCGCTAGTGTAATATAATTATATTCAAAATTAGATTCCAAAACATAAACCTGCAATTATTAATATTAAAAAAAAACACACACACACAATATATTTTTTCTAGTACTCGGAATTTAGTTCATTATTACATAAATAAAAAAAAAATATTGCAACACAAAACGCACAATTAAACACTTAAAAAGCATAATTAAATCTTGTCAGATATAATATGTCCACAACTATCACACAACGCCATCTAGTCCCAAGCTAAGCAGAGCTTGTGTTATGGGTACTAGACAACTGATAAACATACTTATATATTTCTAAATACATACATATTATAGATAAATAACACCCAGACACAGAACAAATGATCGTGCTCATCACACAAACATTTGTCCTGGGTGGGAATCGAACCCACGACCTCCCGCATAGCAGTCAGGTTCACTAACTACTAGACTGACAGGCCAGTCTAAGTTATTATATCAAATAAATCTTTGGCAAATTATTTCAAATAAATCTTTTCATCGATAAAAATAGAAAACTCATTCTCTCGTAATAACTTTTCTAATCCCGTTAAATCGTGTTACAATTACTGACAAACAAGAATCTTCATAATTAACTTTTCTCAATGAAACGTCAAATTCAATAGGTACTACAAAAACTTTAAACATAAATTCAAAATTACCTACTTCAACGCCCATACTTTACAGCTATATAAAACAAATAAAACTATTGAAATAAGAAGCAAGAAATTTTTCAGAGGATGGCTATACGAGTATATGACAGAATATAATACCCTGGGGCAACTGATCCCCAGTATTTGAAAAAATAAGAACAAATGTTGACAGATACACCAACCATCAATCTGCACTGGGCCCGCGTGGTGGATTATGGCCAATACCCTTTCCTAGAGAGGAGGCCTGTGTCCCAGCACTGGGAACATTAAAAAGGCTGATGATGATGATAATGACTTAAACACGTAATTGTAGTCATGATAAAAAACCACTTTTACACTTGGTCTCATGGAACCAAACTAGAAATCGCAAAAAAAAAATCAGCAAGTTCAATACCTACATTTTTTTTATGGATCTATGAGAACGTAAATATCTTTTACCCACGGTGGGTTTTATATAAATCTATCATTGGAACATTTTTTCGCTCTAATTGCATAGGTATACGTAAAAACAGTAAAGGAAAATTAAGAATAATATACAATCTAGGTATGTTAATATGTACACAAATAAAATCCTTCGTGCCACACAATATAGTACCTAGTCTTCTGTCTCATTACATCATAATGCTCGCGTACTGGGTTCAAGTTGTCAATCGCAATGTATGGCAGATATAAATTACGAATAAAGAGATTTGATTTATTCCAATATATTTATTTATCTCAGGACCCTGACCTGATCCTTTAGAAGGCGTACGAGGCGACGAAACCAACTCGCAGAAGCCCTTTTAGACGCTTTTAATGGAACGTGGTGCTAATTACCACAATAATAACTAATTATTACAATATTTAAACTATTTACAAAATCATATACTTATTGACGAATAGATATTGCAATGGAAATCCGATGGATGCGAGATGGACCGTTCATTACGGCGACATTTGGGGAACCCTCGATGTACGCGGTATAAACGATGAGGCAAAACGCTTAATCCGGGCTGCAGGTGTCTCAACAACGTAAGGGTGGATATTTGATGATAATGATGATTATACTTATTGATGTTGTAATATTTTAAGGAGCGAATTATTTTTTGTTATTATTTTATGGAGTCGTACTAGTAGTTCAGTATTTTGACATAAAGTTAGTACAATATTGTGTTTCAAATACCTCGTTCCACACAATGGAAACTTTAAAACATTTGTAACAGACGCGATTTCAGTAGAATAACGTTGAAAATTTTACTGTATTGTATGTAGTATTGTAATATACAGTACTGTTTAAACATTAGAATTAATTTTATAATAGGATTTATGGACTACCCGCGGAACATACACAGGTAGTTCCATTGAAAACCATTCTAAAGTTTTGCGTGAAAGAGTGACAAACATCACATACAAATTTTAGCGTTTATGTCACACTTTAGGTGTTGTAGCCGCAGTACAAACTCATATATAGAGCTATTTGGAATTTCAGTTTTTTGGTACTTACATTTATTGGTATTAATAGGTAAAAATTAAGTCAATGTCTACCTTATAACTACATAAATTTACACATAAATTAAAAAAGAAGAAATAGCTAATGAACTTAACTAAATACCTAATCGAATAAAGCGTCAAAAAACTCTTCCGCATCGCTGTCGACTGGTAAAGTGCCCAAAAGGCTGGCAGCATTGCCACGCTTTATGGCAATGCTTTTTCTCTGCCCAAGGTAAAAGCCAGCCAGAATTTCAGTTAATTACAACTTCGCCAAGAGTCGCTATGGTGCTATCGAGTACTATAGCAGAGTTTTCATAACTTTTACTGAACTAGCCCTACAGTGTAGGTACTGTTACAAGCATTTTAAAAAGTAAATTACAGAACCAAAACGCTGTTTTAAAAACCTATATATACCTAGTACAAGTTATCATGGTTACCATTATAGGCTTACTAAATCACTATTTAGTGATAAATCGTCTTGGTTATATAAACTTTTGTTAATTGGGTAGTTGGCCAATGTCAAACTGTCAACAATTACAGAATACCTTCATCAATCAATGACAGCAGTGGTGGCCGAGTGGTAAAAGCCCCGACTGACGAGTTGTAGGTCGTAGTTCAAAGCCAGCCAGGCTGATCTCAAAACGGTGAAAGAAAACATGGTGAGTAAATGTCCCAGAACCAAAAATTCGAAGACATGTGACCTCCACCAATCCACACTGGGCCCGCGTGGTGGATTATAGCCCATTTCTAGAGAGGAGGCCTGTGTCCCAGCAAAGGGAACATTAAAAAACGCTGATGGTGGTAGTGGTGGTGGTGGTGGTGGTGGTGGTGTTCATCAATCAGTATACGTGTAAAGAAAAAATGTAGCGAAAAGAAAACAACACAGAAACACATTTGTGCGATATTGATAATCTAGATTTGCATGCACTTTATCGCTGGTATCCATCGTCTGATGCTAAACTTCGACTTCATAAGTTTCTACCGCACTAGGTAGGCGTATGAACGTACAAAGTTTAATAAATTCGTCACTTTAAGGAAAGCTTTAGCTTAAGCTTTCATTGTACAAAGAGGATTTTACAACGGTATTTTAAGAGGTAAAAGCACCCCTTCATGTGCTGATCTTAATCACCGTTATGGTTTTTATAACGTAAAAACCACTCAACCTGGTCCTTTTCCCAAAAACTCTGAAGCCTAGAAAAGGCAGTCAAGAGAGAGCCGGATTTGCGCACCTAGGTTACCGAATATAATATTGAATGGTTCGATTACCAAATTTAGTTTCCAAGATTTTTCCAAATAGAATAAAAGTAATTATCTTAATTATGACGTAGCGTAGCACAACCTTTTAATGTTCTCACTGCTTCGGATCAAATCTCCGGTCTAGGATAGAGAATGGGCCGCAATCTACCACGCGGGCAAAGTGCGGGTTGATTGGTGTCACATGTCGACGTAATTGCATGAAAATCATACTTCTTACCAGATTTCAGGACTCTAGGTCAACTGAAAGATTGCCATTATTGTATATGATTAATATTAAGTAAATAAGTAAATAGATATTTTTTATATATCTGAAACAGTTAATTTAGTTTAGGTTAGGTTTGATAACCTTACACCTACCATGTTGATAGTGATGTATATCATGCATAATGACAGGTAGAAGGTACTAAGAAAGTATTATTTTCAATAACAGGACTACCTTGGCCTATGACCTACTGGTTACCTACAACTCCGTGTTAATCAATGGAAATACTAATAAAGTATTAGAATGCATGTATTTGTTAAACCGTTCTGTCGAGGCAGACAACCAATGACCTGAATCATATCATCTGCCAATCGACGAGAAAAGCAAAGACCCTATATTCCGTTTTAAAATGACATTAGAAATTTAAGAAAACCTTTTTTACTGACCTTTGTTACCGATTTTGAGTTTTACTCGTAAAACGTTAGTGGAATGACAAATACCGGTACCAGTAAATAGTTGGTTTTTAACGACTTTTTTTTTCTTTTAATGCCATCCATTATGCTTACGGAATAGAAATTAAAATCGGTTGAACAGACAGCAAAAAAGGTTTCTTTAAATGTCTAATCTTAACGTCTAGACTATAGTGCGAGTTTGTTTTACGTTAGCGCGATCGACACTTTTATGACTTTCGATGCTCCGATTGGCTTTCTCTTAACCAATCAGAAATGCGAAGCCAAATACTGTGAACGTTTTGTTTTTATAGTAAAAATCGCTCACATAAAACGATAATAACACGTTTGAGAATAAACACGGTAAAGGTTAACTTTAGCAAGAATAAGTATTATAAGTATAAACACTATCCAACTTTAGGGATTATTTAGTTAACCCAAGTCAAATCAATGTCATGTTTTGTTTTACATATAAATCAATGTCCATCCTTTTTCTCAAGTATGTAGACTAGCGGCCTACCTCACCTACTCACAGGGCCGGAATGTAAATATTTGAGAATTTTTGCTTTACTCATTTTATCCAGCCAGGAACCTTACTTTGTGTAGTTTATTTCATCACTACTGCTCTCAAAACGGTGAAGAAAATCGCGAAACCGGCACGTCCTAAAACCAAAAATTCGAAGACATGTGACCTCCACCAACCCGCACTGTGCCCGCGTGATGGATTACAGCCTGGCCTGAGGCCTGAGTCCCAGCAGTGGGACCATTACAATGCAGATGCTATGCTATTAATGTATCTAAGTCTTCCTCATGAAGTACTCAGTCTATTGGTGACAAACGTAGGGAAAATCGTTTAATAGTTTTTGAGTTTGTTTCATATGTTTTGACAGACATACCGTTAGGGACTTTGTTTTGTAACTACGAGTAGGGATTTTAGGTCGACATCCAGTTTAATCGGATAAAAGAAAGGAAAAAAATCTTTATTCGTGCCTCACAAACGTAAAACGTAAACTAAATACCTACTAATAGAAAAAGAAAATGACAACTTGTGCGAGACCGAAAAGTCGCCTCACTCAGCAAATACTGCGATATTTAAAATAATAAATAACGCAGCGCTTATATACTGTTAAGGTCCAACTCAGTATGTACTGGGATATTTAAAACTATAAATATCGCGGCGCTAGTATTCTGTTAGGGCCCAACTCAGTATGTACTGGGATTTTTAAAACAATAAATATCGCATCGCTGATATTTTGTTAGGTTAGGTTAGGTTAGCTCAGCTCTCCCTTCTGTTAAGGATGCAGCTGAATAGAACTTAATTGGTAGCGACTTTCTATCTGACCTCAACAATCAAGCTTATCTTCAACACAGGCTCAACGCGTCTTGATGGATGTCACATTTCTTTCAATTCTAGGACAACTTGTCTGTCACGATGTTTTTCACAGTTTTCTGAGCAGTTGTTATTAAATAAGTTACATTAAGTAAAGAGCCTTCTTAGGGTTGAATACAGATAATGTGTTTTATTGTTTATTATTTTAAAACAAACAATTACTTTTGAATTGTCAAAATGTCGGTCGATCAAAAAAGTGAAACTAAATTGCACGTTCCATAGCATACCTGTATTCGTACACTTTATGATTCGTCTGTCGGGGCGGACCAATGGGATACCAACGTTTTCACTTAGGCACTTATCTACCTATTATGTAGGATCAACTCCAGCACTAAGACCCATACATAACCCGAGTCAGTTTCAAGGATCTACCTCGACTGGGTTGTCATGACAACTGAGAAAACCCTCGATTAATGTAAATAAATAAATAACAAGCTCCCTGTCAATTGGATGTTTCGAGGTAGAATATACCCTTATATTTTATTCATTTGTATTCGTAGCTACAGATGAAGGAAGCTGCGTGCCAGACAAGTTGGTATTCGACGTAATGTCGGACGTGGATATGCACAAGATAGATGAGATCGGCCGGCTGACGTGCCCATCGAGTGACGAACGTGCCCCACTACAAGCGTCCACAATGCATACGATATACAGTAGGTATGATTGTTCCTAAATATTACTTAACATTAGAGACAATAGTTTTCACGGCCGAAACCAACAAACCGACTTTTAGCGACGGAAATAGCAGAGCGATCTCAGGCTCCCGCACAAACAGTACGGCCATCGGATCTTGGCGAGTCTGAACTTAGGCTTTGCGAATTTTAGCGTTTGAAAACTCGTACAAAAATAAAGGTTTCAAAAAAAAAAATGGTTGCCTGTAAAGTCGGTTTTACGGGCGAAGATTTTACGTGACAACGTCCTAATTCTCTAGTGCTGCGCGCGCGGCAGACCGATCATATTTGAGTGGGAGAGAGACGCAAGGCATTCGGCGGGCCTCTCTCTCGTTCGGTGACTCATCGTAACGTTACCGAGCGTTACACTTTTTCATAAGTGACTCCCAGCCGCAACCTAATTTAAGACGTTGTCACGTCAATAAATGCCAATAACAGTTTTTAATATCAATAACAACTGCAAATTGTACTTATTTGTTAACATTGAAGTATAGAAAATGACCTAAGAATATAAAAAATCTATGCATAAAAAAAAACAATTAACCAAACGAAACCAGTTTTCAGTAGGTACGCGTAACCCAGTATTGGCAGAAGGTTTTGGCCGAAACCAAACTCTGAAACCATACAAAGTCATGTTTTCGTGGAAGGAACATAGAAAATGTATATAAATATAACCGAATAACTAACTGAATGATATTCGTTTTAACTCTTACCGAATGAAACATACTGCCAGTTAATACGGTTCCCCGTTTCTTAGTTTTGCTGAAACTAACAAGTAGCTGACGGAACCCTGGAGTGCTTACTAGTAAACCCATCATTTGAGCTCATTACATTCGGCTTAACCAGCTCTATAAATTTCTCATTATAACGACAACGAGATGACAGAACTGTGAAGTGTCTGATGATACCCTGATTTCTTATTTGAATACCTTAAAATAAACGATTTCCAATAAATATGTTTATTGGAATACTCCTTTAATTTATTTTGCCTTAAAGGCTGGTTTACAATGATCCATTAACCTGAATGCATTATACACTCGACATTCAACATTTCAACTGTCGTCAAATTCGAATACCTTAAAATTCTGCCGAGTACGTCAAATCAATCATCATCATCATCCTACCAGTGTCCCATTTTCGTTGGAGTCGACGCAACATTTTTTTTTCTTCTCTCTGTCCTGTCACATGTCACACTATCACTAACTCCCTTTCCTTTCATATGACTTCTCACACGTCGAAACGAAACGAATATTCGGGGCATTTCTATTTTTAAACGAGTTTAGGGTGTTTAAGTCAAGAGTTAGGTTATAAGTTACATCTAGACAAAAGTGCTTCATCACTTACTTGCGTAGTGGTCAAACTTAACCTATTTGTAGTAAAAAAAGAAAGTACGAACCTTATAGACGCCGAATATCAGCAGAACGCACGCCACTAGTCCGATAGTACTGCAAGCCAGCAGCGTTATGTTCAGTGAGACCGTTACTGTAGAAGAAAAAAACATAGGTTAGATGCCTGTGTGGTGTACTTAAAGGCTAGAGTGAATAGATATAAGAATAATACCACAGATATAGATATAGGGGAGAGTGTGGTTGAAAGAGCCAGTTTTAAAAAGTATTGAAAAAAATCATTTTAGGCTGATTGTTTTTAAATAAAAATCCTTTTTTTCATTAATAAGTTTAATAATTATGGTACTGAAATGAAAAAAAATTGGTGACAATGAAAGAAATCTGAAATATAGCTACTTAAACAAAAAATGAGAAATTGGCTCTTTCAAAACAACCTGTCAATGAAAGAGCTACCATGTGCCATGAAAGAGCCAGATTCCACTTTGTATAAACAAACCAGTTTCTCAACAATTTTAATATCTGTTTTATACTATTGAATCATTTATATAATAAAAACGTTTACATTATTAAGTCCTAGTAAGTAAAAATCACAGCTTTTGATCAGTCTCAAATAATCATCTTACAATAATTTTAATCATTAATAATACTTTTATAAAACTCTGATAGAACAATTAAAAACATTTTTGGCAAAATAAATTAATCACTCCTTTGTAACCACAAGACTCATGTTGTCCACCCTTCATATATTTTGCACTGGTACCACTCTTCTTCGGCTCTTTCATGGACTCGACAGCTGGCTCTTTCAAAACATTTTGTATAAAAAATATAACTTCAAATTACAGCTAGTTAATCATATCATCATAACAATAACATTAGCGTAAAATAATGCCAACTATAGGCTTATCAATACAACATATTCATTTTGTCAACCTATGCTTTACACCTCTTGTCAAAAAAACTTAAGTAAACCCAAAAATACTTACATTTTGCCTTCAAAATTTTCAATTCAGTCCTACTACGCAATTTGATATTCTAGAACTGTCAAATGTCTGTGGATGGCAGCTGTCCAGTGTCACCATACGAAGAGTAAAATTGAATTATGGTAGGATTTTGTTAAGTGGGAGATAATCGCATCGGCTCTTTCAAAGCTTGGCTCTTTCATACACACTCTCCCCTACCTAGAAAACGCAAGCATCACGATCTGTATGGAAACCAAGCGTGCCGCCATGACGCCGCTGCCTACGGCGTTCCCCTCGCTCCAACCCCGCCTTGCCAGCACAATTAACTATTTTTATAATTATTTAACTGATGTCCGACTAGCACTGTACACCGATTTAGACTGACCGCGAAAGTGACCACTTACGATTTTTGTACGTAAGCTAGGCACGCGAAGTAGTTCCTCTGCGTTATGTGTATCCTATACATGTGAATAATACCTATTAATAATATTTATTGTTATTAAAATTGGAAGGCTTGTAAAAGACTGCTAAGTCAAAAGCACTGACATAATTATATAACACCAACATTCTTCGCAATAAATGTTTTGACTTTGATCTTCTTTCATTTTTATACTTCACTTAGATAAGTCAAAAGTCTCTATACAAAACCTTAAATAATTTGAATAAGATAATGTAAATATATTATACTAGCTTTTGTCAGCGGCTTCGCGCGCGTACATAAAATATAGTCTATGTCACTCAAGAGTAAAGCAGCATTCTATTGTTGCTAATTTTTTTCCAATCGGACCAGTAGTTCCAGAGATTACCTCCTACAAACAAAAAAACAAACTTTACCTCTTTATTATATTAGTGTAGATTTTTCAATAAAAGCTTTTTTTCGTATCCTTCTCAAAAACCCTTGCACTCTATGTTCCTTTACTCTCATAGTCCAATCCACCCTAACGGAGAGAGACCTGGCGCAGAACCAACGTACGTGCTTTCGGTGCTTTCCAATACACGCGGGCACACCCCCGTGTATTAGAAAGCACCGAAACAACGCCACCAATTTCTAAACTATGGGAGAAATACTTATTTGTAATGAAAAAACCCAATAGCGTTTTTAGCCCTAAACATGATATCCGACCTAGCCAGTTAGGCCCCACGTCCACGGCGACATTTTTGTAGCGACGCTATAGAAGCGTATCGCATTAGTTTATAGCGAATTGGTTTACCTTGTATAGCATCAGCCTTATAAAGTGGCCACTGCTGGGACACAGGCCTCCACTCTAGGAGAGGGAATGGGCCGTAATCTAACACGTGGGCTCTGAGTGGATTGGTGGATCTCACATGTATTCGAATTTTTGATCCTAAGACATTTTTTTTCCTCACAATATTTTCCTTCACTGTTTTGAGAGCTGTGGTGATGAAATAAATTCACAAAGTAATGCGCCTGGCAGGGTTTGAACTCTTAAATCGGGGCCGTTACCACTCGGCCACCACTGCTCAATTATCTTCCTTATCGTGTTTCAATGCGACTAACGCGCGTAAGTAGCTATTTTAAAGCACGCGACAGCATCGCTACAAAAAGTCTAGGGGGCGGGCGAAGGGCTTTAAACATCATCATCTCCACAATGTTGTAATACTTTGAAAGAAAACAAATAATGGAAAACCTGTTAGTTTGTTACTCTTTGCGTCATAACTCATGGCTCATTAAATAAAACTCAAAGTGTTTTACTGAGAACTGTTTGGACTTCAAAGGGTTTATTGCTTTCTTCTTTGAGACGACGTATTATACACATACGGCGTACCTACCTACCTATACCATATTTTTTGACGAGGTTTCCCAGAGAGAAACTTGTATAATGGAACCGTTGCTTTTGCTTTCCCCACAATGAAATTACGATGAATTTTAAGTAGGTATTTCTTTCAAAAAGCTATTGATTACGTTTGGCAACATTTTCTGTAACACGAATTTTTTTATGGTGGGAAATCATCGAATGATGAATCCCACCCTTGGGCGATGGGGGAGACAGAGTCAGACTTATACTGACTAAACGACCCACCGATCCTTCCTACTTTAGTTCCAGGGCCCCGGTGTTCCGCTTTCGCATCAATCCTTGGCCCCAGAAGGCTTCGACCCTACTGGATCCTACAATAGCTGAAAACTCCTTGAGGTGCGTGGAAACAGTGCGCGCCGTCGACGACTTGGGTTCGGTCCGGACGGTTATCGGATGGGCGGACAGCAAGCTACCCATTGCTCGCCGTCCGCAAACCGGCGCCTACGGTGGCCAGAAATCGGGATTGGAGACACGGCTGCGGCGGCTGTTCCGCAATACAGGTGGTATATGAAATAACTGTGAAGTGGTTTTTTTTCTCAACTACATATTTAAGACAGAATGATGTGATATTTTTCATAGTATTTAATAATTTATAGTTTTTAGTATGTAAACATATTATTTTAGCAAACTAATTGCAATGACATTTCATTCTATTTGTATATAAATCTAATATGTACATACGTCTACGGCTTAAAACTTTGTTGTTTCCAACGCGATGTCAGTAATCCCTTGATTGACTTCTGTGATATTTCACAAAGCTTGTTCCAGGGAATATGTGTTTTTTAAAACCCTAAAAGTTTTTGCTAGGTTTCTATAGACGTAGTTTTTTTTTTATATATTTTTAATATTAGTTTACGTATGTAAAATAGCAGATTTTTCAAAGTTTTTACAGGATTAATCTATATAAATAAAAGGAGAAACTGACTGATTGACATATCAACCCAGAGCCAAAACTACTGGGACTAAGAGCGTGAAATTTTGCACAAGGCTTCCTTTTATGACGTAGGCGAACACTAAGAAAGGGTTTTTCAAAATTCAGCTTCTAAAAAGATGTAATGGGGTCTAAAGTTTGTATGGAGAACCCTACTTTCACACGCGCGAAGCCTAGTTTTACACTAATTTGTATCTAATTTTAATAATCTTGATGCGCGGGAAATGTCGCTAGCTCTCTTGTTCGCTTAACTTAGCTGGCGTTAAATGTCGCCTTAAACGGAAACATACCGTAGCTAAATGTAGGTTGTACATATATTTCAGTGCGTGGGCTCAACGCGTACTGCTTCATTCAAAAGGTTCTTTTCAAAGTGATTGAGTTACAAATTGGGAAATATTCTCGTCGTAATCGAATGCGGCAGCGTGTGTAAAATGTATAAGCAGCGTTACCTCACACTGCGATAAAAAAAAACGTGTCTCAAAATTGGGACAAATTCTCTTCAAACGATTTATTTATTCATCTGACATTTTTCTGGCAACAATTTGCATCTGAGAGAGTAGCGGTGGCCGAATGGTAACGGCCCCGACTTACGAGTTGTAGATCGCGGTTCAAACCCAACCAGGCGTATTATTTCGTGCATTTTATGTCATAACCACTGATCTCAAAACGGTGAAGACAATAGGCACTACAGTACACTTTCCTCCGGGGCCGTTTAGAAGCTCTTGTAATGATCGAGATCATGCGAACACACGGTGATCTGACATATTGTCGATCACACGGTGTCCGTCGCAGCCCCATGAAGTAAATATGGTTTTTAGTATGCCGTTCAACGTGTTAAACAGGGGCCATAGTTTTAACATAGGTTAGTTCATAATAACCAACCCATTAAGACTTCAAAAACCATAGTCCTATTGTCTTTGTTCTCCATATGTCATATAACTTTCACCAACATGGTCTTCCTTGGATGTACCAGCATTACACAGCAGCAGCAAAAGTTGCAGCTTGTCTACACTTCTACACTAATATAATAAAGAGGTAAAGTTTGTTTTTTTTTTATTTTTTTGTTTGTCGGAGGTAATCTCTGGATCTACGGGTCCGATTGGAAAATTTTTAGCAACAATAGAAAGCTGCTTTACTCCTGAGTGACATAGGCTATATTTTATGTACGCGGGCGAACTCGCGGACAAAACCTAGTACTAGATAATCGTCGATGGGCATCACGTTCCTTAATTGAATCAAAATAGCCTCTGCCAGTTGGTTTCGGCCTCATATATCTTCCAAAGGTCCAGGACCTTAGGGTTCTGAGATTACTAATACAAAAATAAACCAATCAACGTTAACAAAGATCTCTAGTTAGCTTACAAAGCGTGGTACGTAGAACGGAACGGTAAAATAATCTTCAAACGCCTTTAGACGCCCCAACAACGTATAGAAATGTATACCATAAGCCGAATTTGAAAGCCAATCACCGCACCCCTATTGTCGTATAAACCGGTCAAATATAGATTTTGTACATGAAACCCGGTTCAAAGATAAGATGTTTCCTTAAACTACTGCTCTCAAAGCGGTGAAGGAAAACATCGTAAGAAAACCGGCATGTCCTAGAACTAAAAATTCGAAGACATGTGACATCCACCAAGCCGCACTGGGCTCGTGTGGTGGATTATGGCCAGGGAACAGGCCTCGCGACCTACAACTCGTAAGTCGGGAACGTTACCACTCGGCCACCATTGCTCTCAAGAGCTAGTGTTTGCTCTACGGTAAGAGCTAGCATGTATGTATTTCTGGAATGGTCAGTATATCTGCAGTAAGATGTCGCTTAGCAAACACACGGTCACGTCATATCAAAGGACTATTACGTAGAACGGAACAACATATTTACATTTAACCATATCTTCTACTTAACTGTGACTGGTGTCAAACTGGATGGATGAAGTGATAACACAATGTTACCTTAAACGTGTTATTTATTTATTAGCTTTTGCCCGCGGCTTCGCCCGCGTATTATTGGGGTTGGGGTTTCCGGGATAAAAAGTAGCCTATGTCCTATTCCGGAGTGTATCCTATGCCTGTGCCAAGTTTTGGCGTGATTGAGTAACAAACATCCAAACATCGGAACTTTCGCATTTATAATATTAGTAAGATTCACTAGTTTCTATCAGTGGCTTCGACTGTGTTAGTGTGGGCTTTTCCATACACAATTTGGACTCTCTTTTTTTCCTTTAATTCGTTAAGCCCCAAGCTAACGCCGGCGTTCGCACACTTATTGTTCTCTAATTGTGTCTTTAATTATAAGATCGAAAAGTTAATAGATGTATTGATTCAAGAGGATGTTTTATATGTACCTATATATTAAATATCAGCATTGCACCCGTGCGAAGCTGGGGCGGGTCGCTAGTATATGTATAAAAATCAATGCCACTATTAGTTGTAATTTTATAACTCAAAAATGGGCTCACATATCCAAACCAAATGTTTAGGCTTTGTTCGGACTATTTAGTATTTGGTTATTTTTGTTAATTTATTTATGTGAAGTTTGCACAATAAAATCGGTCGAGTGGTTCTTCATTTATCACATTTTTCTGTTACCAGGAGCGAAGCCGCGAGCAAAAGCTAGTAATATATATCGATGCAGACGGTTTATTTCTTGTTATAAACAAAATATGAAATAGAACAAAATTAATATACAAGTAGCCAATACAAGAAAAGTGATTTATTGCAAACTCCACTTGCCATTTTTTATTTAATTCAGACTACCTACAGACTGATAAACATATGTTAGACTTACAAACATAACTTTTGAATTGGAAAACTTTTATTTAAAACCTCTATTTTTTCCTAGATTGAAAGTAAATAAAGCGTTTTCAATTCACTGAAAAGAGCTTTAAATAAATGTTAGAAAAATGCTGGGACTATTCAGGGTTTAATTGTGAGTCGGTGTGGGTGCTCGAAAGAAATTATTTTATTAATGGGCGCATGCCTCTGACAAACCGAACTGAACGAAACAATCGGTCATGATTACAAGGCCAAACCTTCATTTTATTTCTTTTTATTTTTACTCCTTGAATTTTCGACTTTACAAAATACGTTAGTTTTTTTCTTCGGTGGGTAAAAATCACCAACAACTCCCGCCCTTGGGCGGAGCGGGAAACAGTGTCAGACTCTTACTGACTAAACAACCTACCCCGTTCCTTCCTTGCCTTAGTCCCAGAGCCCCGTTGTAACGTTTTTGGATCAACCCTCGGTCCCACCGCAGGCTTCGACCCTGTAGGGGTGTGAAGGGCCCCTTCCAGTTTGCTGACAACTCCTTGAGACGCGCGGGAACAGTGTGCGCCGTCGACGACTTGGGATCGGTCTGTTACCAGACGACCGGATGGCAATGGGTATCCATTGCTCGCCGTCCGCAAGCTGACAACGGACAACAACAACAACGGAGCAGGAGATAGTTTAAGACTCTTACTGACTAAAAAGTTTTCCTTTCAGAATATATTTCCCTGCAGGTTACATAAATAGTACCTACATTTTAATACACTACTGTACAAAGTTTACCATTGTTACTGTGGCAGAATTTAAGCCGTAACGAGTTTGTTATGAAAACGGGTGCTGCAGTGACCAATTTCCACGTATATCAAACACGCTTTCACAATACACTTTCGAACAAATATATAAGTACCTAACACACATTGTCTAACAAATGTAGTCGCTAAGCGCCCACTGTGGTACCACGAATATAATAAATCGGATAGACTCGCAAACTTTTCTATACTAGTACGGAAAACTATCAACTACGGGCTTTGAAGCGATTAGAGCGGGTGGTCTTTGTAAGGGTATTAAAAGTTTTAAAGGGTGTGCGGACACAGGTGTCCTCTTGGGGCTGAAACTTTTGAGCCTCGTGCGGACGCCGGCGTTCGCATACATATTGTCTGTTTATTATGTCTCCAATTACAGTACTCGAAATGTTGATGAATAAAAACAATGTTTATTCCGTACGGAAGTTGGACCCGCGACACAGAGCGCGTCAGACAATCGCAAAACACTGCATCGAGACCTTGCCGTCAGATTGTTTTGTATAACTTTCAAATTAGTTTGTGAAGTAGGTACTGTTATCCAATCACGCGGGAATGCATAAGGTGAAATTCTAGCAAAGAGAGAGCTATGTTTACTTTTTTATTAAGGGTGGAAATCATCCAATGACTTCTTCCGCTCTAGAGCGGGAGGGTGAGCAAGACTTTAAATGACTAAAACCTCACCTGTCTCCTTCAGTAACGAAAGCTTAATGCGAAAAATTCTTTATATAACACCTATGTTCCTTATAGGGTGTAGACATCCCTGATTCCAAGATTTTACGAAACTTCAGCCTAAAGGTGGTAAAACGGGGTTTAAAAGTTTGTATGGAGAAACCTAAGCAGTGATGGCTGAATGGCAACGGCTCCGGTAACCTGCGAGTTCAAACCCAGCCAGGCACATTAATTTTTGTAATTTATTTCATCACCACTGCTCTGAAAACGATGAAAAAAACTTCGTGAGGTAACTCTAGAACCAAAAATTCGAAGACATATGACATCCACCAATCTGCACTGGGCCCGCATGGTGGATTACGGCCATTGCCTTTCCTAGAGAGACTGATGATGATGATGGACCTGAAACCCAGTTTCACGCGGGTAAAGCTGTTGGCAGGTAGCTAGTATATATCATTCCTCGGGAATCCTTGATGCGTCACTCGGGTTCGCCCCGGGCCGATTTGTTTTTAATGTAACTTTTTTATCTACCCCAAAGTTGTAAGACAAAGGCTTTTGTTGTAACTTAAATGATTAAAGTATTGTTGTGTTGTTCAATTCATTTGTTTTCATATTTAACTTTTTACCCTAATTTATTCAACTCGCACACACACTTTAGAATTAGGAACAAATTATTTAGAATGGTTTTTATTTGGTTTTTATTTTATTGTTTTGTTTTATTGGTAGCTAGGTGAAGCTTTGGTGGCCGAGTGGCAAAGACATCGACTTACGAGTTGCAGGTCGCGGATTCAAATACAGCCAACTGCATTACTTTATGTGATGTATTTAAACATCACTGCTCTCAAAACGGAGAAAGAAATCATATCAACGTAAAAAAACCGACTTGTCCTAGAACCAAAAATTTGAAGTAATATGATATCCACCAACCCGCACAAGGCCCGCGTGTTTAATTATGGCCCATTCCTTCCCCTAGAGCCCTAGGCCCGAGTCCCAGCACATTATGTGGGAGCATTATAAGACTAATACTATGCGGTAGGCAGATCAATACCGGTATTTAATTTGTCATCATCATCATCATTTTAGCCGAAAGACGTTCACCCCCAAGATACAGGCGTAACCAAGTTTGGAGACCAGAGTTCAATTTAATGTTAATTTCACATTACCTCACCATTTTTGGTTAGTTGGAATACGTATCTGTAACATAAGTTTAAGACGAAACTAGACATCAGTGTCCTTGAGCGAACAAAAGAAGACCTAGCGTCACTTCTCGCGCATCAAGATTATTCGAATAATAATTGGTCCTTCATTTATTAAACACAATAGAAATAAAACCAGTACATCAAACTATTGGTAATTAAGTAATCTTTTAGTTTGTGAAAGTTTCATAAAAAAGCACATAATGGTTTTGGGCTGATCTTCGCTTTTTTTGTCTGTGTTAGACATACATTTGAAAACAAATCACACCAAGTTCTATGAAAATAAATGTCAATATTTGTATATAGAAATATTAGGCAAACAGTCTAGTTTAACAAATAGTTTTTTTCAAAACATACGAGCTAACAAATTGGTTTTGAATCATACAAGCCGTTTAAACATAGTGTTCGATTTAAAATTATCAAAAATAGTAAATCTGCCCTGTGGTACATTTTGTAATAATGCACAGGATCAATAAATTATAATTAAATTATGTTTGAAATGGGACTTTAAACGCTTGGCACCAATCATTTTAATTATTCGGGTTGTACGAAATACTAGAAACGAACTAATTCAAGTACTCAGTTGCGTTCGAGTGGCGTAATACATACCACACAACATTCCTGTTTAAAGCATTAGCTACAATTTAACATAGCTCACCTGACAAACGCATCAATTTATTAGAAAAGATTAAATTAAATTGTATTATACGTGTTATTTATTTATTATTTTCAATAATATTCTTATTTAGAAGTATAAAATATCAAATGACTTTTTTTTGGTGAGATTTTATTCAACATCTGAGCTTTTGGGCGGAGCGGATGAGTGTGTCAGAATTTTACTGACTAAAACCCACTCCTGTACCTTTTTTGCCTTCGTTCCTGGGACCCGAAGTTCTCTTTCGCACAACCCACAGCCTAGTAGGCTTTAACCCAGCTGGGAAACTACGTTTTTCCTGACATCTCCTTGACAAGCGCGTGGTCGAGTCTTGAGGCCGGTCCGGGCCGTTACCGTACGGTCGGGCGATGCCCATCCGCTAGCCTGCGCCTACGGTAGGCAAATTCCATGTACGCCTTTTTTGTCACGCACATTAGATGATTAGCAATGCATTTTATTTTTCTATATTATTAAATGTAGCTGATATGGCAGTACTTTAAACATTAAACATATAAATAAATACAAGTTCAGAATGAGGTGTAAAATACGAGTATAGGCATCATTACATAGTATAAAACAAAGTCGCTTCTCGCTGTCCCTATTTATGCTTAGATCTTTAAAAGTAAATACTTAACGAATTTTGATGCAGTTTTTTTTAATAGACAAAGTGATTCAAGAGGGAAGTTTACAGGTATAATATAAGCATATTTGATATTACCATTGCACCCGTGAGAAGCTGGGGCGGATCGCAAGCACTATACAAATAAACGAGAGGCATATATAAAAAAAAATGCAAAATAAATTTGTTTTATATATGCTGTTAAAATGATAAAAGTAGCAGAAAACAATTACCATCGTCGTCAGTGTTAGCAGTATCCTCAGCAACCGCTTCTATGTTATCATCAGTGTCGTTTACGACGACTGCGCGATCCAATCCACGCCTGTTATTTCGTGGTTTTCTTCTTCGTCTTGTTTGAGTAGTAGTTAAAGCGCGTACACGCATCGGAGCATTCTTTTTATTAGCCGCAGTGGGACGTTTAACAACATCAGCATATGAGAAAGGCCCATAATTAGAACTTTCGGCAGATGGATCAGCAGAATCTTCACGTAATCTCCAATTAGTTGATATACTCGTATTGTTTGTTGCTTCAAAAGACTCGACATGCTCTGGCTTCAAATCCGAAGCTCGTTCTTCATCACCAGTAGACACTTCAGAATCAAATATGCAAGACCTTTTAGGCACCATGTGCATTTTCTGTAGCTCTAATAAAAATTGAGGACAGGATCTGGATAATGCCATGTGATTTCCAGAGCAATTCGCACATTTATACACCGTTGTTGAGCACGTCTGATGATTGCCACTACACTTGCCACATACAACTTGAGATGTGCAGTCTTTGGTTGGATGTTGTCCAATTTTAAAACACTTTAAGCATTGTATAACTGGAGGAATGTAAGGTTCAACTTTGAACCGTAATCCATGCGTATAGACATACTGAGGCAAAGTGTTTCCACGAAAACAGAGCTTAACAACTTTGCTAGGCTCCCATCTGGTACTTCCGAAAATCTGACGCTTCAGTCGCGTTATATAAGCAACTTCACTATCATCCGAAGTGCGTATATCCTTCATCATCGACTCGACTTTTAAGTCGTAATGCACATCTCTCAATAGACCGCAAATATAATTAACATCAAAATGTTTTACAAATTTCCACCCTCGCAACAAAAGAGATTCCGATGTACAAAGTTTGATTACGTTCAATTCGTCTCCTAAAATGATACGGAATTCATATGGTGCAAGGTATTTAATATGAACAACATTTTGAATGTCAAGTCCTTTTAAAGAGCTTATTAAAAATGAACTTTTTGGAAATTTAATATCACAAGTAACTGTAATTTCTTTGTTGTTTCCATCAAAGATCGTGTTATCTCGAATCTGCGGTTTCTTTTGAATCTGTTGCTTGTTCTTGTTCTTTTTCTTAGATGATACCGCCGTCCATTCTTCTTCATTTTCTTCATTTATCTCAGGATCCGTATTGCTTGGCGCTGGAATATCTACATCATCGTCACTATCCTTTTTATTTAGGTCCGATTTCTTCATCTTGATTTTTACTTAATAACACGTCATATTAATAAAAAAAATATACTAGAACTAATCACGACACAGAGCACTAGCGCACGGGCGGACGCGATGTAGGCTAGTGGACTGCGCTGGACGCGGCTTTGCCAAAGGAATTCCTAGAAATTATCTGTTGCTACCTGACTATTATAAATGTGAAATTCGCACTACCTACCCGGACGCGTGACGAGAGCAGACTAAAGGGCTTGCATGTTGCATAAAGGCAACGTATTTGGTTGGTCTGTCCGGTAAAAACTAAGGGCGATTTCACACATTAGATTGTGATTTATTTGTAGGCAAATTTACTGCGCAGACTTTTGTCTTTTTACTATTACACCTGGCTAGTTACAGTGTTTCTGAAGGAGTTTTTCTAATTGTTCATTTAATTGCTACCCAATAATTAAAAACTAAGTATATTTTTTTGGGTGTTCGTGCAGTTGTCTTGAGAAGACGGCATTAGTGCGTAAGGACCGTGTCTCACTGGGACGCATTGGTGACTTAGATATATCATGACGCTAAAAAATGCTTATTCTTTTGTCGACAGTGGAAAAAGAGATCGGTGTCTAATAATTTAAAAAAATTAAAATATCCAAACTTTGAGTATTATACTGTTATGTGTCTGAATTTTCAGCAGGGAGAAAAATATGTATGATGACCAACAGTGGCCAGCTTACCTCATCTACACCGTAGAACTGCATACATTTGCTTGTCTGCGCGAAGAGGAAACACCATCGTGGACTAGTGAGGCAGTTGCCTAAGGATTCAACTGAGCTATTTGTTACACAAAGGCGTCACAGTGTGATCCGGTAATTGATTTTCTATATACAGATATTCAGTTAGGTAACGTTATTAATTCCGAGAATTCAAAATTAATTATAATAATTTCCTGCGACCATTGTTTACCACCGTCAGGTGTGATAGTAATTAAACGCGAGGTTTGACCTCTATGTCACGAGGATGTAGCTGACGATGGAACATTCTTACCTAGAAATAACCTATTCAATCTTGCAATATATTTTTTATATGTAATATAAAGTTAAACTATAGTTAGGTTGGTTGAACGATCGATATTAGGAACTCTGTACGGGTTCAGATTGAAATGTTTTTAGTGTGAATAGTCTATTTATTTGCCATTGAATACAATATTGTTTTTACAACTACTTACATACAATTACAGTTTTTTGACGCCATAATAGATTAGGTATTTTTAGTTAAGTCCATTAGGGTTTTTTATTATTTTACTTATGTTCATATGTGTAGTTTTAAGGTTACAGATTGAGTGATAATTATATTTTACTTTTTAATGTTGTTTAGCTCATTTATTGAGGAAGGCTATACAGGCTATATAACAATTAACATTACCAAAACCCAACATGATCAAAAGGTGCGGAGCAGTAGTCAACGACGAGGGTGAAAACGAGGACGATAGATATTTAAGGTTATATTTTATTTGAGCTATGTCAAAATTCATCTGATGTATTCTCCAGCTCTAGAGTGAAGCGAGAGCGCGTATCAGACTTTTACTGACTAAAACGTACTTGAATTCTTCAGTTTTAGGATCATGGGCATTCTTTTGAACAAATCCGCAGCTTTATCCGGCATTGGCCCGTACTTATAACAAGTTAGATTTATCTTTTCGACGACCGTAATTACAGACATACTTAAAAGACACGTGTGCGGACGCCAGTGTCCTCTTGGAGCTTAATGAACTAAATTACTTATTAGTTTTTTTGGCTTGATTGTGTGTGTGATTATTATGTAATTTGTTGTTAATTAAAATAGGAAAATAATATTTGGTCTATAAGGCTTCTTTCTATTTAATTTGCTAACAGTTGATTAAGGCGTAGTGTAAATAAAATATTGTACATTGATTTGATCCTATTCCCAGCTACCGATTGAGCAGACATTTTGGATACATATTATAAATCAGATAACAATTATTATGAAGTGGAGTTAATGTAACGATGGAACCGGAATGTGGTCACAGGAACTTGGTAATTCTACGGCTCAACCACATCGAGTTTGAGCCTGTGTTCGTCTTGACGAGTATTTTAGTGCTAGATGGTAACCAGGGTCTGAGGATGGACCATAAAAACTTGGTAATAAGCGCAATAAGATAAACCTATCATATTTATTTTTTTTTGGTATCTTTTTGATGAGTATTAATTATGTAAGTTTATACAGCGAAAAAAAAATTTTTTTTTATCTAAAACTTGTTTTATCAATATTTTTTTTATTTATTACTGTTTCGTCTACCCTACAATTATGTCTCAAACACAGCCTATAACAGTAATTGCAGATAAATCATTTTTAATGATAATAAATATAGAAAAGGAAACTGAATTTACTCCTCGTCGTTTTATTTTTGTTTTCTTGATTGGTACTCATTGGAAGGACAAGAGATCTATTGTTCCGAGCCTCGGATATTACAAAGCCAGTGTTGTTTACACAAATTTTAATGAAATCTTATTTTCTCATTCAATTAAAAAATATACAAGTGTTGGTTCTGGCGTGAAGAACAGAACAAACATTTTTTCATTAGCATAGCATTTTTGAGTTTTATTTTTTTTTAGATATTTTTAAAATAGCAAAGCTTTTCCGGAAAGAAAATTCGAAAAGTGAAATAGGAAAACATGGCTAGATAATACGTAATGAAATTATTAGAAACAATTTTCCTTGTACAATTTTGTTGGTTTTCAGAAATGTGCCTTTGGTTTAATTACTTTAACACCTTTGTAAGTAAATATTTAAGTATCTCTATCCTATAGCTCCAGAAAACGAAAGCACGAATTGGTTTTTCTTTACGAGTGATGTGCTTTGGCATTGACCTTTAAATCTCTCTATAGTAAAAGTTCATACGAACAATGGGCTTTCCTTAAAAAGGGAAAAAAAGCTATTCCATACATTTTGTCGAGTTACGTGCAGCGGGTTTTTTTCTTGATTTTTGGGTTGACCTCATAGTAAAAGTAGTTCATATTGGTATGTACAATGAGTGTTTTTCAACTTTGTATAACAAAGTCGCTTTCCTCTGTCTGTCCCTATGTATGCTAATATCTTTAAAACTATGTAACGTTAGGCGAACAAATGGAACAGAATAACTTCTTTCCCATCTGTTCGTTCCAACGTTCCAGTTCTTCTATACCTACATACATTTACTGTCCATCGAACATTCGACATCGTGTGAATTATTGCCGCTTGAATATTTTCTGTGGGACTACGTGAAATCTCTAGTTTGCTCCAACAAACAACAATTTTTTTTTTTAAGAAATTGACTTTCGTTATGCAAAAATTCGAATATGTCATCTAAATTGGAAAGTAGTGTGTAGTATTACATAGTGATTACAGCATTCTTGTGTTTTTTTTATATCGGTAGGAAAATTATCCCATGACATCTCCGTGCCCTTGGTCGAGGCGGGAGATAGTGTCAGTCTTTTACTGATTGAAAATCCAACTCCTGTTCCTTCGTTGCCTTTCTTACAGGGGCCGAACGTTCCTTTCTGAAATTGATCCTTGGTCTAGTAAGCTTCGATCCTTTTAGAAGCGCGCGTGGAACTTGAGCTCGGTCTAGACTGTTACCAAACGGCCGAACGACAGTCTATCTATTGCTGAACTTCCCGCACCCGTGCCTGCGGTGGCCGGAAATCTGGATCGGAATCCCGGCGGCGGCCGGGGCGTCGTTGCCCCACGCCTACGGTCTGAAGGAGACGACCTCCAACTCCTCCTCCCATACCATCTACCTCACAGAAAATGTTATCAAATGTTGCATACAAAAATCAACTACGGCAATATAATTTATAGATTTGGAATTTATATGTTTTTTTTTTAATACGTTCTTACTTGAAAAGAGTAATCTAGTTTTTACTACAAGTATAACAAGTACAAAAGGTTTTAGACCCAGAGTTGTCAACAAGATTCTTTGGTAATACTTTTTTCTTGGTAGAAGGGGATGACAAATGCAAGGTAAAAAAATTTTGTTACAAAAACTTAGTAGACCAATTATCAATACGAGTATCTCTTGAAACAACTTGATTAGCTTTAGTAAACCGTTTAGAAGCCGTTTTTTATGACTCTATAGATTTAACTAGCTTCTGTTAGACGAGTCAAAGCCAAATCCTCCATACAAACTTCCAACCCTTGTTTTACCCCCTTAAGGGTTGAGTTTGATAAAATCCGTTCTTAACAGAGGTCTTCACCCTTTAAAGAACCTACCTGCTAAATATTAAGTTTGTAGGTATTATAGTTTCTGAGATTTCATTAATAATCAATGAGTGGTGCTTCGGTTTTACGTATATTATATAGATAGACTAACTTCTGCGAGCGGCTTCGCCCGCGTGAATGTCGGTTTTCCTCCTTAGAGGATGCTTGGACTTTCGTAAAATCTTTTTTTAGAGGATGTTTACACCTTATAAAGCATATCTATCTATCTAATTTTAAAAATATTGGTGTTATAGCTTCTGAGATTTCGTTAATAATCAGTGAGTGGTATTTTGTAGATTTCATGACTATTACTTATTTACGCGTACAAAACATTATTGATTATTTTATTTTAACACGCGTGTGTTTAACACACGTTCATCCAAAGGCCGGTAACAAACAAAATTGCTCTCATAGCCAGCCGCGACCCGTTACTATGAAAATAGTTCCACAGAGAGCAATTTCTGTGAAACACACTGTCACATGGTTTTCATGTTTTCGTGTCACACTTTTCTCTTACACACACAGCGATTTTGGTATTGATGCTGTCACCCGCTTACAAAACGCGCGACAGCATCGCTGCTGACGTGCGTTAGTCGCATTTATAATGTGCTGCAGAAAAGATGCCAACACGCTACTAATTACTAGCGTTGCTACGGCATCTACGCATCGCTACGGCATCTAAGCATCGCTACGGCATCATAAATTCGCTACGCTATCGCGACTGTATCGATGGGAACGTGCTACAGCATCGCTACAAAAAGTCGCCGTGGGTGAGAAGCCTTAAGGCGGAAGTTAGCCGGTAACTTCAAATTGTTGATTTTTCCTTAATTTCAATAGGATTAGACGAACTGAAACCTCTCAGTACGTATTGATAATATTAATTAGACTATAATTTAGAAAACATAAATTATGTCAATGTTTTTCTTAAAAATAATTCGAATTTCGCCCTTTAGGAAAGGTAGCGAATTATTCAATGAGTTCTCCCTGTGTGGGTGGAGCGAGAGAGTGCGTCAGGCTTTTACTGACAAAAACCACACTTGTGGCCCCTACAGTATGTGTGCATAAATTCGTGAGCTGCTGACGATTTGGACACAATATTGGAGTGTCCGAATTGACATAATATATAGTTATAATTTTTTTTTCACTGACTATTCAGAATTTTCAGACAGGCAGGCTTTACACGGCTTTTTAATACAGATTATAAAACTGACTGTACAAAACAGTAATGTATCCGATATCGTCGGTAAAAAAAAAATGAATCAAAACTGTGCTAATTCTGACATTATGTTCAAGTCGTTAGCAATAGAAATCCGTATAAAGCCAACCTTTACCTATTTACTCAGATAGCAAAGTAAATGTTTACTCACTCGGTGTAATCTTCTCTGGTTCTAAGAAGCTCTCTGACTCCGGCTCCGTCATGTCCCCGTTGAGGTAGCGCTGCTCCATCTCTATGAAGTGGCCCATGGTCACTATAGTGACTGAAAAGTAGACCTGTCGCAAACAAATCTTTTAGAGCAATAGAATTCACGAAGTTGGCAATTTAAACTTAAAAACTAGGGGGGAATTTGCGTCTAAGTAAAGTATAATACGCGACAAATAAGATGGGACCAACATAGTAAGTAACAGATTCATCATCAGCCTTTTTAATGTTCCCTTTGCAGGGATGCAGGCCTCCTCTCTAGGAGAGGGAATGAGCGCAATGCGAATTGGCGGAAGTCACATGTCTTCGCATTTGTGCTTCTAGGACATGCCGGTTTCCTCACGATGTTTTCCTTCACCGTTTTGAGAGCAATGGTGATGAAATAAATTACACAAAGTAATGTGCCTGACTGGGTTTGAATTTGTGACCTATAGCTTGAAAGTCGAGGCCGTTACCACTCGGCCACCACTGCTCAAACAGTAAAAAGTAACAGATTGTCGGGCCTCAACCGAGGTGCAATACTACGGGAACTGCCCGTGACCATAGCAACTACGGCCATTTTAACTTCTCAGCTTATTTGTGGCGTACTATTACATAGGTGAGGACTTAACGTGTAAGTAAAGAACAATACACGGCATAGTAAGTTGAACCAAAATAGTAAGTAACAGATTGTCAGGTATCAACCGTAACCGAGATGCGGCACAGCGGGGTCTGCCCGTGACCATAGCAACAACTGCCATTTTAGTTCAGCTTGCCGTGTACTGTGATCCGCCGCGGATAGTGAAACCTGTATACAGATTTCGTCCGCTCGACCGCGCGGTCGGGAGGTGTACGTGACTTAGGCATCAACTGATTTACAGTACGGTTATCGGATCTTAGCGAGTCTGAATTTAGGCTCTGCGAATTTTAGCACTTGGAAACAAGAAGAAAAGTTAAAAAAAAAATGCCAATAACAGTTTTTAACAGCAATAACAACTGCAAAATTGTATTTATTTGTTTACACCATTCATTTTGGGAGCGTTCAAGTATTACGTAACGCAATTTTTGAAGATTTTTGACACCCCCTCCCCCCCTTGTAACGCACCGTAACTTTTTTCTGTACCCCCCCTCCCCCTCTCTAAACGTTACGTAACATTCAAAGTGAGCATTTTTACCTAAACTTTTCTTTATTTTTCAGCTTTTTTTAGCCGTTGTCTAAGACCAGACTAATACAAACGAGGGATTCCTAAATGAAAAGTACCACTTATATAAAAAAGGTTGCCATTTTGGGAGTTTTGATTTCCTAATTTTTTATTAAAAAAAAAAAAAACAATGTTACGTAACGTGTAGTAAGAAAGACCCCCCCGTCCCTGTAACGCATCGTAACGTTTTACGAGACACCCCCTCCCCCCCAAATCGCGTTACGTAATACTTGAACGCCCCCTTTGTTACTAGTTATCAAGCGCTAAAATTCGCAGAGCCTAACTTCAAACTCGCCAAGGCTTGACGGCCGTACTGTATTAGTGGCGAATGCGATTCGAGATCCGCTTTACCGCCAACCGCGGTGGTATGCGGTGCCATGTGTTAATAGTTAATAGCTTAACAAATGATTGGATCTCGAGCGAAGCGAGGAGTTGCGCGTAAATTTAATAGGGTAAAACCGGGATAGTTGCCCCACTTTTTGAAATCACTCCATATCTCTGAGTAGAAAAAGTGAAATGCGTTATTTGTAAGACTAGCAGGCACTTTGGTTTTTCGTTGACAAATTTATAATAATTTTAAAACATTTTCTTTTATATTTTTCGAGTGGTCGCGATTTTAGCGGACCTCTATATTTTGTGACACCTATCCCACGTGTGGGATAGTTGCCTGATCCATATAAATGCGTTATAGGATAGATGCCATCCTCACAAAACGGGCAGGTATCCCCTAAAAACTTTGATCGCATTTTGTCTTCTCATGCAATCACATAGAGCCGTAAGACACGGTCAACATAGTAGTAACTGGAAAGTCTTTTGATTAATAATTGATGTAGTATACGATTCATTCGCAAATCTAGAGTAATCGAATTCGGGGCACCTATCCCACTGGGGCATCTATCTCGGCTTTCCCCTAATAGTCAGTTAATTTTTTTTGGCACGTACTATACTGATAGTGATTTGCATATACATATAAAGTCATGAGCAGTAAGATTTATCTATACTCTCTTTATTCTATATTTCTTATCCAGGCAATTACTGTACATTCCAGATTGCCTGGAAGAGATCGCGGAATGTGATAATGCGGCTTATGGCAAATATAATATATGTCTTTTAATTTCCTTTTCGTATACACAGTATACAAAAAACAATATAATAAATACATAAATATATACTGTCACATTTTCTATCTGCCTTGACATCTATTGTTTAAGAAATAAATGTACGACAGTTAATTCGTAATTTCCTACCTATAAAATAGGTTACTTAGGACATTGATACTAAGTAACCTATTTTATGGGTAGGCAGATGTAAAGATAGATAGCAAATGTGTCAAAGTATTAGGTATACATTCATCGATATATATGTACTACACACTAGATTAGATGTGCCGTACACTCAATTTTCTACACCTAAATGATCTGCAGGCCATACACTTTTACATTGATGACATTAGTGCAGTTTTGACGTATCAACACTGAAGTTTTAAAAGCTTTGATAGACGACAATGCCAATGAAGCGCTGCAGCGGACTTTTGCATTAACTTTTCAGTATGTTGACAAATATTTTTTGTGAACGTGCTTGTGTATCGCTAGGATATACATAGCTTTAAAAGGCTTGTCACTCTATCCGATATTTTAAGAACCAATTTAGGCAATCGGAAGGTGTAATAAACTTTTGCTGCTTTTTTTAGCGCTGCAGCGGACTTTTGTATTAACTTTTCAGTATTTTGACAGGTAGTTTATACCGATGTATACAAGATTGTCTTACTGTTCATGACTGTACCCACAGATACAATATATTTTTACAACGTAGTGAATGATCTAAAACTATTACGCTATTTTGTTATATTTTTATTGAAAAAGTGGAGTGTTAAAATCTAAATGAAAATAGGGAAAATTAAATTGGGTTAAAGTTAATTTTTATATTTACGGAACTTATTAGAGCGGCTGATAAATTAGTGGCCTAAGGTATTTACTATTGTATCAACGTCTCACTAGTAATTTTACTATTGCGGGACTCATTGTTGTTATAAATTGCAGTATTTTTATTAATTATTTAGTTCATAAAAACATAATATTTAAAATATATATAAAACTGTATAGTCCTTTCTTAGGCCATGTACTTATTAGCCGGCTATGAAAAAAAACAATAGTAAAATCTACCAATTTTTTAAATGTTTAATTTCAGAACAGTCAAAGATCAATAAATGACAACCGATAAAAACCGGAAAAATCTCATTATGTTAAAATGGTCACCCGTCCACAAACTGACCTCGGCCAGAGTTGCTTAACCTAAGGCCAACTCTTTTAGATCAATAAAACTAAAGATTTGTTAGAATTAACAGACTTAAAAAAAACGGAAGAGGTTCGCAATTCGTAAGAATGTTTAATTTTATTGAAGAGTTACATTGGCCCTCTCCGAAGTTCTTTAACAGACTGAAATGTAATTATCTGAGAGTATTTGAATCGTGTGATTAATATTTTGTTTTTTTTTTAATCTTTAAAATTCAAAATTGGTAAAGATTACAAACAACATATATGTATACAAGGTGTCATTACCATCGTCCCACAAAAGACCACTATACCAGTAAATGACTCTGGACCCACCAGTGGTGAAATTTTTCGTCGGTTATTTTCTTAATTTTTTTTTTAGGTAAGTTTTTGCGTTTTTTTTGTGGTGTCAATGACACCCTGTATACTGATATATAATAATAATATCCTACAACTATCACACAATGCCGTCTAGTCTCAAACTAAGCAGAGCTTGTGTTATGAGTACTAGACAACTGATAAGCACACATATATTTCTAAATACATACTTTTTATAGGTTGATAAATTACACCCCGACACAGACCAAATGATCGTGCTCACAACACAAACAATTGTCTTGGGTGGGAATCGAACCCACGACCTCCGGCGTAGCAGTCAGGGCCACTAACCACTAAGCGATTTTTTCTAAAGTTTGACCGACATGAATTCGTTATGGGTGCATCGTGAATTCGTTAAAAAAAAAAGTGTGTTGTGTGACGTATGTTGACAATAGCTACCATAGTGTAGATTGCGGAGGCGTAGCATCCTCGACGGAGACTGCGCCAGCAGCAGCAGGACTGGATGATCGGCATTCTGACGAGAAACTGCACCATAGAAAAAAAAACAGTAATGTTATCTTCCACAAAAAGACAACGACATAACTCTATAACACCAATTTAATTTTTAAAACTTTTTTTATGGTGGGTAAAAATCATTAACACCCGCTCTTGGGTAGAACGGGTGTTGTCATTCTTTCACCCCGTTTTCTATTTGCCTTTCATACCAAGGCCGAACCTTACAAAGAAACCAAAAAAGGACCAAGGTTCCAGTAGGCTTCGACCAGACCTACTGGCACGCTGGGCCCCTATGGTTTTGATGACAATTGTCAAACTCTTCCATTTTAAGGGTTCCGTAGTCAACTAGGAACCCTTATATGATAGTCGGGAAATCATCTAACAGCTTCTCCTGTTCTGTGTGGAGCGAGAGGGTGACTCAAGCATTTGACTAAAACCAGTTCCAGAAATTCCCTTCTTCTCTCCCAATTTTATTTAGTAAGTCAAAGAAGAAAAAATTAACGATTTATGGTATTCTCTAATTCTTTCGAACAATCTTAAGGTTCAAACTCTACATTGTAGGGGTCTTTAAGTCAAAAGTCAATAGGTTATTGCTAGGTAAGCTTGCTCCATCGTCAGCCACATCATCGCTTACCATCAGCTGAGATAGATACCTAGCGTATCATTAAAAAAACTAATAAGAAAACGTTTGACACGAGATTCTACAAAAATTACACGTAGCTTTAACATCATCATCTTCCTGCCCTTGTCCCGTTTTATTTGGGGTCGGCGCAATATGTTTTTTTCTTCCATTCTGTCCTATTACCCGTCACGCTATCACTAACTCCTCTGTCTTCCATATCACTTCTCACACAATCCATCCATATCTTCTTTGGTCTCCCTCTCCCTCTCCACTCTCCACACACACGTAGCTTTAACAGCAATCATAAAATTCGCAAAAGACATCTATATTATGTGTCACTAACGCAGAATAGCCTTATATTGTTCCCACAGCTGGGACTCAGGCCCCTTCTCTTGAAGCGGGAATGGGCCATAATCTATCCAGAGAGCCCAGTGCGGATTGGTTGATGACACATGTCTTCGAATTTTTGGGTCTAGCACATGCCGTTTTCCTTACGATGTTTTCCTTCACCGGTTTGGATAGTATTAGGAATGGTTTTACATATTTCATCGCTTGAAAGGCGTCAAGTGAGGGATGAACATTGTTTAGGAGCAATCGCACAGCTTGTTGTCTTATCTTATCTTAAATTCAGTAGTTGTCAAATCACGCACAGCCTAAACCGCTGAGTCAGGTCAATTAAATTTCGCCAAAGGTAAACATATTTAGTGGTGAAAAAAATTTTAAAGGACTCAGTTTTGTAAACGATCGAACGACGTTTTGTAATTCTAGCTTTGACCTGAAACTTAATAATAAAGAATAATCTCTCAGGCTGTTCCAGATGGACAGACCACCAGGTCTACTAATACTTAACAATTTATTTAAAAATAAATAAATAATTCAGGAATTTAATAACATGCGTAATATAGATTGATATGAACGAGGCTTTAGTCTGCATCGATCCACAAACCAAAATACTTGTTTTTAAAACCACAACTTTTTGGCATTCGACGGGGAATATAATCCATATATTATACGAGTAGGGTTTATTTTTGTATTTTCCATTTGGAATCACGAGCTTCACTTCACCGCAATCGATAATGTAAATATGGAAAAGTATTTATCTACTCTACTTGAATATGTTTGTTTAAGCTGGGAAGGTACGAAATGAACATTTATTTTTATCACATAATTATTACCTAGGGCTAAAACCGAAGCGATGGAAAAATGAGCTTAGCAAATAACGTAGTGACAAAATAGCTGAGGGCAGTTGTGTGTGCAAAAAGGAGGAGGAAGGCTTCATTCAGCAATAGAACGTAATCTCGGTCTAATTACTACTATTATTTTGACATTTCATTATTTTGATATTGTAATTATTTTTACATTGTAATTTTTTTTTGACATTGAATTATTTTGCTATTCATTTTTTCCTCCGCTTTGCCTCCGAATATAATATAGCGCTCTGTTTGATAACTGATCATTATATTTAATGATCGTAACAATTATAAAGTATTTACCTAAATTTCGTGGAAATAAGTCACACGATAATACCTCCTATAAAATCCTAGAATCATAAACGTGATGATTTAATCGTTGTATTTAATTTATTTAAAGTAAATTATTATATTGAATAATCTTATTACGTTTACTTTTAGAGTTTCTTGGTAGCTCTTTATTTTAATCTTATTTTTTAGAGTTTCTTTTCATCTTTTATTTTAACGTTTTTAGTATGCCATAATGTAACAATTTCTAAAGCATTATTACAATTATACTAGTTAGATTAGTACTAGTTTGCAATTTATTCTCAGATCTACTTCACAAGAATCAGCCATTCCAAAGGAAGTTTATAACAAAACAAGATTTGCAAATATTTGCTATAATGTGAAAACCGCTATTTTTGTTATTTTAGTCCAATTAATAGAAAAAACATACCACCATTTCATGAAATTGAAAAAGAATGGCTACAATGAATAAATATTTTTTCCTGCCCAACTTTTTGACGGAAAGAAATCAAAGCAAAGGCAGATAAGACAGGTCGCGGGTTGCTTAAGACTCCCTTCTTCCTTAAACCTTTAAGTAAGAGCCCTCACCTGGGACCCAAGTCCTTTGAGCTCTTTGAACAGAAACATAACACAACACAATTGTTATTCAGGACCACACTCCCTTTCTAGGAAAATACGAGTGTAAAAATAAACCAATGGTGGTAAAACTATATTCAATTTATAGATAAAGTATATGTTTTGCTTATTGAGTTTCAGTATATAAAGGCATCAAGTAAGGTATCGGTGAAGGTGTCAAAGTGATTTGGAAAAACATTCATTATGCGTACAGCTAAGGAGTGGAATTCCCTGCCGGAGTCTGGGTATCCTGATAGCTACAACCTAGGAATCTAAAGATCCCTAATATAGGTTGTAGGTATCAAAAAACACAGACTATAAAAAAGAAATACTATCGACAACTTTAACACACTTTGACTTAATAGTCAAAGTGTGTGTCACTCCTTAAAGTTATAGATATTTTTTTTAAGTTTCAAAAGATAAACATTTTCACATGCACTTACTAATCGATGTGTTATTAGACATCCAGACTTACAATTTTTTACGACAGGAATATTCGTTATGGCTATATCAAACGAACAACCGTCTCTTAAAGCGTCTTAGCGTTTATCTTTAGAGTTGCTAACAATTTGAACACAATATATTCGAACACATTGTCCGAATCAACACAGCTTATTTTCAATAATTATTTTTAATTTATTGAAAAACAGTCAGATAAAAATAGTCTTAAAATTTATGTAATTATAAAAGCGAATCACCACTGATTAATCGCGAAATCTCTGAAACAATAACACCTATAAACTTACAATTTGGCACGTAAGCTTTTCATAGGGTGTAGACAATCGCTAATAACAGATTTTTACGAAACTCCACCCCTTAGTGGGCAAAACAGGGGCTGGAAGTTCGTATGTAGAAAGCGATTTTCATGCGGACAAAGCCACTGCATGAGCTAATATAATATAAAAAAATAGCCAAAGTTGCAAATCCAGCCTAAATTAGTTTTAATAGAGCTTTTTCGCCGTATATTAAAATTTTGTACTGACTATATTAAATAGTCAGTATTCGAATTGTCGTCAAACTGTCTCCAAATATAGCGTCCGAATCGTCAACTCTATTTTTATACACCGTCCTAAATGTGGCACCTGCCCTCTGCTCTGTCTCACTGTAGCAAAATACTTTAACGATCAATTTAGATTAATGTTAGATCACATTCTGCGGCAGTTCGGGTCCGAGTTCAAATTGCTATCCCAGGAACATTCTGTTTGATTACAATGAAACCTAACAGAACATTACTTTCCATTGATTTCGATATTCAAACACAATCGTGAAAATAATTTGTTTATTTATCAATGTTCTAGATATCGTCATCATCATCAGCCATTTAATGTTCCTACTGCTGAGACACAAGACTCCTTTCTCTAGGAGAGGGAATATGCCATAATCCACCACGCGGGACAAGTGCGGATTGGTGTATGTCAAATGTCCTCGATTTTTTGCTTCTAGGTCATGCCGGTTTCCTCACGATGTTTTCGTTCACCGTTTTGAGAGCAGTGGTTAAGAAATAAATTACAAATGGTAATGCGCCTGGCTGGGTTTGAACCCGCGACCTACAACTCGTAAGTCGTGGCCGTTACCACTCGGCCACCACTGCTCTATACTGTTCTAGATATATTATGTAACAAAAAGTCTATTGTTATACAATAACAAAATCGATACAAGACAGTTGTGAAATGAAGTAACAGAAAAGAACATAAATAAAAGTCCGCAAGAATTCGCAAAGAACGACATACCGCGCTGTAGTAAATGAGTCACGCTACGAAAACGCTACAAGTTGACATACGTCTTACGGCCACTGACACCGTAGCACGTAGCACGTTCGTAGAGGTTGCTACGAAGTCAATGACCGCTAAGACAGACCCTCCAGATGAACTGACATTGACGCACGAACAAAACTGTATTCTGGGGCCCTACCGTGACGTGTTAAAATGTCAAGCGTGTGAGCAAGAAAGCGGGATGCAGCTACATACCCTATATAACTCCATCCATTTAAAAATTCAGTTCAGGTCGTGAAAAAGAAGCGTTAAGAGCTCATGGTAGAGCCTCCGTCATGTGATTTCAAGTGCGAAAAATCACATCATTGACATAGCATATTTCCTCGTACTTTAGCACGCGAAACATACGACATAAATAATCTTGTGATTCGCACAAATCAACAAACTGCCGAAATGAGCGCGATTGACATGTAAATACAAATCTCCCGTGTTACCTCAAGGTGAATAATTTATTGATGCTTATTACTCAATACACGCGCGTTAAGTCGCGCGAGGAAAGTTCCATCTGGAGAGTATCTTATGTAGTTTATGTTGAGTTTCGACCTCCACGAAGAAAATTAAAATGTTGTAATTACTATGAGTTCATTGTATAATAATTTATTATTCAAACTTCAAATGTTATAAAGCAAGTTTTTTTACGTTAATTATTACATTGTTTCGAGTTCCAAAGCTAGAGGGAATGGTAAATAAAAAGAAACGAAATGACTTTAAAGCCATCCTTACCTACAGTGGAACAAACGAAGCATAATGCATATAACCTTTAACTTAGCTGTGAAAAAAACCGTCACGCATAGCGTGTTTTACATATATACCGGATTATTACCTGCACAGTGTCGCTAGATCAGCTTTAACAGTGTGCATGTATTCATATCGATGGAGAATTTTAATGTATTTTTATGAAGCAAAAAAGACGCGGGAACACCTCCTCGCACGGTGAGCTCGGACGGAACACTTTTGTATATGACCGCGCGGGCTCCCGCATTGTACAACGTAGGTCCTAACAGTGTACTGAAAACAAACCGACAACGATTGATGACGATGACGTTCACAACAGAATTGAAATTTTAATTTCTCGAAATATTTATCGGGCAAACCCTGCATTTTGGTACGCTTACGCGGGATACTTACATGACTCGATTCTAACATCACCTTCCGATATCCCGTCGTATGGCAAGTATCTAACAGCCCTCGGGCGGAGGGGGAAACAGTGTCGGACTCTTACTGACTAAACGACCCACACCATTTCTTCTTAGCCTTCATACCAGGGTCAGACCTTCCTTGCTGAAACTGGACCTCTACGATATGGCCTTAGCGTTTCGCCTCGTCGTTTATTGTGCAATGCCTTGCTAATAAGAATAGGACCGATTGCCATGTGACGTCTCGTCGAACTATGAAATCGAAGAAATTTTGGCAAAATTGAAGTACTCAGAGTTCAATAGGTTTGAAAAATTTGCCTGCTGCGAACTTCCCGTCCGATTACAATTGAGGTGTCTTCAAAGCTACAGTGAATAGGCTCTTAATAACCTTATGTACTTTACCATCAACGATTGCATCACAGCTAACCATCAGGTGGGATTACAATCAATAAACAATGTTTATATCATTTAGAGTGTAGTGTCGAGGTAAAGGCCTCGATTGACGAGTTGTAGATCGCGGATTCAAACCCACCCAGGCACATTATTTAGTGTAATTTATTCCATCGCCACTGCTCTCAAAACGGTGAAGGAAAACATCGTGAGGATACCGGCATGTCCTAGAACCAAAAATTCGAAGACACGTGACTTCCACCAACCCGTACTATCAGTCACACACAGTTCTAACAGTGGGAACTAATTTTAAGGCTGATGCCATGCTATGCCTTTATCTTTTAAAAAGCTAATCTGTGCTCGTTCATAAACCGCAAAGAACTTAAACTGGTTCAATAGAGCGACCTGTTCGACCAATAAACTACGTTTTGTGTAGAATTGTAGTCAAAGAGGAAACAGAAAGTTAGACGAAGTAACTACCGGTGCAGCCGACAGAAAGTGTGCCAACTGTGGAGCGACTCGAGGCCCTACCACGAACTCGTACCGCGATCCATTTCACGACTTAATGGAAGATGGAGCTATACCAGGTTTTTTTTATGGTGGGCAAAAATCATCCAATGACGAATCCCACTTTTAGGCGGAGCGGGAAACAGTGTCAGACTATTACTGACTAAACACGCCACCCCGTACCTTCTTTGCCCTCGCACTGGGGCCTAGCTTTCCTTTCAAAAAGAGACCCAGGGCCCCAGTAGGCTTCGACCCTTTTACAAAGTCCCGGGAGCTATTCTGGGTGACAGGTTGAAACCAACCTGAAATCGCGAAAAAAATCAACAATTTCAATACATTTTGACCAGTTAGGCTAGTATAACCTACTGAACAGTCGATTTTTTTTTTCGTGATTTCAGATTTTACCCCATAGTAAAACATGTTTGTTATGTAACTAATTAAACCCTTTGAGTTAGTGTAGTGTAGTTAGTGTATAATAGAAAGCTGTGCCATGCGTATGTCACAAGAACAAAGTGTGTTTATAAACTATAAGACTCCTAGAGAGTGCTAAGGACTTCTATATAAGTGCTAAAGATCTCTATTCTTAGTTTTAACAAAACCTCTACGAGTATTGTATAATAATAAGTTAGAGTTAAAGTACTTATTAGTCTCTTAGGCTAGATTGTAATCAATTATTATGTTTGTTCTTAATAAAAAGAGAAAAAAATTAACTAGTTACCAGTCACCATATAGAAGGAGTATCATTGCCCTAGTGCCTCGATGGCCATCTGACCAATTTTAGCAAAATTTACATTTTTATTTCAAAGTAAGCAACTAAATCTCTACATGCTTAACACTACCAAAACGTTATGACGTGTTGGTCATGGTAAGGCCCCACTTTGGTTTACAAGCCGTGGTTCGTATAAAACAATAGCCATAGACTAAAGAGAAAGTTGCACGAAGTAACAAGCGCGCACTACTTCTTTTAAACCAAGAACATTTACACAATGGGCCGACCAAGATTAATTACTATAAGAAAGAAAGAAGAGATAGAACACTGCTTTAGGGTTCTGTAACCAAAGGACTCGAAACGGTACTCTAATATTTAGACTTTACTGTCTGTCTATTCCATGGCTTGTCCAAAGGGTACTTTGAAGTCCTGTGAAGCCCGGCAAAGGAGCAATATAAGAGTGGGCCTTAGTCTGTAAACGTCTGACGCCCTATAGCAGGAGAAGTCTTTAGATAATAGCAATCTTAAAAAAAAAAACCGGGCAAGTGCGAGTTGTATTTGCGCACTAAAAGTTCCGTGCAAATACTTATTATATCTATGGCAACACTTCAATTTCCCAATCGAGTCTAAAAGATTTTTACGAATCACAAAAGTGTTATTTTTGTGATGTAACCAAACATTTACAGTTTTCAAAATTATTCCTATGTTAGTGCCATAAGATCTTGTGTCATGCCACATTTCTAAGGGGGTTCTAGATCTACGAGAGTAGGTTAAGTAACATTTGAAATTTGGTTCCCCTAAATGTCGAAAATTCGAAATATATGTTTTTAGCGAAATAACGGCCGTTACTTTTTCCTGTTTCATTACAAGTTTGATTTTTTCACAGCTTTTAGGAAACATGGACGCACATGGTTTTAATTTTGATTTGATAACTTTATGCGTTCCCGATATCGTGGTCTTGACAGACAGACTGACAGATGGACAGACAGAGAAACGGACTATATAGTGATCCTATTAGGGTTCCGTCTTTTTCTTATGAGGTATGGCACCTTAAAAAATTGCCCAACTAACTATCTCAAGAACTGTCATTAGCTAAACAGTTAAATTTTTTCCACGCCACGGAAACAAATACCAATAGCTGAAAACAATAAAAATATAAAACTAAAGCTAAAAACAAAGTTATAATATACTAGCTTTTGTCAGCGGCTTCGCCCGCGTACATAAAATATAGCCTATGTCACTCAGGAGTAAAGCAGCTTTTTATTGTTGCTAATATTTTTCTAATCGGACCAGTAGCTCCAGAGATTACCTCCTACAAACAAACAAAATTTACCCCTATTATATTATTATATTAGTGTAGATAAGATAATGGTACAGAACCTTGCGATGCAAACTCGGATTGGCCTCTTTTTTATACAATCCCTACATAAGAAACGTTACGATTTCTTTAATCCCCAATTGAACCATTTTATCTAAATTTTGAAGGGAACAGTAGAATATTAATCAAATTAAACGGAGCTTAAAAGTTTTAAGTACTACCGACACAGTGATTGGATTATAGTTGAAGGACGTCCTGCATCACGCGCACTGTTCAACGTCACTGACAGTCTTCGGCAATCGAATTGTGAAGCATTGTTTATCAGAATATCCTATAATTGGATCCCGACTATCAGCGAAGAAGGGTAGTGCTTTCCATATCTAATTACTGACACATTTCGTCAACCCCCGGTTAATTATTTCTTCGTATGGGTGGGTGCCTTTAAATTAGCCACAGCGTTGCTGTCGCTGCTTATATATAAAAGGAGAAACTGAATGACTGGCATGTCAGCGTACAGCCAGAACTACTGGGGAACGGAAGGAAGTGTTGTGCAAAAATTCACGGTATTAATGTGAATTTTTGCACAAGGCTTCCTTTTTTGACGTAGGCGAACACTACGAAAGGGTTTTTCAAAAATCAGCTTCTAAAGAGATGTAATAGAGGTCTAAAGATTGTGTGGCGAACCCTACTTTCACGCGGGCAAAGCCGCTGGCGAAGGCTAGTATTATATAAAAGGGAAAACTGACTGACAGACACATAAACGCACAGCCGAAAGTACTGGGTCTAGGAGAGTGAAATTTTGCATAAGGATTCCTTTTATTGCGTAGTCGAACACTAAGAAAGGTATTTCAAAATTCAGCTTCTAAAGGTTTGTAATTGTTGTCTAAAGTTTGATGGAGAACCCTACTTTCACACCGAAGCCGCTGGAAGAAGGCTAGTATTATATAAAAGGGGAACTGACTGACTGACATATCAACGCACAGCCGAAAGTACTGGATCTAGGAGCGTAAAATTTTGCACAAGGATTCCTTTTATTGTGTTAGCGAGCAATAAGAAAGGATTTCCAAAAATGTATACCCTATGGCCTATGGGGATGAAAATGGGGTCAAAAATTTGTATGGAGAAGCAGCCGGTAGAAAGCTAGTTTTTTTTCATACAAAATCCTATATATAAAACCCTAACTTTATTGAAAACCATCCTTTGGCATACCTACGTGAAAATGTATTCATTACATCACTCGGGTAAGGTGAGGGTTGGTCACCTGCTCGAAAGAATTCCTTCTCAAAGACAAAGACAAGATATCTCGTTCTCTTAAAACTAGGTAAACGCAAAGATAAAAATCGATCTTCAAATGAAGCCTGAACAAATTCAGGTTGTCTCTCAGACAGTAGTAGTTCAACAGGCAATCGTAGATGTCTCCCACGGCACATTGCTCGATATTGCTTGTAAGATTAAATAGCTCGATATTGTTTCTGAACTCCATTTGTGAAGTGTTTCTACGTGAGAAGTGATAAAACCAGTATTGCGGCAAATGTCTTAACCCCTTAAACGCTTACATAGGTACGTAAGTGTGTACGGCAAAAGCAATTGAGGGTACTTACAATTTGTTAAAAGTGTTTTTGCTTACAGTATCAAGTGTCATACTTACTAAGTCTTAAAGACACGTATAAATATTAGGAAACACAGACTGGCAGGAAATTGCACTCTTTAGCTGTACGCATAATAAATGAGTTACAAAAATGCCTGCTACGTAAGGGGTTTTTTTTATGGTAGGTAAAAATCATTGAATGATGAATCCCGCTCTTGGGCGGAGCGGGAAACAGTGTCAGACTGTCACTGACTAAACAACCTACCCCGTTCCTTCCTTGCTAAGGCAAGGAAGGAACGGACCCCGACGTAACGCTTTCACATCAACCGTTTCACCAGGGCTCTGGGACTGGGATATCAGTATGGACTGTAGGCGCAACACCGTGATCTGATGATGGAACCTAATCCTATTTCAACACTAATCTCTATAATTTATCACACTAAACTGGCTGCCGTCAAAGCGCTTTTGTACCCGTTTGATATTCGCCATATTGGCGCTGTCGGCCACGGTGACTGTAGCGAGTGTCTACGGTACTAAATGTGGCAATGTCTTGCCGCTAGCTGCATTCTACATCAATCAAATTAGTTCTCTGGACACTCACGAGTGGGGCTTCCAATAGGTACAAAAAATTAGCTATCAAACATAGGAAACAGCCTGTATAGTGGTACATAGTAGACGTTAGTGTATTTGTATCACTTGATATCTGAGATCAAAATTATTGGCCACAAAAGATAGTAATAGAAAAGTTTAACGTAATATTTTTCGATATATCCAAAAGAACAACACACAACTGGTTTCCGTATTAAGAGCGCACCACCGTAAACTCGCGCTCCACAACCCTGTTCAAGTGACGTCATCGTGACATCCTCAAGAGATAAAAGGAACTTTTTACACTCAGACTTCACATCGTTTGAGCAAAGGACCGTTAAATTACGTACCTAAATGACAGCTATTATACATAACTTTTTTACAGAAACTCTTTTCTAAATAATATTCTTTTTTCACTCAAAACACACACAACATAATTACATAACTACCCAATTTATCAATAAATATACAAAAATAAAATAAACAACGAGTTTTGTGAAAACAATACCGAAAAGCTAAAATACTTAGTATACTTTTTTTTTGTTAGAAGTGCAGAAAGTTCATCATTGCGACATAGGTAAAATTCGCTTAAGCCGCAGGTGAGCGTACTATGGAGTTGAGTTCTTCCACTTGTATCAAACCATGTCTTTCAAGAGGTACACTCATGAAGAAATAAATAAACGGGTGTTGACCAGCGCCTGGTGAGGGTTGCTTAGCGTCCAATTTGCTACGATAAAAATAATAAAATGAAACCTTTCCCACTTTTCTGCATTAGTGCGAAAAACTGTCTGCCTTGAAGCGATAGAGATAAAAGTAGGTTAGTTAGCAACATATAAAAAATAGCATATACATACATATTTCTTAACCTAACTTTACCTTTCTATGTTTCACAAAATGTATATGATGAATGTTCATGAGAGTCGGGAAAACGAATAAATTACATTTATTATTTCCTTTAATTATACAGATGGCCCCTAACGAGGGGGTGATACGAGCCCGGGCACGAGTCACGCGCCACGCTTCTGACCACAACGGCTCCGGCGGGGATAGCTCGTAAAAAACATGGAATTTGTCGAGCAAATGTGAAAATACAGGGTGGAACTGAAGTCGTGGGCATCAATCTTATCCAAGGCGCTACTCACTTTACTACTTGCATTAAACGTACTATTACGCAAATCAAAAATGTTATTAGTGCAGGTATGAAACACCTCAAAAATATAGTAAGTCTTATTGTTATCATCATTATTATCAAGTTGCTTACCCCTATGTATGTTTAAATCTTTAAAAGTGCGCAATAGGTTTTGATGCGTTTTATTTAATAGATAGAGTGATTCAAGAGGAAGGGTTTATGTGTATAATACATGCATAATATATTCAATATCAGTACCCGTACGAAGCTGGGGCGGGTCGCTATTATTCTTATATTCTGTATTGTAAACAGAAACATACATAAAATACAGCACAGGTAATGTACACACGCGCGCTTAACCCATAATTGGATTTTCTTACAGCAAACTTTATAAGTATTGCAAATAAAAACTAAAAGTAAAAAATATATAATAAAGCCGTAAAGTATCAAAATCTTAAAGCGCAGTACAGTAACTAAAATTATACTATTTCTTGCCAAAATAACGTTTTTGATTCGCGTAATAAATAGTAAGGTATAATCATCATAACATAGTATAAAACAAAGTCGCTTCCCCCTGTCCCTATGTATGCTTAGATCTATAAAACTAAGCAACGGATTTCGATGCGGTTTTTTTATTAGATAGAGTGATTCAAGAGGAAGGTTTATATGTATCATCATACATCATCATCATCATCATCAGCCTTTTTAATGTTCCCACTGCTGGGACACGGGCCTCCTCTCTAGGAGAGGGAATGGGCCATAATCCACCACGTGGGCCCAGTGTAGATTGGTGGATGTCACATGTCTTCGAATTTTTGGTTCTAGGACATGCTGCATGTTTCCTCACGTTTTGTGAGCAGTGCTGATGAAATAAATTACACAAAGTAATGCGCCTGGCTAGGTTTGAACCACCGACCTACAACTCGTAACTCTTTACCACTCGGCCACCACTGCTGAATTTTTATTATATATATAATACATGCATAATATCAATGGGCTTACGGCAAAGGACGCAAAAGACCGAGCGAAGTGGAGGCGTGCTTGCAGGAAAGCGGACCCCGGGCACCGAGGCGAAAGCCAAGGTTGGCAACCGGGACTAATACCGCTAGGATGATGATGATGACATGCATAATATCAACATTGCACCCGTACGAAGCGGGTCACTAGTGCAAAATACCGTGAGAAGCTCGGGTAAGAATAATATGCTCAAGACTTCAATTCCACACTGTATAAGTACGTATCTTCGGTTGGGAGGCCCGTTTGTAGCGGTCCCCGCCCGCCAGGTTTAGCATTCCACACTGAGGAAAAAATCCGAGTGACACAATTTTTTGTTCGTGTATGAAACACCGAAGTCTGAAATGTGACGCAGGAATTAGGAATATTTAACGTGGCATAAAAATACCTGTCAACTCGGTAAAAATGCGAATAGGTTACCCATTCGCATTTTTACTGAGTGAGTACCTACCATCGATATATTTATACCACGCACTAGATTAGGCGTACCATACATTTACTTAGTTCACCTTTCCATTGATGATATTAGTTTTGACGTTCACGTAATAGAAAGCGCTGAATGTGCTGATATTGCCAAAGAAGCGCTGCAGCAGACTTTTGTTTTACTTTTCAGTAAGTTGACAAATAGTTTCTATGAACGAGCTTATCTATCGCTAGGATATAAGCCATGGCAACTACAAATATGGAGTATTAATAGTTTACCAATTTATGGTGCCTGCACCTTAGTACCGTGAATTCACGCAATGAATAAATTGCACAAGCACCCCGCGAAAACCGTCCAAATTCACGCTCACGGCTGGTTACTGAGCTTCACGGCACTAATCAGGATTAAAGTTGAATTCTACTCTAAACGACACTATAGGTGGGTAGTTGGGCACCTAAATTTGTTTGCGTGACAGCTAGACCTTAGTAAAGTTTCCAGCTACAGGGAATTATTGCTAATTGTGATCTATCTTTCTGACGGCTTTTGTACAGTTTTTTAAATGCAGGTAGTTAGTGTTCATCTAGGTATTCTTATGGAAATAGTATACCTGCCCCAGTGCTCCCCAAGCAATGTTACCATCGCTTCGGTAACTTCGAACGCTTACAATTTGCCACGCTGACCATTCCTTTGTTCTGACTACGTGACAGCGTAGAGGTGACGTCAAAATTGGAGGTATGGCCAACTCAAAGCGTTCGACGAAACGATCGTAACTTAGCAACCCCGTCCTTGTCAACTGAACCCATCAAACGCGATATTTTTGGATAACTGACTGTCCGTCTGTCAAGACACTTTATCACGAGATATCGAGTTGAAATTAAAACCATGTAAATAATCAGATCTGCAGTCCCTTGAGTCTGTGAAAAAAATCAAACTTCGAAGACATCTAAAAAAGATACGGCTGTTTATGTCGCAAACATCGTACATTTCGTACAATTCAAAGGAATGAAAATTCACAGGATGCTCCCGTTGACCCAAAACCTTGTCATTTGGCAAGGAGCAAGGTCTAACACCACAAATACACCAAGAAAAAATGCTTAATATCAATTGATATTAAGCAATTTTCTTAATTAAGAAAATCTTTGTTATAAGTGTGTACGAAACCCTTGGTTGCCCAGTTTTTTTTTTTTTGTGTTACGAAAAACCCTGTACCCTAAAAAAAGGAACCGGAAAACAACACAAAAAAGATACCTACGATAAAAAGCGTACTATAAAACCTTGGGTAGGTATTATTTAGTTACAAGAAACCCCTTCATTAATAGCTGCAAGGCATTACCCTCAATTTGTGCATTTAAGTAACAATTTAAACATTATATGGACTTGTTCAGTACGCAATCGTTGCATTTATAATAGACGTCAATCGGAATGACTGCTGTAATTGACGGCCAGGGCTGAATTTACAATTTAGTTGCCACTTTTGCAACGGCATCCTTTTCTTCCCTATTCATAAATTAAAACGTTGCTTTATAAAGGTGTATATTTTTAAATTGACGTGAATGGACACCTCCTGCCGTTTTATTGTATTTTTACTACTTACAATTGTGAAAAAATGTCTGGAACATTTTTCTAATGCGTTTTTTTTTTACTGTATAAACTAGCGCGTGATTGCAATCTTACCTAATGGTAAGCAGTGAAATAGAAATAAAAAAAATATGTTTGCTCATCCAAAATCTTGGTGACAGAATGCGAAACCCACCCAACCAACCCATTTTTCATGATCACACGTCTTCGAATTTTTGGTCCTAGGACATGCCGGTTTCCTCACGATGTTTTCCTTCACCGTTTTGAGAGTAGATGATAAAATAAATTACACAAAGTACCTAATGCACCTGGCTAGGTTTGAGCCCACGGCCTACAACTCGTAAGTCGGGGCCGTTACCACTCGGCCACCACTGCTCACTGTTCTATCTGAGCATATTATACTGCGATATTTATAGCAAAAAGCAAATTAACACAGCACTAGTATTCTGACAAGGCCTGGTGGGGTCATAGCCTCTCATTCTCACCCTTTACCCCGAAAATCTGCACGAAAACGAAAATCAAAATTATACCTTTTTGGTTTCAAAAGCGATGGAATCACTTTATGTGAAACCATTTAATCGTTCAATAAGGGGTATTTATGTAGACAGCTACTGAATAATAAAAGAGGGGTGGGAGCTACACATGAAGTGATCGGCTTCCCGCAATTTAGTACGTAACCCTATTTCAAATAATAAATTAATATTAGTTTTAGACAGGTAATATTCTTACCACTAAAGAGTTAACGCATTATGAATTCATGAATAACAAAGCGATTAATTAGTTTGTTTGTGGTTTAATTATGCAAACTAAACAATATATTATTATCTATGGTTTAGTCTTGCGTAGCTATGAGGCTTTTGAGACACTTTTCTACCGACTTTAATGAAAGGTTAGTAGGAGGTAGTTTTAAACTCTTTTATAAGTATTTTATTTTTAATATCCGACAGAAAATAGGGGTGTTCTAAGTTTGACGTGTCTGTCTGTCTGTGAGCCTGTCGTTACAACATCAACACTTCGAGTCGAGTTTTAGTTTTTTTTTTTTACTTTTGGAGCGATCATTTCCGAAAATATTAACATTAGGTACCAAAAATGATTTTCGTAAACATCAATCTATTTTTAAATACCTATTCAACAATAAATAATATGTTAGGGTAGAAATAAAAAAAAAATCATTCCCCATTTTACGTGTTTGAGGGTACCCTAATAAAACATTATTTTCGAATTTTTGTTTTACCTGTTTCTCGGCGTGATTGATATACCCACATATTGTTGCCAAATTCCAGTTTTCTAGAACTAACAGTCACTGAGATTATCCGCGGACGGACATTCAGACAGACAGACTTAGCAAAACTATAACGGCCAAAGATGCTGAAAATACTTATGACAAGCAATCTATTCGATTACTTAACACTAGCGACCCGCCCCAGCTTCGCACGGGTTCAATGTTGATATTATGCATGCCTTATACATATAAACCTTCCTCTTAAATCACTCTATCTAATAAAAAAACCGCATCGAAAACCGTTGCTTAGTTTTCAAGATCTAAGCATACATAGGGGGAAGCGACTTTGTTTTAAACTATGTAATGATTTGCAACTTTGAAAGCTTTCTTTTACGCCTGTTTTAATAAACAAGTAAACCTAATTACTTAAGTAAAAGTAACTACTTGAGTAATAATTTGTATTGTATAGTTATAAAAAATAATAATGTGAAGATGTCTTATCTCAAGTAGTGAATTAATAAAAATATTACTTAAAGCAACAAGTAATTACTTTCCTATAAATACGGGTTTTAGATTACTTTTTATAACTAAACTGATACAACACGGGTTGTCCGCCATTATTCTAAGCATCACATAAAAATTTTCAATGATTTAAAAATTGTTCCCGCGTGACTCAAGAAGTTGTCAGCAAACTGACCCCTGCGGGGTCGAAGCCTCCGGGGGTCAAAACTTGATGCGAAAGCGTAACACAGTAAGTCTGACTCTATTTCCCACTCCGCCCAAGGGCGGGATCAGCATAGGACGATTTTTACCTACCTACCAAAAAAAATGAAGTAAAAATTAAGAAATCGACTAAGCTACTAAATTCCAGCGGGTAACCTAAAAATGGAGGCAAGTTTCCTGTCACAAAATACCATTCACTATCCAAAACGTGAATAGATTCTAAATAAACTAGTGCGCTTCACCATCAACGATTGCATCACTGCCTGCCATCAGGTGGGATCGCAGACAAGCATTGATTTTGATTTTTGTCATCGTCATTTTTTTTTTCTTGGTGGGCAAAAATCATCCAATGACGAATCCCGCTCTTGGGCGGAGCAGGAAACAGTGTCAGACTCTTACTAACTAAACACCTCACCCCGTTCCTTCTTTGCCCTTCGCACTGGGGCCAAGCCTTCCTTTCAGAAAGAGACCCTGGGCCCCAATAGGCTTCAACCCTTTTACAGAGTCCCTACGATCGTCATTATTTTACTTTACTTTTCAAATGTATCATGCTGTAAAATAAAGAATATTATAAATATATAGATTGTACACTGTCACATTTTCATAATCCACCACGCGGGCCCAATGCGGGTGGATGTCAAATGTCTTCGAATTTTTGGTTCTAGAACATGTTTCCTCGCGATGTTTTCTTTCACCGTTTTGAGAGCAGTGGTGATGAAATAAATTACACAAACTAATGCGACTGGCTGGGTTACAGCCCGCGACCTACTCGCAAGTCGGGGCTGTTACCACTTGGCCACCACTGCTCTTCAATTGTCCATTGCTCGCGACTATGATTTGGAAGTTTCAAATAGAAATTACAATTAGACCTTATTCTAAAAGCATTAAAAATAAGGAATACGTATTTTCTGCAGACTATGAAGCCTTTATAAAACATTTGAGGTTACGCAAAGTAATGCTCAAAACTACTTTAAAAAAAAAAAACTTGTTCTAAATCTTCAGAATTTTACGTTAAATAACTAATACATATACATACTAATACATATTCTACTTACAGCGCTATTGTAAGGCACAAAACAGACTTTAACACAAACTGTTTAGAAATAATTTTAACAAGTACACTGTTTGTTCAAATTAAAATTACTAGGACTAGGTTAAGCAATGGTTATATCGCAAATGAAGTTCGCGTATTGCGCGCGATTCGTAAGCTCTTCGTTGAAAATCTACCCAACATTTCTATCGAATTTGGAAAAAAATGTCCAGTCATGGAGTAGTTCCGTCTTTGTTACTCATTGGTTTTCTCACTCATTTTTTAAGTAATGAGGGAGGCGGTATTGATGAAAAGTGTCGATGTGTTTTAAATTTTTAAATCGTGTTTGTCCAGTATCAGAAATAAGTGTTTTATGATGGTTTTTTTTTATGATAGGCAAATACTTATCATCCAATGACGAATCCCGCTTTTGGGTGGAGCGGGAAACAGTGTCAGACTCGTGCTAACTAAACACGCCGCTTTAGGCGGAGTGGGAAACATTGTCAGACTCTTACTGACTAAACACCCCGCTTTTGGGCGGAGCGGGAAACAGTGACAGACTCTTATTAACAAAATACGCCACTCCGTCCCTTATTTGCCATTTGCACTGGGACCAAGCCTTCCTTTCGGAAAGAGACCCTGGGCCCCAGTAGACATCGAAGAAATAGACCCAGGGCCCCAGTAGACTTCGAAAAAAGAGACCCAGGGCCCCAGTAGACTTCGAAAAAAGAGACCCTGGGCCCCAGTAGACATCGAAGAAAGAGACCCTGGGCCACAGTAGGCTTCGAATGTATTATAATGGTTAGGGTTGGTTAGAAGGTAAAACTTTTAAGTGACTATATTAATAATCTCAGCATAAAAACTTATGTTGGTAAATTTAATTGACAGGGTAACATTTTAAGATTTGTCCTTAAAGGTGATTTAAAATATGTTTTTATAGTCTTTAAATTTGTTAGCGACGGTAGGAGACTAATAGATCTATAGCTAGTTGGTATAGCTTCATCTTTACCAACCAGGTCCTATCAGTTATTTATTTTTTGTTTTCCGCTCCACTCAAGAGCGGGACTCGTCATTGGGTGATTTTTACCTACCATAAAAAAGCTCTTTTTAGGAAAATAACAAAGTCGTAGTAAAGTTATTAGCATTAGTTTATATCAAACTAGCTTTTGCCAGCGGGTTTGCTCCCGGCAACAGAAAAATGTGATAAATGAAGAACCGCTCGACCGATTTTGTGCAAACTTCACTTAAACCTTCTACTAAATACCTAGTCCGAACAAACCCTCAAAATTTGGTTTGGATAGGTGAGCCCGTTCTTGAGTTATAAAGTGATAACGAAAAATGCTACTTATTTTTATATATTAAGATAAAAAAAAAACGATTATCTTTAATTAAAATTAAACTCACCTGATAGTAAGCGATGCTGTGACTGACGATGGAGCACGCTTTTAAACTACCCTACCCTTTTCTAAACTTTTACTTGCTTAGTACCCACCTATTTAAAAATATAAAAGGAGAAACTGACTAACTAACATATCAACGCACAGCCAAAACTACTGGGCCAAGGAGAGTGAAATTTTGCACAAGGCTTCCTTTTATAATGGAAGCGAACACTAAGAAAGGATTTTTTAATTCAGTTCCTAAAGTGATGTAGTGGAGGTCTAAAGTTTGTATGGAGAACCCTACTTTCGCTTAAGCCACTAGCAGAAGGCTAGTTTCAACATAAAATACCGCTCGAAAGCCCTAATGATACCAAAAGAAACAATATCGTTCCGTAGTATTATTCCCTTAAACTACCCTCGTATAGCATTTCAAATAAATCGTATATTTTATTTGATAGAACCGATGTCGCAGGTGCATTTCATTGGCGAATTCAATACAACTCCATGTGGATTGAGAAGGTATTTACCTAACATTTGGTATCGAGAAAAATATTTGGAAAACAATACATAATCTACCTACGTAAGACTAGCATGGGCTTGCCGACGGCGAGAAATGGGTAGCTCGCCGTCCGACTATCAAGTAATCATCCGAACCGAGATCAAGACGTTGACAGCGCGCGCGCCTCAAAGAGTTGGCAGCAAACTGTAGGGGCCCGGCAGGGTCGAAATCTCCTGGCGCCACGGGTAAATGTAAAAATGTCAAAGTCAAAATTCAAAGTCCATTTTATTCCAAATAAACCATTTACAGGCACTTTTGAAACGATTGAAACGTACCACCGAGGCCCTGGAACTAAGGTAAAGAAGGAACGGAGTGGGTTTTTAGTCTGTAAAAACTGACACTATTTCCCGCTTCGCCTAAGGGCGGATGTTGACATTGGATTATTTTTGTCCACCATAAAAAAAAAACCTACGTAAGATTAGACGGCGCGTACTTTTCCCTTGCGCCTCAAGGAGGTGACAGAAAACTGTAGGGGCCCAGAAGGGTCGACGCCTCCCAGGGTCACAGACTAATGTAAATGCGAAACACCCTGCGTACGGCCCTTGAACTAAGGCAAAGAAGGAACGGGATTGGTTTTTAGTCAGTAAAAGTCCCGCACTGCCCAAGGGCGGAATTTGTCATGGGATGATTTTTCACACCATCATAAAACAAAACCTACGTAAGACTAAGTATCTATTTAATACGGAATCACATAGCTTGGTGCGTATTCGCGAACCTTAATTAAGGCTCAGTCAGCCAGACATTCCCACATCTCTCTAATCCTTTGTTTACACGTATCATAATGAAGATTCTAATCTTTAGGAAACAAACGATCAAACTAGTTGTGTCCTTGGACCCGGCCTTCTTTGGGAGACTTGAAACCCGCACAAAAAGGAATCAAACCTGAACTTTGACATTGAAAGCTCGTCGTCCGATCGTCCGGTAACCGCCCGTACCGTGCCCAAGTCGTCGATGGCGCGTACAGTTCCCGGACGACATTGTCAGCAAACGTTTTCTAATGAATTCATTGGTAAATTAAAACAAGTTAAAAATAACATTTTTTTGTTTTACTTGCAAGAAAAGTTACGAGCAAAAACTAGTGTTATTATATAGATAAGTTATGAAGGTAGAAAAAAAAGTTAAAAAAATCAAAATCCTTAAGAAACACAAAGAATATCCGTGCGCGATAGTACATATGCGCCGATTGCCCCCACTACTGTCATTGAGCGATCTTAATTCACCGCACTGCTCACACACGCACAGCTATACATATCTATTAGTATGAGTTGTATTGTAATGTACTATTCCAACAACGATTGAAAACAAATACGTTACACGTATGGTTGTTCCAGTTACATCGCAAAGGAAGATGGTGCCGCTGCCAGGATATCCGCACCGAGAAGCAGAGCTAGATAAGAAAACTAGTCACGGTAAAAAAAATATCAATAAATCTGAAAAACAGGGTAAACTGCGAAGAGCTACTGAATAAAAGCGTAGATTAAAAATATAAACTACATGAAAATAATTTTGCGTTCGGAATGTTCGTAAAGTAAATGGACGTAAACGACAATTTTTAGGGTTCCATAGCTCAAAAGGAAAAACGGAACCCTTATAAGATCACTTTGTTGTACGTCTGTCTGTCTGTCAGGACCCTTTATCTCGGGAACGCGTAAAGGAATTGAGTTGAAATTTAAACCATATATTCAAATTAGCAGTCCCTTGAAGCTGTAATAAAATCTACAAACATAGGAATAAATCGGAAAATTTCTTTTATTACGTCACAAAAAAAAAACTTTATTGAAGGAAAGTTGTCTATCTGTCAACACGCTGTATCTCGGGAGCACCTGGAGACATCGAGTCGAAATTTAAAGCACATACTCAAATCTACGATCCCTTCAACCTGTGAAAAAAAAAGACTAAAAAAAAGAGAAACGGCCGTTGATGTTCAAATAAAATGCAACACACACGACACTCTCAAAGGAAGCAAAATTAAAAAAAAAAACCCTATGGTGGTTTCCGTTGACCTAAAATCTTGAAAGGCATAAAACAAGGTTTCGTAGTAGGTATAAGTTTAAGATAAAATCTGGAAACTGTAAATTCGAAGATTTTGCTTCGTAACTAAATTCGGGATTAAAAGAATGAGTAAGTATGTACGGGACCCTCGGTACACTAGTCCGACTCGCACTTGCTCGGTCTTATTGATTCTGAATAAGCTACTTCCACATAAAAATAGCTTCATTGTATTATTTTTATAAGCTGTTTTTACAGTATCTGCCACAAACAGGTATTGTAAAAAACGCTTTTAATTTTATCTTTATTTTTAGAGCGGTTATAAACTTGTAACACAGTATCATATAGGATACGATATCATGGTATTTATACTATGTCCATTATATGTTGCTTTTGTTTGGTGTTTGTAGTCTCGATTGAAGAAATTATATTCTTTTACGATAAAGTATTTTTCTATTTAAATAAACTAGTGCTTGACTGCGATCCCACCTAATGGTAAGCAGTGATGTTATCGTTGATCGTGAGGCGCACTTGTGTATTAAAATATGTATTCTCAAGATACCTAAATTATCATCGGACGGGCAGACCGTAGCTGGCAAACTGCTACAGTCCCTCAATGTAAGCGGTATAAACGAAAAAGCGAAACGCTCAGTCCAGACCGTAGAAGTCTAAATCTAAACTTGTATCACAATGACAGTCTATCAAAATATCACTTAAAACATACACAGAATTCCCCAATAATCGATGTCAAAACTAAGGGTCGAGACCTTTGGGATAGGTAGTGTGACCTTGAAACAGTAATTTGAACAATAAACCCGCAATTCCAAAGTACAATTGGTTTGAAAATAATCAGGTATTTTACTAGCGGCTAATTAGTTTTAAAGTTGTGAATTGAATGGAAAACCATTTAGCTATGTTTTTTTACAAAAATAAGTATGATTGGGACATCAAACGGTCGACCGTGACTTGTGTATATCTACAAGACCGAGATCTCTTCAAGCAAAACAAAGTTTTAAATTATGTTTCTTCTAAACATACTGAAGATTTATTCATTTGACTACGCTAAGAAAACAAATATCCCTCCCGGGGCATAGAATGTATTCTGTTTATTAGATCGAAACACAGCGCGTATTGTTCGTTATAAATAGGGCTGTATATTACTAATATTGCGTTATTTCAAACTTCGGCAATAATAACTGAATGTGAATAGCATCATAATGGCGGCTTACAGATTTTTAAGCTCCATTAAAGAGTAACATTTTATTGCGCTTCGTTTTCACTGGTTAGTTTTTATTACTTTCGGTTTATTATACTCCGTGTTCAAATAACAGCTTGCTCATTTAAGGGACAGCGGGTAGTTTTAATAAAGAACTTTTACCAGCTTTTATTTCGTCGAAAAATATACGACTCGTAGTCTAGATTTTGTAATTAAAGTATATAAAATCAGCTTGACAGCTTGCATAAAAGTTTTCATAATGACGAAACTACGAAACAAATATAACTTTTGGGATACTACTACTATAACAAACCAGCTAAACGTCTAACAAATTACTGAAAAATTATTATCTGTGAAACTATTGAAGGCGGTAAAAATTATAGTTTATTGCCCTACAGTTTAAACAAATAAACTTCAATTTTCGTAATGTTCACAGCGTCAGCCGAAAAAGATTTTGAAACAACCATAATAATAATATTTGTTAGAACAGATATATAATATTTTTTTCGAGATAAAGCTATAAAAGTATTAAGAATCTCAAGGACTTCACGTATTACGACATCGAAGTTTTTTTTTATAGCAGGCACTCATGTCTTGCACATTCGGTTTTGTTCTAGACTACTGGGTACTACTACTACTTTACTTTAAAAAACATTGTAAGTGTCAAACGATCATTTCACGATATATCCAGTTAAAATTAGCCTGACTGCGAAATCTTATTAATAGGGTTCCATTTTAGCCTTTATTTATTTATTTAATCTTCATGTACTTTGACTGGCCTTTTGATCTAGTGGTTAGTGACCCTGACTGCTATGCCGGAGGTCGTGGGTTCGATTCCCACCCAGGACCAATGTTTTACGATGAGAACGATACTTTGTTCTGTTTCTTTGTTGTGTGGATGTAATTCATCTATAATATGTATGTATTTAGAAATATAAGAATATGTTTATCAGTTGTCTAGTACACATAACACAAGCTCTGCTTAGCTTTGGACTAGACGACGTTGTATGATAGTTGTGGAATATATATATATATAACCAGACTAGCTTTCTGCCAGCGGCTTCGCCCGCGTGAAAATAACTTTTCGCACAAACTTTGGATACGAGTTTCATCCCTTTAGGGGATGAATTTTGGAAAATCCTTTCTTAGTGTTCCTCTACGTCATAAAAGGAAGCCCTGTGCAAAATTACACTCTCTTAGTCCCAGGCTGCTCGTGGATATGTTAGTCAGTCAGTTTCTCTTTATTTATATATATATGGATAGCTTAACTAGATTAGATTAGATATACAGTTGTGGTGCATAGGCGGACTTAATGCAACAAGGCTTTTTCGAATAGATACGAAACCCTAAAAAAGTACACAGTAAACGAGTGAAGTAATGTACATGCTGTACCAAACCCATATGGACATGGAATACTGTAGAAAATAACAATACAATACTGTTCATATAATCTTATTACAGTATTAAATAAACATGAGATAGAAACAGAGAATGTGGGTCCGATAAATTCTCACTAAGCCTCAATAAAGGCCACAGGAATCCTTTTGAATTTCCCTTTATATGTGACGTGATTTTTGCCTTTATAAAAGATTCATGTATTTTAATTGATCCAGGGCGGATTAACTAAGGTTAGCCCTTTTGTGATTTAAACGCGTTCTTCTATAGCGGTGTGTTTACAATAGTATGTTTTGTTACAAGTGAAGACAGTTCGTTTAAATACATACATACCATAAATAAATTACACCTAGACTCAAAAAATAATCGTGGTCATCACACAAATATTTGTCCTGTGTGGGAATCGAACCCACAATCTCCTGCATAGCAGTCAGGATCACTAACTACTAGACTGACAGGCCAGTTAAAAAAAACTAATAAAGAACATAACTCGCAAAATAAAAGGCCGATGAAAACGCAAGATTTGAATGTTAATACGTTATAAGACCTCCTGCAAGACCGACCGATGAACTGTGAAGGTCGTGGGAATCCTACAATTTAGCTGTCTTCAAGACTAAAGTTTAAGTTCTCTTAACCTTTCGAATACCGTAATTAGAGACATAATAGAAAGTCAATAGGTTTGCGAACGCCAGCGTTCGCGTGTGACTCAAGAGTTTAATGAACTAGTACGCCTCACCGTCTACGATTGCACCATCGGGAGGAATTTATTTATTTATTAAAACTCCAAGCGTCAAAAAGGTACAAATGTATATAAATAAAATAAACATACATATATATATTTAATATTATATAAACCGTCATAATTATATGATATGTATTATTTTTATGAAGATTTAGTTTTTGAGATGACTCCGCCATTTGTGTAAAAATAATGCTACTGGGATCTCAGTCAAGCACTAATTTATTTTAAAAATAAATTCTGGAGGACTGGACCTCGTGGCGATTGTCGGGGGAGGCATGTCCAGCAGTGGACAGCTTTCAGATGACATTGTGATAATGATGATATTGACTTTTTTAGACATCATCTTTTACACATCAGCATAAAGTCTTCAAATACAAAAATTTCTTCTAGAATCGACGGAGGTTTCCATCAAAGTTTGGCCTCAGTAAGTTTCCACCATCCAAACAGAGAGCCATGAATGCGAGGCCTAAAACACCGGCACAAAAAGGCTTCAATAAGTGGGTGCCTATAGGTACCTGCCGTTAAATGAGCAGCCCGAATCCCTGTCTGTCCTTGACCTCGATGCCGCCTGCTTAAATCTCAGAAGCGGGGAATAAAATAAAACTTTAATTCGCCTTAGACAGTAGGTCTCGTCGCAGTAAGTCCGTATTATTATGAAAATATAAAACATACCTTCTATATGTTACCGCCAATCTGTATAATCCGGCTTTTTTTGGAAACTCAACAGCCAATTTTTTTTTCTGTACTATTCATAAGACGTTCGCAACGTGTATGAAATATTATTTGTTCTTTACTTTAGCTTGGCTTTCGACACAATATCGAATGTTTTGCCGGTAATGGAGTGATGATCGTAAGAAATACAAACGGATGAATCCCCGCTACTAACACGGGGCTCCTATTTCTATCTGCAGAGTTTAATCGAACCCAACGCGAAAGATTTGATGAAATTAATGATTCTTTTACAGTGATCAAATTATATTTTACGCCGGTAACATATTCTTATATAAAATATACTTACCAGCCATTTTAACAGCGACCACATTACTTAAAACTTCATCCCTCGTCATAATGCTTTTTAATGGCATTCTCTACCACCCATTCAAGGTTCATCATTACAGAAATACTAACATATTATATTAATATTATAAATGCGAAAGTAACTCTGTCTGTCTGTCTATCTGTTACGCTTTCCCGCTTAAACCTCTAAAACGATTTTGATTAAATTTGGCACAGACAATCTTTAGACCCTGAGAAAGGACATAGGCTACCTTTTATTGTGAAAAAAAGGACACAGACGAAGTCGCGGGTACCAGCTAGTATTATATAAAGCTGGAGATCCTAGGGTGTGACATGATAGGTACCTATGATTTGACAAGCCGAATTTGGTTGTAACTACCCGACCAAAAAAAACGTGACGTAATCTAATTTATACACTTATTATATATTATAATGTTTATTATTATTATTTATATTATTGAACTTACTAGATTTACAAAAATATTAAATTCCATAAATTACTACTTAACCATATTCCTCTCTCCTAATTTTTGCTGTGCGCGACAGGATCCAAATTGATATGTGATAAGTTTAAACACTATCTATGTACACATATGGATTACATTAAAATATTGAGTAGATAATATACTAGATACCTACCCAATCTAAAAACCACAATAAAAGCACTGAAAACTAAGTAATAACCAAAGAAAGAATTATCTTTGCCATTCAACGTGGCAATGCTGCCAGCCTAAGTGTATTTTTGTTTTTGTATTATACATACATAGTTGGATTTAGTATAAAAGCATTTATAAATGATAAATGATCTTTATTTTGTAAGTACGTTTAAAAAACACTTTTACACGTCATTTTTATTTATGCTAGATGAGTCCGGTGTTTCCTAGCTGACTGCCCTGAGAAGAAACACCGAAACAAACTCAGGGGTCAAAGTCTCTTTTAAAGTCCATACAGAAACTATGTATTGGTCAAATCACCACAACATATAGTTTAGTTTATATCAAAGAATATTAAATTAAAGAAAAAGTAATAACCTGGTATTTAATTATTTTTAAGTTTAAAAAGACAGGCTTATGCTCTGTTCAAAATAACAATAGACATTTAAGGAAACCTTTTTTACTGTCTGTTCAACCGATTTTGTGTTTTATAACGTTGGGGGAATGACAATGTCGGCTGCAGTAAATAATTGTTTTTTTAACGACTTTTGTTCTTTTAATGTCAATTTGATGCTTACGAAATAGAAGTTAAATCTGTTAAACAGACAAACAATAAACTTAATACTTAAACATCTCATATTATCAACTAGCTACTCGCCCCAGCTTCACACAGCATCTTGAATATATTATGCATATATTATACACATAAACCTTCCTCTTGAATCACTCTATCAATTAAAATAAACCGCATCAAAATCCGTTGCGTACTTTTAAAGATCTAAGCATACATAGGGACAGCGGTAAGCAACTTTGTTTTATACTATGTAATGATTATGTACCAAAGAAGCTACCTAACAGAATGGTCTCATATCACGTTCGTTTACTCAACCTTTTCCTAATTTATGACCTAGAAAGGTACAACGATCAGCGTCTGATCATTACCTAATCTCGTCGATCGATCAATCTTTACTCCAACCAATTTACCCTATCAACTGCCTCTACAACCTACAACATACGATCTCCCTGAGTAATTGAAAATGGCAACTGATCTCAGTACGCATATTTAATCAGCTCTTGAAAATTAATTACAGGTATATTTAAGGGGATCACTTGGAAAAGACGACATCATGTAAATGCTTAACTGGCAAAATCGCTGACGTACATCGTTTGATTCTACGCGTTTTAAACAGGATGGTGAAGGTAGGCATCAAATAGATAGATAGATATACACTTTATTGTAGGTACACCATAAACAAAACTTGGTACATAAGGACACTTAAAAATACTACGGTGTTACAATGGGCGGTCTTATCGCTAAAAGCGATTTTTTAAAGACAACCTTTGGATGGATTTGACAGAGGAGAAAGATACACGGGTAGTTCGTGGCGTACTATTTACATATATACAATACATAACTAATTAAATTCATATACTACAAAAATAATATATACGTATGTATATATATATATATATATATAAATACATAATATATATATATATATATGAAAGCAGAGAAATATGTACCTAATGTCGTTCAAGAGGAGAGGTAGTGTTCCTTGACCATATTTTTAAAAATTGTCAAAGTTTGGGCCTTTCCTGTCTTCAAATATTGAATTATTAATTAAAAATACATAAGTAAATAATATATATACATATAATATTTATTTATTTCTCCTCACAATACAAGTTATAAAAGTTACAATTTGTAAGTTAGGTGTATGTAAGGAGCTGGTGTCCATTATAGGTGAATAGGTATTCACCTATAATGGACACCAGCCAGGTGATCTGTAACACAGGTGTGTTACAGATCACCTGGCCCCCATGGTAATCAGGACTATAGGAGGTGTACTCATCATCATCATCATCAGCCTTTTAATGTTCCCACTACAGGGACACAGGCCTCCTCTCTCTAGGAGGTAGGAGGTGTACTATTACAATAAAAATAAATATATATATTTTGTTTGTTACAAATACACCCAAAAAGTAAAAACCAATAGACTCGTTATAAAAAATGTTTCACTAATCGAATGCCACTTTATAAAGTCGGCATATTATTATAATTAAGGCGCCTTCGTTTCCTGAAATATCTTTATACTTTTGGTGAAGCCGTAGTCAATAACTAGTGCTTATAGTACACAAGCATTCTCAAAAAACTAAAATTTTCTTGTTCTTTATTCAAGGCTACTAAAAAAAACGTGTGTGTTACCACACACATACTGATTTTGAAACAGAATTGCCTATATGAGCCTCCTCTGAAGAATAATTGTCATCCCAATGGCAATTGAGAGGTCTATCTTCAGGTTTTTCTTTCGTGATCGAATTAGAAATAAAGATATCCGCAGAAACTAATGTTGCTGACGCAGCCTACATAAGAAACCAAAGCCCGAAGAATCGGTAAACATACTTACGTACCACCCGCTTGCCACTTGGCAGTGGACACGTCAAATATCTCGCAGAACAAATGTTCGATGGGAGCGAAAAGTTCTAGAGTGACGACCGTGAGCCCTAAGACATATACCTGGTAAGGGACGCAAGAAGCTATAGATGCGAGACGCACAAAGCAGGTCGTTGGAACGACGCTTAGGTCCTCCTATGTCACCAGTAAAATTAATGCACTTACTGACTCACTCACTGACATTTACTGCTATGATTTCCAAATATTGTGTCGTCATGCATCCCTATTCTATGTAGTCCGACAGGGACCGACCCGTCAAAGTTCGGGAGACATGGTGAATAAAAATAAAAAGGTGAAAGTGAACCAACCAGGCTTTGGAACTAAGGCTAAGAAGGAACGGGGTGGATTTTTAGCCAGTAAAAGTCCGACACTATCTGCCGCTCCGGGAGATGCCTTTTGATGCTTTTTGTCCACCATATAAAAAACCGTTTAGTGTTCCGCAAACTGTGTCTGTTTAAGGTAAATGTAGAAAATGGAAAAAAAATTGGAGTTACACTATAAATGATAAGCATTTTTTAAAAGATTATTAATAAAGAAAATCAAAAATGTCCTTTTGAAAATTAACTGCGTTTAGTTTTAATTTCCAACAATAATTTCTACTCGTTAATCAGTAAGTGTACATATATAAAAAAGTTTTAAATGAAAATCATTTTTTACAGCAAGCTTTTGTAGCGCAGTTTATACCTACACCGTTAAATTTTAGTCGTTTTAATCCCGAAGAGGATCGATTCAGTACATGAAACACTATCGATTGGTAAAGTTAGAATAAAAAAACAAAGTACTTTTTTTAAAACTCGAATTAATTTACGCATGTTCTAAATTGATTTCTTTAAGTAAACGTCAGCTGGGCGAGTTCAATGACCTGTAGGTAGTTAGTACGCAACGACCGACAACTACCTACAAGGTCAATGACTCGTTTACTTAAAGAAATTAATTTCGTAAATGCGTATATCAATAAGAGATTAAGAAAAAAAGTACGTTATTTTTTTATTTTATCTACACAAATCGATAGTGTTTCATGTACTGGATCGACCCTCTTCGGGATTAAAACGACTAAAATTTAATGGTGTATATAATTAATCTAAAAAGCTAAAAACACTTATTATGCTTATAACCGAATTTCTAAGACTCCAATTCCACCTCGATCATCAGACCTTGGTTATTATCTAGCACCAAATTATTTGTCAAGACGAATCGTTCGAGCCCAAACTCGATGGGGTTGTGTCGTTTAACTACTGAGTTCCTATGGCCACCTCCTAGCTATGGCCATCAGATCAGCTCTATAACATAATAATCTTGCATTGTCCAAATCAAAAAAAAAAAAATCTGATTTACCAAATTTTAATCCAAAACCGGGAAATAGATTGAATTTAATTTTCAAGATTTAATCAGAAACATCGGGACAGGCGAAACTAAATAAAAACTTGTAAAAAGGAATGCCCTCGGACAAAGAACTCGATCTATAGATATACAGATCTACAGTTTTCTTCTATATATCTGTTATCTTCATAAGATAACAGGTAGTAGGTATTTTTCCGACGCATATCAACTATTCAGCACGGTACACTAGTATGGCGCGGCACACCCTTTGCAGAATAGTGCCTTAGGTCATTTTATAGCCTTAATTTAGTAGACTATATACGCAATATTAAAACACGCTTAACTTCACAAAGCTATTAACTCCCAAAAGCTGCTTTGATTATACAGAATCTATTAAAATTATCAATATGTTTATGTTAGACATGGAGGTCCTCGGACGGTTCTGGGGGCTGAGACAAAGTCTCATTCTCACTAACGATAACGAAATTCGAAACTCCGAAATGTATGGAACTGACATATGCCTTCGAAAAGTCACGTGGTGAAACGTTTTCGATTCGCTAATTGTTATTAGTTGTTTATACGTCAAATTTGACGTTTTAATTCGATAACCATAGCCAAGAAGTTGTTATTTTATTGAACCAACACTTCGACTTATCGATATGTTAGTCGATATCACTTTGTCTACCATTTTGTGGTTGACATCGTTAAGGCGAAATCGAACTTAGAAATGGATTCGATACGGAGCGATTGCCACTTGTCTAGGGCCCCTGATCTTCAGTTGTTCAGCGTTTGTGCGGCGTCTCTCCACAGACCATGTCCCACCTTCCTTCCTGCATCACGAGCCCTTTACCCTTCACATAGGGCCTGGAACCTAATGACAACATCGGTGGCCCGGACATAGAATACTGAGCTAGGCAAGGAATTTAACTGGTTTTACCATTGACAGGTGAAGAAGATTATGTAAGCAATTCTAATATGGGCACTGGCAGTATAGAAAATGGGGTAGAGAGGTCCTACGATGGAGATCCAGACCTGACTATACACCTGCCCTGCAGCCGGGATATTGCGCGCTGTCGACTGGGGCTGGGTATAGACTACTATCGACTCAACAGCGAACTACCCACCATCCACGAGTCCATATTTATAGCCCCTTAGCAGAAAGAGGCGACCCGTTAATCCCTTACAACCCGCTCCAGGCTGGGTGCCAGACTTTGAAAACGCTCGAGTTAAGAATTCCAAGAATAAATCTTCTGTTTCAAACCTTTTTATCATTAAACTTATCTATCACTACATTTATAGCATTCTAAAAGATACAGTAAATTGGAAAAAGAAATAGATTCACGTTTACGATAAAATAAAAATAGGATTCCTTAAGAGTTTTTTTTATTTAGAATAAAAAGTTTAAGTACAAAATAAAAATTTTGCTACACCGTCAATCGCAACGGCAAATCAATATTGAAAGACTGAGATGAACTATTTTTTTCTCCACCAAACCTCTATCCGAATAAATTCAATTTCGCAAAGGTTTATGAAGTTACTCCACTAATAAAGTATTGAAGTAGAAAAAAGTTATTTTTTTATAGGTTTAAATATCTTTCCTATACCGCACTGAAATACTTATCATTACATTATTTGTCAGAGGTTTTGTTTTTTATTTATGTGGTTCTTTTTCTCATGAAAAAGAAGTCCTGAATGACTTTGGCACACAATGTTTCAGGACTAGGCTAAGAAATATATTTTCTCGGACTAGTTATGTGGCCAAAAGACTGGCGGTATTACTTGTAGATCTAGCCACGCTTAACTTCTGTAGACACAAGATAATATCGCAAAAAAAAATACTAGCAATGTCATTATGACATTTCTAATTAAATATAATTTTTGGCTTCAGAAACCTAATTAATTAATAATTATTTGAGTGGAAAATTACAATAATTATTTGAATAGTGCCTTTACTTATTTTAATGGGAAATCATCAAAAAACTTCGCTTTGACCCTGCTAGACACCTACAGTTACTGACAACTCCTTGAGGCGCACGCGAGAACAGTGCGTGCCGTAGATAACTTGGGCTATGTCCGGACGGTTACCAAATGGGTGGACAGCGAGCTACCCATTGCTCGCCGTCCGCAATCCCGCGCTCCCATTGGGGTAGAACGAAAGGCTGTGTCAGACTTTACTAACTAAAAACCAACCGGCTTAATTCATCTGCCCATTAGATGCCCATGATGAGAGTGCAGTTATTCTTTCGAACAACACCCCAGATCGGCTTTTCTTGCCTAGGTTATTAACATACCCATTTTTTTAATGCAAACTAGAAGAGTACAATTGGTCAATGTATTTTTATCCCTTTTGTTGATAGACTCGCGCTTGGCCACTGTCTGTCACTGTCACCATCCAATGATAAGCGATAATGAGGTCGACGACGAAGCACGCTTGCCTGGAAGTAACCTATTTATTATATTATTTATTTCATTTTCGAACAGATGGTTGGATTGTGTGAAACTGTGGTATAAAAGGAGTAGTTAATGATAGCGCGATGGATGACAGGAGATAATAGAAGAAAAAAATGTACTGCGCCGACCCCAAATAATGCTGGACAGATTTGGGCCTTGGTCCGGAGCAAAGAGGGGTGCTAGGCGGTCGCCTCCTTCTGAGAAGCAGTAATGCTGATAAAGAGCAGGCCGACCGCATAAGGCAACGGCGCTCACGCTTCGGGATTAGAAGGCGCGGGCTTGCGGATGGCGAGCAATGGGTAGCTCGCTATCCGGTCGTCTGGTAATATTCCGGACCAAGCCCAAGTCGTCGATGTCGCTCTCTGTTCCCGCGCGCCTCTAGGAGTTTTCAGCAAAACCCTAGGGACTCTGCAAAAGGGTCGAATCCTACTGGGGCCCAGGGTCTCTTTCTGAAAGGAAGGCCCCCTGTGCGCAAGGCAAGGAAAGAACTGGGTGGGGTGTTTAGTCAGTAAGAGTGTGACACTTTTTCCCGCTCCGCTCAACAGCGGGATTCGTCATTGGATGATTTTTGCCCAACCATAAGAAAGGGCAGGAAGATGTTATTGATGATGATGGCATTTTCGAAAATGAAAGTGGACATTTAGGCTGTAAATGCTAGAATAGCTCGCCTAGCTGGCAAATAAACCGAAATATCGACGTTTCATCCGTTAGAGTAACCCTTACTCCTATCACGATTGAGGCAATTAAATTGAGTGCTGCGCAGTAAGCGTTAGATTCAGAGATACTACTGTTATTTGTTCTGGACCTGGATGTTTTTAGGTACAATAGGTAGTTGTTTATTTGGATTAAAAACAAAATACACAGGAAAGCGGAGGACTAAATAGGACCGGTAATTGTGGCGGTGCTTGGGAGAGGCCCCTGTCCATCTGGATGTCTTTCGGCTAAAACGATGATGACGATGACACAGGTAAAGCAAAGTCAAAACTGTGGAGCAGCTGATCTATCAACTGCTGACTAGTAAGAAGGATGACAGACTATTATAATAATGAATTCTTAAATATTAGTTTAAGGGAAATTTTTAAGTGCACCTCTATTGAGAAATTTAAATATAAATAGTTTAATTAAAATAGTTTTGTGGTAGGTAAAAATCATCGAATGACGAATCCCGCTCTTAAGCGGAGCAGGAAACAGTGTCAGACTCTTACTGACTAAACCACCTATTACATTCCTCCCTTGCTAGAGCCCCGGTGTAACGGCTCCATGACTTAAATAATCGTTAGGAAAAGATATATAAAATAGCAGGAGAGCAATGATGGCCGAGTGGTATAGGCCCCGATTTATGAAGTCGCAGGTACTTTTCCTACTTTATTTCATCATCACTACTCTCAAATTACCTAGAACCAAAAATTCGAAGACATGTGAACGCACTTGGCCCGCGTGGTCGTGGAAGGCTTGAGTCCCTGAAGTGGGAACCATTATGAGGCTTATGGTATGCTGTTACGCTATATAAAAAATGGTTGCCTGTAAAGTCGGTATACGGGCGAAAGTTTTACGTGACAACGACTTTGAGTGGTAAAATAATTTTAATGAAACTCTCTCTCTCTCGCTCTGTCTCTCTCGCTCTTAGGCGGGCTAACTGTGCTCGAGTGGAAGGGACGCGTGCCTTTCACTTTTTATGTCTGTCTCTCTCGCTCTTAGGCGGGCTAACCATGCCCGAGTGGAAGGGACGCGTGCCTCTCACTCGCTCTCATTGTGAGCGCATAACGTGAGCGCAGCGTAAAGCAGTTTCTTGAAGTGTCACCCGGCAAACCAATTTATAAGACGTTGTCACGTCAAAAATAATTATTGTAAGTTACTAATAAGTGCCCTGTGTGTTTACGAGTCTCGGTGTGAGTGTAATGTGTGTGCATGTTGTTATAGGTATGACAAGTTTTTCAATTTATCTAATAGAAAGGTTAAAACCATAAGGCTAGCTTTTTCTTGAACCTATCAAGTGATATCGTGCCTAATAGTATAACTGACCCGATCAATTAATGTTTGAAATATAGGAACGATTTATATGGGAAAATAAAATTTTCTTATTTCGTATTTTCCTCGCAATTTATCCATATAATTCACTTTCTAAAACTTCTCTAGACCTCTACGAATCTTTCAAAACCGATATCAGCCAATTTGGTTCAGTCGATCGGAAGTGATTCGAGTAACAACATAGTTTACGGCGGCTCATTTTTTTTAATATATATATATACTAGCGACCCTCCCCAGCTTCGCACGGGTACTGATATTGAATATACCATGCATGTATTATACACAAAAACCTTCCTCTTGAATCACTCTATCTACTAAAATAAACCGCATCAAAATCCGTGGCGTACTTTTAAAGATCTAAGCATACATAGGGACGAAGCAACTTTGTTTTATACTATGTAATGATGATATATGTATAGGTAGATAGAATTAGAAGAAGAAGATTCCAAAATAAATAACGTAAAAGACCAATTAAAATTCTTATTAGAATCATTTTCGATATCTACGCAGACGAAGTCGCGGGCAAAACCAAGTCTTGTTAAATAACTTTTAGCTCAAATGGACAAAATGGCGACGTGAAGCTGCAGTAAAACGTGGCTTTATATCGCAAATACAGTTAAAACGACGTCTGCTGGCATATTTATCTGGTTTAAAGTTTTAATATTTTTTTAGCACAGGGTAAAAATAATCCAATGACAACTCCTGCCCTAGGATAGAGCAGGAGATAGTGTCAGACTTTTACTGACTAAAAAACCCACCCCATTCCTACGTTGCCTTTTATACCAGGGCCGAGTCTTCATATCAGAAGCGAACCATCGATTCCAGTAGGCTTCGACCCTTCTGCAGGGTACCTATAATTTGTTGCCAACACCTTGAGGCTCGTGGACTTGGGCTTGGTCCGAATGCAAGCAATGTGTAGCCCTGTAGCAATGTGTAGCAATGTGTGTAATATGTAGCTCGCCGTCCGATAGGACGGCGAGCTACACATTGCTCGCCAAACATATAATCAATAATAAAAAATATATATTATAGAGTACGTGCGATGCAATGGCGGATTGAAACAAAAGTCACTAAGTCAGTGATTTTTGGAAGATAACAAAGATGCGTAGCTCGGCGGTAATTGGTCGATGGCATGCGTAGGCGACCAATCGCTGTGAGGTGATATCTGAACAACTATAATGTCTCGCAAGTACCGCAAAACCTCATCTTCGCTTAGCACTTTACCCTTGCTTCTCAGAGTGTAACCGCACACGTACCTCGCTACCTATCCTCACATATTACTGTAGAAACCACACCCTTTCGAATAATGCCCAATGAAGTTCTACATCGATTTTAAACTGCGTCTATATTTGTTTTCATCAGAAATATCTTCGGGTGCATGAATGTTGTTTTATCATAGTCCTTGCCTCTCGTAGCGGCTAGAGGTCAAGTACGTCATGAAAATACGAAGTTGTAGATAAAGCTATTGTTTGTACAAAATTAACTTGACTCCCAAGTGTTGTTTTGATTACATTAAAGCTTAAAGCCCGAATCCCTTTCACGGAGTTAAGTTAAAATATTCCTCAAGTTTACACTCTAAATGCTCACATTGTCTCTACTTGATTATTCTGGAATGGCCGAACTAATTAGTAAGCGTGTCTGTGATTTTCAACAAAATATTGCGAAAATATGATCTGAAGGTATAAGCATTGATATTTTATTTCTACTACATAGTATCATGGTAATTCGTAGAGAAAGAAAAAAATATTTTTATTTATATTCATCAACATCACCATTTTATCCGAATGTCATGAATTAGCTGGAGAGAGGCTTCTCCGAAGTGTCGTAACAAGAACTAACCCTAAGCCGTGGACGTTTAGGACCAGTTCTTGTTACGACATGATCGGTGAGTCTAAAAAAAAATTCATGTCCCAGTGTTTGTGGTCGAACTCCTCCGAAACGGCTTGACACTTTTTTATCATGTTTTCTAAGTACCTGTAATTTCTGCCTGAACACTTTAGTTTTCGTTTTCGTTTCGCCCTTTGAAGTTTTCGTTTCGAGTGCTAGCAAAAATGAACTTAGCGGTGGTCAGGCGGAAGTAATAATCTATATATATAAAAGGAGAAACTGACTGACTGACATATAAACGCACAGCTGAAACTACTGGGACTAGGAACGTGAAATTTTACACAAGGCTTCCTTTTATGACGTAGGCGAACACTAAGAAAGGATTTTCTAAAATTCATCCTCTAAGTCTAAAGGGTTGAAACAGGTGTCGAAAGTTTGTACGAAAACCTATTTTCACGCAGGTGAAGCCGCTGGCGAAAGCTACTAAATAATAATAAGTTTTTGATGCTGCATTGTTTGATCTTAAATTAGGTGTTTTGCTATTTTTTATACCCTTAAGTGAAAATTGTCTACCGTGCCGTGGGCAAATTGGCTGGCCGCAGTTAATTAAACATTATATGACAACTGTAAAAAAAGAAAGAAAGAAAATAATTTTCCCAAAATAGACACACGAAATGCAACAAAAATGTCAGCCATATATAAACCGGTGTTACTGTATTGCACCATAAACATTAGGCAGAACACAGTTGCCTTAGTCCTAGAGAAATGTGATTTATTGTCTGCAGCACTTCATGATCATCATTACATAGTATAAAACAAAGTTGCTTACCCCTACGCATGCTTAGATCTTTAAAACTACGCAACGGATTTTGATGCAGCTTTTTTTAATAGATAGAATGATTCAAGAGGAAGGTTTATGTGCATAATATATTCAATATCAGTACCCGTGCGAAGCTGGGGCAGGTCGCTAGTGTCACATATATTAGTTTTTCCTCTATGGCACCATACTTGAACCAAAAGGATCTGTACTCCTTCTTTGAATTACCTCTTTCTTAGAAACCTTTTCACATACTTCGTAGAAAATTATTATCATCTAGCTAGTTATCTCGTGTACGCAAGCATATGAAGTTTTTAATTACAAGATTGCTAACTTGAAAGTTTATGGCAAGAGACAGCTCACTAGACGCTAACAAATGGAAATAAGGACATGTATAGACTATATGAATCTAGCATCGATTTTACTCACGCAATATAATTTGACGATAATATTGCTTAAAGATTTTCAATACCAGAATAGGTGATGAGTTAAAAATAATGTTTTCAACACTCCTTCTCGAAATGAGTATTTTTGCTCTTCGATATCTGAGTGCAAAAGCGGTTTAATCATCTAAACTAAAGGTCTCCGATACCGTAATTAGTAAGTACGAAACCCTCAATGTGCGAATGCATCTCGCACTTGCTCCGCATTTTTTAATTTGCTTTGCGCGCGCCATTTTCTTTTCACATATTGTAAAAAGCACGCGGTTAAATAAACTTTGCACTCTTGTTCAAAAAATAACTGTTACCCAATCGTCTTTGTATGTTTAACGTGATTGCAAATTTTTCATATTGGATTTTCAAGTGGACGTCAATAGCAATATCTGAAACCATGACAAATAGTGAAAAGCTCGCTCGAGCTTGATTTTGATGAAACTGTATGATTGGATTTTGTAATAGAAAAACGGTACAAATATTCTCAACTAGGTTTTCCTAGTGTGTGCTCCCGCGAAAAAGTGTTTCTTTATACGAACTTAGAACCGCTTTTTCATACGAGTACCGTTAAGAGGTAAGGATGTTTCTTATATCCTGCGGATTTCACACATGCGGGATTACTCTGCATGCGGAGCTGCTGGCACCATGCGTAGTCCACGCATTACAATATATACTTTTATAAAAAGGACATTTGCTTTTCATTTATTTCATTTATGCGGAGCAATCCAAAAAAATAAAAAAAACCTAAACTTTGTTTTTTATTTATTGTTTTTTTACATCATAAAAGGAACCTCTGGATATTTTTCAGCATTCTAGGTCCAAAAGCTTGGGCTTAACGTTGATGAAGCATGACTGTGATTTTTATACAATTATACAGATTAACGAAGAATCGCAACGGTATATTTTGTAAACATGACACACGTATACATGATTCGATGAAATTTCTGGAAAATAATAAAGTGTAAACCCGTCTTTATAGTTAAATGAAAACAAACAACCTTCCGTAGAGAGAAATAGACATGTGTATAGATTGAGTTAATGAGTGCAACGTGCCGCCCCGCCAATAGTTCCCATCCTATGGCCAGGGCCACCACACCCGTGCCAGGTGATGGGCGGGCCCACGACCAGCCGAGGCCCCAAGGCTAGCCACAGGTGAATCAAACCACCATTAGTTTTCCTATATTCAACCACTTCATTACGCATTAATATATTATTCTACTATGCGGCTTATAAGAGCCGTAACACTGTCGTAAACAGTGGCGTTTTTTCTTTTTTTTATTATTAGCTTGCAATGTAACTATGTATGTTCGGTTCAAATTTTGCAACTCCATTTTGAAGCAGATATCTCCAACCGATTGAGCTGCAATTTTGCATGCAGGTGTAAATCGCCTGACAATGCAATATTATGATGACATGGAGCTGATCTGATAATGGAATCGCGAGGTAGCCATAGGAACTCTGTAATTAAACGGTACAACCACGTCGAGTTTGGGCTCGTGTGAATTGTCTTGACGAGTTTTATTTATATAACTATAGACCATCGCTATAACAGCTTGTTATGAAAAAAAAATTCATTGATAACTTGTTGGTATTGCTTCCAAGTAATTGGTTGATTGTTAGAGATTTTTTTTTTGGTAAGTAAAAATCATTTAATGACATCTTCGCGCCCTTGGTTGGGACGTAAGATAGTGTCAGTCTTTCATAGGCTAAAAAACTTCTGTTCCTTATTTGACTGTGCTTATTTGTCATAACAAGGCCCCGCGTGTAAGATTATCTCATTACCCCATGGCTCCAGTAGGCTTCGACCCAGCTGGGGCTCTACGGTTTACTGACAACTCCTTGAGGCGCGCGTCCTAACTGTGATGGGATCGGTCTCGAACTTAACCAGATGCAGTAGGATACAATATTACATGGAGCGACTGACAATGAGCAGAGCACATTGTCTGTTTAATAGAAGGTTGATGCGCCCGTCAGGTTCAGGACGACGATGGGAGAAATCCGACGAGTTAGAGTGAAAACCTATAGTAAGGGTCACGCTAATGAAGATGTACGAAAGTGATTGTTGTGGTGACACTTGAGAGTGGTATATGTCCGACAGTTGACGTCTTTCAGGTGAAATGATTATAATGACGATCCAAAGTTTTAATGAAGAAACCTTCTATTACGTGGGCGAAATCAATAGCAGAAACTTTTTCTTTTTTACAAGCTTTTTATTAACTTGCAATGTAACTATATATGTTCAGCTCAAATCTTGCAACTCAATTTTGAAGCAGATATATTCAACCGATTGAGCTGAAATTTAACATGCATGTGTCAATCAGATGACAATGCAAAATGATTATGTCATGGAGTTGATCTGATAATGGAACCGGGAGATGCCTATAGGAACTCTGTAATTAAACGGCACAACCACGTCGAGTTTGAGCTCGTGTGAATCGTCTTGGCATGTTTTGATTATATAAGTATAAACCAAGGCTATAAAAGCTTGTTATTAAAAAAAATATTTTTACTGAAAACTTGTTTTAAAAAAATACGTCTTTCAAACTTCATGTTTGTTGACAGGCCGTGTTGTCATTACATAGTATAAAACAATCGCTGTCCTTATGTATGCTTAGTTAAAACTTCACACTAGTTATTATTCATGCAAACATTTTCATTACATTCAATACAATTTTATTTTATTTTATTCAATTAATCCAATTCAATTGAGTTCACATTATAAAATTTACTTTTATTAGCTAGTGTGCCTATATAGCTAAAAGAACTAATTGCCTACTATAACCATAATTATGATAAACCCAGTCGAACAAAAGCCTTTACTAAAAAGCCGTCTCATACTCTTAGCCCTTAATTCCACTCTATTATAATAATATCGTCTAATTCCACCAACAAATCATACTTTAGGTAAAACCCTCGATGTACATACTTGACCGTTTTGGACCCCACAAAACTTCAAAGGGTCGAAGTTATAGTCCCTCTTTAATTTATTGGTTTGAATTGTACTTAATATAAATAATATGTTTGTTGTTTGTGTCACAAAAATGGCCATTAAAAATGTAATGTCTAGTGTTTGGGCAAGTTCAATGCATTTATTTCAGGTAAACAATTTACAAGCACTTTTAAATTCTTTTAACTTTTAAAGTCAAGTCAGTCAGTCAGAACAATTACGCTAATTACACATTTCAAAGCCCAGAACTTTATGGAGAAGAATGTCGATCTCTTTGGAGAAGAATGTCCAAATGACACTCCATGGACTCTTCCAAAGAAGCCAGAAGCCGAGTTAGTACCATGGAGATTCTTGACGGTTCTTCTCTATAGGAAAGGACCAATCTGAAAATTGCGCTAGCTTTCTAACGATTTGTAAGTGCCCTTTTAGGGCTATGTGAATTATAATGATTTTGAGTTTGCGTTTGTATGTACTGAGTTAGATTTTTAAGTTTATCAATGTCAAAGAAAATTATTTTTAACCTCCCTATATTATTATTCTATTTATTTTATTCTAATACATGTTTTTTTATGGTAGGTGAAAATCATCGAATGACGAAACCCGCTCTTGGGCGGAGCGGGAGACCAGTGTCAGACTCTTACTGACTAAAAAACCTACCCCGTACCTTCCTTGCCTTATTCCTAGAGTCGAGGTAACAGTTTGCACCACCCTAGGCTCCTATTCTAATACATACTTTATACATTTCCCTTAAAAAAAAAAACATTTACAAACAAAAAAAAATGGTTTCGGAAGCTAGGTCCAAGCTACCGGTGGTTAGGGCTTCAGAGAAAGGAACCTCCTCACAATACGAGCCGTGTCGAATACTGCTAAGTTATCATTATTTTTTATTCCACGATATTTTAGTACTCATGGTATTTTAATCTAATATATTTATTACAAAATAATGTCCAACTGACAACCACGCTTTAATAAGTACGTATGTTAAACTGCGGATATTGCCGCGGGTAGCGGAGATGAGAACGTTGAGATGGATGTGTGGTGTGACGAGAATGTACAAAGTAAGAAATAACTATATTAGATTTAGTTTGAAAGTGTCACTAGTTACTAAAAAGTTAAAAGGTAAAAAAAGTCTTGGTTTTTTATGTGATCACCAATGGCGCGTTCTGTTTCCGTGCGCCTCAAGGAGTTGTCAGCAAGCGTAAAGGACCGTCAGGTCCGAAGCCTGGGGCTGGAGCAGGGGGCTATGAACCAGCTTCTGAAAGGAAGGTCCAGCCCCGGTATGAAGGGCTAAGAAAGAAAGGGTATTTCGAACAAAAAAAAAAGATAGAAAGGGGTGGGCGTTTTAGTCAGTTAAAATCTGACGCTGTCCCACTCCACCCAATGGCTGGAGATGCCATTACATGATTTTCACCTACCGCAAAAAAAATGTCAAGACGAAGAATGAAACACTTGTACTAAGGTATATCCCTTTGACTTAGAATTTATCATGAAACAAGGTCCCACGGAATAAAGAAAAAACTGTCGATTAGAGAAGATTTTTTTTTTCAATTTAGAAAAATCCTATTTTTATAGTAAGTTTGTACAGAACTTTACCCAGTTTCTTTTTTAACCCGAATTATTGTTTATGTTTTTTAAAATATTTTAATCTACCATCAGTTCAAACCATCCAAACAGGTCCTGATGAAAGACTATTTACAGCGCGTATCTAATTTAAACATTTTTATGGTTAATAAAACCGAAAAACTCAACTTTTGACGTAATACGGAAATTGTAAACACAAACTTATATCTAGTATAGCATAGCATAGCAAAGCATTCAGCCTTATAATGTTAGGACTGCTAGGACTCAAGCCTCCTCTCTAGGAGAGGGAATGGGCCGTAGTCCACCACGCAGGCCCAGTGCGGTTTGATGGATACCCCAAATCTCTTCTAATTTTTGGTATTGAGAACAGTAGTGATAAAATAAATTATACAAAGTAATGCACCCGGCTGGGTTTGAACCCGCGACCTACAACTAGTAAGTTAGAGCGTTTACCACCACTGCTCATTCTATATCTAGTAGCTGTACCAAATAACACTATTTGAATAAGCACTGCCTACAGCCAAAATACAACAAAATGCCTGGATTACAATAAAAAACGTTGGCTAATTAGTACATTTTTTTAATCCGGCTGGTTGGGACGGACTTTTTATGAACTACTCTTTATTCAGTATTTCCAGCGCTCAATGACCTAGCCAAGACAAATGACCAAACTGCTGAAATTATTAAAGACTGAACCGAAGTCTTAGAATAAATATAGATAACTAGCTTTTTCCTGCGGCTTTACTCCCAGCAACAGAAAAATGTGATAAATGAAGAACCGCTCGACCGATTTTGTGTAAACTTCACATAAGCCATCTACTAAATAGTCCGAAAAAAGCCTAAATATTGGCTGGGAGAGGTGAGCCCGTTCTTGAGTTATAAATTTACAACGAAAAGTGACATAGATTTTTATATATAGGTATTGATTCTCCTTTCATTTAGTCCATCCTAAGGTTTTCTATCAGAAATTGCCCTGTGCAATAAGACCGCCCATTGTACACTTAGTTTTTATATTTGTATATGCTGTCCACATTGAGGTGTACAATAAAGCTATATAAATAAATAAATTATGCATTATCCTCTTCTTTTCAGCTTTTAAACATCTAACCTGGGACCATTTTTTTTTTTATGGTAGGTAAAAATCATCCAATGACGAATCCCGCTCTTGGGTGGAGCGGAAAACAAGTGTCAGACTCTTACTGACTAAACAACCTACTCCGTTCCTACATCGCCATACATACCAGGGCCAGAGCCTTCCTTTTCAGACGCAAACCCTTGGCCCTAATTGGCTTCTACCCTTCTGCAGGCAACCTGGGACCGTTTCGTTTTTCGTGGGGAAATGATTTGAGTCTTAGACTTTTACTGACAAGTGCGACTAGTGTTCCTACAGTTACCCTATGCGTTCCAGCTCCACAGTAACTTGTTCAAACAATCCCTTGTCCCTCACCAAGTTATCCGGCCACCTTTTGAATGACCTTCCTACACTGCACCTTCATTTCGTGGTCACAGCGAGCGGTCGAGAACCTTTCTGCCTCGTCATTCATTTAAATAGTAGTATAATGACGTCAAAATGGTGAAGGAAAACATCGTGAGGAAACCGGCATGTCCTAGAACCAAAAATTCGAAAGCATGTGACATTCACCAATCCGCACTGGGCCCGCGTGGTGGATTATGGCCCATTCCCTCTCCTAGAGAGGATGTCTGTGTCCCAGTAGTGGGAATATTGAAAGGCTGATGATGATGATAATGACGTAGTCACGAACACAAAACCGAAATATGATGACGTATCTTCATACACAAAAATGCTTGTTGTGATTCTTCAATTTAGAATGAGTCTAATATTTTTGAATCAAGTAGTAAACTTGATTTAAAATTAATGATTTTTCTATTTATTCCATTGTTGAATTGTGACATGTATGTAGGTATAATCCACCTGACTTTTTTACCTATGACTACTGTTATTGCTGTTATATACTTGACTTGCTGTTATGAAAACAATATACTAGACTAAGACTAGCTTGAAAATAGGTTTTTGCATTAACTTTGGACACGCGTTTCATCCCTTTAGGGGGTGAATTTTAGCAAAATTTCGCTTTCTAAGTCACAATAGTTTCGGCTGTGCGTTGATATGTCAGTGAGTCAGTTTCTCCTTTTAAATATAGATTAATCTTGTTGAATATTGTTGTTTGGTTTATCAGAATCTTCGTAGGAACGAAATTATAAAATTATTTAATAAAGGTTATTACGTAAAACGCCCACACTGTCCCCACCCATCAACTATTCGAAACAGGTGTCATTTGAAGCTGCTATTGCAATAGAGTTTTTTTTATGGCTACCATACCTGAAAATTACGGGGTGGATATTTTAATAAAACTCATCAATGTACGATTCTAAAAAAATATTTGACAAAAGGCATTGCGTAAAACTGTCCCAAAAATGACAAAAAACCCACAAATGACACCTGTTTCTGTCTGTTGTGCCAACGGATTGAAACAGGTGTCATTCCAAGCGTCTAGTTGAATGGAGATTTTGTTTTATTATGGTGTCATATCTCAAAAGTACGGGATATAAGTTTTATAAAATATTTTTATTTTAACCTAAGTTGTTTACTGAGCTTTTTAAACGAACTTGTTGACACAGCTTGACCCAAAGGCTGGCTTTTACTTTGGGCAGAGAATAAGCATTGAAATAACAGCGTGACTGGCAATGCCGCCAGCCTTTTCTTGGGCACTTTACCAGTCGACAGTGATGCGGAAGAGTGTTTTGACGCCTTATTAGATTAAGTACTTTTATTTAAATTCACAAGGTTTTTTTTTAATTTATGTGTGTATGAAGTTTTGAGGTTAATTTATTATTTGTTCCTATTGTAAAATAAATAAAAGTCATACCTCATCTAACTTGAACTAAATGAACAGAGCATAAAATATGACTTCATAAATAAGGAAAAAGAAACACATTATTTTCTACAAGTTATTTTGTTAATTAAGTAAATACTCCATGTATTTTAACAAAAAAATCAACTGTTTTGTTTTTTGTAGATAGGAATGAAAAACTGAAAAACCCCATGTCTGTTGGAGAGTACAAATCTGTCATCCTCCTTTTTACACCTTACTACAATTTATACCTTTTATACCTACGTATATTTAATTACGTAGTTTTATACCTAAACGAAACACCTTTTTATACTTAAGTATAAAAAAAGGCGTATGAACTTAATGCCCTAGACTTTCTCTTCCAGCCCACCTTTCGCAAATAAAAGTATTGATTGATTGACTGCGATTAATATCAAGAGATCAACCTTAACCCAACTAATTATTTCAATTATACGTTCAACGTATTACCTTAATTATTCAACTGGAAAGAGTTCCGCTTTTGTTCTCTCCGCAGTAAGCTTGCACATTTATATTAATTAGTGGGAACATTGTATTCCGAATAAATTGTAACATCATGAGGAAACTTTAGTGGATTATATTTGACCAATCTGTAAACTAGCTTTTGAAGAACTAGATCACATAAATAGAAATAAATCCCATAAAAACTGTCCATTATATTTCAAAAATCCTAAAGATGTGATCAACTATGCAACCGCCTTTCGAAATGCTGTCACCGTACCGCCAATCATTGGTGTTTCTGTTTGTGTTTATTTTTATAATATGTACAACAAATAGGACTAAAAATAAATATTTTCCTGAATACAGCATCAAAATCGGTTATTAAATGAAACAGTAATTAGCATTTCAAATATTGACTTGGGAAAAAGTGGGCGCGTGTGAAAACCTCTCGCTATCTCTTTTGCACACACAGAACCTAATGCCAGATAATTATGTTACATTTTAGTATGTGTATCTTTATTCTATATTATTATATTACATACGAGATAACTAACTTAAGAAACCACCATATTGGAAAGGTTTCTAACTTAATTTAAAATGAAAGTTGGAAATAATACTTCCTATTATGATTTTGTATACAATTATTTTTGATGTATATAAATAAAATATAAAGCTTTTTATCTCTTGACGATTAAATTATTACAATGGCTTTGATGATGATAGTAAAAAATAGGATATGAAAATAAAATTATTATTTTGAAAACCTATTTATTACTGTCGTCATTACCATTTAATATTGATAAATTCAAAATTAATTGCATGCATCTATACCTACGTATTTAATTTTATTTTTATTTGATATTATCTATTTTACAGTCATATTGTTTTCATTTTACTTAAAGCGAACATTTGAGATTAAAACAATAAAAAAAAGAATGGAGAGTAAATTATTTATTTTCTGGTCTATGTGCACAATTGAAGCTTAGTAATCATTGGGACATTAACAATAATTTTCAAATAAATAAATTATTAACATTTGCCCTTTTAAAGCCACCCATATAATAAACAACAAGATGTTTCAAAGATTAACGGACCGAGAAAGGACAAAGGGAACGTCGGGGGTAGTGGCGTTTGAGAGTTCGTTTTCAGCACCAATATTTTCGTTTCAGAGCACTAAACCCATTATTATTGAGCACCACTTTAGCAAAAAATGTTGACCTTACTAATCTTCGCAGGTCGGAAATTAGCACGCTTGGCCTTTTTGCGGAATCGGTAAGGGATGAGGGGGTAATACACAGGGTAATAGCATTTGAGCGGACAAAGCGAAAATGTTACGGCTCTACCCGAGAGCGGCCATATCAGTATATATACGTATGCTTATCTTCTGGGACTGACTTTAAAAGCTGCAGTAACGTTATACGTAACTATTAAGCAAATTTAAATTTTATGTCTTGCATACTTTTTCTGGAGAACTGGCATATGCAAGACAGTAATAAACTAAGACCTAAACGCGAAATCACCACCAGTACAAACTAATTAACTTCAACGAAGTAGAAAAACTTCCTATTTCAATTTATTATCGTAAATAGAATAGGTTAAGTAAGGGTAGGTGTATACCAGACAGTAATATGGACGATGACCTAAACGCGAACCCCAGAACTAATTGATTTCAAAAGATTAACATGGCAAATAGAAAATCTGTGTATTTCAACCTATATCGTAAATGAAATAAGGAAGGCTTAAAGGCTAAGTCTTTTTGTTTTGAAGGAAACTTCCTCTACTCCAATCAGATTACTGAAAAAACTTTACTGATATCAATAAATAACAAACCATAAGTGTCAATTTGATTGAGTCGAGTGAAGGAAATGACTCAGAAAATATGAAGACTACAGGAAAAAGAATGACTGTATTTTTTGTGAAACTGATTTTTTGTGCTATCTCTTGACTTTTTGATTTATGTATTGTATTCAGTAATCAGAATTGGATAGAAGCGTGATAAAAAAGCTTTTAGTTCAGCCAACGCAAGAAATTGATTGTTAACGCGGTCAATTGAAAACTGGCATGTGCGGATGAAAAACCACGATCGTTATAAAATTTAATAAATTTTTGTCATTAATTGATTTTCGCGAGAAGTCTTTATTTGGGTTATTTTTAGGGCTTCAGATACATTAAGTGTATTTTTACATTCATGAAGAAATACTCATATAACTTTTTCTGAACTAAAACTCGTTGGTTCTAATAATTATTAAGCAACAATTGTCTTTGAACTAACAATTTTCTTAGATTTGTACTGAAGAAAACGTTAACTTATCTCATTCTTTTATTCTACGGATCAAATTTAAGACTCAAATGATTTACAGCAAAGTGACAAACCTATCCTAATACAGAAAATTAACATTTAACTTATCTAATGTCAAAGTAAGATTTTAATTTAAAATATATATAATATACATAATTATGCAACACAATGAGTGAATATAGTTTTAATTATTAATAAAACACTGGTGTGTGTTTTTTCTTACCCCTCTGGTAGATCGGCAAATGAAATAATAATAATACCCGGTCAACGATTTTCCAAAATTTTATTATCAAGTTTTTCTCGTGTATATCTAAGAGAAACAATTTGTTGTCCAGTAAATATTTTTTTTAAATTTCAGCCATAATTGAAGCATTGTTTAATTTGAAATAAAAAAAAGTTTAGATCATACAAGAAATAATTTTATATTGCTTTAGCATTTATTATAAAGTCGCTGGGCGTAGCTATGTCATTATTTATTCTGAAACAAGCGCCTTTCTCCTCAAACAAATTGAAAAATGTATTATTTTCTTCTTAAAGTTTGGAACTTGTTGCTACGACGTAGAGTTTAGGTAAGTGAGGAGTCATTGTGAAAAGATTACGAACATACTCTAAATATTTAAAAATTTTACAAAAAAAAGATATAGTATGAGTAATTTATTAGACAATCGCAAGGCAAAGTAGCTAAGCGAAAATAACCCCCTTTTAAAAATATGATATACGAATAAATTTTTAAAACTAACACGAAATAATGTTTCCTTCATTATTTCAGCTACAAAATATTACACAGCAACGTAAAACATTTTGCAGTATAGTTAATTTAATATTTTAATTGAAAATACCAGAGAAAAGTTATAACAAAAGTATGTCAAACATCGGGCAAACAAATTCCGAACTCAACAGTTTTAATAAAGTAAGTTGAAATCTTACCTTCTTTAATAAAGACAGTGATGGACAGACTGCAGCTCGGGAAGAGATTTGAAGATCATAACAGTTACCAAAATTATTTGGTTGTAACGTCTAACTTTGTGAACAATTTAACTTTCATATTAGGCGCGAATTACTCGAGGAAATAGGGAACAGGGATTTTTTTTATGAAGATTTAAAGATGGTAGAGTTCTTATAATTTTTTAATTTATGGAAATTTAATTTAGTTGTTTAGCGGCATCGTACCGCGTGTTCGTACCGCGAGCGTGGTAAGGAGTAGGCTCGGAGCGCGGGACGCGAGCTTTCCTCCCTCGCAGCGGCGGTCGACTGACTGAAATGTTCGTTTCTTTCGGGTTGTGGGATTCGGTAGCTTGTGAACCGCTAGCCTTCCCACTAGTGACGTGCGCACTTCCTCCGCTTAACATCACTTGCCATTTCACCCGACACCTAGCCAACCATATCTTTTGTAACTCCAGCTTTAGTTATGCTGTTTAAATTTTTACGTTCACTCAACTTTATGATCTGCTGAGGAATTTATGACTACGTAGGCTAAGTTTTATTTACCTATTGTTTTTCTGTCGATTGAACTGAATTTCTATGCAATACACAAATTAATCTGATGATTAATGAGTTTTTTAGTTTTCACTATTAAATATCTATAATTTATTTGTAATTTTAATATTTATAGTACAATGTCGTTAAACGATAAAACCGAATGCTTCTGTGTTATCCGAATATTCATTGGAGAAACATAACATAAATTATTCGCTGCAAAGTGAAATTGAATGTAAATGTAACACAACAAACAGGCAGATTTAAATATGTTACGATTCATCGATTTGTATGTGGCACCAACTCAAAAAAATCGTCAGATAATCATGTTTGTATGATAATTGTGGACATATATATATATATATAATTATATAAGTTGTAATTTGACCGACTTTGCACTCTTAGATCCTCTTAACTTACTTAACTTGTAGTTGATTTATTATTGAATTTGAATAATATAGTCTAATAATTCAGTCTCTTGTTCGGATTCATCATCAACATCATCATCAACCTTTTTAATGTTCCCACTGCTGAGATACAGGTCTCTTCTCTAGGAGAAGGAATGGACCATAATCCACGACGCGGGCCCAATGTGGATTGTTGGATGTCACATGTCTTCGAGTTTTTTATTCTAGGACATGCTGGTTTCCTCACGATGTTTTTCTTCACCGTTTTGAGAGCAGTGGTGATGAAATATACTAAACAAAGTAAAGCGCCTGGCTACGTTTGAACCCGCGAACTACAACTCGTAAGTCGAGGTCGACACCACTTGGCCACCACAGCTCACGGATAAGCATAAAGGAAATAAATTCTAAAATAAGTATGTCAATATCTTAACAAAAATAAATATGCCAGTTATTTCAGAATTTAGTCAAATCGATGATCAGATCGTGTCCCATCTCTAAGAGTAATTTACCGCCCTCCTTGTTCTAAATGTTGGGTTCTGTATGTCTCCCCAATACGACTGAGATGTGTCCGCTTTCTAAGAAATCGTGCAAGTACACCTGAAAATCATTTCTTTCATGAGTTTTTCAGAACAAGAAATATATAAAATATGATCAATCTTTATTTAAGACAGGTATTATTAAGTCGACTAGGTTCCAACAAGTATCGTGATTAGTAACAGTTATGTTATTTGAAGATACATTTTAGATACACAAAACTATAAATTTACGTGCCTCGTAAAGTTTTGTTACTACATTTAGGCACATGTTTGTGGTTTTCACTGAATTAATGTATTTTCAGGATGGTTGCGTGGGCAGGACTGTCAATTGGCGGCTGAAACTTTACTTGCAAAGTTCACCAAATCGTAGTTGTAGGCAAGTAAAAAAATACCAGTTATATCCATCGCGTGTCGTAGTATTTGGAATCTGTTATAACCAGCTGAAGCAGTGGCGTGGTTGCCGAAGGGCTAGGAGATCTAAAACTTAACAAGTGAACTTATTGAAATATCGAAAACGTTTTACATTTTAGTCAGTAAATTTCTGACACTAAAGGGCTGAAGAAGTTATTCGGTAATCTTCTACGAAAAAGGGCACCCTATTTTTCTTGCCCCGGGCCCTTAGACACCCAGCTACGCCGCTGGGCCGAAGTTGGGTGTCATCTGATTATAGGTAGATATGCCTTATTCGTGACGTCAAACACGACACCCGCGTTTTACGGACGTTGAGCGACAGAAGCGCCTTGTGTATTTGACAGGACGTACGAATATTTGTGTATTTTGAAATAACTTACCTCACAATTTGTTACTTCAATGGTTTACCTAAAATATTTAATATTTGTGACAACGAATGTAGACCTTCGTTGAACATTTCTCAATCGTCTATATGCTAATGCATTTTAGGGAACTGAATAATGAAGAAGTTTGTATCTTTTTATTTTTAAAACGAGAAGAAACATGAACCAGGTAATTTTTATGGCACATCATAAACACCACTACAATTCAAAACAAATACCTTATATATTGGTTAATTCCGACAAAAACGTTCATAAATTTTCGTATACCTAAGGAGGTAGCTATAACGTTGATTAATAAAAGGAAAAGGAAGTCGCCACGATGAAAAAGCTTTTTCTTTTGATTTACTCATGTTGTGATGTTTTAGGGCTGTACGCAGACTGGAATTATGTAAAAAAAAATCTAACTTGCAATATTTGCTTAGACTGGAAGCCAAATCGAACATTATTAAAGATCGGTACATTACCAATTATTTAAAGTTAACATTTTGAGACATTCTCACAATTAAATATTAGGTCATTGGACTATCCGGATAGTTTCGAAAGACTATCCGGATAATTTAGATACTGCTAGAGTATCCGGATAAATTAAACAAACGATTACTACTACTATAATTTTGAGAGTATTAACAATGAACTATCTAAATAATCTTTTAATGTCAACATCTAAATATTGCCTAAAGAAAACAATGAGGAACTATTTATTATATTTACGGTATATCAATCTAAAAAAAAAAATGATACATTTAAATAATTGTACACACAAAAAAATCGTGTCTGATTTTTTTATTAATTATTAAATGTAAATTTTAACCATTTAAAGTGGATTTAAAGACTGTTGATTTGGTTCTCTATTTTTTTTTTTTAACTAACGTCAAATGGTTGTAGCGATATTTTAAACGTGAACTTCCCTCCATAATGTACATTTAATCGAGGTTTTAATTGATGTCAATTATCTCAAAAGCCTTTAAGGGTTAAAAAAACACGTATTTTCAGGAACAAGTTTTGTGAAATATTCGAATAAATTAATTCGGTAATTTTTGCCAAGAGAATTTTTAGGCATTATCCTTCTTTTATCGCATTACCTCTCTATCAAACATCGCGTTGCCAAACATACTAGATGATGACGATGTGCGACTGGGGAAGGGCCAACAAGGGAGTAGGCATAATACCTATTCGTATTTTCATTACCATTCCACTGTTTTCAATTTAATATTTGACAGATATTCAGCAAATTTAAATATCCGGATTGCATACCGTAGCTCCCATTCAAGATGTCAAAAATTAAAAATAATATGTGAATGACTACAAAAAATAATAATTAAAATCACTACACAACGTGGGCGCGAGCAGCGAAGAAGGCTGGGTGAGAGAAAACTGGGTGACATTAGCAAAATAGTATAGAAACCGTGACATGTATTTTCATTTATTTACTAATCAGTCATCTAAAAAATAACGTAATTTTCATACCTTTTTGCCAGTTTCACGATATTTTTATTTATAACACTTTTTATTTTTAGAAACTCAGATTTTTTATTATAATATCATACATTTTAGTAAAAAAAATATATTTAGTAATATAAACTGTCGAATAACAATAAAAAATGCCAATTAACAACATTTTGTTCATTTAAAAGTCTACTTTACTCCAAACATACTTAACTACATTTTTTAAAACAAAAATCTTTGTAATTAAAATTATTTACATACTTACAAATACTTAACCAATTATACTTACAAACAGCTAAACTACTAAACAACTTGATAGTTAACAATGTTGGCAAACTGAAAATAATGAACAAACGCATATATATATATATAAATCTTTAACTGGATTTAAAACAATTTATCCACGTCACTGTCAATGTGGCAGTGCCCAGAACGCTGACAGCATTGCCATGTTGAATGGCAAATCTAATTTGTTGGCCATCAGCCCTATGTAACCCGAAAAGAAATTTGTACCTTGTAGAGAACATTTTTTTAAAGTAGTATGTTTAAACAAATAAACTCGTTTTACTACAATATTTCTTAGTAATTTGAAAAGTATAAAACCTAATTTCATATAACTTTTCCGTCAATCAATTTTGTTTAGTGCATCTTCAGGTTAAGTCAGATTTAAACAGTAAAAATTGAATGTTTTTCATACTATAGCTACTTGCGCCTGAAAACTTTTTAAACTGTTCAGCTTTAAAGTAAATTGGTCTAGTCGTCGTGAGTTCGATTTCCACCCAAGAAGAAGAAGATTTGTTCACGGTTGTTTGTTATTGTGTCTCTGCGTAATTTATCTGAAATATATGAAAGTAAAAAATATATGAATACAAAAAAAAAAAACATAATAAATCCAGTAATTCATCATCAAAAATTCAGCTGTAAGACATGCACTGTTGGACATAGGCCACCACCTAGTGTCCCCATTACGACGGATCTTATGCTACTCGCAGCCATAGGTTTTCCTGCAGCTCTCACCAGGTCTTTGGTCCACCTTGTGACAGGCCTTTCAACGCTACGTCTTCTGGTACGTAATCGCCACTTCAGAACTTTCTCTGTCTATGTTCGAAGATATCAAAACAATATGATTAAAACAATTGGAATACTTACTAGAATATAGTCGATGGTTACTACGCCATGAGAACATCCAATTGGCCCAATATTTGCAACGGCGATCAGAAATGACGTAAGCCTATATTCTAGCAATTATGATAACGTTAATTAGAACTCCAAGAAGCAACATTAGTTGGCTGTATTAAGGGCAAACACTTGAGTTAGTATTTTGTACCCATTCAGACGGATAATAATCGAATTATCCGATCCCAGGCGGATTATCTGCGGATACTTCGCTATACGCTGTACGCTGGCTGGCTCACAAGGGAAGGCCGTCAGGGAATAAAAATTTTGATTAGATTTTCTTTCCTTTTACGATGCAAAAATTATTATTAAAACCTGATAAAGTGAGATCTTCTAAATGTTTGTACCGTCAGCCAAAAGTCTGGCGTGGCGTCCATGGTAAAAAATTAACATTGATTGCGTATTTATTCCACAGCAGTTTCGGTAATTCGCACGGGGCCAACGTGGAGAATTACGGCCCATTCCCTTCCCTGGAGAGAAGACTAAGAGTCTCAGGAGTGGGAACATTACGAGGCTGATTATTCCGATCGGATCGGTGGCCATGTCACGTACACCTGATAGTGATCCTCTTCGAAATCGTACCATAAAATATGTTGTTTTTGTGAATTGCCGCTCAGTTGGGCACTACGCTGCCGCAATGCCTTGGTTGTTCCTCCACGCTCCGTCAAGCGAGCCTTTAAAGCGATTAGCTCGACAAAAATCGCTCGCATAGACGATGTGTGTGGCAAATTCTGACGACGTGTGGCATTCTGCTACTCTGCGGTGACGCGGTGTCCAACATAGGCAATTCAACGTGAAGCGCAATCATGAAGCGAAGTGGCGCAATGTAACGAATAATCGATACTCTAATGCTTATGTGCGAAGCGAAGCGAACGCAATCAGTCGGTGTTATATTTTCGCGCAAACTCTTGCTATGCTTGTTTTAAATAGGGTATGTAGATATTACAATTTCGAACATTAAAATAGCTACAGGTAATAATGTCGGTGTACAAAACATCGATTTTAATATTGAACGACGCTATAACTTGAATAATTAGAAAATGGTGAAATAAAATCTGCGAGCCACTTGGATGTAGTTATCCACTACCTACTTTGGTCATAGTTCTATCCTAACCTAACCAATTTCACACAGTTGAAAATTGTAAATGATGAATCATACAACCTGCCTGCGATTACAGAATTAAACAATGTTGAATACATTTTTACAGAAGATTAAAGGTATGATTCGCCAATTTTGAAGTGGGTGAAATAGGTTACGTTAGAACTGTGACCAACCGCGCGAACCTAGCGAGCGAACCGAGGGGAGGGCGGCAGCAGCCAAAAATCAGATCCATTTTTTTCCGATATTTTAACGAGATTTAAACCTTCAGGTCAATTCAATTTTTAACTTAGGTTTATACCCAAGTTCGAAATGACTATCGATTTTTTGAATCATTAGTTATTATTTCAAGCTTCGATATAACAATTTTATTTTTATGATAAAATAGATATTTAGATTTTCGATGTTTTGAACGTCGACATTTTACCTATAAGTATATGTTCGACATTCTTACACAAGTATGTACCCTTTATTACGAAATTTGAAATGAACTGCCTTGTTTGTAAAGAATTACTTAACCTAATTTATAAAACTAAATCTAAAATAATCTCGGTCTGTGATTAGTGGATTAATAAATAATACCATTATAAATTGAACGAAGTATAAACCTCCTAGTGCGGTAGCCTAAAATGGCTGGCACAGTTTTATTATATACGATAGGATGCGGACAGTCACTGAAGCGAGGACGAGAAGGCTCGCCACGACCGTCACGACTTGCTGAATGAACAAAAATCGTATTCACACTGTAAGCACCATTATTATGAAGCCCGAACATGTCGAGGCGTGGCGGAAAGAGCTCCGGCGGGATCTCATGGTGAAGTGGAAACAGCGACTGTCGCAACCCAGCGCTGGGCACACCGTAATCTCGGCGGTAGTGCCCCTCTTTGAAGCGTGGCTAGATAGACCTCACGGCGTCCTCACCTTCCGCATGATGCAGGCTCTCACCGGACATGGGAAGTTCGGGAGATTCCTACACCGGATTCGTGCGGAAGAGACGTCCGGGTGTCGCCATTGTGACGCAAGCCCGGAGGACACGGTGGAGCACACGGTGGAGGTGTGCCCTGCTTGGGAAGAGCATCGCCGTGTCCTCGTGGGGGTGATCGGCGGCGGCGACCTCTCGCGCCGGGCCTTGGCTCAGGCCATGGTCCGCAGCGAAGAGGAATGGCAGGCGGTCGCCTCCTTCTGCGAAGCAGTAATGCTCGTAAAGGAGGAGGCCGACCGCATAAGGCAAAGGCAGCAGCGCCCTCGCCGTAGCCGTCGCCGCCGCGATCCTGCCGATATCCGGCCACCGTAGACACTGGCTCGCGGACGGTGAGCAATGGGTAGCTCGTCGTCCGGTCGTCTGGTAACTGTCCAGACCGAGTCCAAGTCGTCAACGGCGCGCACCGTTCCTGCGCGCCTCAAGGAGTTGTCAGCAAACTGCAGGGGCCCTTCAGGGTCGAAGCCTTCTGGAGCTGCCGGTTTGTGTGAAACTGTTACCGCGGCTCTGGAAATAAGGCAAGGAAGGTACGGGGTAGGTTTTTTAGTCAGTAAGAGTCTGACACTGGTCTCCCGCTCCGCCCAAGAGCGGGATTCGTCATTCGATGATTTTCACCTACCATAAAAAAAAACCATCATTATGAAATATTTCGTAAAAGTTGCTTTGGAAAATGGTATAGCTGAAAATGCTTCACATGCATCGGATTTTTAACGAAACACTCCACAATTTATAATGATTTTAACCCACGTTTTAACCTCTACCATAACTAGATTTTACCTAGCCTTTGACTGCGTGAATGTTGAAAATTATTTGCTTGTATCGCCGGGTTAAAAAATGCAGGGTTCCATCAATGCAAGCCATGATCTTTTTAACCTCGTGCGCTATTGTCTCTACGTAAGACACAATTTTAATTTGTCTCTAATTACGGCATACGAAAGGTTTTTCAAATAAAGTGAACGAGGATACAAATCCTGGGCCTAGCTTCCAATAGTTTTGTGTTTTATTACATACCGTGACCCCAGAGGCTTAGACCCTGCTGAATCCCTATGCGCCGCAGACGATTTTGACTCGGACGGTTTCCTAACGGCCGGATGGTGAGCTAACCATTGCTCGCCATCGACAAAGCTGCGCCTACGGTGACGGGAAATCGGGATCGGGAGCTGGGTTGCTAGGGCGTGAAGATCGTTTTCTCACCCGTGATGTCGCCTCCTTTGCAAGTATTATTTCTTCACACTAGGAGGCGACCGCCTACCATTCCTCCTCACTCCGAACCATAGCCACAGTCCGGCGCGAAAGGTCGTTGTCACCAATCGCCCCCGCGAGATTGCGGTAGTGCAGTATCTAAGTGGATCTCACCTCTCCGTATGCCCCATGTCCTCCGGGCAATCCACACAATGTTGACACCCGGGCCTTTCTTCCGCACGAATCCGATGAGGTTTCAATTTATGCTAACTTTGAAGTACTCTAGCATACGAAAAAAGATTTTATTAACACTAATCAATAAAAGAAGTAAAGTCAGTATCTATACCTACCGGAATATTTTTTTCTATGGTGGGAAAAATCACCTAATGACAAATCCCATCCTTGAGTGGAGCGGGACACAGTGTCAGACTATGGTCAGACTCTTACTGACTAAAAAACTCACACCGTGCCTTCTTAGCCTTCATACCGGGGTAGGACTTTTTGACAGAAACTGGTCCAAGGCCCCAGTAGGAACGGCAATCATGTAAAACATGACGATTAAATTCCCTTCTTTCATATTTATATTTCTTCTCTCCCTTATTATTATTATTTAAGAAAATTATTTTGTTTTCCTATGAAAATTGTAATAGTTTTTAAGTACTGTTACTTGCTGCGATTATTGCATCATTTTGATCTTGAAGCGAACACGTTCGCACGGGCATAAAAAGGAAAGTTGCTAAATTTCCATATTTTTAATTTCAATGAAAACCTATTTATTTACGCCCTTGGATATCCTATAAAAAAGCGTTCAATATTTTATAATATACCTATGCGAACGTTTGTTGTTCAATCGAATGGCGTGAAACGCCAGCGTTCGCTTTGAGGTTCAACCGGATTTACTAATAATAAAGAAACCCTTCTTTATTATTAGTAATCCATTTAAATAAATTGTTGTTTCAATAGAATTTAGAAAGATTTTGATGATAAGAGATTTGTTGAGAGATTTGTGTAGAGATTGATTTACTAAAAAAAAAACGAAATACTATAAAAAAAATGTGTCAGACTAAAAAATTAAGAATAAGTCCTTTTAACCTGTATGTTCGTTGTAAGACCCAACAACCCTAGATAGATAATCTTTGTCTCTCTTATACCGTAATTACAGACACAATTAAAAAGTTATTGTATTTCGTCGAGATCTGTGTTCTGCATACGAAAGGTTAAATATACACATATGCTTAATTAGTCTGAATGGATGTTTGTCATATAACTTCTAAACGGTTTGATCGATTTCAATGAAATTTTTTGTGTGAGTTTTGTGATATTTTGAATATAAAATTGATCCCGGTAGATAGCTCTGCAATCAGTCAATTTTATGTCCACAAAAAAAAAGCTTGTGCCATTGCAAATGAAAAAGTCATAGTAAGCCGGCTGAAACATTTTTCATAAATATTTTACATTTTGGTGAGTTAAAAAAAAAACACCGCTGGTGCGTCAGGTGACTCTTACTTCACTTATCAGACATTCGAAATCTTTTTGTGAGGACTATGTGGATTAGGCTATTTGTTTTTTTTTTTTGTTTCTATCTCCCTTTCCTTTTTAGTTAATCTGAGTACGTAACGGCCTACTAAAATGTCCTTTCCTTGGTATTGTTCGTCGGGTCGTCGAGCTCCTTAGTAGTCCTGAGTTGAGCTTTGCGAATACTGACAAATGCTTGCACTGACTGGACAGGTCTACTCAAATTTGTATGGATCTTTCTTCAAAAGACTATCTCAGACAAATCTGCATGGTTCTTATGTGATTTGACCAATACATATTTTCTGTATGGACTTTAAAAGAGACTTTGCCCTGAGTTTTTTTCGGTGTTTCTTCTCAGGTTAGTCAGCTAGGAAACACTGAATGAATCTAGCATCGAAAAAAAAAACACTACCTAAAATGCAACGGAACCTCCCGGACTATCCTAGAAAATAAAATAATCATTGTTTTGTTAGTGCTTAATTTGGTCTCGATCTACTTAACTAACTATTCATCTTCAAGTATATTATCTTACCGATTGAGTTATAAGCACGAACGCCGTATTAGCTTTGCTTGGGTCTTTGTTTGTCAGTAAATGTTAATCACACACTGTTATTCCAGCATCTTTCGACCGCATAGGCACGTTTACTGAGTATTATTTCACGCCGGATCCAAATAAGATTAGTGCCGCGAAACTCCGTAAAAAGGCGTGAACGTGAATGCGGACGGTTTTCGCGAAGTGTTTGCAGGGTACGACTTGTGTAATTTATTCAAGGCGTGAGTTCGCGCGTGAATTGTTAGCACTTATGCCGCCATCAAACCATGAACCAAAAATATTATATAATTAGAATCTGCCAACAGCTTCGTCCGCGTGAATTTCGCGTATTATACTGAGACATCTACGGTCCGGACTAAGCGTTATGCCTCGTCGTTTATAACGTACATCTAGGAACTGGAACAGTTTGCCAGCTGCGGTCTTTTCGTCCGAATATAACTTAGGTGTCTTCAAGGCTAGAGTAAATAGGCTCTTAATAAACAAGTGCGGCTCACCATCAACGATTGCATCACTGTTTAGCATTAGGTGGATTCGCAGTCAAGCACTAGTTTATAGCAATAAAAAAAAAATGAGCGCTAAGTCAAAACTAGAAAAAATCTGCTGGTCATTACATGTATGTTTGGCTAACTGGTTAAAAAAGTTAAAATGTATTGAAGTCGGCTGATTTTTTTTCGCGATTTCAGGATTGGTCCCATAGTATGAGTTGTTTGTTATAAATGACTACAATCATTAGTAGCTATATTCGTTACATACATACATTTATTTCCTGCATTGAATGATTTGAGGAAGCGGACTCCTGCTATGAGATTAAAATATCAGATTATGTACTGGCAATTATATCACTGCATTGCTTAAAAAAAAACATTATTGGTATGGCACCTATTAAATTTAACAAATTGCCAAATTGTCGTAAGGATCAGGCCTTAATAAAATTAAAAAAACTCTTGTCATCGATGAATTGTAAAAAAAATATCTATCTATATATTCAAAATATCTGATTAATTATCTTATTTTGAATTTTAAGCACCTATTTCTAAAATAGCAATAAGTTAAATAGATCAGTGCAAATAGCTTTTGAAAGGGACTTAAATAGTAGTAGAATGAAACCCATTGCAAAAGGAAGATAATATAGCAAAAATTTAAGGAAAAATAAATTACGGTCGATCTGAGGTCGGGAAGTGGATGGGTGTGCGCTTTTAAGGGGAAAAAATGGTTTATCTCTAATTCCGGCAAAACTACTGGTTCTAGGGGAAACATTCAAATGGCAAACTTGTAGATCATAAAAAGATCTACCACTTTTGTATTTACACTTTTTTGATATAACCTCAAAATCTATGTGAAAAGTCCAAAAAATTGCGTTTCTAGTTTTTATTTTTTATCTTCTTTAAAAAACACTTTTTTCACAAATCTTTGTAAAAAGTTACCTTTTAATGTCCCAAACTTACCCTATTTTTTTTTATTTAAAATATTCACTGTAGCTCTTTATTTTGACTGAACATCGAAAAAATAGACAATTTTTCAATCGAAAAATCTCATGTAAAATATGTGATTTTTTTAAAAAGTTTGTTGGCTTCTTATTTGTCGAAATTTTTACTTTTTGATGGTGTAAAAAAATATATACATTACTTTAGTAAATTTTCTCAGAAACTGCGAAAAACTAAAAAAACACGAATTAGAAATTACTTTTGTTTAATCATTATTAGCGACCCGCTCCAGCTTCGCGCGGGTGCAAAGGTGATATATTATACCTATAAACCTTCCTCTGGAATCATTCTATCTATTAAAAAAAACCGCATCAAAATTCGTTGCATTTTTTTTTACTTTTAAAGATCTAAGCATACACATGGATAAGCAACTTTGTTTTATACTATGCAATGATGTACTGAGGTATTTATTAATTTTTTTATAAAAGATTTAAAGGGTATTTCATGTAGGAAATGTGATTGCTGCAATTTTATGCAGTAAAAACTTTGTCTTATTAAATTTTAGCTTCGTTTAATCAGTCAACGTTATTTATATTCATTACATATGTTTAAATAATATAATCTTGCCTCATATATTTTATCTTACATTCTAATCATTTATTAGTTTTTACCATTAGTTTTTGTCTCTTTGATAGCATTTCTTCATGGTTAAATTCGAAAAACTTACTTAAGTACTTATGATTCAGATGATGAAATTCATCACCTGAATCATTAACTTTCTCGTAGGTTTGTTCTTCCACATAGGAGCATTATGTAAGCATACGCAATTGCAGCAGCCACCTTTCCAACATGAAATCCCCTTTAAATCTTATAAAAAATTTAATAAACACCTCAGTACATTATTACATAATATAAAACAAAGTTGCTCATCCCTGTGTATGCTTAGATCTTTAAAAGTTCGCAACGGATTTTGGTGCGGTTTTTTTAAATAGATAGAATGATTCCAGAGGAAGGTTTATAGGTATAATATATCACCTTTGCACCCGCGCGAAGCTGGAGCGGGTCGCTAATAATGATTAAACAAAAGTAATTTCTAAATCGAGTTTTTTTTAGTTTTTCGCATTTTCTGAGAAAATTTACTATAGTAATGTATATATTTTTTTATACCATCAAAAAGTAAAAATTTCGACGAATAAGAAGCCAACAAACTTTTTAAAAAAATCACATATTTTTACGTGAGATTTTTCGATTGAAAAATAGTGTATTTTTTCGATGTTCAGTCAAAATAAAGAGCTACAGTGAATATTATAAATCAAAAAAATTAGGGTAAGTTTGGGACATTAAAAGGTAACTTTTTACAAAGATTTGTTAAAAAAAGTGATTTTTAAAGAAGATAAAAAATAAAAACTAGAGACACAGTTTTTTGGACTTTTCACATAGATTTTGAGGTTATGTCAAAAAAGTGTAAATACAAAAGTGGTAGATCTTTTCATGATCTACAAGTTTGCCATTTGAATGTTTCTCCTAGAACCAGTAGTTTTGCCGGAATTAGAGATAAACCATATTTTCACCTTAAAAGCGCACACCCATCCACTTCCCGACCTCAGATCGACCGTAATTTATTTTTCCTTAAATTTTTGCTATATTATCTTCATTTTCCAATGGGTTTCATTCTACTACTATTTAAGTCCACTTTTTATCGTTAACTGTGCTATTTGCACTGGACTAAAAACCTATATTTTTGCATACCAACTGGCAGAATGTACACGTATATCAGATCAGACACGATTATTGTAACACCACTAATTACCAGTCACCCCCTACAGATTTAATAGATAACTCAGACTTTATCACGTATAAACGTATATCTAGTATATAACTAGCTTTTGCCCGTGGCTTTGTTAGATTATGAATGCCAGTTGCCTAATGCGAAGTTAGCGCCGAAGTCCAAACAAGATAAAAAATAGCCTATGTCCTGACTCCATATTTTTTCTTTTGAGTTGATGCATTCATACGTACCTAATTTCATCATAACCCATTCAATAATTTTACCTTTGAAACGTAGAAATAAAATGATAATATAAATCCTAGATAAGCACGATTCCAAGAACCTGAAGTGAATTAAAGATTCGAAGGTAATGCTCGAAGGTAAAATGGGAAAACGCATTTTATAATGATTTTTTTTATTTTATAGTTGGAAAAATATATAAGAATAAGTATATTTATTAAAAGAAATTATACATATTATGGGTTGAATTCCTGGAACTCACACTAGGATTGTTGTGAGAACCAGGCTCTATAGTTACATTTGTTTTACACTACACTACTTATAGATATAAATAAAAAAAGCTTTGCTTCTAAATTATTCTTCTTCTCAGTCGGTACACTCTTATCAGAGTGGTCGTGGTCATCACTCTGGATTACGATGAGTCTAAATTATACTGGCTATATTATTTTTAAGTACGTAATCATCTGAAGTCTGTTGTAACACCGGCTGGAGTATTATATTGGAGTGTCAAACTTTTAGTGGCTAAAACCCACTCCAATATTCCTTCGTTGCCTTGCATTCCAGGGCTCCGGGTTCCCCTTTCAGAAGTGAACTCATGGTCCCTGAGCCTTTACCTTGCTGGGCCCCTACGGGTTTACGGTTTGCCGAAAATAAAACAAATATTTATACTCGTTATCTAAACTAATATAATAAAGAGGTAAAGTTTGTTTTTTTATTTTTTTGTTTTTTTGTTTGTAGGATCTGATAATCTCTGGAACTACTGGTCCGATTGGAAAAAATTTAGCAACAATAGAAAGCTGCTTTACTCCTGAGTGACATAGATTATATTTTATGTACGCGGGCGAAGCCGCTGACAAAAACTAGTCTATAATATACCAGCGCCGAGGTCGACGTGGAAAGAGTTGGCAAGATGACCTAGACGCCTACCGTAAGAACTGGCTGAGGTAGCCCGAGAGAAAACTTCCTGGAAGAAGTTGGGGGAGGCCTTTGTCCAGCAGTGGGACAGCATTATTGGCTACATTAAAAAAAAACACAGTTTGCTTTTCCCGGTCGGTATGTCAGGTATACGTGAGTAGGTAATCATGTTTGAAAACACACCTAAGATACAGAAATAATTCCAAGTCTGGGCAACTTTTTTTTAAATAATAGAATAATGTCTGCAGAAACCAACGTTCCGAAGAACAAAGAAGTATCAATATTTTATGCACTCCACAGATACTCCTTCGACACATGCAAGCGTATTAATTTGGTAAAAAGATTAGTATTTTTGGAATAAATAGATATTATAAATATCATTACATAGTATAAAACAAAGTTGCTCTATCCCTATGTATGCTCATATCTTTAAAACTACGCTACGGATTTTGATGCGGCTTTTTTTAATAGATAGATTGATTCAAGAGGCAGGTTCATGTGTATAATACATGCATAATATCTTCAATATCAGTACCCGTGCGAAGCTGGGGTGGGTCGCTAGTATATAATAAAGATTAGTAAGATTTTCGTAATGGTACGTTTCTTTAAGACTAATATTAAATTACTCCTCCGACTTACAAGTTGTAGGTCGCGGGTTCAAACCCAACAAGGTGTGTTACTTTGTGTAATTTATTTTATCACCACTGCTCTCAAAATATTAAAGGAAAACATCTTGAGGAAAATGTCATAGAACAAAAAATTCGAATACAGGTGATATCCACCAACCTGCACTGGGCCCGCGTGGTGGATTAATGCCTATTCCGTCTCTTAGAGAGAAGACCTGAGTTTCACATTATAAGGCTGATGCTATGGTATGCTAATGTAAGTGAACATTATATTTATTTATTTATACTGTATTGTACGCTGCCCAGCCGAGTCGGATTCGACGATTGACCTCTTTTGATTGAGATCGATTTGATTGAGCTGCGCGGTGTCTTCTCGTCCAATATACCACAGTGTCTCAAGACGAAAGTCTATGACCAGTGTGTGTTGCCAGTGATGACATATGGCTCCGAAACGTGGTCGCTTACAATGGGCCTTATTAGACGACTCAAAGTCACCCAAAGGGCAATGGAAAGAGGTAGGATCGGAGTTTCCTTGCGTGATCGAATCAGAAATGAAGAGATCCGCAAGAGAACCAAGGTTGCTGACATAGCGAAAAGAATCGCCAAACTTAGGTGGCAATGGGCAGGGCACATCGCACGCAGAACAGATGGCCGCTGGGGCCGAAAGGTTCTGGAGTGGCGACCGCGTACCGGAAGACGCAGTGTTGGTAGGCCTCCCACAAGGTGGTCAAGGTTGCTGGAGTTCGATGGCGAGACGCACGGGACCGGTCTTTGTGGCGACGATTGGGGGAGGCCTATGTCCAGCAGTGGACGTCTTTCGGCTGAAGTGATGATGATGATGTGACTGTATTGTACACCACATTACATAGGACAAACATTATTGAAAATAAGGGCACAATGGGCAGTCTTATCGCAGGATGGACTGAGCGAGAGAAGATAGATTTATGAGCATGTTCCGTTATAATTAATCTATTCTAATATAATAAAGAGGTAAAGTTTGTTTTTTTGTTTGTAGGATGTAATCTCTGGAACTACTGGTCCGATAGGAAAAATTTTAGCAACAATAGAAAGCTGCTTTACTCCTGAGTGACATAGGCTATATTTTATGTACGCGGGCGAAGCCGCTGACAAAAGCTAGTTTATAATATATTTAATATCAGCATTGCCCCCGTGCGAAGCTGGGGCGGGTCGCTAGTTATAAATAATATAATAATAAAAGCAGGTATCATTGTGTACTTTTGTAATAACGCGTTTATCCGCCGTTAGTAATATAATAGCGCGTCCAAGGTCAAGACATTGAATCAGCTGGGGTTCCCATGGGCAGATTAATATTATATGAACTGTATATTATGCACTTGATATTGATTTTCAAACTACAAATAGTGGCTTACTACGTTTTCAAGGTTCCGCTTCCCATTGGTTCTTAGCTGTGCCTAACGCATACAATTGCGAAGGTGGGGTGGCAGATCAATAACCAATGGTTAAATAATAATATAGGAAATAGAAACTTAGAACGCCATTGATGTTGGTCGAAGGCTGACCTTGCAGAACCCCAGAACCTTGGATGCAGACGGCGCAACGAAGTAGGCTCTAATGACGCAGGTTCTTAGGACCATTGTAAATAACTTATTCGTTCTATCGATTTCAAGAAATACAGTTGAAATATTGAACGTTGCTTTTCTCATTTGTTAGTATTACTGTATCTACATCTCTCGTAAACCATCCAATATTGATATCCGCTGTTTTGACTTAATCTAAGGCCGTAGGTCTGCTGGAAGAAATTTCGTTCGAGCATTAAACAGCACCTTTGTGCGGTTCTATCTATATTTGTGTTTGAGCTTTTGATTGTTTAAATGTTAATTAAACACGAGTGCAATACTGATATTAAATATATTTATTATAGATTTAAACTTGCACTGAATCACTCTATCTATCTGATATTTATAATCCGCACCAGAATCCGTTGCGTAGTTATAAAGATCTAAGCATGCATAGGGACAGACAGCGGGAAGCGACTTGGTTTTATACTATGTAGTGATGAATACATAATAAATTAATTTTTTTCTTTAATAAATTAAGAGGGTGTAGTGTTGAGTTGATGAGTTTTTATTAAAATGTAAAGTTTTACTCAATTAGAAGGCTTACAGTCAGCCAAAGGTAAATCCGAAGGTTCCTTGCCTGATCGAATCAGAAATGAAGATCTCCGCAAGAAAATTAATTCTATGTTGCAGTACTTGCAGTTACTCTGTCTGCAAATGAGAGTAGTATAAATTGAAATATGCTTCTGTCTGGTGAACTCTTGTGCCCTTATCTACTTTAAAATAATACTACATGTAGCTTTAACTTTGCTTTACACAGTCGGCGAATAAAACATTTATTAAAAAGCAGTGCATAATATTGGCTTGTTTTTAGTGATGTTTGAAAATTTACTTTTAACTGTTGGTAGGCCATGCAGATGTTTGTTTTAAACAAGAATCGAAACTGCTACACGGAAACCAGCATCCAATTGCTCAAGCACTGTGCCTACCGCTCCTTCATCATCATCATCAGCGTTTTTAATATTCCCACTGCTGGTACACAGGCCTCCTCTCTAGGAGAGGGAATGGGCCGTAATCCACCACGCGGGCCCAGTGCGGGTTGGTGGATGTCACATATCTTAAAATTTTTGATTCTAGGACATTCCGGTTTCCTCACGATGTTTTCCTTCACCGTTTTGAGAGCAACCCTATCAAGCATAATATATCCTTATATCAGGGTGTCATAGACATGTTAACGCAAATGAATACCATAGCTCCAGTACATGATTCTAGACCCCCAGTGGTGGAACTTTTTGTCGGATTTTTCTTATTTTTTTTTTATGAATTTTTTAGGTTTTTTTAATTAAACTGTATAAAAACGTCATTTTAACATTTTTTGCGAAAAATCTTAGTGAATTATGTTCCAAATTAAAAATGTCATCGGGTTTGATTAGAATAATTTGCCTCGATGATTTTTTTATTATTTTTTTTTTTCTAAAAATATCATTGGGATTGGTTAGAATGACGATTTTATACAGGTAAAAAATAAAAAACTTTTTTTTCAAAAATTTGAAAAAAAAACCGACGAAAATTTCCATCACTGAGGTGTCCAGAATCATGTGCTGGATCTATACCTAGTAGTTTGCGTTAACATGTCGATGACACCTTGTATATTATGAACCTTCTCTCCTTCACGAAATTGTAGAAGTTATCATCAACATACATTGTTGATTATAGGCCTCCCCCAAGTGTTGCTACAAAGAACAATCCTGTATGTCTTGCATCCATCGGATTCGGCCTTTCAATAGGTCATCGTTCCACCATGTAGGCCTTCCACTTCCGATACGCGGTAGCCACTCCAGAACTTTTCGTCCCCATCGACAAACTGTTCTGCGAATAATGCACCCTGACCACTGCCACTTAAATGGGGCGATTCTTCGTCCTACTTCCATTCCTGATTCGATCACACAAGAAAACTCACTACTAAAGCATAGCCCTGCCCATTGCCCTTTGGGTGACTTTAAGCCTTCTAATGAGTTCTATCGTAAGCGACTACGTTTTCACCCATATGTTATTGAATTACCAGCTTGAAATTAAGTAATTAAATATCAAGATTTTGTACTGTATTTTTTCGCAACATTTTCAAAAATGTCACATTCATTATTATCATCGCAACGTGCAGCTCGCGTCCATCGGGCTACAGCGGTCCATCTAGTGGAAGGACTGCCAAGGTTGTGTCTTGCAGTACGTGATCGCCAATCCAGAACGTTTCGTCCGTACCTATCCTGCAAGCAAAGTGACATGTGCCACTTAAGTTTGCTACGTCGCGTCGGTAACCTTTGTTGTCCTCTATATTCATTTCTATTCTGATCACGCAAGAAAACTTCTGATAAAACCATTGTTACCGGCAACGTCTACGATATGTCATAATATGTCATCACTGGCAACATGCACTGGTCACATACTTTCATCTTGAACTTAACAACGAATTACTTGTAACATTGTCGACAACAATTTCTGTATTCAGAAATCAGGTGTTATTCGAATAAAAAAAGCGCAAAATCAAATAGTTTTTCCGTTACCTATTGTTTGCTTCAGTTAAAATAAGTATTACAAGATGTTATAACATGGCCTCATTGTGTAGCACTAGTGCGTTTACAAAACTAACTAGTAGTTTAGTAAACACATTTAGGCGATAAGAATTGCCAACGATTCTAGACAATATCATTCTTTGCATTTAGTCTTATTACTACTGCAATGACGGCTTTACTAAGATTTTTACTGCTCGCAGTTCTGACATTATATTTCTCCTATGTCTGTGTAAGTATTTTTGATAATCTATTACACTAACATTGATTTTAATTTTTAAATCAGTTGATGTGTGACTAGGGGACAAAGCAGTGTCTTTAAGTCGTAGGCAGGATGGTAAATTTCGAAAGAAACGAAGGCTTATCTTTAATCTAGAACACTTTGAGAGATTTATATAATAAAATGTCAAACACTAGGTTCATATAGAAACCTGAGTGAAGTGAGGAAATGAAGCCGCCTAAGACAAAGACAGCTTTATCCCCGTCTTAGATACTTTACTTTTTACACAAGTGAGATAATTAAAAGACAATGTACAAAAAAATTATATATTAGAGGAGTACAAGTTAGTCAACAGTTATCAATAGGTATATTATTTTAATCAGCATGTTGTGTTGCTTTTGGATAATTTTTTCCTCTAAATCTGACGAAGCTGCCGCCAGAAGCTAGTTTTTTAATTTAAAACGTTTTGAGAATATTTAATTTGCGTACTAAGTTAAGGAGTGGAATTCCCTACCCAAATCTATGTTTCCCCACAGCTACAACCTAAAGTTTTCTAAATTAATAAGTCACTTCTGGGCAAGCGTGCTTCATCGTCAACTGTTTAAATCACCACTTATTATCAGGTGAGAATGTCGAACGCGAGCCTATAGTTAAAAAACTGGGCAAGTGTACACACTGAGGGTTCCGTACCAATCAACTTACGAATATAATTCAATTCACACTCGACGCGGAATCGAGTCGTGAAGATCTTTCCGAATCGAAAACAGTTTTTTTTTGTGACTTGATAAAATTTTTTCAAATTTATTCCTTCACTAGTGTCATAAGGCTTTGTTCCATGCCTTTCAGAGTTTTAGGTAACAGGAAGTATTCATAAATTTTGATCCCAGTCGTAGTACAAGCAATATAACGCACAACGGCTAGTATAAGACTCTAAAAATGGAGTCCCTGCCAACCACATAGCAGCTTATGAAAATCGATGCCGTGATGGATTATGTCAAGAGTATTGGCTACAGCATCCTTCCATTCGTTATTAAATAATTATTCTGTGATCACACAGACGAGCGTGGAGATTAGCCTCGTTTCGCTCCGCGGCTTATTGCAGTAATATGTTAGCAGTGTCTACATCACAGATAAAAAAAGAGATAGTATCTTAAACATTTCAACATGTAAGTTGGCTAAGTTTTCTTCTTTTCGTGTCGCTCGTGGAATTAATTAGTACCTTTACTCCATTCATTATCATATTAGACATTTTTAAAAATCTTTTTACTGTCCTTTTAATCGATTTTGAGTTTTATTACGTTGGTGGAATGACAAATGGCGGTTGCAGTAATAGTACATTGTTATACGAGGGATGAAAGTTAGTTACTTAGTCCCGAGAAATTTCTTGGCGACCGAGCGAAACCGAGTTCGCTAATAGTTCGAGGGACTAAATAACTCTTTAACCCGAGGTAAGCAATGTGCTTTTCATTACGAATACGAGGAAAATAAAAATAATAATAAAAACCTGAGTCGTCGTCAAATGTCTTCGTATGTTTTTAGGTAGGTAGGTATATTTCTTTTGATTTAGGCGGTAAGCGGTTTTCTCCTCAAAGAATCTCGCGTTAAATTTATAACTGAAGCTGATGAACTTATCGTGTTAATACAAATTTCTTATAACAGAGATTTAGCAAAATGTAAACAAAAATCTACATCTCGAAAAAAAAAACCAGATAGACCAAATCGGCCACAGATTATACAGAGATTTTACCTGCCATTTTATTTTTTTTTTAGTCGTCGTCTGGCTATTCAGTCAATATTTTTCATTTTATCATTGTAAAAATTGGACAGGTCAACATTTTTCTCAAATATAATATTAGTTTTAATGAAATAGTTGACAGTAAATTAAAATAAAGTCATTAAATAAAAGTATTCTTAAATTATTTCTATCTCTATGTCATTTTGATTGTACTGGCAGTATAAAAATTCGGGTCACGGTTCAATAGAAATGTCAAAATAGAACTAGTTTTTTTTTAATATTTGCTGTCTAAATATTAAAAAAACAACTGTGTGTGTGTGTGTAGGTACTGTGGATTGTAATATTTAGACAGCAAATATTGAAAAAAAAAACTAGTTCTATTTTGACATTTCTATTGAACCGTGACCCGAATTTTTATACTGCCAGTACAAAATGACATAAGTAGAGATAGAAATAATTTAAGAATACTTTTTTTTAATGACTTTATTTTAATTTACTTTCAACTATTTCATTAAAACTAATATTATATTTGAGAAAAATGTTGACCTGACCAATTTTTACAATGATAAAATGAAAAATATTGAATGAATAGCAGACGACGACTAAAAAAAAATGGCGGGTAAAGTCTCTCTATAATCTGTAGCCGATTTGGTCTTTCTTGATTTTTTTTTCGAGGTGTAGAGTTTTTGTTTACATTTTGCTAAATCTCTGTTATAAGAAATTTGTACTAACACGATAAGTTCATCAGCTTCAGTTATGGATTCTTTGAGGAGAAAACCGCTTACCGCCTAAATCAAAAGAAATATACCTACCTAAAAACATACGAAGACATTTGACGACGACTCAGGTTTTTATTATTATTTTTATTTTCCTCGTATTTGTAATGAAAAGTACAGTGTTTATCTCGGGTTAAAGAGTTATTTAGTCCCTCGAACTATTAGCGACCTCGCTGTCGCTCGGTCGCCAAGAAATTTCTCGGCACTAAATAACTAACTTTCATCCCTCGTATAACAGTGTACTATTTAACATCTTTTTTGCTTTAAATGCCATCTATATCGTAACGTCTCCATTCAATCTCAAAATGAAATCCCATTATATGCTAATGCAGTTTAACATATTATGCGATTTAATGGAATTAATGGGATAGTTTCAAGTGATCTAAGATCTGACAATCCATATTATGGTACGAATTAGCTTGGGACTAGACGACGTGGTGTATGTTAGTTGTAAAAAAAATTGACAGAAACGCTGACTAAGATAACGTGAGGTTATATGCGAAGCTCATATTATCGTAGTTTTCTCGGCGGGACCTTAGCAGGACATCATCACGGTATCTCAATGCACACGATGAGTGTAAAACAAAGCACCGCGTGACATCAGCGAGGGCTCTAGTCCGTGTAACCGACTGTAACGACGATATTGATCCCTTCCCCATCACTTCACTTCGCTGATCTCGGACTCAGTAACTCGCATACAGACAATGTTTAATTAATAAATGCTATAATATTTTACTGGAGTCCGCCAGAAGACGCAGCGTTTAATGCAAAAGCGTCTAATCGAGATTATAGCTTCAATTTGTGTACAAAACAAAACGCAGTTTGTATTTTTTTTTTAATAATCGGCGTATCGAAGACCTAGTGAAAGTTACGGGAATGCGATGGATGTGATACGGCTTCGGTTCCAATATACATAAGCACTGAAACTTTCGGTTGATTTCACACCTTCGGTTTCGGTTCCGATTGATTTGAAGCGGAGTTTATTGCGGCCGGTTCACCGGTTTATTTACTTGTCACAAATCATTGTATTGATGTGAATATAACACTCCATTGTTCATCTCCGGTTCCGATTTTGGTTTCGGTTCAGATTTCAATTTCGGTTCCGCTAAAACAAATTTCAAATATCCGGTTTCAGCTTCGGTTCCGATAAAACCACCTCCATAAGACCATAACATCCCTAACTTGGAAGCTAAAAACAACGATGGACGCCATTCGGCTTCAATAATGATGATTATGGAAGACGTACACTACTGGACATAGGTATCGCCCAAGTGTCGCTACAACGACCACTTCTGTCGGATTCCCGCCGATAGAGTAAAGTATAATGATTAACAACAATCTGCCCCAATCTTAAGCTTTGTTCAGTATTACTAAAAAGATCTTAAAAAAACCAATGACGCTATGAATAAAATAACACTTGACGTCTGAGCCGATAGACGTCAAGTGTTGCTCGTATTTCATTCATAGTGCCATTGATTTTTTACGTACCTACTTGTTATCTGGCTGACCCTGCAAAAGTTGTTCTGCCATATAAGTTATCAAAGAAAAAGTTGGGGTTGGCTGTAGGAGAGTAAAAAAAACCTACTTCCAAATATACACAAAAAAGTTCATAAAAATTGGTCAAGTCGTTTCGGCGGGGTTCGATATCAAACACTATGATGAGATTTTTTTATATTAGATTGAATGTAGACGTTACTATATTACATTGGTCTAAAACGAGCTAACAAATCGTTTTTTTTTCTATTTTATCCATATTCATATAAAAGGAGAAGTTGACAGACTGATATATTAACACACAATCAAAGCGGTGTCTATCAGTGGGTCTAAGACCGTGAAATTTTGCACAACATTTTCTCTTCTAACGCAGTGTAGCAAAAAAAATAATGAAGAGGTTTTAGGAAATTAAAATGAGGAAATGAAAAGAAGGAATTTTGTCTGTATAAAATAAAATGTACGAGTAGGTATACTAAACTCTATTCGTGTTAAGATTAGACATTTAATGAAACCATTTTTACTGTTTGGTTGACCGATTTTAACTTCTATTCTGTATGAATAGCTCTGTAATCCCATTAGATGCTAATGCATATAATGGGACTACTAATAGCTCTCTATTAGCAGCAAAAATGAAACATGAACCGACTTGACATGTTTCTTTAGTTGTTATTATAGTTATAGGTACATAATATAATATGTTGATCCACATCATATATTTGTATTTATATTCTATTCGTCAAATATGATGACAGCTTCATTTTGTAAATTGGCTTAGACCGAGATTTCGCATATCATGTTATCAACCAAACTCCATTTTTGGATGAATAATAAAATAATAATTTCTCAAGTCCGTGTTTCTTTTAGTTTGGTTTCTTCGTTATTTAAGGTGGGCCTTCCTGACTCGTCTATCGTCAATGACAGCTCGATAAAAAAGCTTGTTGTTTCATCCAACGTAGTGTATGATAAAGAGGAGAAGCGAAAAAAGAGAGAAAGCAAGTGATTGCTCGGTTGGCATTCGGTAACTTCCGTCATTTACAGCTTACACCAGCTTCGGAAATTAAAGATACTTTGCAATTTTTTCCTTTTGTTTTTACTTCGGAGGTTTAATTTCTGTCATTAGTTGTAGTACCCCTCAGCCATACTTGAATAGATACCTTTCGCCATTCGGGTCCATCATCAAATCATTATGACAATTGTAATAATTACAAACCCGACTAGGATACCTACTCTAATTTATTACAGAATTCCGGTTCTTACTTACCTTTCCGCTTCATCATCAGATCAGTTCTATGTATCGTTCAGTCAGTCACCGACTGCATAATAAAATAAAACGTCTATGCCTTTGAAGACCAGCGTAAGGCAGATCTCGTCTTTGAGCGAGATACCTTCAAGTGTAAGCCGCCCTCCAACATCTAATACCTATACCTATACAACGATGGTATTTTAACTTGTCCACACTGCACGCGCACCTTTGCAGCAAAGACAGGCTATATTTGTCACTTTAGATCACATGATCGCAGCCCATAGTTGTTCTGGTTCAGAAACCAGCTATCGAAATCGGCTAAGGGGAGTATATACCTACGCATAAACAAAGAAAATTTACTTGTTACAAAAGTGCTGCTTATGATTATTTGGAGAGTTCCCTTCCACCTATATCTTTAAAATTGAGATTGAAAGTTAGGAGTTGATATAATCTTTCAATCAAAACATAACTTTTCAAAACCGGTCCACAATTGACCGAGATATTGGTGATAAACATGCATAAAAAATACATGCAACCAGACGTAAAACCTCCTTTTCGAAGTCGTTTAATAATGGACGGCTCGGACAAAGTTTGTAAAAATATATGTACCTATGTAAAGACTACTGAACGTAATTTTTAGAAACCTGACATTACCTAAGTACCATATACTTACAGCATACCTAAAGATTAAGTAGCTACTTATAATGCTTTAATGTGAAAAGTGGTAAATATACAAGTGAAGCAGCAGGCTGAAGCTAGTATTTATTTTAAACATTCTACTATTCTTGTACGCTTTCCAAAACCAAGCGACTTTTATGTTATAGATAGGTATTAAATTTCTCGTTAAAACTTTACGAGATTTCGAGCGTTTGGGTGGCATTTAAAAATAAATAAAGAATGAACTTAATTGAACGCTTTTTAAGACAAGCTCGTATAGCTTATTTAGAAAACCGTTCAATTAGAAATCGGCTTTATAAATTAATCCCTATTCTTTAGTTGTTCACACAAATTGAGTTTGAAGTTTAATACAAACATCAAAAACATTCGTCTGAGAAAAAAAATGTACTTGTTACTGTTATGGCTCAAAGCAAGTCCTAGGATTTACGAAAAATTGCGATCGTTTCGTTAACGGCCAACGCTTGGAATTGACCACACCTTCAAATCCTTTGTTGTGACCTAGTGACTGAGCGTTGAGATGACGCTAGAACAAAGGGATTGGAGGTGTGGCCAACTCAAGACGTTCGATGTTAACGAAACGATCATAACTTGGCAAGAGGGATTGTAATAGGTCAAACTTTTATTATTAATTATTATTATTCTGTTTATTTATTCTATATACATATTTCTAAGTACCTACAAAAATAGCAAAAAAAAAAAAACATAAAAAAATAGTGTTTAACCGGCATCGGGAACCGGGTAGGCTCGCGTTTGACCGCTATCTCACCTAAGGGTAAGCAATGATGTGCCCGACGATGGAGCACACTTATCTAGAAGTAACCCTATTCACTCTTGACTTAAAGACCCCTAGGTTGTAGCCATTAGAACTGAAATTCTGTGAGAACCGCTAATTTCGATCTTTCACTTACAGCACTGGGTTTTAGCTAAGCCACGCATATGAAAAAAATGTATTTCTATCTGTATTTCTCTTAAATATATTATTATTATTTATAAGCCAGTAGATATATCTTAGAACCGTGGAGTTCAGATTCTTTACTAGAGGACATTATTCTTTTGAGTTCCAAGTTAAAATCAAAAACCACACCTAGGTATGTTTCTAGGGCAGATCCAGGATTGGATTATTAGGGCGGAGTAAGCTCAAAAGAAATTTGTTTTTAATTGCTATAAACTAGTGCTTGACTGCAATCCCACCTAAGGGTAAGCAATTATGCAATCATTGATGATGAATGATGAATGATTGATGATAGGTGCACTAGTTTAGGTATTAAAAGCCTATTCACTCTAGCCTTGAAGATACCTAAATTATAATCGGACGGAAATACCGCAGCTATCAAACTGTCCCTCGATGTACGCGGTATAAACGACAAAACGCTTAGTTGGGAACGGTCCCAACTAAGCGTTTTGCCTAGTCCTTTACCTATGTTATGAGATGTCTCAACAACGTAGGTAAAGGTGGATATTTGCCGTTCGCCGTATCGTATTATGATCAACTCTACAAAATATTATGATTTGGAGTCAATCAATGCAATTACCAAAGTGTCTTTCGTGAAAATGTAGGTATCTAACTATAATTGACACCCGTATTCACAAACGTTACTATGCGGTCTCACAGTGCTCGCGAGCGCACAGGGCAGGGTTTGTGAACTACGCAACACAAACGAACCAATCACAGAGCTCTATTTCAACGCTGTGCGTTTGCTTAGTCAAGGGTCGTTTGAGTATTGTTTGTGAATACGGGTGTGAATCTCTTACCAAAGTAGATAGCTATTGATCATTTATGATTCTACACTTTGAATTTCCTTTAATAAAACTGTATAACCAGTAAATAATTATTCTAAAAGAAGTAGATAACCGACTTGGTGATGACTTTTTCAACTTTAAACGACTACTCTTAATAAAATCTTAGAATTTACCAAATGAGTGTTGCTGAAAGAATGTAATTAGTTACTAAGTATTACTAACAATTTTAACCAGTAGTGATCTGTCTACAATTAAATTACAAAATTAGTTCAGAACGTTTTTTTTGTTAATTAGTTCAGAAAGTTTTTTTTGTTTATCCTATTGTTGAGGGTGGAGAGCGATGGTAAAACGCAAACTACATCGAAAGGTTTTATATTTAAAAAAAAAACGTGGGTTGGCTGACAAATTTTAGGTTAGAAAGCGTGCGCGCTGTTCGTGGCATCGAGTTTGGCACTGCGTCATAGAAAAAGCAAAATAATTCCTAGATAAATAGGCTTTATAAAGTTCTACTTTTGAGATTTTTTTCATATTTTCTAAACGTATGGTGGTTCAAAAGTTAGCCAGTCGCATTGTTTTTTACTTTTGGAGCGATTATTTCCGTAAATATTTACATTATCTACTCACTATCTCGCCTGTCAATAAGCACGGTAAGGGCCCAGCAGGGTCGAAGCCTTCTGGGGTCAAGGGTTGATGAGAAAGCGGAACACCTACTTTATATATATGTATTTATGTATATATATATATGTATGTATATAGATATTATGTATTAAGTATTTATTTATTTTTATTTGAATATGAAATATTTGTACTTTTGTATTGTTAACATAACATTTTCTTTTTATGCACCATGCATTAAGTCCGCCTTTGTACGTTGTGTTGCATGAAGAATAAATAAATAAATAAGGCTTCGGCAGGGAATTCTATTTCTCAGCTGACCACACCACGAATGTATTCCCAAAACATTTTGCAAAACAATATTTATTTTTTACTAGTATTTATTTTTTATGTATTTACACTTACAGCACTGCAAAATCGTTTTACCACACAAACTACGGTATTTGGAAAACATGTTGAATGCTGAGGTTGTGGCCAAAGCTGCGAAGATACGACAGCAAATGGAAGCCAATCCCAACATCCAGGAGAGAGAGAGAAGTTGGCCCGTGCTTCTGGGTCAATATCAAGCCGAAGACCAAAACAAAATCAACAGCATTAACAGCATACCTACAAGTAACTTCGGAAGCTTATACAACAGACGCTTACCAAAATTTTAGCTGTGGTTATGACTTAGTTTTAGTTTATTTAGCTTAATTTTAATGAAATAAATAGTTACCTTTAAAAACTGTATTTTAATTATAATATATTACCTCAAAAACCAGGTTTCTTAATAGTGAGACAACATTTCTAGATCTACGTAATGGTGCATCCACACATGCCGCCGGCACATGCATCCTTTCTTCGCTGGATTTCAAAGGCGGTCTGAAAGCCGGCTGCAAACCCGGCGACATAAGCCTGAGGATGATGATCCCGTTGCACAGTGTTTTATAAAGCCCGATTTTCGGACATCCCATTTTTATTGCAATACTTGACAGATAACATCATTTAAATACAAGATCTCGTATCCCCATTTAGCTATCAAGTCTAGTTACTGAGTGATAAATTTTTGAAAATCGTAATTTTTCCATCCTAATTTTAATAAAAAAATTAATTACGCTTAAACTAAGCGTGATACGAAATAATGATGTTAGGTGCATTGATGGTGTATCTTATGCTGAGTATTTTAGTCGGCAAATGAACCTCATATCATTGGTAGATCGAGATTTATACAGGTTTTTCGGTTTTTGGTGTTTCTCGATTTTCTCGAAAATTCCGCCGTTTCGGGAAAAGTTATTTATACAGAAACAATTCTAATTACTTCCCCAATACACCACATAAATTTCACATCCCGATTCCATGGAACTTGGAAATTACAACCATTTTAAGTTATATCCGGATTTTACCTCGCTAGGGTTGCCAAAATCTCAGACTTTTATTTATATCCGGATTTTATATGACTGCTAAAAAAATACATTTACCTTGTAGTAAAATCGATGTTTTGGATTATCCGACGTGAATATACCAGGATACCAGCTTGGTATCTAAATAAAATATTATTCATCAATGTACGTTCAAAGGCATATTCAGACATTTTATGTTATTTGAGTATTTTTATAACACTTTTGCTTGTAAAAGGTCTCTTACTACACCAATTTCAGTATCGTAAACGAATTAAATCAGTATCGTAAAATTAGGATGAAAAAAATTGACAACCCTAACAAAAATAGTTAAATTTTAATAACTTCTGAGTTCCATGGAATCGGGATGTGAAATTTATGTGGTGTACTGGAGAAGTAATTAGAATTGTTTCTGTATAAATAACTTTTCCCGAAACGGCGGAATTTTCGAGAAAATTAAGAAACACTAAAAACCGAAAAACCTGTATAAATCTCGATCTACCAATGATGTGAGGTTCATTTGCCGACTAAAATACTCAGCATAAGATACACCATTAATGCACCTAACATCATTATTTTGTATCACGCTTAGTTTAAGCGTAATTAATTTTTTTGTTAAAATCCGGATGGAAAAACTACGATTTTAAAAAATTTATCACTCAGTAACTAGACTTGATAGCTAAATGGGGATACGAGATCTTGTATTTAAATGATGTTATCTGTCAAGTATTGCAATAAAAATGGGATGTCCGAAAAATGGGGTTTATAAAACACTGTGCGTTGATCCCAGCTGTCATTTAAATAGTTAATAGTAGGTACGTAATTACAGATAGTCAAAAAGTATAATCACCCATGCACAATTGTGGTTTCCACTTGCAGGGACCATCCATGCACGTGATAACCAAACTCCAATAGACTTCGATCTTTTAGCGATAGAACTCCTCACCCTACCCTCTATATGTGGGTACTTATAGTTTAGCATCAGCTTTAAATTAAAAACTTAGTTAGGTACGGTCAGCAGCACATCAGACTACAACAAACTGTCAAAATTCTTCAAACGATTTTCAACTCTTAATCCAAATGAAACAAGGTTCAAAATGTATTGGAGAAATCTGACAGATTTTTATAGTCTGATGTGCTGTACATACTATTTGCAAATCAAAAGCTCCGCCAAGTAATTTGTTGGGTGCCAACAAGTGCATTGTTCCACGGTGAATTATTTATCACTGTAGCATCGTAGAGGCCCAACAGGGCCGAAGCCGATGGGGCCAAGATCGGGACAGTGGATGATTTTACCACTGAAAAATAACCATGCAACAAGCACAGGGTTAGTATCTTGATAAAACAGTTTTCGGTCTATAAAAATTAATAGCTGTTCGTTACTCGTGCATAAGCTCGAGGACTGCTAGACCCATTTGACTAATTTTGGTGAGATACCTATTCGTGATACTTCAGGGAAGGCTTAAACGGTTTTAAAGGTAGGAGAAAAATTAGGCGGTGCATCGTTCGACGGGACAGCTAGTTAGAATTATGAGTAGACACAATATTTAGATACGTACATTTAGATATTAATTATACAGGGTGTTTGGTGCATCGTTTGCCAAATTGATTTGGCCGACAGAATAGATCATTTGCTATATGTTCAGCCCCAATAAATCATTTCTTGCCATACCGGTTTTTTTAAACACGTTTTTAAGTTTTTTTCTGAAAAACACCGGATTTCAGAATTTAAGCTAACATAAATAAAAAAGTTATTAGTCTATCCAACAAAATTTATTTTTATATTTAAGTGTCCTGTTGTATGGTTCTATGAAATTCAAAATTACTTGCTAGTAATGTGTAGTTTTTCTATAAAAAAACCTACAAAATGTATGGGATATTACAAAATAATTTTATAACTCAACTTTAAATTTAACTAAATATAACTTTTTTATTTATTTTATTTTATTTTATTTATTAGGAACAAAAAAACAGTTACATGTTATGGTAAGGCAAAGATAGAATTATCAGATGAATAGGTAAACATATAACCCACACTATTGTCCACGGATCAGTCAAATACATGAATAACGGAAACTGGTTGAGTAATGTTTCTACTTGAAGATAATTTGATGTATATGATTTACAATGATTTTAGTTCTAGTTTATCAATCATGTACCTGAATTTTAGATTTTAATAAAGTGACAACAAGAGTTTTAAATTTTTTATTAGAGTGGCTAAAAATATCTATGTCCATGAAGTGTGTGTTATAAGTTTCCACGAGGCGACGAAGAGGAACTCGTGCCCCGGCGTTGGTCTTACATGAGTCAACATGGAATAGGCGGGGCACGCGAACCCCACGTCTCATTACAGTTCTAGGTACCGTGTAGCATATTTTGTTTGCAATATCTGTACAATCATATCTATTATGGCACAGGCCATGCAACATCATTACATCCAAAAATAATCGTCTGGATTCCAAACTTAAAATGTTGTACTTGCGTAATAAATGTGTGTATGGAATCTCCGAACGATGACATCTGTAGTGCATGCTGCGTAAGAATTTTTTTTGTACCATTTCCAATTTGTTACTATATCTAAGATAAAAAGGATTCCAAATGGGTACAGCATATTCCAGTTGCGAGCGTATTAGACATCTATATAACATTAAAAAAGGTAGAGGGTCGCACGAAGTCCTTTGACGATCTCATGACGAAGCCATACATTTGAAAAGCCTTGTTTACTATACTTTTAATGTGCTGGTCAAAATGCAAAGACGAGTCCATAATAACACCTAGGTCACGAACGGAATCTACTTCTTTTAAGTGTTGATTATTAATAGAGTAATTAAAACTAATTTTATTCTTATTCTTAGTAAATGATATACTGTGACATTTAGGGATGCTAAGCAAGAGCTTGTTATCTTTACAATAGTTGTCAAGTCGAGTAAGATCATCTTGGAGGAGTTGGCAGTCCTGGACATTTTTGCAAGACTTATATATTTTCATGTCATCTGCGTACAATAGGCAACGAGCATTGATGAAGCATGATTTAACGTCATTTATGTAAATGATAAAAAGAAAAGGTCCTAAAATAGATCCTTGTGGAACGCCAGAATTTACGGTAACAGTTTCAGATTCGTAACCATTGATGACAACTTTTTGAGTCCTGTTAAAAATATATGAGACAAACCAACGCAACAAATTTCCACGAATTCCGTTAAAGGCCAGCTTTTCCAAAAGAATTGTGTGATCCACCTTGTGAAAAGCTTTTTGAAAATCAGTGTACACGGCGTCTACTTGAACACGGCGGTCCATGTTTTCGAATAGAAAGTTGGTAAATGTCATAAGATTAGTAGTTGTGGAACGCTGTTTAACAAAACCGTGCTGTTCGGGTATAATAAGCCGATGAAATCGAGGATATAAAGCACCGTATACAAGCTTCTCAAAAAGCTTCGACAAGGTGGAGAGGATTGAAATAGGGCGGTAATTTTCCACGTTGTCTTTATCACCACTTTTGTGTATAGGCGTAATAAACGCTCGCTTCCATGCTTCTGGGAATACCCCTTCACGTATGCATTTGTTAAAAATTATGTACAAAGCAATATGAATGCTATCAGCAATTTTGAGGAGAAAGTTTGGTGGTAATCCGTCAGGGCCAGCTCCTTTTGAAGGATCAAGTGATTTGAGTGTTTTACGTATAACATCTTTAGAGAAATGCAAATCACATATACAAGATGTGTTATCCCCAAAGTCGTTCGAAGGTTGCCATAGTTTAGGATCAAAAGTTGATGGCTCGTAAACGGAAGCAAAAAAGGTCGAGAATAAGTTACATATATCTATTGGATTGTCGGAAGAGGTATTTTTGAAGTGCATGTTGGCTGGGAAAGTTGCTTTCCTCTTTCTGTTCGATATGTAACTCCAGAAATACTTTACATTCTTCGGAATACTATTTTCGACCGATTCAATGTAATTGCTAAAACAAATGTCACATTCCCTACGAAATAACTTACGATAGTTAGAGAAGTGCTCATAGTCAGAAAGGTTGTGATATTTTTTCCACTTAATCCATGCACGTTCTTTGTTCTTAAAAATTCGAATTAAAGATGGGGTAAACCAGACAGGAAATTGTGAATTTTTAACTTGAGTCAGTGGTACATGCAGTCTGATTATTCCATATAAAATATCGTAGAACTTGTCAACAGCCTGTTCAGCGGGCAAAGCGGAGAGTTCCTTCTCCCAGTCTTTCGCACTAATTTGTTCAATAATCTCGGGATAGTTAGCCTTATGATAATTATATCTAGGAACCGAGTGAAATTTCATGGGGACAAATGGCATATTGAGAAGCGTTACTAAGGAAAAAACTGGATGGTGGGGGTCCGGCGGCAGTAGTGAGTTACAGGGAGCGGTCAAGCAGTCAGCGTTGGATATAAATAAGTCAAGTGTTCGCCCCAAATTATTTTTACAGTTGTTGTATTGCAAACCGTTAATGGAAGACATAAAGTTTAGAAGGAGCTGGCCACTGGGTGTCGCAGAATGCACGGCTGAGTGATTACCCTGGTCCGACCAATCGATGTCAGGCAAGTTAAAATCCCCTACGATATAGAATGATTCGGAAGTACAATCGTTAGCTATGCACTCCAAGGTGTCTAGGTAATCCTTGTATATCTCGTCATGGGTTCGCGGTGGAATATAGGCTACACTGAAAATATGGCGCTTATTTGACTTCGATGCTGGTAGTTGAACTATAACCTGCTCAATACAGGCATGGGTAAATTGTGTTGACATCCTAGTGGGGCGCAATTCACGGCGTACAGCCACTAAGACGCCTCCTCCATCACGTTTACCTGTTGCCGATCAATCGCGATCACATCTAAAAATTGTATAGCGGTTATCAATAAATTCACTATCGCAAATGTTAGGAATGAGCCAGGTTTCAGTCAGCACGATAATATCATAAGAACAAGACAAAACGTTCATGTATAATGTATGCAACTTCGTACGAATTCCTCTACAATTCTGATAATATATTACAATATTCCTAGTGGCCATTGATAAATATGCAACAACAAATGAGTATAATAAAATTAAATATTATAAAACATAAAAATAAAAAGTGGGATATATAATAATAATATAATCCTATTGTAGACTTATACAAGTACACATTTAAAATATTAAAAATATTAACTATTGCAAACAGAAATGGCCTCTCTTGCAGTTTTATATTATTGATATTGTCTATTAAAAGTAATAAAAATCTTGAACTTTTTCCAATAAAACCTCTCAATAGTAACAGCTGTCGACTTAAGATCATCTTAGAATCACTAATTTTTGAAACTAATAGCAAACAAGCGTACACACATAATACACTCACACAGATACAATGCATAGACATAATAGAAATAATGGTAAAGACTCTTAACAAAGCAGAAGAAAGTGGTTTAGACATGATTTATGTAAGCTTAAATGCTGAAATCCGGTGTTTTTCAGAATAAAACTTAAAAACGTGTTAAAAAAAAACCGGTGTGGTAAGGAATGATTTATTAGGGCTGAAGATATAGCAAATGATCTATTCTGTCGGCCAAATCAATTTGGCAAACGATGCACCAAACACCCTGTAGACTATTTAATACGCCGTCAAATAGTGAACTCTCCGCTTTAACGTAGTTTTTCAAATCTGACAGTTGTCTAGTTTTCAAAGAAAACCTAAAAAAATGAAGTCATTTTGAAGTTGATTTTTGACAATCTCAAAATTCTCTGTTGATATCAATAATTGTTCGTAAGCTGTTCTTGCCTCGCAAAATTAAAATACATATGTGATAAGTTCAGTATCGCATTGAAACATGTCATGCGTAAAGCAAGAGACCGGTAGTGGAGATTGCAGCTGCTTGCGGCTACAGGAGTTACAGCAAGAATCAGTACAAGAAAGATATAAAAAATGCAGGCTTATGAACACAATACAACATATAGATATATCTGGCATATACAATTCGAGTTACAGCGTGAACAGAAAAAGGAAACATTTCAGTAATATCCCCGTCACATCGATTTCTTTTGCAAGGGATGTACGGGCTGATACAGCGATTAATGTCAGTGGATCGTCAGCTGAAAAAGTAAAATCCAAGTTAAAAACGTTTTCGATTGCAACTAAAGTGAATGGCTTCTACCCCGGAAACGATATTCGTTCGAAACGTTCTAAGAAGAACAGACTTGGTGTTGATAACAAAAATATATGCTTTGGTGTCTTCGTTCCTAACATCTAATATAAAAACGTAAGTAGGTAAAACCGTCGTCATTGTTAAGATAATAAAGTGTGAATACCTACCTAAACAATATTTTTTAATTGTACCTAACTAGCGACCCGCCCCAGCTTTGCACGGGTACCTGATATTGAATATATTATGCATGTATTATGCACATAAACCTTCCTCTTGAATCACTCTATCTATTAAAAAAAAACCGCATCGAAATCCGTTGCGTAGTTTTAAAGATCTAGGAAGCATACCTACATAGGGATAAGCAATTTTGTTTTATACTATGTAATGATGATGATAATCGATTCATCTATGTGCCTAACTATTTTTTGTCAAGCAAAACAAGCATAAAAGTCACACGTTGGGCAGTGATGGGTAAAGTAGGTACAGCCCGCGGGCTATCTCCGGCCTGCAATAGTACATTGTTATACGAGGGATGAAAGTTAGTTATTTAGTCCCGAGAAATTTCTTGGCGACCGAGCGAAAACGAGTTCGCTAATAGTTCGAGGGACCAAATAACTCTTGAACCCGAGGTAAACACTGTGGTTTTCATTACGAATACGAGGAAAATAAAAATAATAAAAACCTGAGTCGTCGTCAAAGGTCTTCGTATGTTTTTGGGTAGGTATGGTATGGTATGGTATATCGGGCTGATGTCCGCAACTCCACGACTAAAGCGCGTATTTTGCGTACGGGTGGGATAAATGGGATAAATGGGTCATTCGATCCACCCCAGCTCCTCGAGGAAGGCCAGCAAGGCCTTGGTATTACTGACCATATCATTGAGGTTACCTGGGTCTCCGAAGTACTTTGCCCTGTATCCTGCGACGGCTGGGCAGCCCAGGAGCAGATGTGCTGCTGTTTCTTCCTCCGCCATGCATGCTCTGCACAGTGGGCTGTCTGTAACTCCTAGGACAGAGAGATGCTTATTAAAGGTCCCATGGCCCGTCGTAACGGCCGTTACCTTACGTAGCTGTGGCTTGGTCAGTCGTAGGATCCGCTTGGTAAAGCGGCCATCAATGGAGGGAAGTGCCTCCTTGGTCTGCCTGCATTCATTATGGTCTAGCCATAGATGGTGATGTAAATTTCTGGTTCTTTTTCTTACCAGATTGCGTAGATATCCAAAGGGGAGCGGCACAATAGGCTCAGGCCCAATCACATCCGTGCTAGATCCCCTCCGGGCAAGTTCATCCGCTGCATCATTGCCTCGGGAACCGCTATGACCTTTAATCCATTGAATGGTTATATGATTGTGTTTACCCACCTGGTTGAGGCGTTGGTGACACTCGTATATTAGCCCAGAATTCACTGTGTGACTCTGCAGCGCTTGCAGGACAGACATGCTATCCGAAAGTATGCGTATTGAGTGGTCCTTAACTTTCCTGGTTGCAATGGCCAAGGCTGCCAGGGAAATACCCAAGCACTCAGCCTGGAAAACCGTGTTATGAACCCCCAATGGCGTGGCTATATGAATGTTGAGGTCCTCTGAGAAGACTCCCGCACCCGTGCCTTTACCTGTTTTGGATCCATCAGTGAAGATCCTCAGCTCTGCAGGGCACAGCCCCTCACAGCGATGATCCTCGTGCAGTTGGATTTTGTATTTTTTGTCAAATATGAATTGCTTGGGTATCCGATCGTTAACTGCTTTTGTTATAGGGAGCTCATTATTGAGATCCTCTAGCAGAGCGGTGTGTTGTGTTATACTCTTACCCCAGAGGTCTAGTGTTTTAAGACGAACTGCCGCCATCGTCGCCTCCTGTTGTATAAACAGATGGAGAGGTGGAAGTCCTAGCATGGCCTCCAAGGCTGCAGTTGGAGTAGTCCTCATGCAGCCCGTGGCAGCCATGCACGCCTGCCTTTGCATGTGTTGTAGCTTGTTTACGGCTGTGGCCAGTCTGGTGCGGGGCCACCATACCACAGCGCCATAAGTGATCATAGGTCGAATTACTGCGCTGTATAGCCATAGTATGATTTTAGGGGATAGGCCCCATCTCTTACCTATCATTTTCCTGCACTGCCAGAAGGTGATGCAGGCCCTGTTCAGTTTATTCTCTAGGTGAGCGCTCCAGTTCAGCTTATTGTCTAGGGTTATCCCAAGGTACTTTACCTCATTTGACAACTGAAGTTCAGTGCTGAATAGTTTAGGTAGAATAAAACGCCCTAATGCTCTTTTACGCGTGAACATTACTAGCTCTGTCTTAGACGGGTTCACGGACAGTTCATATTTCTCGCACCACCGTTCCACGATGCGCAGTGCTTGTTGCATAAGGTTGCAGATAGTGCTAGTTACTTTCCCTGACACAAGGATTGCCAGGTCGTCAGCATACCCTATCGTGTAGTAGCGATTCGCGTTGAGTATGGTGATGAGCTCATTGATGACTAGATTCCACAGTAGCGGCGAAAGTACCCCTCCCTGCGGACAGCCTCTGGCTATCAGGACCAACTGTTGGTCTTCTTCAAGGCGAACCACACGTTTACTTAGCATATTGGTAATCCAGTCAGTTAATACCTGATTTACTCCATGCTTGGAGAGGGCGGCACTTATGCTGGAGAAGTTGGTTTTGTCGAAGGCTCCTTCGATGTCTATAAAAACGCCAAGGCAAATACCTTTCTGGTCTATATCCTCCTCTATCCGGCTTACCACCTGATGAAGAGCCGACTCCGTGGATTTACCCGAGCTGTATGCGTGTTGGTTACCATGTAGTGGTACTGTTTTTAGAGCGCCATCTCTCAGTTCCCTCTCACACAACCTCTCCATTGTTTTCAAGAGGAAAGAGGTTAGACTTATGGGTCGGTAGGATTTGGCGTTTGTATAATCACTCTTACCTGGTTTCGGAATGAATATGACTTTCACTTCCCTCCATCCTTTGGGAACGTATCTAAATACCAGGCACGCTCTCAATAAAGGCAGCAGAATTGATGCCAGCGGTGTCCCCCCCCATTGTAATAGTGCTGGAAACACACCGTCCGGACCAGGGGCCTTAAAAGGATGGAAGCTATGGATTGCCCATTGTAGTTTTTCCAGCGTAATAATCCTCTGTGCGTAGAGCCTGTCATCATCTGACGGGGTTTGTGTTACATCTGACCAGTCGGTTACCTGTGTGAAGACGCAGCCTGGGAAGTGAGCCTCAACTAAGACGCGTCTAGCTTCTTCAGGTGACGTGGTTAGTGTGTTGTCTGACTTACGGAGTGTGGAAGGCTCAGGAGCATCCTGTCGAGCCAAAACTTTTCTCACCCTGTTAGCTTGTTGGCAGGATTCAATACCATCACAGAACTTACGCCATCCTGCGGTACGCCTGAACCTGATGCATTTTTTGTAGTTGGATTTAGCCGTATAGTAGGCATCCCAATCAGCATCTCTACATGTATTCATAGCCCTATTTAGAGCTTTTCTTACCTTACCTCGCTTGCGTTCCAGATCCGGGCCCCACCAGGGTTGTCTACCCGGTGTGTCGCGCGGTAAGGTTTCTGGGCAGGCAGAATGGTAGCTGCTTATCAGTGAATCTGTAAGTAGGTCCACTCGTGCGTCAATTTGCGTTATATCCGTAACTGTGGTCGGATCATCCAGCGGTGCAAGTTTGGTAGCCAGGCTGCGCGTATACGCTGCCCTATCCGTGTTGCGCGGATTCCGCCGTGGTAGTCTAGGTGTGGTACAGACCTGAATGTCGAAGCGGATCCACCTGTGATCTGAGCAGGAAGCCTCTGTGGAGACATGCCACCCAGTGATCAGTTCAGCCGCTCCCTCTGTTGCCAGAGTAAGGTCAATTATTGTACGACTGCGTCTGGTTACGAAGGTTGGTTCGGAACCTGTATTTAGTAGGGATAGGTTAGTTGTAAACAAGTAGTCGACCAGAGCCTTACCCCTCATGTTGTGCGAGTCCATCCCCCATAGTGGATGGTGTGCGTTCGCGTCAGTTCCCACCACTATCTCGACTCCGCCGTCCTCGCAATGGGTCACCAGACGGGCGAGGTCATGGGGCGGTGGGTCCTCACCTTCGGGCATGTATGCCGAGGCGAACACCATTGCCGTCTCTGTAGCGTCTCGCTGCATGTCCAGTCTAACTGCAGAGATGTCTCTGCAACAGAAGTCAGTTAGAAGCTGTGCTTTTAGATTACCTGTGACATAGATGCACGCCCTGGGGTGATCATGGTCTGTAGTAAAAAGGAGCTTACCACCAAGATTGGAGAGTCCTCGTATCTGGCCACCTCTAATCCACGGCTCCTGGATCAAGGCAATGGCCGTGTGTTGTACCTCCAGCCACTTGCGTAGTTGGGCCGTCGCTGTTTGACTGTGGTGGAGGTTAGCCTGCACGACTTTACAGGCAGAAAGGGACGCCATCACTGGCAGAGCCCTCTCCCCCTTCGTCCAGTCGCAGCCACGCAAGCATATCGCCTTCTTCGAAGGCATCCCCACCCGGGCCCGAAACCGGGGACAGCATGATGTCATCCGGCTCCGCGCCCGACGCAGGGACGTCGGCCACGCTTGCTGCGGTTTCGGTCGGCTCTGCCTCTACGACAGGACCGGCCGCCGATGCAACTTCGTTGTTCGGTGAGGGGGCAGCTCCCTCTGTCATACCTGGTAAAATCTTACCGGTAGCCTTGTCCCAATTCCGAGGGGTGTCGCCAAATTTGCTATTAGCGCCCTGGAACTTAATGTACACCGACCCCACGCCAATCGCAAGTCGGCGTTCGGCTGCCATCAGGGTCGGAATTATGTCCTCCGGGACGCCCAGGATCAGGAACCAGCAAGTTTCCTGTTTGTCAGCATGCAGGAGTACCCACCTGTTGACACCCGCCCAGCGGTTCTGGTAACTGAGGGCCCGGCCAATGTTCCTAGGCTCCCCGTATACCCCCTGGTCGTCCGGTATGGCGATGCAGCAGCGCACCCGCTTCTGGACATCCGACTGCTTACAGACGACTAGCGAAGGGCTAGTCGGAAGCGACAGCTCGGAGACAAGCTTCTTGAGCCACGTCAGGGTTTGGTCGTTGGCGCACCATACCTTAAGCACTCCGCCTGTGTACAAAGGCTTACCCACAAAGATCGGCCCTGTAGCGTCATCTGACACGGCCCAGGATTCGCTGATGATCTTCTTTTGAATTGCAGCGATAATCTGGTCCGATACAACCTGGCTGATGGCCCCTGTGCGCTCGCAGGTGATCGCGACGCTTAAAGGGGCGTTGGCAGCTTGGGCGTAGTTTTTCGATGCCACACGTTCTGACTGTTCAAGCCGTGGCCGCTTGTACTCACCCCTGGGAGACACGGTCTCGTTGAGAGCGCGTTTGGTCATAACCTGAGCCTCTCCCGTGGATGTTGGAGCTGTGGTTACTGCTGGCGGCGCTGGTTTTCCAGCGACATCGGTTGGCGGTAGGTCAGGAGTTGGTCGGCTAGTGCCAGTCCCCGTCTGCCTTTTACCTGCTGCGAAGTTCAGCATGCCTCTACCTGTGCCGGCCGAGCCTGTGGCAGCAACCTGTTTTTTCTGAAGGGCCTTACTCCTTTCAGCCCTCCTTCGCTCTTGACGACGCTCCTTGCGCGCCGGTCGCTCTCTTTTCTTCTTGCCCTGGCTTGGTGGTTCCTTATGACCTGAAGGGCCTTGGCAAGAGCAAGAGCAATGGGCTTGTGGAGTGGACTTTTTACCCTTGCCCTTGCGTTTAGGTACCACCTGCCAGGCACCCCAGGATCCCTCACCGGCGGTCCCAGCTGTTCCCGAGTTACCGGTGGCAGCGGCCCCGCCAGCGACGGGCCCCGGCCCCGCCGGAGGCGGAGAAGAGTGCCTAGGAGGGCCCACACCGACAGCGGCGTTGGCCGCCTTCGGTGGTGCCACCTTGGAGGAAGAAGGTCCGGTACTGGTCCCTTGCAGCGCCGTAGTCCTTCGTTTGGAGTGGGACTTGTGAGTGGTCTTGGCTGCGGTGTTCGCCACAGCCAGACCGGCACCCGCGCTGGAGCCTGCGACGTTGGCCACAGGTTTTCCAGGGGCGAGCGAGGTGCAAGCACCTCGCTTGGGAGCTCCGCCAGTTTTCACCGGCTCCGCTCCAGAGATTGTAGGCCTTAAATGATCCATACTTGATTTTTCTTAAGATTCATCCCTCTGGCTCCCACCCTCCATGGAGCCCGCACCTGGGAACGTCACACTGCTTAAAAGAGCGCGACGTTAGGATTACCAGAGAGATATAGGTACGCAGGGCTGGTTTACAGTGCGACATCGGGCGCTCGATCGGGCCGGCGTCGGAGGCCGAAAGGCCTGCCCCCAACGAACTGATCAACCCTCACTTACACCGTCAGCATGACCTTCACCCACCGCCTCAGTCGTCCAGGGACTTCCTCAGCGGACCCCACGCACCTCGCCTGTGGCCCTCTGACGGGACACAATGGCCATTTCCCTACCCTTGGCTAGAGAGTAGGGCCACCGTTTCGCTTGAAATCCGGACCAAAGGGGGCGTGTTGCCTTTCAGCTCAACCCCCCAGGACTCCTTCATCCCTGCTTACGGCGCTCGACTGCGCAGGTCCTAGCGCAGGTGACTGGTCTCTCCTACCCGCCATCAGCTGAGTTTAGTGACGGCCGAGCCCGCGACCACTCCGTCACGGGAGGGTCGCGGTGAGGAGGGAAGTAGGATGTGGTCAGGAATGAGGATAGGTGGGATGTGAGGGTGAAAATTGTGTAGGGAGGGTCATGGGTAGGATAATGCAGGTTACGGGGAAAAGGGGGATGGGAACGAGTGAATAACCCCCACTCATAGGTCGCCCGGCGGTTTCAGTTACGTCTATTTCTGATGGAACTAGACCAAGAACGGGGTGGCAACCTCGGGAAGGTAAATCCGCCAGACTTGCCTTGAGGATCTGCACGACTGTAGCGCTCTCCCTCAAGACCACGCCACCCTGCCATCTCTGAGGGAGACAACAGGGTAGGCCTGCATCTATACTACCAAGCAAAGCAAAAGCAAAGCATGTCGTTGTGCAACCGCAAAAGCATACATACAGACCCTCCCCAAAATTTTTGGGTAGGTATATTTCTTTTGATTTAGGCGGTAAGCGGTTTTCTCCTTTTAGATAAGTGAATAGTACCTATATGGCCCGCGATAGTTATATTTTTACGGTTTTCAAAAGAGAATCACTAACGTGAAAATCTAGACGTATATATAGATAAAGAAGCCAGTTAGTTAGCACACGCCTACTATGGCAGGGCTTTCGAATAAAAGTTAAATGATACAAAGTTTCAATCTATCTATACATATAAGCATAAAAATTAATACCACAAGAAGAAGCTAGCACATAAGCATGTGCTAGCTTCTGTTTGAAACTAGTTAGGCATTGTGCCTCTAGTTACCTACACTAAATTTGTCTTCCAATCTTGTACCTACAAGTTATTTTTTTTTATGTGACATATTTATTTATTTGACACACTAACGACTCATTCACTAGTCAATTATACAAAAACAATAATGCAAGTTACTAAGAGATATGGTGAATTTGTCACTTAGAGGCGTGCACAGCACTTTTACTTATAAGAACTTATAAAAAGTTGTAATAAGATAAAGAATAAATTAAATTAAGTACATTGAATAAATTAAATTAAATTAGTAGTTATTGATAAGATGGCAGAAATAGTACATTTTGATACAAGTGCAGGAAGTTTGTCATTGCGACCGAGGCGAAATTCGCACGAGCCGTAGGCGAGTGTGTTATGGAGCCGAGGGCTGCAATGACAAATCTGCACGTGTGTCAAACAACGTTTTTCAATACACTTACGACTTCTGAAATAAAGAAGAAAGAAAAAATGTTTAGTCGTATCTCAAACATACAGTGGAAATATAACAATAAAAGCATTCAAATCTGCTCTGAACAGTTTGGTTCTAATTTCGTGGGGGTTTTTTTTTTATGGTAGGTGAAAATCATCCAGCGATCCAGTGTCTACGGTGGCCGGATATCGGCAGGATCGCGGCGGCGACGGCTACGGCGAGTACGCCGTTGCCTTTGCCTTATGCGGTCGGCCTCCTCCTTTACGAGCATTTTTTTTTTTTTTTGTCCGCAACTATCACACAACGTCGTCTAGTCCCAAGCTAAGCAGAGCTTGTGTTATGGGTACTAGACAACTGATAAACATACCTACTTATATATTTCTAAATACATACATATCATAGATAAATTACACCCAGACACAGAACAAATGATCGTGCTCATCACACAAACATTTGTCCTGGGTGGGAATCGAACCCACGACCTCCCGCATAGCAGTCAGGGTCACTAACTACTAGACTGACAGGCCAGTCAAAACTGTCATTACTGCTTCGCAGAAGGAGGCGACCGCCTGCCATTCCTCTTCGCTGCGGAACATGGCCTGAACCAGGGCCCGGCGCGAGAGGTCGCCGCCGCCGATCACCCCCACGAGGACACGGCGATGCTCTTCCCAAGCAGGGCACACCTCCACCGTGTGCTCCACCGTGTCCTCCAGGCTCGCCTCACAGTGGCGACACCCGGACGTCTCTTCCGCACGAATCCGGTGCAGGAATCTCCCGAACTTCCCATGTCCGGTGAGAACCTGCGTCATGCGGAAAGTGAGCTTGTGGGGGACGCCTCGCGCCTGATTCGATAAATTGAGTAAAAAAGAAAATCACCCTTTACCGTGACGATAAGGAAGGAATACAAAAGCCCTTGTTGTGATAAACACAAAAAAGCACTTGGGTGATATACATGCTATATTGAACCTAATCGGAGTGCGATAAGAGGCAGTTTTCGAGCAAGACCCAAGTCGTAAGTGTATTTTCAATACACTTACGACTTGTGAAATAAAGAAAGAAAGAAAAAACGTTTAATCGTATCTCAAACATACAGTAGAAATATATACAGTAGTAATAGCATTCAAATCTGCTCTGAACAGTTTCTAATTTTGTGGGGGTCGCCCAGCGCCAGTGGGGGACGCCTCGCGCCTGATTCGATAAACTAAGTAAAAAAAACCGTTGACCGTGACGATAAGGAAGGATTAAAAAAGCCCTTGTTGTGATAAACTCAAAAAAGCACTTGGGTGATATACATGCTATATTGAATCTAATAGGAGTGCGATAAAAGGCAGTTTTCGAGTAAGTGTATTGAAAAGTTTGTTCAAACTATTAAATACGAGCTGGAACATCTGCAAAAGGGAGTGGGCGTTAAGGGGCAGTTATAGGTACCTACGATTTTTGATGATTTTAAATCGAACTTCACGTCTAGTTGGCTAGTTACCTACACGAACTAGCCAATTAGACATAGGTACTTATTGAAAAAAGATATAGGTATGTTTAGACTATTTGCCTGGTAATTTGATACCTACACGAACTCGATGTGACTCATTTTCAAAGTTCGAACGCAGATAAAAAGCAAAGATCAGGGATGATAAAAAACCATTGGGTATATTTATAAAGAAGATACTTCCACAAACTAAAAGGTAATTTATCTGCCAATATTTTGGTACAAGGTTCTTATTCATATTGAAGGACAAATTATTGTTTTGCCACAAGAAGTTTTTGCCATATGGCTTTGACTCCTCCTAGTAAGAAATATATAGGTACTTATAGAAAAAAATTGGCACACAGTTGTTTTTTGTGACAGCCACTTTAGTTTTCATGAAATATAGGTATTGATCTATATTGATGCTTTACCTACAATTATTGAAAACACATTTTTTTAAACTTCAATATACGACTTTCTGTAATAAGATTTAGCTTCAGGCTATATTACTGCAAGCCGCAAGCATCTAAGTAACTGAAAACAGCTAATATTCAAGGATTTTCACTGTTGCGGGTCTTTCATGCTGGAAATGATCTGCTGGAACCTTTCTCCATCGCTTTGCCTCCCAGATTTTTAGAACAAAACTGTCGTGGAGACACTAAAACGCAGTAAAATAGCGTATTCTGCAATACTTTTACTGCATTTTAGTATATGCACGGCAGAAAAGTATAGACATGTGATTGAAGAAAGTGAATTTTAGTAGAAAATTATAATCTAATGCTCAGACTATTAAGCCCCGAGCGAGCGCCTATATATAGCGCCATATTATATTATTATTGCTATGTAAAATATTAGCAGCTATTTTTACAGTCAGAATGAATTTTTAAGTTCGCTATAAATCATGAAAAAGATGATCTAGATCAGCTTGAGCCAATGATTAGTGCTCGTCTCTTATTCAGTAGCTTAGTAGGTAGGTACAAAGAGTAGATCGTGAATTTGAACTGCAATTGATCATAAATCGAATTTATACGAAGGTACCAAATTGATGGCATCAGTTCCTGAGAATATATTTAATTTGTCACTTCACGTGTACATCAGCACTATATTAACCACTTTTATAGGAGCTGATAGTGCTGATAGGTACCTACCTACACTGCAAGATAAAAACACGTGCGTTTTGCAATAAGTATAAAAGGCATGTTAGTCTATCTTGCAATATGTGTCTACCTACGTCAGATTTGTTACATTTAAGGCTTCGGCACACCAAAAGCGGGACAGGCGCAGCACCTGAGCGGAGCGGGGCGGTTGCGCCGCGGTTGATGTCACACCAGAAACGTGAGCAGTCAGTAAGCAGTTTGAGAACGGGCCTGCTTTATAACTGCGTTATGTGTGTCGTGTCGATAGCCACACTACACTACACGATGTCGAACGGTTCTGACTCTGACGAAGAGTAGCTATTGTTGCTTCTAGCTTTAAGCAAAAAAAAAATGAGTTCACGATGTAAATAAGAGAAGAAGATCATATAATCATTAAGGGGATAAATATAATGACCACCATAAAATGCTTTGATACCCTTAGTTTTGTAACCAAAAATATCTACTTAACACCTGAAAAATAACGTCTAAAATTACAATAGTACCAGCTATTTTAGTCACGACTCCCCTTTAAATTGTATTCGACCACCAAATTTAGTAAATGATCACCAAATCTTGCCGAGCAAATTAATGTGTTATTTCTACCTAAATAAATCACTGTGATTGCCATAAAATGTAGGCGTATTATCAAATAACAAACTCCCTCGAAAACACACCCTTATCGCACTGTTTAGAGGCATGCAATAGACAAGTTTTCCACACTAGTGCAGGAAAAGGTGCAGGCTATCCGGAGGGATACCCTGTCGTTGTCATGGTGGGGTGAGGACCCCACCATAATGTTATTACATTTATTGTATCAGGCCGAACGCGCATCGTCATCGTCATTTCAGTGAGCATTGAAAAATGTCGTTTGAGACACGTGCAAAGTCAATGCGATCATCGGCTCCATAACATAAACGGCCTAACCTACGTAGTACGTAGGTGAAAATCATCGAATGACAAAACGCGCTCTTGGGCGGACCGGGTGACAGTGTCAGACTCTTACTGATTAAAAAACCTACCTACCTCATTCCTTCCTTGCCTTATTCCTAGAGCCGCGGTAACACTTTCACACCAACCGTCGGCTCCAGAAGGCTTCGACCCTGAAGGGCCCCCACAGTTTGCTGACAATTCCTTGAGGCGCGCGGGAATGGTGCGCGCCGTTGACGATTTGGACTCGGTCTGGACAGTTACCAGATAGCCGAACGGCGAGCTACCCCTTGCTCACCGTCCGCGAGCCATTGTCTACGGTGGCCGGATATCGGCAGGATCGCGGCGGCGACGGCTACGGCGAGGGCGCTGTTGCCTTTGCCTTATGCGGTCGGCCTCCTCCTTTACGCTTCGCAGAAGGAGGCGACCGCCTGCCATTCCTCTTCGCTGCGGACCATGGCCTGAACCAAGGCACAGCGCGAGAAGTCGCCGCCGCCGATCACCCCCTCGAGGACACGGCGATGCTCTTCCCAAGCAGGGCACACCTCCACCGTGTGCTCCACCGTGTCCTCCGGGCTTGCTATACAGTGGCGACACCCGGACGTAACCTACGGCTTGGGTGGATTCTACCTCGGTCGCAATGATAAACTTCCTTTATTTGTATCAAAATGTTCTATATTTTGCCAAGAGTAATTATTATTTACATAAACGGATAACAAAATGTAATTTTTTAGGGTTTTCATTTATATTTTCATTATCTTTGGGTTAACAATGATTTTTTTGGAGTCAGTTTACTTAAATAGGATAGCAAGAAGTTAAAACTTTGATTATAATTTTATATTAAAACGCTGGTATAATTTTGGTGATCATTTACTACTTTTGGTGATCATTTACTACTTTTGGGATAACATTGATTTATTTGGACTCATTTTGTTTAAATAGTATAGCAGGATGTAAAACTTTGGTTATAATTTTACTTTAAAATGCTGGTTTAAATTTGGTGATCATTTACTAGATATTTTTGGGTTACCCATGATTTATTTGGAGTCATTTTGCTTAAATAGGATAGCAAAGTGTTAAAACTTTGTTATAATTTTACATTAAAATGCGAGTTTCATTTTGGTGATCATTTACTATTTTTGTCTGCTATTTGTTACTATATTTGGTGGTAAGTTAAACATAAGCCAATCATTAATATTTCCTCACCAACTCAATCAATTTTTCATTCGTTTCCATGATAAAGTTGTAAAAAATCACAACCGTTTACGAACTGCGCTGCGTCTGTCCCGCAGTTGAGCGGGACTGCGGGACAGACGCAGCGCAGACACATTTTTCACATTTTTCAATGCTTTGGTTTGACATATCAGTATGGCGGACGTACTAATACAACGCGTACGGACTGCGGCCGCCCCGCGCCTGCGCTGCTACTGCCCGCGTTTGTGTAGTGTCATCCCTCATATAACTACATAGTTTTCTAACGTAGACGCACTGCTACCGCGCCGCAACTGCTTTTGGTGTGCCGAAGCCTTTACCCATATAAATCGGATAAAAAGATCACAGATAGGTACACGGTGAGTCTGCGATCTTTTAAGATCCTATTCAACTCACAGGGTTTCCGTAGCCAATTATGACGATTCTTTTGAGTATTTTTTTTATAGTTTGGTTTACTACATACATCCAGTACCTAGGGCCGTAGGATCTTGGCGAGTCTGAAATTAGGCTCTGAAAAGTTTAGCGCTTGAAAACTCATCATCATTACATAGTATAAAACAAAGTTGGACGCAACGGATATTGATGCGATTTTTTTTAATAGAGTGATTCAAGAGCAAGGTTTATCTGTATAATACATGCATAATTTAATCCCCATATCCATGCGAAGCTGGGACGGGTCGCTAGTTAAAAATAAAATAATGGTTTAAACAAATAAATGCAATTTACAATAGTTATTGCTGTTTTTGTTAAACCTCTATTTTTGTACGAGTTTTCAAGCGCTAAACTTCAGAACTCTAACCTAACTGAAACAGGTATGCGTTCACTTGTGGCTCAAGAATCAAGTAGGTACCTTAGGCCACGAACTTATCAGCCCCCTTCTTAGGCTTGCCTACATTTTCATCACTACCGAGCAATCGTTCAAGGTCTTGTTCTCCAATGCTTTTTCAAACCAGTGCTGGCGGTACCCGCGTGTCCAAATCATCTCGCCTCCTCTAACTGGACCAAATTTGGCGTTGCTGTCCATTGTCAGCCATATTGTAAGGACATGTTTGGGCAGCCAGCGGTCCCATTTCAACCTAGCAGTCACCTGTCTTCAATTTTCAATTTCTTCAAAATTCGTATTTTTTGGTAAGCAACTAGATGCTCTACAACGGACTCTCATCGAGATCTGGTTTACGACATAACCTGAACTGAACTGAAAGAATGGAGCCTTAGATGAGTGTAAGGTGTACAGCTGCATCCCGCCTTCTCAAAAAAAAAAATCTTTAAATCGCTGTTTGATTTAGTAACCAAAATAGTGATGCTGTTTTCAAAAAAGATTTCTTTTAAGAGTTATTTGTTGTTTAGTATAAAATATTGTACAAAAATCAATACAGGAAAATACCTAACCGGATTAGTTTCAGCTAAAAAATGACACTCGTAAATATTTTGTAAATCATTTTATTGGTTAATGGAAATAGTTTTCCGAATCACAATAATAATGTTACTACAATAAGTGTCATGATCGCTGTTATCGTATAGATAACGGCTTAACACCCATGCCTACGTAACTATCTTAAGCCAGGCCCATTAATACAATTTGTTGTTCAAACAAACTGCTTACACACGATTTTATTGATCACTAAGCAAGGGATCTGCAAATCAGTTTTTTTTTTTTATGAGAAAGTACGAAAAAGTGAGAACTATTAGTCTTACTTTCTCAATGCTGCTAGGATCTCTTGAGGCTCAATCTCTTACATCAATAGTTTTCAGATAAGAACATTCATCAGATCTATCAATTTATAACTAACTGCGATGACACGAGGCACGCTATCCTCGTCTCACCTTGTGCGTATGTCATGACCGTTTCGACCGAAGCATTCGGTAGCATCAAGTACTCATACTATTTGGGCCTGGCCTCCACCCCTCTCCTCTCATCTCGTAACAAAACCGTTGTGTCCCTAACTACACCATACATTGACACGATCAAAGCTCAGTCTCACAATTTCACTTTTGCTTCTGTTGTTTGAATGAACTTTCATTTTATTCATTATGGTTACGACAAATGTTACTAACAATAGACACTGAGAATACAACTGCAAGCACTGATTAATTCTATTTTAAAAATTCGGACTAATAATATCAATGGAATTATATTTAGGTACTTTCACCGTTGGTGGCTCACGAACACGTTGCGTTGCAAGCGGGGCGTTGCTAGCAACTAGATAGTTTTTGAGGGGGATCCGCTACCGCCACTCTGCCTGGTCACGCAGCGCATTCGCGAAATGCAGCACAAGATATCGAGATAGGATAATCATGATCATAAGTCTTCATGTTGCCTAAAGTAAGTTTTCATTCCTCCCAAAGCACCTTAAGAAATAATTGTATAAATAGGTTATATATTGTAAACAAAATATGTATATAGATTTAGAGTAGACAAAATAAATTCAATATCTTATAAAGAGCTAATTGTACTTTTAATTACATAATTATACTGAATTAAATACGTTAGTGTATACAGGATGAAGAAAACCGAACAACACATGGACATATAAGTAGGAAACACCTTGGTACTTGGCTTAAATACAATAAAAACTTATTTTTTAATATTTAGATTTAATTTAGCAATAATACTGGATCAAGTCATTATATATACACTAAGTTCTGCCAGCGGCTTCGCCCACTTGAATGTAGGTTTCTCCATACACACTTTGGACCCCCATTTCATCCCATTGGGGGTGAATTTTGGAAAATCTTTACTTATTCTTTGCATACATCATAAAAAGCACCCCTGTACAAAATTTCAACGTTTTAGGTCGAATTCTTTAGGCTGGGCATTGATGAGACATCGAGAAGAGCCTTTTTTGCATTTTTTATTACAGATTTTTCTAAACAATTTTTCATTGAAGAGATTTGAAAGAACTTAATTTTCTTAAAGCAGTAACGCGGCTTTTAAAGCACCTATATCAGTAATCAGGTGACTATACATATCAGTTACGATGTTAGATTAGGTTAGGTTTGAAGTTAACACGCGGCATTGCATTAATTTGACCTTAGTACTAGAAAACCGCAGTTATCTTGTGGTGAATACTTACGATAGTTCTGACTTCATAATTATTATTCTTTTTATTAATATAAACTAGTGCTTGACTGCAATCCCAATTACGTTCACATTGACATTGGGAATAAGTATTCAAGGCTAGAGTGAATAGGCTCATAATAAACTAGTGCGCCTCACCATTAACGGTTGTATCACTGCTTACTATCAGATGGGATTGCAGCCAAGCTCTAGTTTAAATTATTTAAAAAGAAAAAAAAGCAAATTCTGCAAAGTAAACACCGGTCTAATATAACAAATAAGTTCTGTAGCTCTGGAAAAATATCAGAACTCATGACCAATAAAGTTTAACTTAGATGACGGGCGGCTTGAGATGTCGGCTCGATTCCCCGTCTATGCAAGCGACTCTACGGTTTATTATAGGATTGTACCTATTCCTTGTGTAGTGCTAGATATTTTCATCCTGTATAATTGATGTTAAGTTTCAAGTTATAAAACTTACAATAGGTACAAAATATGTCTTGAGAATTTGTTTCAGTGTGTATAATATTATTATAAATTTCTAAAAATCGATCAATGATGATTTATAAAACAAAACCTCAAACTGAATCCATAATGCATAAAAATTAGTATATAGATTCCAGAGAAGTGAAAATTTAGCAACAACACATATTATGACATTGGAAAGAGATAGAAGTCCTTAAGTCGCTCGAAAAGAACGATCTGTTATTATTATTATTATAAATATTAAAATTACATTTATTATACACGTGGAACTTAAATTCATCTACAAATCATAATATACAAATATCATCCTTCATATATAGAAAAAAAAAAACAAAATAATTTACAGAGTATTGATATGTACAATATTTCATAACTAATATTAATCACTTCCTCCATAATAAATAAATTAATAAATGTATATAAACAAAAAAACATGATATAGAACATACGGATACGATGAATACAAATATACACCAAGTAGACACTAAGGGAACGACATGTATTAATTAAAAGTAGTCCAACCTTTAGGAACACTAGATGCGGGCTCCTGTCGCGCGCTCGAACCTGCGGAATAGTCTAACAATCCGAATTGGCTAAAATCTAGTCCATATTCATGTAAGAGAGCACTGTCTGTAGATTTGATTTGTTCAACTTTCTGATTTTTATCACGACACTTGAGCGGATCGAAATCTTCTAGGTTTGTCGGCGAATCGTCCAGTTTAATGAGATCAGAATCAGAGCCACACGACTGAAAAAGAAATATGTGAGTTAAACAAGCACAAAGCGAGACACGTCCTTTGGTAGGCGTTTTGTGCCTGTGTCATCAATTACAGGAATATCAGCTGCAGAAGTACAGCTACAGCTCAATAGAGGCACATTTCTCATTTTAATGGCTCATTTACATTAGTCACACTCTGCCAATACGCAAGGCGTCCTAAACGTGAACGTCGTTGATATAATTATGTTGCATGCGAACATGCATTCTATCGTTTCACCAACAAACAATTTCACTAATCAAAATTCAATTTCATGCAATAAAGATGCGAAATCACTATTTAGGTTTACGGTGGAATGTAATGCGATCGCACTTGAGTATAGTATCAGCTAATGTAAATCAGCCATAAATGATCGGTGTAAAAATACAATTAAGTATTAAAATTATATCCAAACCGACTATGTAGATAAAGTTAAATTTTATAGGTATTTATTATGTCCGGTTTCAACACATCATATTTTTATCAAAGAGCATAAATTGGCTGCCACATCGACTGATAAGTAAAACAAAGGTAATTTAATTTATACGTTAGTCTGTATTTGTCAATAATGTTTTCAAATAGGTCCCAAATGTTAGTATTGTGTTGAACTATCCCCAACATCGGTTTTATAATGTTCTATATTTCATGACAAGTAGAAGTTCCACCCGTTTTTGAGCCCAGGTACTTGTTACGGCGCATCCGTTTATCCACCTAGTTGCTTTACTCCAGCGAATTTTAAGGAATCACACAGGCTATATTTTCATTTATTTTTTTAAATAATTGTCCATGTAATTTTACAACTTATTAAAAATAGGCTTTCCGAAATTGAGGCTTATATTAAGTACATTTTCAGAAATAATTCTGAAAATGTACTTAATAAAACATACAGACAAAAGTATAAGTTTTGATGTAATTATAAAATATATTTTTTTATGAAAATAGTTCAAGATTTCAATATTGAAACCGGGCTTTAGAGTCGTTGAGCGAACGCTAAGTTGACGATTTAGAATTTACATATAATTAAATAGTTTCATAACAGTACTTACACACAATCAGCTACCAACGTTATAAATAATGATATGCTCAAGGCGTTAGTGCGTACACGCTCGACGGCTCTTTTCGTTCACTTGCACAGGACCGCATTTAGCTAAGTACTAACACAGCCTTTCAAATCATGAAAGAAACTCTCTTAGTAGAGTATATGACTACTTCTATTAAATAAAAATCCAATATGTATGCATACTTAGATATATTTAGTAACATGCATTTGCAAGTTCTATGAAAGCATGATCTTGCTAAAGGACGACAAACAGTGTATTATATACAAGTGCTCGTGTCATTATATTGAAATAAATATGATAAGTACAAAATACAGAGTCGCACAGTCATGGTACTTCCCACTAATTTTATTGTCCTCATGGTAAATAACACATTAAGATATCTGGATCAAAAGGACCCGACAATACACTCTATTCATTATAGGATGAGTTGCATGATACATGCCAAATGCCTATGGCATAACATAGATAACGATTAACCGCCAAAACCAAGTCATAAAGCGTAAAAGGTTTATTTTTTAAACTAAGCATATAATAGAGATTGCACATAGTAAAATAACCTACACCTGTAGGGTAAACGGTCAGTTTTACCTTCTCATCTAAACTAATATTTGAAGCCTTTTGTTGTTATTCGGACTAGACCGATACGGATTGACCGGAACATCATATTGTAGGTAATATAGTAGACTCGCCTTAAGAAAATAATGACATATAGTTGACACTAAGCTTAGCCATGCACCAATTAAAAAGCGATGATTATATTAACCGGTTGAAGCCGGACACAGAACCGACAAGTCTTTTTAAATAATTTTCGATTTGAACATTCTGTCGATTCTGATTTAATTTTTAAAATAATTACTTACAATAATCTAATAGTTAGCTTTTAAATCAATCGTTAAATTTTCATCTGAGTACCTTTACTTTGCTTTAACACTGATGAGTCATTATGTTCTTAATACGAATAGACTATAGTAGTAACTGACTACACTCCATTCGAATAAATATTAAGCATATAAACAAACCCCTGCAACGGATTTCGACTTTTATTGCCTCTCTATCCATACAATTGGCAACTGTAGTACATAGTTGGTATTATAACCACTTTCTTGCTTTCAGTGCCATCAAAAGGTTTCTTTAAATATCCAATCTTAGTGAGCGAATGGAGTATACAGTTCGATTGTTTCGAGTGAACATAAATGTTGCATATTAGCATGGCAACACCGGTTTAAAAATCACTTACACTTATTGTCGTTTTTAATTTCGTAATACAGTACGTACGCACGTCGACTAAACTTATTTTTACGAGAAACAAACAATACACAGATATTTAGTTAAGTCAAATTACCACTATTACCATTCTCAAATGATACAACTGTACAGATTGTGCACCCGGTGAGATTCGCTTGTTTATGTTTTTTACCTTCCTGTAACCTTTACACTTTGACAGTATACCATTGCTTTTTCTTTCGATACTAACGAACTATTTTATCAAAATTGAAATGACACAGTATTTTTGACAGTAAAGTTCTCTAAAAAACTTATACGGATGTGTAACGATTATCATTTAATTAAAATGTCAGTAAATAATTAGGTTATTGATTAATTTTAATTCAAAACAGAACCCGCCGTGTTTTCACAAAGCAACAGTATACTTTCTATGGATGTGTTATGCAAATCATCCTATCGTAAATAGTAATCAAATAATTTTTCAGCACTTGTTATTCTACTCTTAAATAAAACGAGCTAGCATCACAATATGAGATCATTAATTTGTATACTTATTAATCATATTATTCTGATCAGATTACCAATAAGCAAATTATGCAAATCAAAGGAGTACATGCGTAGGCCACGTATAAAAATTAAATAATAATATAAGGCACTTAATTTGAACTGTTAATTAATAGTTATTTAGCAAAATAAAATCTAGTATAATGTAGCCTGAAACGCACATTCTTCTAATAGGTATATAATTTTATAATATTCCCATAACAATATATTATAGAAAAATAATTTACAATAAAACATTGTAATATCAAAAGGATAAGTAAACATTTTCAATAGAACTAGTAGGGCGATTCCATTTCAATACCAATGGTAACATAACAAATTATCTCTAAGTAATAGCGTCTTAGTCCAAACGAATTCTTAAGCATTAAATAAATTACAAAGCAAAGGTAAAAATATATAGGATAAATTGTCTTTCATTTGTGTCTAACTAAAGTCAAGGATGAAATTATAACTGAGAAAAAAATATATTTGTGCTGGGCACGCAATTTTATTTAATTTTGAGAGGATTTTTTTTTGTTGTGTTACATTTTGAACCACTTTTAAAACAAACATTCAGTTTACCGTATTAAGAATTAGTAGTAGTCCTTAGAGAAAATGAATGAATACATTCCAATCTCATCAACCGCTTTGCTAGAAGCGAATTTTGCTAGAATTGGACCAAGTTCATTAATTTTTCCAACATCACAAAATATTATATATCTTTCCAAGAAGTTTGTAAAAGTGATTACTAAAAGTACCGTCATGTGTTTTATATTTTATAACATTTCTTTTTAATTAATTGCTAGTAAGGAATAAAGGAACTTAATGTGTTAGATAAATATTATTAATTCATAAACTGAATCTTATAATATCCCATATGAATGGTTAAGTAAATATATGTATAGTCAACTTTCGTGTTAGTGCAAACATATTTCACTCCTGCAGTTCAAGGCATGAATTCTATAATTTTCTGCTTTATAGTTAGGTATAAAATTGATATGATTACAAATGTGCATATCAGAATTACCTCTAGAATTTTCCCTTTGTATGAAGGTAGGTGAGTGTTGTGTCCCGCGGCGAGCCGGGGCCTTACGCTCTCTTGGCTCGGTCTACCTATAGAGGGTGTCGTAAGTTTTGGCGCAGTGCCGTTACACGGCGACGGCACGGTTGGCTGAGACACCTTCCTCTGATTGGTTGACAGAGTCAACTTTAATTTTGCCTTATCGTTGCCTTCTGTGAAGCGTATCGTGCTGGTGTGAAAGTCTGACGTAGTATTCACATCGTTTTTTGTGATGTTACTGACAAAGTGTTGATTTTGGAGCGTCGAAGTGGTCGTCGCACGCGGTGGCGGCGTTGGCGCGTCAGACAAATCAATTAGTTTCCTCGTGGAAATGATTGGGTAACGGACTGGGAGTTGGGGACGTTCCGGTAACCGGGGTGGGAGACATGGTGACAGTGTTTTCTGCAAAATAAAATTGAATGATGTGCCACGGTGCTCCTAAGAGCGTTCATGCTGCTATCGCATTCACATGGTACTAAACACAATAATGTGGACAGTACAAAATTTAAGAAAGCACAGTATAGGTGTACGAAAGCCTATGAATGTTATTAAATAAGCATAACATTTCTTATGATAAAACATTTTAAATACATACCAATAAGAAACAAACTAGGTACATTAGTAATTGCTTTGTGGAAATAAAATAATGCAAAAAGGTACCATAGTCTATGACAGCTATTAAATGAATAAATGTAATCATACTTCCGATACGACCACATGAATAATGTTATTTACCGTGACGTCGCCACTCTCACTTGATGGAGAATACAACATTGAAATATAACGACATAACTCAATTTGAATCACTGATATGAGATGCGTGTGTTGACAGCACTAATAATAATCTACTAGTATCTTGCGTTAACATTCAAAACGGGAAACAAACGACATTCGAAATTAATATATGCGTGCCGTATCGAAAGTCGTGATTCTATTCTAACAGGCATGACGAAGAATACAAGCGTCTAACAAGGAGCTACGAGGATGACATCTACACTGGTTGTAAAGATGCAAAGTCGTTTGTCACTTACTGCCTTGTCCTGAAGACTGATGTCTGAGTTGTGCGAACTATTCGGGAAGCTGTCCCGGCGTTGGGCTTTCTTGCTGTCGAATAGGAACTCCATTTCCGTCAGCAAGTCGAGCGGTAGCGCAGGGGGCGCCACTCGTGGCGGCGGCGGCCTCATCGTCGGTGGCTTGCTCGTCGGGGAAGAATCCGACGAATCCGAAGACACTGGGGTCGCTGACCCGCATGAGAACCTACACATTTACACACAAATAAGATCACAGTCGACACACGTGAAAAAGTTTCACTTTTGATTATTATTTGTAGTGATGATAAGTGTTTTAATTATGTAATTTGGTTGCTGTTGGGCAGTTATCGGATGTTACCAGTCCAAACTGTTCTAACGTCTGCGCCAAACTTATGATATTTTTTTTTATTACTTTTCTACGACAACCAGTGACAGTGATCTTGAATGAAAATGGCTGTCTGAAGCTGTTGCTTTTAAAACCGTTGAGCGGATTCTTCATGATCGACTTTTTCACAAATCGTCTCGACTTTGGCCTAGTTTTTTATTTCAGGGACGCAGGTATTCCCAAACGCAGTTTGTCACCAGCGCAGTCCGGAGCAGTATGACTAAAAATCCTAAAAAAAAACACTTAAAATCATACAGGATCAAAGAGGGTAATTATAAATTAAAAAACATCGTTTTTAAAAAGTTCTTATTATACATTTAACAAAGATCTAAACATCAATTTTATGTGTAGGTAGCCAATTTGATAGAAGCATCTTGCGGATCAAGATCTTGCGAAGGTCAGGACACAGATGAGAGCGAGCAGGAACGGCAACCCTTGCTTCATTTAGACATACAGCGCCGCTGCAAGCTCTTCCTGCTCGACGCCTCAGGTGCCGCGGGTGGACGGATATTTCATGCATACTACTACATATAAAAATGCCCCTGCATGGACCCAATTAGGGTCTCAATACTTCTACACTACACATGAACACATACTTTAAACACTGAATATCTAACATAATATAGAAGTAAATCTTTCATTACATTTTATACACACATAGTGAACTAAACTACAAAATTCACTACAAAATTCACTACAAAACAACAGAACAGGATTAATGTACACTTACCTAAGAATGAAATGTTGTAAGGGGCTTTAAACTTTTTAATGCCTAATTACCTTTGAGAAAGACCAGTGTCGTGAAAGCAAGTTTAGACATCGGGGGGCCGCACTCGGAGCGTAGGAACGCTAGTGTCACAGTTGCGAAGAGCAGCAAGCAGAATTTTACTGCCAGATATTTTGGCCTCCATAGATAAAATAACTTACAGCAGACGCACAAGCCCGGTCACTACTCTCGGCTACATCAGCAATTTAGCCGAGCTCACTGCTTTTCAGCCGGTCGATATACAGAACCATCTTACCTGGTTCCAATTACACTGCAGCAGCATGCCGTTACGGACTCTCCATATTCACCATTAGAAGCTGCCTGTTTTAATCATATTTTTTTTTCTTCGAGGCGATAAAATGTTACAAATGTGTTTCTTTAACAATTCGAATTCAGTGGCTGTACCTTCTCATATTAATATTATTATTTCAAAGGACCAAAAAACAAAGTCTTAATATTGGAACATATGAATCAGCACGCTATAAAAATGTCATTATTTGAAAATCTACACTAATATAATAAAGAGGTAAAGTTTGTTTTTTTTGTTTGTAGGGGGTAATCTCTGGAACTACTGGTCCGATTTGAAAAATTTAAGCAACAATAGAAAGCTGCTTTACTCCTGAGTGACATAGGCTATATTTTATGTACGCGGGCGAAGCTGCGGGCAAAAGCTAGTAGGTTATAAGTAGTGACACTACTTTAATTCTGACGAATTCCAAAATAAGTATGTAAAGGGCAAATACTAAGTAATCTCGAGTGTCATAATTATTAACCGAAAATACCTTTTAGTTTAGTCGAAAAAAAATTCTAAGAAGTGGTTTCTACTCAAGCATCATCCGCTCCATTGCTCTTTACGGGGCGCCAGTGTGGGCACCGTTGCTACAGACACTATCGAGAGCCCAGCTGAACGCATGCCAGAGTACCATGGCAATAAAAATGATCCGGTGATACCGCACGGTGTCCCGCAAAACGGGAGCTTCCTTGCTGACCATGGGATCTAGAGACAACAGTCCTTGCATGTATGCACGATTTGCGCATGGAGATGCAACGCGGGGGAGAAAGTGCGCTGCCGCGACAAGTCGAGACATGGCGGACAGAGCTCCGGCGGAATCTCATGATGGTGGAACAGCTTCAGCGACTATCGCAACCCAGTGCTGGGCATGCCACAATTAGGCGGTATGTCTCCTCTTTGAGGCGTGGCTGGAAGACCTCACTTTCCACATGACGCAGGCACTAATAATGATAGATGTTTTACACCATGCTGTTTTATATAAATTACCTTTAATCGATAAAAACACTGCACCATCCAGCGGGTTTGTCACAAATCATATTTCCTATCTTGATTAATTGAACTGAACCTTTGAGATGGCCCTTTCGCTAAAAGATAGGCACGCCACTGACTTCGACACAACGAAAAGTAAACATCAAAAATAATATATTTATACTCCGCCATGCATTAAAGTGCAAATTTGACCTCTATGCAAACAACTGGCCACATGATCAAGATTCACAGCGCTGCGTCGCGATTGCACCGCGGTAAATTAATAACTTCTAGAAAAGGTACCAATATGTTACTTAATTTCAACCGTTACGACACCGTGACCTTCAAAAGAGAATAACTCTGCAAAAATAACAAGACACGTTGAAAGAACTAATTTTGTAGAGCATTTCACAAGTTGTGTTATTTTAATTCGATCTAAATGAAATCCCGGAATCTAATACTATATGGTGCATGAATGTATGTGACCAATTGTGCACGTGACAGTGACACTGCCAGTGTGGCCAAATTCGTGGTAAGCATGCTGGTTACAGTAATTGCGGTCATAATTTACATAATTATGTTTAATGAAAGTGACGAACTGCGTTTGAGGAAGGCAGCATATATTCCTGGGACAAGAGGCGAGTGTTAAAGCCTCCGCCGCTCCACCCTCCCGACAGTATGTCTGTGTAGCTATGTGTTATTAGAGAGGCTTGTTTAAAACCTTGCCATATACCATCCAGAGACTCCGTAATTCCACGTTTAATCCTGGATTTGTATATAATGTATGTTGTTAAATCAAATGTACAATAAATTGAAGTATATAGGTAGATACGGTACGCCCATTTTTGTTTAAGTTCTCTTAAACATGCATGTATACACTACCGTCCAATTGATACCCGTGGTCCTACAACGCAAATTGCACCCGAAGGAGCATCCTCTCGCCCCGCCCTAAAGCGAACTTTAAAAAAAACCGTTCAATTGATGTTTGTGTGTGAGAGAGATTAAAAAAAGGTCTCTCATCACACATTGTTGTAGCAATGTCATTGTTTGAGGGTGTTTTGACAACATTAAAACCGGAAATCTTATGAGGATATCCAAAAAACTAATCAATAAAGGAAAAGTTTCTTAAGATTTCGTCGTACGTAATATCTTCACTATTCAACAATATAGTGATAAAAATAAATTTATTCCAATCTTTCCATGCCTTCATCGAACACAGCACAGAGCTAGAACAAAAATCAAGAAAAAAAGAAATGATTTTAAAATCATAATACTCTACAGACTCGATAGAAATGTGGGAAATCGATAAACTAGATTAAAACATTGGCAAATATTGAATAGAATGGACAATGAATGAATGAACAAGTTGAATGAAGATTATGTTTAGAAATTAATTAACAGAACATCTAAAATAAACAAGATTATGTTAAAAGAAAAACGTTCGATGAAGCTATTTAAGTGAATTTTCATGTATCTAGGTTTTGTTTATTTTTTAATTTAAGGTAAACACAAAAAATAGACTGTTTTTTTTTATTTGATTTCATCTGACGGGCTTCTTACATTTGAATGGTAGTGTGTTGACGATATTCTGATCCCTAAATAGGTTCTTAGGAAATAGAAAAAAACGGTATCGTATCTACCTAATATAATTTCATCTGTTAAATAAATAGTCTTTATAGTCACCTGCTATCATCAGTGGTGTTTATAGATGATGGTCGTGAGCCAGTTCTAGGCATTTTATTCTTCAGCCCTTTCACCGCCGATTTAACATTCTTGCCTCCTTGACGGACCTTCATTGAATAAAATATAACATTTAAAAAAGGTTACAAATAAGTAAAATCGTTGGGTAATCAATCGCTTTTTGTTCATTGACAGCCATTTATTAAAATGATCTTTCGTTGGCAAGGGAGGGTTTGAACTATGGAAGGACATTCCAATGGGATTTTTGACTATATGATCCTCAGTACCTTCAGTATATGTCTAACTAGGGCTTAAATATACAGGGTGTCATTGACATGTTAACGCAAACGAATACCATAGATCCAGTACATGATTCTAAACCCCCCAGTGGTGGAATTTTTTGTCGGTTTTTTCTTATTTTTTTTTTATGAATTTTTAACGTTTTTTTAATTAAACTATATAAAAACGTCAATTTAACATTTTTTGCGAAAAAAAATGAGTGTATTACATTTCAAATTAAAAATGTCATCGGGTTTGATTAGAATAACGACTTTATTAGCCTCGATGATTTTTTTACAATTTTTTTTTTTCGTAAAAAATTTTTTTTTCTTTTTTTTTCTAAAAATATCATTGGGATTGGTTAGAATAACGATTTTGTACAGGTAAAAAATAAAAAATCAAAACTTTTTTTTCAAAAATTTGAAAAAAAAACGACGAAAAATTCCACCACTGGGGGGTCCAGAATCATGTACTGGATCCATGGTATTCGTTTGCGTTAACATGTCAATGACACCTTGAATAAAAGTTTAGCTGCGTCCTTGAAATTTACACGTAGATCTTTGCATGCATCTCGGCCAATGATATAGATACATTTTTAAAGTGTAAATCCTCTCTACGGATATATCAAATACATATATCAACCTGTATTACAAAAAAATTTCACAATTTTCGCGTATTTTTAACATCTGTAACGTTCTTCAAATTGTGAACTGTAAACTAAATGTCAAAGACTACAGAAAAAATGTTTTTATTTAAAAAAAAAATGTTCTATAAATATTGACACTAATCCTTGTCTAAGCCCCAGTACCATCATGCAATACATTTTTTATTAAAATGAATGTCGATAAAACAAAAGTTTATGTAGTTATAATATTTGTTCTATAATTACTTTTATATGATGTACGTTTTACAAACACTACAAGTTATTGATGGTAAATGCAAACCTAAATTTTAGAATTCAAGTGTTTGCATTTTTGAAGCTCTTTAGTTTCACATTAAACCGTTGGTCCCTTCTGACATATTACGTAGACCTTTGACAGTCAGTACATATAATCAGAAGCCAGGAAGAAAGATGTAAGACCATCAATCTTGCCAAGGAGTTCTCGTGTGATCTAAATACTGAGTTGTGGAGGTCAGAAAGGCGCTCCATGTAATAAAATATATCAAGTAAAAATATATTCAGCTGCATCTAGTTTGACTGGATACCGAACCCAAAATAGGGAAAGGCTAGGCTGGTTGATTTGATTCCAGTTACAGTACGGCCGTCGGATCTTGGCGAGTCTGAAGTTAAGGTCGCGAATTTTAGCGCTTGAAAACTCGTACAAAAATAAAGGTTTAAAAAAAAATACCTAGTAACAGCAATAACAACTGCAAATATTCATTTATTCGTTTAAACCATTTATTTTTTTACAAGTTTTGAAGTGCTAAAATACGCAGAGCCTAATTTACTCGACTCGCCAAGATTTGACGGCCGTACTGTACTGTAGAATAATATTTTTTAAGCTGCATCTAAACATCGCGGGACATGCGGCGTGTCTTTATCCTTGCTCTTGGCAGCCATTAGGGTATTACCGCTGAGATAATCACATTTATTTTAACTTTTTAACCGCTTAGGTCGGATGTATCCGATTAACACTGTCGCGTTTGTCGTCAACGGTTGCACATCAAACGACCAAATACTTCAACTCGTCAACTCTTCTGTCACGTGACGAGGAGAGCTAAACGAAATGGGGTACCTAATACCTAATCGCAAACAAGCGACACTAGCACGAGAACACGTCGAAACAATCCGTCGCAAGCGGTTAATTTGTAAACCAGCACAAGTTATAAAATTGCGAAGGATATAGAAAATGCTGATTGTGTGCGTACTGTGTTTAGCTTTTATAAAAAACAATGAAGCACACATGACTGGCAATGTTTAGATGAGGCTTCAAACACATGAACATGTCATAGGCTGAATGAATAGATATGTCAGCCTAATAGAACATCTTTAAGTTTCTCTTATGACGTGCAGTGGAGCGTCAAATATGCAGTTGCGTGCAATAAATACGGTTCTGTCCTATAGCCAGAAGATATCGGGACCCAGTGCAGTAAATAACACTACAATTTTGAACAGCATCTGATATTCGTAACTTCGTGGAGTATATACTTTATTTATTACAACAACAGCGGCATCTACGTTGTGCAATACGCTGTATAATATACTAAATACCATATTCACCGTTCAAATTAAGGCTTACTTTGTACAATAATAAATAAATACATATTTTTTTAAGTATTTATAAGGCTATTTTTGAAGAAATATTTTAAAATGTTATAAATATGTAAAGTAAATAAAATAAATAATAAATACAATAATCGATGCATATTACTAGTTCTTAAACATTCGCTTAAACTAGGATAACTTATTTTGCAAACCCAAACATCAACAACTTATATTTTAACTTAAAGCTACAAACAATTCAGAGTTAGGATATACATATAATGTATATGAGGCAGCTAGGCATAGACTACGAGACAGAAATACTTACACACACACGTAATACCATCACCACAATACAACCTACAAGTTACGTAAAAGTATTCTCCACCAAGTTATGTATAACAGTGCCACAACATAAAGAAGTTGTCACATAGACAACAGAGTTCACGAGGACTCACCGTTTTGACCGCCGATTGCACTGCTGGGTTCGCCTGCAAATATTCATAATTTAAAGCAAAAAAAGAAATATCCAGTACTTACAGCATGCATGCATTGAAATTATAAATTGTAATATTACCAAATGTTACCTAATATGAGAAAAACCGAAAGACTTATTTTTAAATTTGATGAATAGTTAGTAGAATATTATACATGACACTTCGTATATATCATCCTATTTTGGAAATATAAAAGTGTTGATTCTTATACTTTAAATTCATTTGACTGAAATAAACTCAAGTACCTAATTCTCAAGTTTGACATAGCCTCGTTAAATAGACAACAGATTTAAATACTGTCAGATGATTCGTGCAAAACTGGTTTTAAACGGCGCGACAAAAGAATGTCTGGAAGGGTTTAGGTGTCGCCTTTATCCAGCAATGGGTAGCAGTCATGGCTAGCTTTAAAAACGTTCCACAAGGCTAGGCGAAGAGCGACAAATAGAAGAATTGATAAAAGAGCAGACCAATTATATATTTTACTACAAGACGAATCTCGGGAAAATTCGAAGAATTAAGAACGTCATCGATTTAAATGAAATAGCCATCGACTTAAATCCTAGCGATAGACAAGCATGTTCATAGATACTGTAAAGTTAATTCAAAAGTCCGCTGCAGCGCTTCATCGGCATTGTCGTTTGTCATCAAAACTGCACTAATGTAATCAATGTAAAAGTGAATGGCCTGTAGATTACTAAAGTGAAAGAAAGTGACTGTACGGCACGCCTCGGCGGCGGCGACCTCTCGCGCCGGTCCCTGGTTCAGGCCATGGTCCGCAGCGAAGAGGAATGGCAGGCGGTCGCCTCCTTCTGCGAAGCAGTAATGCTCGTAAAGGAGGAGGCCGACCGCATAAGGCAAAGGCAACGGCGTACTCGCCGTAGCCGTCGCCGCCGCGATCCTGCCGATATCCGGCCACCGTAGACACTGGCTCGCGGACGGTGAGCAATGGGTAGCTCGCCGTCCGGTCGTCTGTAAGACCGAGTCCTAGTCGTCAACGGCGCGCACCGTTCCCGCGCGCCTCAAGGAGTTGTCAGCAAACTGCAGGGGCCCTTCAGGGTCGAAGCCTCCCGGAGTCTAGAGGGAAGTGGGAAACTGTTACCTCGACTCCAGGAATAGGGCAAGGAAGGTACGGGGTAGGTTTTTTAGTCAGTAAGAGTCTGACACTAGTCTCCCGCTCCACCCAAGAGCGGGTTTCGTCATTGGATGATTTTCACCTACCATAAAAAAAAAAAAAAAAAAAAAAAAAAAAAAAAAAAAAAAAACGGCACGCCTAATCTAGAACGTAGTACATAAATGTCGATAGAAATTACCGCAATATAAAATTGGTAAACCTACCCTATTATTATCCTTACATATATGATGGTTGCTAAAACATGCTTTTATTCAAGCACGCACTAAGGGAAAACTCACATGACATGGTAACCAAAGAGAAAAAAGAAACAGCATAACAAGATAAAGTTGTGACTGTGGCAGAGAGAATTTAGACTAGCACGGGAACGAATAGTATAATATTAAGACAGCTAGATGCCCACGATACCTGACAGATATCTATGAAACTATATTATCTTTATGATAACTGATATTATACACATAATTTTGTGACTGTACCTAACTTCGTTACTTTTTTGCTTTGACTTTTAATACTTAAGTTTTCTTTATCTCAGAATTTTTGGACCTTTAGATGGTATACGAGGGTCCGGAGCCAAACTGCAGGGGCTCGTTAAACTCCTGAATGTCTTAATGAAGGCACCTCCCGTTCTATCTCTGCACACAATATAACTGTACTCAAAAAACAATCCTTAGATACAGTTGGGTATCCTGAAAAATACATAACGTTCGGGCGCTGTCCTGTCCGAAAACTGGCAAGTTAACAGAAAAAAAACCGATCGCAGCGCCCAGAGTCCAATTGTCAGACTATCTAGAGACCCACTCAAACGGTCAAGATCAGGTTGGCGACAAACACACATACAAAAAAATTATAATTTAAATCGATACAAATAAAAGCGAATAAAACTCACTGATTAATCACGAAACCTCAGAGACTATAACACCTACAAATTTAAATTTGGCAGGTAGATTGCTTGAAGGTGTAGTCCGCTAAGAACAGATTTTACAAAATTCCTACAGTAAAGGGGGAAACCGGCTTTCATGCGGGCGAAGTCGCTGTGCTGAAGACATTGTTTGTTTAAATACGCATTGGAAATATGACACTAATACTATGAAGGCGAAAGTTTGTATGCATGTATGTTTACTAGTTCTTCATGCTCAAACAGTTGATCGGATTTGAATCGCATACGAGTAGACCATGTCTTAGAATATCACATAGGATGCTTTTTTGTCCACGTTCCCTTGGGTTCTACTTTCATGCGAGAAGCCTCTGGCAGAAGCTAATATGTATAATCTAAAGCCAACACACAAGTCTGTAGTGGGCCTATTTATAACCGAATTAAAAAAGATAGACTCTCATTTCTTTTTAAAAACGATATAATATTTTCTATCACAATTAATTTAATATTACGGGAAGACAAGTTATTTAGGTCTATATGTAAGAGTAAAAAACATTAAAATGGAAAGCGGCATGTTCTAGAACCAAAAATTCACAGACATGTGACATCCACCAACCCGGACTGGGGCAACGTACTGGATTAAAGCCCATTCCATCTCCTAAACAGAAGGCCTGAGTCCCAGCAGTGGGAACATAATAAAGCTGATTATTTATGAATGTAGGTGAAAGTAAAATAGACTAATAATAAGTGAGCCTTTCTTCCCTGTAACCGTTGTCGATTAAAATAATTTATATAAACTTACAAAGGCGGACATAATGCAATAAGGCATTCTCTACCAGTCAGCTTTCAATTCAACACTGTTAGCAAAAGAAACACGGCATTGTCGTGCATACATTTAGTTTTACTTACTATAAAAGCTTATCTATAATAAGTTTTAGCGAAACTATATGTCGTGGCCAGATGGTAATAGTAATTGCCCACTTCATTATACGGTACAACTAAAACAAATCGTTTAAACGTTAACATTTGATGTCAATCCTCGTTGGCTATATAATTGTCGCAGGATTTATATGGTAATATAAGGTATGAAGGAAGTAGGCCAACCGAGGATTGAAATATCAGCAAATGAAGTGATCAGTTTCTATGATCTGGCCTATCTGGCCTGGTTATCCTAAGAAGAGTATGCGCTTCAGAACTTATCGCCTATCTTGTGAAACACGAGCGTGTGATATTCAGAACTAATTACTACAACGGAAGTTTTTTGAAGATCAGTAGCTGCTTTATTAATTAATCTCAAATATGAGTGTAAATTTGGTGGACAACATGGGGAAAAATGCAGCTGAGAATTATTTATCGTAGTATTGACTACCCCAGCAAAGCTTGCCGGATCCATAAGAGACTTAGTTTAATATCTAGAGTAAGACATATACATTATGTTAGTTATAATGATGTTATCATAATCTAATTACGAATAAAGCCTCTAAAAACAAATAAAAGCTTTTATTAAGACTTTAGAATGTATTTCATTTGCATTGTAATGAAAGAGTAACGTGTTTTCTGCATAGAAAAAATCTAAATATTAGGTCCTTGCATATGAAATAGACGTTTTGTATCTAAAGTCGATTTTTTCACAATATAATTTATTAAATCAAAATAAGTTGTCTGCGTGGTCTAGCGTTATCCTGAAGCAGCAGTGGCCTACGGCGATTGACCAGCCTCAGTGTTTTAGCAGCTAGCTTTTTAATGGTGCCACAGCAAAACTCGTACTCATTAATAACGCGATATATTGTGTTTTCCATTTTGTAAACCGAGAGACACAAAATAAAACCAAAGATATAAAAAACATATAGATTACGGTTTTCGAAAAATAAACGCATGAGTAAATAGCTGTATAAATTTGAAATTGGAATTAACAACCAAAGAGGAGATATTTGAGATCAAAGTGACCATTAGGACAAAACTCCAATTTCATATGTAAGGACATAATACTTTCTAAAATTAACACTGTTTTTATTGACTATATTTATTGCTTCGCTTTTGCATGTGCCTATGCATAGCCATAACAACATAGAATACAACTATTGAAACCTTGGATAATAATACTTGCCCATTTGTTTTTGGAATTCAAAAACATTGCAAAACTTAGGAGGGAGTAATCTACGACTGGTATAAGTTAGATCTATCGTCACCGGACGCGTAGCTTCATGGACGCGTATTCTTAACTATACGTTTTGTGTACGTATGCGTGAACCTTACATACAAAACTATAAGACTGTCGATGAAGCGGCAACAAAGAGCCATCGCGTCGTATCGTAAGCATACTTGATAGATAGAAAAAATCATACACACACGCAATAACAAGTGTAAAACTACAAAACGCTACACTGTAAAACAGAACGTTTGCTTCTGCAAGAGGTAGTCTATAGCGCGACGTTTGGCCAGTTTCGGAAACACTAGTATTACTGAAGCGCATACCGTTCCTGGTTTGGTTCGGATATATGGAAGTTACAATTATAATTTTCTAACAATTCCTATTAGAATAATGAACACGTATAATCGTAATGATAAATCTAAAACTCTACACAATGTAAATGTAACAAGCGCAATGTTACAAAAGAAAACTCATCCCAAACATAAGAAGCGCTCAAAACAAAAATATACTCCTATAAACCAAGATTATAATTACCTTATCTTTCACAGTTTTAAAGAAGGCTCCTCCTTCTTTCTTCACGTTCTTGGCCCAGTCCCTGTACTGTTGTTTCAACTTCTGCCCACTCCCTGTATTAAGTTTATCGGCATAATGATTGCATTCGACTTCAAACTCATCGTTGAAGCCACGCCCCGAATTAAGCAAGTCCAGTCTTTCATCAATAAACTGTAATGAAACATTAGGTAATGATTACTGCTTTTGCTTTTAAAATCATATTTGTGACTGTACATAATTCACAAATAAACAAAACACAAATGGTGGATTTTAGGGACAGAATAGAAGGACTCGTTACCTCAACCATAGTAGCTACAGAAAAATGTTCATAAAGAAATGTCCTTGCGTATGTCAGCAATTGACACAGAGCAGATATTTAAAAGTATTAAAAAAAAACACAGGCGTTTTTTGTAATATTTTTTGGTTACAATCGGTCCTGTTTCTGGTAAGGATCAAAAATGTTTTTTGTGAAAATTAGGTGAGCCAAATGAAGCCACAAATCGCAGAAAAAACTGCAGATGCATTTAGAAAATATGCATGTATTAAGTTGAATTCAAAAAGTACTAATAAGCGATGCGAAATGGGGATGAAATATCTGCCGTGACAAGGACTAATTTTGTCATAGGAGTCGCCGAACAGATACACTAGGCACTGACTACAGCACAGTCGCAATATTTGTAGTCATTTCTTTATTTTGATAGACAATAATCAACAACAGTATACTAAAATATTGATTAATAATAATAAAGCATTATCGCACCTGACGGAATATTTGTGATTGTAATATTTTTGTAAGGAATGGTTGCATGTTTTTTCTAGTTCTAATGAAAGCCTCTGGATTGAAAGTAATCAACTGACCATTTTCAATTCTGAAACAAAATATTTTAATTAGTTCTGATTATCTAATGCAAAATTTTAAAAAAATACTGTAATTATTTCTAAATATACTTGAAACACTGTCCTTTTGTGCAAGCTTTGTGTTGGTCAGCTAGCTTCACTTTGGTAAAACTTCAACTTACTTTATCGCGTCACGATATCCACCTATTAATGAGACTAGAGCACGCAAAAACGCTCGAGACACAGCATCGCCTAAAGCATTCTTATCACTTAGCGCTTTCTTTAAGCTCGCCACCTGAAAATTAAATTAGGTACTACTTTATTACATTGATTTAAAATCGACAGAGACCAACAATTTAGGATAGAATATCCTGGCCCCAATTAATGAGGACCCGACTAATCGAATCAAATAATAGGATCAGGAGAAGACAAAGACGAAGACCTTAAAAATATGATTTCAATATTGTCACTTTTCGTGCATGAACTTATATATGAGCACTTACAACATTAATTTGAATTTAGCAGGGTAGCCCGCTAAATTCAAATTTTCTTTTTTTTGTTCGTAAGTCATTTTCAAGTTTTACGTTGATTAAATTAATTATTCCTTTGCATTCCAGGACTACGGTATCCCTATCAGAAAATGTCCCGGTGGGCGTGTTCTGGTAGTATCACCATACCAAAAAATAATGAATAGGGGTACCATCGAAATAAGAAAGTTAAAGAGATGGCATATTCAGATATATGCACACAACATGCACCTAGTATTTTAGTGAATTATACTTATATACAGTGTCGATTTCTAAACCAACCACCAGCTGGTGTCATAGAAGGCAAAATTGCATAGTCTTACCAGATCTGAGGGAAGACCTTCCAAATCGTTGAAAGGCGTTTTAAGCTCGTTTGCGTCTACGTCTAATATGACCACATCGCCTATTTCAGACATCCTTACGCTCTGAAATGTGTATAAATCAAGGTCTTACACTTCGATATCATAAAAACAATGCTCAATTTTTTTTTGAATTTATTTGTTAACTCACCTCCATCACACTTCTAGGAACACCTATGAGAAATGGCATTGGCGCCAACAAGTAATCAACAAGATGTTTTGGTAAAATTGGAATGAATATGTGTTGCCAGGACATCGGAAAGAGCGTCGCATTAGCTGCCTGCACGCACGCCGACAGCCTCGAGGGCTTCGAAGCCACGATCGCAACCCTACGTTCATGAAGCAACGCCGCCCATAGCCCGGCCATGCATTTCGTGTCCATGGCGCTGAAGTATTCCGTTAAGTTGCACTAAAAAAATAAAGTCGTCATTATTCACTAACAATTTCAAAATAACGAAACAACGTAATTGTCGAATTTAATTAAATGGTGTCACTTTGACTACTTCAGATTTTTGCGCGGCCGTTGTTTCAACGAGTATACTTACATTTTCAGGAATACTGGGTAGTTTACTGTCGGGACACTGGCATGTGAAAACGCTATGACCTGCATTGTAGGTCACTTTAAGCGTATGTCCAGGCATAGGCGGACGTATCCGGCATGCTTCTAAGAATGAAGCTAATTCTCCTCTCTCTGGGCTATTTATCAGATTCGCTATGCAGTTCAGTAACCTGAAAGTAATATATTATAAAACATTAACTTGTGTAAACATTCAGATAGCATCACATTTTTATTTTGGTTTTGGCAGTATTGTGTTAAAAAAATATTCGTTGAGATTATTATCTTTCATATATATAAAAGAAAACCCATCCCATCAAAATTCACAAACAATCTTTTAGGCCAAAACTGCGTAAAGCGGCTGCACGCACGTCCCGTACAAATGTGCTCACCGGAAACCCACGCGGGCATCCATCGCGGGAAGTCGGGCCCCGCGCCCTCTTTTTGCTGCATAATAAACATTAAATTCCCCATCGACACGACTACATGCACACCGTTACAGTTAACTAGTTACACTGCGCAGGTAATCCGGATTTTGCAACGGGGACCACAGACACCACACGTGCTTTATTCGATAGACGCCCGCGACGGGCATCCGTTTGATTGAAGAGATGACCGTCGTGGGCGTCCTCTGAACACAGTTTCGGCCCTTAGATTTAAAAAATGGTAACGACTCAATAAATGACAAACAAAATCATCTGCAAACAAAATACCCAATAATGAACAAGGCGAAAGTCGCGCAGCCTGCACGCAGTGATTTATGCATTTGTTTTCGCCCGCACGCCTCACAAAGTTGACTGTCAATAGACAAATGTATGAGTGTTGTTATATTATATTACGCTAAATTCGCAATAGCTCATAAATTTAAACAACTACAAAAAAATCTTGGCAAAGCATGTTCTATTAGAAGTCGGACAATGCTAATAATAGAGTAATTTCTCACTTGACCTTTATTACCATTTATAACGTTTAGAATTGAATACTTGGAAAGTTCAGTGTCACATTCGCATTGGTAAAGAACAGTAAATTGTCTATTGATACTAGGTATGCGTCATCTGTGTTAGATAGACGTGACGTCACACATTCGACAGACTCTTATTAATAATCTTTTTCCCTAAGCGCACGACTCCCTTTAACGAAATACAATATTGTCAACATTATTAAGCTAATGTCAGTGGCTTAGTAAGCGTGGTAACAGAAAATTACCCCAAGGTAACATACTACTGGGATACAAAGTACTCTATGTGCTATTTCAAGACATAGTCTACCGGTGTACAAACTTTCATCAAAATTCATTTAGTAGTAGCAATAAAGACTAACAAATTTTGTAAAAAATCTTTCGCGTGTATAATGTTACCACAGAATAAGTCATAAAAATAATCCAAGTAATGTTTGTACGATTTTTTGTAGAATTCGCAAATAATACATTTACAAATGAATACTATTTGCTGCAGGCATAACACAAATCATAATATAAAGATTAGCAGCAGCTTTATTCGCGAGTTTAGCAAAGGGGTGCTTTACTCTAAGAAAACAGCTTCGAGCGCAGTGCTGGTGCAGCGACAAAATCCACATAGGTACATTCAATTCACATATAAATTTAGTGTAGGTACCTATTTGAATTTCGCTGCTGAGCCAGCGCTGCGCTCAAAGCAGTTTCTTTAGAGAATAGGGGGCTAGCTCAGCTATAATTAAAACGTAAGTAAAGAATTATGTACTTACTTATAAAATATATCGTGCCATGGTAAATGTGATAACAACACCAATGCTGTGTTGGCTTTGGGGTCATATCGGCAGAAACAAAATGTATATTTAGAGTCCTCCGACGTCAGCACAAATGAATAGTGTTGTGCGAATGAGCTGAAAAACAATAGAACATTATTTACTTAAGATCCTTCTAAACAAGCTAGTTTTGTGACAATTTCTTGCTGCAATTATATAACCACCAAGTTGCTGATTATATCGCTCAACACAAAGCAACAATTGCAGCAATTTAGCAGTGTAGCCCAGCAATAGTCAAGATATTTTAAACGAACAAAAGTCTTCAGCAATTCAATTGCAGAATCTTGCTGGACTATATTCGGAAATATATTGCGGAATTAGACTTTAATTGTATATTGATCAATATCGCGCAACAAAAATTTCCAACAAGATTACCCGAAAACTAAGGGTCTTGGGGTTATTTAAAATACTATCATAAACTAGTGAGTGCGATCCCACCTGGTTATAAGAAGTGATACAATCGTTGATGGCGAAGCGCACTAATTTATTAAGAGCCTGCTCATTCTAACCATGAAGATACCTCAATTATAATCGGAAGACCGGAGCAGGCAAATTGTTCCAGTCCTTTGATGAAAACGGTTTAAAGGCAGTTAATAATGTAAGGGTAAGCCCTTTAACGCCGTACGTCGGGTTGTCCGTTGGTAGAAAGGCGATGGCAGAATCAAGGATAAAATAATAACAACCACTCGTGTCGATCTCGAAGGTAAGCACCAGTTACCAAGGTCGAACTGGGGCCGAGTGACCATCTTAACATACCGAGATTATTCCATACTTCGGAAATATGTTAAGCCGGTGGTGCTGTGTATGATTTGAGTTACCCTTTGGCAGTCTTTACGGATAGTCAGAAGACGCCAGAAAATCTGACACCAATCTTGGTTAGGGGTTAGGGGGGTGAGTCAGATAGACAGTAGCTTCGTGTAATATAACGATATTCTGATCCATCGGGTTAAAAGAACTGGTTGGGAAAATGGGTGGTACATAAATGACTGGTCTACAATGTCGTCACATTTTCATTCACCTTTTAATATTGTTTTTTTAAGTAACCATGGTGTTTCTTGCAAGTTCTTCTCCATAGGAAACGACCATTTAGAACCGTGCACTAGATCCTGACTCATAAGTGTGCCCATATAAGCCATTGATTTGCTGCCTAATTTGCTGATTGACTTATCTTCTTCAAAAACCCTAATACATGAATGGGGTAGTCTTGATTCAAAACCTCATCACCATCAGCCTTTTTAATGTGCCCACTGCTGTCAGTCAGGCCTCGTCTCTAGGATGGGCCGTAATCCCCCACGCGGGCGTAATGCGGATTGGTAGATGTCACGTCTTCGAATTTTTGGTTCTAGAACATGCATGAACATGGTTTCCTCTCGATGTTTTCCTTCATCGTTTTGAGAGCAGAACCTAATTCTAAACCTACTTTTCCTTATTACGGCGTGTCCATAATGTGGAAAAAATGGGATTTTTCCCACCATAGAAAATACTTCTCTACATTATCAAAAACCAACTTACTTTTCCAGTTGACATGGAAATGTGAATTTAGGAATATTCTTTAACTCTTCTTCATTTTTATATGTTTCTGGATACTTTCTCAATATGTATGGTTCCCTCAGATGATCACCAGGAGATACTTCACAAAATAATTCAAACAAGAAGCGTACAGTGTCTCTGAAAAAAATAAAAAGTATAAATTAATATTTTAATAAATTACATTTATGTACCTGCCATTTGGCCTTTGATTTAGAAAATAATACCTATTATTAATTATATACTACTATTACTACTATTATTACTACTATTTTTATTATTTTTTAATTACTATTATTATTTATATTATATTATAATACCTACAAAATTAACTGAATTCCCCAATACTTAAAGCGGTCTGTCTACTACACCATAGGTCTTAAATATATAGCCTTTTAATGAAGTTATATCAAAGCAGGATCAGTCATTCACAAGTTATGGAGAGTAAATGTGGAAATTAACAATCGAAAGTTCATGGCAAAGTATAATCTACAAACGCAATAGGGTACGTTAAAATACCCTACTGTTTGACTCTGATGTTAAATTAATATCAATGAAAAGCGACCATTTCAGTATTTTACTAAAATATTTACGTCTTCTCGGTCATAAATTGTAAAGTTGCGGTAAAAAAAAACCATGGCTTCATTGAAATTTTTCGGTAACCGTATAATTATTCTAAAACAACCAAAAGTTTGTGTCGCAAAAAGTAAAATAATTAAGAATATGCTTTTTTTTAAATAATACACGTTTAATTTAAAAAAAAACTTTAGATGTTACTTGGTAACCCTATTCATCTACTATAATCAGAGTGAAGTGGAGACACTACAGTGAGTCATACATACAGGTCGTAATATCTGTGTTAAGTATTTGATCAGTCATATCCTAACACTTTTATGATTACATTCTCGCATCCTCAGAGTCGTGACGTCATCATCGACGGTATATTCAGATAACAGTGTTCTCGCCTCTAAACGGTATTATTGGGAGCAGTCTGTTAAAAACAACATTTCGGAAATGGTTTGGTTATGTTGATTGAATGTTTAAGAGCGTACAACCCGACATACATTTTCACTGGTTTTCCATACAACCGCTTCTGGTTCCGCTTCACTGGTTTTTCATACATTTATCTTTAGATGTTTTGGAAACACAGATATTTCTTGAATTTTATTTAAGTTTCTTAAGCTTAACTACTGTTAAGCTTAAGATTGAAAATGCAATAATATTGTAAAAATTTCACATAACGCCATCTTATCCTAAACTAGGCTGAGCTCAGCCTAGTTACATAGCTATGTATAAATACTAAACAACCGATAAACATATATTTCTAAATATACATCACACAAACATGTCCTGAGTAAGAATAGAACCCACGATCACCAGCATAGAAGTTAGTAGAGCCACTGATAACTAGGCCAATAGGCCAGTCGAATCGTTGCAAAGGAGGAAGTAAATCCACCTTCCATAAGTGCATCACATCATTGGATACTGGATAGGTATTTTTGAGCTGAATTAAAGTTACTATGTATATATATACTATACACCAAGTTTCTTAAATCTTAGTCTCTTCAAAGTTATTCTTTGTTTGACAGGTAAGTTTTGCTTATAACCAAGCAATGCTAGTATATGTAATATATTGCATTTCTGTATTTTATACAAAATGTAGTATCTAAATACTAACCTACAGTTATAAATTGAGTCGTTTGTTCAGATTTGCTACAAGAAAACAGTGAGCCAAATCGCATTTTTACAAGGTGCGTAGATTTTATAGAAACCCTGGATTCATCCTTTAATTTAGATTCTGAATGGCGAAAACTTTTTACAAAAACTTTTACTTTTTTAAACATGTATTTCCTGGAACAAGTTTTGTGAAACATTTCAGTGAATGATGGTATTGTCGAGTCCCAATAGAGCTTTCAGATATTTTTACATTACCTTTTTTTTATCAAATATTGCGTTGGATGATTCAACAAGCTTTTAAATCATGCTCAGGTTGATGATACGCGAGTGGGGAAGGGGCCTCTTAACCAGTTTTTTTTAGGTTTTCCATTAACATATTTGTAACTTTATTTTTGTTGAAAAAATTGCTGTGCCTCATTGTGAATTGTGTACCGTTTTTTTTTTTTTTTTTATGGTAATTTTTATGGTAATAATTGTGTACCGTGAACATCAATATTTGACTTGAAGACTAAATGATTTTAATTGAATCATCTTCCTGCCCTTATCCCATATTATTTAGGGTCGGAGCAACACGATTTCTTCTTCCATTCTGCCGTGTCACCCGTCATGCTATCACTAACTTCCTTCGCCTTCATGTCACTACTCACACCATTTATCCATCTTTTCTTTAGCCTCCCTCTCCTCTCCCTCTCTATCCATTGAATTGAATTGAATGTCGAATAAAAAGTAGTGGATATTCGATAGTCATACAGTTCATCTTAATTGGACATTCCAAGAACTGCCAAAACCGTTCGGAATGGTCGCACGAACACAATAACTGAATCGGAACGTCGGCAGCCGCTACGGTCGTTAAAATCAATATTGGCATGACTCGGTAGTAACTTTTTTATAAAAAATAGCCTAGTGCTTGACTGCGATTCTGCCTGATCATAAGTATTGATACTATCGTTTATGGTAAAGGGCACTAGTTTGTTATAAAAGCCTATTCACTCAAGCCATGAAGACTTCTAAGAAAAAAACCCGCAGCAGGTAAATTGATTCAGTCCTTTGATGTAATTTTTTTTTTAATTGCTATAAACTAGTGCTTTACTGGGATCCCACCTGATGGTAAGCAGTGAAGCAATCGTTAATGGTGAGGCGCACTAGTTTAGTACACGTAATATGTTTGAAGCCTATGTAATGATATAGCGACTTTATATCTGGCTTGAAATTCGTCAGATAATCCCTATGTCGTGTTTTGCTTCCGTTCTTGCAATAACCAACACTCATACAGATGAAGTAGCAGGAAGAAATATATTTTTCAAACACAGTAAATTAAATATTATAATGTTTTAACTCATTGTGTTTAAAAATCATAAAACTAAAAGGTTACTTTGTTGATCAATATAATAATAAAAAGACTCACCTCATAGGAATTTTAACAAGTTTTTATGACAAGTAATATATATGCTTTTTGTCTATATATGCTTTCTATGCTTTTTGTCACTTATTATATAATAAGTGACAAAAAGCATAGAAAATTTGTAATGCAGCATTTATAATGTACTAAATCTATGCTTTTGCTCATAAACGCAGTACCTATAATATAAACTTTATTTTTTTCTAGCAAATCCGAAAATTTGTTACAGGTGTATTCAAGGTCGATCGCCATTTTGGTTCAACTTATATGCCGCGTCTTATACCCGTACCTAACACAGGTACAATACATAATGTAAAAATATTGATATTTCAATATACAGGGTTATTTGTGAAACACTAACAAGGTTGTTAGTGTTGCAGGACTGTATTTACTATCATAAACAAGAACTTTTGTTCTATGACTTTTTAAAAAACAAAACTTCAAGCTTTCATTGTTCTATCAACCCATGATATTTCTAAGACTTAGAAGATAATTTGTCCACTGCAATTTCACCCCTACCTTTGGTAAAATAATTGTTTTGTTAGTGCAACAAATGTGTGGGAATCTGGATATTTTGAGAACTTAGTTGCACTCAGATTATGCGACAGCATAAAGATAAAGAGATTTTTTTCTTTTAATTTTATAAATATTATGAACATGTATTAAAATGGTTATTTAATACATTAAGTATATAAATGTACTTTTGTCTCTGAAAGTTTTTTTTTTGAGTTGGTAGAAAGAAATCCGATGACTTCTCCCAGTGTAGGGTGGAGCGGGAGGTTGTGTCAGACTTTTAACACTAAAACTACTATATGTACTCATGTCTTATTGTCCTTTGTACCAGAGCATCGGGGTTCGCTAGCTTTAACTGTGTCATTAATATAAAAAGCTACCAAAATGGGGCTAAATGTTCACAAAAACATTCAAACAAAGGTCTAGGACTAAGGGTGACACGTAATCACATTGAATGGAGTTAAAAACGGTGACAGTCACTACATATTCCTAAAAAATGTATTTTTAAATGATATCAATACCTATATGGTTCTGATAAGAGCACTGAAGCTTCCATATAATTTTATCTATCTGTTTACACATGAACTATACATGATACTGTTATCTTCGGCTATGCAACAAATGAGTACAGCCAAAACAATGTATTATTAGTTTATTACTATAATTGAAAACCCAGACATTATAGCAATCAATAATACCACAGTTTATAGCATGAATTTAGCAATGATGGAAGTGTAGAGTCTCCTAATATTGCACTGTTTTGCTTAAAAAGAGGTTCTTACTTATAATTACTCTTTTAATTCTTGGAAATATAATAATGCCATTAGTACAATAAACTTTTTTGTATTTGTTTAACAATCAATGCAAAAAAATCTTGTCTACTTAGGTTACACATCCTGAGAGTCTACGCTTACAGTCGCGAAAGAACACCATTCTAACAGTAGACACAGAATATTTGCTAATAGTATCGCAATTCAAACAAAATCAAAATTTATAGGTAATTATAAGCGAAATGGAGTTATGATAATCAAAATACATAATTAAGAGGTTAAGGTCTAAATCGATACCTAGAACCTCCCTCCCATTAGACCACTCCAATGACTAACATAAAGAGGGCTGAAAACCTTCCAAACATATTGAAAAGAAAATAATTACCTTACTCTGGAACCCATGTCTCGACGTGGATCATGTGAAATTTTGATTACATCTTCCACGCCACACAAGCTGTAATAACTTATTGGTAAACCAAATCTTCATGAAATATCACCAGCCATAGAAAACTACCTTCGAATCGCATGAAACATTTTTTAAGGATTTTTACCTCTATTTCCAAACTATTACGAAAGACACGGACGATGTTAGTCACTTTCCAGACACAATAATTTCACTATTTCAAAACCTACATTATGCTATCTCTGTCATTTGTAAGCATAATATGAGAGTACGCGATAAAGCAATGCAAATTCTATTAATTTGACGTAGTATGGAACGTTTCAACGTCGTCGAGACGACACTCGACAAATAACGTTCCGTTCACTAATAAAACAATCGCGTGATAAATTGTGGAAATCGAAGTACATTTATTTAAATTAATATTTTATTTACTGCATACTCTACTAATACTTTGCTAATTTTAATATCAAATGAATTTGAAGTATAAGTAACTATTTAAAAAAAATAGCAATATTATTAACACCGTATAATGGATCTTGTGATTACCAACATCATAGCCTATGGCTAGACTGGGAGAATATCGAAATCCAGGGTCCTTTTAGATTTCGTTCTTTGATTAATCATAGGGTCCCTTGCCCGCGGAGACTTTTAAATTTTGTACAACGGTTTTGGCAGTGACCGACCTCACAGGACCGCTTGTGTGCCCGCGAAACGTGGGATAAATCATCGAATGAAGAATCCCGCCCTTGGGCAGAGCGAGAGGCAGTCTCAGACTTCTCTAAACGACCCACGTCAGAAGGCCTTCGACCCTGCTACATTATTGTCCTACTCGTACAGTTGCTGACATGTGTGACGCCCGAGTGTTGCTAGCGTGAACCGCCCGGAGGACACGGTGGTGCGCACGGTAGAGGTGTGCCCTGCTTGGGCAGAGCAACGCCGTGTCCTTGGGAGACAATCGGGGGCAGCATTAATATTTCTCGCGTCGGACCTTGGCACAGGGCACCTCGCTCCGGATGATAGTCTGGGGCGAGGAGTAAGTGTATACTGTTCCCGCGCGCCTCAAGGATTTATCTGCAAACTATGGGGGTCTAGGAGGGTTGAATGCCTCCTGGAGCTATGGGTAAATGTGAAAATGCACCACGGCCCGGGAAGTAAGGCAGCGAAGGAACGATCAACGAGGTCTGTCACTATCTCCCACTACGCCCAAGGCCGGGAGATGTCATTGGATGATTTTTCCCATACAAAAATAATGTTCTCAGTACGCACGTACTGTCATTAAATAATGCCCACCTCAGTTAAATAGATGCTGAAATTGAACTTAGAACTCTTCGCTCCTAACCGTCTAAGCCTCACCACCAAATCTGTGTATATACAGTGTCTCATATACCTACCTACTCATCTTTCGAAACTCTTTGTCGAATCTTACCATCCGATGTAACACAAACTCGTCTCTCCACCACATACGAGCAAGTCTCTGAGGGCTCCGTGCTTTATAAGTATACGCTGACGACACGGTCATTTACTACTTATCCTACTATATCGGCCAAGGGCCAAAGGCCTCAATCTCAAATTTTTCACAAAAACCTTTCAGAAAACTGAAAATCCATTTCGTCAAACAAAAAAAAATCAAAAGCCAAGCAAGCCCCGCGCTTTCGTAAGTTAGAACAATAAAGTACCCACCATAATAAAAATCATGAATATCTAAACACTTTTATTTATGGGCACGGAACTCAAAATGAAAAAACAGAACCCTTATAAGATCGCATTGCTGCCCTTTGTGAAAATCCCTTAGGTATTTTAGAAATGCATAGCCTGCTGCGTTGAAATTAAAACTATACCTATATCTACTCAAGTCTGCGGTCCCTTGAAGCTGCGACTATATTATGAAACTTCTAAGTTAGCGAACAAAATAAAACGTACCTACATTTCGACACTCTAAGAGAATCAAAATTGATAGAGTAGGTACTTCCTGTTGACCAAAAACGTTGAAATTTGGCATGAAGCAGTGTCATACAACACAGTAATAATCTGAAACCTGTTAGTAAACAGGACACAAGAAAAAATCTTTTCTCGATTAAAAATTTGGACTACCTATTACATATAAAGTTAATTTGCACGGAACCATCAGTGAAGTCCGACTCGTACTTGCCCAGTTTTTTTATTCCGCCAACATGCATTGACTGAGTGGTGGATTACGGCCAGTTCCCTTTCATAAAAAAAAACCTGATTTCATCATTGGGAAGTTGGGAACATTAATAGACTGATTATGCTACTAAGTATTTTTATTTGGATATAGGTAAAAAGATTATTAAGTACTACAAATACTGGCTTGAATATGTTAAATATTAAGTATACAGACATTAACCGTGAGGGTAAAACTACTTTAGTTCAAAATGCTTCAAAAATACAAGTCAGAAATTTTTACTACACAGGTAGTACAACTCCGGTTTATATTATGAAAGTGCATTCAAAGACATTCACGCACAGACTACTCAGATAATACTGGATTTTCGATGCTCAATTTAAGAGCCGACGATTGAAAATTCAGTGCAATTAAGTCCCTTTATTAAAATGTATTTCATTAAATTTTAACGACATATAGACGTTTAAAAAGAAGATGGAAATATAATGTCTATAAAGTATGATAGTTTTATCATTCATACTGCTCATGGGGCTCTTAGACATAGTGCTTGGGGCACATTGATACTGAGTAATGATTGTAAATTGGTATTATTTTAAAAACCTCGTACCTCTAGCCGAAACACCATTAATCATATGAGATCAAAATCAGTCTTATACATTTTGACAATCAGTCCAATACCTTATCTTAATCAAGCATTCAAAAGATATTTCTTAATTTTTTTTTTCAATAACAATATAAGTAAAAAAATATAATTATACGTAATTTAGTTCATAGAAAACCAGAATTCTATAAACTTTATGAATACATTGATTCTTATAAAATTGCCTCGAGGCATAATGTCACTAAACAAACTATAAAACAAAATATAAAAAAAAAACTACAAGCAATATGAACACCCTATTACATGTTAAACATGTGTTGGTGTTGTTATTATGTATCAATGTGCCTTGCTACCCCATATATACCTAATAATTAGATTAAATTTTAGGTCACAGGTTAGTAAGCTAATAAATGTCCAAAATGTCGTTATCATAGATACATTTACCAATAACTGACAGTTTACATTTTTAAATATTTATTAGAAAAATAATAAAAAAGACCTTTAGGTAGTATATCGATATGAGTATATGTTTATGAAAAAGACAATATTTAATCCTTACAAAGACTTATTATAATAATGCAGTATATCGTGCAGTTCAATACATATCAAGTTGTGATTATCTATTATTTTAATACGAGTATATTAAGTTATATTGTTATATGTTTCTACATGTTTTTTTTTTATTTATTTTTTTTTATTATCAAAAACCGATTTTAAAGAAAGAACTGTATCGCAAACAGCTCCAGTGGTCAAGCCTCCAGAGAGAGAAGTTATGATTATTATTATTACATGTTAAGTTATTCAAATTACGTTAGGTATGTCATGCATGTTTAATTACTGTCTATCTGTAGAAGTTAATAATATAGCCTTAATTACGTTCAAGGATTGATTACGTTCTAGAATACTATTAATAACATCAAGGATTATTCCAGAATACTCGATATATAGTCCATCGAAGTTCTAGTTATAGTCTACTTTTGTAAAGTGTTTTACTAAAAAAAGTATTAATAATTATTTAATGACTTGATCAAAACGATGTCACAATTAATAATTGTCAACCAACTATCACATGAATGATCATAGAAAATTTAATACTCACAGTATTAAAAAAGTTGTGTTTTTAAAATACTTTTGGTTATCTGACTAGAGAGTGACATATTTATATTTTTTGTAGTTTTAAATATAATAAAAATATTAATTGAATCACAGCAATGTAATTCAAATCAATCATTTATTGTTGACGAAAAACTTAAGAGCTAAATATTTTAGACCCTGTAAGGGTTATAAATTCTAAAGGAAAAACTAAAAAATAAACAATTCTAGTAAGTACGAAGAAGTTCTTTTAGTAGATTCTTGAGATCAATGTTACAAAGTGTCAAGTTATACTTAAAACATTCATATCCTATCATATGTAAGTACGAATTAATATTTATTAGTTCCTTATTAATATCAATGGTATAATTTAGCACATAATGACACAAGTTATATTATCTTACCACTTGAGACATAAACGTGAAGAGCTCCATAGTATTCCTATTCTAAATATATTGCATACAAAACTTAAGGATAGCTAATGCGCAAAAGGTGGGCTTAACCCAGAATTCAGGTTTTCTTGCAGTAAACCTCTAAGAGAGAGTAAGATTTTATAAAATATATAGCGTATAAATAATATACACAACCAAAACATAAAATAACACCCGTAATAATTAAGTGAAGAGTTCGTAATACAAATAGTATAATATAAAAATAAAAGATGTTTATAAGAAGTACTTGTACGATTAAATAGACATTTACGGATTATTTTGTTATAATTCGCCATCCAACTTCTCGGTAAGGAATGCGCCTAGGCTGATGTGCGTAGTGCACACTCATGCGCACCCAGGCCCTAAGGGCCCAGAAAGGACCATACCCGGTAGAGCTACAGTAACATTTGAAATAGTTGCCATGGCCTTGGAACGCAAAGACAAACTAAAGTACCATCGAACACACTTCCGCCTGACCACCGCTACGTTCATTTTTGCTTGCATTCGTAACAAAAACTTCAAAAGTTTGGTTTGGCCCCGTGCCGCAGGAACTTTTTTAAGTGATCAGGCATAAAACGGGTTTTGGTCAGTAAAAGTTTGGCACTTCGTCTCGTTCCTCATTACATTTTTCACCTCAAAAAAGGGCCTTGTTGACAGTAAAAGTTCCCTACAACTTCTCCAGCGAAAGGCTAACCCTTAAAAAGAGTTCACAAGAATTCCAGATGTTTAGGTTAGCAGAAGCCGTAGGGTGCTAAGAAACAGACAGATAGAACGGTGCTGAAAAGATGGAGCTTTACTAGGTCACCTAGGGTAGAATAAGCATTATCTAGCACACCGTCGAGAGTTGAAGTTCGTATTCTTTGAATGATTCCGTGTACATGTGAGATGACTGAAAATCTGGAAATAAAAAAGATGGTAAAAATTACTACACTATAACTTATGGTTTTAAGTCTTGCTCCCGGCAACAGATTATTCTACTACTATACCTTATTTTTTTCCTTACTTACTTTCTCCGTACAATAACAAACACCAAAAAAAAGAATTAACGAAATCGGTTCAGCTATTTTCGAATTTTGCGCTTACCAAAACATTTTGCGATTCATTGTTATATTACAGAAGATATAAATTGTTTTAGTGAAAAAGTTGTTGTTAGTGTGCCATAAATAAATAAAACGGTTTCTCATAAACCGTTTTATATCGATAGCCCCATTGCAAACTCACTATGGTTTTGATTTTTATCCCAAAAAAAAAAAATGAAACACAGTCATGATCAAAAATTCTCAAACAAGTGAGAATGTTAACAACACTTGCCTTAGCCATACTGAGAACATCCTTTGCTGTTCTTAAATCCGAAAGCTGATGTACAAGTAAGTATAAAGGAAGTATTTTCCCAAACACAATTTTCTACAAACGGATAGGTACCTATTATAAATCAATATTCCCATTGTGTTGATCTCACGATATCTTCCTTTGAATTTCTTATGGTATTAGGTTTTATTCACCACTTCTTTTAGAGTATGCGAAAAAGCCCCTGCTGCCCACTGAATTCGTAAAATTTTGCAATAACATATTATAACTACCTTTTGAATAATTGCATTTTATTACTGCTTCTTCAATTCCTACTCTTTCGGGTCAGCGCCAGAGCCGGTTTCGTCTTCACCCTCAGCCTTTAAATGGAAATAAAACATTTAAAAAATATATAAATGTATAGCAAATATTTCAGTGAACTTGAATTATTAAAATTTCACAATAATGATAAGTTATTAATAAAATGTGAATAAATAATGTGATTTGGAAAAGCAACTTCCATATAAAGAGTCTAAAATCGTCTAAGTCCCAGTCCGTATTTAATTTCAGATTAGAATAAAAAACATATGTGGGATTGAGTAGTATTACTTTGAGTTAGATCAGTGATGGGCAAAGTGCGGCACGCGGGCCGGTCGCGGCCCGCGAAAGCTTTTAATCCAGCCCCGCTGATGGCCTTTCGACATGAATATACGGTACGCTATAATTATATTATGACGGTCCAGAAATACAAAGCAGATTCAACCTAGGAGAATAAAAGACCCCACTTAGATCAGCCGCGTAGTTCATGATTGTGTACAGTTGCACACACGTACTCGACAACCACGGTAGGGTCTTCGAATAAAAGTTATAGCGTAATAACATTTTTAACATTTGTGCAAGTGTCAATGCCGTAATGTTTTTATATGACTGAAAGTTTTAACACAAAATGCATTTTTTTTCTATAGTTCTGGCCCTATTCTGAAATTTCTTTAAGTTTCTGGGCCCCACTACGCAAGTATGGCCACCAGTGAGTTAGATCATATGCATATCTGCCAGCTAGACCGACGGCTTGGTTTATTAATCAAGCATAGTAGAAAGTTACCTCAGTCTCCGAAGGCTCATGTTCGATGAGCTGTGCTCCTCGCATACCAAGCATTTTGGCATTTTCACGTTTCAAAATTTCGCCCTCTTCAAGCAATTTTTTTGCTTCAGTGCGCAAGGACTCCACTAAGAATAGAAAAAGACGTTTCATTTAGAACTCTAAAGAAATTAGAAACAAGCACTACAGAAAATAAAGTTATTCAATCGAATTATACGTATCTATTTGACCTTGTGACAGGTGTCGCCATAACACAGCAATGTGTATTTATTTTTGCAAATAGGTATTAAAAAGATTTTTACACGTCTATTTTTTCCGTAAGTTTATATTCGCAGGCGGTGTTTCGTAATTGACTACCCTGAGCAGAAACACCAAAACAAACACAGGGTTGGAGATATAATAACCAAATCACATGAAAACTATGCATAATTGTCTGAGATGGTCTTTTAAAGAAAGAACCATACAAATTTGAGTGCACCTGTCCAGTCACCGCACGTATTTGTCAGTACTAAAGAGCTCAACGATTTGCTGACATTTGGGAAGGCCGCAGAAAATACTCAACTTGCCAGACATACGCTAAAAACACTGAAAGGAATAAAGACAAAAAAGCGATTTTAGTATTTTAGATAAGCTTCTAGCTCGACACTTTTTATTTCCATGTGAATTAGTAGCTTTAGAGCATTTCTTATTGCCTGTCAAATTATATACTTAGAAACTCTTCGGTTTTTTTTTTACTAACACTAAACTATACATAGAATGAAAACGGTACAAAACTGTATTTACTCTTGTTGTTCACATCTTCGGAGGACAAGGCCACCATGTCGCCGAACTTCGCCAATATTTGCTTCGCATTTTCAACGCACTTCGACCTTTCCAATATTTCCCTGAGAAAGATTTTTTTTTCTATTACAAAATGATAATAATCAAGGTTAGTTAATATTGAAATTCATTACACCACCATTAGGTACATTATATATTACCGGTTCCAACAGACGTTGTCCTGACCGAAAACAGGCTTTATGTGTAAAAACGCTCGAGTCGGGGCTAGAACGCTCGAGCAGCTTAGAAACGTTACATTCGAGCCTCGAGTCTGTTCGAAAATGCTGGATTTTTTAAATTTGATCGTTTTAATCCCGTGGAGGGTTGATCCGACCTACATAGAACGCTATCGATTTGTAAATATAAAATTAATGTCTTTAAGTAAACATCAGCTGAGCGAGTTCAACGATCTGTAGGTAGTTAGTACGCAAAGATCGACAACTACCTACAGGTATTGACCGCTCAGCTGACGTTTACTATGAATTAGAAAAGGTGTAATGGGTGGTCCATGTTCAGATGTGAATATAGCCTTTTGCACTAAAACGAAAGCTCACATGTGTATTCTTGCCTATGGCCTGTGAGACGGAATTGCGACACGGACCACAAAAGAGATGGCAGGACGAAGAGGCCAGATTTCGTCACAACTGAGAAAGAATAATCTAAAAAGCAGACTGCCTTTGCTTAGGAGTAGAACGCAACAGTTAGCAACATCGATATATAAATAATCTAGTGCGTATGTATATCCTAATCTATTGCGTAGTACAGTCCAGTCACTTCACCTAAGTGATCTGCATGCCATACTCTTTTAAATTGAAGATGTTATTCCAGACGCAAATGAAGCGCTGCAGCGGACTTTTGTATTAACTTTCAATATTTTGACAAATTGATTCTATGAACGTATTTGTCTATGCGAGGATACAAGTCGATGTTTAGCAAAATAAAGTAAATATTCTCTTGTTCATCTCCAAATGTGTAAGAGTCTTACTTGTAACTGTCTCTCTCACGGGTGACTAGTTCCAGTCTCTTCTGCAGCCTTTGTATGGGCCCATTGGGGTCTTTGGGCACTGTGTACACTTTGTTCTCCCTGGGTGGCATCATTTCCTGCAAGCAAGTACAACTGTTACAATTTGTAATAAACTTGCGACTCGCCCCAGATTTGCACGGGTACTGATATTAAATATATAAGGTGCTTTTAAAATATATGCCACGCTCTCCAGGGCGTGTAGCACTATGTTTATAGATTACAATAGTAAAGATAAAATGTAGATAATTTGTGTTTTTTTTTTCTCATACAAAAATTATTCACGTATAAATTTTAATTCTTTTTTTGCATAAAACCATCCTGTACACTTTATGAGCTGTTGCCGCTCCGCGCCGCAAAACACCGGCGCCATTCATTCTACTACATTCATTCATATCAGACGAATGCCGCCTGCGCGCTGGCCACTATGTCGTCACTGCGCAGCCCCCCCCTCCCCCGCGCGCACTTCCCCGTTCGCCGCACGCGCTGGCCGACCACCCGCTTGCCAGTCGCCCCCCGACCGCCACGAGAATTATTATCGCGCGCGTTTTTATTAAAAACATTTAGGCAACTGAAAAGTAAAACGGACACATTGAACAAAGTGAAAAGCCATGTACGTAAGCGTGTCTACATTTGTGTGAGGTGGACTTGTGCAACAGTTTTGTGGATAAGTCGGTAGGGAGTGTGTAAATACAGTGCAATTGGTGTAGGTAAATAACTTTTAAATACGCCAAGTTCCTGTAATTTATCGTTATTTGATATTACACTTTTGAATCCTAAGCGAACGCCGGCGTTTTGTTCTTTAATTGTGTGTGTAATTACAAAAGTCGAAAGGTTAGTCTAAGTACCTATCGTTTACACTAACTTGAAATGGACTGTTTTGAAGTTTATCATGGTAACTGGTAACTACTGGTAAGTAATTGCACTTTAAAACACTTGTTTGCCTACGTATTATTGCGTACCTAGTGAATTAGGTAGGGACAAGCTAGTCAGCTGATTTTAGTTTTCATTCGTGGAACGAATGGAAAGAGATAGCTAATGCAGCTGTTTCATTGACGAAGAGAAACATCGCGCGTAATTTGTGAACCACGTTGTGCAAAAAAGAGTCAATATTTATTTAACTACTTTATTTTCTCAAATTGGATTAACTGTTCCGGGGTACGAAAGCTCTTCACTATTGTAATCTATAAACCCAATACTATCACCAATTAAAGGGGTGGCATATATTTTAAAAGCACCTTATATTTGGCATGTATTATGCACATAAACCTTCCTCTTGAATCACTCTATCTCTTAAATAAACGGCATCAAAATCCGTTGCGTAGGGACAGGCAACTTTGTTTTACGCTATGTAATGATGATGACGGGTTTTTAAACCTACGTTTATGAGGGTGTTTAGATTTTTCAGCGATATTTCTGCTTCTAATATATTATAAAGGCCTAGATTTCACGCATACTACAAAGCTATTAGTTATTTTATGAATCGTTAGGCATAGGCACAGGCCGGAGACCTTCGGCCCCAGTTGGCTTCGACCCTTTTGCAGAGTCCCTAATGTTCCTCCACTTTTCATTCTTCTGGAGATGACTCCAAAAGTTCAACATACACGCAAAAACACCTACTAGTACCTCAGCAAATTGCGGAAATTGTGGCTGCGGTTGTGGCTGCGGTTGCGGCTGCGGTTGCGGTTGGAAAGTTGGTGTGATGCTCACGCTTACTCCAGTAAATGCAGAGTTCACCATACACTGAGGACCTACGAACTCTACAACGTGCGGGCAGCCTGCCATTCGCATTTCTTCTAAAATCGATTCCAATGAAGCCAGTTTTTCCTGATAAAGTAAATGTAAGAATTAGAAAAAAAATTGCACCCTATTAAAATTTTGATATATTTTGATATCTATTTTGATGTCTTTTCACCTCCCATAATTTAAAACTGTTAAACTGATTTAGATCTATCATACAGTTTTTTAGTGTATATTTTATAACTAATCATTTGATACCGCACCACAAATGAAGTGAATAAAGTATAAATACCCACTCCCTCTCCAGCACAACTTGTAATTGGGTGAAGTAACTTTGACAACGCATCCAAATAAACGCACACATAACGGTCAAACTTATAATTTCTTTAAATTAAAAAAGTAATATGACATGTGAATTTGAAGCTTTTTCTGAGATATATACTCTTTTATATATAAGCTTTTTCTGAGAGGACATTCCAATGGTGTTATAACTACTCGTAGGGTCTATCGTATAGATCAGGGATGGCGAACCTTGTTACAAGATATGCCACTAAAAAAAATTGTATGAAAGAATTTCGACTTAGTTACTTAATGGAAAAAAAACTGGATGGTGTTAACTCTCGGGCGCCTTTAATATAGCCGCAACGTGCTGCGCGTCAGCAGCATGGTTGCATTGCTTTGTTATTGTATTGTATTTCGGGCTAGTATCCGCAACCCCACGACTAAGGCGCGTATTTTCATGTAAATAAAAACGTGCAGCTGTCGCGCTGCCACCGCGCTGCGTCCGCGCATCATTTAGTTGCTGCTAATTTGAAAGCGACCTTAATTATCAAAATCAAAAAGGTTTTTATTTCATATAAGCCTACAAGGGCACTTATAAAACGTCAGAAGCTAGTGCACGGTTCCAAATTGGTTGTTTCCTATGGAGAAGAACCGGCAAGAAACTCCATGGTTACTCTTTTAAAAAAAATGATTTCTTACAATATTTCGTTGTCGTATCATCCCAAAAAAAAAACATAAAATATATATATATATATATTTAAATTTAAAAACCTAAAAAACGGGTGAGAACTAAGGGAGTTAACTGCTTAGATAACTAAACTACACATTTTACACTAGTGTGCTTATTTTGCCGCGTGCCATAGGTTCGCCATCCCAGCTATAGACCAAGCAAGGCTTGCCAAGCATAGCCCGTGGATGAGTGTCCATGTAAACATAGCAAGATTCGTCGTGTGTCGGAAAGTAAGTTAAGCCGTTGGTCCCGTCCCGTCTGTAATTTGTAAATAGAGTCAGAAAACAGAAAATCCAACACCATCTTTCCAAAGGGTTTTTTCTTGTTTTAAAAACCAGAAAAAACCCTATACGTATGGTATTTTCTATTTTTCTATTTAGTGTGTTGTGGAGGCTAGAACAGAGGCCATATCACGAAGCCTTAACGTAATCCATTTTATTACCTAAACTGAACTGTTAAAGGGATGGAGCTATACTCAGTAGTTGTAAGTCGTTGTGTACTTACTACCTACAGGTCATTGGACTTGCTCAGCTGATGTTTACTTAAATTAATTAATTTCGTACATGCGTACCTATATTAATTTGAGTTTTAGAAAAAAATTTAGTGTTTTATTTTTTTATTTTATCTTTGCTCCTTTTCCTTCACCTACGAAGGAAGATGAAATAATACATTACCTTGACTTCGTCTAGTTCAGCCTGCAAAGGTTGCATGGCGTTCACCCTGGCCTGCAAGGCATGTATTTGTTGTTCCAACAGCACTTTCGCATTATAACATTCTTTTGAAACTTCCTGTGGTTCATTCATAATCTCACGCAGTTCTGTCACTTCCTTTAATATTACGTACATGTTGGCTAACATCTGCTTTTCGTGTTCCTGTAATCAGAAAGGAAATGGCAAAGACAATTACACAGAGGCCTAGCGTGGACTAGTTTAAACCATAATCGCGTAAAAAATAACACATTTAAAAAAACCTTTTTTACTGTCTGGTCAACCGGTTTTAACTTTTACTCCGTAGGCATAAGCATGGCATGAAAACTAATAAAAAATTCGTTACAATACCAACTATTTACTGCAGCCACCATTTGTCATTACACCAATGTAATAAAGCTCAAAGTCGGTTGAACGGACAGTAAATACAAACCCGCCAAGAGCGTATTACACGGGAGGTAACCTAATAAAAAAAAATTACCACATTTTTTTTCACATTTTCGGCGTGATTGATATACTTATTGATACCAAAATTTCAGCTTTCTAGTGCTAACGGTCGCTGAGATTATCCGCGGACGGACAGACAGACAGACTTGACAAAACTATAAGGGTTCCTTGTTGTCTTCGGAACCCTATAAAGGTTTTCTTAGATGTCTTACGTTATTTTAAACGAAGTATGGACGTTCGGTCGTGGACAAAGCAAAGTACGACGTAGTTACGGCGAGGTCTTTTTCTTTCACAACTTTGAAAACGAGACAGCCATTGTCACAACCCAGCGTTCGACCACATTGTCACTTACCAACAGGCGAAAAAGTGGTCAAAAGAGACCCTATTTACTACATAAAAAAATCGTATATGTCCATAAGTGGAAAAATGGAAATGTACCTTAGACTGTTGCTGACGGGTCTTCAAGAGATCCCGCTCCTTCTTTAGTCTGAGGATGATGGTCTGCAGATCACGGGGCTTCTCCATCGCAGCTCTGTTCTGGTTAGCTATAATTTTCTGTCTAGCTGCCTCTTCTTTTAGCTTTTCTATATTGTATTGGGCGTTATGTATAGCCTGTCGTACGGAATAAGGAAATTATGTCGCATAGAAATAAATAAATTTAACTACGAGAACCTACCTACTTTACAAAATTTAAATGCGTAAAATAACCGTCAAGCACGAAATGCACTACCAGATTGCCCGCGGGCCGCCCGGCCCAAGTCTATCGCTTGTCCGTATTAAGAACACACATAGCGGGTCATCATTTTAGTCTATCGAAGAGCTGCAGTTCGCTCAGCTATACTACATGGTAGAAAGATTGCTCTAAAAATTCACAAAATGGTTGTTACCTGATCTTCGCTTTTTGTCTGTGTTAGACATAACTTTGAAAATAAATCACTCCAAGTTTTATGAAAAAAACTTAAACAATAATAATAATATATAACGTCGTCTAGTCTCAAGCTAATACCTATAAATACCTATTCGCACACGAATTATTCGACAAACAGTCTAGTAGTTAAAAATCGGATATCAGCCACTTAAACAATTCAATATAATTATCAGTCACTTAAAATATTCAACACAAACTTGTGCAGTAACTATTTAGTAATCTGTGCTAGTGTTCTCATTGAACTGTTATGCGTGAATGCTTGCGGGGTGCCAGTGCACAGACAAAATGCGCTTCTCCGGGCAGGCCGCGGGCATGGGCCGACGGAAGCACCCGTGTCCGTTGCCTAGCATTGACGAGCAGACATGGGACAGACTTGCCCGTGTCGGGCAGCCCGTCGCGGACGGTCTGGTAGTGAATTCCCCGCTTAAGGCGCCCAAATCACGGTCGTAAGTTTACAGATAGGTAGGTGCAATCTTAGATTATAAAACAAAATGCAGACAGACCGAGCGGAACACGAAAGTGAAGTTTCCTCGGTGTGCGTTACGGTTGCCAGGATAATAACAAAATTACCCATATTATTTCATTACCTATCTATTAGGTGTTAAAAAATTAACTGCAAGAAAGGTAAGTACTTACTTAGAATTATCATCATCATCATTTCAGCCGAAAGACGTCCACTGCTGGACATAGGCCTCCCCCAAGCGCCGCCACAAAGACCGGTCCTGTGCGTTTCGCATCCATCGGCTTCCAGCAACCCTGACCAGGTCATCGGTCCACCTTGTGGGAGGCCTTCCAACGCTACGTCTTCCGGTACGCGGTCGCCACTCCAGAACCTTTCGGCCCCAGCGGCCATCCGTTCTGCGTGCAATGTGCCCTGCCCATTGCCACTTAAGTTTGGCGATTCTTTTCGCTATGTCGGCAACCTTGGTTCTCTTGCGGATATCCTCATTTCTGATTCTATCACGCAAGAATCAACTTAGAATTATACTTAAATAAAATGTATTTGCCAAAATAATAACATAAAAGTGCTTAAAAAATTTTTTTTAACGTGTTTGTTTTACGATAGTGGGTAAGTGGACGAAGTTCTTGCATTTAATTTTTAACACATTGTATATTAATAAAAATCAATTTCCGAAATGTATGTACGCACATAACTTAAGAACGCTGCACCTATTTAAGTGAATGTTTATTGTTGTGTTTGTAATATTTTCAGGACAAGGTTTGTACGAAAGTGTTTGAAAAAAAATTGCAAATAAAATGAAAATGGTGTTATTTATTGTAAACAATATGCATTAGTTAGTTATTTGGTTAACGATAAATGATAAATGATTTTATTTTGTAAGTAGGTTTTTATAATCTCTTTTACACGTCAATTTTATTTTCGTCTTTTGATACTAGATGTGGCCGGTGTTTCCTAGCTGACTACCCTGAGAAGGAACACCGAAACAAACTCAGGGGTCAAAATCTGTTTTAAAGTCCATACACAAACATGTACTTAATGGTCAAATCATATGAGAAGCATGCAGATTGGAGTCTGAGATGGTCTTTTGAAGAAAGAACCACATAGTTCTGAGTGGACCTGTCGAGTCAGTGCAAGCATTTGTCAGTATTCGTGTAGCTCAACTCAAGACTATTAAGGAGCTCAACGATTTGACGAACAATACCAAAGAAAGGACATTTGGGTAGGCCGCAAAAACTACTCATAACTGCCAGACATTATGTTAAAATTAAGGAAAACGAAAAGTAATCCACATAGTCCCCACATTCACAACAATAAAAATTTACAAAAATGTAATTTTACCAAGTAAATATTGCAAATATTAAAAACGATATAATAAATATTTTTTAAATTGATAATCTTGTTTCCAATACAAATTTCCCAACTTAAGGGTAAATGTATCAAAATAAACTAACAACACTGACAGATTTTGTTGAGGTTTTGAGTTCCAAGATTTCACTAAAAGTAATCACGTAAAATAATGTCTAAATAAACAAATAATTAATATTTACCTATGAAAAGATATACCATCTTGTTTTTTTTTGTTTTTGGGAACAATTTTTGCAATGTTTGAACACGCAAGACGGCATTATCATAGTATAAAGAGAAGGGCAGTAGGCTATCTCCGGCCCAATCCGCGATATAATTGCCTACTGTCTTAGGGTTGTCACTTTTAGCAAAATTTTAATTCAGTGCCTATAAATTGACAAGGGTCGGGAAGTTGTATTTTTTACTTATATAATAAAAATAAAAAACTGGTATAAAAAAATACGTTTTTTTTTGCGATATAAACAGCCGTATATGTTTTATTCGTTAACTTAAAAGTTTCGTTTTTTCACAGCTTGAAGGGACTATGGTTTTAATTTCAACTAGATACATCACGCATTCTCGAGATAAAGGGTCTTAACAGACAGACATACAGATAGACGAAGGGCCAACGAACTGATCCTATCTGAATAAATAAAATAAATAAATAAGGGTTCCGTTTTTTTCCTTTTGAGACACGGAACCTTAAAAATGAATAAAGTGACTAAAATATTATAATTAAAAGAAACACTAAAACAACATTAAAAACTAACGCCTATCTCTTAGACTACAATCGAATTTATTGTTATGATTCGAACTTTGCTTTATATGTATGTCTGATTTACAATTAGTCAATTATTTATTTTGAATTACGATTTTTTAACTGTAAGTAGGTGAAAAACTAAAGTAACTGAGAAATCGGCATAACCAAACGCAAACAAAGCAATAGCAGCAAATTAATTGACGGATCAAAAGTAGAAATTAAGCCTACCTACCTGCTTCCTCTGTGTGATAGAAAACTAATACAACAAAAAATAAGTAGGTATCTCAAAATCAAGTAAAAATTATATGCTAGAATGAGTGACTGACTAGCTTACCTTTTTTGTTCAATAGGTAATCTGAATAGAGACAATTCTAGAATGGATGAATTGTTAAGACACCCAAACACACAGCAATACGTTCTCCTGCGCTTATCAGACATCTTGTTTTGATTTAGCGGTGCCGAAAAGCAGTGACGCGCGAAACTCGTATAGTGTTAGCCCCGACTGGCGCACTGAGAAACGGATCGAGATTTTGTTACAGTGTGCGTGCGTCGACGCGTAGATACTATGGCGCACACATACAAGCCGCGCGCGGTGCGTTTGTATGAAGATAACCTACTTCCCTTCTCTTTATACTATGGCATTATTCTCGAAAATATGAATATTGTCCTTGACCTTTAGTGACGTACTAACGATGCGACGCTTCGTGCCGTACTGACGCGAGAGTGTATTCGTTTTTCTATTTGTATTTATTTTGTTGGCTTCACTTTCGTGTTCCGCGCGGTCTATCTGCATTTTGTTTTATAATCTAAGAGTGCAATACAGTAGTACCGTCATTCAAATTTCATTCACCATACGCTTACCATACGTCATGATTGGTGGAAATGATTGACGTTTGAATGACCGTGTAATGGGCGTCTAAAAGACATACCAACACAATGTGAACACTATAAGGTATGCACAACCAATCCAAAATAAACATAACACAATAATTATAAGCAACTTTAAATTTATAGTGACCTTGTAAAAAATCATTTCTGCTCTCTACTAGGTATTGGAAGAATCAAAAGGAAAACAAGATTTTTAATAACTGACCAAGAACTAGGAAATAAACCACTTCTACACTCGCGAGCTACCAAATCGACTCAAACTTTCATTGCGCACATATACATCAATTTTACAAAAACTACACGCGGTATTCATGACAGCAATATGCTATTTGAAAGCTTAAGATGTCAGCTTTCCAATGCGCACCAATACCCCTTATAAAAAAAAACCCTATTCACTTACGCAATTTAATTGAGCGATACAGTAAATTGGTTCAATAGCTTACCCACGACTTGCACTAATTACCCTGCTGTGAAAGCCCTCTGCAACCCGCTATCCTCATCAGTCGCTTATCACAAGTTGACAGGTACACATCTCCGTAAATTACATTCATTGTTTGTACAAGAACATGGATACCACACCAGAAGTAGCCGCTCAAGCTGTTGCCCTGTTGCAACAAGGGCTTAGTCAGCGAGCAGTGGCTACCCAACTTCACTTGAGCCAGTCTGCTGTATCCAGTATACACAGACGCCATCAAGAGACAGGTGCCTTTACTCGGAGACTAAGAAACAGCCGCCACCGATGCACTTCCGAAAGAGACGACCGTTTCATAGTGTCAACCTCGTTGCGTAAACGCCATTTAACGGGTGTTGATGTGCAACAAAAACTGAGACGTATACGAGGGGTGGCTGTTAGCGAGTGGACAGTAAGAAGACGCTTGAAGGAAGCCAATTTAACTCCAAAAAGGTCTGCGGCAGGCCCCAAATTGACTTCTGGTCACCGTTAAGCGCGGCTGTAGTTTGCTCGAGAACATGTCGATTGGGACATAGCGCAATGGCGGTCAGTCTTGTTCACTGACGAGTGCAGAATGTGTCTACATGGAAGTGACAGAAGACGCCGGGTCTAAAGACGTCCGGGTGAACGATTTGCACAATGTTGTTTCGCTGAAACAGTTACATACGGAGGAGGTACTTGCATGATGTGAGCTGGGATCTCCTAAGAAGGAAAAACCGAGCTTGTTTTTGTGCCTGGCGGAGGCCGTGGGGGTGGGCTAACGGCTGATCTCTATATCACCGACATATTACAGGACCATGTTATTCCTTACGCAGGGTTTATTGGCGAAGACTTCGTTTTAATGCGCGACAACGCCCGTTGTCACGTGTCGCGGATGAATCGACAGTTTCTTGAAGAAGTCGAAATACGCACAATGGTCTGGCCTGCGCTCAGTCCAGACATGAATCCCATTGAGCACTTATGGGATGAGCTCAAACGAAGTGTATGGGCTAGAAATCCAGTGCCTTCAAGCGTGGAAGAACTTAAAACAGCGTTATTAGAGGAGTGGCTCGGCATTCCTCAAGAGACCTCAAAAAATTAATAAGGTCGATGAAAAACTGGCTGCAGGCTGCAATTAGAGCTAGGGGAGGCAATACCGAATATTGATTAAATAACTTTTTTATGTTTTTCCAACATTTTTTGTTTTATTTGTAAAACACCAGACGCCAAACCTTTGTTTTAAATTTCCCTTTTTGCCTACACTTACATTTTTTACAATATTATTATTTTTTTTTTTTAATAATTACATTAACTTAAAGTTGATATCTTAGGCATTCAAATGGCATATTGCTGTCATTAATACCACGTGTAGATTTTGTAAAATTGATGTATATGTACGCAATGAAAGTTTGAGTCGATTTGGTTGCTCGCGAGTGTATATTACTACCCTTTTATTAAATCCAAACAGCGGGACATAGGTACTTATATTGGTGTCATCTAGCGCATGGACCACTGAACTAATTTCATTCAGTCCCTGTTTAATTAAGTCATCCACCATGTATTCTAGTGCGCGGCAAATAAGTTGAACCGCTCATGATTTAAGTTTCACACCCAAAAATCAATTACTGCACTGTGAACGTCGACCGACATTATGGTTTAACAGTTCTAACTTGTGTGAGGAGAATTATAATTCATTTTCGATTCTCGATTAAAGTTGGGGGCTGCGCAATTTGCCGCGACTCTACCTATTTATGCACATCTCAAAGTATTTTTTTTTTATTGGCGCAGTGGTTCCTTAGTTTTGTCAAATAAAATGCCAAAACGGAACACGGTTTTACGCCGACAAGCGCGTAAAATAATTCATAATGTGGTGAATTATATGCAGAAAGAGAAGGACGAAGGCATGCAAAGTGTTGCGAGGGTACAACAAAGAGCTGCTGAGGCAACCGGCTGTTCGATACGGACCGTGCGCAATATTATTGCCGAAGGGAAAAAGACGGACATGATTTCCGTATTCCGTACCCCGGGAAAAAAAAGGCAAAAGTCAAGGCCAATAACTGGAATTGACAATTTTGACAAAGGCGTCATCAAACGCTGTATTCATAATTTTCACGTTGCGGAAAAGGAAATGCCAACAACAAAAAAACTACTTGCTAAGCTGCAACGTGATCTAAATTTTCAAGGTTCTGTAAGTAGCTTAAGCAGAATAATTAAAGACTTAGGTTTTAAATGGAGGAGAGCCGAAAATAATAGGAAAGTCCTCATAGAAAAACACGACTTGCGGCTCAAGAGAATTGAATATCTGCGAAATATTAAAAGATATAGAGACGAAGGAAGAACAATCGTATATACGGATGAGTCATACGTGCATTCATCTCATACGAAGACTAAATCAGCACAACCACAATGTTCTGCGTCTACCGCCCTATCACCCAGACTTAAACCCCATAGAGATAGCCACAAAAAATATCGACTTTAATGTTAACCGGACAATGGAGTTGGTCAAAGAGAAAGTTGACTCAATGGGACGAGACGAATGGGTGGCCTTGTGTGCAAAAGTAAAAAAAATTGAGGAAGATTATAGATCTAATGAGCATATAATAGACGACATGACTGAGAATTTTGTAATATTCACGGGAGATAGCTCGGATTCCGAATTGGAATCTGAGAACGATACCGATTCGGAATCCGACTCAGATGGAGAAACACCTTCTACGAGCATGTTTCAAGGTAATAAAAGAAGTTTTATTGAAGGAGTATCAGCAATGTCTACTGATGATAGCGAATATAAGTATGTTCACAAATAAATAAAAATATGTTTTGTCACGAATGATCGTATTTTCTTTCTTTTTCCTTTTCCTAGATATATAAAATCAGGTGAGTAAAAAAATACACTATTTATTTTCATTATAAAATAAAACAATTTGCTCTTTTTTTATTTTATAAATATCTTTGCTGCGCTGTTGTTAGGAAAGCCTAGCTTCAGAGCGGCATAGTTATTTGACGCGTACTGTACATTAATATACTTGATTTACTTTTCTTTCACAGCTTTCACTGGATTCTGAATAAGCTGGACAGTTACATACACAATCAATGTACTCCTCTCGCTTTGATTTGTAACCACTATATCAATTAGACTTATTATTGAGCACAATAGTCCTCTCATTGAAGATGGACTATATCATATTGCCGTTATCTAGAACTGAGGAAGTGTTCAGAGTGCCAGGATATTGTCATCATGATTCAAATAATGCTGGATGTTGGTAAGTGTACCTATATCTTCATGAAGGGAATGGGTGAATCGATTTGGCTGGCTTTTTATTTTAATTTTATTTAGTAACTAATGTTTAGTATAGAAAATACAGTGAAAGTTTTAAATCAAATTCAATTTCCTTTGTTTGATTGTTACAAGTTAGTACACACAAGCAAAAAATAAATTAAAGAGTTGCAAGAAATCTTTTGATATTTATAGTAATGTAGAAATGGATGAAGATGTTTTAAATTTGAGAATATTTCATTCAACTCATTAAAATGTGTAGTGAACTAGTAGCTACTTTTTAGGTAAACTTTCATGTTGCCTTACTGTGAATACAGATTACCATTTTGTCATAGCTACAATGGATCAAGTACAGAAAGCATGTTACCCGAATTACAGAGTCCAAGGAGTCCAACAGACTTTTTTTCAGCCTTTTTGGCCTGCGCGATGAAGTTGGTGTATTTGGTGCAAAGCAGTATCCAGGACAAACACGTTTCACTGGCGTCTTCTCAACCTTATTGTCGCTACAAGCAGAACTACCAGGAGTGGGCTCCTGGCTTGGATTCCTAAATGGGAAAAAGTGGTTATTTAATTTTCCATTATGAATTTTTTGCAGTAAGTTGGAGGTATAACATCTCTTTTAAAGCTAAACTCTCTTTAAGATGAATAACAATTTTAAATTGTAAGGGTTTTTTTTTTAATTTTATTGTTAGTGTACAACAAAACTTAATAAGATACTTTATTCTTTGAATACCATCATTAGAGTCAAAAGTCTGTGAACACTGGCATTCGCTTGGGGCTTGAGTATAATACAAGCTTTGATGGACTATCTGTAATCTGTTTGACTCATAACGTGCCCATGAGTGTTGTCAGGCACTCTTGGACTGGAAAGTTGAATGAATAGATCTCCTTGTTGACTAGAATGCTGAGCACACATACTGGAAAGCAAGCTTAAGTGTAACATGGAATTCCAAATCGAAAAAGCAAGTGTGTTGATTCAAACTGTCTACTGTCCTCTTTCTTCCAGGGAAGTGACATAGAGGGTCGACAAATAATCTTTATTAAAGACACCAAACTGACTATACTTATAGCATTAGCACAACAATCTGGTCTCAACACATTCCAACCAACATAACATACAATATATCACAAATATGATTCAGTTGCATCCTGTAATAACATTTCTGCATTTGATCTAGTTACATTACACCATCCTGTATTTTACCAATACCAGTCTGGATCTGTTACAGAATATCTCAGATCTATAGTTAAATGGCTAATTGATAACAATCTGAAAATAAATTTAGAAAAAGCAAATATAATGCACTTTCACCAAAGAATCCAACCGAAAATTATTAATGTAAATTATAACTGACAGACAGTAAAATCTGTAACAAATACAAAATTTCTTTGAATTTGAAATATTGATTACAGACTTTCATGGACAACCCATATTGACAATCTCTGCAAAAGAATCAGCAAATCCTCATACAAGCTCTCCAAAATAGTTAGCAAAGAAGCAATTTTAATGGCCTATCACGGACTGGTGGCACCATTACTGAGATACGGCATTATACACTTGCCAAATCTGCCAAGACGACTCATGGGCCCGACAGTTTATAATCAGCTGCCTGCAGCTATTTCTGGTGCTCCAACTACAAGCAGCTTTAAGGCTTGGTTGAAAAAATGGCTTATTGAGCAAGCTTTTTATTCATTTGACGAATTTAATGACTTATATATACTATACTATACTTATATTGTGACTTTTTTTATATTTAATTTTAATTTGTGATTTGACTTTGATTTATTTGTATTCTTATATATTATTTGTTTGACATGTGTATTTAATTATTTGTATGTGATTTGTGTTGTGTTGTTTTTTTTGTGTTTTGTATTGATTATTTGACATTAAATTTTTAATTAATTTGTAATTTTGTTGACATTATGTACCTTTATGACTTGTAAGAATCCCTTACCAATAAAAAAGTATGACTATGACTATTTTGGGGTAATTTGGTAGACAAGGAATCTATATTTAAAGCTCAAAAGAAGTGCATTAGAGCAATGTGCCAAATAAATAGTACAAATAGCAGTAAACAATACTTTAAAAATCTAAAAATTCTCACATTGCCTTCCCTATACATTTATGAATCAAATATTTTTGTGAAATAAATCCAAGCTACTATAAGACGGCTGTCGAAAGCTATTATCGAAAATTAAGGGATAAAAAACCGGCATGTCCTAGAACCAAAAAGTTCGAAGACATGTGACATCCACCAACCCGCACTGGGCCCGCGTGGTGGATTACGGCCCATTCCCCTCTCTTAGAGAGGAGGCCTGTGTCCCTGCAGTGGGAACATTGAAAAGGCTGATGAGGATGATGATGATGAAGGGATAAAAAAAGGTTAGAGGTACAAAGACCTTATGGTAAAATGGCACTATTAAGTAAATAAAAGTATTTTATGCATGACATCATTAAACTATAATAAATTGCCTGATGACATTAAATAATTACCAATCCACCAGTTTAAAAAGAAAACAAATGTTATTATGATGTCAAAGATTACTTGTGTGACAAAAATATTGTATTCCAATGACAAGAAAGGAAAAATAAGTATAATTATTTTCCACTTATGTTTGATACTTTGAGTATTGTGAATTGTATTTGAATATTACTTAAATTGCTTGTCTTTCCTCTTTTTATTAAATATTATTTTAATTTTATTGAAGAATATAATTTGCAATGTTTTAAAAATGAACTATGACTAAGTAATATGACTTTGAGTTGACTTTGTATTTATAATTTGAAATACTTTAATAATGTATCGAGACTATAGTGACTAATTGTGTTTTAACTTCAGATTTGTATTTTATTATTGTATGCCTCAACGGTGGGACACAGCTGAACTTATTTTAATTATTTAAGATTTGTATTTATGATGTATACCTCTAGTCTACAATAAAGAAGATTTAGGTACCTTGAAAATAAAATATCAGAAAACATAGACTGCCTAGGATGCGGCAGTTCTCTGGAATTTTTTTCCCTCCTATAAGATTAGGAAACTCTTAGGCCATTAATAAATGAAACCAGCATATTCCATTCGAGCATATTCTAGTTGATGAACCAGAAATAGATGCACTCTTAGACTAAATGTACCAACAACAAAGAGAAGAGCCTATACAATGACATTTTTAACCCAGTATTAAATAAAGCCCCTAGTATTAACTTGACAAACTGGACAGTCCCTCTAGTTTGTCAAGTAGAAATTGTCCTGTTATATTAAACTTGACTACCATGCACTTAATTTTTATAAATGTTTGTCCTGTGATAATCTAAGGTGTGCAATAAAGAAATAAAGAAGAAGGATACTGGAAGAGTTAACTTAAACTCTTGAGCCCCAAGCGAATGCTGGTGTTCGCATACCTATCTTTCTAAACATTTTCTAGACACATGGAAGTAGGTAACTGTAAAATTGTATTTAAAACATTGTATATCTCTCATCCCCAGTCTCCTAGTTTCATATCTATTGAAAATGTTTGTTAAGGAAAAAATAATGTTGATCCACATGCTTGGCAAACTAATCAATGAAGTGGCTTCATATATCAACCAAGCCGCCTTACATCAATATTAACCATTTCAAGCTATGAAAAAGACTTCATGACCACTCCAAAATCTATTAAACTATGAAACCTCTCAATTCTCTCTCGTAACTACTATACGTAAAAACAATTTGGATTTCTTACAGATCAATTCACTGTGAGGCAAGTCCATAGAGTTTAACACACGATCACCAAACGATCACGATCAGACAATGCCTTGAGTATTGCTCAGCAGCATTTATCTCTACCGCAGCCAACAGCCAAAGAGGCTTTCAACCGGGTATTAGCCTGACGGCCTGCTGTTTATACTTAAAAATTCTTCCACACTACCACTACGCTACACCAGTCACCGTGTACAAGATCGGTTGAACCATAGATTTTGGGTTGAACTTCAGATTTATTTATTTATTTGTACTTCGGTTTTGATTGAGCTTTTGAGTGTCTCATTTATCCCGCGTTCCGGATGGCGTCAAATATCGATTCGCGAGTCCGACCACAAATATAAGGGCTATTGAGTTTTTTTTTTTTTAAGGGTGTGGCTCCATCGACAAACGTCCGATGATTTGAGAAACAAGCTTGAAAGAAATAAGAGAATCACTTTTGATTCGGATTCGAAACTCGGAACGAGGGGTTTGTTTTGTTGTCTGCTGTCATTTTTATCACTCAGTAGTGAGTGAACCAAAACCGAAAAACCGGTTATACAACTACTTTTTAATTTAAAAAATCCAACACTTTCAGTTTGTTCCCGATTTTTTCGAGGTTTTTAAATGGTATCATACATTTGTATGTCTATCTAAACGATACTTTTGAGGTTTGATCTTGCAAAACCGTGAAATTCACAGGTTAACAACAACAAAATACAAAAATGAGTATTGTTATTGGTTTGCTTCTATAAACATACAATTTTTATTAGAAATGGTTAACAGATTACCTACTTCACATAACTGTACCTAATTATTAATAAAAATAATGGCTTTTTGCTTTAAAAAAACTTAACTTTTCGACAGCTTTATTGCGCAACATAGGTACTCCTCTTGAGGTTGATCTTGTGTTTAACAAATATCCACAGAAGATGGGGTCGTTTTCCGACTATGACGCAATGACTTGAAAAATAACAACGTTTGAAAAAACATAACCTTCATTGCCTACAATAATATTTGTAGTGAAGTAGAACAACAAACCGAAAATATGGAGAATTTACATGCATAAAACGTGTTAAATTAAATTAGTAGCATGGGTTATAAACTGATCTCTGTTCTGTTAAATTTTGGTGTACAATAAAGTTTAATCAACTTGATCTATCTATGAACTTAGGAATCATAACAAATTACAATAGGTACATTTTGATTATCCTAAATAAAAAAAATCTTATTCAAAAGAAGTAAATTAGAAACCAAGATTACCCAATTAATCATTATAAATAAAATACAGAATGATATTCATTAATAATCCTTCCTTATATTTCAATCACCTTTATTTAAAAATGGTAAATTTAGGTACCTACACCAATACCAGTGTTCACCTGATTTTTATCCATTTTTTATCCGATATTTTTATTGATATTTACTCCATTGAAAACCGGGTTTTAATTTTGTTTGGGTTTGCATTTCTATCCCTATCTGTCACTGTACTTGATTTTGGTTTTCGAGTTTTTGGCGGGGTTTCTTCGGGTGAAGCTGCTGTTATAATTATTTGCAAATTCATTCGTAGTGAATACTGTAATGTAAAATTGGTGTAGTTTTGCATTTCACGTGTCTGCGCAACTAGAAAATGTGATGCTTAAACTATCTCGGTAAAACAGTGCCAAAAATTATTCTAATACACAAACTACTATAATTCCCTTTATTCTCGGTAAGTAGTCAATTATTGACTGCCAAAGCAAAGCTTAGCGACAAGGTTGACCCGCTACCAACTGCAAAAACATTAGAATTTGTTACTCTGCGTTCTAAAGGATTTCAAAGTAGTTTTCTGTGACTGAAAACTACCTAATAGTTTCTAAACTTGACACTAACTAAATGCACAAACCGCGGGACGCTAAAATTAGCCACATGAAAAAAAGGATCGATTAAGTCTGAGGGTATGTTTCCAGTTGAGTAACAAAGCGCGAGGGGTGATACTGTCCTTTGTTGTACTTATAAACAAGTTTTATTCATACTATTGACTACATCAAGCTGCCAACATATCTGTTGCATCTTCATGGATGACCAGCTAGCAGTGATTCAGACAGCAAATAGATTTTACAAAACCAGCTCAACCGGCTTAACTGGTTACGAAGATGGTGTGTTTTGCATGTTCCTTGATCGCACTACATCACATTTACATTGGGAAGAACTTATACACTCCTTAAACTCTCAAGCCCCAAATGAATGCCAGCGGCATACACATCTATTGGCTTTCTATTGTGTCTCTAATGATGGTATTCAACTAATTAATTTTGGTTAATATAATATGAATCTTCTACCACTATGCAATGTGTCAAATATTTGAGATTTTATCATAACTGGTACAGTCTAGTTCAGTAGTACTTTACTATGAAATTCATGAGTACCTAAATATGAAGATTGTCTTTGAAGTGCAGGAGACAAACAATGCATAGATAATTTACAAGGATTAAAGTTTCATCCCAACCCACTGACAAGTATGCTTCTAATATGAATCCCAAACAATCAAGGAAAAAGAGAAAATGTTCAATGTGACTATAGGGAGGTGATTACTAAAGCCCCAAGTGAACATAACCCCTATTGTCTCTAATGACGGTATTCAAAGAATGAAGTATTCCTAGTATTAAGTACCTATAACCAACCAATATTTCCTTCAAATTACCTGATTTTAGCAATACCAGACTGATTGCACATAAATAAAAACAAGCTAGCTAGCTAGCCAATAACTGCAAATTTACAGATTTTTTCTTATATTTGCGCAACAAGACCTTGCTTCATGCCAAAGTTTGTAGGTAAACGGGATTTAAATTTCAACTCAATACCTTTACTCGTTCCGAGGTTTAAGGGTCTTGACAGACAGACACATGAACAACGAAGTGATCCTTTTAAGGGTTCCATTTTTTATATTTGAAGTATGAAACTTTAAAAACACCGAACACAGGAAATAGTTTTCTTACACTCCCATTGATAAAATTCACTTACATTTTAAAACCAGTGAAAGTACACAGTACACAATACTTTGATTGATTTGATGATAGATATGCATGGGAATTGGTCTAACACAAATCAGTTACCACTCAAAGGAGTTACTGTGGATTTAAAACACAAAGGGCCCTTATTTATATTAGGGTTATTTACCCTTTGTGTATTAGGGCCACATTGTTAGCCCTCATTCCTTCATTTACCCTTTCTGAGTAAAAATCTGATGCACTCTCTTGTTCTGCCTTGAATAGCAGAAGTCCTTTTTATAATATCGCTCACATAAAAAAATAAATAAACATAAACTGTATTATACAGGACATCGAAATTTTTTTTTTTTTGGGTGTGTAAGGAAGAAGATTCACCTCCACCTCTATGCACCTAGTCCGTGAAGGACTGGGCGAGTGACCGCAGCTGCGCGGGGCTACTTCCGGGGGTACAGCCTGGTGGAAGTGGAGCCTCGCGCCTCGCCTCGCCCGATCCTCCGCAGACTTAACAAAAAAAATAACCACGAAGGGGATAGTAGCGTCTAGTGACCGAGCGAAGTGAGCAAAGACAGACCCATCCTCTTAAGACCCTGTGCGTGTTGGGATGCCTGATTGGGATGATGATTTTTATTCTAAAAATTACTTAGTTGTTTCCTAACATTGAAACTTGCATATTTACTTCTTAGACATAAAGCTGTTGTTCTTATCATAAAAAACTTATGAGCTTCAAACTCATTGTCCTGTATTACTAATACTATACAGGACAATGAGTTTGAAGCTTATAAGTTTTTTCACTAGTACACTTTTTAGTCACATAGCCTTTGGGAACATTGTTGGCACTGAATTTTTTAAACAAATTGTTGAAATATACATATATTTTTTTACTACAATGTAATGGCGGCCAGAAGTTGATCTGATCAAAAGAACCCCTCAATAGCTTACAGCAGCTACCTGGTATGTGATGTAAATTCTTTGATCTTAATATGTATTTTATAATGTAACTGATAAAAAAATAGCCATATCCATTAATGTAGGCATCTCAGCACCAAAAATTAAAAATGCTGGGAAGAAAAATATAACAAAGATGGGATTCAGTGCCAAACAAAGTCTCAAATACCTACCTACAGTAAATTCACTTACATTTTTGATATAACAAGTATTTTAATTTAGATACCTACAACAAAGCACTTCCTCGCACTGAACAAAACAAGTGAATTATAAATCAATAAAGCTGTTAGCGGGGCGCAAACCATAGATTACTATGGTACGGCCGTCGGGTCATGGATCTTGGCGAGTCTGAAGTTAGGCTCTGGGAATTTTAGCGCTTGAAAACTCGTACAAAAATAAATGGTTTAAACAAAAAATGCAATTTGCAGTTGCTATTGCTGTTAAAAACTGTTATTGGCATTTATTTTTTTAAAACCTTTATTTTTGTACGAGTTTTCAAGCGCTAAAATACGCAGAGTCTAACTTCAGACTCGCCAAGATACGACGACCAACTTTACTTTTTAATATATTATAGGTACAGACTAAAATTTTTTATAGTACGCGGGAAATAAACTATTTGCTGTGGTCGAGCGGCCTCGCATTTCGATTGGGACCCGAAAATTGTTTACTTGCGCAATCAAGGTCGACCTTCATGATGGTTCAACTTGTGTGATGAGGATTATATTACGTAATTTGATAGGTAAAGGGCTATTACACCACTCGATATTCAAAATCGGTCTTAGTCCACGTTTCGTAGTGTAATAAGGGTCACAGATTGTCTTACTCGGAAGTAAACTCGAGTCGAGTCACACCGGAATGAAAGCGGCTGGCAGCGACGGCCAGCATTTTCAGTGTGAAATAATTTTAAACGTTATCTTTTTAAAGGACCAATATCGCGGGAATAGTTTGAAAAGGTTGGGAGGCCATTCGCGTCGCCGTTAGCAGCCGCCCGTGGCGACGTTGCACGTTAATAGCGCTGGCAGAACCACCGACAGGATATTTATATTCAGTCTTTTGAGTAACTTTTAAAATTGTGATAATATCACGCTGAAAGTGCTCGCCGCGTCGTTGCCATTCCGGTGCGTCTCGGCCCTTAGACAGTCTTTGTAGCTACGCTTAGAGACAAGAATCCACGCAAGGCGCGTCCGTCGCTGGGGTGACTAATTTATTTTCCCTCATCTATATAAATAATAGACGATCCTTATAAATAAAATGATTTAAAAAAGCTCATATTCAAAAATGGAAAATCCAAAATCTAGTATAATACTCGTATGTAGCACTTTTAGCTTCTAGTCTGTAAGAAAGATCGGATGAGTCTATTGTCAAATTTATCTTTATGTTGGCGACACTGTCACCCGGACTATTCGACATAGCAAACTCAAAAAGAAGGCGGTACTTTTCAAGATATTTGAAAGTGATAGTCATGCCCCGCTGAGTTCTTACCACAAAATTTATTTCTGTGACCAATTGCTGCTAAAGTTGGTAAATCTCATGATGGATCTTTACCTATGAAATTGCTGTTTTTTAAAAAGGTTTTTTTTTTAACGGAGCAGGTTACACATACAGGACTGGTAACCTCGTGCAAACCTCCATGGTACAAACTCACTTCTCGTATTGTTCTGGATAACTGATTTCACACCCGCATATCAGTTTGCACCACTTTCTAGGCGTCCTCAGGGTGAATCAAGGTTCCTCATCGAAATTGTCCCAAGAAAGCACTAGTCAAAATGTGTAGGTACATCAGAAAAGAAAGGGATGGAGTAGATACCTATAGGTAGGATGATTTAACGTTTTGCAAGGCACGTACGCTTATACCCCACTATACCATTTATAAGTGATACGAAAGTCAATGTACTGTTTGTACATAACACTATCGATGCTACGTGAATTGGGGCACGTTTGAGGAGTGACTGGAAAGACCTCACTGCTTTCTTACCTTCAGCATGACGCAGATTCTCACCGAACATAGTCAGTTTGGAAAGTTCTTGCACGGGTTCGAGCGGAAGCGACTCCCAGGTGTCATCACTGCATGGACCAACCGGAGGACACGGTGGAGCATACGGTATCAATGTGCCCCGCTTGGGCAGATCAGCGTCAGCGATCTCTCGCGCCCGGCCTTGGTAGGGGCCATGGTTCAAAGCGAGGAGTGGCGGTTGGAATGAAGCGCGCCTCAAGATGCTAGGAAACCTGGGCCCGCCAACAGGATCGAAATTTACTGGGGCAAAGGGTTTGCTTTTGAAAGGAAGATTTGGCCTGTAAGACAACGAAGGAACAGGCCTGGGTTTTTAGTCAGTAAAAACCACCCCTGTTCCTTTAGACAACGTCAGGCTTATCTCCTGCTCCACCTAACGAGGGGAGATGTCTGGATGAATTTTCTACTTAAAGCGGTCTACACACCAAAGCCGCTGACCCGGCGGCACGGATCGCCGGCCCAACCCACCGGCCTTATTTTGTACAATCATGCCGCCGGCGGGGCAGCATGCCGATGCCGACGGCATCCCTCTCCACTCAGTCAGTTGCCCGCCGGCTTTCATAGAGTAGTGAACACCACATGCCGCGGCTGTCGTGCCGCCGGCAAAGTCGTTCGGCTTGGACATTCTGAAGCCGCCGGGTTAACCCGCCGGCAATAAGCCATAAGCAATAAGCCCGGCTGTGCCGCCGGGTCAGCGGCTTTGGTGTGTAGACCGCTTAAAAAAAAAAACTCCGCGAATAGCGTGTTGTCGTATGTTGGCTGGATTAAAGGCTCGAATCAGTAAGCATAACTCAAGTCTTATCGACTCATATCGATAGATTGAGGTGCCATTCGAACTATCTATGTGAGCGTCAAGTTCCGATGGCTATTTCTGGTCTTTATCAGTTCCATTTCATCAAATGATACTTTTTGAGTGTAGTTGCTCGAGTTCTCGATAAATAATAAAACAGCATAACTAAAATCTACACTAATATAATAAAGTGGTAAAGTTTGTTTGTTTGTAGGAGGTAATCTCTGGAACTACTGGTCCGATTGGAAAAAAAATAGCAACAACAGAAAGCTGCTTTACTCCTGAGTGACATAGGCTATATTTTATGTACGCGGGCGAAGCCGCTGACAAAAGCTAGTATACTATAAAAATAAATAATTAAGCTATTTGTTAACTAATTTCTGCCAGCAGCTTCGCCCGCGTTATAGGCGGTTGATCCCCTTAGAGATGGGTAAAATTCGTTCTTAATTAGTGGACGTCTACATCCTATAGGTACCTATGGAACCTACCTGCCAAAGTTTGTAGGTGTTCTAGTTTCTTGTATTATAGATTTCGTGATTAATCAGGGAGTGGTACCTATTTTGCAAAATTTTAATAGAAACGAAAAATGACCAATTTATATAAAGTGGCCATTTTTATGTTTGCAAGTAATGCAAATGGATCACAATAAAGATAGATTATTGTTTTACATCGATATAATATGTTATGCGCATTAGATAAGGCGAGCCGTACAGTGACCTTACTCCACTTAGGTGATCTACATTCTATAGCCTGTCACATTGATGAAATTAGTGCAGTTTTGACGTATCAGCGATTAGTTGCAGCTGTAAGTTTTAAAAGATTTTCGATACCTATACAACAATGCCAATGAAGTGCTGCATCGGACTTTTGTATTAACTTTTCAGTATTTTAACAAATAGTTTCTATGAAGGTGTTTTCGTTAGGATATAAGTCATGTTTTATTATTACTGATAATTAATTTGGGATATATTTCACTTCTGCCGGAGCTGGTGTCTTTTTAACGTTCACATTTCGATAGGTATTCATGCGCGCTAATCTGCTTGAAAAAACTGGACAAAATATATACACTTGTGATTTTAAAAGTTTATTAATTTTTAATAATAGGTAAATATATATTTTTAATTTAGCTCATCAAACCCGCAGTTCCGGGGAAAAAAAACACGACTTCGTAAGTTTAGTTAACTTACACAAATTAAAATAACAAGTTTTCCCAATCAAACCACATGATTTCTGATGTTTTATTGAAGTCTTCATTGCGAATAAAATATAGGTACATATTAGGCATGAAATATATTGTATAATATGTTACCGGCAATCTATATAATTTAGTATACTAAACAATACATAGGCAACATATAGAAATACCTGGCGAGTTCAGGCAATGTATGAAATATTATAATTATAAATATTATAACTATCCGTTATATACTTTACTAAGGTATACAGTAGTATACAATAAAGATTGTATGGTTACTCTATGCAATATGTGGTATGGCTCTGGTCCACTTGTAATGTGTAGGTACATTAACTAGATTTTAATCTACATATATTTATCAATGTTAACCGTAACAATCTATAAAATGACGGGAGAATGGAACATGTTCTATCACTTAAAATCAATGTGTGTAAAATCTAGGGAATTGACGTAATTATATGGAATCCGACACGGACAAGTTAGGTTTAGTTTTTTTTTTAAACCCCCGGAAATAGGAAAATTACTTAAAATCCGGGAACAGAAATAAAATCTGAGTACTTATACATACTTAATCAAAAAAAGAATTTTTAGGGTGAACTTAAAAATTCTTCTGGCTAAAAGTAGCATTATGTAATTTGCTTACAAATACCTATCAAGTCTGCTTTTACAATAGTGCCAGAAAGATTCATTGACTAGCTTTTGCCCGCGTAGTATTGGGATTGGGGTTGGGGGCTGCCCATTCGGTATTGCATACCTTGGCAAAGTATAAAATTAATAACATTTCATAGATTACCTACACGTTTAAGGTATTTTATACATTGCCTAGGTATTGCATAAAATACTGGAATTATGTATATTGCCGGTAACATAAACACGTTTTAAATAGTTACAATGATTTATTATTCTTAATTTTAAGTACAATTTAATACCAACAATTCTGAAAAAAATATATGTTTATTGGTTTTATCAATGTTATTATTTAATATACATACATCCTTTTCCCTCTCTTAAAGAGGAGGCGTGAGTCCCAGCTGTGGGAACATTATAAGGCTGATGCGATACTATGCTATACATACATCGCATTGCAATACGTCTGTATTGTACAAAATGAAAGTAAGTACCGTAAAGTTGTGTAACTTTGGCCCTGGGATATTACTTTGGCACAAACATATTAACCAATTAGAACATGAGAAACTGTATTTCCATTGGTTTAAGAATTCGGGTCAAAGGTATACCATCATGGTCAAAGGGTCGTATCTTCAAATATATCAGGTACTAGGATTTGTTGATGTTGGAGTATTTTGTAGCTTTTCAGACAAACTCAGGGACGGACTGATAAACTGACGAGGGCTTTGAACAGATATTACACTTATCTGGGTCAGCACACCGAAACACGTCAAAGTTCTTTGAACCATTAAAACGTTTTATAGGAGCTAGAACTGTTACCTTCTAGCTAGAGTGAAATCTTGTATCGGCAAGCCCACGTGAGACATTCCCAAACTAGATTAACTAACCTCTTTTCGATAGCTGACACAACTCGAAGGCTTTTGCCTTACAAGGTCGCCATGACGGCTTTGGCAATTTAGGTAGCCTAAAAAAACACCACACTTTGTCACTGTTGCTCATGCAATCAAACATTTTTTTTTTGTCGTCATGACCTTGCTACGAAACCATGAAGCCCCAGTGCGACACGGTCTCATCAATTAGCACTTATACAATTATGGTCGGTCGGTGCCACTTAGCACTGAATTGCCTTATATCTTGGTTCATGTCATTGTTAAAATAATCCAAGCATCAAAAATTCGATCGGCGTACACGTAACAAAAAAGTGAGATTTTAATTATAGTCATTTGACGTTTAAAACCGATCTGTTGAGAGGGATGGAGATATGCAGAGCATATAGCTCCATCTCTCTTTTTCGCTCAAACGCGTGACATTTTAACATATCTATGTTAATTCTGGTTCAGGAAAAACTTTTGGATAAAAGCGCAGTCTAAATTACAGGCGTTTATTGTTAATGCTCGCCAAACAAATTATAATCTAGACCAGAAATAAGTCACATATTGCTGAATGAAATCAAGTTCCAACATTTTCGGACCAGAAATTGTCATTACATAAGTACCGGCCTGCTGTCTATAAAGGTACCTACTGACACTAGTTAAGGCTTCAGATTCAGTCCCAGTTTTTCAGTCTGGAGGTCACGCTCATAGAGTCGAAAGAGCAAACGTTTAATCTTTTGATCTTGTAATTACAGACACAATTAAAGAACAATAGGTTTGCGAAAGCTGGCGTTCGCTTAGGGACTTAATTAATTAAATGGTGTTTAGATGCGACCCAATAGTCAGTTTCTGTAAAATTACTAATTTTGGTGTACAATAAAGTTTATTCTACGCGGCCGATAGAGTCTTTCGCATACGTACTCGTGAGCTGGCAAACCATTGGCAGTAATTGCTTTACATCACAAAGTATAGCAATAAATTATGATCGAAATGATGTAATTGAAGTTTTATTTAATTATAAGGTTATCAAAATTTGGTTTCATTATCTTCATTAGTATTATACCTACACTAGTGCGAATATAATTTTAAATTATAAATCAATGAAGATATACATTAAGAAACTATCTAGCTATGATAGGAAAGTAACGTAACGGCAGTTTGCTCTATAATTGAACACAACAATAAATAATAATGATGAATGAGCCGAGGGTCGTAGATTACATCCCACAACACTCGATATCTAGATTGGAATGACGTCCATTGCATTTAAGACTTAAGGTAGAACTACACTGCTAACACTTGTGCTAGTCTTGTTGAGCTACACTTAATACACACCAAACAACGTCGATCTACGTACAAATCTGGCGTATTGCACGTGTGCGTCAGTCTAATGTAGTTCAAACTTAATCTCTATTCTAGAGAAGATTATAGTGCTGTAGTGGAACAAGTATAACGATACGTACTTGTTCCGCAACAACACTCGAGAACATACCATATAAAAAAAAAAAACTAATAAAATAACTACCAACACTTAAATATAATATTTTTAACAAAGGTTCATACATACACATTCACCATCACGTCGCTGTTTAGACACGTTAGAAACTATAGCTTCATAGAAATCGAAGGCGGAGTGTCGGGTTTACATAGGTAAAGCCAATATCTGCCTTCGATTTCTTGCTGTTGCCAACTGTTGTTAGCAACCCTATTGTTGAAAACTGGTATATACTGTTATATTATTTCAAACAAGTTAACAGCACATAACATACCAATGTCATTTTTATGAGTGTATAAATAAAAAGAGAAAACCATTAACATCAAGTAAACCTTAAAATACCCCTATTCTTAGTGTCACTAAAATATAATAAAAATAGCTGCTATGTAGGAGTGCTTACTAATAGTAAACTTTTCTAAAATAAAATGTAGTAAATACATGAATACAAATATATAAAATATAGCTACATTTTAGGCAAACTGTTTCACAGTATCAATTTGTGCTATATTTATGATTTTTTTTATAAAATAGTTCTATCAAATCTATCTAATCACAGAACTTACTTACTATCTAATAAATTGTCAGGAATTAATACAGCTCTTTGAGCCAGACTTGATTTTACCGTTATTAAGTACCCATTATTTCGAACTTACTGCTATTACAATCTGCCTTCAGACATATCCTCCAACATATAGACCATGTCGTTTGGTTGTTCATAGCGTATAACCGACGAGTATCCTGAAAATCAAAATGACAAACCATCGTCAGCATTCATTTTGTAGTATGTATAACAATTACATAAAAAAGTCTTAAGACAATAAGGTCAACACAATCAAAACATTAATGAAGTGTTAGAATTGCAGTCCAAGCTGTGTAATTGGCTGTACAACATTAGTAAAATTAGTTAATGTTACAATGAAAAACGTAGGACATGACAAACATAACTAACCTGACTATGCAATAAAAATAGCCATTGAATAACAATTGAAAAAAAAATTGGAATGTACTTCCTTCTATCTTTATCGAGAAAATGCTGAATACAGCCCTGAAGATGCTCCAAAATTGATGACCTCCACTCGCGACTACATTTTGTTAAAGCAGATTTTCATTTATAAACACAGACTATCGAAAGATAATAACGACCTTAAGGTATAGACACCTCTGAAAGGCCCAGTAGGGCCGACGGGTCAACCTGCTGGGTCTGCAGGAACCGTCGAAAGAGTTCCCGCGGCTCTAGGACGCAACTGAAGAACACAGGTGGGTTTTAGTCAGTAAAACTCTGACATGCTTATAGAGTGGGAGAAGTTATTTGATGATATTCAACCTCAAAAAAAAGTATAGACACCTAAAAACGAAAGCAGGTTACGATCAAAATAAACAATCAATGGTAAGTATCAATAATATATTTATAGTTCAAACATTACAAGAACACAGAGTAAAAAGATACAAGTAAAAAAGACGTCAGGTATAGGTTAAATAAATATACTCTACTAAAAATATAAAATTAATTAAATAAGTGTTAAAGACATCACGAGTAGTTGCCTATTCTAATAAATTACATCCTTTTTTAGACTCGTGTTAGATTACGTATGAGTAGAGTTTAGGAATGTATTCATAATAAGTGTAAAAAAGAAATAGTTTAAAAACAAGAAATATGTGTTGATGTTTATGGCTATTTTAAAAATAGAAGAAGTATAGCAACCCAATCGACAAGACACAACAGGAAAAGAATTCAAATCACGGGAATGAAACAAAAAACATTTCAACGTTTTTGGGTTTTAATAGTATCTATATCTACACCTAACTTAGATATGAATAAGAAAAAAGAAAGAAATAAAGAAAACGTAAAAGATAACCTTTTTAAGGTAAAGAGCAGCAATTTGCTTTCACAGCACAAATATGGCACACAAACTACAACAAATTCAGCAACATAACCAATATGTACTTAAATTAGTTTTCTAATAAGTATAGCCCAAATATCAACAACCATGTTCAAATAAATTCGATAAAAGAGTATTAAAGTTTGACTTTAGGAACATAAAACAGTTGAGGAGTTCAGAAACGTCTTATACTATAAAATACTGGGGGTAAGAAAGGATGTTAACTTATAGTATCCTTCATGATGATACAGCCTCAGAGAAACAACTGACTTATACAATCTAGTGCACACTTACGCTAATCGCATACACGTTGGTTACCAGTTCAGGGTGCAGGGTGCCATAGAGAATGAGGTCTATAGACGTCTACTAGTGAATTATAAATCTTTGACTGGCCTAGAATTCGGCCACGGTAATACCGTCTGCTGTCGCTGTCATTAGATTATAGGGACCGTCCGAAAACCCCCACCTGTGGAGATTGTTTTTGCTGCGTCCAATCTAGGTGCGTAATCTGTTTAAAATTCGTTTGGATGGCCATGGCACCTCGTGTCCAGGGGAGAGGCTCTCAAAAGGCACGATGAAATCATCAGGAGGTACGTTTCCCACCAAAGGTCGGTTTCCCCGAGGTGGTGTTTCCATTTGATGGACTCACATTTGCAACAAAATTTATCTCTCTATGAAAGTAATGCAAATGCCTTGCACCATAGCACATAATGTCGATATCAACCATCGAAATCAGGCAGCAATAAGGCACCTTTGTTTGTTACATGATGGAGCTAGAGGCGTTGACCATGAGCCGACAATTCTCGACGTGTCGCTCGTGCTCAGCTTGTCTAGAGTCGGTCCACACTATACAATTTTGAGTTCGGCATACCTTTACAGATCCATGTCAGTCTGTTTAAACGCTAACTCATTCAAACTAAGCAAAGATTTTGATGCGATTGTCACTAAAAGAAAAACTACTGAACGAGGAAGGTTTATGTATACGATTTGCACCCGCACGAAACCTGAGTGAGTAACGTGTTTCATATACAGCGTCGTCTGTTTGCATTTAAATGCAATTGACGAATGGTATGAATGGTATATGTAAGCAGACGACGCGGGGATCGTATATTTATATAATTATAGACGAATAATTGAAAATACACGACATAGCGATCATAGTATAGAATAATAGAATTTGGGTGCGAAAATAATAAAGGTACAAATCCCCGTGCCACCGGCAACCAAAGAGTCTACGAGTATTACTGAAATATAGGATACATAATATAATATTATGGTGTTCATATTTCTCTGAGACCAGAACCAACATAAAATTATAATTAGCAGTTGAGTCGCCTTAATCCGAACTCTTGACATATTCTATTGATGAAGTAGAAATCATTCACTTCCTATCACAAGTTAAGTATTACATCTAGTGGTTGAAGTGACATTTTAGGCAAAAATTGCCTGTGTAGATAACTGATTAGGTAATACTGAATTTATTATTAGATCAAAATAAAAATGGCATCTACAACATTATTATAGCAAAAAGCTATAGAAAATTGTTTAATATATATTTAAAATTCCAGAGATTACTTCTAGGGCATTGTCCTGTTGTATAAGTCCAGTACCAGCCTTGTATATTTATTTAACTGTGTACTTTATAGTTAAATATTTGAAATTGTTATCTATGGAAAATGTAGTGGTTAGCATAATGTAATATTTAAGATATTAGGACTAATTTTATTTCTTTATAATAAAATAAAATAGTAGTAGCGAAACTGCCCTTACTAAATTAAAATTTGAAGTAAAATAATTATACATACAGGGTGTCATTGACATCGTAACGCAAACGAATACCATAGATCCAGTACATGATTCTGGACACCCTAGTGGAGGAATTTTGCGTCGGTTTTTTTTCAAATTTTTGAAAAAAAAATTGTTTTTTTTTATTTTTTACCTGTATAAAATCGTTATTCTAACCAATCCCAATGATATTTTTAGAAAAAAAAAGAAAAATAAAAAAATAAAATAAAATCATCGAGGTAAATAAAGTCGTTATTCTAATTAAACCCGATGACATTATCAATTCAGAATGTAATTCACTCATTTTTTTTTTCGCAAAAAATGTTAAAATGACGTTTTTATACAGTTTAATTTAAAAAACGTAAAAAGTTCATTAAAAAAAAATAAGAAAAAAACGACAAAAAATTCCTCCACTGGGGTGTCCAGAATCATGTACTGGATCTATGGTATTCGTTTGTGTTAACATGTCAATGGCACCCTGTATATAACAAGACCTTTTTTCCAAAGATTAACAAATTGCAAATTAAATTGCAACCAGAAATGTTTAAGACTCACTAACACATACAAGATCACTAACAATTACACAAAAACTAACTTAGAATGATAATTGAGTAAAGGTCAATTTTTTAATGACCTGTCTGTCTAGTGGTTAACGGCCCTGACTTCAATGCCAGAGGTCATGAGTCAGATTCGCACCCAGGACAAATGTTTGTGTGATGAGCACGAACATTTGTTCTGTATCTGGGTGCAATTTATCTATAATATGTATGTTGTATGTATTTAGAAATATATATGTATATTTATCAGTTGTCTAGTACTCATAACACAAGCTTCGCTTAGCTTGGGACTAGACGGCGTTGGGTTATAGTTGTGCAATATTATTATTATATTATTAATGGAATGTAAATTATCTAATTTATTAATTCAAGTAATACAGGGTACAACACACACAGAATACAGGGTGATGCGTCAAGTCCCTTAACCGTTATAATTAAGGAAAAACGATCTGAGAAGATCATCCATAACTTTTTAAGATATTCTGAACGCCATCACAGATTTTGGCAAAAGTTACGGTCAGCAAAATAATGCAAAAATACTAACAAAAAAAATGCTTAGGAATCTTATTCTAATGAATCTGAGACTTTGGAAGTGTACGTTTTTAAACTTGCATAAAATATCTTTCATGGTTTTTAATTGTGTACTAATATATATATATATATATTTTAATTTATTGTTCTACAAACAATAAAATGTCTATTTGCGTTTATTGTTTGTCTTTTAATTTCTTTTACCTAAGCAATTTATTACTAACACAAAACTTATACTTTTCTGCAAAAACCGTTTTACTATCAGAGTTTACTATCAGAGCATTAAATTTTTGGTAGCACATTTTGTAAATCACAACGTTAAAACGTCACGTATATACTTCATTGTTTTCGCCAAAATACTCCCGTATTTATGTACATTTATCGTTTAATTAAATAATATAGTATATGTGTGTGTGGTAGACAAATGCTTAAGGTCATCGGCTAATAGCAGCCCCATAAGGTGACAGTATTACAAAAAACAGAAATCGTTAAAAACTAGGAATAAGATTATAAATTAATTAAGAACAGTGAATAATATATCAAGAGTGAATAGTTTGGTTTTAGGCAAACGTGCTCAATTGTCGGACATGCTAACGTCACTCGTGATAGTGGTGAAACGGGAGCCTATACGTAATAAAAAAAACTATGTCTGGAAAACAACCTTAAGCGCACCGTTGGCCGTAGCGACGAAATCGAAATAGGTACATTATATTGTTAACCCAATGTTCCAATACATAGGATTGTTAATTAAATGTACCTATTTGGATTCTGTCGTCGCGGCCAACGTTGCGATTCCTTAATCGCAACGTTGGCCGCAACGACAGATGTTTTCTTAAAGAATAGCACTGCTGGTCCTTCACGTTTGTATAACGAACAATGTTTCGTTTACGTGCTGACAGCTGAATAATGTAGAAAACAATGCTGGATAAAAAAACCAACTAAATTGGTTTTGGGTACCAGAACATATTTTAAAATTATTACTGATAGTAATGATGTGGTTGATATGACGGTATTAGCTTCCATATTCATTGTTCCTATAAGCAAATTACAAGTTTTAAAGAGTTCGGATTGACGAGGCTCTAACTCTATGGGTATTCAATGCGCGCGACTACTTTGGTTACTAGGCTTTTTGGCAAATAAAATACTGTTGAAAAAATCTTGGCGTTTAACTTAACAGATCTCTAATAGTAGTCGTGCGGAATGTATACCTACTAAGGTATGGTAATATCATAATATAAAAATATTCGTTACTTGCTTAAATCTACCCTTTACCAAAACTTAATTATAGCATGTTAATTCTTAATTATTACATCACTAGTATTTCACAAAAAAATGCTTTCATGATTGCTTTTAGTTACTTATAACACTTTTCTAACTTTAGTAACTAAAATGATAAACCAAAGAAACATTAGGAATGTCTTCTTACTAATTCTAAGCCAAAAAGTTTTACGTATGAAAACAATTGATCCTCTGTAATAATATTAAGTCTAAAAAATATTATTCAATATTTTTATCATTACCTGAAGGCACTCGAGCATGACCGATTTTATCCTTTAGAATATAAAAGGCCAGCCAGTTCAATATACAGCACACGAGGGCGCCGATGCCGAACGCACGGAAAGTAATCCAGCCTCCGTAGGTCCCGTACAGGTGACCTCCTATAAAGCTACCCAGTGATGTTCCGACACCTTCGAAAACAGCTCCTACCAAACCCTGAAATACGAGGAAGTATTGAATTTTATTAAATGATAAATTATATTTTGTAAATAGATTTTAAAATAACACTTTTACACGTTAATATTTTTTTCTTTTCGTCAGTTTAAGCTAGATGGGTCCGGTGTTTCCTAGCTGACTACCCTGAGAAGAAACACCGAATCAAACTCAGGGGTCAAAGTCTCTTTTAAAGTCCATACAGTAACCATGTATTGGTCAAATCATATGAGAACCATGCAGATTAGTGTCTCAGTTGGATTTTTGAAGAAAGAACCACCAGATTTGAGTAGACCTGTCCAGTCAGTGCAAGCATTTGTCAGTATTCGTGTAGCTCAAACTTAGGACTATTCATGAAGCTCAACGACTTGACGATCAATACCAAAGAAAGGACATTTATGTAGGCCGCATCAAATACTCAAATCTGTCTGATAGATCATATTAAAATTACAGAAAAGGAAAAGTAATCGACATAGTCCCCACATTCAAAATATTTAAAAAAAAAATACAAAAATGTAACAATGCAAAGTAAATTATTGCAAGTTAAAAAAATAAAATAAAAATACAATAATAGTGCTGGAGCAGGTGAATCCCAAGCCGTCTTGTCCTCAAGATACTCCTTAACAGTATAAAAAGCCTTTTGGCAAAGTTTTCGCTTTAAAAACAATTTAAATTTATTCAGGCTAAGTTCTTGAATGTTACTGGGAAGCTTATTATAAAACTTTACTCATTGGCATCTAAATGAGCCCCCAATTTTTTTGGGCCTGTACTTTTTAAATATGTTTTTATTTTTATGCACATATTATCAAAGATGTATTGACAAGGTACAGTCAATATATTAATGTTTTTAAATTTATCTCTTAGTGAGTATCTAGGACTTAATTTATAAATTAAACGAATAGCCCTTTTCTGTAAAACAAAAATTGTCTGAATGTCGGCGGCATTTCTCCACAGTAAAATGCCCTAGGATATGACACTATGAAAATAGCTGAAATAAACTAAATTACGAATTTTTCTGACAGAGTATGCTGCAGAGCTAAGTTTTTTAGACATTTATCTATGTGAGGACCCTACTGAAACTTAGAATCTAGAGTAATACCGAAAAACACTATCTTCAGGACTCAACTCCTACCTTTTATGTACACTAGTTACAACTTGCCTAACACAGAAAATGCCCAAAGCATCGCAATTGTCTTCCCATGCATATATGTCCTAAAAGTTCAACACCAGCATCGGTTGTTGAACGACCCTTTGTAAAACCGAATTGCTTCATATGTAACAATTTATGTTAATTAAAAAATCTTTGTAACTGTTCTAGAATAAGTTTCTCAAATATTTTACTAAAGGTAGTACTGAAATGGGTCTATAATTCGTGGGGTTAGTTGTACTACCCGTTTTAAACAATGGCATCATTTTACTATATTTCATTAAGTCAGGAAACTCACCACAATCAATACAACTATTAAAAATATGTGCTAAACTAGGAGCTACTACGTTGATAATCGATTTTACAACATACACAGAATTTCCCCATAAATCTGTAGTCTTTTTGACGTTTAAAGTGTTAAAAGTTTTAATTATATATATTGTATTGATGGAAAAGGTATAAAAAAATGTATTTTGAGCGCGAATTTTGAATGCGTTTTCTTCTGACTCACAAACTATTGATATAAAAATAAGATCCAAGTGAACCATTCTTGTCAACTAAAAGAACTATTAGACTAACAACTAAACGTCTCTAGATGTAGTGGCGCAAATTAGCTGGAATGCGTGAGTATTTCAGCGAATTCGTGCGTCTTGAGGCGAAATTAACGATTCCATTCTATTCTGCGGTGGCATAAATTGAGCCTTAATGTCATGTATTCGTGATCATGGCGTTGCTGGACACATTTTGCTTTGTCTGAATGTTTGTTTGAATGCGAGTAAAATCTTACCTGGACAGTGGTTTCCGTACCCGGCGGCGAAACTATATTGGCATATGATGTCATAGTTGGGTAGAACATGCCGAAAGTGACGCCTTGTAGCATTTCTATGGGCAGCACCCACCAGGGGTTCGTCAGGAATGAGTACAATATGAATCTAACACCAAACGCCAGCAGAACCAAACTCATCATATTGATATGGCCAACTTTTTTCAGTACATAACCTGAAATATCAAACCATAAAATTAAAATTATTGTATTTTTATATACAACAATCTTGAAAATCTATATAAGTACACAAATCAAACTCATGTTAGATACACCACTGCTCCTGCTCGACTGAACCGATTTTAATGATCTTTGCTTTATGCCCCGAGTTGCAAAATAACAACAACGTAAAACAAAGAAGAATATTTAAATACATCGAAAAATTACAGCAACTTTCAAACACATTGGTCTCAATCATTCGGTTAATAAGTTTAGCTAAAGCAAGCAGGTAAGCATTACATTAATTGACTGTTAGGCGAGACAAGTCAGGTTCTTTTTTACCGTGCCAGCTAGTATTTTATGTGACTATGGGATAAAACAAAGTTTTTAAGTCGAGGGCGGTAAATTGAATTCCGGACTTTAGTGAGGAATTTATATAATTAACTTCCGCGCAATGCGTGGGAGTTAATGTTGAAATCTGAGTGGAGTTAGGAATTCAAGCCGCGCTAGACAAAGACAACTTTATCCCCGTGTTAGATAATTAAAAGACAATTTGCGAAAACAAACTATAGAGACATACAAGTAATATTTACAAGCTATTTTTAAAAGTCGACATTCAATAAATTCAGAACCCCAAGATTCCATAGTTTTAATTTTCTATAATGCTCATTCATTACTTTACTTAAAAGACTCGTCATTTATTTCGTAAGTACATTTTCTTCTTTATTGTGTCACAAGTATATTAATAACAAAAACAATGTTTCATTTATGTGTACAATTTACTGATTATTATTTTAACCACATAAAAATATATTTTAGGTAGTGAAAAGTTAAATAATAGGAAATTATCGAGCAGGTGATGTAAAAAATAAATAAATCGTGCAAACTTACCAGACACAAAGAGGAAAGGTATTTCTCCACCAAAAGTCTGTATTGCACTGACCAATCCTTGCAGAGTTTTGATATACCCTGATCCATCACAATTTTTCTCAGATATGTCTTCGATTAACCAAAATAGGAACTGCCACAACAGTCCAGTACACAGGCCGACTGCTATCGTCCATAAAAAGAATATCACTGTTGGTAATGACGATAAAAGTGAACCAACATCAGCTAAAATGTTCATAGACATTTTAGTTGAATCAGTCTGAAAAACAAAACATTGAAAGTTGTTAAAAAAAGATCTGTGTTTTTGTCTTCTTAAATCTACATTAATATAATAAAGAGGGAAAGTTTGTTTTTTTATTTTTTTGTTTGTAGGAGGTAATCTCTGGAACTACTGGTCCGATTGGAAAAATTTTAGTAACAATAGAAAGCTGCTTTACTCCTGAGTGACATAGGCTATATTTTATGTACGCGGGCGAAGCCGCGGGCAAAAGCTAGTGTTAAATAATAATCGCCATCTAAATCTAAACTAAGCAAAGCATGTGCTATGAATATTTGATAACTACTGGTCTAATTTGAAAAAATATTTACGTGTTAGTGTAGCCCTTTTATCGAGGAAGGCTATATAACGTTACGCTACTACCTACGGGAGCAGGGTAGTAAATAAAAACGTGAGTGAAGCCGCGGGGGACAGCTAGTTAGAGATAAATTACACTCAGACACAGAACAAATGCTAGTTGTCATCACACAAACATTTGCACTGGGTACTATATAGTACCCCACGATCTCCGGCATAGCAATCAGGGCCACTTGACTGACCACTACACTAACAGACCAGCCGATTGTGATGTTACCGAATTATTGCTAAAATCGCCAATTAATTATATTTTGATATTAAACAGACAATTTCAAGTCAATCTTTACTTGTCCCCCAACGTGTCTGTCTGTTTGCGACACCCTAAACAAACTGCTGAACTGATAATTATTTGAAACCAGTAAACAGAGTGATTCATGAGGTTTAGGAACATAATGCATGCATATTATAATAGAGATAAGCCGGGAATTTAAAAGATTTCTAGCACCTATGCACCTGTACGAAGCAGGGCGGGTCGGACTTTTCTAAATGGATGGAGTATACAATAAATCGCGAATTATAATAAATTTACATTGTCCAAAATAGGGGTAAAAAATATATAAATTAAGACACAAGTTTTTAGGTAAGTTACTTTTAAAAGGTTTTGTTTAGTTATCCACAGAACACAAGTTACACAGTTGTGTGCCTATTGTCATACTGATCTCGTCTACTAATTCGTCCGCCCATGCGATTATAACTTTCTCTTCAAGGATAAAGTTGTGACAGCATCGGCCCAGAGTTCTGTCACGGCAATGCAATGCTGACCGCATTGCATTGCCGTGACAGAACTCTGGGCCAGGCAAAGAAATAATTAGTTTTGGCGTCTACACGCTAAGAAGAACAAGTAAGTGCCTTTAACAAACTAGTGCACCTCACTATCCAAAGATTGAAGCACTGCTTACTGTCAGGTAAGAACGCAGTCAATGCTAGTTTATATTATGTAAAAAAAACACCACAAAGATATACTGACCTCTACAAAGCATGAAACAGCGACGTCGCCGAGCAGAAACACGAACATAAGTATAAATGCGATGGTGTAGTCTTTGTAAGCTCCATCACTGAACGTGTCGATGAGGACGCCGGTCAGCAGAGAGAATATTCCCCAACCGACGGAGCCCCACAGTCTTTGTTTCCCATAATTGGATACTTTTGTACCTGTAACGATATATTAAATTAGCGATTTAATAAACATAGAATGTTATTATGGGAAAGTTTCTCTTTTATCTTTCCTCTAACTATCACCGCTTGTGTACGATCGCTGTTTCGATCATGGTCGAGTGTTTGCGACTGGGTACAATTCCCATAGGTGACAGAAAAGCTGACGTGATGGAGTATTTGGTCGTGTACATTCGATTATCGTTTTAGTATCACTTTGTCTCAAAAAAATGTTTACAAGTAGTACAAGCATGTGACAGAAGACCGAGATGTTGATGATGATGAACTTTCTAGAGTTGCAACCACGTAAGAAAACATCCAAATAGTGAAAAAAATCGAATCACTATTAGGGAAGTTGCGGAAAATGTTGGTCTATCAATCAGCTTATGACATGCAATTTTCTCGAATGTTTAGCATGAAACGTGTGGCCAAAAACAACTACTGATTCGCCAATTCACAGACTGATCCTCTCCACTCCGCCTATATCCGCGAAAGTGGAAATGAACACATAGGGTCAATGCCTGTCAAAGTTGCGGGTTTGTACGAGAAATAAAAATTAATTTATAAATTGCTCTTTCAGCCTTTTAATTTCTTTAAAATAACCTATAAATAATTTAAAGATGAGTGTCACTGAGCAGATTGTAAGCTTATATATATACATACACTAGCTGTCCCCCGCGGTTTCACCCGCATCTTTTGTTACTGCCCTGCTCCCGTAGGTTGCAGCGTAATGTTATATAGCCTATAGCTTTCCTCGACAAATGGACTGCCTAACACAGAAATATTTTTTCAAATCGGACCAGTAGTTCCTGAGATTAGCGCGTTTAAGCAAACACACACTTCTACTTCACTAGCGACCCGCTCCAGTTTGAACATATAAATCTTCCTTTTGAATCACTCCATCTATTAAAAAGAACTGCATAAAAATCCGTTGCAGATCTAAGCATACATAGGGATAAACAGCGAGAAGCGTAGTGATAGTGATAAGTATATAGACTAATTATATTATTTATATAAAAAATTTAAGAAAATTTAAATTGTGTAATTATTAAATGGAATATTATTATGACTTTTATATGGTCTAGGAAACTTCCCCTTGATTTCCCACCCCTATTCAGTACCATATCACATAATACGAGTTTTTGTGTCGCCTTTATCTTTTATTATAATTTACTGCAGATAATTTGTTTTTTTTTTAAATCTCGCTTACAACCAACCCATGGTTTAGTTACACGAATGGATGGGCCATTCTTTTCGATCTTTACTTAAAATCCATACGGCTGTCAAGATGCCTCAAGGATATAAAGAATAAAACATATATTGTATATATACATACTCAAAAACTCGAAAATTTATCTTTAAATTTACTGTTGTGTAGCCAAGTAAAAAATAAATAAAAACAAAAATTGTGTACCCCTGGTGGGACTCGAACCCACAATCCCCGGCTTAGGAGGCCGATGCCTTATCCATTAGGCCACAGGGGCTGTAGGCGTTGAAGCCAAATAGGTGAATAGCTAACTGGCTTCTGTTAGAAATATCGCCTGCTTGTAAGTAGGTGTCTCCATACAATCTTTGGGAACCCTTTCCACCCCTAAAAGGGATGAACTATAGAAAATCCTTTCTTATTCTTGTGTACATCATAAGAGGAAACTGTAAAATTTTAGCATTCTGGGTTCAAGGCATTGGGTTGGGGCTGGGAGTTGACCAGCCAGCAAGTGAGTCAGGACTTTGCCTTTTGTATATAGAGGGATCAAAATTGATTTAACATCATCATCATCATCAGCCTAGCGTAAGTCCCGGTTGCTACCTTGGCTTTCACCTCGGTGCCCGGGGTCCGCTTTCCTGCCTAGTCTTCTCCACTTCGCTCGGTCTTTTGCATCCTCTGCCTTAAGCCCATTAGCACGCATATCGTCCCTTACGACGTCGATCCAACGCCTCTTAGGCCTACCTCGTTTTCCGGGTCCCGGCGGAGGCGGCATGGCGAGGCATCTGTTACCCACGTAGTCTGCCGGTTTTCGTAAAACGTGGCCATACCAGCGTAAGCGACCCTCCTGCAGTTTATCCGCTATGTCACGGACCTGAAGGCTGCCCCGGATGCGGGAGTTCTTAATGCGGTCTTTCCGCGAAACTCCAGACATCCAGCGCAGCATATTCATTTCCGTGACACGCAGGCTTTGCTTATGTCGCTCAAGTACAGGCCACGCTTCACTGCCATACAAAAGGACAGGCCTAATGATGGTCTTATAGACCTGTCCTTTGAGCCTAACCGGCATTTTGGGGTCACAGATAACCCCCGCCACCTCACGCCATTTCGCCCAGGCCGCCGAGATACGTGAGTCGACGTCGCAATCGACGTCCCCGGACTCGTGGAGCACCGATCCCAAGTACCTGACCTGTTCCGTGCGCTCAACTGTGTCTTCGCCAATGCGAACAGGAGCAGCGTTAGTTGTGTTACAGGCCAAGTACTCGGTCTTCGCCGCATTAATCTTCAGACCGCCGTTTTCCAGCGATTCCTTCCACGCTGCCAAACGTCGAACCAAGCGCCCACTGTCCGAGTCCGCCGGCGCGATGTCGTCTGCATACATGAGCAGCCACGGCGGCTGCTCATGTAAGTCCCTGATGGTGGAGGACAGCACGTCCAGCACCACGCTGAACAGAAACGGATTAAGGACAGAGCCCTGGTGAACTCCGACGGTGATGGGGAAGGGTTTCGTATCGCCAACAGCGGTCCGAACCACAGAACCGGAGTCTCGGTACATATCTCGGATGATGTCAACATAGGTCTCGGGCACTCCTTTGGATCTCAGCGCCCACCAGATCACATCACGGGGGACACAGTCGAAGGCCTTCTGCATGTCTAGGAACAAGAGGTGCAGAGGCGTATTCTTCGATCTGTATCCTTCCATGGTAACCCTTAGGGCAAAGATGGGGTCCATGGCGCCATGGCCTGGTCGAAACCCATATTGACATCCCGAGACGGTGCACTCCTGCCGGATCCGAGAGTCAATCACCCGCTCGAAGAGCTTCATGGTGTGGGACATAACCTTAATCCCACGGTAGTCGCCACACTCCTGCACCGATCCCTTGCCTTTGAAGACTGGAGTGATAATACTCAGTCTCCATTGACTCGGGATCTTTCCGGTGAGGAGCATGCGGTTAAATAGGTGGGTTAAGATGCCCACACCACGAGGTCCCATCGCCTTCCAGGCTTCAATAGGGACTCCGTCGGCACCGACAGCTTTCCGGTTCTTCATGCGGCGAAGAGCCACATGCACTTCTTCAGGCGTAACCGGGGGCACAAGTCCCTGATTTGGAGGGAGAACCGGAGACAGCACCTCTTTGTGCTGCTTGTTCAGCAGCTCGTGGAAGTACGAGCGCCATCTCTCCTTCACCGCGAGGTCCTCGCATAACAGATTGCCGTCAGGGTCTCTTACACAGCGGCACTTAGTGATATCCAGTGCCGCTTTGACCCTGGAACGTGCCAACTTATAAATGAGCTTTTGCCCCTCAGACGATTCCAACTTATCATAAAGTGGCTGTAAGTGGTCTCGTCTGGCTCTGGCTACGGCCCTCTTGGCGGCACGTTTAGCAGCTCTGTATGCGTCGCGGTTTTATGTATTATTGGCTACATATTCACAATATATTTTCTTTTTAAATTTCATTCACATTAAAAAAATACCTAAGTTTTGATGATGTTAATGCCTCAGGCTAGTGCCCGTCAGCTATTTAAACATCAATGCAAAAAAATACTAAAAACAGGATCTACTAGTCCGATTTGAAAAAAAATCTTTCTTTGTTAGATAGCCCATTTATTGGGGAAGGATATAGGGTACATAATATTATGCTAAAACCTACGAGAGCAGGGCAGTAACTAAAGGTGTAAGTAATACCGCAAAGTACAGCTAGTTCAAAATAAAATTCTTACCAAGCAGACTGAAGCAGATAGCATCCGCAAAAGTGACTACTACAGCCTGTCCAATCCAGCTGAGGATCATCAACATGAAAAACCACCAAAATTGTGAAGTATATTCTGTACCGCTGTCATTTCTGCTGTCTGACGCACCTTGCATCAACTCATTTACCTGGAAATTTATTAAGAGTGTGATTTTAATAAAGTTATAATAATATCGAACCTAAGCTAAACTAGAGAGGACTTATTTTTTATGGAAGGTAAAAATCATCCAATGACGAATCCCGCTCTTGGGCGGAGCGGGAAACAGTGTCAGACTCTTACTTAAACAACCTACCCCGTTCTTCCCTTGCCTTATTCCCAGAGCCCCGGTAACACTTTCGCACCAACACACTAGAGAGGACTAGGAAAAGAATAAAATGTTAAATACCGGTTGTTACATTCAAATATACACGTCTAAATTTCAATCTGTGACTATAGGTTAGTACATAACGAGCGACAAATACCTACAGGTCATTGACTCACTCAATGTCGTTCACTTAAAAAAAATAATTTCTTATATGCGAAAATTAATTCGAATTTATAAACAAGTTTTCAATGATTTGAAAGTCTGATGAGTGGTCTATACTTATATAATTAAAACTACGATTCACACGAGCCCAAATTCGACGTGATTGTGAGGTTTAATTACAGAGTTCCTATATATGACTACCTCATCAGATCAGCTCCATATCATCATAATATTGCATTGTCATGCGATTTACACCTGCATGCAAAATTGCAGCGCAATCAATTGAAGATATCTGCTTCAAAATTGAGTTGCAAGATTTGAGCCGAACATACATAGTTACATTGCAAGCTAATAAAAAGCTTGTAAAATAGTACTCGTTTTAAGTTATCAACAAATCGATAGAGATTCATGTGCCGACCCTCCATGGAATTAAAACGCATTTAGATAGCTTAATTCTCCAAAATTAAGGCATATTACTCATCAATAGAAAACATATTTTCTTATAATTATGTTATTCATGCATTGTGAATGTGTCATGCATTAGAACACTTGCGAAATCTTTGTTTGCTGCTTTAAAGTGCGATTCCTTTGTAATCATCACAAAGTTACTTAATGTTAAAACTTCACAATATAAACACCGGAGTTTAACCGATTGAGAGACTGGTGTCTGAATTAGGTTTCTAAGAGAACCTATATCACAGGTCACTAGGTTCCTCCCGCAGCTATAAAACCAGGTTACAAATCTGATAATTGTTTCACCGTTTGGAGAAATTGTTTGTTGCACCAACATGGGTATTTCTTTTTTTTTTTATATTGTATTGTATTTCGGGTTGGTGTCCGAAACTCCACGACTAAAGCGAGTATTTATTTATAAACACAAATGTTCAGAGATGGACTGAATGCTTAGGTCATTTTCTACTAGTCAAAAATAGATTTAAAAATAAAACAACAGCGTAACCAGGCGTTATATCAAAATGAGGGCAATGGAAAGGAGCATACAACAGACAAAATACTTACCAAAGCATTATCACAGTGTATTTCACAAGAAGAACGAAACAATTCGGACTTTTCTTGATATGCAGGTTTTGCTTCACAATTTGGATAGTGTTTTTTTACTGAAACGAATAAAAGTGAACTGCTGTGAATGTATTCTATCAGTTCCTTAATTCCTCATAGCAATTCATATAAAACTCAATGGTTCGAGAATCAGATAGACCGACGAGGGGCCTAAAATGTTCGTTGAGAAAGTTCTTTACTAATATTTTAGTTCTTGCTCTATCTAATTCAAACGCACATCTTAGAGTAAGAGTTTGTGGCAAAGGCAGTGACTTCTCAACTTTATACTAGTGACGTGCCCCAGTTTCGCACGGGTGCAACGCTGATATTAAATATATTATGCCTACATTGAAACATTCCTCTTGAATTACTCTACCTATTAAAAAAACTACATCAAAAGCCGTGGCGTAGTTTTAAATATGTAAGGGTACTTATGGACATACAGCAGAAAGTGACTAGGTTTTATACTATACTAGCGACCCGCCCCAGCTTTGCATGGCTACTTTTAAACCATATATTTTAATAATTATGCTTTCTTACCATGACCATTTTCATCAGGTAATTCGGTATGATTGAGTCTCATATACACGCATTCATGTTCAGCTAACGTTTTGTGCAGCAGTAAGACTCCTGTAAAGGACAGGTTCTTAGGGAAGTCGACACCCTGCTTGGTCTTCGGTTGACAAGAAGTGGCCGAGTCCGCTTTCCACCATTCACATATTTCCATAAGCCGCCAAGGCGTTTTCACATCAAGATCACACGACGCCTATAAAATGCAAAATGTTATAAGTTAGTACTAATTCTCCTTTCTCATTTGTTTATTAAATATTTAATACGATATCATTATTATTTTAAATTGATATAAACTTGTGCTTGACTAGGATTCCACTTGATGGTAAGCAGAAATGCAATCGTTGACGGTGAGGCTCATATTATTATGCTTCTACACTGAAGTCCTTAATTTCTGCTAGGATTTCAACACTTCTCGCAGTTTTTTTTTTCATTCCAACTCTAATGCATTAATCATAGAGAACAAAATCGCATAGACTTCTGTACGCGGTATAAAAAATCTAAAATTACTGACTTACTCGTAAGAAGAAATAGAAAATATATTAATCATGTACAAACACTAACACACCACCCCTTGTACACGTCTTACAACTAAGAGTTGTTTTAGTCAATTTATTTATTAATTAAATCTTTTTGCACTAGTGTAGTGTCTTATTGACATAGGCATTTTCTACCAGTGGACCTAATATAGTAGGTGCAACTAAAAAGAAAACAAATAAAATAAGTAGAAAACTAATACAATTATAAATACACACTTATTAACCAAAATTATTTTGAGAAACGAATCCACAAAATCAGCTGTGTGTCACTAATATAGTTTGATTTATATTCCTTCAAATGAGACGGTAGGAGTCGCATTTCAAAACATAATTTCACAGGAAGTAACGATGCATCAAAATTTTTAACTAAAAGGGTCATCTATCGATTTCTTCGACAGTACAAGTTAATACAAACAAAAAAAATTGTGGAACTCATAATAAATATAAGTTATATCTAGAAGCTATTATAAATATAATTTATTTACCTCACAAGTACTATTTAATGGTTCTTTAGTCAGTTCTGTAAGTTGCGCTATGTCCTTAGTACACAATTTGTAGTTAACATTTTTGTTTACGCAAGTCATATTCACTTTTTCAGTGCCAATAGCAGTCGAGAGCTTGGTATTGTTACATTTAAAAAGGCAGGGTTCATTAACATCTACATAATCGGCTCCGAGGCGGCAATGAGGAGTGAATATATGCCCTGAAACAATAAAAAATCTGAATTATTATTCTGTATATAAATTGTTTTTCATCATTTCCGCCGAGAGCCTCCCGCGAGCGACACCAGGTCATCAGCAACGCTTATGAATGCCTTCTAACGCTGCGTCTTCTAGTATGTGGTAGCCACTTCAGAAACTTTCGGCCCTATTGACCAACTGTTCGATGAGCAAAGTGCCAACAGTCAATTGTTTTTAAATGTTCAAAAACAAAATAAACATTTAAAATAATTTTAAACTAACAAATTAGTCGAGGCTGTCGTTATGCGGTTGTATTAATTGTCAGCTACAGAAGCCAGTGCACCTCGATTGCATATCGATTGTCGCATTGTGAGGAAGTTCCCGTCTCTGAAGCTCTAACCATCGTTAGCAAGAACTTTGCTCTCTCTCTATTTCAGGTTGTCATGAGATAAGGCCGCCCGTGGCATTCCTGCAGGAGACTCGGTGGAAAGGCCGCAGGTCCCGGCTCATCGGGTATGGCTACAAGCTGATCTACACGGGTGCAGCCGGTGGGGAGAACGGGGTGGCCGTTGTACTCTCCGAGGAGTTTCAAGACGCAGTCCTGGAGGTGAAACGCTACAGTGATCGGCTTATGGTCGTAGGTGTGCTTATTGATGGGGTTATAACCTACTTGATAAGTGCCTACGCTCCTCAGGTCGGTTGCAGCGACACTGAAAAGGCTGCGTTCTGGGATCAACTCGGTGGGGTGCTTCGTGGCATCCCGTTGTCACAGGGAATCGTCTTGGGTGGTGATCTGAACGGTCATGTGGGTGTCAGGTGCAAGGAGTTTGAACATGTTCACGGAGGCTTTGGATACGGTAGCCGTAACACTGAAGGGGAGAATATCCTCCAAACGTGTGCGGCTGCCGGCCTTGCCATCGTGAACACGTACTTCAAAAAGAAGCCCGAACACCTGATTACCTACAGGAGCGGGAGGTACGCTACCCAAATCGATTTCTTACTCACACGGAGGCACCATATCAGTAAGGTAGCCAACTGCAAGGTCATACCCGGCGAGAGTCTCACTGCACAACACCGTCTCCTTGTCATGGACTCGCGCGTCAAGCCTAAGGTCAAGTTTGTTGAGCGCCAACAACGCCGAATACGGTGGTGGCGACTGGATGAAGCCACGTCCCAGTCGTTCGCGTCGGCCAACTGCGATAAGTGCGATGGTACCGATGGCGAACCGTTGCAAAGCCACTGGGACAGGATTCAGGTTGCCATCACCGAGGCGGCAAAGTCGGTACTCGGCTTGTCCAGGGGCGGCCGCAAGTGCGACAAGGAAACTTGGTGGTGGGATGACACAGTCCAGAGGGAGATCAGAGAGAAGAAAGCTCTCTTCAAAACGTGGCAAGCTTCCAAATCTCCCGAAGACCGCGACGCATACAGAGCTGCAAAACGTGCCGCCAAGAGGGCCGTAGCCAGAGCCAGACGAGACCACTTACAGCCACTTTATGATAAGTTGGAATCGTCTGAGGGGCAGAAGCTCATTTATAAGTTGGCACGTTCCAGGGTCAAAGCGGCACTGGATATCACTAAGTGCCGCTGTGTAAGAGACCCTGACGGCAATCTGTTATGCGAGGACCTCGCGGTGAAGGAGAGATGGCGCTCGTACTTCCACGAGCTGCTGAACAAGCAGCACAAAGAGGTGCTGTCTCCGGTTCTCCCTCCAAATCAGGGACTTGTGCCCCCGGTTACGCCTGAAGAAGTGCATGTGGCTCTTCGCCGCATGAAGAACCGGAAAGCTGTCGGTGCTGATGGAGTCCCTATTGAAGCCTGGAAGGCGATGGGTCCTCGTGGTGTGGGCATCTTAACCCACCTATTTAACCGCATGCTCCTCACCTCGGAAAGATCCCGAGTCAATGGAGACTGAGTATTATCACTCCAGTCTTCAAAGGCAAGAGATCGGTGCAGGAGTGTGGCGACTACCGTGGGATTAAGGTTATGTCCCACACCATGAAGCTCTTCGAGCGGCTGATTGACTCTCGGATCCGACAGGAGTGCACCGTCTCGGGATGTCAATATGGGTTTCGACCAGGCCATGGCGCCATGGATCCCATCTTTGCCCTAAGGGTTACCATGGAGGGATACAGATCGAAGAATACGCCTATGCATCTCTTGTTCCTAGACATGCAGAAGGCCTTCGACTGTGTCCCCCGTGATGTTGTCTGGTGGGCGCTGAGATCCAAAGGAGTGCCCGAGACCTATGTTGACATCATCCGAGACATTAGTCCAAGAGCTACTGAACCCTGGGAGTAACGGTCGCCCTGTAAGGTTAAAAATTTGTATACTTACGATTTATGGCATTCTAAGAGCAACAGCCATGACCTGGCAGGCGTCAGCCCTGCACAAGTATATGACTGATCTATTAGAAAATGCACAACTGATGAGGAAAAAAAACTTTATCCTGTATGCTTAAAATTTTTATATGTTTTCAAGTAAACGTCTCAGAGTAAATATGTACAATGCCAGGCGATTTTGAACAGCATAAGACCTTGACAGGCGAGGGGAAAGCTGCTAAGGGCGTGTGAGTAAGAGGTGTTGCGTGAACACATACAGTAAATGAAATTTATTTTATTGGGTTTTATGCAATCTACATTATTTTTAACCGACTTCTAAAAAAGAAGGAGGTTATCAATTCGGATGTTTCTATTTTTTTTTATGTGTGTTCGCGCATAACTTCGTCATTTGCCAACCGATTTGAAAAAATATTTCTTTGTTGGAAAGGGTATACTTTCCGTATGGTCCCATTGTCACCAAATTGGGATCTGATGATGGAATCTTGGCAAAATCGAAAGAACTCTTCAAATTTTATAGGAAAACGTACAGTAGTTTTGGTATTTTCTATAACAAGTAGAGCATTTACGTTCAATAAGAACCATTTTACTATCAGATCTGATGATGAAGCCAAGAGTCTGGCACCGGACCTCCATAATAAAAAAATGAAATCCTGCCGTTTTTGGGCTTGTTGGAATTGTAACGGTATGCATTTTTCAGGTTTACCTATCACTGATAATTAAAAATTTTTTTACAAAAAAATTAAAACCGACTTCGAAAAACCCTAAAAACACTAAAAAGTAGTCCCTATAATAAAATATATAAATTTTTTGGAGTCGGTGCCAAACTATACTGCCAAAATTTACTTTGAGACGTTTACTTGAAAAATTATAAAAAATGGATAAATATTTCTGAATTATATACAAAATTGGGATCTTCTATATGCCAAAGCTTACCGGGATTTCATGCATTAACCTGGCGATGTCTGGGGCGTAAGCGCCGTTGCTTTATGCGGTCAGTTTCCTCCTTTGCTAGCTTTATTGCTTTGCATAAGGATGCGACCGCCTCCCACCTCTCTGCAATCCAGACCATAGCCTCCTCCAAGACCCGGCGCGAGAGATAGCCGCCGCCAATCGACCCCACGAGGACACGGCTATGCGCCATAATTGTGGCGTTCCCTTTCATCATCATCTTGATCATTTCGTTAAACAAAATCCAACGAATTCTCGCTACCTTCATGTCATGTGCCTTGCACTTATTGAATTTTAATTATCAGTGATAGGTAAACCTGAAAAGTGCATATCGTTACAATTCCAACAAGCCCAAACACGGCAGGATTTCATTTTCTTATTATGGAGGTCCGGTGCCAGACCGCTTCATCATCAGATCTGATAGTAAAATGGTTCTTATTGAACGTAAATGCTTTACTTGTTATAGAAAATACCAAAACTACTGTACGTTTTCCTATAAAATTTGAAGAGTTCTTTCGATTTCGCCAAGATTCCATCATCAGATCCAAATTTGGTGACAATGGGACCATACGGAAAGTATACCCTTTCCAACAAAGAAATATTTTTTTCAAATCGGTTGGCAAATGACGAAGTTATGCGCGAACACACATAAAAAAAAATAGAAACATCCGAATTGATAACCTCCTTCTTTTTTAGAAGTCGGTTAAAAATAATGTAGATTGCATAAAACCCAATAAAATAAATTTCATTTACTTTAAGTGTTCACGCAACACCTCTTACTCACACGCCCTTAGCAGCTTTCCCCTCGCCTGTCAAGGTCTTATGCTGTTCAAAATCGCCTGGCATTGTACATATTTACTCTGAGACGTTTACTTGAAAACATATAAAAATTTTAAGCATACAGGATAAAGTTTTTTTTCCTCATCAGTTGTGCATTTTCTAATAGATCAGTCATATACTTGTGCAGGGCTGACGCCTGCCAGGTCATGGCTGTTGCTCTTAGAATGCCATAAATCGTAAGTATACAAATTTCTAACCTTACAGGGCGACCGTTACTCCCAGGGTTCAGTAGCTCTCCAGCTACATGTACCGAGACTCCGGTTCTGTGGTTCGGACCACTGTTGGCGATACGAATCCCTTCCCCATCACCGTTGGAGTTCATCAGGGCTCTGTCCTTAGTCCGTTTCTGTTCAGCGTAGTGCTGGACGTGCTGTCCTCTAACATCAAGGACTTACATGAGCAGCCGCCATGGCTGCTCATGTATGCAGACGACATCGCGCTGGCGGACTCGGACAGTGGGCGCTTGGTTCGACGTGTGACAGCGTGGAAGGAATCGCTGGAAAACGGCGGTCTGAAGATTAATGCGGCGAAGACCGAGTACTTGGCCTGTAACACAACAAACGCTGCTCCTGTTCGCATTGGCGAAGACACAGTCGAGCGCACGGAACAGGTCAGGTACTTGGGATCGGTGCTCCACGAGTCCGGGGACGTCGATTGCGACGTCGAGTCTCGTATCTCGGCGGCCTGGGCGAAATGGCGTGAGGTGGCGGGGGTTATCTGTGACCCCAAAATGCCGGTTAGGCTCAAAGGTCAGGTCTATAAGACCTCGTGAATCATTAGGCCTGTCCTTTTGTATGTGCAGTGAAGCGTGGCCTGTACTTGAGCGGCATAAGCAAAGCCTGCCTGTCACGGAAATGAATATGCTGCGCTGGATGTCTGGAGCCTCGCGGAAAGACCGCATTAAAAACTCCCGCATCCGGGGCAGCCTTCAGGTCCGTGACATAGCGGATAAACTGCAGGAGGGTCGCTTACGTTAGTATGGCCACGTTTTACGAAAACCGGCAGACTACGTGGGTAACAGATGCCTCGCCATGCCGCCTCCGCCGGGACCCGGAAAACGAGGAAGGCCTAAGAGGCGTTGGATCGACGTCGTAAGGGACGATATGCGTGCCAATAGGCTTACGGCAAAGGACGCGAAAGACCGAGCGAAGTGGAGGCGTCTTATTAGGAAAGCGGACCCCGGGCACTGAGGCGAAAGCCAAGGTTGGCAACCGAGACCACCGCTAGGATGATGATGATGATGAAATAAGGCCGCCCATTATACGTGTTTTAATTTCTGTTTTGTATGTGTAATGGAACACAATAAAGTATATAATCTATATATATAATAGGAGAAACTGACTGACTGATAAATCAATACATAGCCAAAAACTACTGTGTAATTTTTCACACGGTTTCCATCTATGACATAGACGAGCACTAAGACAGGATTTTCTAAAATTCATATCTTTGTATGAAGAAACCCAGCCACGGGCGAAGCCGCTGGCAGAAGTTAGTATACTATAAATACTTTCACACCATGTCAATGTCAACAACTAACAATGATAAACTGCAATATTCTTTTTTACAACTGTAGCATGTTATTTATTATCATTAATCGAGGATTTTATTTATTTTATTTCTTTATTGCACATGTTAGCTTATCAAAGGACAAATATTAATTCATTCATTCATTGGTTTTATTTATTTGTTGTGAACACTGGGTCAAAATTTGGTACAAAATTTACCTAAATAATAATTATGTCACTAAGCATCCAGTTCTGTTTGAAAACATCATAGATTAATTGTAACGAGAAAACTCGCCCAGGCAGTTAATCGGAAGATAGTTTTTAAAAAATCGCATATTGCCACAATAATATTAAAACTTTGTTATATAATAACAATTCGCAGCGTACAATAAAAATCAAAATAAAAATTAAACAAATAATGCATAATTACAACCACAGTACACTTACTGACTGCTCCCAATTAAGGGTGGAGCGAGAGGGCGTCTTAATAAAACCCACCTGTGTCCTTTGATTGCCCTTTGCATTCCAGGGCCATGGTAACTCTTTTAGAAATTCTAGCGGCGCTGGAGGGCATCGACTCTTACGGTTTTGCTACATCTCTCTTAAACGCGCGTTGAACTCCGCTTGGTCCTTACCGGACGGACTACGAGCTGCTTCAGACTCGACGTCTATAAGCCCGTACCCACAGAGGCCAGGAATAGGCATGCATCTCCCGATATCCTATGGTTGCGGCTGGGGTATGAAGAAGCCCGCCGGCTGGTTACGGCCATCTCCTTCGCTTGCATTACTGCTTCGCAAGAGGTGATCACTTCCAATTCTCTCAGGCGGAAGGTGGTACCACTGAAGAAGGTGGTGACTCTGTGGTACCTCTAGCCACTCTCAAAGATGGACAATGAGACGTTACCAAGAAAATAAATAAGAGAGCTTTATCTTACCATCTAGGGTCACATTGTTAGCAACAATGTAGGCACAATTATCTGTGTTCAGAGTAACATTACTGACTGACGAAGAATACTTTATGTTGTTCGTGTTGCTGTAACAGTATTGAGGTTTATGCCAGTGTTCGCACACCGTCTGCCACATTTTAGGTGATGTCATGTCACAGTTCATCTGTAAATCATTTGATATTATTATCGATTTGAAAAAATAAAATACTAAAGCAAAGGAGCATTTAATTACAGAATGAGTGAATGGCATTGAAGCGTCTTTTTTGCCAAATTTATTTATTTAAATTCAAAAGAAAAAGAAACTGGTACAGAGCGAGTAGACAACACACGCAAATAGTTCTGAACGAATTACATTTTATTAAAGAATTTATTATCTATGCATGAACTCGTATTATACATTAAACCTTCCTCTTGAATCACTCTATCAATTAAAAAACGCATGAACATCCGTTGCGTAGTTTTAAAGATCTAAGTATACATACGGAAAGACAGCGGGAAGTAACTTTGTTTTATACTATGTGTAAGATAATCACAACCATAGAGATGATTGATGACCATCCACTGTGCATAAAATTTACCGTAAAATATAACCAATACTAATTACTACAATATATATTACTTGGGGTGCTTTTGCACAACATCGCATTGATGCAATGGCTTCTTCGATCATCAATGGCTTACTTAAAGAGATTTGTATATTTAAAAAATAGCTTATGGCCGTGGCTTCGCTCCCGGCTGCGGATTACTCTACACTTAGTTACGCGGATAAGTCTACCCTACTATACCCTTTTTTTATAAGAACCTTCTCCTGACAATAACAAACAGAAAAAAAAGAATTAGCGAAATCGGTTCAGCTGTTCTTGAGTTTTGTACTTATCAATACATTTTGCGATTCATTTTTATATTATAGGGATAGATGTAAGTTCGCAGTTCAAGACCAAAACGTAAAACAAATTATGTTGTTTCGGAATACTGAGCTGTCATTGTAACGACCAGATTTGTTTCATTCTTATCATCTTTATTGTCATATTTGAAATAATTCTTCAATGAGGAAAAAATGATGTTCAAGAGATGAAGTCAGCAATATAGAGATTGCCCAAATTTATATGTAGCCTTGTACCTATTTGTGTCAAACCAAATAAATGATTTCGGAAATATGTTATTTATTTCGCAAATAGGAATGTTAACATTTTACTAACATTTTTATAAAACATTATTTTCGGTATTCTTGTGACACAATTTGGGACGGGGTATTTTTTTTTTATGGTAGGTGAAAATAATCCAATGACGAAACCTGCTCTTGGGCGGAGCGGGAGACAGTGTCAGACTCTTATTCCTAGAGCGGCATTCTCTTTTGAAGGTTAAGGTCAACAAATCATTTTATTTTTCAAATTTTATTTTTTAGAAGTGATAAGTTGTTTCGAGTTAAGGGAAATTATTTTGTAAAAAAAAAAAATAACTTCTATAATTTCACAAAGGTTCCATATTATTACATGACCAGGCTCTATAGTTACATTTGTTTTACACTACACTACTTATAAGATATAAATAAAAAAAGCTTTGCTTCTAAATCATATTCACTATAATATTATTTTAGAGAGCAGTGGTGACCGTGTGATATAGGCCCCGACTTACGAGTAGTATGTCGCGGGTTCAAACCCAGCCAGGTGCATTACTTTGTGTAATTTACTTCATCACCACTGCTTTTAAAAGGGTGAAGGAAAACATCGTGAGGAAACCGGCATGTCCTAGAACCAAAAATTCGAAGACATGTGACATTCACCAATCCGCACTGGACCCACGTGGTGGATCATAGCCCATTCCCTCTCCTAGAGAGAAGGCCTGTATCCCAGCAGTGGGAACATTAATAAGGCTGATGATGATGATATAACATTCGTGTTCACTGGGAAATACACGGTGCATACTCTTATTCCAAATTCACCACATTTCCCCGTATAATCGGTTCTGGCGGTTAGTCATTAACATTATACATTTCAATTTCTGATAAATTGAAATAAAACATACCTAATCGTGTTAGTAACTCAATGTTTGAGAGGCATTGCATTTTTTACTAGAATGTGTCCTTGACACTGCAACAGGTAATACAAAAATTGTTGTATAATTGTACTTACTTGACAAGTTGCAGTTGCGTCGGGGCTTAGATTACTCAGCGAACTCACTTTACACGTATCTACTGAGTCCGCAGTTTTGTAGCAACTCTGCAGATAACTAACTCCGCCATTGCAGTCTAATTCAACCGTCCAATTTCTACTTTCTGGTATCAAATATATTGCTCCAAAACTGATGATTGTAATTATTTGAAATAGTATAAATATTAATTTTTGCTTCTTAAATCTGAAATTAACAAATAAAAGATTATTATTATGTGTTTTTTTGTGTTCTATGACTTACGTATACGTTGGTACCTAGTCTGCTTTACTCAAAAAATTGTATTGTATTGTATTGTTGTTGTTGTTGTTGCTTTGTGATTTGATACATGTGTTCATCTTAAATTGAAGGAACGTAAGGGTCTACCTATCAGTTCACCGCGCGGAATTTTTATCACCATTCCATAACACATTGATTCTTATAGAAATATCCGCGCGATTTTTTATCGCCTGTACAGGCTCTAAATCTGAACTCAAATATTATTTTTTTATAAACATCTATAATGGTCTCCATTTAAAAAGCGCTATAGTTATGGTGATGGATGAAAGAATTTTACCACAAAATTCATAGATGCATTTTTGTTGCTTAGCCCTATGCTTAGCCCGCATAAACGTCACGCATCTCACTCGTTAATCATGTCGATCAAGCGTTGAACATCAATTGATTTATTAAATCTAGTGTACAGATCTGTCTGGTTTTTAACTCACAATAAGTACCTAATATGAATAAGCGTAATGTTACGATAGTATTACAGCTATGGCAATATCTGCAGAATACTGTAGATTAAAAACTTTTGTGTGACGAAACTGAGCTGTTAATGAAAATGCATTATGATTAGAAAATAAGTAGACGCCTTTCGTGTTTGTACGTGAGCTGATATAGCCCCACTCGTTAATGTTGTCGCGGCTACTACCAACCTATATGTATTTAGTAAGATATGAATTGTATCGATTTGTATCTGAGTGGTATCTATAGCGTGTTAACGCTTTTAGATACCAAACTAGAACGAATGTTATATTATAGGTCACCATATCTATGGAAGAGCATTTTAAGGCATAAGCATCAACTATCCATTTTACGTATGCCACTCTAGAAACAATTTTCGACAATGATTAATTTAAGATGCCATAATAAACGGATTAAGATAAGTAGATTGTGCGATTACACTAAAGAGACAGAATTATAAGGTTAATAAAACCATTTTATACCTGTCGGCAATTACACCAAACAGAGGTTTAGCGATAAGACCACATATCGGCAGTATTGTGTAAATTAATCCCACTGTTGAAGAAGAGAAGCCTAACTGACGGGCATACGTCGACAAGTATGGTACTAGTGGTGCTGTACCTGTAACAAAAAAAAAACTGACTTTCAACAAATTTTCCATAAAAAATATGCATGTCTGATTACAAGCATAATTATGCCATAATTTCACGGTTTATCTTCAATGACTTTCAAACCTAATCAAACCCATACATACATTAGTAAAGATTTCACACTGTTGTATCAACATCAGAATGAAATTTTCTACACACAGTTATTGTCCAATAAGTTTGTTTCATTTTGGATAAAACGGTGAAGATTTAGTAATAACCTATGTGTAGGTGTACCTGCAAAGCACCAGCTCAAGTACTTTTTGACCTTACTGACTTAAACCAATTACGTACACTTTACGTTCTAAAAGCCAGTCCACATCACCATGTTGCGGCGTCGTTAAAGTAAATCAGCGCGACGTGGCGGCGCCTGATTGCTACATGTTGCCGCGTTGTGCTAATGTCCGGTGCCCGGTACGGTGCCGCTTTGGGCCACGCACGACATCGTGTTTTGAGGCGCTATATCTTTAAAATTTTGCGTTTATGCTTAGGGCCGATTCGTACCGAACAATCAACAACTACTTTATTGCAATGGCCTACGTGACCAACAACACGCGGGTGCGTTGCTGTTTTGAGCGAAGCGAAGCGATCGCGATCAGTTGGTTATATTATGACGTGCTCTCTTGTGGTGCAGTGACTTGTTTTTTATAAATGATGGCTAAAGCAGTGAGCCGCCGCGCCGCATTGAATTCACGAGAATCGCATAGGATAGTTTTACAATCGTGTTGAATCGCCGCCGAAGCGTTAGGAGGAAAATAATTTTAAACCTTAGATATCTATGGAAATGGCGGCAACCCAACACCGCGGCCGTGCATCGGCTCCTAACAGTCCTAACGTAACTCTTATGCCGTACCTAATTAGAGACGATTAAAAAGTCATCATGTCTCGCGTAGAACTGCGCGTACGAAAGGTCAAACCAAAACGTTTTCGACGTTTCCTTGTCGAGTATTTAGATTAGTATTGGGTACTGAATATTTACACGACGCGACGTAGAAACGTGTTGCGATCAGAAGCGCTACCACCTCTTAACGCGATCGATTTGACGAATTGAACTGTTAAAATGGATGGTATAAGATGTACAGCTCCATCCCTCTTTCTCGCTCACACGCTTGACATTGCCACGTCATAGTAAAGACCAGGCGCCGAGCCGTTGCAGATCTACGACGCCGCACCGCGCTTATGTGGCCAGGCTTTTAGCGTAAAATGTGATTGTTTTTAACCAATATAGGTGAAATGTGGTTGACCTGGAATTTATGCAGACCAGGTACACCTACATACATCTACATAATCTATGGATATGCTTCATTATTTGCTGCTACATAAAATATGAGTACTTTGATAACACAGTAACCCAACTCTCAATCAGACAGATGGTGTAAACATTATGTCATTAAATAATGTCCATTAGTTGGTTGCTGTTTTGAACACAAACAAACATATCATTGATGCTCATGTTTTATCATTTATAGCTAAAAACACTGATTTCTTTTATTAACGAAAAAACAAGGATGTGATTCTGTTATACAATAAAAAAACTGTTCTTGTAAACTTTTGGAAAAATAAAATAGATACCTACTTAGGTATATGAAATTCCGATAGTTAAAATCAGTTGATTATATGAAAATTTTATTTATACATACCGTACATGCATAATATTATGTGTATTTTTGATAGCTTATAGTAGGTATATTAGTTCATTAAGCCCCAAGAGGCAAGAGGTCACCGGTGTCCGCAAACCTTTTAAGTCTTTTATTTGTCAATTGTGTCTGTAATTACGGTACTCGAAAGGTCTAGGGTAACTTATGTTATAGTCTAAGTTTTTTTTTTGTTCAATAATATAAACTAATGCTAGACTGCGATCCCACCTGATGGTAAGCAGTAATGCAATCGCTGATGGTGCGGTGCACTATATAGTATATTAATACGTGTTTAGATTCTCAATAAATACAAGGAACTAAAATGTGGGTTATTTGTGAATAATAATAATGTTAGCGCTGATGATGAGACGATTGAGGTTTTAAATATAACTTTAGAGTTTTAGAGCATGCTTATTTAAGGTATGCATAAAACATGCTAATAAAGATAAAAATAAAGCAGGCAAGTTCGAGTCGGACTCGCGCACTGAGGGTTCCGTAAAAACTTAGTAGGTATAGCATAGCATCAGTCTTGTAATGTTTCCACTGCTGGGACTCAGGCCTACTCTCTAAGGGATGGAATGGGCCCCAATTCAATTTGTTTTCTCACAGTTCTTAGGGACTGTAGTCTTAAGTATATGGTTTAAATTTCTACTCGATACTTCCAAATGTTCTTGAGATAAAGAGTCTTGACAGATAGACAATATCCCTTCAATTTATTGTTTTCATATTTTTTCCTATATCTGTGCTATATAAACTTGAGAAATCACAATTCATCATCATCATTTCAGTCGAAGGACATCCAATGTTGGACATAGGTCTAGTCACAGTTGTATAAAGGCAACTAGGATTTAATCTACTTTAATGCCTGTGACATATTTTGTTTGTATCATGCTGCTCACATGACTAATCTCTAGTTCATTGGATCTAGAGAAAATTATCTAAAATTACAAAGAATCTAATCTAAAACTAGATTAAATCATGTCTGAATAAATACATAAAATGAAATTTAAAAACAAAACCTTTTTAATAATATTTTGCCTTATTTTGTTTAAGTATTTTTAGTGAAGGAATTAATCCAGACAACATTATTTTAGGCTATAATGCTGTACCTTTGATAAACTTTATTTTTCGAGAAATTTAATGTAATCTTTGATGTTCCTGTATTATTCAAGTCTCAATTTTAGGAAGATCACCATTCAAAAACTCAACTGGTTATTCCTACAATAAGTTGTAGTGTCCTCTTGAGGCCTGAGAATTAATTAAAAATAATTGTTGGTCATTTGTCAAAACTTTGCAGAACTACTAATGAGAAAATTTTGAGAAAATTGTGGACAGACATACTAAATCTAAACATAAAAGGTTTTTTTATAAATTTCACCTATTTTGTACTTGTCATTTTTTTTTTAATTACTTGAAGGAATACGGATAAATAAAAGGATAAGGTTAAAACAAGTTTTTAATGAAAATATTTTTTTTTTCATATCAAGCTTTTATAGCAGCGGTCTATAATTATATAATTAAAACTCGTCAAGACGATTCACACGAGTCCAAACTCGACGTGGTTGTGCCGTTTAATTACAGAGTTCCTATGGCTACCTCGTGATTCCATCATCAGATCAGCTCCATGTCATCATAATATTGCATTGTCATGCGATTTATACCGGCATGCAAAATTTCAGCTCAATCGGAAACCGGGAGGTGGATCAAATTTAAGTTGCAAGATTTGATTACAGAACGACAGACAACGGGACAGGTGAAACTAAATAAAAGCTTGTAAAAAGAAACTTATTGCGCATCAAAAAAAAATTCCATAATTTATTTATTTAAAAGTTTTTTAATTAAAAAGTAACTATGCAATGCATGTTTATGCTGTTTAACCTTTTGAATAGATACAGTAGAGACATAATAGACAGTCAATAGGTGTGCAAATGCTTTTTTTGCGATTTACTTCGGGCTCAAGAGTTTAACAAAAACATTCATTCATTAATCCCCGAGAGGACACCGGTGTCCACAAACTTATTGTCTTTTAATTATCTCAGTAATTATGATTTTTGAATGGTTGAAACAAATTTAAATAAAATTACTTTAGAAAAAAAAACAACTTTGAAATAATCAAGTTAGTCTTGGATAATACTTAACCAATTGCTTAAATTTACTTTACAAATATCTAATGTTTCTAAAAGATCAATCACTACATGCCCTTTCATTACATTCATTTAAATGAGGACAACTTACCAGCATTGAAGAAAAAGAAATGCCCCTTAATAGGTAGCAACTTCTTGTTGACCTGCATTTTTGATGGCAACATTTAGGACTTGAGCTGTAACAATAAATAAAGTTATTCAACATTTTGCCAAGCAAACTATCTTAATAAAAAACAAAAATTAATGTGTAATTACTTAACTATGCCAATTTTTTATTACACACACACCTGTCTTATGTGCTGTAGATGTCAAGGACTTGTGTTCAAAGTTTAACTTTTAAACTGATGAACAGTAACACTAACAAAATTTCCAATAAGAATCCAAACAGTTTTGATACTACCTAAACTTGTCTCTAAAAAAAGACAACTTGACACACAGGTCAAATTTGTTTGTTTGTATTATAATGTCCCAAAAAGGAATAGAACACATGTTTCTGAGAAACGCTCATTGGAACAACTTTTTTTACGATACTCTAATAAATAGGTACCTAATACAAAGGAAACCTACAGAGGTAAACAAAATATTTAGGACTTCAAAGAACTAATAACTTGGCTATTTATACTTACGTAAATATTAAAGTACCTAGATCTTGCCTATTTCAAGCAGGGCTGATTGAATAACTTGTAAACACTGCTACATTAAACTGTCGCATGGACGCGGCTTATAAAATTGATAAAGTTATCTATGATAATGATAACTATGGAGTGAAATCTATCAACCTCATTTATATCGTTGCCGTTCACAACACGCGACTGCACTGCGCGACTAAGAAATTCGTTTGTTGGGAAGATTACATACTTTTCTAATAAAAACACGTGCAGCCAATGAATGAAACGAAACAGGGTTTTGACATTGACAGTTTGTACAATACATCATTGACATTGACGTACCTAGGACATAGACAACTTCAATGGTCAAAAAGTTTTTTAATCTCTCAGAGCTGCGTTCAAAAATAACCAGAGTAGAGTTGCAACCCACAGTCGTCCAAAACAATATCGGAACTAATCATTTTATTGTAATACCTATCGAACAATATATCACACGTTAACGTTGAAATTAAAAAAAAGAACACTCCCCACTTTACACGGTACCCTAATATAATATTTTTTTCCATTTTTTGTTTTTGCACATTGTCAGCGTGATTGAAATACATATTGATAGCCAATTTTAGCTTTCTAGTGCTAACGATAACGGCTGCTTAGTTTATTTACGGACGAGAGACAGACAGACTTAGCGAAACTATAAGGGTTCCTTGTTGACTACGGAATCCTAAAGCCTAAAACCGCGATAAAGCCGCGCTGCGACCGTGAGTCATTTATTTATATGAAAAAACAAAGCAGCGTTGCTGCTGCACTGCTGTCGCGTAGCACGTTGTGGCTCATTTGAAGGCGCTCCCTCGACTACCGGTATTACAGACACAATTAAAGACGAGAACGCCGGCGTTCGCGTAGGCTCAAAAGTTTACAGGCCTATTACACCATTCGATATTCCGCATGCGTTACACGGACTGTATCGTAGTCTACGTAGACAGCTTGCACCTCCAGTCGGGAAAACGAGTGCATAGTCATTCACATACAAGACCCTGACGTTGCAGGTTGTCATGACACCCGCACTGTCGAAGCTCCAAAATGTTGCCGTAGCCCTATACTATATAGCAGTAAACTATAATTTAAATAAGCTTGACTACTAATTATATGTGCTAACTTTTGTTCGCGGTTTCGCGTAAATATAATATAGCCATTTCATTCAGAAATAAAGCAGCCTCATAGTGGTGAAAACGTTTTTGCAATTGGATCAATACTTACTTACTTTCTAAAGGAAAAAAACAACTTTACCTCTTTATAATATACTAGCGACCCGCCCCAGCTTCGCACGATACAATTATTTATGCATGTATTATGCACATAAACCTTCCTCTTGAGTTAATCTATCTATTGAAAAAAAACCGCATCAAAATCCGTTGCGTACTTTTAAAGATCTAAGCATACATAGGATCTAAGTAACTTTGTTTTAAACTATGTAATGACTAATAATTTATTATACACTCTTTATTTTATATTAGTAGATTTTATTTTTCTTTAAACGTCTTTAACCTTTCGATCTTGTAATTACAGACACAGTTAAAGAACAATAGGTGTGCGAACGCCGCCGGGCTTAGTGAATTAAGGTCACTTTTTCATTTAAAGTTTTTATATACCTACTTGAAATAAAATTTAAACCCAAAAACTTAACCATTAAACCTTTTTTTAACCCTGTAAACGTAATTGGTTAACTTGATGATCTAATGGTTAGTGGCCCAGACTGCTATGCCGAAAGCCGTGGATTCGATTCCCATCCAGGACAAATGTTTGTGAAATAAGCACGATCGTTGGTTCTGTGTCTGCATCTAATTTATCTAAAATATGTAAGTATTTAAATAATTATAGTACTTTCATCGATGGTTCAGTACCTATAACCTTAGCTCTGCACCACTTGGAACTAGAAGACGTTGTATTATACTTGTAAAAAAATAATTCCTTATCAAATTCAAATTATTTATTTCAAATATTCTTTATTTTATTTTGCCATAAATATGAACATACTGAATACGAATAAAACATATGAAACGCCCGATCACGTCCGCTTTCGGCGCGATCGCAGACTTAGCGGTCTAGTCTTTATTACACTACTCGTAGTACGAGATACATAGAACAAGGATGACCCCTCATATGTTATTCGATTATGGTAAATATTACATGCTAGATAACGCATTTATTAATACACTAGCTGTGCCCGCGACTTCGTCCGCGTGGAGTAGTTATTTTGGGCATCATATTTATTTTTGAAAACAACCTCAGCTTTATAAATTATAGCTGTTACCCACGACTTTGCCCGTGTCAATTTCTGTTATTAATTTAGACAATTTAGTGTTTAAAAGAACATAATTATCTAAAAGTACTTCATAGAGCTACACCCCCTACTTGGGCACGCCATAATCTCGGCGGTAAGTCCATCACGACATCACGCAGGACATGACGCAGGTTCTCACCGGACATGGGAAGTTCAGGAGATTCCTGCGCCGGATTCGTGCGGAAGGGACGCCCGGGTGTCGCCACTGTGTGGCCAGCACGGAGGACACGGTGGAGCACACGGTGGAGGTGTGCCCCGCTTGAGAAGAGCATCGCCGTGTCCTCGTGGGGGTGATCGGCGGCGGCGACCTCTCGCGCTGGGCGGCCGGGCCTTGATTCAGGGCATGGTCCGCAGCGAAGAAGAACAGCAAGCGGTCGCCTCCTTCTGCGAAGCAGTAATGCTCGTAAAGGAGGAGGCCGACCGCATAAGGCAAGGGCAAAAGCGCCCTCGCCGTAGCCGTCGCCACCGCGATCCCGCCGATATCCGGCCACCGTTGACGCTGGCTTGCGGACGGTGAGCAATGGGTAGCTCGCCGTCCGGTTGTCTGGTAACAGTCCAGATCAAGACCAAGTCGTCGACGGCGAGCATTGCTCCCGCGTGCCTCAAGGTGTTGTCAGCAAACTGTGGGGCTCTTCAGGGTCGAAGCCTCCTGCAGCCGAGAGGGTTGGTGCGAAAGCGTTATACCGGGGCTCTGGGAATAAGGCAAGGGAGGAACGGGGTAGGTTGTTTAGTCAGTAAGAGTCTGACACTGTTTCCCGCTCCGCCCAAGAGTGGGATTTGTCATTGGATGATTTTTATCTACCATAAAAAAAACCCCTCCGTGCCGCCCGCAAGCAACCCGTCTCCTCGCCCACCGGCCAGGCGCAGCGTCATATTTTGCACATCATGCGGCACGTGTGAATTTTATATCGGAGTTATTTTAAAATTGTAATATCTTCTAAGATGTTCATTGAAAATAAGTTATGTCAAAGACAATTTTGTTCCCAATTACATACTCTTAATCATCATTCATCATCATTTCAGCCGAAAGACGTCCACTGCTGGACATAGGCCTCCCCCAAGCGCCGCCACAAAGACCGGTCCTGTGCGTCTTGCATCCATCGGCTTCCAGCAACCCTGACCAGGTCATCGGTCCACCTTGTGGGAGGCCTTCCAACGCTACGTCTTCCGGTACGCGGTCGCCACTCCAGAACCTTTCGACCCCAGCGGCCATCCGTTCTGCGTGCAATGTGCCCTGCCCATTGCCACTTAAGTTTGGCGATTCTTTTCGCTATGTCGGCAACCTTGGTTCTCTTGCGGATATCCTCATTTCTGATTCTATCACGCAAGGATACTCCGAGCATAGCCCTTTCCATTGCCCTTTGAGTGACCTTGAGTCTTTTTATAAGGCCCATTGTAAGCGACCACGTTTCAGAGCCATATGTCATCACTGGCAACACGCACTGATTATAGACTTTCGTCTTGAGGCATTGTGGGATATTAGACGAGAAGACACCGCGTAGCTTCCCAAACGCTGCCCAGCCGAGTCGGATTCGACGATTGACCTCTTTCTCAAAGTTAGACCTACCTAACTGGATTGTCTGTCCAAGGTAGACGTAGTCGTCTACTACTTCGAGTGTAGAGTCTCCGATCTTGATAGGAGTGGGCGCTACATGGATGTTAACCATGACTTTGGTTTTGTCCATGTTCATTTTAAGACCCACTCTTTCGGAGGCTCTACTGAGGTCATCGAGCATTGTACTGAGTCTCAGCCATGACCACGATGTCGTCGGCAAACCGAAGGTGAGTGATGTACTCGCCATTGACATTAATGCCTAGACCACTCCAGTCCAGGACCTTGAAGACATCCTCCATTGCAGCCGTGAACAGTTTCGGAAAAATGACGTCTCCCTGCCTCACACCTCGCTGCAAGAGGATAGGTTTCGAGGTCTGGTCCTGAAGTCGGACTGACATGGTGGCGTTGCTGTACAAACACTTCAACACCTTGATGTACCGATAATCGATCTGGCACCGCTGGAGAGACTGCAGTACAGCCCAGGTCTCGATCGAATCGAAGGCTTTCTCGTAGTCCACAAACGCTAAGCAGAGAGGCTGATTATACTCCTCAGTCTTCTGTATAACCTGCCGCAACGTATGTATGTGGTCCACGGTGCTAAAGCCTTTTCGGAATCCAGCTTGTTCGGGAGGCTGGAAGTCGTCGAACCTGCGCGCGAGACGGTTCGTGATGACTCTGGAAAACAGCTTGTAGACATGGCTCAGAAGTGAGATGGGCCTGTAGTTCTTAAGCAGGGCATTGTAACCCTTCTTAAAGAAGAGCACCACCACACCTCCACTCCATGCCCGTGGCGTTTCTCCCTCGAGTATGACGGAATCGAATAACCTCTGAAGGGCCTTAAGGACCGGTTTTCCACCCGCCTTCAGAAGTTCAGCCGTAATTCCGTCCTCACCCGACGCCTTGTTGTTTTTAAGCTGCTTCAGAGCCATCCTAATCTCGTACAGGCTGACGTCCGGGATATCTTCGGTATAGTGTCGAGTCAATCTAGCTCTTGGGTCATTTGCTAGATTTGCGGCGGGTTTAGTGATTGACGTGTATAACTGTCCATAAAAGGCCTCGATCTCTTTTAAAAGCCATCGTCGGTCTTCAGTTTCGTGAGCTGGCTTTGCCCAATAGCAAGATCTCGTGCAAAAACTTTAGAGCCCTTATTCCGCTCAATCGCCTCTCTAATCCTTGCGGTATTAAAGCGGCGAAGGTCACGTTTCAGAGACTTCGAGATCTGCCTATTGAGCTGCCGGTATCTGCACGTAGCGTCTGAAGACTGCAGAACCATTTCACGCCTCTCCCTCATGAGCTCGAGGGTCGGATCAGAGAGCCTTTTGTTTTTATTTGTACGGTGGGTCTTGAAAAATTTAGACCCGACCGTATGGACAGTTTCCACGAACCCGTCGTTGTATTCGTCCACGGAGCTTCCTAGACACTCGTAACGATTGTGGAGTTCGAGCTGAAAGCTCTCGGGGTTTTGGATCTGGATCTGTGCTGGACGGAGCGTAGACTTCACCAGTCGAGACCTTTCAAGCTTGATATTGATATTCAATGTGCCTCGTACCATGCGGTGATCACTTCCAGTTTTCACCGCATTAATCACCGAGACATCATTGAATACTTGCTTCTTGGTCGACAGGATGAAGTCGATCTCATTTTTAGTCGCACCGTCAGGACTTTGCCAGGTCCACTTCCTATGCTCACGTTTTCTGAAGAAGGAGTTCATCATATAAAGGCCCTCCTTCTCCATAAAACTAGCCAGTAGGTGTCCCCGGTGGTTCCGACGTCCAAATCCAAATTGCCCCACTTGCAGCTCGTCACCGTCTCGTTTGCCCAGTTTCGCGTTGAATGTAATTCGCTAGGATGTAGCTTATAAAGCGAAAATTAAAGTTGAAAAGGTCGCAAAGTAATCTCCAATCTCTTCTTCAACATGAAAGAATAATAGAATAATATTTCACATACACTAATTTATGAAAAAGTTTTTAGGACATTGACTGCTAATAAAGTCAGTTTAGCTATTTTCATGAACACAAAAAGTCATAACTTTTTCAAAACGTTTCTAATTGGACTTCTATTGCTTACAATATTATTTTTAAGCTACATCCTAGCGAATTAAATGAGGTTCTTTCTAATTAGTCATCAAATAAAATGTCTCATTATCAAAATCCCATTACGTAAGCTAGCGTAAATCGCGAATATTTCTGATTTTTCTACATTTCCAAATCCAATTGTATTGTTGCTAATAGTTTAAAGTAATAAAAACCACTAATTGCCTTTATTTTTACTTAACGACAGTGGGGGCATAAGAAAATTTATATCTTAAATCAAGGCAACTAACTATTGCGCATCATTTTTGCGAAAGCAACCAGTATTTTTTTAGTTCCTTGGGGCACATTCTTTCAGCTGATGTTTGTTTTTTTCAAATAACAGATGAGGGTAAATTTGGTCAAAAATGTAGTAACTAACTTTAATATTTAACATCATTTGCATTAAATTTAGCGAGGCAACCTCAGCGCAATGTATTAATAAATGCGTTATCTAGCATGTAATATTTACCATAATCGAATAACATATGAGGGGTCATCCTTGTTCTATGTATCTTAGATCATCGGTATTCAAACTGTAAGCAAGCAAGACCCGCGGAGTCCGAGGAAAACGGTTTGAATATCGAGTTGGGTAATAGGCTCTTTTAAAAGTTATTTGGGTTAAATTTAGGGCAGTTAACCACAGAGTTGTAAATTAATGATTCTGGGTTGTAACCCAGGGTCGTTCTTTTACTACTTTACTCCATTTTTTTTTTAGTAGAGTTGTAACTCTACTCTACTGGTCATTTTTGAACGCAGCCCTTCTTTGTGGTCTATGGCTAGACGCCATGTTATGGTTACGACGTTGACGCCATTCTTATTTGAATTTGAAACCATTCCACTTGTTGATCTGCTGAGCTTTACATAATATCGTAATATAACTCGTTTTGCTGAGTTGTGTGACTGAATTTACAAGAAAAAACATGAATAGGTAGTCAATAAACAGCTTTTGATTTATAGATTGAGTATTTTATAAAGATTTTGGACAGAAATTGTTATTTCAACTAGTTGCCGGCGTCATACCAGAAAATATTTGTATGTTAAGTTTAAGAATCAAGCAAATAATGACAAAAAGCGGTTTGTTACATACCATGCAATGTTATGACTATGAGGCAGCACAGGTAATCCTACTGGCTTCTATTCAGGATAGTGGAAATAAAACAAAAAAGATTGTGCATTAATTCTTTCGCTCGTAGCCAAACTATTTAATTTCCTACCTCTTTTTAACCTAAACCATAAAACTATATTTCCTTAAGCCACCCTGAAGATGGTTTGAACTGATGTAGTCGTCTTAACATCTTAACTATTCAATATTTAGTCTAAAGTCGTAAAAAAATAGAGAGCCCGTTTAAATATTTGTATTTTTTTGATTACCTGGTGGTGATTTTTTGATTGTCTGATGTAGTGTAGTTCCTACTAATATAATAATTAGGGGTCCGGTGTGGACTACTACACCAAAAGGCCTTTCAGTACCTTATAACTAAAATGCTATTTTAGCTAGAAGGTTATTTTGGTTAGTACTTAATATCTAAAATTAGTCAAAACTGGATTGATTTGAAGAGTTCAGAAAGCAGTGGTGGCTGAGTGTCAAAGGCCCCAACTTATGAGTTGTAGGTTGTGAGTTCAATGTAATTTATTTAATTGAAGTGAAGAAACAGAAACTGAAGGAAAATATTGTGAGGAAACTGGCATGTCCTAGAGTCGAAAATTTGCTGTCATCCACCAATTCACACTGGTGGACTCAGTGGTGGATTATGCCCATTCTCTCTCCTGAGGAAGGTGTGGAAGAGGGAATATTAAAGAAGGCTGATAATGACGATGTAGAGTTAAACTTTTGTGTATTTACAGAAAAATATAAAAATATATTGTCCATCTTCCACTCTCCATTCTCTGTGGAGGATTTCAGGATACTTCCAGATTTATGGAAAGTCTCCCAAATCATAATGGTGCACAAACCTGGCAAACCAAACCACATAGTAACTTCCTACCGACTCATTAGCTTACTACCAATTTTTTTTAGGTCATTGGTGACTTTAACCAAATAAAAAAAAGAAAAGTTCATCATTCCCAACCATAGATTGTAGGCTTTCAGAAAAAATCATGCAACTACAGAATGGGTTTATAGAGTGTGCGGAGCCACTAGAAAGTAATGTAAAAAAAAAAGAATATTGTTCATCAGCCTTCCTTGATAATTATACAGCAGGCTTTTGACACGTTTTGGCTTAAAGGCTCACTCTGTTACATACACATTTTGGAATGCTAAAATCATATATTATGTCCAACAGGCTATTTCAGTGATGGGCAAAGTGTGTTTACTTACCTTTGGTGCTAAATTTTTTTATTCCAGGTGTCAGATTGATGAGGACTCTTTACATTTCATTTATGATGGTGTTTGTAACAATCCTCCAATTTCAGCCAGGTGAAAAATGATTATAACCTTGGATGTCTAAATTGACTAGATTAGAGCCAGCACCAGACTAGCCACATAGTTTATGATTGTGTTACATTTACTATGGCAGGGCCTTTGAATAAAAGTTAAACTGTATTTTTTAACTTTGCACAACTCTGTCATGTTATAATATTTTTATATGATTAAAAATTTCAACACTAAATGCATTTTTTTTTCTATAATTCTGGCCTTCTGAAATTTGTTAAACTTACTGGTCCTCAATTAAGAAAGTTTGGCAACCACTGGGCTTCCTTTCAGAAACCGGACCAAGGCCCCAGTAGGCTTCGGCCCTGCAGTTGGGCCTCCACATTTGCTGACAACTCCTTGATGCGCGTGAGCACAGAGCGCGCTGTCAACGACTTGGCTTGGTCTGGACTGTTACCTGACGACGGGATGCCGAGCTACCCATTGCTCACCGTCCGGCCAATTGACTTCTTTATTTTTTACTATTTTAAAATATTTTTGGCACTCACTAAAATTTTATTAATTTGAATTTTAGAATCGTAGTCCGAGATGGTAAAGAGCTGCTGGAAGACCGCGGCCTAGAGAAGACGTCTTGCATATGAAAAGAATACGGGAGAGCCGAGTAAGTAGTTCTGCTGTATTTTATTGACACATAAATTATCTGGTTATGATACCAGCAAGTTTTAAGTTTTGTATTGAAATGTCCATCTAGGTCAAATCCCGCACCAACACCATGCACATCACCAGAGCAACCACAACAGCAACGCTGCGGCCTCGATACTGCCTCGCATAAGAAAGGACGCGCAAGAGCTAGCCGTAAGTAGTTCTGCTGTAGGTAATCAGTAGAGATGCGCACAATAGTGATTTCACCAAATAGCCGAATGATATTCGGTTAAGTTCTAACCGAACCGAATATACTGCCGGAAATTATCCGGCAATGTATTTAACCTTAAGTGTCAGATTTTCTAGCCTCAATCAAAGCGGATGCCTGCAAGTAACCATAGGAAAGGGTTCAACTTATTTGCCGCGGCACTTTCTACTTGCTAGAATTCCAAAGTGCCGCGCTCAAATGAAGTGAGTGGTATCTCGTCTTCATCTTCCTGCTGCAAATAGCCATTGTCATTGAGTACGAAAAAACAATACGTGACAGATTTTAGTGCAGTCCTTGTCTTTGAATACAATTTTAGTGTTTTGGTTTTATATGATGATAAGTAGACGGACAAAGTCGCGTGTGTGAGATCTTCAAAAAAATCGAAAATGATAATAAAAAATGGCGATTGTGGAGGCACTGGGCGCAATGCAAGTGCAATGTTTCAAATGTTATTAATGAATAATCATAGCATGCTAAAGCCTGAAACTCATTTTCGACGAGTTCTTCTTCGACATCGTTTAGTAGCAACAGTGGATGGTCCTGCCCATCACCTGTGACTGGGCCATCATCTATTGCCGGGTCATCGGTTTTCGACTGTGCAACCAACATTTTAGCATTCATTTATATAAGTACTAGCTGTTGGCCCGCGGCTTCCCCCCGTGGTATTGGGGTTGCCATAAAGATACAATATGATAATTTTACATTTGATCAAACGAAATGTGAAATCCCACAGGAACCTTATGTTTTTCCGGGATAAAAAGTAGCCTATGTCCTATTCCGGAGTGTATCCTGTTCCAAATTTTATCCAGATCCGTCCAGTCGTTTTGGCGTGATTGAGTAACAAACATCCAAACATCGTAACTTTCGCATTTATAATATTAGTAAGATACAAAAGAAAGTCGTGTTAGTTACAATATTTATAACTCAAGTACATCTAAACCGATTTGGCTGAAAATTGGTAGGGAGGTAGCTAAGACCCAAGAGAAGAAAAATCTGCTCAAAAATCATTTATCTTACTAATATTATAAATGCGAAAGTTACAATGTTTGGATGTTTGTTACTCAATCACGCCAAGACGGCTGGACGGAACTGAATGAAATTTGGCACAGGCATAGGATACACTCCGGAATAGGACATGGGCTACTTTTTGCCCGGAAACCCCAACCCCAACCACAATACCACGCGGGCGAAGCCGCGGGCAAAAGCTAGTTGCCTCTAAAGCAGAACAAAGTTCGCCGGTTCAGGTAGTTTTTTATAGTGGATTATCAAAGATGCAAGAGTAAAACGTAGATACGTTACTTTTATTTATTTTGCCCTAAAGGCTGATTTACAATGATTTGTTAAACCGAATATAATATATTCACCATTTCAACCGATTGATTCGGCCGAAACGCATAGGTAGGTACCTCAAAATTTCTCCGACTACACCGAATATAAATAATAATACCTATAACGAATATTCGGCGCGTCTCATCATCATCTCTAGTAATTGGTAGGTACTTAAATAGATTTTTTAGACTTATGTTTTAAAATGTTCATTTAGGCCACATCTCGCACCACCGTTGAAGTAACGCTGTGGCCTCGAAGCAGCCTGGCTTACGAAAAAGACGCAAATGCCAACCATAACTGGTTCTGCTGTATATTATTGGTAATTTTTTTGATAATAATTTTGTTAGTAAGTTTTAACTTTTGTTTTAAAATGTCTAGCTAGGTCAAAAGTCCAGTACCTACACTACCACCGCCTCCGCATTCAAAATCACAGTCACCTATGGACTTTTTGCTTGTAAAAATAAGGGTACTAAAACATTGCTTTGGTCCAGGTTTGTGGAATGCGGATCGGGTCGGCGCCTACCTCTGTGATTCAACTGTCAACACCTTCATCTTTTCTGTCACGACTCACGGCTCCCGCGAGCAATGCACACTTTGTTCCTCGTTACTTTTGGTAAGTACCTGTCCGTTTTTTAAGGTTCCGTAACTAAAGGGTAAAACGGGACCCTTTTACTAAGACCTTATGGCCAGGCTGTATCTCGAAAAACTGCGAGAGATAGTTGAAATTTTCACGAATTATTGCCACAAATACTAAAAATAAAATAAATATTTAACGGTTCATATAGCAAACGAGATTTTTATTGCCGTTTTTGCTATGGATGGTACGGAACCCTTCATGCGTGAAGTTAACTCGCACTTGGCCGGTTTTTTATACTTTATTCTTTAGCTTGTGTACATAAACGGACTTAATAATATGTCCACAACTATCATACAAATATACACTTATTTGTAAAAATAAGATGTAAAATATACACTCAAATTATATATCTACACTATAACAGTCAAAGAATTGGTTAAAATATAAAAATATTGGAAAACATTAACACTGTGATGAAACCAACTTGTTTTGAATTAGCTCGCAAATTTTAGTTTTGCCATCCTGATCTTCTGGAAGAGTGCCCAATAAATAGATTGAACAAAGAATAGTAAAGGAAGTCAGTACGATGAGTGGGACATTGAAGTAGTCGGTTATGAGACGAGCGAAGAGTTTCTATTGTGGTTGGCGCAAAGGTATTGAAAGTGAGAAGCTTAGAACTTAGGGAATTAGGAGCATAAAGAAATGAAAACAAGCCCTTTGCTCTCTACGCTGACGTGTGGTCAACCACTTTAAAAATGAACAATGAGCTGAAACATGATCATATTTACGTAGGTTGAAAACTAATTGAATGCAGTAATTTAGAAGACGATCAAGTTATTTGAGGAGATCTGCATTTAGGTCATAATAGCAAACGTCGCCATAATCGATGATTGGAAAAGCATTGTTTTCGTGCTCTAAGATTAATGCGAAATAGAGCTCGCAACGTTCCTCGAACCTTCTGACTAATACCTTGAGTATGCTAGTTCAGGGTACTAGGTATCGATGCGCAATCCACATTTCTGATTCCCACTAGATTTGAACACTATTTGTTATTGTTTTTCAGGAAACAACGACGAAAGTGATGACGACGCGGAGACAAGTGATATGGCGCCAGTTGTCATTTCAAGGGCATATAAGAGCCTGATGGAAACTCGGCTCTTGCCACTGACAGGCCCTGTTGCCACCTTGGAGTTCGCCGATGTACCTTGGTCACACACCAGTACCTTTGTCGAAGACACACCAGCCAAGAGATCTCTTTGATTTTGACTGGAGAGATTTCCCAAATTCCTTCAAATTCACCTGAATCTAGGCGAGAAACATTCTCCAAATTAATGTCGGATCCACAGCTTCATGTGCCGATCCTTATTATTATATACGAGATTTTCGTTCAAATATGGGATCGGAAATTTATGGAGCACATTGCCTTAGAGACGAATCTTAGAATAGAGACGACGACGCATACCTTGTAGGTCATGTATGAACGATTACCTATTTAATGCTTTGCCTAGGTATTATGTTACAATACCGGATGCGCAGCCGATGATGCTTGCAAAAGACCTGAACCTGTCCGTGTCGGGGTGCTCTAAATTTATTTAGTTAATTCCGTCCCTGCTCTCGTCTTTTGTACACATTGTTTGTAAGTAATATAAAAAGTTTCATTTGTTGTAATTTTATAGGTAGGGCGGTTAACATTGTTATTGGAGAGAAATAGAAAAAAAGAGAACATATTTACAGCATTGATAGTTAATTATACCGCCTGTAAGGGTAAACACCGTTGTCACTAAAACCATAGGTAGTTGATTTAATTATAAAAATGTTTATCTGAATTTAAAAATTAATAATCAATTTTTCTTTAATAAAAATAAAAAATGTTTAGGTCCGACACCGTCCGTAAATTCATGTATAATGCAAAGGACGTTGACCTGGGGCTCCGTTATAACTACCTACATAAGTTTTAACTCGATTTACGTAACTGCAAAGGACGTTGACCTAACAACAAGTTTTCAACATAAGTTTTAACAAACCACATCATTAGGTACCTCGTATTATCCTCTGGGTTCTCCGCGAAGAAATTCAGTATGCGTTCCTAAAGGTCAACTGGCAGCTATTGGTTCCCACACACACACGCACTTTGAGTAGCCGCCAACATAGTTTCTCGGTTTGGCACAGGTTGTCCAGGGAATAACTTTGTGTACATTCTTCGAGCCTCGTTTATGTTATCACCCGATGCGGCGTAAAGCCGAATCATTTTGGTCCACTGTACTTGTATGTTTGTGTACGACAATCACAATCACTACACAATAACCTAGGTACACACTTGAGTGCGCGGGCGACGCGGGCGCGGGCGCTGCGCTGCGAGCAACCGTAACGTGACGTGCGATCGATAGCGAGGCGACCGACAGACTGAGGGGCCGCAGGGGTGTCGTGTCGGCGGCTCGCTCACCACCGCGCGCGCGGCGGCCTGTTTGGACTAGCGCTCTGTGTGTTCCCGCGCTCCGTTATAGTCGTCGTATTTGGCTTTGCGTGTGCCGTGTAGGGTAAAATAATTTTGAGGAAAAATGGAGATTTTCCTAAAAAAAAAAAATTTTTTTTTTTCGTTGAATTTACGTTCTATAACTGAAACCAAATCACTGGTTTTAAGGATAACGGTGTTTACACTAACAGCCTGTAGATAGTGATAATATTATACATTATATGGTATTTATGATTTTTTATATGTTTATATAATTTATTATATGTATAGTATAGTCTAATATTGTTATTAGTATAGTAAGTATAGATATTTTTGTATGGTATAGTTGTTGTCTTCGGGGTTGGGAGTCCATTTGTTTGGTACGGCACTTTGCGGCACGCTTCGGGCTGATGGCCTCTCAATCTTTGAAATTCTGACGAGTATTATGTAAATTGCTGATAGGTGCTCTGGAGTGGCGCCACTTGCACGTGGAGTTGCCCAGAAGCAAAAAAATATAAATATCAAACAAGCCACGGACGTAATGTTTTTGGATGAAATGTAAGGCAGGAGTGCGGTTTTAGTCAGTAGGAATCTGACACTGCCCAGACTAGCTCCTTTGTGAGGCAGACTGGGCGTCCATGAAGGATTTCCTGCCGGAAAAAAAACATTGGTATTGAAAAATCTATTTATTTTATGCATTGCCGCTGGACCATCAGTTGCTCTATACAATCCCTAGGAATTGTATTGTTACGCCGTGAAAAACGAAAATTATCCTGGCTTTGCTTATAAATATGATAAATACGAGCTCCCAACCGGAATTGAGTCAGTTTTGATGACGACTGCAAGACAAGTGTGAACTATGTTAAGTGCCAAACGATTTTATTTCATGATCTAAGCGATAGAATTGATTTTAGTTGGCATTGTGATTTGGTTATCGTCGATTGGACACATTTGTTATTGTTTGTGGTAAATAATAAAGATCTTTGTCAGTAAAACGGCATTTAATTACCCACGTAAAGTTAGTAATGGACAATAATATTCATAATGTAGATTGCTTGAATATTGGTATTCTAAACATGCCTAAATATTGTATAGAATATCTGAATTATATAGATTGCAGAACTTATGTAAATTAAATAAAGGCACTCGAAAGCTGAAACATCATTGGGCATTTTGTTCGGACATTTGACCCACGGCGTACACACACGAAATATGGCAAGGTATATAGATAGATGTATTTGCAATACAGTAGTATGGGTCGCATTTTTGTGGGCTATAGGAGAATTGAGAAAAAAATTATTTTACTTACTATTACATTTTGCATTTTTGTAATGAATTAATTAAAATCTACTGGCCGATTTCAAAAATACTTTTACCAGTTAAAAGCCAATAATCCTTAAATGGCATTGGATGTTTTCCTATGGAGAAATTCCCACGAGAAAGAAACTATAATGTGCTAGTTTTATCATAAGCAGTTATTATATTTAAGTGACGCGAGTAGATTACGGCCCACTCCCTTTACTAGAGTGGTGGCAGTGGAAACATTAAAAAAGTTGTTGAAGATGATGATGATTTATGGATTATAAAATTAAAATCAAGTTCTAATTTAATAATATTTAGATTCTGCTTGATCGATACCTATCTACTGTATTTCATTTTTACCGACTTCTAAAAAAGAAGGAGGTTATCAATTCGGATGTTTCTATTTTTTTTTATGTGTGTTCGCGCATAACTTCGTCATTTGCCAATCGATTTGAAAAATTCTTTTTTCGTTGGAAAGGGTATACTTCCCGTATGGTCCCATTGTCACCAAGTTGGGATCTGATGATGTAATCTTGGCGAAATCGAGAGAACTTTTCAAATTTTATAGGAAAACGTACAGTTCTTTTAGTATTTTCTATAACAAGTGAAGCATTTACGTTCAATAAGAACTATTCTGCTATCAGATCTGATGATGAAGCCAAGAGACTGGCACCGGCCCTCCATAATAAGAAAATGTAATCCAGCCGTGTTTGGGCTTGTTGGAATTGTAACGGTATGCACTTTTTAGGTTTACCTATCACTGATAATTAAATTTCAATAAGTGCAAGGCACATGACATGAAGGTAGCGAGAATTCATTGGATTTTGTTTGATGAAATGATCAAGATGATGATGAAAAGAACGCCACAATTATGGCGGTAATTCCCCTTACTGAGGTGTAAGTTCGGGAGGAACCTGCATTGGATTCGTGCGGAAGAAACGCCCGGGTGTCACAACTGTGTGGACCGCCCGGAGGACACGGTGGAGCACACAGTAGAAGTGTGCCCCGCTTGAGAGGAGCATAGCCGTGTCCTCGTGGGGTCGATTGGCGGCGGCTATCTCTCGCGCCGGGTCTTGGAGGAGGCTATGGTCTGGATTGCAGAGAGGTGGGAGGCGTTGGCATCCTTATGCAAAGCAATAAAGCTAGCAAAGGAGGAGACTGACCGCATAAAGCAACGGCGCTTACGCCCCAGACATCGCCAGGATTCCGAACAATGAAGGCGCGGGTTTGCGAACGGTGAGTCTGGTAACTGTACGGACCAAGACCAGGGCCTCTTTCTGAAAGAACGGCTTGGGCCCAGTGTGAAAGTCAAAAAAGGAACGGCGTGCGGTGTTTCTTCAGTAAGAGTCTAAGGGCACCTACGCATTATGCGGTTAGCCGGAATGCGGTCAGCCGTGCGGCTGACCGCAATTAAAAATTTGTACGAGGATGTAGTTTTCATTCGCACTACGACGCGGCTGCCGCCCGACCGCTCCGGTCGTTCTGAGCGCTGCGGCCCGACCGGCGGCCAGCCGGACGGTCGCCATACACACTACGCGGATATGCTAGTTTGCGGTTGCCCGCCATTGACGGTAAACGTGTTCACCAACATTCGCGCATTTAACTGATACTTTATTACTATGGATTTCGATACCGAAAAATTTATAATTGTGATACAAAATAGGCCAGCAATCTGGAATACTAAATCCGCAGAATATTCCGATAAAAACTTACGTTCAAAAGCCGATCCAACCGCAAACCACTACGGTTTCTAAACGCACTTCCCGGTTGGAGTTGCGGCTATCCGCCACCCGGCTAACCGCAAGCGCAACCGCTTCCTACGGTTAGCCGGACGGCTGACCGCATTCCGGCTAACCGCATAATGCGTAGGTGCCCTAAGACTCAAGAGCAGGATGATTTTTGCCCACCATAAAATTAAAAACCTATTGCCAACAGTATCCTCAAATTACTAATGTGTTCGGTACTTAACATATTTCTTCTGTTCCTTGCTGTTTCTAAACCGATTTTCGACTCCAGCTTCTGGCATTTCATTAAACAGCCTTTTATTAAATCGAATACGTACGTAATCGAATAGTTCTGATTGTTCCTCTTCAATTTCTTTGACTAGTCGAGTGTGTATTAAAGTCGATGATGGTCATAATCTTCTTGACTTTCATTAGCCATTCGAGTACGAATCAAACTGAGACGACGATTACAACTTTCTTGACTTTCCTTAGTCAACCTACGTGACATATACCTAGGTTCTCTGCTTTAGCAGTCTGTTTTCGCGCTGGTCAGAGTTCTCATTTAAAATGCGTTGAGCATTTCTTTCCCTAATTTCTTTTAAGCGGGTTTCCTTTGTCATTTTCAGTTTGACGCTGTTTTCTTATACGAGAAGCATATTTACTAGGCCTACCCATATTTTATAATATTAACTAAAAATTAACAAATAAAAAAAATACAAAAAAAAACCGACTTCGAAAAACCCTAAAAACACTAAAAAGTAGTAAATAACCTTCTATATTAATAAACTTAAACTAACCTACGATTAACCTATAATAAAATTTAACAATTTTTTGGAGTCGGTGCCAAACTATATACCTACAAAATTTAAATGACTATACACCGTGAAATTTAAATGGTTGTTTTCCCTGAGCGAAATGGTTGTGCCTTAGTAATACAAACGTTTGATAAAAAAAAAACTATTAAAAACAAAAAATGGACCCGTAGAGTGCAAGCTAATTATGACGTATCACTAATTCACTACGTGCGAGAGCTTATTTTGGTTTAAATATTTAATGAATCGGTTTCCTTTGACGGCGTGCTGCTCATACGACTCTAGTAGTACCTACAAATTACGTCTAATGTTACTATTGTTTTCGCTTTTTTGATTTGATGAATATTTTTAATAATTATTTGGAAAAAAAACTTTTTTTTTTTTTTTTTTTTTATTGTATGCTTCAAAAGTATTCCTTATGGCAAGTCATTCTGCCGCAGGAAAACAACCATTTAAATTTCACGGTGTATACCGACAGACTAAGGCCAGAAAAAACAAAACATAAATGTTACAGCTTCTAAATATTAATTCTAAACGGAAAACAACAAAAATATTTTAAAATAGATTTACCTAATATTAAAATAAAAAAAAAAAAACTTGTAAAAATATCGGTATTAACGAAACCATAGCGCGATTTAGTTAAGAGACCTCTATGAACAACGCTATCTAGAGCTGACGATACTACAAATTGTTCTAAAACGGAAAAATATTCAGGAATCACCAATCGCATCATGACTTAGCTTGGCACCGACTCCAAAACATTGTTAAATTTTATTATAGGTTAATCGTAGGTTAGTTTAAGTTTATTAATATAGGAAGGTTATTTACTACTTTTTAGTGTTTTTAGGGTTTTTCGAAGTCAGTTTTTAAAATGAAGAAATATACCTACTTAAAATAAAAACATACGAAGACCTTTGACAACGATTCAGGAAAAGCACAGTGTTTACCTCGGGTTCAAGAGTTATTTAGTCCGTCGTATAACAATGTAGGTACTATTTTTTTTTCAGACATAATCACAAATTTTCAGTTTTCAGATTTATTTCTATATTTTTGCTATAAGGCCTTACTTAGTGCCCAATTTCAGAATCCTAAGCCAACTGGAAGTATTGCGAGTTAGGTACTTATAGTTAACTTATAAGTTTGATTTTTTCACTGCTCGAGTACCTATGTGGTTTGAATTTAAACGCAATATCGCCACGCGTTCTCGAGATAATGGGTCTTGTCAGACAGATGGACACCAAAGAGATTCTATAAGGGTTCCGTTTTTTCCTTTTAAGATACGGAATCCTAAAAACAAAAAAAAATAACGCTACTTTTACGGGGTACCTATACTATATATACTTTTACCACAAAGTTAAAGTTCGACGGTGGTCCTCATCTTGTCACAGTCTCAGTGATAGGTACTGGCAGAAAAGGCTCAATTGTATTTAAAAATAGTACATTTTGATACAAGTGCAGGAAGTTTGTGCAATGACAAATCTGCACGTGTGTCAAACGACGTTTTTCAATACACTTACGACTTGTGAAATAAAGAAAGAAAGAAAAAAAAATTAATCGTATCTCAAACATACAGTAGAAATATAAGAATAGTACATTTTGATACAAGTGCAGGAAGTTTGTCATTGCGACCGAGGCGAAATTCGCACGAGCCGTAGGCGAGTGTGTTATGGAGCCGAGGGCTGCAATGACAAATCTGCACGTGTGTCAAACGACGTTTTTCAATACACTTACGACTTGTGAAATAAAGAAAGAAAGAAAAAAATTTTAATCGTATCTCAAACATACAGTAGAAATATAAGAAATATATAAGTAAAGAATTCAAATCTGCTGTGGTCCGATTCTAATTTCGTGGGGTCGTCCAGCGACTCTGGGGGACGCCTCGCGCCTGATTCGATAAACAAAATAATCATCCGTGACCGTGACGATAAGGAAGGAATAAAAAAGCCCTTGTGATAAACTCAAAATACCTTTTCAATACACTTACTCGAAAACTGCCTCTTATCGCACTCCTATTAGGTTCAATATAGCATGTATATCACCCAAGTGCTTTTTTGAGTTTATCATAACAAGGGCTTTTTTATTCCTTCCTTATCGTCACGGTTAAGGGTGCTTATTTTTTTTACTTAGTTTATCGATTCAGGCGCGAGGCGTCCCCCAGAGTCGCTGGACGACCCCACGAAATTAGAAACTGACCAGAGCAGATTTGAATGCTGTACTTATATATTTCTTATATTTCTACTGTATGTTTGAGATACGATTAATTTCTTTTTTCTTTCTTTCTTTATTTCACAAGTCTTAAGTGTATTGAAAAACGTCGTTTGACACACGTGCAGATTTGTCATTGCAGCCCTCGGCTCCATAACGCACTCGCCTACGGCTCGTGCGAATTTCGCCTCGGTCGCAATGACAAACTTCCTGCACTTGTATCAAAATGTACTATTTCAATACACTTTCTCGAAAACTGCCTCTTGAGCCTTTTCTGCCAGTATCACTGAGACTGACAAGGTGAGGACCACCGTCGAACTTTAACTTTGTGGTAAAAGTATAAATAAAAAAGAAAACAGGTGTTAGTAAAGACACATAAACTAAAAAAAAACTAATTTTCAATTTATAAACATATCTACAATTTCTATATCACTCCCTATACCTACCTACAACAAATCTTTCGACCTACACGTATATCGAAAGATTTGTCGTCTGAAGAAGATGCGGTCTAAAGTGCCCTCCGCAAGACCACAGTCGCACAGGGAGCATCATCTCTCTTATACTTAAATTATTATTACATCCTCTCTTCTACCTAAATTATCTATGCTGTGCCCGACAGGGTCCATAATTGTGACTAGGTATTGTTTATTTCCATATCAACTATGTATACATTATGGTACGCAATAAAGAATTGAGAATTGAGCATCCCTGACATGTATCTTATTCAGGAACACAGGGCTACAATAAAGTCAGAGTCAGTCGACAGAGTGATGAAAGTCCTCTTCAATAAATTAAGGCCTTTATAGAACCAAGGCCTACATTGAATTTTAAGTTGTACGGCTGCATAGTAAATGTCCTTGGTTTCAGAGGTCGTCTTCCATGTTTCAGTCCACAAAGTGAAATAACTTCTAAAATACCTAATTATAGATAACTTCTTAGCAATATCAATGACAAGCTTGACAATTTTCCTCCCTAATACTCACAATAAGATTTTTATTTTTTGTGGGATCGCGTTTCAACACAATTACTGACCTTTTCGTCAATACGTATTTACCTGTTTACATTATAGTAATTGTACCTATCGATCGTTAGAAAGACAAAACAAATATTTTGTTTTAGTGGGATGTTGTGATCTGTGTTGGTGTAGGTTTTCGTACTTGTTGTTCATTAGCTGAGTAGCTGGGTGTCTGCGTAAAGGGCCAATACACTGGTAAAAATTTTGGACAATTTGAAGGTACAAAGAACTGGCCATGAGCGTTTCGGGCTACGCTCTGTGTTCGGTTCCGTAGTTTCATATCCGTCACAAATTTCTCACGATGCAACAGAATCCTTAAAATATGACTTGACCGCGCGGAGAAGTCCATGTATGAATTACTTAGTAACCCAATTTCCCGAGAGACGGAGATGGATAACGCGTGAACTGATTTTAAGTGCGTATATACAAGCATTATTTTATAAATCCTTGTTGACTACGGAACCCTTAAAAAGGTCGTGGATGACTTTATACGAACCAAAAAAACGTTGAAGTTGTATGCAAAATGAGAAACGTCAAATCGGATGATTTAGATTGTCGGAGGTGTATGTAATGTAAGAACATACGAGTGTCGCTCGTTTGTGTTTTCCGCTTCCAGGAACACATCTCGACGCAAGCTGACGACCGAACGATTGTGTAAACTGAATAGTTTCAGCAATCCCACCGGTATTTAGCCGGAATAAAGTTGGATGTTGCATAATTATACCTAAATGCTGAGCTGAATGGTAATGTTTGAATTACCATTGGTACACTCGCATACAAATTTACTAAGGGCGGATTTTCGAATTGAGTAATAATACTCAATTCGAAAATCCGCCCTTAGTAAATTTGTGTGGTGTTTGTGTAATTTGTGTTTTGTGTGTTTTTTGTTTGTGTGTAATTTGTGTGATTTGAGATATTCTTACTGCATAAGCAGTAAGAATATCTCAAATCCTAAGTTAATGACTAGTTTTCAGGTTAATGTAAAGTAAACTAGTCGTATACCTAGACTATTTCTTGTTAATATTGGACATTTCAAGTTCATTCGAAAATCGCTCTGGCTCTTACCAAAAAAAAGTAAAGTAAAATGTGGCTACTGACGAGTTTTTAAAGAAAAGTAATGACTGAGCAGAAGCGTTATAGAAAATTAAAACCATAGAATCTTGGACTACGTATTTTATTGAGCGTCGAGTTTTTGAAGATTAGCAATATTACCTGCTTGTATTTCTCTATAGTTTATTTTTGCAAATTGTCTTTTAATTCGAAAAAAAAGTAGGTAGAGTACACGGGGATAAAGCTGTCTTTTTCTTGGGCGGCTTGAATTCCTTACTCCACTCAGGTTTCTACATAAACTCCTAGGTACGCATTGTTCCGGAGTTATTTAAATCCCTCACTGACGTTCGGGATTAAAATTTTGAAACCTTCGTTTCGTTCGGAATTCAATATACGGCCCTCAACATAAGACACTGCTTTATCCGCTAGTGACATAATCTACTATTACATCGTTTACATCGATTCAGCTGGTGATACTCCCACACCGGTTGTGGTTGTCTACGCACATGACCTTTCTGAATAACATCTTCATTAAGAATGATCGCCTGAGGCGTCATCTCCCAGCGTCTTTACTCACCTCTGCTTTGCTAATAATATCATTTATCAAACTAACTACACATAGTATCCTGTTACACAAACACTTTTATTATGATTTATTTTTACAAATCTTTGGTAATCTCGACTTTCGTCTACTATAATTTACAAGTAATATGAAAAAACTACACTATTTATCTTTCCCATGAAACACTTGGTCTATTGGTAATTGGTAAAACCTGCATAAAAATCCGTTGAGTAGTTTTGAGTTTGTTGATAACAGTTAGACAGACGCTATGAGAGACTTTGTTTTGTACCTAATAAGTGTGTATGAAAAAAACATAAGGACCTAAACAGTTCGGTTTCGTACTTTTTCATGCACCGATTAAGATATTATATTTTATTGTATATTTACAATCATTACGGATAATAGGATAGGTATTTTAAAATACTAACAAGGAATAATACATCTTGCAATGTAATACAACGAGTACGTATACTAGTAACAAATTGACGCCTTGCCGCCGTCGCGAGCAACCCCAAAGAGCGTGAGTTACGTGTTAAGTAGAAGCCTATTTTTATAAAATAAACCGTGATAAAAAGAAGAAGAAAATTAGGGAGGTTTTAGAGACGTGTCTCGCCGAACTTCGAAGTGATTGCTATGCGGCTCCTCCTTCCCGTGCCATTGGCGTTGGGCGGCACAGCTCCGCCAATGAGGCCGCGTTTAGCCCCACTCGCTTCCATTTCATATTACTAAGATTACGTTTTCCTCGATTAAGAAAAAATACCATTTTTCAACAATTATGCCACAAATGCGCGGTAACATTTCCATTACGGACAGTCACGTTGTGCAAATTGTTGACACGTTGAGGGTATTTTAGCGACATTTTTGGCTTTTAAGAGGAGTGTGGTTTCATTTTTAGAGTTGGGTAATTAACCACACATTCAGGTAACGTGTATGGACGCCTACCACGACGGCGGGCGTCGAGCTTTACGTTTATGTGTTCGAAGCGTGAGAGATTCGTATTCACTCGTGGGGTTTTGAGTCAGTCCGCAGCTCGGCACCGGCGCGCGTCACCCGCATCGCGCTCCGCTTGCGTCAAACGTCCGATAGCCGAAAGCGAACCTGCGCCCGCCCGCCCAGAGTGCGCCACAACTGTCATTTCAAAAATAAATCACAGTAATATTCACAATTATTGTTTATAAATAGTTAGTAGTCTATTTGAACAACTGCGAGTGTTTAACAACAAGCGATAAAGTTTATTAAAAGTGATTTTACAAACTATTAAAAACTTTATAGTGTTTAAACAAGGATGTTAATGTTATAAGAAGGCTTTTGGATTTCAAGAAACCTGTGGAGAATTAACTTCACATCGAAATAGAAAAAGTGGGTGAGTACATAATTGAATTAGAATTAAATATTTCGAAATCTGATAAAGAATCAAAATTACTTCTTTAGAAATTGATCTAATTAGCTTAATTTTTATTAATTAAGGTATTTTTAAGGCAGCCATTCAAAAAATAGGTGGGCTACTTATGTTGTTCCAATATTTTAATTGGAATATAATAAATTATTATTTTATGATATTAGAAACAGTCAGTAAAACAAGCCACTGAAAAGGGCACCACTTGCAAATATTTCAAATGCAAATATTAGTTTATAATAAAATACAATCTAATTATGATGTTATGATAGTAATTCGTTCACTTCATCACGAATTCATAATCAAATTTCGATAATTAATTTTGAGCGAAAATAGTTTATAAGGAATTCGGTATTGAATGTTTGCAATGTTTGGATCTGTTGATGTGGGATGTGATTGAAAATACTATTCAATAATAGAATTGGAAATTAATGGGTTCCTCTTACAATAAAGTATTTATTGGTTGTGGTAATTGAAATAAAGAGGGATGAGAGGACATATTATTTCATTAGCTAAATCTAAAGGTAGGACTGGATATAGTTCCATAAGACTACACTATTAAAAAATATATATAGTCTACGTATATACTAAATTTTGGTGGAGATTAACCTAATATGTATAAAAAAAATGGATAGTAAGTCTTTAAATATATAGAGAAAAAATAGAACGATATTTTTAATTGACGGCAAATTACTGAACCGAATCCTTGAAGGTCTGGTCAAAATTTAATGTATAGGTAAATGATCAAGCTATCTACTGTGGTAGATGAATAATTTAAATTATGAATATGATGTAGTGACATTCACATGAAAAACGATAGGTACCTATACAAGGTGTCATTGACATGTTAACGCAAACGAATACTATGGATCCAGTACATGATTCTGGACCCCGCAGTGGTGGAATTTTTCGTCGGTTTTTTTTCAAATTTTTGAAAAAAAAGTTTGGTTTTTTAATTTTTTACCTGTATAAAATCGTTATTCTAACCAATCCCAATGATGTTTTTAGAAAAAAAAAATTACAAAAAAAATTAATAAAAAAAATCATCGAGGCAAATAAAGTCGTTATTCTCATCAAACCCGATGAATTTTTAATTTACAATGTAATGCACTCATTTTATTCGCAAAAAATGTTAAATTGACGTTTTTATACAGATTAATTAAAAAAACGTTAAAAATTCATTAAAAAAATATAAGAAAAACCGACAAAAAATTCCATCACTGGAGGGTCTAGAATCATGTACTGGATCTATGGTATTCGTTTGCGTTAACATGTCAATGACACCCTGTATAATCTGCCGTATCGGTGATAATATTACCTAAACGTACATAATATTACAATAAACGATTTAGTTTTTGGTATATCTTTAGAATATTGTAATTACAGACACAATTAAAAGAAAATAGGTGTGCGAACACCGGTGTCCTCTTGGGTATGATTAAACAGAAAATTTTTGTTGCAAATCTAAATTTGGATTTTTATATGTACCTTTACCATAATAATAAGTTCCATTATACATAAGGTACCATTACCTGAAATTTGATTGCAATGGTCACTTATAATAATTTAAAATGTAAATGATTTGTATTTCATGTCAACATTTTTAAACATTTTGAGAAACGGCATAAAGTGGGATATTAAAGGGCCAGTAGGCCATTTTTATATCCAGTAATGTAACTAACCCTTTAGACGCCCGGTGCGAGCTTCTATAACTACGTCCAAAAAAAAAGTCCAGTACCAGCAAAATGGACTAGATAAAAAGAATGTGCAATTAAGCACTGCTGGTGCTGCCCTAGTTACGGCATAGTTTACCTAAGTAAATAGTTTATATTGATGTTAGTGGGCAAACTTTGGCTTCAACTTAGGCGGTTAGGCCATTACGTGGTCTAGACTGCAATGATAAATGCCGACATGAACTAAACGACATTTTTAACATGACTCAAAAATTGGCTCATTGTTCAATGGCTCTGTCATTAAATTCAAAATGTAGCATATTTCACACAGGGGTTTTAATGCCAATTCCCATATAATCACAGATGAGCCGTTTTTGGGTTAAAAAATAAATAAGTATATTATTATTAAATAAATAAAATTATTGACTATTATCAACATATTAATATTTGTTTGTATTGTATATAAAAACAGCTTTTGTATTTGACTGTTTGGCAGCTTGTCTTTTTTAGGGTTCCGTTGTCAACAAGGAACCCTATAGTTTCGCCAAGTCTGTCTGTCTGTCCGTCCGTGGATAATCTCAGCGGCCGTTAGCACTAGAAAGCTAAATTTGGTATCAATATGTATATCAACCATACAGACAAAGAGCACATACAAAAAGTGGTAAAAAAATAATAATTAGGGTACCTCCCCTACACGTAAAGTGGAAAGTGAATTTCTTTTTCATTACTACCATAACATGCGATATATTGTTGTTTGATAATATAAATATTTTCGGAAATAACCGCTCCGAAAGTAAAAAATGGGCGCACCCACCCCTCTAACTTTAGAACCATAAGTTTAAAAAATATGAAAAAAATCTCAAAAGTAGAACTTTAACTAAACTTTCTAGGAAAATTATTTTCAACTTGATAGGACGAACAATTTGAAAAAATTAAAAAAAAAAACGTTCTTAACTAATTTTCTAATATAACTGTACATGCAAGCATTGTTTTTAACTTTTTTATAAATTTCATTATCCTGAGCGAATCTTCTTTCAAATAAAAATACAAAAAGAAAAAAATTGGTTCACGCAATCCAAAATTACCACCGGGTACAGCGCCATCTCTCGGGAAATTGGGTTACTAATTTTCCATGGGCTACTGGCTTCTGTTACATTGTGAGAAATTTGTGGCGTACGGGAAATTACGGAACCCTACACTGAGCGTGGCCCGGCACGCTCTTGGCTGTTTTTTTTCCTAAGTGGACAAGCGTGGACAAGGCATATCTATATCTGTTTAAACAGTTTGATACATGCTATTTTGTTTTTGAAATTTGATTTCTTTTTCGATTAAATGTAAATAAGTATACTTAATTATAAACTTAGACACACTGGGTTTCTATCACACATCAGCTGCAACAAATCTCCTTGGATCAAAATGCACATTTTATGACGCACAGTCATGTAACCAATCAAATTTATTTCATAATTATTGTAAACATAAGAATGTCGATGCTGTATTGCATACGTTAATGACCTTATTGTTCCGCTGTTTGTCAGTGGCGTAGCTAGTCCCACAGGGGCCCCGTATCAAAAGTCCTTCGGGGGGCCCGTATAAAAAAAAAAAACACATTACAGATGCTTAGCCGCCCTATAAGACGGTTGTGGATAACATGTTAAGAATGTTTGCCTAGGTCGGGGCCCTGTACCACGGGGGCCCAGTATAATTGATACGGCAGATACGGCGATAGCTACGCCCCTGCTGTTTGTACTTAGTTACAATTTATCAAAGGCGTGCGCTTCCAGTCCACCATCTAGGTATTATTCTGATTATGCTGCATTGATTCTTTACAGATTAGATTACTTCCAACTTGCTTATGTAAATAAGTCTATAATATGCTTGCTAGTTCTTAGCTAAAAGATGTTTTATCCAATAGCCCTTTCTAAATGTAGGTACATTGTCTACAGTGGCCCGGAGTACCGATGGGTCAGGCCTCGATGGAGGCTGCGAAGACGACGTCTCGCGGCTGACTCCAGGCCTGCATCCAGAAACAACCTTCGACATGAACGATCTGCCGTCGAACGCCTACACGTTGGACACTCGCAGAATGCAATTATACTCGCACCCACACGTACATCCCACGGTGAGTCAACGCCTTTGTTTCAGGTGCCTACCTCCGGTTGACATAAATCTGACACAAAAGGAACGTCACATCTAGATTTTTCTCGCACTAACCTCTGAAGGGATGACAAAAGTAGGTAGTGGTAGGTAAAATAAAAAGACGTGTTGTTTACCCTTGCACGAGTATGTGGAGTAGTCGCAAGGAGTAACACTTGTGACGTCTATGACGCGATGTCTTGACGTGTATCGTTTGAACTGAAAACATCAAAAGGTCATAGGTTCGTTGCTAATCTGTTTCTTTCACGGAAAACATATGCGCGTAGCGCCAGGAAACACAACACGTTCATTGTGTCAAACTGAACGCCGAAAAGAACTGTTAAAACTAATACGAATCGTATAAACTGAGGCAAAACAAATCAGTCTTTAAACCATAAAAACGTCGACAGCGAAAACAAAAATATAACGTTGAAAAGATGAAATGCGTTGCAAGGCGCAAAAATAAGAATAATTTGAGGGTATAGTACCGGCCGTGGCGTAAGGTTTCCACTCTGAAAGTGGCCATTCGACTCGCCTTCATACCTCTAACAGTTCACACGAGCAAATTCATTTATTTTTTTCTGAGTCATGCTTACTGACCCTACTATTTCTATTACGCATATCGTTATGCTACTGCATAGAAAACATATAAATTAAAGTAGGATACTTACAACTAATTATTCTATTATTTAGTAAAATGTTGGCATAATTTTATTATTATTTTTTTTTATAACCGTTGCTAGCACTAAGAACTATTTTAAAAAAGTCAACCCTCATAGGAATTAATTAAACAGGGTATGAATGTCCTCCTACTCCTATTGAACTAGCGATCCTGCCAAAATTATTCTCGTGCCTAAAAGTGAGGCAGTGGTGTTCAAAGAGCCCGTTTCAATTTTAATTCATAAACAATGACACACTATTCGTGATCATTTGTAAATAAATCACGTTTTCTCGCGTAATTAATTTAATAATATAATTACTTTCATAATAGCCAGTGGTGATCATGACGTTTAGCCGCCCGGCTCCGCACTATCGCAACACTGAACTCGTGTTATCAAAGATGTCTTCGTCACCACCCGTTACATCACCGACCTTGTTTGTTTGACTTTTTCTTGCCATATTATCAGTTTTAAAAGTTACTGATTTTTCTAGTATATAATTATGAACCAACAAGATAAGCGCGGTTCTAACTAGGCCTGGGTTAAGGTTAGTACTGAGAAATGTTGCTTTATATTGGTATTTTTAGACCCTATATGTACATGTCTTTAAAATTTGTAGTTTTTCTTCGATTTCGAGATTATACTTAAGTGGGTTTGCACGAAACAATTACGTTATGATTATAATTACAAAATATTGATCAGACCCAAAGATAGACGTTCGAAATGTACGTTATAGAGGCACAATTTTATGAAAATTAAAGCAATTACGACCGAAGCAGAGTTTTATCAAATGTCCCTGACATAAGTTCATCGCGAACCGAACAACAGATTGTCAATAAGATTCAGTAGGTACCTATCATAACTGTAGCTTAGTACTTACTTGTAAAAATATACCTATAGCTAGAATTTTATTAGATCTAATAAAATTCTAGCTACATACTAGGTATATGAAGTTAGAAATGTTATTGTTTAAATGGCCTATTGTTATATTATACTTAACTATTATAATATATTAACACTGATCGTAATCAAATCAACACGCGGCAGTCCTAGTAAAATGCATTTATTATTGATTGACTTTTCGGTATCATATTCCTTTCCAAATTAATGAGTGTTTCTCAATAATTTTGTGCTAGTATTTACTGTTGATACCTACTTAATAAAAATTATAAATAGGTACGAATAATTTTTAATAGACATGACAATTATTTACAAAGCAGTGTGGACATACCACGGCGAAGTTCTTGCAGAAGTTATTAAAAGAAAAACAGCAAAATTATTTGGTTTATCGAGTATCAAGGGTTAACAATCACATACATAGATATCATCGAACTCAGACCTTACATATTGTCGGTAGTTATTTGTATTACTTAATAATAAAAAAAAATAAGGGTGGGTACGTACCTTATCCCCATTTTTGAAGGTTGTACGATGATTTTTATATCGATTTTCGAATGATTGACCTGCAGCTACTATAACCAAGGTAGGAATTCACGCACTCTTATTAGAACATAGTTTAATAACAATTGAATCCACCCAACAATACAAAGATCACAATGCGCTATAAGGTTTATTAGACTAAAACTTAACTCAAGTGGGAGCTAAGTAAATTAAACCGTTTACGTGAATTGTGTATTTTAGCGGTACTAACCGCTAAAATACACAATTCACGTAAACTTAAAGTTAAAAAATCGTTCAAAATCAATTTATTACTTGGGTAGAATAATGGCCGAGGCTCAAACACGAATTGCTATTTGATGACCTAAACTGAACTGTTAAAAGGATGGAGTTGTATAGGATGTATAAACTCATCCCACTTTCTCGCTCACAAGACTGACATTTTAACTCGTCATGGTAAGGGCCCTGGGTTTTATTTAGAACGCGCAAGCCCCAAAGCGACATATAGAAAATCACAAAACATTTAGTTTCAAACATCCTGCGTTCTTTGGTCAATCACCTGCACCTTATGTACAGTTTAATAACTGTGTATTTTTTAAATTTTACATCTTAATTAAACCGGGTACCCTATTTATTTATGAAACACTTTATGCATACAAAATACAGAGGCGCAGTTCATAGCTTATTTATTTTCTACCAGTCAACCTTAGGGCAATGAAGACACAAACAGAGGTAGGTGCAATAAAAGAGAAACGAAAAGTGATCACAAGAAAACATTATACTAATCATTACATAGAATAAAACAAAGTTTGCTTTCCCTATGTATGCTTAGATCTTTAAAAGTATGCAACGGATTTTGATGCGGTTTTTTTTAAATAGATAGAGTGATTCAAGAGAAAGGTTTATATGTATAATGCATGTATTTAATATCACCGTGCGAAGCTGGGGCGGGTCGCGAGTAAACTATAAATATAAAACAATTATAGGTATATTATATACAAAAATTAATAATCTATATAATGTATATTTACACAAATAAAGTTAAAGAAATGGTTCGAATCGACAATTGGAATAGTACATTTTGATACAAGTGCAGGAAGTTTGTCATTGCGACCGAGGCGAAATTCGCACGAGCCGTAGGCGAGTGTGTTATGGAGCCGAGGGCTGCAATGACAAATCTGCACGTGTGTCAAACGACGTTTTTCAATACACTTACGACTTGTGAAATAAAGAAAGAAAGAAAAAAATTTTAATCGAATCTCAAACATACAGTAGAAATATAAGAAATATATAAGTATAGAATTCAAATCTGCTCTGGTCAGTTTCTAATTTCGTGGGGTCGACTCTGGGGGACGCCTCGCGTCTGATTCGATAAACTATGTAAAACAAAATAAACACCCGTGACCGTGACGATAAGGAAGGAATAAAAAAGCTGTAATAAATTCAAAAAAGCACTTGGGTGATATACATGCTATATTGAACCTAATAGGGGTGCGATAAGAGGCAGTTTTCGAGTAAGTGTATTGAAAAAACTTTAACGCTGTTATGAAACTACAGCCAACTTCTTACGAATAAACTTAGGAAGTTTGGTTTTTAATGCCATCCGAAGCTCTTGGATCGTAATCCACAAAGAAATAGCTTGAACGAAGAAAGAACAGTGAAGAAAGTTCGTACGATGAGTAGGACATTTAAGAAGGCGGTTATGAGATGATCGTAGATTTCTACTGGGGGTTAGATATGTGGGTTATTTTAGAAGTATGACCATTTCGTCATAAGTTCATAACTTACACGAGAGCTAATCGACCCAAAAGAGTGTTACTCCATGAAGGAACATATCAAAGCTTGTTGCAGGTACTGATATATCATAAGAATAAAATTGAGTATATTAATGTATTCTTTATAATTTTTTAAAAGACTTAAAATAATCCTAAAGCATTTGCATATAAAATTACTTTATGAAATGGAACTGATGAAGACAAATACAGATATCCAACGGAACTTAACAATCGCACTGAATTGATTTAAAGACATTTGTAGGTCTAGCTAAGTCACAAAAGCGAATATACTGATGAAAATGGTACTATTGAATTCATCTGATAACGAAGTCGCGAGGTAGCCTCGGGAACTCCGTAGTTATACAATGCAATCTAATGCATTGTGATTATGGTTGTAATAGTCTATAGGTACTTGCACCCCAATTGAATTTAACCTTTTAGTATCGCAATTAATAAAAACTGAAAAATAAATAAAAAAATTACAAAAAAAGATGTAACTGTATTCAATACAAAAAAAAACATTGAAAAGTAATTAACTAAAATAAAAACCAGACAAAACCAACCAGAAAACCACTTTCTGCAACTAAAATAATTTGTATCTTTTGTAGTCAACTTTAATGTTCTTGTATTTCAAAATGGTAGTAGTGGAGATCACATTAAGAATTTCAAAATTTATTTAAATTTCGATTTAAACAACTCAACAAACAACGAAGATAACAAATACCTACATTAAAAAACAAGATTAAAAAAAATATCCTCGATGCACTTGACAGATATTGACGTAGTTAGGTTTATGAATGTTTGAAACATATATCATGAGTTGTGAAGTGCACATAAAGTCCGCGAGCAGTACTGCAGCGTGATGACGTCGACTCAGCTGCTTCGGCACGCGGCGACTCGAATGACTCCGCTGTAATTCGACCAGACCCTGTGACAAATGTGAAAAGTATTACGTTTTTAAAGTGCGCCCGAGCGCTCTTGCTACCGTCCAAAGTTCTCTCAATACGTTTCATTCGATAAGTACATGCAGCAGTATTGTTATTCCTCAATTGAATTTCTTGTTTGTAAGTCTGGCTTGCTTGCGAATATTGTTATCGTTCAGTGATTTCTTTTTTTGTGTACTGTATCGCGAATTAAGGTTTAACATTTTCCTAATTTATTTAAGTGAGAATGGGTCAATGACAAAAATCTTAGTAGAGTTTCAGATAGAATCTTTAAAAAAAGTCTTAAAATTAACGTGAAAAAACCCGAATTCATAAATGAACGTGTAGCGCCCACTCCTAACAAGATAGAAGACTCTACATTGCATTATTGTGGAAGTTCACGTTTACCTGTGAACCGTTATGGGACCATCTGGGTACAGTTAGGTAGGTCTAACTTTAAAAAAGAAGTCAATCATCGAATTCAATTCTGGTTGGACAGTATTCGAGAAACTGCATTTTCTCATCAGATATACTGCAGTATCTAGACGAAAATTTGGATTTCTCCTCCGAACAATATGAGCAAAGTATCTCAGGAATCGTTAGTAGTACCTAGTCATGACGAGAGTAGTCTTGGTGTTCCACTGGTCGGGATTGAACTGAGTTTGCGCAACATCTACTCCACGAGTAATACCCATGGATTTAGAGTAATTAATGTATTACGCATGACGAGATGTGCAAATAAAGAGCCTTGGTCGGGAAATGAATCGCTTTAACAACTAGTTACATCTGCAGTGCTAGATCTCAGCCAGTTCAATCTTTACTGATCTCTGTGCGAATTAGATTCGAAGTTTTTTTTTATTCTTTATTTATATTGTACCTTATAATGGTTTCAAGCTGTAAAGCGTAATCGACGAGGTCCACCTGCAAGGCCGAAGTCCACTTCGGCCTTGCAGCTGGGCCTCTACGTTTGCTGACAACTCCTTGACGCCAGCAAACGTAGAGGGCCGATATACGACATTAAGGATCCAATATCTCAAAAAGAAAGAAACAGAATTTTCTAAATACCGTGGTAAAGTTTAAATAATAAAGATGTCAAGTAATGTTGCAACTGACCCCAATGAAAATAAAGCATAATAGTAAATAAATGATGCCAATGTTATAATGGTGACGAAATTGAAGATCGGCCGTCAAGGCGTCAACCGCTTAGCCGGCATTATTATGAATTGTGCTAACACAACGGAAACTACTGTTCCTTGGGAACGTGTGGCCAACGTCTACACTCTGTAACTACACGCTGTAATCAGTTGATGTAATGTAATACTCGTAGTTTGCTCGCTACAAAATGTAACATGCCATTAACTAGAAACCGATATAATTTTTACACGGCAATGAATACTCTATAACCATTCACGTACTGTCATAAGTGAAATGTTGGTTTTAAACATTGATATATTGGAATTTTACATAAATTACACATATACTTATTGTATTATTTTTTTATTCAATTTGTTTTTTTTTGTAAGAGTGATTGTAGTATGTAGCTGACATCACACACAAAAACAGTAGCTTTTTGTAAAGTTAGGCAGTCGCAATGCTATGCCAAATTTAAACAAATCTACGGTTTCTATTGTGTGCAGTTAAATTAACAACTTACATAGAAAAAGGCATATAGCTTATTGATGTGTCACTGGATAATCGTAAACTCAGTAAAACTGTAGATACGTAATAAATTATGTAACGCATGGAATTCTAAATATTTTTGTGAATAGGTAGGTACAATAAACTCCAACAAAATGTGATAATTAAAATTGAATCTAAATGTATTTTACCGAGAAAAAAATATTTAGACGAAGTTTATTATTATAAAGTGACGGATACAGTAACTAACAAACTTATAGGGCAAGGTCATGCTCATGGCACACTCATACCTACTTGGTGTAATCAGATTTTTTAAATCGTGATTGTGTGTGTCAGTACAATACTGCTGATTTACTGTAGCTGTAGGTACTATGAAAAATGATACCCCAACAATGTAGTCCATTCCATTGCAAAGTAGGAGTACAAGTGTTTGCACAAGGTACCTTAGTACCTACCTTGGAGTAGTTCATATGGATTTTAGTTAATCATGGAGCTTGTATCTATGTTTGCTTTTTAACGTTTCGAATACCGTACCGTAATTACAGACACAATTAAAAGACAAAAGTTTAATGTACTAAATTTCATTGATACATCTTATGCCTTTCCAATAACAGTGATAGAAAAAACCAACAGTTTTACCATGAGCACTAAAGTCATACAATGTACGATCTCAACTGAACTATGGGATGAAACTATATAGGGCTTGTGGATCGCCCGGAGGACACGGTGGAGCACACGGCTGAGGTGTGCCCCGCTTGGGTAGAGTATCGTCGTGTCCTAGTGGGGGCGATCGCCGGCGGCGGTCTCTCACGCCGAGGATTGGTACAGGCCATGATCCGAAGTAAGGAAGAGTGGCAAAGCATTAATGCTAGCAATCTTCCTTTGCTAGTATTACTGCTTCGTAACACGCGTGAGGCAATGGCCCTCATGCCCCAGTCGCCGCAGGAATTCCAATTCCGATTTCAAGCCACCGTAAGCGCGGGCTTACGGACGACGAGCAAAGAGTAGCGCGCTATCTGACCGTCCAGACCGAGCCCAAGTCGTCGACGGCACATGGTACTGTACCACGGGCGCTTCAAGGAGTCATCTGCAAACCGTATGGGCCTAGCGGGGTCGGTCTACGAAGGGTCTCCTTCTGAAAGGAAGGTTCAGCTCTGGTATGAAAGGCAACGAGGGAATGAAGTAGGCTTTTTCGTCAGTTATAATTTGATACTATCTCTTGCTCCGCCCAATTGTGGGAGATGTCATTGGATGATTTCCCCATCATAAAAAAGTCCCTTGATGTTGCGACTGCAATAATACATTGTTATACGAGGGACTAAATAACTCTTGAACCCGAGGAAAACACTGTGCTTTTCATTACGAATACGAGGAAAATAAAAATAATAAAAACCTGAGTCGTCGTCAAAGGTCTTCGTATGTTTTTAGGTCGGTATATTTCTTTTGATTTAGGTGTTAAACGCTTTTCTCCTCTTAAGAATCTTGCGTTAAATTTATTACTGAAGCTGATGAACTTATCGTGTTAATACAAATTTCTTATAAAAGAGATTTAGCAAAATGTAAACAAAACTCTACACCTCGAAAAAAAAAATCAAGAAAGACCAAATCGGCAACAAATTATAGAAAGACTACCATTTACCCGCCATTTTTATTTCAGTGTATTGAAAAACGTCGTTTTAAACACGTACGAATTTGTCACTGCAACCCTTGGCTCCATAACACACTCGCCTACGGCTCGTGCAAATTTTGCCTCGGTCGCAATGATAAATGATAAATGATATTTATTTTTGTAAATAGGTTTTTCACAACACTTTTACACGTCATTTTTGTTTTTTTTTTGTCAGTTAAACTAGATGAGTCCGGTGTTTCCTAGCTGACTACCCTGAGAAGAAACATCGAAACAAACTCAGGGGTCAAAGTCTCTTTTAAAGTCCATACAGTAATAGTAAAATCTTATGAGAACAATGCAGATTAGTGTCTGAGATGGTCTTTTGAGGAAAGAACCATACAGATTTGAGTGGACCTGTCCAGTCAGTGCAAGCATTTGTCAGTATTCGTATAGCTCAACTTAGGAAAACTAAGGAGCTCAACGATTTGACGATCAATGCCAAGTTTTTTTATTTTTTTGTTTGTGGGAGGTAGTCTCTGGAACTACTGGTCCGATTGGAGAAATTTTAGAAACAATAGAAAGCTGCTTTATTCCTGAGTGACATTGGCTATATTTTATGTACGCGGGCGCAGCCGCTGACAAAAGCTAGTATTTAACAAAGTAAATATTTTGGTCAAATATAAATTAAAAAAAATAATTAATAAATACATATTGTAAAATAAAAACAAATATGAAGGTCAAATTGTAAACAATATAAGTAAAAAAGCACAATTGAAATATAAAAAATCAGAAGAGAACAATTGTAGAACATACTGGAGCAGGTCAATCCCAAGCCTTTTTGTCCTCAAGATAGTCTTTTAGAGTGTAAAAAGCCTTTAGCAAAAGTTTCCGTTTTACAAATGATTTGAATTTATTAAGGCTTAGTTCCTGAATATGATTAGGAAGCTTATTATAATAATGTATGACATTGACATTTGAATGATTCCCCTATTTTTTTGAGCCTGGTAGCAGGCGCCACAAATTTATGTTTATTCCTAGTATTAAAATCATGAATATCACTATATTTCTTAAACGTGTTTTTATTTTTATGGGCATACAAGATATTTTCGTAAATATACTGAGAAGGTACAGTCATTATATTGATCTCTTTAAATTTATCTTTAAGAGAGTGTCTGGGACTTAATTTATAAATAAAACGAATAGCTCTTTTCTGCAGAACGAAAATTATCTGAATATCAGCGGCATTTCCCCACAATAAAATACCGTACGACATGAGACTATGAAAATAACTAAAGTAAACTAAACGTGCTGTCTCTAAGTCAGTTAAGTTTCGTATTTTTCTTACAGCGTAAAACTTATCTGACCAATACCGCATTATTATTATTTTTTATTTCATATAAGTAAACCACCCAAGTCGGAACAGATTGGTATGGGCGTTCCGGCGAGAGCTATGGGCACAGGACTAGAGAGACCGCCAAAATCACAGAACAGGTACTCTGTTTTAGTTCTGCTCAATTTTAGGCCAACACTTTCCAGTCTTTGCCACCATACCTCCAATCTGCTCTGGACCTCTGAGGCACTCTCAGCAACCAGCACAATGTCATCGGCAAACAGCATACACCAGGGAGCCTCTTCCTGAATGTCCGACATCAGAGCGTCCATTATTATCAGGAAGAGGTAAGGGCTAAGAGCCGACCCTTGGTGTAAACCGACAGCCACATTGAAATTGTTAGTGGTGCCCGCTGCAGACCGGACTTGTGTACTGCAGCGACTATACATCGCTCGGATCAACTGGACATACTTCCCAGGCACACCTTTCTCCTTAAGGGCCCACCACAGAACCTCCCGAGGTACCCGGTCGTATGCCTTTTCAAGGTCAACGAATACCATGTGCAAGTTTTTATGTGCACCTCTGTATTTTTCGCACAACTGGCGTATGGCAAATATGGCATCCGTTGTACCACGACCAGGCATAAAACCGAATTGGTTCTGTGAAATTTCACTCTCTTCTCTCAGCCGCCATTCAATAACTTTCTCCCATACTTTCATGGTATGCGACATTAGCTTTATTCCTCTATAATTGTTGCACTCAAGCACATCACCTTTGTTTTTAAAGATGGGCACCAAGGAACTGTTGCACCATTCATCAGGTATGGCTTCTTCCTGCAACAGCTTATTGAAGAACAAAGCTAACCACACCCATCCATCCACTCTCAATAACTTCCACACCTCAACTGGTATTCCATCCGGGCCAATAGCTTTGCCATTTTTCATTCCATTTACTGCTTCCCTGACTTCCTCCATACTAACCATTCTCACTAACCTACCCACCCTCAGTACCTTGGGGCGCTTATCCAAGGGAATGGTGAGATAGACCGAGACGTGGCACATCGGATCAACTCAGGATGGATGAAATGGCGACAGGTCACTGGAACAACTTGCGACCCACGGATGCCCCTCAAGATGAAGGGTAAAATCTACAAGTCCGTGATAAGGCCTGTCCTACTGTATGGGTCAGAATGTTGGGCTATGAAAAAGACGGATGAAAAGAGATTGCATGTAGCAGAGATGAGAATGTTGAGATGGATGTGTGGTGTGACGAGAATGGATAAAGTGAGAAATGAATATATTAGAGGAAGTTTGAAAGTGGCGCCAGTGACTGAAAAGTTGAGAGGTAACCGTTTGTCTTGGTATGGCCATGTAAAAAGGCGGGATGAAACGCATGTTACAAAAAAAGCCATGAGTATAAATGTGGATGGATGGAGAGGGAGAGGGAGACCAAAGAAAATATGGATGGATTGTGTGAGAAGTGATATGAAAGAAAGAGGAGTTAGTGATAGCATGACGGGTGACAGGACAGAGTGGAAGAAAAAGACATATTGCGCCGACCCCAAATAAAACGGGACAAGGGCAGGAAGATGATGAGATGATGATTTCATATAAGTAAACAAGTGCTTGACTGCAATCCCGCCTGATGGCAACTAGTGATGTAATCGTTGATGGTCAGGGGCACTATTTTATTAAGAGCCTATTCACTCTAGCCTTGAAGACACCCAAATTGTAATCAGATGGGAAGACTTCAGTAGGCAAACATATACTGCGAATATAGATTACGATTCGAAGACATGTGATTTTCACTAACCAGCACTGAGGCTGCATGGAGGATTAAGGCCCATTCTGTCTCCTAGAAAGGAGGCCTGAGTCCCAATAGTGGGCATAATGTAGGGTGAAAGCTATGATATGGTTTACAGGTAAAATAATGAAGTAAGTAGTAAGAATAGTAAAAGTCGAGAATTTTTTAATTTTGCATAATGCTTAAAATGCATAGATATATTGTATTATCCAGTAACTGGTTTGTGAGGTGTGATAGGCAGTTGCTCCATGAAAAATTATCCAGCCATATCCAGCTAGGCTGGAAGCCTACCCTAAGCTGGTTGAAAGAACCGCTTATCAGCGAATCGTTCCTTAGTGATAGGTTTTGTCAGCTAAAATTTTGTGAATCAAAAGTGAATCGTTCAACGATGAAACTAATGTCGGAGAAATGTTTTAGTAATAAGATCATTGCCCGTTATATTAGAATTTGATGAAATACAATTTATCGAGTGATATCGATATATTTTTGTTTAATTTATTGAACACCGTCATTAGAGACACAATAGAAAGACAATAGGCGTGCGAACGCCGGCTTGGTTCTTGAGATTATTTTTACTGGTATTCAGGAATGGTTTTAGTTATGTTAAACTATGGAGAAAAATGCATCAGTCAGAATCAAACACATACAGAATAAGGTTACGTAGATGAACAATTATTAACATTATTGCGCTGAATGGGTGTTCGTTGTTAAAAAGTAAAAGTCAGTTAAGATGTAAAATAATAATCTAAAGACGGCGTGTACAGGTCACATTGTGTTAAGAAAATGCGGAGCTAGCCGAAGTAAGCGGCACCTGCACGTGCATTCTGTTGCATGTTCAGTGTTTGTACATTTGTTCAGTGATCGTGGGTGGCCCTGTACTACGTTTTTTATATACGTATATTTTACTCGAGCGTCAACTTTCATTGGAAACTTACCTCCAACCGAGATTCAATCTTAAATAAGGGATGTAAAGAACTAAATGAGATGATAAAGCTAAAAAGTAGCTTATCGGAAATATTGCTAAGCCATACAGCTAATTCGGTCGAGTACAACATACAATGGGCCTATTTCACGAGCCAATTAACTTTGTCGCATTTTTATTGTTTTTGTTTTTCTGGTATCGTATGTCTTTTACAGATAGATTATGGAACTAACTTCGAACAACCTAAAAAATATATTCCGTCCTGAAGTAATAACATAGTGTCTCCTGTTAGCTGTAACCTAGAGTATTTAAGTCAAGAGTCAATAGGTTTAGCGTCTAGGCAAGTGTTCAGATTTTTTTCTATACTTGTGATATGCGAATTTCCTCCACGCATTATATGGTTATGGACCGACACAGACGGACAACAAAGTGATCTTATAAGGGTTCCGTTTTTCCTGTAAACAGCCCTGTGCTAGATTCCACCAGGGGCTTTGCCCGCGCAAAGGACGGTTTACTCCCTTAGGGGCGGAGTTTAATAAAATCAGTTCTTCGGCGGGCGTCTCCATCCTATAAGGAACGTACCTGCCAAATTTTAAGTTTGTAGGTGTTATATTTTCGTGTTTAATCAGTGTGTCGTATTTCGCTTTTATCTTCGTATATATAAAAATGAACAGCTGTTCGTTAGTCTCGCTAAAACTCGACAACGACTGGACCGATTTGGCCAATTTTGGTCTTGAAATATTTGTGATAGTCCAGGTTTGAACAGTTTTACGGAATAAAAATTATGCGGTACGAAGTTTTTAGGAACATCTAGTATATTACATCGATTGCATGGATAATATTATAGAAGGTTTTTTTTTTTAAAACACCTGCTCGATAAAGCAAGTTATTCTGTCCTTAGATAGGTAATGGAGCATGGTCGATCCCTACGAAATTATTGAGATTTAAATTTGGAACGTTTTTTGACGTTCCAAATTTAAATCTCAATAATTTGAAGACGTAGAACTAAAATGTACGTACATCCAAGGATGTTGTAGGCATAATGTAAAATCTTTGCATACATCAAATAAGTATATATTCTAAAATCAAACTGGCCATCAACAAAAAAAAAGAATGTGTTTAGGTACTGATGAGTCTCTAAAAAGTAATGATAGAGCGGGACGTTATAGAAAATTAAAAAATAGGGAGAATCTTATAGTAGTCAATAGGTATCTAGTTTTAGAAAAAAAAACTTTTTACAAAAAAAAAACCGCCTTCAAAAAAAGCCAAACGATAAAAGTTCCTACACTAAAAAGTTGAAAATAAAAATTTGAATTGCTGCGTTCCTACATTTCTTTTGAAAAAGTTACCAATGTCATATAAGTAGGAATACATATTATAGGTATATTGTTACAGTGTAATCGTTTTGATCTCGTGGAGAGATGATATGATGCATGAAATACTTATGATTCATCTCATGGGTACATCTCATAACAGCTCTCATCATCATCATCATTTAAGCCAGAAAATGTCCACTGCTGGACATAGGTCTCCCCCAAGCGTCGCCACAACGACCGATTCTGTGAGACTCGCATCCATCGCGTTCCCGTGATTCTCACCAGGTCGTCGGTCCACCTTTTGGGAGGTCTTCCAAAGCTGCGTCTTTTGGTGCGCGGTCGCCACTCTAGAACCTTTCGGCCCCATCGGCCATCTGTTCTAAGAGCAATGTGCCCTGCCCACTGCCACTTAAGTTTGGCAATTCTTCGGGCTATGTCGGTGACCCTGGTTCTCCTGCGCATATCTTCATTTCTGATTCGAACACGCAAGGAAACTCCGAGCATAGCCCTTTCCATTGCCCTTGACAGCATTGCCCATGACAGCTCTAATAAGCTCAAACAATGCTAGGATACATTATTTTATTTTGAAGTTCCCATGCCGACCTTCCACCTTCCAGCTTCATCATCACATCAGTTCAATAGTACCTTACAGCCAAAGTGCATCTTATGACAATTCTAACAAGCCCAAACACGGCTAGGATATATTAATTAGTTACGTAGTTCCAGTGCCTACCTTCCAGCTCCATCATCATCATCAGATCAGTTCGATGATAACATTTTCAACATAATTATTTAAGATCATTGGTTTATAGTGCATTTTCATAGTTGCTTAACTACCTTGATTGTGATATCTATGCGAGTGTCAAGTTTCGTTAGCCATTTCTGATCTTCTTCACCAGTTCCACCTCATCAAATGTTACTTTTTGACTGTAAATGCTTGAGTTCTCGATGAAAATATAAAAAGAACTATATGGTTGCCTATAATATTTGAGGAGTTCCCTCGATTTCTCATGGATCCCATCATCAAAACTCGATTTTGAAAAAAATGGGACCAATCTGGAAGCATATCCTTTCAAGTACAAAAAAAAATTTTACAAATCCATCCATAAACAACGGAGTTCTGAGGTAACAAACTTAAAAAAAAAAATACAATCGAATTGAGAACCTCCTCCTTTTTTTTTGAAGTCGGTTAATAATACAATCGAATTGAGAACCTCCTCCTTTTTTTGAAGTCGGTTAAAAATTAGCTTGTAAATATTACTTATATTTGAAGTTTGAGTTCCTTACGTATGAAATTGGTATTTTGTAAGGGAGTAACCTAAAGTTTTTCTTTTCTTAATATAATGTATTTATTTAATCAAAGTATAGAATATTGCTATTTATTATGCTTTTTGCCATCTCATAGGTAGTTCATTGATCCATTTACTAAAAAAAAAAAAAACATTCAGACGGGAATCAATAAAATCTTTGAAGGTGCTTTGGATTGCCCCATCGGAGTTGATTTTTTCCCTTGCAAGAAGTTATCCAAATTTTGAAAAAAATGGTAATCTGTTGGACCGAGATCCGCGAAGTATGGTGGACGTCTTAAGCATTGTAATTGAAGCTCTTCTAATTCGGTAACTGTCTGTTGTGTAGTGTGTGGTCTAGCGTTGTCATGAAGCAGCAGTGGCTTACGGCGACTGGCCAGCCTCGGTCGTTTAGCAGCTAACTTTTCCATCAAGATTTGCAATTGCTGACAATGCACATCTGCAGTAATCCTCTGGCCAGATTTATAAAAGCTGAATTGAATAACACCGGCACTAGTCCACCAAACGCTCACAAGTAACTTTTTTGAGTAAATTTTGCTTGGGGCGGTATTTGACTGGTTCGCTAGGGTTCATTCAGACATTGTGATGTGCGTTTTTGATTATCGTACAAGATTTATTTTTCATCACAGGTAATAATTCGTTTTATGCCGGTTGACTTATGTAACGCAGCAGTCTATACGCATTTGTCGATTTGGTCCACTCAATTCATGAGGAAGGCATTATCAAGCTTTTTCACCTTTAATTTTTTTTTTTTAATTGCAATAAACTAATGCTTGACTGCGATCCCACTTCATGGTAAGCAGTGATGCAATCGTTGATGGTAAGGCGCACTAGTTTATTAAGAGCCTATTCACTCTAGCCTTGAAGACACCTAAGTGCAAGTGGGTTAAAACAGTTTTGTCACTAACACCACAGCCTGCAGCTAACTCGGACGTGGTTTGCGTTGGATCCACCTTCATAATAGCCTTCAATTCTTCATTATTAACCTTGGACTCGGGCCGCCCTCGGGCCGCCCTCGGGGCTTGTTTTTTTTTTTAATTGCAATAAACTAGTGCTTGACTGCGATCCCACCTGAAAAAAAAACAAATAGTAACGCGTTAGATTTTCATAGGGTATACGTGCTTTGCCTTTCTGATAACCGATAGATATTAATCTGATGATTAACTAATGGGCAATTAAAGCAATAAAAAAAATTGTGACTCGCTCATTTACATATGCCACGCCCAAATTGTCAGATTATTGAAATATACACTCTTCTGTATGTACTCAACTTACCTTGTGTTAATCTGCCGCTGAATTTTCTAAGGATCGAAAAAAAAAGAACGACCCAATATTAAGGGTTCATATTTTGTGAGGCGCTCGAGTATCGCACCAACATAGGAATAAACGCAAAACATAAGGTAGTAAAACTGATATTAAGTGACGTCGCAAAAAAAATACATTCTCAATTTGGAAAAATCTTTGAGACTCGATTAGGGAATTGTACTTTACATAGGTTAGTTTGTACGGAACTCTCTATGTGCAATTCCGATTCGCACTTGCCCAGTTATTTTTTCAAAGTTGCCATACTTACCTACATTTTAGTTTTAAATTAGTATTTTTTAACAAATAACACCGCCATTGTACCCATAGATTTAAGTTTTGTATAAGTCCTGTTACTTTTTGGTGTACAATAAAGCTTAATCTACCTACCTATCTAACACTAAAAATTAAGTTATTTTATTCCTGTGCCATTTTTAAATTTTTCATAAATTAATTTATTACCTTAAAAATATTCGTTTATTTTAGAAAAAAAAAAATATAATCGACCGTGACGTAATAAGAAAAGAATCTGATCTCATTAGCTCACAGATTGGCACAACCATTTGGTCGGAGTGAAAGTACCGAAAAAAACCCTTCTAGTGAAAAATTAAAGGAGATTTAATATATGATCAAAGTCAATTTTCATTTTACATTGAAAAATCATTTGAAGCAAATTAGAAAAAAATAGATGGTACTTAATACTTCCATGGATTTATTGTCTATTCCACGGAAGTATGAAGTACTTAATTGGTATCAATAGCTCGAAGAATCGTCCACGTCTCACACAAGTTTAGTAAAGAAATTTTTAAATATTATCTTCATAAATTTAAAAATTCGAAATACTGCCTATGGCGGGAGGTGCAGGGTGAGTGGAGAGACGCAAAACGACGGTTGAGTGCGTTCTATGTGAATGCGGTATTTGAATTATCAGCAAATTTCTTATTTTGATCCGATTCGCCCTGTGATCCGATTCGCCTCGGTCTACCCTATAGTAATTCCTGCAAGTCGAAAAGCTGCAAATTACCTGTTCTTGAGAGATAGCGATTTTTTTTTGGATTGAAATTCAGGATAGTATTGCAAATATCTCGCACAGGTATCTATTTAGGTTCACCATTTTTTTTTGTGTAAGTCAAGGCGGTATATTTAGAAATTTTTAAAAGGGCAAGTATTGTTGTGTTGCCGCGTATTGCAACTAGATTTGAGAGAAGGATTTGCCGTGATAGTTTGTGCGACCATACTTCATCAGTAGTATACTTGTAGTATATTTATGAATAAAATTTCGAATAAATTGAAAAAAATAATATATAAACGTGCTTTGTAGACTGCTACACAACATGTTTTATGACCATACTAGCATTTGTCAGCGGCTTCGCCCGCGTACATAAAATATAGCCAATGTCACTCAGGAGTAAAACAGCTTTCTATTGTTGCAAAATTTTTCCAATCGGACCAGTAGTTCCAGAGATTACTTCCTACAAACAAAAAAACAAACTTTACCTCTTAGATTAACTTGTAAGTAAGTTCCCTTAAATAACATACGAATTTATGTAAATATATATAATTAGTTTGGTAAAACTATGCAGTACGCCGTAAAAAGGTTTAAACAACTCGATGACAGTGAGTTTATGGACTGGCTGATTTAAAAAAAAAAAACTTCTAATTTTAAATTTAGAATAATAAAAATTGTGGGGCGTCGCTTCGAATTTTACAATCATGGCGTGAATTATATTATTGCAAAAAGGTACGGAACGGATTAGTTTGTAAAAATGAAGTCGTTTTTGGATTTTTTGTGATAGTAGAGAATTATTTATGAGAGTTGTGAGGATTTTCAGTAAATGTCTGTAAAAGTATTGTTATAATTGTCGTTAGCGTCATGGTCTGTCGTTCGTAGTAGTCAGGTTTGGTTGTGCTATTGATAGCACAACCAAACCTGACTACTACGAACGAATACTGACAATAAATTATCAGCAACCATTGATGGTTGCTGATAATTTATTGACGGGAAATAACTAATATCATTTTTCGTTTCAAGTTTGGTTTTATTTGATAATTTGTGGGTTTAGTGAGCATTTTTTTTGGTTGGTCTATGATTGGTGTCAAATAAGCAGCACAGTGTAAAAAAAATGTAATTCGATAGTAGCTCTTTTTAAGACTTCTAATTTTTCACTTTAGTTGTACTTGGGAATTATCCGATGGGCATTTCTTGTAATATTGTAGTACGTCCTCATTCGAATATGTCGCAAGTTGTTAGAAACTACTTATTTTATTTTGAACAAGATTTTGGTATGGCATGTTTTGTATTAGAATTTGAAAATTGTCCTTTTCGTGAATTCTTTTCTCATATTGGTATATAATCTACCTGCGAGAATATGTATGTAGAAAAAGAATGAAGATAGAACTTGGATGTTTATAACTCGGGAAAAGTTTTTGATTCACAAGTGTTGTATAGCAATTTCCTAACAAAAGGTACAGTTGTCTTAGGTAGATACTCTCATTAGAATTGTCAAAAAAATATTCGACAACTCTTTTCCGAGTTGTTCGGCTACTGCTAGAGAAAACATTTTGATTCAATTCGAACTGGTAAACATATCTGTATATGTATTTTGAATTTATATGATTGTGTAAGTTAGTTTCAAGTATACAGTGATGCAGTGTTATTTCTGCGGTCTTTGATGTAGTACCAATCTAGATTAGGTTTGTACTACTTCTTGCTATAGGTAGTTATACTTAACAAAGTACTCACTTCGATTGAGACCCGAAAATCGTTTACTGCGCAATCAAGTTCGACCGCCATAATGGTTCCAACTTGATGACGAGGATTGTATCCTATTTTCGGGTCTAGCAAAGTGGGGGGCTTCGCGTAACTATAGAAAATGGTACAGCTTATTTGCCGCGGACTATTGTGGTGGTGAAAGGTTGTAATAATCTGCTCGTTTTTGAGTTACAGTTACAGGATTCTAGGTCCGTACGTAGGCGAGAGTACACTGAACAAAGGTCAGGCAATGTTTTTAAACTTCTACTATTAATTGCATATCACAAAGATTCGTATGGAACTGCGATCACAAAAATAATTCAAAAGTATGTAAGGTTTGTTAGGTAACGAAGCTGCTACATCGTTCTTCTTTCTTTTTCTTTAAATTCTTTTGAGTGCTAAATGTCTTTTGTGCTACTCACAGTCAGTCATAGTAGGCAAAAGCAGTTTAGATACGTATTAGATCTTGACAAACTGAACAGTCTACGTTGTTCTAGAAGAGGTCGTTTATTTTAAATAAAAATGTGGTAAAAATATTTTTACTATTTAATATATTTATTTATAATTTTTACGTATTTAAAACAATAAGGTTATCTATCATCGTTATTTAATAAATTAAATCAAATTCTATTTTTAAACTGTTTTTTTTTGGATAATTTTGTAAAAGTTTTGTATGTATTGTTCAAACTATGGAAGTATCAAGTATGGATCAATTGCTTGGTTTTAACCGGACTGCCCTAACAGATTAGCATTATTCGAAACTACCTATATGTTATATTTCGTTGGCATGCTCTAACTGTAGCCTAAGTGGCCGTTTAGTCCACTAACTTTCATCAAATATTGAAAATAAAATAATTCACTAACCCGGCCAGGTTAGTGTGGCTAAAAACCGGCCTAAAAATGACAAAAAGTAGCAACGTAAATTTATTTTATTTTCATTTATAATATATCTGTTGTCAATCAATTTATTTATGTTATGATCGTTCACCGATGTTTAAATCCTGAAAGTATTCAGACATTGACTTTCGTTTGCCTCGAATAAGTATTTATTAATGAATAAAAAATAATAATAGTAAAAGCATGTTTCAGGGTTTTTTTTAAGGTGGGGAAAATCATCCAATGACAAACCCCGTCCTTGAGCGGATCTGGAAATAGTGCTAGACTTTTACTGTCTAAAAGACCGACCTTGTTCCTTCCCTGCCTTAATATCAGGGACCTGGTGTTGCACTTTCTCATCAACCAATGACCCCAGGATGCTTCGACCCTGCTGGGCCCCTATAAGTGTTACAAAGCTGCAGGAACGATCGCAGCTTGTATCAAATATGCGCCCGATGAGCGAAAATTGCAATTAGGTGATTTATGGAATCTAGTTTTCTCCAAAAATACTTAATTCTATAGAATTTTTATACAAATTTCGCCTTCTCTAGTTTGTGTTTTGTTCGATAAATAACTGCATTTAATGGTACATACAATGTTTCGTACCATTAAATGAGTGTTAGAAACGTTTCTCTATCTATCTATATAATTTGTTCGACTTAAAGGCTCAATATTTTGAAAATTAACTTTAACAACTTAAAAAAGTATCTTCGAAATATTGGGCTTTCTGGTGATTTCATGTTAGCCTTTTATATTAAATTTTCTATCTGTAAAGATCATCATTATTTAGTATAAAAAAGTTTCATAGATTATATGTATGCTTACATCTTTAAAAGTAGGCGAAGAATTTTGATGCGATTTTTTAATAGATAGTGATTCAAGAGGAAGGTTTATCTGTATAATAGATGCATAATATATTCAATATCAGTACCCGTGCGGAGCTGAGACGGGGCTAGCTAGTCTTTTATAAACCAAACATAAAATATTTCTATGTGCACATTACACGTCTCAAGTTTTTTTACAAATAAATGTACCTAACCTGTTTGGGGATGAAAAAGAAAATGTTTAAAAACCCCTTGGTACTCGCTTAGTTTCACTTGTGCGTCGATATGTTAAAATTTTTCTGTTTGTCTGATGTACGAATACAGAAACTGTTAGTTTGTGTTATCGAATTCCTCCGAAACGATTTTTTTTTGTGTAAGTACATTTTGAAATGATTGTTATTTTACCCTCTCATAAAGCTGACAGGTAAAGGAACGTAGTTAGGTTCAGTATGAAAAAATAAAACTGAGTCACTCGTGAATGTTAAGTCATTAACTGGTCATTTCTGACGTTGATACATTTGACGTGAAGAACAACTTGAATCGTTAGTTCTACTACTTCAAATCCAAATATTATATTCGATGACTTTATTATGTTATGATAAGATGGAATTCTCGTAATGCGACTCATTTTGAGATTGTGGGCTTGGAAACGCCCATTAATTACCATGCTATTTTCGTTTAATCCCACCCTGTGCGATCCACTGTGTCGTCTTGTCACTATCGTTGAAGTAAGCGGACTTTTTATTATCATGGTTCGAATATTGGAAAAAGTATTTGATTTAATTTTCTTGATAAGTTTGTCTGTCTAAATATTATATTATTACAAGTAGAGGTACCTATTTATTTTATGCAAAATGTATCCTTACTTTGATGTGTAAGGTACCAAAAAGTGGTTTGGTTCTTTCGATTTGTAGCGCAACAAAACTAATATACGTACGTCTAAACTAAACGTAAATACAATTTATTCATATAACACGTAGTACTTGGCAAATAAGTTGAGCAATTTGCTGTGGTTTCGTTTGGCGCCCTACTTTGAATGGAACTTGAAAATCGGTTATTGCGCATTCAAGGTCGACCGCCATGTTAGATAAACTTGTGTGACGAGAATTATAACCAATTTTCGGATCTCAGTCAAGACCAGGAGCTGCGCATAGCTTTTGCAGATTTAGTTCAAATTATTTGCCGCATATTAATGTGTAAGTTGTACGATTATATTACTAAAAGAAATAAGTGGCGCTCAATGTGTAGTGTCCATATTTTCTTGAAATGTTGATAAACTAACGAGGCATTGACTAAATATTTTTGGTTGATATGCAGCCAAGAACATATTTTTTCTTAAATCAGTTAAACACGTAATTAATGTCTTTGTGATATTGTTTGTGATGTTACCAGTGGGATCTATAAATTTTCTTATGTAATAAAACTTCTTTCTCGTTATATTTTAAAATGTTCTTGTTTACTCAAACCCCTCAAAACATACATTCTTGAGTAGTTTTATGTTTTACTAATTATTAAATAGGATAAAAAGTCGTTGGCCTGACGAAAACTTTCATTCCTTGACCAATATTTCTTTATATAGTAACAAGAAAAATTGCCTGCCACTAGAAATCTCGCATTTATATTCCAATTCTAATTTTTTGGTACAGGAATTTTTCTCGAGTGTCACGATGCAGCAAATAAATATTGGTCGTGAATTGGAGAAATGAATCGATCTCGCTCTTATATAGATGATTCCGAAATTTTATCTCTTTCACCCTAATAGCCGGCTGACAAACATGTATCAGCGGTTAATAGGTGCGCTCACGCAGCTGTTGCGAACAAATCAGCTCGGATATAGCTGACACTGTCAAAAAGCTAACGCTTGGGCGCACTCTATAGGCGATGAGCGATGATGCTAAGTACCAATTTATTGTTTATATTACTATTACAAATTGTCTTATCATATCACTTCATAAATAATACCGTTTAAAAATTAAGAGTGACATTCCCAATAAACTATACCAAACTACATAATAATATTCTATAAAGTGTACCAGCCAAAATGTGCTATGAACTCGGTGGTGGCGTACAATACGTCACAATACAACATAGTATTTTTCTTTTCAGCTTTTTTTACCCACTCTACTTAAAAAACCCGATTCACTCAACGTCATGCTGCATGTTGAATATTCTTAAATTCCAGCATAGCTTATGATTTCCCCAATACAGATATAAATAAAATTGCGTGTGTAAAAGCGAAATGTTATTTGATGTGCAATTTTAAAATTTGTCTACTTGGTCATCTGTTGTTCAGGCTTGATTTTGATTGTTTTCACTAACGGATAACTGATTATTTAATCCTACTTTTAATTTCCTCCAAAATAGAGGGATTTAATAAGTTTTTGAAATTAACAAAAGGGTTTGGGACTGTGAGTTTCAAAGAAAAATATAGGAGAGTAAAGTTCTTAAACTCCACGAGAACGAAGACAAGAGTAAAAATAATAAGTGTGACTGTGTGATATATAAAAAATTGCCGCGCGCTGTTAGCTTGTGATTTGAACCCCGACGTAACAAGCAAAGACATTACGAGGAGGGTCGACTCGTTCATTCAAGATCGGAGAAAGCATCCTACGTATTTAAAAATAGATATTGTAGAATATTTATTGGCCATCTCTTCGGGATTCGATTTAATATTAAGATTAGAAAAATATAGTACGCACGTGTTTATGCGATGGACGCTAATTTGTTCGTGGATATTAGTGTGTTCAAAATCCAAATGACATCGAAAGGATATTTCTGTATGGGCAATGTCTTTTATAGTCAGTATCCATTGTCAAATTAATCATTATAAAATAAAGTGTTAACTATGTTTTGTTGAATAAAGGCACATAAACCCTATTCTATATAGAAGTATTCAGAAAGCTCAGCTCATTTAAATAAAAAAAAATCAATTTATCTTTAACGCAATTTATTAATTTCTTTATTTATTAATTTATCATAATTTATTAATAAGTTATTATTAGTCAAGTAACGATTGCCAAAGTCAATGTGTGGTTAGTAACTAACGTTACCTATTGAGATTCCAAGGATTCGCACTCGTACAAACACCAAGTACGTAAGACTAACTACTCAAGTGATGTACCTAACTGGTGACTGCTTAGCTTTATAGTAGTCAAAAGTATGTAATTGTGTATGCTTAACCCCTCCCCTATGCCAGAGGAGCTGCCTTTTTGGAATGCATTGGAGATCACATTGTCCAATGCACAAGGAAAACCTAATTGGTGTCTTTATATAACGCTCCGGAAAAATTAAAGGATGCGATAAGAAAGCATGACCCTTGTAGTGTATACCAAGTCTTGTATAATATCCCAGGATGTTTTTTTTTCAAACTCAAATCACATTTTTTTCAAATAATCTATATAACAGACCATTTACAGGCCCTTTTTGAGTAGTGAAAATGTCGGTCAGCCAAACAAAAATGGAACTAATTTGCACTTTCCAAAGCGTGAAATAGAACGTGCAAGAAACTCCATGGGCACTCTTATCATAAGTTTCATAAAATCTTGGCTACATAATATATTTCTTGTTGCTTCTATTGAACGATGAGCTTGCTAACAGGCGATCGACGCCAGTGATACAATATCGGAAACCTTGACTCACTGGTAGAGGTTCCACGAGGTCTATGCGAATGAACGTGAACCTTGATTTTGGTAATTTGAATGACTGCAATGGAGTGGAGACGCTTTGTGGGTCCTAGAACGCTGGCAAGCCAGACAAGAATGTACCCAGTCACGGCAGTCTTTTCTAACACCAAGCCACTCATATCGGTCAGCAACAGACCTTATGGACGCTTTGTTGCCTGTGTGGGCTCATGTGACTCAAGGAGTGGAGTCGGAGGAAAATTTTCCCGTGCAACTCTTTGGGGTACAAAAGTCTTGGCGTAGGAGTGCTGACGTCGCAATACAGCTGCGACGTCCTTGTGATTGTGAACCTGATAGTTATTGGCTTTCTTTGAGCTGCAGCAATGCTTTCAGCGGGCACAGGTACAGTTTGCTGCACACAGTTAGTAGTTGGTTGTTTCTAGTCGCTTCCTTACTGCTGATCGGGGGTAGACACAGAGGTCGCGGTGTCAATCAAAAATTGCATCTTCGACCTTTGATCAGTTTAAAAAAAGCGACCAGCGCTCGGACAATCGTCGATCGCCATTACTTACTGCCCTGCTCTTTTCCCGCCGGTGGAGTAGTCGCACAGGTTCACGCACTTTCTAGCCTGGTCACCGCAGTTCTGGTGGCACCAGCACTGAAGGAATCTGCTGTAGCTGGACTGGGACCGTCTTGAGCTAGAATGATAGCGTGTACGATTGCGGGACCGTCCTATAGGACAGTACAATCGGTCAACCATTTCCGCTTGCTTCTCCATTTGCTTGATCAGGGCGACGATCTCGGAGTACGCGCTGCAGTCTTGGGTGCTCGACGATGCTGGAGCCGTAATGGCAGATGTTGATGCTATCTGGGTGCCAACGACGTCGCGGATCCGGTGTGCCAGTTTCGACAATTCTGCCAAATCATGCTTTTGGGACTGCGAAGCTACAATTGCTTGAGTGCTTTGAGGGTATGAGCCTCGTCCAAATAGTTCGCAGGAATTCCTCCGGTAAGCCTGATCCACCGAGTTTGAAAAGGTAACGATTAAATTGGGACGGCTTTCTGTCGCCTAATTCCTCATGTATGAGGAGCACCTTCCTTTTCTGCTAAGCTGACAACCTCTTTACGAACTCCGCTTTGTCTCGTATTTTTCGTTATTTCGGAGGGTTGCTTATACAGGGTGTTTGGTGCATCGTTTGCCAAATTGATTTAGCCGACAGGATAGATCATTTTCTATATCTTCAGTCCCAATAAATCATTCCTTGCCACACCGGTTTTTTTTAAACATGTTTTTAACTTTTATTCTGAAAAACACCGGATTTCAGCATTTAAGCTTACATAAATAAAAAAGTTATTAGTCTATCCAACAAAATTTATTTTTATATTTAAGTGTACTGTTGTATGGTTCTATGAAACCAAAATTACTTGCTAGTAACCTATAGTTTTTCTATAAAAAACCTACGTAGTGTATGGGATATGACAAAATAATTTTAAAACTCAACTTTAATCTATTTAAAAAAAACTAAAAGCGTTGGAGATCTTCGAATTTTTTTAAAAAGTTCTCTAGTTTATGCCCTTTCCAATGGTGTGCAATATGCTAAAAAAAAACCTTTTATTGACTTCACTAATTGGCTAAATGTAAAAAGACAGAGGTCATTTCAGAGACGATTCAGTGTGAACGTTTGGGCAGGAGTAATTGCAAATCATGTGGTTGGACCGCACTATTTACCTGATAACTTCAACGGGGATAATTATCTTGAATTTCTTCAAACAGAGCTGCCCTTATTGTTATCTGAGCTGCCAATTTTCAATGAAGACAGGTCTTTTGTCTTTCAACATGACGGTTGTCCCGCTCACTGGCGATTAACTGTAAGGCAATTCCTAAATGACGCATTTCCAGACTAGTGGATTGTGAGAGAGATGGCCCTATTCCATGACCTCCACGTTCACCAGACCTAACTCCGCAGGATTTTTACGTCGGGAGTCGGGCCAAAGAACTGGTTTATGCGACGGAAATTGAGACGAGAGATGATTAAGTGTAACGTATTGAGGCGGGTTTTGTGACCGTTAAACGGAGTAGTGGTGGCCGAGTGGTAACGGCCGCGACTTACGAGTTTGTAGGTCGCGGGTTCAAACCCAGCCAGGCGCATTACTTTGTGTAATTTATTTCATCACCACTGCTCTCAAAATGGTGAAGGAAAACATCGTGAGGAAACCGGTATGTTCTAGAACTAAAAATTCAAAGACATGTGACATCCACCAAACCGCACTGGGCCCGCGTGGTGGATCGTGGCCCATTCCCTCTCCTAGAGAGGAGGCCTGTATCCCAGCAGTGGGAACATTCAAAGGCTGTTGATGATGTGACCGTTAAAGCAGAAATTCGTCTTCGAACTACAACTCGAGATAAGAGAAAGATGTCGCGCGTGTATACGAAACAATGGCACCCAATTTGAGCATGATTTGTGATTTTAGTACCTGCTTGTGAAATAAATGTTTAATTTTTTATTTCAAGTTTGAGGAAAGTTAACACCCTTTGTAAAAAAATAAATTATGTGCGTAAAAATGAGATATCGAATATCTACCTACTTAGAGAAAGTTATTTATTTTTTACTTTAACTTCTTAGTGCATTCACCGTAATATCAAATATCAGACTTTTGTGATTTGAGTGCACATTTAGCCAGTTAGTTAATAAAAGATTTTTTTTAGCATATTGCACACCGTTGGAAAGGGCATTAACTAGAGAACTTTTTAAAAGAATTCGAAGATCTCCAACGCTTTTAGTTTTTTTTTTAATAGATATTTAAAGTTGAGTTTTAAAATTATTTTGTCATATCCCATACACTTTGGGTTTTTTTTATAGAAAAACTACACGTTACTAGCAAGTAATTTTGGTTTCATAGAACCATACAACAGTACACTTAAATATAAAAATAAATTTTGTTGGATAGACTAATAACTTTTTTATTTATGTAAGCTTAAATGTTGAAATCCGGTGTTTTTCAGAATAAAAGTAAAAAACACGTTTAAAAAAAACCGGTGTGGCAAGGAATGATTTATTGGGGCTGACGATATAGCAAATTATCTATCCTGTCGGCCAAACCAATTTGGCAAACGATGCACCAAACACCCTGTATATCCTCGATATCAATGGCGGCGTATATTGTGGGTCCAAGTTGCCCGTTATGTAGTAGAACTTGTCTAATCTGTCTTGATGTTCGACAGCATGAACTGGGCGTGCACCGGCTTCTAGCACACCCACTCGTAATGTCTCCGCTACCGCATCGCCGACATCTCGAGAATTGCTTTCTTTGTTCTGTGTTATACTCGCGTTTTTTTATGGGGTCATTGGTGGCCCCATAAAAAAACGTAAAAACGTAGGCGTGCTTTATGTAAAAGTTTTTTTTTATAAAACAAACAAAATAAAATTTCCTACTTTAACAAAACGAGATGACTCGATCTGTCTTCTTGTTTTTACTTTATTAATTGTTTAAGGTTTTTTTTTTATACTTAAGTACATGTCAAACAAGATGCAACCAAGAACCATGTGTTGGTACTCATTCACAAAATTTTTAAAGGTGCTTCTACGTTATACAATGCTGTTATTTTAAAATAAAAGTATGATAAACTATCCAAGTTTTTTTTTATTGGATTACCAGTCAAGTAACTCATGCCAGGGTAGTAGGTGCACGATCATGTCGAAGAACTCTATGTACTTGGTTATCTCATCAAAGTGCACTATACCATTGATAATGACAAAATCTACTCCCAGATATATCTCGCCCAAAGGAAAGTATCCCGTACTTTGCCAAAGATTTGATCATGATCACTCGTCTTTTTGCCCTTCATAGTTGCATTTTCACTCTATTTTATTATATCGTCTATGATAGTGACATTGTGTATGCATTTTTCTCTTTTATATGGTTTTAACCAGATTATACGTATTATGGTTTTTATTATGTTTTCATTGTTCGATAGATTCCCATTGCTCAGTCGAGAGCTTCAGGAAGAAAGCATCTTTAAGGATTCCTTTGTCTAAAAAATCTTTTTAATTTTTTTTGTCTCATGATAATTATTTCTATATCTAATTACCATTTATATTTAAAACTTTTTTTTTGTATTAGGAGCTGTCAATACACGCGGTGTCTACGCACGAGTTGCTGAAGCCCAAAGATGAACCTTCGTATTCATTGGCTGCTTCAACCAACCTTTGCTCGGTCAGCTTACATCATTCAGGTCAGTAAAAAAACTGCTCTACACAGGGTCCTTGCACTACTCTCTTATGTCGTAAAAAATGCTAGATGATTTTATCCAGCATTATTTATATAACGTAAGTATTTATTGGTATTGCCTAGCTGCTGATTTGAAAACGAGAAAAGAAACTCTGTCTCCGTGAGTAGGCAGTATTGTATAGTTACCTATACCTGTATAAAAATTTGATTTGTGCTAATGTTACTCCAGAGTAACATTAGCACAAATCAAATTTTTCACATCCAGATGTGCGGTCAGGATTCTGTCGAGACTACAGCACCATACCTATTTTGTTTTGATTTTTATTACCCAAACATCTTGACCATAATACTGACCTTCTCGGAGTGCTCCTGTGCTATTGGATAGTATGAAGGCAGCAAAAATCTGTATAAAAATAAACTAATACTTTTTTTTTGTTTTTAACACAATGGAGGAGGTTCTATGTCCTGTGGTATGTGTATATATTTTCACCGATTTCTTTGTCAATTGTAGATCGATTGCGTTCTGTACGTTTAGTAGTTGGCTTGAGTTGACCCACTAACAGGTTATGGGAATCGCACCTACAGGAAAATGTATGGTAACACGGAAGTTCGCAAAAAGAGCAGAACTCTACAATGGCACAAAATTTTAAGTGGTTCAGGCAATAGCGTCTTATATATGGAGAAATTCGAAGGCAGTAGTAACTATAGTAGTTTCCTGTGACTTTTACCGATTGCGTTTACCACGTTTAATGGGCTTGAGTTGACCCACTAACAGAAATTAAGTGATTTATTTTATTGTATGATTAAGAAAACCAATCACTAACATTTAGTGGTAACTTAACATGTTAGTCAAAACTTTATGATCTGGCATAGTATCTAACAGTCACTAACAATTCATAATCACAGACCCCAATAAAACTAAATGCAAGAGACGAGATAGTTTACTGCTAAAAATAATAGCCATCACGCTAAACTAACAAGTTTCAGCTGATCAAAAAACAAAGCAGATCCAATCCTGATGTTTTTATTTTATATTATAAAAACATCGAAATAATAAAGTTCGTCTGGTTGCATTGAACAAAGCATAAACGATTGTCAAACCTTTGTAGGCATTAAAAATAAGTAGAGGCATTTAGTTTTGATCCGTACAGATGTACCTACCTAATGCCAGTAAACCACATTTTTTTTTTGGTTTTCGTTTTATTTCAAGTATATTATTAGGATTTATTTTTATATTTAGGAATAATCCTCATTTTTTTTTTGGCTTAAACCAGTACAGGGTCTGTACACATTATATTAGGAATCATCACATCGGAATTTGCCTTGTTGATCTTTTTGCACAGTGTAATATAAGATTCCTCTCCTCACTATATATTTGGTTGATTTTTGAGCTTCGTCCTTAATTTTTGATTATTAAGATTTTTAAGGATTACTAAGTAGATACTATCTGTTCTTTGTGAAAATGACATGAATTGTTCCAATGAATGGGTCTTCAATTATCACAACAAATCGATTTTATAATTGTTAAGTGATAGATAAATCCCCTTTCGTCTCAGAATTGAAATCCTTTTTTAACAATTTCCAAATCATAACTAGCTTTTGCCCGCGGTTTCGCCCGCGTGGTATTGGGTTTTTTTATGGTAGGTGAAAATCATCGAATGACGAAACCCGCTCTTGGGCGGAGCGGGAGACCAGTGTCAGACTCTTACTGACTAAAAATTGGGGGGTGGGATTGGGGTTTCCGGGATAAAAACTAGCCTATGTCCTATTCCGGAGTGTATCCTATGCCTGTACCAAATTTCATCCAGATCCGTTCAGCCGTTTTGGCGTGATTGAGTAACAAACATCCAAAGATCCAAACAACGTAACTTTCGCATTTATATTATTTATTTATTATTTTTATTATTATTCGCATTCATTTATTTATTATATTTTTATTATTTATTTATTTTTATGTATGCGCCATACTTATGCACAAATAAACTTTTTTTCTTTCTTTCTTCTTCTTTCTTTCTTCTATTAGTAAGATTGTACAATGGTAGCACGGAAGGGCTTCAGTACTGGGACCGCTGAAAGGACCGTTGAAAGCAGTAAAAGACTTTCATTACCTACTTGTATCACTTGTAATCGCGACTTCAAAAGACACGATTAGACTGAAAAAACAACATAGCATTTTTTTCTGATTAAATTTATATACCTATTCTAGAACTGCCAAACATCCTTAAAAAAATATATCAAGCCAGTCCGATAGTTAATGTCATGATATCTCTTTGGGGACATCACAATACTTAAGCCCAATGCAAGCAGAATTGCAGATTAATTAATGGAAATATCAACATTATTTGGATTTACACAGTACTTAAGCCCCAATGCAGATAAAATAAAAACAAAACAACACTAACAATACTAGTTATATTTTTTACAGATTTCCCGTTTATTAAATTTTGTATTATATCGCCTTAAGAACTAACAGAATAGATGATAATAAGAGAGCTTCCGAGTCATTCTGAGCAACCGGTTTGATAATAGTTCCGACTTTTTAGTATTGTTTAATCATGAAATTAACGTTCTGGAAGGTATCCCGCGGTTGCGGCATCATCTCCAAATTTTGACCTCTAATTTTTTCTGTTGATTTGTCTAGACGATCTTTTTTACCATGTGCATGAGATTTTCTTTATCACATTTGATTTAGTAACAATTAAAACTACCCATTAGTTTTAATTGTTAAATTAACATGCACACAAGACGCTCGGTTTATCTTCTTTTTTTTCTTTTAGTGCGTGTGAAGTAGGTATAATTTCCATCGCAAGCACCCACCCTGAGGGCCTATAAGAGATACTCTAGATGAGTGCCTCGAAGCAGTCGTATATACATGGGTACATGGTGACACGCCATTAAGTTTGATAAACTGGTTAATGTCTATAGGTTTCCCGTGGGCTAGGAAAAAGTATGAGTTATAAAAAAAACTGAGATTCTTTCAAATTTTTTCTTTTAACTGGCATTGAAACGAAACGGTTCAACACTCTAGTAATTGTCCTTAGCTAGCACACAGTTTGGTATACAATTATTTCACAATGGTATATATATTTTCTCTTACCTTCGAATTTAGCTTTCATCTCATTACTCGATTTTGTAATTTGATACACCTTCCCTTTAGGCTACACATCCGATATCCCTGCGACGACGAACGGTTTGATACCGTATTGTAGGTAAATTGGTCGGATAACTCTAATAAGAAAAATTACAATGAGCTGTTAATGTTACTCTGTCTATAGTCAGGATAATGCTTACACAAAAACTAATATTAAGGTGTCGTTGTTAATTGTACGGGTATATCAAATTCTGACTATGGCGTACAGTATTACTACTATACTAGCAAACTTAGCGAACTTGACACTTAAAGACTATATTGTCAAAGTCAAATAAATATAGTATTACGTATTGTTCCGTATTTTTACACAATGTCCTTATTATTACAGCCATGCCTTGCTACGTTTCAACTTACCGTCCGTGGTTTAACGTCGTACCACTTCAAACGTTTGTTGTGTTGGTACGAACTTAGGAATATTTAATTTACGACCCAGCCAGTATTGTTCATTCAGAACGGTCTCGGGTTGATTGGCGATATTAAAAGTGTCAAGCGCCCGCTGCCGGAAATTCATTGATAGATTTAATCGCCTTGCACTGAAATAACGTACCACGCAGTAGGATTTGATTTGAGGAGTAAATTGCTAAGTCATTAATGCCGTCCGGTCTCGACGCGGCTCTCAGCACTAAAAACTCATGCTATTTTCAGGGAGCTAACAGGGATCCTTGAAGTTCAAAATTAAAGTGGATTTGCGTCAGTATGCTCGCTTGTTACGGCAGTTTTGTTTAAACTGCCGTAAATAGGACGGATAACCGCACGGACATAGTTACTAGCAAAATAAATAGTATACGAATTAATCTACTGAAGGACACAGCAGTTTTGTGTAGGAGCCCTAAACCCTTGTAGGCAGAAGAGAAAGGGGTATTCTTTTTACCGTAAGCTCTGATTTATCTTATTACTAACGACCCTCTAGCAGCGACCCGCCCCAGCTTTGCACGGGTGTAATTATATCTAGGGTTGCCATCTCTAAAATTTGGAAAACAGGACAAGACGCGTGAAAACCCCGGATTTTATAGCCCGAAAGCCGAACATATCAACAAGATCTTATAAATATATTCAATGTAATAAAAAACAGTTGAAAATGTCATAAATCACCTTTTATATTCATTATTTTTTTTAACAAAACTATTTTTTTAATTATTTATTTTTTAAAAGTCGGTCTACAAATGAAATCTTCCCCGGACGCTCCCCGGATGCCCTCTAAACTAGGACAAATCCGGGGAAACCCGGACGGATGGCAACCCTAATTATAACGGCACGTGACCATTATCAGTCGACTTCGGATTCATCGTTACTGCCGAGCAGTCTATCGTGGGTAAGCGGGCGAGGAGAAGTAAAACTTGCAATTAGAATACGTAGACGCTCCACCGAACACTGGCTTCCAGCAAAAGAACCCGCCGTTACGTCAGAGTGAAGAAACCTCAGCTCGTGCTTTTCAGATTCTTGGCACTGTCAGCAAAGTATACATATCGAGACGCCGTCGAAGATGCACATACCTTACTCTTGAACCAATATCAATCCGTTATAATAATAATAATAATAAGATGAACAATTTCTTTTAATAAGTATATACAATTCACCTACATTTTCTGCTTCAAAATACGAGCGTTTAGAAGGCTAGAATTTTTGCATGAACCTGGTACTCGTAAGACGTTGACTATATTGATCGACGCCGGCTAGGTTAGCTACCGATTATTTAGTGTTAATTGAGAGTTGAGAAGTTGCGTGAATCATCATCATAAGGCGTCCACTGTGGGATATTCTTTTCTGTGATATATTATATAACGCAGCCGTTTTACCTACAAGTCCTAGGGCTTGGGCATGCATTCATTACTTACATAATGACACGTCATAGCGTAAGTGTTCATGTTTATAATAATGTGGGTAGGTACAAAATATGTTTACATTTCAATCACAGCCTTCTGTTCCTTGCTATACTCTGCTATACTCTATGCATGAGATCATTGTGTTACAATTGATGGATATAAGCTCGTGTGAGTATATTATATACCTAGTTGTCTTATTAGACCACTATGTGAGTCGTAGGTATCTACGGAAACGAAGGCAATAAATAGTTTTTGTGCTCTAAGTAATCGCCACGCCATCCATAAGGACTGGTTTGTTCTAATTTATCCTAAAGTATTATAAAAAAAACAGCTCCTCAACGCGTCTGTCGCTTACATGAACTCGAGTAATATTCAAAATACACTGAACGAATTTCATGCAATTTTAACCCATAGGCGATGATGAAAAAGTTTTATACGTATTACTTGTATGTTATACGCCAAGAATTGAAAAATAATTCAAACACATGTGCGAAGCTAGGGCGAATTGCTAGTAGTCTTAAGCACATGCGATATAATATATTATCCACATATAGTTTCACATCCTTCTTCTCACGTGCATTCAGAGTTTTGTTTTAAATTTAAACAAAAAAATAAATGGGACCCGATAGGATGGAGCTCAAGCTTCAATTATATACAAAGGTTTTAGTCAGATTTGATTCTATAGTAAAAAATGATGAAAAACACGGTATCTCCTTCAGAATGTAACTTTTTGGGGCGTCTCTATTTTAATCTAAAATATCATTCATTTTAGATATTTTTAAATAATTTAGTTTTAAAAATAAATAACCAAAAATGTACAATACTTAATAGGTAATTTAGATGTATTAAGCATAAGACTCATGCCTATGCACCTCTGCTTTATATACCTAATAAATCTCGGTATTAGGTATATAAAATACTTCTGCATTACTTTACACTCAAGATGTTTCCCATGATCTTCATAACATTTGTCTTCAGTAGTTCCTAGTATGTAGGTATCAACTTATTATGTTCAGCCGTCACACACACATCTTAGAGCTATAGCGCGCACTGGTGACTTTTGTCACGCTGACTAAAATATTTTTAATTTCTCGTCACATTTCCCAAGTAGATTGCGCCTACGAAAAGAGAGTGATAAAACTAAGAAAAAAAATACTGGAAGAAAATACTGGCTGCAACTCTCCCTTGGAAGTAGAATATGTAATTTAAAATTCGAAAAACATCCAAAGATTTTTTTGTAGATTTTTCCGAATATGGGTCGGTTCATATCTGACGGAACATGCGACGCGTATTATCGGTCGCGTAACGCCAGAACAGACAAATGTATAGAAAAATACTTGACCGTTCACACTCAACCGATGATACGTTAGTGCGTCGAGCGTACAGCGTCTATTCCGTTTCCGTCAACGCATTATCGGTCGACGTAACAGCGGTAACGTCGCGCGCGCCACGCTCTACGTGTATTTTGATTGATGCATACAGACTAGGCGTAACATTAGCAGAGATCGTTTGTGTGAACCAAGTGTTACTTCAGGATGGTCACAGTAAAACAAAGATACTTCCAATCAATTAGTTTATAATTATAAGCCGCCCAAATAGCAATAATTTCGATAGGCTTCATTTTAAAATTCAATATCACACAACACAACCGCTCTGTAGATGCTAAACGTAGAAACTGACTAGTTGCAGGCCGGATGATACGCTCGACGCATTTTCCGTTTGATATGAACCGACCCATTCGACCGAATAGACGCGACCGATGATACGCTCGACGGATCATCCGTCAGATATGAACCGACCCTAAATTCTTATTATAGCATTTTTTATATATTGCAGCTTTGCTTATGTATCTGATATTGTGATTAAGGTAAAAATACTTGCGATGGTCTGCTGCCATATAAATGAAAAGTTAAATGTATTTTAACTTATGAAAATTTTTATTAGTACAAGATTTAAATAATGCGTCAATTCTCAGAAATTTATTAAGTGTATTATAAAAGAACCATGGGAAAAATAAAAATATATTTAGTGTGGGCTCTTCGACCAACAGAGATGATGTTGATGATGATGAATGACTTCGAATAGATTTCTACATCAATAAATATAAAGTAAAATCATTTTTGTGAAAAATCCATGGGGTTATTATGCTATATTTTCCCCTTACTGTAAACCGCCTGCAAAGTACCTAATATGTTTAGTTTTGTTGTTTGACATCTTAGTGAAGGGGATCAGTGCAGGTTCACTCGAATAAAATACGGATTGCGTAGGAATAATTGGATTTACTCTTAATTGAAATATATAAACTGATAAATATTTTCTAGTTGTCACATTGATGCCCACAAAGTGATGTAACGTCATTCACAATAGATTCAAATGTTACCAATATGAGGAATTAATCATCTGCTAAATATTACTAAGCTTAACAATAGGCTTTTTTAGGAAGTTATAATTATATTTCGTTGCATGGTTTTTACGCATTATCACCGGCTTTTCAGTCAATTGTTGATGGATTATGATTTCTTTTATTTGATGCTTTTACTTTCAAACTGTGCACGTAAATATATACCTACTAGTGGAAAACCCGGCTTCGCTCGGGTGAAATTTGATTCATAATAAACGTCTAGTAGCAAAAATGTAGGTAGAAATTTCTGTAGTCATCGGTTCTCAAGGAATATTAAAGGAATAAGCAAGGCATAGATTCGTATAGCTTCGTTATTTTTATTTCAAATTAACATTCAAAATAAACTAACACAAATTAACAAAACATAATTTTTAAGGTTTACTCTGTGTAAACCTCTTTGTTTTAAGCACTCAGTCTTTTTCTCTACTTTGACAGGTAGATAAGTACTTACTAATTTTAAAAATAAAAAATGAAATTGTGGTTCTTTATCCAAATTGGCTAAATCAAGAATAATATTAGGAAGTATGTAAATTGTAATTTTACAATGAGTACTTATCCGAGAATTTGGCAAAGGTACTTATAAAAAATATTCTCTATTATACATCACAGGTTGATTATGACAAAATTTCTCAATATATAAAACATTTTTCGATAAATATTTATCACCTTTCAAGCCATGTTCAGTGGTATTGATAATTTGAATTTTTACATCATCGAATCTTCGAACTCGAGAGAAGGCAACATAGAGCTGTCCATGGGTGAACACAGGATTAGGTATACCGATTTTGTCGAAAGTTTGTCCCTGGCATTTGTTGATTGTCATAGCGAATGCTATGCGAATGGGAAACTGAAGCCGACAAAATCTAAAAGGCAGTTGACTGTAAGATGGCTGGAGACGAATTCGAGGAATAAAAACTCTGGTTCCCACATGGCTACCACAAATAATTTCGGTATCAATGACACGTGAAGCTAACGCTCTAACAATAAGACGGGTTCCATTGCACAACCCAACAGTCGGGTTTAAATTTCTCAAAAGCATTACTATACAACCAACTTTTAATTTTCGAATGTGTGGTGGTAGTCCTGCAGGCGTTATAGTATTTAGAAATTCTACGGGATAGTTTAAAACATCATTATGGTCGTCCTCAACCACAGCGTCAGAACTTTCATAAATTTTAAGCAGGCCGGGGATTTTTTCGACAACTTGGTCGTTCAATTGAAAACAATCATCGTTTTTGGGAGTAAGGATAGCTTTCATTGAATAACTTTTATAATCATTTGTGTTCAGGGAAACACCAAAAATATGGTCTACAATTGAATTATCCACAATGCATCGTTGAGGCAGTTCAATGTGGTCGTCATCGTCTTCATTAGCTGATCCATCGCCTACCTTTAATACCCATTGAGCAAACTCTAAATCATCGTGCGCTCTCATATTATGAGCCAATTTGAGTTGAGTAAAGTTTGACCACATTGAAAATTGCTTAATTGAAGCTTTTATAATATCATTTCGTGACCCATTAACTATTTCCTTCAATAAATTAGCTGCTGGTGACCCTAACGACAAATGAGACTTAGAATCTACATCTGAATTAATTGGAATTTTGAATCGTGAGTGAGCTGTTCTACCACCATCTAACAGAGTTGCTACAATACCGGAAATTGTTATAATTGTCAGCTCTGAGCTGTTTTTGATTCAATCGAAGAAACAATAATCTTTGAGATTCAATCCTAACATAGGCCAAGACGCAATCAATATTCATGAAAAAGTTTTTCGGCGTAAAATAATGGGCTACAATTTTTACGAACAGCAAGTCTATACTGATAAAATTCTTCGAGCAGTTCGACTCTCTTCTCTGTGTTGAAGATTTTCATGCCATCCGAGTTCTCCATTAGGAAAAAGTAAAGGCTAAAGGGTCAATATTGGGACTGGTTGATTTGAGTGTAGTTAAATGTTGAGAATATTCTTGTACAGAGAAGTCTATATTTAATAGAGGTTCACCGTTTTCTCCTACAAAGATGACCGCTACCTCATTATTTGATGGTGTGTTATACCGACGCAAATCAAGAGATTTATGTTTACAAAAATGCATTGATACCGAATATTTGGGTCAATTTTCTGAGGCTGTTTTTAACTCCTCTTCAGCTAAAATTGCAGCCACTCTTTTGTATATTTTGACAAAAGGATTGGATTCATTGAGCATTGTTTGTAAAGACCTCATTATGTTGCTTCTACATATGTCATTTCTAGAATCAGATAATCGTTCATTTAATGCTGCTTTATCTTCAATTATGTACAATTGGTTGTATTGTGGTTTATGACCTTGCAACGGAAACAAAGATCCAGTTTTTATATAAACTTGCCCTTGTACCCTATAAGTGAAAAATCCTGGAGGGAGTGTGTTCAAGTTTGACTTTATGGATGCCATTGCAAATACTGAATTATATTGTTGTACAATCCGTTCCAAATGAGAATAGGATCGATGGCAATGGTGTGACGTCACGTCGAACTGTCAAATCGAAGAAATTAGGTAGAGTGAACAAAAAAAGATGTTTAAAAAAAAAATTACGTACGAATCGTGAATGAAAAAGTTTAATCAGAATACAGTTTTTTAATTTTGTTTATTTTTGTTTCACTGTGTGATGTGTCTGAGTAGTGGTAGATAGAAGAAAAAGGCAAATTGTTTCTAACAATGAAAATAAGAAAGAAAATAGTTTTTCTTGTAAACTATTTATGACTTAAAACAATATATTTGGTTAATTTATATTAAACCCTAACGTTTTTACTTCAACTAAAATTAACTAAAATGTAGTAATAAAAAGTAAAAAAAAAACTTTTTATTGATACGCAAATAAGATTTTTTTGCAAACCGTACTTTTCACTCAAAATTTGACAGATCGAGGTTATTGACTTTCCTGTTCTTATTTGGAACGCATAATATATTAGCTTTAAAATGATTAGCATCAGACGTATTGCCTTCGTATAAATCTAATAATATATCTGGAATTGGCTTTAATGTTCTATCTGGGTCTATGTATACCTTCCTATTATGACAACTATTTTTAAAATGATTTTTAATTTTTTCACCTAAAAATGAAGTGCTTGACATTGAACACAATCATAAATCATAGAACCAACTGAATGTACTGATACTTGAATGGTGTTATTTGAAAGTGCTAAATATACATAGTTAGTCCTGGGGGGCTGATGTTCTGTACTAAACCTGTAACCTGTGTGTACCTACCTGTATTTATACTTTTTCGGGGGTCTGCCCGCCATTTGATATATTTTCTTTCTCCTCTTTTTCTAAAGAAATAAAATCACTGCAGACTGACAGCATTGATTTTTGTTTTTTCGTTGTCCGAAGAAACATCATCAGTCACCAGCGACTTTTCGACTATCGTCAACTCTTCGTTATCGACCTTAAAGGAGAAAATATATTAGATAAATATTCAAATAATAATAACTATTGTGAATGTATGTAGGTATATCCTCACATCTCTATCTGGTAATAAGTATTATTTTTCATTTTACTGTACTCAGTGACCTATACTATTAACTTACCCAAAAGTCATCATCAAATAAATCTTGGGAATTGTCAGGTTGTTGTATTGTAGAGGCAGCTAGTGATTTAACAGATGCAACAGGAGCAGTTTGATTTTTTGGGAAAAGGTTTGAAAGTGCCCGAGCCTTGTCAGCAACAGGAGCAGTTTGATTTTTTGGAAAAAGGTTTGAAAGTGTCCGAGCTTTGGTTATTCTTTAATTGTTTCTAGGCCACAGCACTCGCAATAATTGAAATTATCTGCAAAAATATATTATACAATTAATAATGTCTATTGTATAATAAGAGCCTGCCAAGTTCAAGTAGAACTTGCGCATGAAGGGGTTCATTTAATTATCGAGAAAAACAGTGAAAAAATCGTGTCTGTTTCTGTATGTGTTCATGAACACCTCAACACAGGCTATGCATGTGGTCATTTATTATTATTTGTCGAATTATAGAGAAAAAATATTGAGCCGTTTACCGAGTATAATGTTGTCGTATTTCACACATCGACTGCACATTTGCTTTTGTTTGCCATCTCTTGCAAAAATTTTGCCATTACAAAAATTGCATGTCACTGGAAGTAAATAAGTACTTATTTTATTTTTAAATGCAGAAGGCTTACAATCCACACTTTAAGAAGAAAACAAAACAAAATTCACTTAATACTCAACCTGCCTACATACCTACTAAAAAACTACTCACCATCTTTTCGAAGAGCCCTTCGCTCCATCCACTTTTCACAATTGTGACAATGTTTACCAAATGCACGGAGATTCGGCTGTTAACAAAATGATAGGTTTCATCAAACAAAAGACTAAACGAAGACATAGACACGACCAACGAAACATTTTATGAAATACTTACGATTTTCGGCATGTGTGTAATCCAAACAAAGTAAATGACAATGGCATGCGAATATCAACGACATCATCCGACGTGCTCTTGTTTCCGTCGGCGTTCCAGCTGTATTGGAACCTCATGGCCTGGTACGCGACGATGGCAAGAGACCGGACGGTATGTCTTTATTTCCATGGAAGATGGGTAGGTCTTTAGTGTGGGACGCAACTAGTGTCGATACTCTTGCGCCATCTCATCATCCTAGCTCATCATGCTGTGCCGGTGCTGCCGCTGCGGCTGCGGAGAACCTCAAGCGGCGGAAATATACTAATCTTGTTGGTAGTTATATTTTAGAGCCGTTTGGGGTTGAAACTCTCGGATCGTGGGGTCCGAGTGCCCACAAGTTGTTTAATGAACTTTCTAAACGACTTGTTGACACTTCGCGTGACCCAAGAGCTGGCTTTTACCTTGGGCAAAGAATAAGCATTGCCATACAGCGTGGCAATGCGGCCAGCCTTTTGGGTACTTTACCGGTCGACAGCGATGCGGAAGAGGTTTTTGACGCTTTATTAGATTAGGTATTTTTAGTTAACTTTCTTGCGACGATGTGGAAGAAGAAGAAAGTAACCTATTTACTCTTAAATATTCCTAAGTTGTAGCTAACAACAGGAAACACAGGAAATTCCACCACTTATATAATGGAATAATGAATGTATTCCCGAAATGCTTTGTAGGTATGGATGGTTGACGTCTAGTAGTTTTGGTGGATCTAGATGGCGGAATTAAATTGTGCGCAAATCCAATGTAACCAAAAGATAGCCGATCGGCTAGCAACTCGACGTCGATGCTCATGATTTTAGTGTTTGACTCGATCAATGATTTACTTGGCTAGGCTTTTTAATTAACTACAGAGCATCAAGCTGGTATTAAGCGGACCTATCTCAAAGATTAGAGTAGTAAGCTATATATGATCAAACTTGCGCTTGATAAAAGTTGTGAACAGAACTAAGAAAAGTAGCTATTGCAAGTAGTAGTAAATAGAATATAACCACTTCTTGTAAAACCACTTATACCTATGTATATGTCATAACAATTTCAGTAAGCAAAACGGATACATTGTTTTATTACTGAGTTTCCCCTCCTTTCACTTTCCGGTAACATCATCAAATTAGTTCTTCTCAATGACATCAATGATACCATACAACAAATATGTATCTCATAATAATTCTAATAAGCTAGGATACAGTTTCTACGACTCAAAATCAAAATAGTTTATTTCAAATAGACCATTTATAGGCACTTTTGAAATATCAAAATTGAAGCTAATTTGCACGATCCAAAGCGTAGCTCTATGGAGAAGAACGTGCAAGACTCTCCATGGACACTCTTTGAAATCAAACAACGACGTGCCTACCTTCCAACTTCATCGTCCTTATTTCGATGTATCCTCCCTATCTGATTTCCTTTTGATAGTCATCAACTATTACTTTAAAAACAGTTGTACTATGATGACATGATGAATCCTGTTCCATATTTCTAAAGATTATAATCAGATGACGACATAAGTTCTATAGAATGAATTTGGATGAATACTCTTTCAAATAAAAATAAATAATCCAAAATCTGTCCACATTATTTGACCACGAAATCTGTGTCCAATTGTACTTTCCTTCAAAACCTACATAAATGCATGTCTTCGTACAATAAAAGTAGGAAAGGAATCCTTTACAATTGCATATGTCGCCACTCTGTTAGACAATGTCCTTTGTCACTGCAGCACGGTATGGCATGAAATTATGGAATTTTTCTCTAGGTTAGGTTACATATGAACATCCTACTGCTATTATAAAGGCGAAAGTTTGTAAGTATGGATGTATGGATGTTTGTTACTCTTTCACGTAAAAACTACTGAATGGATTTGAATGAAATTTGGCACAGGCATAGGATACACTCCGGAATAGCACATAGGCTACTTTTTATCCCGGAAACCCCAAACCCACGCGGGCGAAGCCGCGGGCAAAAGCTAGTATAATATGGGTGAAGGTGAGGTAAGCATAATCCTGATGCCATCTGTTGTTAACCTGTTTCTGTAGGGGGGCGCTACAGGGTCGAAGCCTCCTGGGCCAAGGGCTAATGCGAAAGCGTAACACCAGGGCCTGGGAATAAGGCACGGAAGGAATGGGGTAGGTTTTTAGTCAGAGTCTGACACTGTTTCCCGCTCCGCCCAAGAGCGGGACTTGTCATTGGACGATTTTTACCTACCATAAAAAAACATGTTAACCTGTTTATCGATTTATAACTTATTTAAGTCAATATTGCTTGCTTCAGTTTTTTTATTGCGTCTAGTTACCCCAAGCATTAGATAATACGAGTATTATTCTACTTAATTTCTTCCCACGCTTTCATATTAATATCTGGATACATTTTTTGTAGGACTAGTCGTTATCAATATCATCTTCACGAATGTTAATGTTCGTAATCAGAATATAAATGGCGATCGGCCGACTTCGAGAGTGACAATTTGTCACTAATCTGCACACAGCTATGAAAACCTAAAGGCGCAGTGACAGTTTCGTCACGGGCTTGTTCGCTGGTCGGCCATACTCAAAATGTCAACCAGTTGTCACTTGGTAACATGCGCACATCTCCTGTGCGCGCTAGTTTAAACAACAAACCACTGAAAAATATAAGTTGAGTGTCACTAGCAGTCTTATTACAAAAAAATCAGTTGCTGGTCAGTAGTAGGTACATGACATTTTCATTCACCTAGCTGATGAAAATGTCAATGACTTAAGTTCGTGGTTTCGCATTTGGTCCCATAGTAAAAGTTGTTTGTTATCATGAATACCACCACGTGTTTATATTTCGGTTACTAATTACTAATCACCCTGTATTTATCTACCACTAAAAAGTTTATGGTACGTCGTAATTACCTATATCTAAAAGTATTTTTTCGGAAGTGTTCGTTTTTATTATTAGATTTCAATATCAAAAGTGTTAAAACGGGTCCCTACCACTACTATTGTGACACCGGTATACCAGACACCGCAGGCGCCGCTTCCGCCCGCCGGATGCGGAGGCCGTAGAGGCGGAGCTGTATGAGGGATTCAGGTTGGCAAAGCGCACCCTCCGATCGGAGATAAAGCGGGCCAAAGATGAGGCCTGCAAAGCGTGGCTGGGGACGCTCGACGCTGATCCGTGGGGACGCCCATACAAGTTGGTGCGAGAGAAACTCCGCCCATGGGCTCCCCCGTTGACGCAGAGTCTCCGGCCACAGATCGTGGAGGGTGTGGTGAGCGCTCTGTTCCCTGCGCGGGGGGACCACTCCCCCCCGCCCATGGCTCCGCCACCAGCGGTGTCTGACGCGGACCACGTCAGCGACGACGGTACCAATGCTCCGGAAGTGACCGAGATAGAGATGAGAGTGGCGGTACGCAGGATGGGTGCGAAGAATACCGCCCCAGGACCAGACGGCTTGCCTGGAAAGGCTTGGGTCCTGGCCATGGAGGCTCTCGGGTCTCGATTGGGGGGGCTCTTTAGCGCATGTTTGGAGAGGGGCCAGTTCCCACTTCCCTGGAAGACGGGAAAACTGGTCCTCGTCGCGAAGCCGGGGCGCCCTGCGGACTCTCCGTCCGCGTATCGGCCCATTGTGCTGCTTGACGAGGTGGGCAAGCTCTTTGAAAGAGTCATTGCAGACCGCCTCGTCAAGCACCTAACACTGAAGGGGCCCGATCTCGCGGACGACCAGTTCGGGTTTCGCAGGAGGCGCTCCACGGTGGACGCCATCATGCGCGTGCGAGCCCTCACGACGGCGGATGCGGTGTCCCGGGGCAGGTGTGTCTTGGCGGTGTCGTTGGACATTGCCAACGCCTTTAATTCCCTGCCCTGGAGTTGCATTAGGACGGCACTCCGGTATCACCGGGTGCCCGACTACCTCTGTCGTACAATCGAGGCCTACCTGTCCGACAGGTACATAATCTACCCCGGTCACCAAGGAGATTGGAAACGGCGAGAGATGTCGTGCGGTGTCCCACAGGGATCGGTACTAGGACCGCCCTTGTGGAACATCGGGTACGGCTACGTGCTGTTGTCAGCAAACTGCAAGGGCCCTTCAGGGTCGAAGCCTCCTGGAGCCTAGAGGGTGGTGGAAAACTGTTACCTCGACTCCAGGAACAAGGCAAGGAAGGTTCGGGGTAGGTTTTTTAGTCAGTAAGAGTCTGACACTGGTCTCCCGCTCCGCCCAAGAGCGGGTTTCGTCATTGGATGATTTTCACCTACCATAAAAAAAAAACCACTACTATTGTATTGTATTTCGGGATCCGGGAGGGAATTTTTTTCGGGCTGGTATCCGCAACTCTGTCTAAAACGCGCATTTGGCGTACGGAACCCTATTACTAAGACTAATGCTAGTCTGTCTGTCACAAACGCTGTATTTCGTGAACTGTGTAATTTCTGTAATAGCCAACTTATATTTCAGTAATAGCCAACTTATATTTCAGTAATAGCCAACTTATATTTCAGTAATAGCCAACTTATATTTCAGTAATAGCCAACTTATATTTCAGTAATAGCCAACTTATATTTCAGTAATAGCCAACTTATATTTCAGTAATAGCCAACTTATATTTCAGTAATAGCCAACTTATATTTCTGTAACAGCCAACTTGTATTTCTGTAACAGCCAACTTATATTTCTGTTACCGCTGTAACATGTTACAAATTCTAATTTTGAAGTTTGATAATGTAAAAAAACAACAAAACAAGGTCCAAATTTTTGCAGAGTTATCTCGAATAACAAAGATTTTTCGTTACAATATCGGTCATTAAAATAATCGCCCTAGCACTTTTAGGATTGGCTAGACCTAAGGCTCTACCACGAACTCAACGACATACTGAATCGTTAAGAATGGAGCCTAAGGGTGGCACTCGCACGCTTGACATTTTAACACATCATGGTAAGTAAGGCTCCTGTTTTTTTTCTGTTACCAACTGTTTGTAAAGCTGTAACAACGAAGGTTCATAAGTGAACAGTAGGCAGCCCTATCCCGAAGCATTGATTGTGGTCGTAAAGTAGCCCGAGTCGAATCTAGTACAAATATGAGCGTGTACTTCTCGCTTTTATGTGTCGCGTTGAGCCACCTTTAACACAGTTTACACCTAAATCGATTAGACATCGAGAGAAATCGATTAGACCTGTGCTGATAATTCATTTACGATAGAGACTTTATCATTGCAATTCTTGCGTTTATACCTAATGTTAGGGACTGTTGTGTAAGCACGTTCTGTAAGCTGCTGGGATTTTTGAGGCCTTAACGCGATTCATTTGACGACCTAAATTTAAAAAGCCATATAGGATATTTCGCCATGGCTCATGCAGGCCTTGCTAGTTAATAATCTACAATCATTAAGGTTATTAGAAAACTAATCTACTATCGTTAAATTACATCATTTCAAGTCGCGAGTTCGTAGTCAAATTCACATCTTTTACTTTTCTACAGTGTTCGCTGCATCCTGTTGGTTTTTTGGGTTATACTTGCGCTGAGGGACTATCGTTTGTAGAAACAGATTCGATACGAAACCGTCGTGTCTTGGCTAGGCTTGCTAGTGTGAGAAGATAGGTGGTCGGTTACATTTAATTCAGGTGATTAAAGAGGTTAAGGAGCCACAATAATATTTTAAAGTCCGATTTTTGGAAATTTTTCTCATTCTCAATTCATTGACTTCGTCGACTTTTTCGTCGGTTTTTAAGCCTTCCACTTCGTGGTTCATTCTGATCGACTCTTCAGAAAATGCCCTCGGTGGTTTAACCGATAAACCTGATACCATACCGTTGCTCGAATTTGATGTCAAATAACTAATTCGAGTCTGACAAATTACTCGAGCGAATTCAAACCAATCTCAAGTGTTGCCAGATAAAACGATACGTAGAGCTAGTCCTCATAAGTTCAGACCTCGTATGCTCATTGTTGTCTCAGTCATATTTTAGTTCTCCCATTTAACGGAAAGTTTTTAAATAGGTAAATTGTACTAGTAGTTAAATAACATGTGATTAACTCAAGCATTGGGCTTATCTGAAATAACGACATCGTTCGTATCTAGCGGGCGCGGGCGCGCAACGATCTCTTCGAGCCCCTGACGTCAGTCGGGTCGCGTCCCCTTAACCTTAGTGCTCTTGTTGCAAACTGTTCATAATTCAATTCGATTACAATAAAAACTGCGATAGAGGCGCCATGATTTTACGAGTAAGTATGTGATGAGTTTCGATTATATTCTAATATAATAGTAATTTGTGCATCGAGGGGATACAAGTCTTATACATGTCAGGCGCATCACATTTTGCATCACGACTGAAATTTAGCGCCCGGGTCACGGGCATCATTTTGTATCCTGACTGAAATTTAGCCCGAGTCACAGGCATCATATTTTATCCCGGCTAAATTACCATCGAATGAAGTATTTATTTTTTTGATTATGGTAGTGCCGCCTGAGTTACATACATCATTTTATTCCGACCCGCATAAAATTTTGCGTTATGTTGTTCTCGTTAAGCGTGATGTGACTTACAAAACGCGATGTTTGCGTATTTGCACGATGATCGCTTTCTATTAGGACGACGCTTAAGCAGCTGCATGATTTTATTTTCTGTTGTACAAGTTTGAGAGTAATTTTGGATAAGTAATTTCAGCAAAGTAATTTTGGCTTGAATTTAGCATTTTTTATGAATCCTTATTAAAGGGCCTAATAAGGTTTTTATTTAAGACAAGACCTGAAAACTCTATTCTTGTCCCGATTTGAATCCAAAACCTCAAGCATAAGAGGGTGAGGCATTAACTACCTGGCTCCTCATTCCACAATTATTTTCTGATAGCATAGGATGCCAGCCCACGTTACGGATTAAACAATTCAGACAAGACCATCTCAAATGCTATTGTTAAAGTTTGTTTATGCTATTAGCACACGAAAAATCATCAGATTAGTGCGTAGTAATATATACCACCGATCGCCCGTCATCAGGGTGTTACTGCGGACCACAATGCGTATGCGCAGCTTACCTAGAACCTTACGTTATTAAACTTTATTGTTTGAGAGAACAATTACCTTTTGTACGAGTTGGGTATCGACGCCATTATCAGTAGACGCGTTAAGTAACGCTGGAGGCTCGAGTTCTACTATTTAGCGTAAGTCGCTAAGGCTACCATTACCACCTTTTTAATATGTCTTTGTTTGCTTTTCATTGGAAACATAAACTGAGCTGGAAATAGATTACAGATTACAAGCTTGTGCAAAAAGTATGGTAAATAATATTAGAGGAATTCTATTGAACATGATGTCTTCAGAAGTACCGGAACAAACTCGTAGACAAGAGTCAATATTTTATTGTTTTGCAGGGCCCACGTATGTATTATTGGATGAAGTGTGCGAAAAGTCAGTAGATGGCATAGTCGAAAGATTGATCCACCCGGATAAATTCTTCACTAAAACATAGCAATTGATTATGCATCTGATGTGAGTGGCGCAAGGGGAGAGTACCTTGCTCGCCACTCAGAGCAGGAGAAGTAATTAAACAGTCCTTTAACGCGGTTAAAAAAAAATGAAGAAATGTTTAAAAAATAATAATGATATTAAAAACGAAGATAAGATATCGGGTATAATCTAAATCTTCGCAAAGATACCTCACGACGTACAAGTTACCTAAATGTGTTAACAACTATTGTTATGTAACTAGATTTATTTACAAACAATGTCGGAACTTTTTTCAGCAATGCTAAACATCTTACTAGAGATTAATGACTGTTTACGTTTTATTTTCAAATCAAGCAAATTTCTTTTTCCTTTGTTTAAGCCTTTGATAATAAACGCCTCAAGGTTTTTCACCCTATAAAATACGGATAGGTCGCTAATTGAGCGAAAATATTGTGTTACTTGCCTCAAGGTATAACAGCCAATGTAATTAATTGCTACCTTAAAATAGGGGTACACTTTTTTCGATACCTACAGTGGGGGGGGGGGGGGTGGTGATGCCATCGTGTTATCATTGTTTTATTAGATTTGGTTTTTCACCTAACGCTCCAAAACGGGGATTTGTATGTAACAAATAGTTATTCTCCTATCGTCGAAGAAGAACGACGACATTATAACGGCAACTAATACAAATATTGACAAAATAAAGGAGAATAGGCAATAAAGTACCTTTCTCAAAACAAAACTTTCCTCAGTCCTCAGTTCTTGGTCACTGTCTGTAGTCAGGGGGCAATTGATGGCAGCTTCAACGATCTCCATACTGTCCTCTTACTTGGAGTTGCTATGGGTTCATAGAGGATTTATTTTAATATTTACCTGCTGCAGTATAGTTTGTTAAGGCGTTACCCATACAGTGGCACCGTAAAAACTTCCTCTTTTTCGTTTCGAAGTTAGCCGTATTGCTACACAGTACAAATGCCAAAAAAAAAAAATACGTGTATAGTCTATATATATATATATATATATAAAAGACTTACGCATAAACATTTTCTAAAAATAATTCAGAATTTTGAGAAAAAAAATCGCAAGAAAGTACACGAACCAATAATTTTTCGTCTTGAAATACTCAGTATTTTGAGTGATACCTATTTGTTATTTTATTTGTAACTATCAAAATGGAAATTTAACCAACTAAAAGATAAATGTAAAAATATTTTAACTAGTCGTTGTACTTTATCCTTCATATAAGCGGACACGAGATCCTACTAAAATCAAACGCATAGCCATTTTCAACCTTATTTGTTTACTGCGATTCGATTCTAGTCGTTTGTGGTGCGGGCACCGACTCAACATTTGGAGACCTTCCTCAAAGGAGAGTTTTGGCCGAAAGGTGTCGTGTATCGACGATTTCGTGGTAGAATACCGATCCCGCGGCGGAACACGAAACTGCGCCGTCACTTAGTTAATTAGTACTCCTTTTGTATTTATTAGTATATTTTTTGTAAGTTTACCTATTTGTGTATTGTTTTCTTTGGGCCTTAGTTGCCTGATAATAAACGATTATTATTATTATGTTTATTCAATAAAATACATATAAATTACATTTTTAAATATTTCTATAAAATAAAAAAAAAACATTTTTATTATTCTTATTACTACTACCCGGAAATAACCTAAAAATTTGTTGCTTACCGCGCCTTAAAATGAAATTGCTTAAGGCATTAGTAGGTTCTTATTAGTTTACATGGTCTCACCTACATTTTTTCATGATATTATATTTTTTTTCATGCTATGTTTTTTTTATTTCATGTTCTTTTCATTGTATGTTCTGTTCTTTACGGTATATATTCTATTCTTATATTATATTCTTTAGATCACGTGCACGTGTTTGTTAGTTTTTCACCTAACTCTTCGAAAGGCAAGGATTTGTGTGTAATGTTTTCTTAATAATTTACTATTACTACTGCAATGTGTGGCAGCAAAGTACATTGTGAATTTTTCGATCACCATCTGCAGTCATGTGTTAGCAGCATCAGCGAATTTCATACTACACTTCTCATCAAAAAAATCGAAACACCTTGCAAGTTTACGTTTTGTCAGGATTATCAGAAAAATGTGTACATTTAGGAATAAATGTTAAATGTCGTTTAATAGTGAGTAATATGAGCTTATCAAATCTTAATGTTAATGTTCTAAATTTAAATGAATTTTTCATAGGTTTCGTATTTTGTTAAATGAGTCATTTTTATTCCGTATGGAGTATAAAGGAAATGGATAAAACAACACATGTAAATGAAAAAAAAAGCTAAAAAACGTTTATTTAATAACTTGTATTCCCTCCCCGAGCTCTAATTACTGCTTCCATACGGTTCTTCATCGATCGGATGAGAGTCACGATCACATGCTGTGGTATATTGTCCCATTCCTCTTGGATTGCATCTTGCAGCTGGCTAAGTGTTTCTGGGGCAGGATCTCTTGCTCGAATTCGTCTCTTTAATTCATCCCATAGATGTTCAATGGGATTCATGTCCGGGCTTCTTGCTGGCCATTCCATAATAGAGATATCGACTTCGTTAAGATAATCTCGTACGACGCCCGCGGTGTGAGCCCTAGCATTGTCGTGCATGAATATGAAGCCGTTGCCAATAAAATGTGCATAGGGCATCACATGAGGCTCGAGACACTCTTCGACGTACCGATGACAGTTTAGTGCAGGCAGACGTGGCCCAGACACGAAAGCAAGCTCTGTCTTACCGTCGGCGCTGATTCCTCCCCAAACCGTCCACGAACCGCCACCATAGCTGACCTTTTCTTCAATGCAGCATTGTGCATAGCGTTCTCCGTCTCTTCTGTAGACCTTGTTCCTTCCGTCGTTACCATACAGCATAATTTTACACTCATCAGAAAAGAGAACTTTGCTCCACTGTAGGTATGACCAATTTAGGTGCTCACGTGCAAAGTTAAGGCGCGCTCTTCGATGGTCTGCAGTTAATTTCGGCCCATTTGCTGGCTTATGCGGTACCAGTCCACGATCCTTCAACCTTCTTCTAATTGTAGAGTCACTTACAGCCACCCTTCGTACAACACGAAGCCGCTGCTGCAGTTGAAAAGCGTTAAGGCGTCGATTTCTTAAAGAAGTTGTTACAATAAATCGATCATCTCGCTCAGAAGTGACCCGATTCCTGCCAGATCCTGAACGGCGCGTGAACAAACCAGTCTCCCGATAACGTTTATAGACTCTATGAACAGATGACAGGCTTAGATGCAGTCTTGCAGCCACAACACGCTGACTAAGGCCAGAATCCAGCAATGCCACAACTTGGGCGGCTTCTGTGGGCGAAGTATCCATACGTTTTAGAAAAAAAACCTTTTTTCAGACGTCCCAAAGTCACAGTATTGAAATAAAAAACAAAAAGTTTAAGGATAGGCGCCAATTTTTAGTTTTTAAACGCTAAATGTACTCCAACCCTAAACACACATTTGTCTCAAAACAGTGATTCATTTCGTTTATAAGATAAACAAATGAAATTCTAATTTTGAATTTAGAATTTTCGCTTATTACTGTAATGGCCAAACTGCCAGCTATAATATATGTATTTTTTTTCATCGTATGAATTCTTTTTTGTGTTAAATTCGGACAGAAACATTGAAAACGGAAGTGTTTCGATTTTTTTGATGAAGTGTATTTTCCACTTCGAGTTGCTATGGGTTTTTAAGGATCTGTTGCTTTAATTTGGCTGCAGTTGACTTTTTCAAAAGAAACGTTTCTTCAGAGCTCTAGCGAAGAAATGTTTCTTAACTTCAGAGCTACTCCGGCCTTTGTCTGCAGTCATGGTCACTAATAGGAGCATATCCAAAGTTGATATTTTCTACTTAATATTTGGCTGCTGTAGTGTTTAAAAGAAAGCTTTCCGGTGTGTCAACCCACTTTGTTTCTTAAGATTTGGCTGCATAATTTTCTCAAATAAAACCTTTCATAAGTTATAAGTCGTTATGGGTTCGATATGAATATTTTTTTAAGTTTGAGCTGCTGTAGTGTGCCATAAGTATGTCTTACTCAAAACACGCCTTTCCTAAACTTCCCGGGCACTGTCTGTAGTAGAGGCCATTGATAGCAACAAATTTCATAGTCTTCTACTATTTTCTATTTATTGCTTCGATTATTATTGATTTTTATTTATTGATTTAAAATTGAAATGATTGGCAACTACATAGACCCGTATTGATTCTTCTTCGCATCGCTGTCGACTGGAAGTGTGCTCAAAATGCTGGTGGTACCGAGGTGAAAACCAGCCTTTGGGACACGCGAAGTTTCAAATAAGCGTTTGGACAATTCTTAAGTACTCACAGCCCAAAAGTCAACCCCAAACTGCTCAAAAAAAACAACTGCCTAGGTTTTTATATTTCTGCTGCTTGAGGTTCTACGCAGCTGCAGCACAGCACGATGAGCTACGAAAATGAGATGGTGCAAAAGTGTCGACACTGGTAGCGTCTTCTCACACTGCATTCATCTTAAAATCAAAGATATAATAAGTTTATCAGAAAGGTTGACAGAATTCTTAGTGCTTTTTGGTACAGTGATGTCTGCATACATATATTTGTTATTGCATAATGCATGTTCACACAGTCCTAGTATAAACGGTACATTTTTTAACGGATATGTAAAAAATTATGTCGACGTAAATTAGTCATAACGCCGTCGATGAAAAAAAAGTACCTGATAAAATGGATTAGTAAAATGGGACCACGAGTTAAACTATCGGTAAAAATTATTTTAAGAAAAGACACTGATTTCTTTTTATCTGCTTTTGAAGAGGCTGCTTATAAGGATCACAGTGTGGGCTGTCCTGTAACCGACCGAATGTAATAAATTTTGCCGGATCCCTGTCTAGCCACACTTTTCGCGTTGATGCGAAGGAAACTATATTTTAAAATGTTAGGGGTAGGTAAGAAGCTGGTTTTATGAATAATAAGTTTATAAGTCGTCACTCTTGTTGAATGCCCAGAGTCTAATAAAATATGTTAAGTGGAATATTTATGTTTTACTAGGTAACAGATTAATAGCGGGTATATATAGAATAGATTAAATAGATATTAGGTAACTACGATCCAAAATGTGTGTATGATCCCTTGACTGAGAGAAAGTTAAAACAATATTCGATGAATGACTCAAAATGACGAAGAGTTTAAGTTAAACTCATACGCAGTTAAGATGTGGAGTAGGCAAATAGTTAATTTTTAGAATTTAGTCGTACTGTTCTGCCAAAATAAAATCATGAATTTTGCTGTAGTTGTTTCCAAAAGGCTTGCTTAACGTTAATTTTTGGTTCACTGGATTTGGCTTCGGTTACAAATGGTATTTGACATCTCTGATGGTGAATGATGAAATGGTATCTGAACTCAGTTCCAGAATTTTACTGAGGAGACGTGACAAAACGAGTGACGTAGGAATTTTCAACAAATATATAAAGTATCGTCTCATATTTGGCAACAGGCAAGAGTGGCACACACTATAGCTCAGATCCTATGCAAGTGCAATATGCGTTGAAGAAAATAAAAGATACACTGATTGAGGAGAAGGATTCCGATAAGGTTCTGCAATGCAGAAGTGGGAGGAATATAATGAAGGACGGTGGACTGAATCGGATTATGTTCCTGTAGAGGGCAACATCAAGTTTTTTGGTGTCAACCATTAATTTTAGATTTTGCAATTATAAGATATGTTAGTTTTGATTTTGTGGTTTAGTTTATTTCCTTTATATTGTAATTTAAAAACTTGCGTAAATGTCATATTTCTAAACCCTGAAAACGAAGGCCTTGCCTGCCTTGCCTGAAAATGAAAGCTTTTCGTCAAAAGCGCTTGCGCCATTTCCGACACGTATTTAAACCAAATTGGACTCACTAATATTTTATTTTTCTCTCCTCTCTTCAAGAAAACGCTGTTCATGTCCTACCGTTGTAGAATCTCTGATGCGTAGTAATTTGTTGTAGAATAGTAATCCTCAAGATATGTACCAAATATAGCGTGAAAAAAACCCTGAGAACGAAGGCCTGTTCGTTGATACGGGGTCTATGTTACCAAGCTTTTCGTCAAAAGCGCTTGCGCCATTTCCGACACGTATTTGAACCAAATTTGACTCAATAATATTTTATTTTTCTCTCCTCTCTTCAAGAAAACGCTGTTCATGTCCTACCGTTGTGGAATTTCTGATGCGTAGTAATTTGTTGTAGAATTTGATCCTCAAGATATGTACCAAATGTAGCGTGAAAAATCGCCTCTGATGTTAACATGAAAAGCTCTTGATCTGATCCGGAATCTTATTGTTTCTGTAATGTTATAATATTTTAGCATCGGAGAACCCGATAAGCTCCATTGAAACCCTGCAGGTTTCTTCTCCCACATGTAGCAAAATATTAAAAGCGGCATATAAATCTTTTGAGTTAAGCGGGGGGCGGTAGTTGTAATATGTCTCCTAGTTCCTTCAGTACTCCTGAAACACTACCTGGCCTAGAGGCCTCTTTCAAACATCATATTATCTCTAGTTTTGTATAGAACTTATCCTCCATTACCATCAAAATTGCCTGAGCGAGAGGCCCCAGACTTCTTAACACTCCTGTTCTTCGCTCTAGAGGAATAGTAATCCCTTGCAGGAAAGGATTATGATGGTTAACAAGGCCGTACTGTGATATATTTTGGGTTGTCTCCTTAACAGATGTTTCTCTCCCAACCAGATGCATTCCTTTTTATCCCTTTGCGGTACACAGCTTTTCACACCTTGAACATAGTAACCCCAGTCCTCACCTCATCGAACATTCCTTTGAACAAAGTAATAATCTCGACAATTAATGATTATTATTCCATTTATTTACATTTAAACCATATTAAATACATTTTTAAATATTTTCTTAAAAAAAAAACATTTAAAATATAAAAAAATAGTAGCCCACCGGCATCGAGACAGGGTCCAAGCTACAGGTGGTGTCAGAGGGCTCCAGAGAGAGGAATTGTTATTATTATTAATGGGTGTGGCAACTAAGAAGTTAATCTTAATATTGTTTGATCTTATTTTGTCAACCACTGTTTGTACGCTCACATCCACTCCGTTTATCTTTGCCACATAAGACGAGTATTTCTGATGACCCGTAAGATTACTTTCTTCCTTTCTAATGCATGTAAATATAGACAATTTCAAAGTCTTCCCCCAGTACCTATATCCTTTAAATTGGCTTCATCCACTATCATTTTGGTTTATATCTACAAACTTTTGAATTTCATCATCTATCTCCTTGCTTACATCGGCCTCCATAGCAGTATTTGTTGATGCCATCTTTATACGAGAGCAGTGGTGGCCGAGTGGTAAAGGCTCTGACTTACGAGTTGCAGGTTGCGGGTTCAAACCCAAACAGGCGAATTACTTTGTGTAATTTATTTCAACACCTCTGCTCTCAAAACTGTGAAGAAAAACATCGTGAGGAAACCGGCACGTCCTAGAACCAAAAATTCGAAGACATGTGACATCCACCAATCCGCACTGGGCCCGCGTGGTGCATTATGGCCCATTCCCTCCTAAACAGGAGAGATAGTATGTCGCTAACGACGTCACGCATAAACTACTATATAGGGTAGTAGTGTGGCCTAGCAAGCCAGCTTTTTTGGTACTTATTTCATCACCATTGCGCATTAGCAAAATCTATAATTATTGCGCATTAGCAAAATCTATAATTCGAAGACTCGGGACCTCTAACAATACTCAGTGGGTGGGTAACGGCCCATTTTGTGTTCTAAAGAAGAGGCCGGAAAGCTGTAGGAAGAAAATGTAAGTGTTTGCCCTTCTCCCGTGTTATTTGAGATCGGCGCAGTACGTCCATGCCAGTCCATTCGAGCTGTAAAGACAACCTTATGTGCAAGCTATCGAAATGACAGGAAAAATACGTTGTTCAAACCATTACCTAGCTTGGTATACTAAGACGTTAAATCAACACTTGTTGTTTTATCACGGGCCTAAATCACTATGCGCTAAAGGTAGTTAGAAGGCAGGTAGTACAAATAGGTACATGATTTTAGTACATGTAATAAAAGATTAACTAATATCTATGAAATTAGATGTCTGCGTAAACGTAAAAACTGCAGATTTTAGTAGTTGTTGGTTGCCAGCATAATGTAAAACAGGACTAAGAATTTGAAAAAAAAAGAACCTATCGATGCAATGCTGCAACTCGACAGGTGTGACGATAAGCCATCTTGAGTGATTTTTACGTAATCCTTTTACGAGTAGCTGCGAGTATGAAGGTACTGGTTCAATCTTTTTTTTTTTTTTTTTTTAATTTACAATATATTTGGAATAAGGAACAAAAAGTTTGGGTTTAAAAAACACATTTTAGTTGATTATACAATATATGTTAATAGACAGATGATGCATCCCACAGTTTCGCTCTCTTACTCTCGCTACTAGAGCTTTCATCTATTTCTTCAATTTTTCTCTTCAATAAGTATTGTTGAAAAGCATAACTTGTATCTTCTTCCAGACCAATCTCAACGTGTCTTCTTAAAGTGCTTAATGTGTTTATGATGTTATTATTTCTCTTAATTACTAAAAAGTAATTTGTTTGGAAAATGGTTATAGCTTTATATCCTTCAGGAACATTCTCAGAGTTTTTGGATAACCAAGCTATTGTCTTGGTAGGAACTCCATATGTATGATCATTTTTCAATTAAGATTCTTCCCCTAGTCAATATCCTTTTCCGAACTGCTTGTGGCGCTGATGATCTTAGTCCGTTATAATCTGTCTACATAATTGTGCTTTTACATATTTAATGTTTTTACAATTATAATTAATCCCTTAACTTTAATTGTATCAGTCGAAAAATTTTAGGTAATTTTCTGTATTAATTATTAATAACCAGATAATTTGGAAAAGCAGTATATATTCTGCTTTTCCAAATTATCTGGTCTGCCAAAAGTTCCGCCGGTAAAAATTGCATGTCTTCGAATACTTCATTTCTTTGAACAGACTGGAACCCCGTTTCAAACTAAGTATGAAACTTTAAACTCGCCTATATATTTAATCAAACATTTTTTGCTCCTAGTCCCAACGATTTTAACTGTGCGTTGATATGTCAGTTTCTCCTTCTATTTGTTTATATATTCGTATAGGAGTATAAATTAATTCGTGTACCAGATTACACTATAAAATGAGTTGTTCTTTTTTATGGGGACTGTCAATAGTTGTGTCGATATTGACAACAATGTTTTGACGTTTCATAAATAAGTACCATGAACGTTATGGGGTTCTTATAATATGAATTTAAGTTGGAACAGACTTGTTATCTCCTTATAGACGAGATGAGTCTCATAACTCGTTGAATATTCAGAAGCCAGTTATTCAACGGCATGGGTAATTCGCACTGCTCCCGAACTAACGTTTCACAATTGTTATTTGTTATTAATTTCACGAACGATACGCCGGCTTTTAATGTTTTATAAATACGACGCATTGTTCTATAAGCGACACAATACCTTGCGGTGTTCGCGGCTCGGCTCGAATCCGATATGCAACTACATCGGCGTGCGGCGTCTGTCTGACGCATTCTTCTACATGCGCAAAATGTGGAAATGTACCTTTTTAGTTTGCTTCCTAAGAGACTGTTTATTCCCAAAATTCTATTATTAGGTTTAAAATATTTAGTTTGGATCTTGAAAAAAATATATTTAATGTGACACGCTGTTTCATGCTGAATGTGGGTACCTAATTCATAATTTATTGGGAGATAATTTGCTTGTGACAAAATATTCGTAATATTTTATACAAAATATAATCGGTTTACTTAGCTTAGTTACCAATGTAACCATGGCCACGTGTACCTATAAAAGTATGTAGTGTGTATGTTTAGCTACCTACAAACGTTAAGCGACGAATTCCAAGAAACCCGTATCGGGAGGCACGTACGCGTAAGATTGGCTAAATCTCGTGTGTTAAATGTTACAACATAATAACAATAATGTATATTGTATGTACCTACTTTAAACAGAACTTTTGTTGCATACTAACTAGTACTCAACATTCGTAAGCAGTTAGGGATGGTGCATATTGGCTTTACTCCTTTTCTACTAACGAATTTGTTTAGGCAAATAAAAAGAAACCAAACACATTATGCAAAATAAATTAGCAAGTTAAATTTCAAAACTTTGACATTTGTTTCGATTTCTTATCCGCGGATTCATGTGAAACTAAAACGTACAATTTTAGTTTCATACAGACTGGAACCACGTTTTTAAACTATTAGGGGGGAGTAAAATTTGAAAAATGCTCACTCGCCTATATAAAAAAATTAACCAAACATTTTACGCTCCTAGTCCCAACGATTCATGTGAAACTAAAACTGTACATTGAGAGTTAAAGTTGATTTTACTGTTAAACGTACGATCAATCATAGTGCATTCGTGTGATGCAATGCATTCATAATACCAATTATTGTCCCTAAAAACCAATTTCATAAGTAGATGGATGGTCGGTGTGTTATCTGGTTTTTCACTTATTATTATTTTACCAGTTGTCATTACTGTATTTCAAATTTCTGTAACATAATTAAATTATCTTTAACACCAAAGTATTCTATTTTTTTAGATTGTACCCTAGTCTTGGCTTGGATAAGTTAATGTAATTTATTTTTTTGTGATAAGGTAGTTTCCATGTGATCCATGTTTAATTTCTGGGGATCCTAATTTATTCTATAATTTTCCTCTTTAGTTTTGGATTGGAAAAAAATGAAACCGTATATGTAGGCCCGCTACACCTTGTGCAGAAAAAAAAAATCGCTGAAGACTAACGAATAGCTGTTCATTATTATTTAAAAGGAAACTAACTACATATACCTTAATTCCTGTTGACCTACAATCCTAATATTTAGCTACCTTAGGTCTCATAGCGCAAGTAAAGCTCGGAAAACGAACTATTTATGTGCAGAGAGAGAAACAAAATTTAGTCGAGTTGTAATTGCACATATTTGTCTGTCTATCGTCGTCTTTCTTCATGACCCAATATTGAGACAGGTTATGTTTTCCGTAGGTTCACCGTACGACAGTAGAATATGCCTTCAGGAGAGCAACGCAGATGCAGCGAATTCCCAGAGCGTCAAAGGGGAAGAAGAGTTATCGCGAGTGTACCAAACCCTCTCATTACCACCACTTCCAAGAGACGATAATAATTCTAACAACAGGTTGGTTTTATTTATTGTTGGTGATATTGATTTTTCCCTGTAGAAACAGGAACTAATAAAGAACATTTGACGGGTAAAACAAGGACTTCCTAACCTAGGAGCTCAGCTCACAAATCATGAAAACCTTTTCTGATTTCGATATTTTCGCTTAGCCTAAACCCCGATGTTTAATGATTGAATTATATGAAAATAATTGTAAAATTGTTTGTTTGTTTATCTAGTAACACTGAAACGAAAAGTAAATCTAAGTCAACGACCCCAGCAAGTCCAGGAAACTCTGAAATGAAGCCGCAATCAACCACGCCGACGTCGCAAGCGCTTACGAAACCTCCCTATTCTTACGTAGCCCTCATTACGATGGCAATACAAAATAGCCAAACAAAACGCGCAACGCTAAGTGAAATTTACGCTTACATCACCAAGGAATTCCCTTTTTTTGAGAAGAATAAGAAAGGATGGCAAAATTCAATTCGGCATAATTTAAGTCTAAACGAATGTTTCATAAAAGTACCCAGGGAAGGCGGTGGTGAGCGTAAGGGAAATTATTGGACCCTTGGTAAGATACTATTTTATTTGAAATCGCCGAAATGTAGATTCTTTAATGCTTTCTTTTTTCATGTAGACCCCATGAAAATTGAAATACCACCAAGTGTTCTCAACAAAAACTGTCTTCATCTCTTTTGTGTGTTCTGATTGCATTGATGCAATGCGAGTGACTGCTGACTGCTGACAGCTGCGCGATCATTCACCTTCATCTCATGTTTCATACCTAAGCGAATTGCTTGCGTTGATTCCTGCTCCCATGTTTATAGACTCTTGGGTGGTGAGTGTAGTATTGTTGTAGATCCTCAATGTGGAGAGATGTTCGAAAATGGGAACTTCAGGCGACGGCGGCGGATGAAGAGGCCATTTCGGGCACAAATAACGCCCTACTCTAAAACACTGTTTGGGGACGGGTATCACGTGGCACACGTCGGTCAACACGTACCACCTCACATGCAGCCCCTGCCTTTGGGAGCCAGGAATTACTTCGGATCCGGTTCACCGTATCATCCACCATCATACCCTCGATATGACACGTGAGTTTAATTACTTTCGTTTTTTTTTATTTACTATCAGCATATTTATTATTTTTATTAACAAAAAAATATTTGTGCATACCAAAAATACTTCATCTACTACTAAGTAAAAAAATATGATTTCGAAAAACTCCCCTACATCGCTGTCGCCTTGGGAGTAATGTGCTGAAAAGACTGGCGGCAATTGCTACGCTGTGTGGCAATGCTTGCCTATCCTATGTCCACGATAAAAGTCAGCCTTTGGCTTCGAGAAGTATCAAAAAGATTATTATAAAATTTTAGAGCCTTTCTAATGTTATAGTATATTTAACCTTTCGTGTGTTCTAGTTACGAAATCGTTTTATTCGATCGTAAGTCTTCTTCGGATTAGTAAAAATAGCTTATTTTTTTTAAACAGAATTTGTGTTGTAAAAGGTAATTAACGTCGAAATTTCAGCATGTTTACGAGGGTTTACCCAAATTATCTGAACTAATTAAAGCAACGTTTATTATATTTTTATGTAGGTAAAATACGCATTTATCAACATTTATATTGAAAATTATTCACATCGCTTGTGATTTAATTCAAACGAGCAAGTTAATACTATGACATTATTATTACATATTAATTATAATAAATATTTACGTTTCTCACACAAGTGTTTACAAAACAAATGCTAATAATTTACTGATATGTTGCTAAAGAATTTTATTTCCGATTTCCTCGACTGTTTCAATTAGACAGTTATCAATGAATGTCATAATAACATTGAATAATACATTTCAGGTGTATCTAACTTTGACCTTTAATAACAATAGTCATGATAAGGCGGTAGGTAAACCTGAATATATAATAAACAATATACGAGATGTATGTAGCAAAGCATTTGATAAGTCTGAGATACTTATTTAATTGGTTGAAAATTCGAACTTTTGAAAGTTTATCAGACGTAGCTACTGTGTCCTTTTGATAAATAGTGTATCTTATATAACACTTTAGATATCGCAAGTATTGCCCGATTTGATATTAGCTACTTTGTACCGAGGCATGTAAGTATACACGTACGTTATATTGTAGAGTTTATCGATATTGTTCCAAGTTAAAATGGACTTGAATGCTAACAACTTTTTTTTTTTACTAGAATTGGGCATAACTCTGTATAAATCCTGGTTGTGCAGGATGGGTGTAGCAAGACGCAGACCCTGTGCAGCGGCTCTACATAAACTTGAGTTACGAGATAATTCAAAGAAGCTCTATTAGGTTAATTTACATAATAGACAATTGAGAAAAGTCTCCCTATGACTTAGTATTCCATTTACTTTCATAAACTAAATACTAGAAACAAAATAACAAAAATATTTTAATGATTTCAGTACTCATTGACCGAAATTTTCGAGTGAATAAAATAAATAAAGGACTTTTCACTACTATGAAACGTTTAATTTATTAAACGGAAATTTATAACAGAACAAAATTAGTTTCATTATGAGACACGATATGAAAGATATTATTGTAACAGGAAAAAAAAGTCAATTGACTGAATAAGTATGCCGAATAATGGGTGTGCTGGCCCTAGTCCTTAAGTTTATATTTTTTATCTTTATCATAAATAATTAATGATTACAGTAAAAAAGTTTTTGTTTTTATTGTTATTGATAGGTTTGCGGTTGGTCACTAAGCTCACCTCATAGTAAACAATAATGTAACCGGTAACCTGTTCATTATTGTTTGCTTAAAGTTCAAGTTTTTAGTGTCAATTATTTTTGTTGTTTACTTAACAACATTTATTTGCTGAATTAAAGTAATACTACCGCATCTTAGTGTAGCTTAAGTGTCCTCAGCTGTTACTAATTGGAAATGGTTTCACTTACAATGGCCTTAAACATTTTGCTGTTTTACGCAATTTGAAACAATTTTGGCAAAATGAAAGTGTATACAAAGGTCAAGGTCGAAAAAAGGTCAAAACAGTAGTGACAGCACATTTATTGTGAATAGTGGTTTAGTGTGCTGCGTTCTTCAACTACTTCTGTGTTAAGAACTAAACTTCCAACAAGTTTTTACCAAAACCGTGAGAATTCTTCAAAATCAACCGGCATAATAATGAAGGAAGTTTTTAATCGAATCATTACCTGTGATGAAAAATGGACCTTGTACGAATAATCAGAAATGCTCATTGCAATGGCTGAATCCTGCCGAACCAGCAAAGTCCTTGTGAGCGTTTGGTGGACTAGTGCCGGTGTTGTTCACTTCAGTTTTCTTAAATCTGGCCAGAGAATTACGGCTGATGTGTATTGTCAGCATTTAAAAACCATGATGAAAAAGCTAGACTACACACAGCGCAACAGACAGTTACTAAATTAGAAGAGATTGAATTGGAATATCTAAGACATCGACCGTACTCCTTGAACATTGATCCAACAGACTACGTTTCTTTTTTTTCGAAATTTGGGTAATTAAGAAAAACATTTAACTCCGATGTGGCAGTTGAAAGCGCCATCAACAATGTAGCTTTTGCAAATCTGCAGTGTTATCCACAAACTAAAATCGTTGTAAAATCATAATTTTTATGGCTATAAAACAATATCATGTTTTTTTTTATGTTGAGGGAAAGGCTAAGAGGCTACTTAAAGACAATTTTGATCTAAATTATTATGATCTATCTCCTCTTCACAAAGTGCCGATTAACCAGAAAATAATATCACAAAATGGAAGCGAAAGGGTCTGCAAGTAAAATACAGCTTTAAAAACCAGATTCTGCACAATCATCTTACTCTTACAAACTCGTGTTTATAGAAATTTCTAAGAATTTAAAATGTTACTGTAACTACATGTTTCATTTATGACATAATCCATCATGTATTGTGTGGTTAGAAAATTAGAGGTAGGTAGGTAATAACGACGAAGGGCAAGACTGTGGCAAGACTAACAAGAAATAATAATGGATTCTATTGATGGGAAACAATTGTTCAAAGGCACTGATGTGCTATTGGTCGAAGCCAGGTAAGATGGGCGGAGTTTGGCCGCTTTATCTCTGCCCCAAGCTACAGCAACTTTACAAGATTGTTCAAGGTCTTCATTTAACTGATATCTTCGTAGGATTTAAAAACTTTTTAATACAGCAGGATGTCAGATTTATCTACAAATGGCTGCTGAGCTAATCACTAGAAGATGAAATTGATTATTAAAATATTATGGACATTAAAATTATATGCATGAATTCATTAAATTTATAATGCATCAATATGTAAAGCTACATAAAATATGAAACTCGGTAGGGAGAGGGGGAGGGAGGAGTCTAACAAACCATAAAAATCTTGTGTAATGAAAAAAGGTGGGTTGGGTTGGTTTAGTATATTTATTTCAAAATATTTTTTTTCATCGCTTCATAATTTTGATTAAGTTCAAAACACAAATAAATATTTATGATAGGTAATTATATAAGTCAATAATAACAGTAAAATAAAAAAAAACCCTTTAGTCAAATAAGGATGCTAGCGTTTTGTTTTTTTTTCAAATACACCAACAATTTGTTTAAAACAAATTGTTGGTGTATTTGATAACCATAGCCATTTTTTAGTATATTTAATTATCTAAGAACGTATAATAACTTTATTTTCACCTTCATCATATTTCTATCGATAGAACTACTATCAAAGGCTTTGCATTCTGAATGTTTGTTTTTCAAAATTACGTTGTGTTGCCTCTAAGCGCTTGCTGTTCTAAGTAACATTTCCTAAGTGGCGTTTTAACGTTTTCAGTACATGGTTAACGCAGTCGCCGAGCGGGCTAGGCTACGCGGGCGCGTGCGGAAGTATGGGACGCAGTCCTCCCGGGTGTTCGCCACACAGCGCGTTGCCCCACCAGTCGTCGCCTGTTGCCGTCAATCCATTTGCCACCCATCAAATTCAAGGACAGGTAAAAAAAATTGTAATCCCTTATGAAATCGTTTTTTTGTTCACCAATTTTTAGGTAATTTTAGTGGATCACCCAAGTAGGAAAGGACTGAGTTTTATGTTTTAATCGTAGACAGTTTAAGGTACGGTACAGGTATAGGTGAGTTAAGTAACTTCCGAGAAGTGATGATATTTATTTATTGAGTCAAACGTAATTTGATATATCTGTGCGCCACGGATTTTAAAACCACTCGAATCATGATATAGAATGCGGGATTATTTTTGAATAGTCAAATTGTAAATCACGCTTATATGGCCACTAAACCACTACATGAATATGGTAATGATGCATGCACCGGACCCGGTGTGAATGATATGTTTTATAACGTTTATTTATTTATTTATTTATTTATTAAAACTTTATGCACAAAACAATGTACAAAGGCGGACTTAATGCTACTGCGTTTTTGTAGTCATAATTTTTTCATTCCTAATAAGATCATAGCACGGATACTAGTGGACCGATTCCTTAACTTCTGTTATCTCGAATTCATGTTTTGGTCAAATCAATAATAACTTTTTACAGGAATTGTCGGTTTTACACTTTAAAAATAAAAAATTAAAGTGTCTATCGGTCAGTAATTAGACGTTTCAAAGTGAAGATCTCTATGGAAAAGAACGTGCGAGAAACTCTTAGGACGCTTCTTTTCAATCACTAGATTACATATTTCTTAATGTTTCTATATGATTCCTTGTACAAATATTATAAAACACCAAAATGTAATAAGTATCTCTTATAATAAAACAGAGATTAAATTTGTGATAAAATTTTTCCTTTTAAAATATCTTATCATTTTTATATTATAGCCATGATTATCATTTTTATATTATAGCCATGATTTTGTCTCAATCTCCTCACTTTGTAAAATAACGCACCTGTTTTGTTTTCCCCTAATTAGTTACAGTAAATACAAATACAATTACCTAAAATTAAATCTATTTCTTTACAGTCTGTATTGTATGACTTGACTTTTTTCTTAAAACATTTGTAACAGATACCTAATTATTCTATTGGTTCATTTATCAAGATTTGTCCTGTATTTGGCTATATGTGACTGTTTGACCCTTTCTTCCACTTTTTAATGCCAGTAAAGGGTCACATGTACATATATTCAGTTTTAAATATTTTTGTATATCTATTTAGGTAGGATTTGAATAGAAAATGAATTAATATTAGTTTTTTTTATAAGTTAATATATTCTCACACGGAACGGTTTGACTCTTATTTTGGTAGCAAAACTGCCAGTAATTTCATGCCTGCCCCCCTAGCCAAGTTACAATCGTTTCGTTGAGAGAAAGAGCTTGTAGTTAGCCACGCCCCTATTTCCCTTTTTCGGACGTCGTTACCTTAACGAGGGAATTAAGGGCGCGGCCAAACCTAAGCGTTCACGTTAAACGAAACCATTGTCACTTTGCTAAGAGGGCTGGATTTATAAGAAATTTTCTTTATTTTTTAAATTATACGCGGCTATGTAGTAAGTCTGTCTGAGATAGTAAGTGATGTGTTATATTAAATGTTAATAGATTCATCAAATCGCCAATTTATTTTGCTCGTTATTTCTAAATATATAATTCAGTATTTTAATGTTCTCTTTCGTCGTTAGTACTATTATTATAATCTTACTTATGAAATAATTAGTAGTGTCGTCTTTTGAATTTTTGATTGATTTTTATTGTTAAGTTTTTAATATCGCATTTAGTTAGACCTTTCGAATTCAAGAATAGTTTTTCCGAGATTTTTTTACTTTTCATACCAGGGAGGTATTTTACAAAATACCTAATAGGGAGGTATTTTACAAAATACCTAATAGGGAGGTATTTTACAAAATACCTAATAGGGAGGTATTTTACAAAATACCTCCTTCATAAATTACGCTTTAATGTCCCCCAGAGATCGGTTAATCCTCCTATCTCCATTCCTTCTTCCTCTTCTAACTATAGGCAAAACTCTTACATGGTGCGAGCGAGTAAAGACTTTAATGTTCTTTGTAAAGACTTCTCATTTGACCCATTAATTACTATTAAAACATATGCTGTGTGCACTCAGCTGAATGCGGACTTTTACAAACGTGCTGATTAGTATCGTGCTTGTTAGTAATCTTAATTTTTCTGCTACTTTTTCGGTTTCTACCCGTGAGAACCTATACTTGGCTCAATGTTTCTTATACAATTGTTATTCTATAGTTATAGCTGTTATTACTCCTTCGATTAAATAAATAAAATACGATTCGTTAGCTAAAATATAAAATTGACAAAATGTAATATTATTTAACCTTTTTAATTCAATCTTCCCAACAACCAAATGTCTAAGAAACCGTTGACGTTTTTCTGGCGATACCATTGAATAACTTTAAACGCATCATCTCAGAACTCTCCCAAGGTTCTTCACTTGTATATTCAACCTAAGTTTGGAATCACACTTTTGCCATCCATAAACAATAATAGCTAACCTAGTCTACCACACGTTCGACAACCATCAGCATATTTTATTCCTTCCTAAGCAAATTTACAAATAGACAACGCTAACAAGATTTGGATTGGAAGTTTCATAGTATACAGGCTTTTATGCAGGTAACACTGCGGTATGTATAAATGGCAACAACTATGGTTTTTAGCATTTTAGCGCGACGTAATTTATTCCATGCAGCATCCTTTGGTAATTCAAATATAGCTAATCCGGTCCAAATCAGTGAATTTGCGTATTAAAAAGATTTTGTTCGTCTCTTGTTTTGTTTGGAATCCATTCTGAATTTCACACAAGTAGACTCCCAGCAAATATATCTGTGGAATGCATTATTTCATAAGTTATCATGCAATTACGTGCAATTATTCCATAAGTTATTGAGCAACCACAAAGATGCCACCCGGGGCAGTTCTAGAAGGATAGGTTGTTTTAAAGCCTCTTCAAAAACATAAAGTATAATTTAATAATATATATATTTACCCATTTGCAAGTATATTAAAATATTTATAAGAAAATTAAAACAATGATTTAGTTATAGTAAACATAAGTGTCGTAATGCTCCTGTGAATTCCGATGGCGTGTTAAGAGGCTAATTACATTTCAGTAATTAAATCGAGATTAAAATTTGAGTAGCGTATCAAAAAGCAGTAAAACTGTATGTTCGCAAATTGGCGCTATGACTGTTCAATAAACGACTTTATCGGCGAAATAACTATGATTGTATGTGGGCTGGAGCTAAAAAAGCCTAAGTACGTTTTGATATGTAAACCATAGAACACAAAAAAATACCATCTTTTTGTGCTAAAAGGTCTATAAATAATCTTTCATGCCAAAAGGTCTTTAATATTCATTTATTTTATAGCTATATATATATATATACATATAAATAAAAAAATCTGCCAAGAGCGTGTCAGGCGACGCTCAGTGTATGGTTCCGTAGTTGCCCGTCCGCCCTTTCTCACTTTTCTCACAATGTAACAACTCAGTAGCCCATGCAAAAATTAGTAATCCAATTTCCTGAGAGATGGCGCTGTACCCAGTGGTAATTTTGGATTGCGTAAACCGATTTTAGTAGCCCATGCAAAAATTAGTAACCCAATTTCCCGAGAGATGGCGCTGTACCCGGTGGTAATTTTGGATTGCGTGAACCGATTTTTTTCCTTTTGTATTATTATTTGAAAGAAGATACGCTCGGGTAATGAAATATATAAAAAAGTTATTTTTTTTTTATTGGTAATAGGTTTGCGCTTGACCGCTATCTCACCTGATGGAAAGCGACGATGCGGTCGACGATCGAGCGCGCTTACCTAGAAGTAGCCTATTCACTCTTGACTTAAAGATTCCAGGATTGTAGCCATCAGGAAACACAGACTCCGGCAAAGAATTCCACTCTTTGGCTGTACGCATAATGAATGTGTTCCCAAAACGTTTTATACGTATATGTGGGATATCCACCATGTACCGGTGGTGCAATGCCGTACGTCTGGTGGTCCGATGATGGAACGGGCTAGGCGGAATTAAATTATGTAATTCCGACGCACATTCCCCGTTTTTGCGACACCATTTAACTTGGGTAAGGCATAATGTATGGTTATACATTATGCCTTAGGTACCCCATCACCCCATTTATACAACTTGGCGCACTCATCTCGGATCAAAATCAGGTATAACATTGCCTAATATTTTAAATTTGTTTCCTTCAGGACGAGTATTTACCAAGGTATTCACTAATTTAAATGGCACCAATAAATGTGTCAAGTTGTCAGTACTGTTATTGGAACCTCTCACCAGAGCAGATGAGCGTCCTCCATGACGCGACAATCTCGAGCCGCTCCTGCGGCCACGCGCACCTGCATTCCAAACAATACAGACGATTCACAAATGATGTCTGTTTTTTAATGAATATAGCGAATGGCACAATTGATTGAGCTGACTTGGTTGGTTGCTAAGTTAGAACTGCGAACGAATCAACTAAGTTTACGTCAGCGTCCACTGCTCAACGTTCCCTTTTCATCTACGAATTACAGGCGAAATGCCTTCTTTGCTAGGAGCACGTCAAGCTTCAACAAACAACCCCTTGAGTTAAACATTGACCTTTTTTGCACGTCCGCTAGAACGACAAAGCAAACACTGGCTAATAAACTATTTTTTATAATAATTTTCAATTTAATTTCCGTTTTATATTAACGACTATTATTGTCCAAACTGTAGTGGTATTATCTTATAATACACTAGCGACTCGCCCCAGCTTCGCACGGGTACTGATATTGAATATATTATGTACGTATTATACACCTAAACTTTCCTCTTGAATTACTCTATTAAAATCACCGCATCTTAATCCGTGGCGTACTTTTAAAGATCTAAGCATACATAGGGACGAAGCAACTTTGTTTTATATTATGTAATGATACGTGAACATAGTTTAGAAACACAATAAGTCCTACGACAACAATATCATAATTATACTATAATTATGTAGAGGCTTGTTATTAGCAATGTTTAAAATAATTTGTTTACCCATATTATGTAATTAGTTTGTAAGCCTTCTTTAAAAATAATAATAATAAAAAAACCTGGCTACTTGGTTTATTATGTAATTAGTTTGTAAGCCTTCTTTAAAAATAATAATAATAAAAAAATTCCTGGCTACTTGGTTTATGTCTGTGCAAATACTCACCGTTGGCCAGACGGTAACAACCAGAGAGAACCAGAGATTTTGTTAGCATATCAGCTGGCATAACATCAGTCTGACAATAATTTATCTTGTTAACCATATCATCGGCTAACTCTAAGTGGTATTTTATATATAATATGCTCTAAACCTTTTTCCAAAAACAAATTTCCAAGAGAGATCACACTTTGGGTATGACATGATATTACCTTCATGGACAACATAAACAGTTTTGGCGATGTTCTCATCCTCACAGATTGAAAATTGTTTACCAATTCTTCAATGTGAAGAGTTGTGCTGCTATAATAAATTCAGGAAGATATAAAAGTGGATCATATTAACCTTTAAAATTTGTTTCTTGATATTTATTGATTAATAAGCTAGCATTTATTTCTAATATATAGAACTTAAGTAAAAACTACCAATAATTTACTAATTACTTCAAATCGCAATCAAAAATTAGCGTTGGTCTTTATTATAATAATATTTTAGTGAAAGACGTTACTGTTTCTTAAAATTTTATTTTTTGTTTCAGCTTCAGAGTCCTTTGCAGCCCATGCAATCAATGTCGATGAATACTTACAATACTATTGGAGTCAGTGCTATAGGTATGATGCAGTTTTCTTTTGTCGTAGACATATTTACAGAATTATCGCTTGCACAGTTTCAATAACCGCATTATTTCGCTACATTCACAAGATCGACATTAGAAAAAATTCTCTTACGGCAGTAATCACTTTCCGTCGAAAGACGCGCACTGCAGGTTTTCCCCAACCAGCCTCAACGATCAGTACTGTGCATCTCGCGTTCATCGGATTTCCGCAACCCTACACATTGGTCATACTTGTACGACTTGGGGGAAATACTTGTGGGTAGATAAATAAATATATTAGGATTATAATTATTTCTTGGTGGTATTATTTCGCCGTGGAAGTTTTGGTTGTTATATCCTTTCAGAAGAACGTTTCTAATTGGATTTCTTAGGTCTCCTAATTACTAGATACTATCCCATTTCGTGGAACGTCCTCGTTGATGGTGTCAATGAGTCTTATACCTAATATCTATATAATAGTATCTTATAATAAAATCCCATTGGTTTTGTAGGAGGAAGAGTCCAGTTTTTTCAATGTATTCACTTTGGCATTAGCCTTAAACGAGACATTCCCATGCGAATTTCAGAGATGCACGCGGTCAGAAACTAAACTGCCCGGAGATACACCAGTGTCCATAATACGTTTAAAATAAGTAAAATATTCTGAAAGAACCCGTCATATTCAAAGCACGCTGTGGCGTCTATAGCTTATTAGCTATAGACGCCAGCATGCTATAGACCCAGTTAAATATTTTTAACTGGGTTTTATTTTCTGTATTTGTGTGCTCTAAGTCAGTCATGGAGCCAATAAATTCTTTGTCTGAGTTTTAGTGATATTATTATATGTATGTAAGAATTATTTTTTATTATTTACAGACGGGTCTCCCAGTCCTGGTCCTGGTTATGCCCCTTCTTCCGGTGGCTTTTCACCAAACAGACATCACGACATCGTCACGTCATCAGATGCGGCAGTGACTCGATTTCCATTCTGGCCGGAAGGTATTTTTGTTTGGACTAAGTAATATTGTAAACGTAATGTGCGTAGAGACCTATTTATTTTTATTAAGAGGGTCCTTTACGACCTGTCTATCGTCAACCTGATCATCATTTAAACGCTTATTGCTCCGACCAACGCAATTTTGGAAAAATTACCTGAATGCTTTGTTGGCATTAATTTAGTACCTAATCACAATATTGATAAATTTAGTTTCCTCAAATAAAGTATTAATGCATGAAATCCGCATCTAAATAAAAACCGAAAAAAATGAAGGTTTTATGTGCAGTTTTACTTTTAGCTATAATTAGTACAATTGCGGATGTAAATGGTAAGCCTACTGACTAAAACGATAATGAAGCTAGCTTCACGAGCGCTACTAGTAGCGCACAAAAATACCTAGTTTTAGCGAGCAAACTGCCAATTGTGATCATTTTATAATAATATCTATTATTATCCCGCTTATGAGAAAATGTAAATTAGAGGACAACCTTTGTACTTTACCTTTCCTAAATTACAAGAAAACAAGATAAGCGGCCTCCATCGACAGGCGTTAGAACTAACAAGGTTTACGTTTCCGTCTACGTTACTGTCAGTGACTTTCACGACCTTTCACATTAATTCCTGACGGAAGCGATAGAGGTCGCTTGAGACTGAGATTATGTTGTAGTTAAATTACCTATATTAACCATTCTGTATATTATCTCATGGGCATTTTTAAAAAAAAGGGTAATTTGTTGGAGATTTAAGCTGTTTTTGCTTCTAAATATATTAAATTTTAAGGAAAATGTAACAGATTACGTTGTTAATTTATTTAAGTTTTGTGAGAAATAAACAAAATTTTCTGTCAGTTACATTACACAAACGTTACACGAGTTCTATTACGTTTACAAAGTAAATAAAACAATTTATATCTCAAAATCGCATTTATTCAGTATAATCTGTGTAAATATAAAAAATACACAAAAGAAATATAATATTTTGTAACTAACTATTCAAAATAGTGCGTATTTTATCGCATTTTGTTACGATATGAGCTAATCAGATTGTTCATTTTTCGAGTAACCTTTGTAGTTAAGTCTAACTTATATAAATTTAGTATTAAAAAAAAGTAATCAATATTTATGGCCAAATTATATACTATAAAACATGATTATCATTCAATAATTCTTAAAAAACAGCAATATTCATAAATAAAATCTGGGACAATTGAACGTATGACAGATTTGTAACATAACTGACACAGTAAGGTTGAGATCACACTAAGCTAAAATTACTCTTAAATCCCTAAACTTAGTTTTCACAGCTCGAGTTTTTAAGTAATATTATTACTTTGGTTTGAGAGTACAGTCTTATTCAATATTATCTAAAACGATTCTAATTCAATTTTACTAACAACTTTCTTTGTGTTTTTTTATGTTTAAGCCACATTTTCCTCTGCTTTAATTTTTCCTCTTCACTCATTTCATTAATTTTTATTTTTTAGCTTTGACTCTCTCCAAGTTCCGGTGTTCTGCATACTTTTCTGGATCGCTTTTCAAGCGTTCCCTGTACTTTTTCATTCGTTCCGCAGCAGTTTGCGGCATTCTAAAAAATAATAATTACATAAGTACTATCTATAAAAATGTAGATATCTTTTGCCAAAATTATAAAAAGCTTAGTGTGTCACTAAGTTTTAGATGTCAGTTACGTTACATTTGTTGTCAGCCTTATACGTTACACCGCGAATTGTAACGTAACTGACGTAACAAGATAACACTACTCAACATAAAAAATAATTTTATAATTTTAGTTTAACATTTACAACTCAATTTTATACATACCTGTATTCTGCTAAAACTCGACTAAGGGTCTCAGCACACATATGGGATCGGAAAGGGATCGTCACCGTATCGCCTCGAGCCGTTCAGAATGGTTTGTATTAAACTCCCTACTGCAACGCACACTAATCGGAATAATAACGTAATCGCCTCGCCTCGGAACAGGCTCCGAACTTGAATTCCCGCGCTTACGGCTCATCGTCCCCGCGCTTACGTTTCTCCGTCCCCGCGCTTACGTCTCTCCGTACCTGAGCTCACATCTCTTCGTCCACCCTTTCCCCTTTCCCCTCCCGCTGTGGCTATGATAGCCAACTCACGTATTGTAAACCAAGACATAACCGTGCGCTACACTTAACGTTTGGATTCAAACTGATCTGGTGCCAACCAGGTCAGCCAGGGGGCGGCGAGGCGTAAGCGCGGTGTCGCCTAGCCGTAGCCGAGTTGACGTACAGGCGCTGCTGATACGCTTTCGTTACGTGCATACGGTAGGTTGACGCCTGGTTGACAGCGAGGCGAAAGGCGTTACGGTTACGATCCCTTTCCGATCCCATATGTGTGCTGAGACCTTAAATGGTTAAAGAAATGTAACACCGAAGCCCTTAGAACATTAAGAGCGTAAAACACCCTGACACAAAATTTGGCTAAAAACCGTTAACAACGTCCGGCTCGTAAGTTTTGGTTGTTGACATTGATATTTGACAGCAAAATGACCCGCATTTGCATGTTTATGGTCAAAATTATGCCAATTTTATAAATTGTAAAAATCTATGGAGTAAAATGTTAAAGTTTCTCGTAATTATCGTAACATACCTTGACCTGTCAGGCGCTATTCATATTTAGTGAAAATTTAAAATTAATTTAAAACGTAGTTAATTAAATTAGTATCTATATATTTTGTATTATTTGGAAAAGTCATTTTATCTAACAAAAATCTAAACAACCTTAGATCTTATGAGGGAAAATCGATCAATAGTCTCTTAAACGAGTTGAAAGTTTTTGGGACAGTATGAAAACGAAAATATCTCACGATTTGAAATTTGATTTTAAACTATAAATATTTATTATTTCCCTATAATTGTTAATGCAAATATGTGGGACATATAAAAGTTTACGTTCGTATCTTTAGATGTTGCCATATGGGTAGGTACAGACGAAGTTAAAAAAAATAAAAATGGTCTGGGACATTACAATTTCGCATAGGTACACTTTTTCTCAAAAATGCCCTCATATAAATTATAAAAAAGACCTTTAAATGCAAATTTTAAACTTATGGACTACAAAGTTTTTCAAAAATGTACGCAAAATGTTTTTTACATCTTAAATAAAGTGCAAAGATCCTAAGTTTTGGTGCGATAATAAAAAAATCTCAAGGGGTCAAGCTCTAAATCATTTTTTTTTTCGTGGTCGGCACTTTGACCACTCTAACGTAAATAAGTTGATTCTGGCTTCACCATCTTGCAAGATTGATTTTTTAAATATTTTGCAGGTGGATCGCCAAGTCCTAATACAAGTTATGTGCCGTCGAGCAGTTTTTCACCAACTCGCCGCCATGAGGCCGTCACGTCTTCAGATGCAACAAGTGCTCGGTTTTCGTTCTGGCCCGAAGGTGAATAATGCAGACAAATATTTTAAAATATTTAATAAAAATGACGTGTTTAAGAGCGCCTACGAAATAGCCGCAACGTGCCTTGGTGAATTGTTTTTTTTTATACAAAAATAAAAGGCGCACGGCCGCAGCGTTGCCCGTTGCGGCTAAATTGAAGGCATTATATTACCCTTATTACACGAACATGCCAACGTTACGAGTCCCTTAAGGCGTTACTGACATTACAGGCGTGACTATGATAGTGACGCGCCTTACACACGTACGTGACTTTTATACACTATAATTTAAATTTTTTAGACATTAAGGTCCAAGCTACCGGTGGTCAGGGTTCCTGAGTGAGGAATTTCCTAAAATACGTATCGTGTTCTTTGAGCCTTTGAATCAATTGAGCAACGAGAACCTCTTTAAATATTGATCGGAGCTCTTGGCTATTAAGCCATTGGCTATCACAACTGTAAGCACTTGTATCTTCATTGTATCTAACTTGTGTCTAACCTTATATATGTTGACAAACTTGCAATTCATTTCAAGATACTGTGAGGTTCTCGTCATGACAAACCTTGGCTAACTATTAATTTATTATTATTTATCACCTGTTAAATAATGCACGTTAGCTTTGAGGTCGGGCAGTACACCTATAGGATGGTACTTTCAACTCCACAATATCAATATTGTATTTAAGAGCAACTTGCTTCTAGATAATTCTGGCTATAAGGTTGTGTCTAATCAAACAGTCTCCAGACGAGAACATATATAAGATGGCCAGAGAATTAATCTGAAAGATTAATTATCTGGCCATCTTATCCATATCTCAACCATATTCCTCGTATTTGGTGGTTTTAGTAAGGTCACGAGTAGGTTATAATAATATTAAAGCATTTAAAGAAACGATATTTTATTTACGTTAAAGATAATCTTGCAAATGTCACCTTTTTGTTTTTTAGAACAACTGTTGTAAAAAAAGAAGTTTGCTTTCAATACATATAATATAGGAAATGTTTCCTAATCTACTGAAATAATATGAATTGGTGGGGCATTAGTTTTAATGATACGTGCTCTACCATACTTCCTTGTGATCATTAGTATAGATTCTCGTCATCGTCGGTGGCTAAAGATAACAGGACCTTAGCATTTAAGATCCACGCTTCCACGTGATATACACACTTCTGGACACATCTATTGGCCCACCTTAGAGTTTAGGTTTCGATGGCCCCTACCGAAATATCACTGCTAGATTGAAAAAAAAAACTGTTGATGCACTTTTAAACCTGATACATTTTACCATCTTTTTCGAATCGTATTGTTTTTAATTTGAATTCAGAATACCATACGACATGGAGCTACGCCTAACAAGTCGGATATGCGCCTTGTTAAAGGCAATTGATTTTTGAATAAAAAACATTTTTTTATCAAATAAATAATTTAATAACGCGTGTTGCCTCCATGGGCATCTACCACAGCTTTCATACGATTAGGCATATAGTTTATCAAACGCTCTATGAAATTTTGAGGGATCATCTCCCATTCCTCTTCTATGGCAGTTTTCAAGTCCTGCATCGTCTGGGCAACTGGCTGACGAGCCCTAACACGTCTTTTTAGCTCGTCCCACATGTGCTCAATGGGGTTCATGTCTGAGCTTCTGGCAGGCCAGTCCATAACTGTGATGTTCACATCCCGAAGATATTCCTTGACGATGCCGGCCGTATTAGGCTCTTGCATTATCATGCATAAAAAGGAAATTTGGGCCCACACATAGTCCGCATATGGTATCACGTGAGGTTTTAAGCACTCACGAATGTACCTTTCAGCATTTAATGTTGGCAGCCGTGGTCCTGTAACAACGTCAAGTTGAATTTTGCCGCTCGCGGATATACCGCCCCAGACAGTCCATGAGCCACCGCCATAAGCAACCCTCTCTTCAAAGCAGCATTGTGCTAAACGCTCTCCCTTACGTCGGTACACCTTCTTCTTCCTTCCATCATTGCCATGTAACACAATTTTAAACTCATCAGAAAAGAGTACACGGCTCCAATCTTGCTGTGTCCAATTTAAATGAATGCGTGCGAAATGAAGGCGCGCTGTTCGGTGCGCTCGCGTTAGTTTGGTCCCTTTAGCTGGCTTGTGTGGTACCATATCGCGTTCTTTTAACATTCTCCGAACAGTTCGAGCACTCACAGATACTCCGTGGAAGTCGCGACGTTGCGCGTTGGTTTTGTATCTTAACGGAGGTATGGTGACGATTTCTCAAGCTGGTCGTCACGATAAATCGATCCTGCCTTTCAGTTGTGACCCGAGATCGTGGCCTTCCTTGGCGACGAACAAAGCTGTCAGTCTCTAGGTACCTCCGATAAACATTTCGTACCGCAGATCGACTTAAATTAAGTTGAGTACTCACGTTTCTTTGGCTGTGTCCGGCCTGAATAAGTGCCACAGCTTGGGTGGCGACTTCAGGTGAAGTATCCGTAGATTATTGATAAAACCTCACCTTAATGTTAAGAATAAGTAATGTTTGTTGCAAAACCAAAGATATCAATCACTTTTTCAAGAATTAAATCCATCATCGACCGCATCGTCGCTTTCCATCAGGTGAGATAGCGGTCAAGCGCAAACCTATAACCAATAAAAAAAAATTAAACCAATAAAACAAAGTTTTCCTAGTATTCGATTGTTTGATATCAACAAACAGGCTCCAAATTATCTTTTGTTTCTTTAAATTCTGTGTTCGAAATTCAAAAAAAGACTATTGAATGAAATTGTGAATGTGCCAGGTTCAAAACTGCATAAAAACTTTTTGCTCGACCTAATATAAAATTTTAGCTAGGACCAAACGAGACTGAAAATACAAGGTGGGCCAATAGATGTGTCCAGAAGAGGCTATATATACGCCTCCAAGGGTGGTTGCCAGGCACCGGCCAGTATATCTTTATAAATATATCCCTATATAATTGCCGTATCTAGCCAAACCGATGCGACTTTTGATCTAATATACGAGTAGGCTTTTGACGTGAGATACACGGCATGCCGCCGCAGCCGTATTGTAGTACAAAATCAAGTGGGAACCGTTAAGGTTCTCTGTCTTCGAGGTGTGATCTATCAAGTAATCGTAAGTAATACTACAGACACAATATATGGTTACGGTGGATGACCCGTACTAGTTCCGATATTGTGGGGCTGACGCTTGTCCTAGTTACCACCAAGCACTTGAAACAGAAAGCATACAGAAAGTATACGACCATAGTATTCACTCAGGTTACTTCCCCCTCTGTAGGTACAAGGTATGAGCGTATGATGTTTTCTTTAGTGGATTGTATCCATCGCATGCGCTGCATACTTCCACCGGCAGCGGGGACCGTAACAAAGGCCACATGGTGTCGAGGTTCCAAACTAGCCGGAAGTCGGCCTCTTCCCCGTTGTCGCGCAGGTCAGGATATCGTCGGTGATGAGAAGCATTCAACGTTCGAGCTTGACGCAACTGCATCGACTGAAAACATTGGACTCACGGTTGGGGTTGGTCTTGGCGGCTGCAAGGTAGAGCTGAACGACGACCCAGAAGATGTTCGGTGTGTGATCAAATCCTTTGCTCAGTGTTTTGTCAGCATTATTTCTATCAACCAACACCATTGTTTCATCGCCATGCCATCATTTAGAAATTGTATGTGTTTTTTGTTAAGATTCGGTGTTTGTTTCTTATTTTGATTTTCTGTAGAATATACCTTTTATTTGGGTATAGACAAGTTGGAAGTATTGTAAAATAACGTCATGAGATAATCGACAGTAAATTTGATAGCTGGGGCAATATTCATTATTAATATGAGCTTTTGTATGTTGTCGGAGTCCAACTCGTTTGTCGTCTCATTCCTGGTCTACCACCTCAGCCTATCCAGTGGTTTGAGGTCTAGCCAGTGGTTTTTTTATGGTAGGTAAAAATCATCCAATGACGAATCCCGCTCTCGGGCGGAGCGGGAAACAGTGTTAGACTATTACTGACTAAACAACCTACCCCGTTCCTCCCTTGCCTTCAAAGCCCCAGTAACACTTCCGCACCAACCTTCGGCTCCAGGAGGCTTCGACCCGACAACTCCTTGAGACGCGCAGGAGCAGTGCGCGCCGTTGACGACTTGGACTCGGTCTGGACAGTTACCAGACGACCGGACGGCGAGCTACCCATTGCGGGAGTGGAGGGCATTATTAGTGATAGCGAATATGATAACTCGCAAATTTGTGCGATGCTCTAGTGGGGTAAAGATACTATTTAAAGCATACTGTACTTCACTCTACTCGTGCAGTCTGTGGGCTGATTATTCAATCAAAACCTATAATGCTATCCGCGTCCAATATAATGACGAGTTCAGGGCGGTGATGGGGCTGCCCCGTTACGCTGTGCCTCAGGTATGTTCGCGGAGGCGCGCACTGATTGCTTTCACACAACTATGCGTAAGCGCGCAACATCTTTGGTGAGCAGGATGCGGGCTAGCTCCAACACCGTACTGGCGATGATTTCTGCCCAACAAGACTGTCCTTACATCCGGCATTGTTCTAGCAGACATGTTCCGTTGCCAATGCCGGTGAGGAATTATTAGTCTTAATTTTTTATAGTATACCTAATTTGATTTTTGATTTGATTGCTCTGCGAGCCAGTGTCTACGGTGGCCGGATATCGATGGGATCGCGGAGGCGACGGCTACGGCGATGGCGCTGTTGCCTTTGCCTTATGCGGTCGACCTCCTCCTTTACGAGCATTACTGCTTCGCAGAAGGAGGCGACCGCCTGCCATTCTTCTTCGCTGCGGACCATGGCCTGAACCAAGGCCCGGCGCGAGAGGTCGCCGCCGCCGATCACCCCCACGAGAACAGGGCGATGCTCTTCCCAAGCGGGACACACCTCCACCGTGTGCTCCACTCTCTTATTAATATTGTAAATGCGAAAGTTACGATGTTTGGATGTTTCTTACTCAATCTCGCCAAAACGGCTGGACGGATCTGTATGAAATTTGGCACAGGCATAGAACAAACTCTGGAATAGGACATAGGCTACTTCTTATCCCGGAAAAACATAAGGTTCCTGTGGGATATACAACTTCTTATTTTAGTTTCGTTACTCAATCACGCCAAAACAAACGGCCGGATGGATCTATATGAAACTTGGCCAGGATATGAGTTAAAAAATTATCGATAAAAACACAAAAAATAAAGATAAATATACAATATTATTTTGGACGTGGCGGATACGCCACTGTTCCACCGCGTCCAATCCATCAGCAAAAAAATTGAGCATAATGGTGGGGATACTTTGAAAATTGAATTTGAATTAAAACACTTTACTTTTTAGCCGTTTTGTTTTGCTAAATTTCATAATTTAAGTAAATTGAATCATTATTACATCACTTTTGATTTTCATACAGAAATTAGGTACCTATCTTATTTAAAAAGCGATTATCTTAACAACGAAAAGATATAGAGCCCAATTTCATTTTAGTGAACTTGTAGAATAAATCATGAAATTTAATAAAACACGCTTAAAAAAGTCGATATGTGCTACTTTTGATGTTACAGATCAAAAACAGAAATAAAAAGAATTTTTTAAGAAGAAAACATTTTTTTTTGCAATTTTTCTGCTCAATGCCGTAATGTTTTTTTTTTACTTTCATTGCAAGTTAGTCTTATAGCTTTCAAATAAGACTACTTTAGAAAACATACACCGATTACATACAGAGAAAAAAAAATCAACCAAAAGTAAAGAATTACTTAAAAAAAAATTAAATGGCTTGAATTTTAAAATGGCTAATATTATTTATATTTTTCGTGTTTTTATCGATAATTTTTTATCTCATATCATCACATTTCGTTTGATAAAGTGTAAAATTATCATATTGTATAGGGCAACCCCAATACCACGCGGGCGAAGCCGCGGGCAAAAGCTAGTTTTTTAAATAATTAGTTGCGCACTGATGAGTCTAAGACGTTGTCGTCGGTGTTATTGCAACCTTGTGTAAATGTGAAATCGTGTTCGATATTAAGTTTGGATAACCTTGAATGCCTAATTTTTTTTTATTACAATTGCAAAAAGAAACTGCAATTTTAGCCATTCTAACTGGATGGATCAAAGTCAAGCGTAAACCAGCTCTACCGTTAACGTCTCTAATTCTACACACCCACCTGTTTTATTAGCTACCATCAATTAAACTTTTCTGCCAACGCGCCCCTCCGCCTACTATATCATCAAGGGTTTTCCTGGTTATTCACAGATTTCGCGCAACTTAGCAGTTCAACCATTTTGATACAGATGTCGCTCAAATAATAACTAAATTCTCCGATAGACGGCGTTGCAAGAAACAGGATGTTATCTAGAATCCGCTTTATATTTTACTACTACACGCTTAGTTAAAAACTGTTTTTATTGCCCCAAAATTCCAGTGTAAGTATTTTACACAAGTAGGTTTTATTTTTTTGGTATGTCCCCAAGTGCTCCAGATAATTACAAATGTTGGTTAAATTAAAATAGAAAAAAAATGTTAAAATCTCGGTCAAGAGGTGCGCAGACCATTTATAGTGTAGGTAATAGTTTTATGCTATTAACATTATAAGAAACTATCTAGGTTAGATAGTATAGATATGATTGCGTACCTACGCAATCAATCATATCGATTTGCATATTTTTGCTCTATCGAATATTTTCTTCAATTTACGGTTCAGTTAGTTAGCAAAGATAGCTTTTCACCACTTTTTGAAGACTGATTTCGATGCATTCATCATTTTAGCCGATAGACGTTATATGCTATCTCCATGCCCTCATAATATTGCATTGTCATGTGATTTACACTACCGAACATTTTGAGCCGAACATACATAGTTACATTGCAAGCTAATAAAAAGCTCGTAAAAAGGGTTGCCAACGCAATTGTGGGTGCAGAAAGGCGGGTCTTCATTGTTTATTTATTAATAAATAAATTTTGATGAGAAATTTTTCAAAAGACAATACTGTCTTGCACACTTGACTGACTTTCATGTGCTAGTTGAACGTAAAAAGTGGATTTTGGAATTTATACGGGTGCAGCCAGTGGGGAGAACGGGGTGGCCGTTGTACTCTCCGAGGAGTTTCAAGACGCAGTCTTGGAGGTGAAACGCTACAGTGATCGGCTTATGGTCGTAGGTGTGCTTATTGACGGGGTTTTAACCCACTTGATAAGTGCCTACACGCCTCAGGTCGGTTGCAGCGACGCTGAAAAGGCTGCGTTCTGGGATGAACTCGGTGGGGTGCTTCGTGGCATCCCGTTGTCACAGGAAATTGTTTTGGGTGGTGATCTTAACGGTCATGTGGGTGACAGATGCAAGGAGTTTGAGCATGTTCACGGTGGCTTTGGATACGGTAGCCGTAACGCTGAAGGGGAGAATATCCTCCAAACGTGTGCGGCTGCCGACCTTGCCATCGTGAACACGTACTTCAAAAAGAAATCCGAACACCTGATTACCTACAAGAGCGGGAGGTACGCTACCCAAATCGATTTCTTACTCACACGGAGGCATCATATCAGTAAGGTGGCCAACTGCAAGGTCATACCCGGCGAGAGTCTCTCTGCACAACACCGTCTCCTTGTCATGGACTTGCGCGTTAAGCCTAGGGTCAAGTTTGTTGAGCGCCAACAACGCCGAATACGGTGGTGGCGACTAGATGAAGCCACGTCCCAGTCGTTCGCGTCGGCCATCGGCGATAAGTGCGATGGTACTACCGATGGCACCGATGGCGAACCTGTGCAAAGCCACTGGGACAGGATTCAGGTTGCCATCACTGAAGCGGCAAAGTCGGTGCTTGGCTTGTCCAGGGGCGGCCGCAAGTGTGACAAGGAAACTTGGTGGTGGGATGACACAGTCCAGAGGGAGATCAGAGAGAAGAAAGCTCTCTTCAAAACGTGGCAAGGTTCCAGATCTCCCGAAGACCGCGACGCATACAGAGCTGCTAAACGTGCCGCCAAGAGGGCCGTAGCCAGAGCCAGACGAGACCACTTACGAAACTACTTTATGATAAGTTGGAATCGTCTGAGGGGCAGAAGCTCATTTATAAGTTGGCACGTTCCAGGGTCAAAGCAGCACTGGATATCACTAAGTGCCGCTGTGTAAGAGACCCTGAAAGCAATCTGTTATGCGAGGACCTCGCGGTGAAGGAGAGATGGCGCTCGTACTTCCACGAGCTGCTGAACAAGCCGCACAAAGAGGTGCTGTCTCCGGTTCTCCCTCCAAATCAGGGACTTGTGCCCCCGGTTACGCCTGAAGAAGTGCATGTGGCTCTTCGCCGCATGAAGAACCGGAAAGCTGTCGGTGCCGATGGAGTCCCCATTGAAGCCTGGAAGGCGATGGGTCCTCGTGGTGTGGGCATCTTAACCCACCTATTTAACCGCATGCTCCTCACCGGAAAGATCCCGAGTCAATGGAGACTGAGCATTATCACTCCAGTCTTCAAAGGCAAGGGATCGGTGCAGGAGTGTGGCGACTACCGTGGGATTAAGGTTATGTCCCACACCATGAAGCTCTTCGAGCGGGTGATTGACTCTCGGATCCGACAGGTGTGCACCGTCTCGGGATGTCAATATGGGTTTCGACCAGGCCATGGCGCTATGGATCCCATCTTTGCCCTAAGGGTTACCATGGAGGGATACAGATCGAAGAATACGCCTTTGCACCTCTTGTTCCAGACAGAAGGCCTTCGACTGTGTCCCCCGTGATGTGATCTGGTGGGCGCTGAGATCCGAAGGCGTGCCCGAGACCTATGTTGACATCATCCGAGATATGTACCGAGACTCCGGTTCTGTGGTTCGGACCGCTGTTGGCGATACGAATCCCTTCCCCATCACCGTCGGAGTTTCACCAGGGATCTGTCCTTAGTCCGTTTCTGTTCAGCGTGGTGCTGGGCGTGCTGTCGTCCAACATCAGGGACTTACATGAGCAACCGCCATGGCTGCTCATGTATGCAGACGACATCGCGCTGGCGGACTCAGACGGGGGACGCTTGGTTCGACGTGTGGCAACGTGGAAGGAATCGCTGGAAAACGGCGGTCTGAAGATTAATGCGGCGAAGACCGAGTACTTGGCCTGTAACACAACAAACGCTGCTCCTGTTCGCATTGGCGAAGATACAGTCGAGTGCACGGAACAGGTCAGGTACTTGGGATCGGTGCTCCACGAGTCCGGGGACGTCGATTGCGACGTCGATTCACGTATCTCGGCGGCCTGGGCGAAATAGCGTGAGGTGGCGGGGGTTATCTGTGACCCCAAAATGCCGATTAGACTCAAAGGACAGGTCTATAAGACCATCATTAGGCCTGTCCTTTTGTATGGCAGTGAAGCGTGGTCTGTACTTGAGCGGCATAAGCAAAGCCTGCGTGTCACGGAAATGAATATGCTGCGCTGGATGTCTGGAGTTTCGCGGAAAGACCGCAATAAAAACTCCCGCATCCGGGACAGCCTTCAGGTCCGTGACATAGCGGATAAACTGCAGGAGGGTCGCTTACGCTGGTATGTATGGCCACGTTTTACGAAAACCGGCAGACTACGTGGGTAACAGATGCCTCACCATGCCGCCTCCGCCGGGACCCGGAAAACGAGGAAGGCCTAAGAGGCGTTGGATCGACGTCGTAAGGGACGATATGCGTGCCAATGGGCTAAAGGCAGAGGACGCGAAAGACCGAGTGAAGTGGAGGCGACTGTGTAGGAAAGCGGACCCCGGGCACCGAGGTGACAGCCAAGGTGTGCAACCGGGACGGTCGCTAAGATGATGATGATGACGTAATTTTGTCCGCAAACCTCAGATAGATTCGGATTCAGCACCCCAAAATACATGTAGGATAAAAGAAATCAGAACTACCCCACAACTTCGCACTAGCGACCCTTTAGAGCATAAATTGACTAAATTATTATAGACATGGCTCAGAAGTGATATAAGCCTGTAGTTCTTTAGCAGGGCTTTGTTGCCCTTTTTAAAGAATTATACCAGTACACTTATGCCCCATGCCTGTGGTGTTTTCCTTCGAGAATGACGAAATCAAACAGCTTTTAAAGGGCCCTAGGGATCGGTTTACCACTCGCGTTCAAGAGTTTGTCCGTAATTCCGTCATCATCCGACGCCTTGTGGTTTTTAAGTTGCTTTAGAGCCATCCTATTCTCGTACAGGCTGACGTCTGAGATATCTTCGGTATAATGTCGGGTCAATCTAGCTCTTGGGTTGTTTGCTAGATTCCCAAATGGGTTTAGTAACTGGCGGGTGCAACTGTTCTTAAAAAGCATCGATCTCTCCCTAAAGCATCGATCTCTCCCTAAAGCATCGATCTCTCCCTAAAGAATCGATCTCTCCCTAAAGCATCGATCTCTCCCTAAAGCATCGATCTCTCCCTAAAGCATCGATCTCTCCCTAAAGCATCGATCTCTCCCTAAAGCATCGATCTCTCCCTAAAGCATCGATCTCTCCCTAAAGCATCGATCTCTCCCTAAAGCATCGATCTCTCCCTAAAGCATCGATCTCTCCCTAAAGCATCGATCTCTCCCTAAAGCATCGATCTCTCCCTAAAGCATCGATCTCTCCCTAAAGCATCGATCTCTCCCTAAAGCATCGATCTCTCCCTAAAGCATCGATCTCTCCCTAAAGCATCGATCTCTCCCTAAAGCATATAGATTTGGCGGATATGACCCTGCCATTGTCGGTTTTTAATGACAGACAGATCTCTCGCAAACATAAATGGTCATTGAGCCCTCATTTCGCTCATCGCATCTTTCTTTCATTGTTGAATTGACGGACACCGCGGTTCAAGGACTTAGTAATCCGTATATTGAGCTGCAGATACATATACTCATCATCTGAAGACTGCAGAGTCCTCTCACGCATCTCTTTCATTAACTCAGGTTCAGGTTCGAGGGAGAGCCTCTTTTATTGGTATGAGTCTTAGAAAGCTTAAACCCGGCTGTACGGATAGCTTTCACGAATCCCCATCGTTGTATTCGTCCTAGTGGACGGATGAGCTTCCTTGGCACTCGAAACGATTTTGAAGTTCGAGCTGAAAGGTCTCGGAGCTTAGAATCTGGACGGAGCGTACATTTCATCAGTCGAGATCTTTCAAGCTTGACATATTCATTGTGCCTCTCAACGGATGAGGGTAATTGAGGTCAAAAAAGTATAACAAATTTTATTGTTTTACATTATTGGCACTAAATTTAGCGAGACAAACTATTCGCAATATATCAATAAATGCGTTATCTATCTAGCATGTAATATTTATTATAATCAAATAAAACATATATGAGGGAAGGTCATTGTTCTACCGTATCTTGGATCAGTAGAGTTGGAAGGACACCCACAGGGTGGACCGATGACCTAGTCAAGGTTGATGGATGCGAGACGCACAGGACCGGTCGTTTGTGGCGACGCTTGAGGGAGGTCTATGTCCAACCGTGGATAATGAATTTGAAATCAATAAGAAAGAGCAGGGTGACTTATTTTTCGTCTTGATTGTCCTACGATTGTTCGCGTGCTTACGTCATCGAACGGAAAGTACGGAAAGTTCATGGTTGTATTTTTATTTGGTCGGCATACCTACTGAGAGCTATAAAAATCAATGCTTTGACACTTCATCACCTCATGATAATATTTGGTAGATAAGGCTAAGGAGCTTCGCACACAAAAGCAGCGCCGCTTCTTCGTGTTGTGGATTTGTGTCGTAATTTTTGGTTTCATTTCAATAATATTCAACTTCAAAATCATAACATCAAACTAGGTATTTGATGTTATGATTTTGAAGATGAATATTATTATTAATGTTCGCCTAGTGCGAGTTTGTTATCGCGATCGATACGTTTATGGTGTTTGGTGCTCCGATGGTCTGAGCTTTTGACCAATCAGAGAGCCGACGGCGATAGGACCAGTGTGTCCACTGGTGCACACCAATCGCCGTCGGCAATTCAATTGTGTCTGTAATTGTGACTGAAAAATGGTATTTGAAAGGTTAAATACGTAAAAATAACTGTCACTCAGCCTACCGAATGCGATTTGTTAACACCAAATAAAATTGCGTTTAGATCTGATTGGTTAAAAACTTGGAGCTAATCGGGATGAAAATAAACGTGTCGATCGCGTTACCTAAAAACAATTCATTCAATTCGCACCAGGCACTCTGAGCACAAAACATGTCCAAGCTTCACAGCACCAGCTTACTGTCTAGTATGCGTCAAAGGTATATCTACATAGTAGAGCGTCGTGAGTTCCCAAATGTGGTCACATTTTGTGCTTCTTTAGATTACTAAACTCTTGTCTTTACAGTGTAACACTAATAAAAATATTTCTTTGGCAGTTGGAGTTAAAGAAGAAGCGTCCTCAAGCCTCGTGTCTAATGCAGCACCTTATTCCAAATGTTTTATGTAAAGTTGCCAAAATTGGAGGGATACACAAGACTAGAATATCATAAGCAGCACCATGCTTGAATTATTATGGAATTATTGACTGTAATAAAAAGTTCGTGTAGTGATCAATGTAAAAATTGTATGAAGCACCTAAACGTGCATTTATTTGTTGAACATTTACATGTGACACAGGTATAAGCAATTCGTTTTAATAGAACTTAGACTAATGCACATTATTGAATATTTGGACTTTTAGAATATTTTGTAAAATGTGGCAAAAATATTCACCTTGTTTATACTGACGAGTATGTATTGAGTTAACATGAAACTTATATTTAATATATGTGTATATATTTATGTATTTGTACTGTACAATTATTGTGAAAATATATTTGTTAATATGTTCAGGAAATTTGTTGCTGTCTTTAGTAGTAGGTACCTACCTCGACCTAAAAGCAATTATTTTCTTACCTAAATAATAGTAAAACTATTTGTCTGCGCTAGCTTTGGAATTTCAAATAAAATACAAAGTTGAGTAGTTTATTTAATATTTATCAAATTTTGGACACAGTTGGAATATTTAATAATTATTTACAAAAACCTTATCTTCCTTTCTACGGATTTTGAAGTATAGATAAATAACTGGTACACAATCATTAAATCTAAGTTTTTATAATATCATCAGAATTGTATTAAGTATTTGATTAAAAAGTTACAGCATCAGTAATAAATAAAATACATAATTTGCGACTTTAAAGTTAGATATATTTTTTATTTCCATATATAAACTGAATACCTATATGAGAAATCAATGATAAATTCACAAATATAGGCTAATAACGTGATATCTTTCGAGAGCCACTCGATTGGGTTAATAAAATGCTACGATAAAATCCGTGAAAACTCTTTTCCCTCCAGTCATGACAAAAACGTAGTATGAGGACAAGTCTGTTAGCTGGAACACCGATGTATAATACACCCATAGAATAGTTTCCTATTTAACGCTTCACAATCATGCAAGTAAGCGTTATTAGACATCTCAAAAATCAGATTCTATCATGAGTGTCTAGTTGCGAGTTTACATTAACGCAATCAACACGCTTATGAAGTTCGGCGTAGCTGTACCAATCAGAAAGCCAAACGCAGTAAACATTTTGATCGCGCTAACGTAAAAGCAACTCTCATTCGTCGCATAGGAACAAGAACTTAATGCCTATAATAAAACATAATATGAGAAGGTATAATAAAATAAAGTGAGAATCGCTTACAGTGCAGTGCATATCAGCAGTTGGTTAAAACACGCTGTGCTACGAGCCTTAGCCACATCATGCAGACGCCTGTTACGCCGCACAATGTGTTACGCCGCACAATATGTTACGCCGCACAATGTGTTACGCCGCACAATGTGTTACAAAGATCTCTGAGGATAGATAACAACCAGATTTTAAAGATCCTAGTCTGACCTTCAGCTTTTAGTAAAAATTTTAATTTCTAATGGCGGCTCCACATTACTGCCGTGAATTTACGCCATGAATAAACTACAAGCCGCGACACCTCACGAAAACCGTCACGATTTGCGTTCACGCCTGTTTACGGAGTTTCACGCACTAATCTGGAGCCGCCATAATTCGTAATAAATGTATTATTAGAGGTCTTATCTTAACAGATTTTATTATTATGAATGAATGAGTATGAATCTACTTTTAATTCTCAATTAAGAATATTAGACATACATTACTATAATCTTACAATTACAATATCCAAAATTTACTACAATTGGATATGGGATTCTCTACAAACACTACAATATTTCCATCAAATCCCTATCGGAAAAGTAATTATTCTTCATTCGATAGTGGAAAGGTAAAATCATTTAAGCTCCACTGTGGTCGAAAATATTATTTCTTCACAAGTGGCGGTTAAGCGATTCTACCTTCCCACTGTCGATTTTCTTTAATCTGTTATAAATACATACATACACATATCTAAAATATATAATAGTAAATTTAACATGTCATGCTTTGAAAATTCGTAATAGGTTTGTAAACAAAACTGTTAATGCGCCGTTTCTATGCCTTTGTTTGAAACGCTCCTGTAAACCCACTTTTCATTGAAGATTCTTATTTTTTAGCTTACAAGCTTCTACGTATAAATATTATAAACTAACAAAAGTTTATTAGTTACCTATACATTCAGTAGGGAGTGTTGATTCTACTGCACGGATTTGTAAACGTATATTTGGCAAATTTTAATCATAACCCGGTGACAATTTGCTTGCAATAAGCACACAAGTTTTGAATTCTGTAACATTTGGATAAAATAATTCTAGGTAACTTTTGAATTCTTTGGCAATATTTCAGGTGTGCCCTAAATATATTAAAATAATTTAGTGACCGTCTAAGGTCATTTATGTGCTGACAGTTTATTTAATTTAACAGTAGGCACTGAGATAAAGGAAAATACGGTTGCTTATAAAAAAAGTACGTTTGCTTACATAAAAAATGTGTTTTGTTAACCGTGGTTTGATTTCGTAGTGACTTTTTGGACTTTACACCTCGTGAAATTATTCCAACGAATTAAAAGTTGCCATGTTTTTATTTTGAAGCTTGCTTTAAATTAAAGCTTTAAACGCAATTTTAACCTTCAATATCAAATATGTATAAAACCTTAAGTACTGTGGTATCAAAAATAATTTACATTTTTACAATTTCGAATTCTCCTTCTCATTTTAAAGGTTCTTAACACTTATTAACCACAGTTTATTTAGAAGTGTCTTTGTGGATCCGTTTCAAACGAAGTGATTTGCTGCGTGGCTCCGGAGCCCGGTTTAGTAACCCAGATGACCTCTCCACACTCAGCGAGTGGCCACGTTCACGCACGGGCATAGGGTGCGTCAGCAGATGCATAGAGGTGTTGTAAGCTGATATCATGGGTAATTCACTGTAACCACCAATATCGCTTCTCAAATCTGAAGCTGCCAATGATGTCATGTCATCAGAATCAGTATTCTCATCTTCTGTTTCCAAAACCCTGAAAGATTCCGAGCTTTGAATTTATTTGAAATAATGAAGCAAATGAAAAACATTCGCAATGGTTCGCAATACGAAGGGTAAAATGTGACCAAAAATTCGCATATTTAGTAAAAGCATCCTATCTTAGAACTATTTTGCATTAGTGATACCTAATACTCACCTCAATTCAATTTTGCTTATTCTCTGTTTTATTTTAGCCTGTTCTTCGCCGACGTCTGTTAGTAGTCCTTGTAAACGATTATTCAACATGTCAACTGTTGTTTCCAATTTATGTACAGTTTCCTCCATGCTCTGTTGAGTAGTTTGCGCATTTTCGAAAACAGCTTCATCAAGCAAGCCATCCTGTAGTTTCAAAAGAATTGTATATATTTGTATATATGTGTGTATATGAATATTATTTTAATTATGGTATACTTTATGTGGTTATATTTTGTGCTTATTTTTATACGGTTATGCGTGGGGTTATTATATTTTGTGTGGTTATTATTATGTTTTGTTGTCACCGCTACTGTGACATATTATTTACGAACCTTCCGTAATAATTGGCAGCCACGTTCAGTGAGGGTTGCTCTGGCATCTGGATAGTCAGCAAGTGCTTCCCAAAGATCTCTTTTTGCCAAGCAAAACAAGTCAGAGTAGCCCAGGGCTCGCACATTAGCTGTCCTTCTATTTCCGGTACGATTGCCAGCAATCTCTAGTACACTCACTTCTCCGAAAACAGAGCCAGCGCTCAAAGTAGCTAATACAGTTTTACCATCATCGGCCACCACTTGAAGTCTTCCGCGTTTAACAATATACATTTCTTTTCCAACATCTCCTTTTCGGCAAATGTAATCACCTGGACTGAAAACTTGAAGTTTCAGTTTTAATACCAATGCCTCTAATAATCCGGGTTCGCAGTCTTGGAAAATTCTCACTTTACGCAAAGTATCCAAATGGACGCGAATAGCAATTTCTGCTTTAAGCTTATCAGGCAGTGAAGATAGGACATTTTCTTCATCAAGTGCTCCGCTTTGTGCCCAAGTGTAAGCAAACCAACGAATAACTCTGGCTTCTAGTTCCCCGCTAACCTTTCTAAATGCCATGTACTGTTTCACACCATCCATTTTATTTTGAAATTCTACACGAGCGACATTCATGTTTGAAATCATTGATCCGATGTTTCCGACAATTGTTGCAAAAATTAAAACACCAGCTAAAAAGTCTGCAACGACAAATAAATATTCGGCATCAATCTCCGGTTGAGGAGTTTCTCCTATTGTAGTAAGAGTCAGAGTGGACCAATAAAAGCTGTAAATGTATTGATGTGCCAATGTTTCGTTACGAGATCCTGTGATATTGTAGACCCAATTATCTGTTCCGAAACCGATTGCGTAACTTATGGCAAAGTATAAACAGGCATTCCAGTGAATAAGAACCAAAATTGCCATAACGACCTGGAAGTAAACAAAAATTACTAGTTAATAATAAATACCAATTTCATGGTTCACACTGTATAGTTTGATAATGTAACAATTTCTTAACCTTGCAAATCCTGAAGGCGTTTGGATAACTAGTGGCAGTCTCAGTGCGATCAAACCACTCCCACATTCGAGGTAGGCGAAACAGTCGATTGAGTCGTACAATAACAGGGCAGGGCAAACGTTTCTGGAACAACCAATATTGACACTTGGTAATAACAAAGTTAAGGAATGTTTCAGTGGAATATTTCGCATTTGCTTGGCTTGAATTGTGATGCAAAGTGCACTATTTTCTTTTAAGTGGTTCTTCTCTTCATACTTAGTAAACTCACCCCATTTGATCACACTTACAAACTTGGAATATTATTACATTTTTAAGCAAAGTTACACCTCCAAATATTCTGGGGCCATCCTTATAATATTAATTAATTTTGGAATGAGATTGATAAATTCTAGGCCCCCTTTATTTTTTCCTTATCACTACATAAAACAAAGTCGCTTTCTCTGTCCCTATGTCCCTTTGTATGCTTAAATCTTTGAAACTACGCAACGGATTTTGATGCGGTTTTTTTTAATAGATAGAATGATTTAAGAGGAAGGTTTATAGCTATAATATATCACCTTTGCACCCGTGCGAAGCTGGGGCGGGTCGCTAGTTTAATATATTTCATCATCAATTCATTCAATCAGGTGGGATCGCAGTCAAGCACTAGTTTATATCAATAAAAAAAGAACTGGTCAAAAATGTTAAATTAAAGCACATATACTTTTAGTGTAATTGGGCTAAAATTTACCGAAACACCATACGCAACAATATTTTTTGCGAGACACACCCGAAAGGAAAATTAAGTGATCTTTAGTTAATACCTTTGGTTGGAGACATTCTTCTTTACACTCTGTATCATTTTCGGTTTGTAGGTGCTGCTAAATATTCTAATCTGAAACCAGTTGACTAAAACAGATATTTCAGGAGAACATAATAAACGATACTAACATCATCACAAGTTCCAGGAATCCACCAGTAGTATGCTATATCAGTGGGCAATAATGATATTAGATCATATCTCCATGACACGGATTTCAAGTAATGTTTCCTTAGCATTTTAGGATCCTTGACCATAAGACCTTGTTCAAGATATCCTGTGAACAATGAGAAAGTGTTTTAAGTCCTCCAGATGCTAGTATTTTGCTAGATCAAATTTTGCTCCACCTCAGCAAGGGTCTTCAATGTCTTCCTGTTGTAAGCTGTAGCGTTGAGGTTGGGTGCCTTTAGTAAGTTTCAGTAGCCGCTCAGAGAGGTGGTTACCGGATTGGACGAGAAGATTTCCTGCGTTAGGCATACAGGCTTTTTCGATTAATGATGGTTATGAAAGAGAATAGTAAAAGAGAGCTTATATAAAATAAAGTAGTATATGTAGTGAAAACAAAAGTAGGTATGTACGTGTTAACACAATAATTTCCGCCATGCTAATCTCTGTGGAATGTTTCTCTTTTTCTCGATGTGATTATAGAAAGGAATTAAACAACAAATGCTGGTGAGCACCACTAAAACAAGGTATATGGTGGCCAGTTGATTGTAAATACCAGAAAACAAACCTGATTGATTTGCACACGATTTCTTTGAATAATATCTCAGTATAAGAAGAGTAGAGTCTTGGTAGTGTGTTGAGAGGAACCATGTTGTCTAAAGCTTCAAGTAGAATCTTAGCAGTGTGATTAGAGGAATCTTGCTACCTGTACCTAGCGCTTTCCTATTTGACCAAGTAGATATATAAATTACATACGTGTTCCCATTTTCCATTCAGTATACTAGCCTCCTGCTTCGGCAAAGCTGAAAAACTCTCCTTATCAGGTTTTTTTTCTTCCAAACAGGCTTAGATAGTAAAAATATTTATGGGTAGGATTTTTTTTTTTTTTAATCTATCTATCTATTCCAATTACTTGACGACACCAGTAGTTACAAGTAATATCTCTGCTTCCAGAGACGACTCTGGAAGCAGAGACCAGTTCCAGTTTCTAAAATTTCCATTTTTACCAAAAAATGGAAATTTTAGAAACTGGAACTGGTTGTTTGTAATCGGCAGCTATCTTAACAACTGAGGTTTTTTGCCAATAGATCCCCTTACTACTTGTCATGCATAGCCAAGCAGTCGTGGGGCCCAAGCTCTGTGCAATTAAAGATCGTTGCTCTGGAGGCAACGTTACGTAAATATTATGCCTTCCAATAAAAAGTGGTGAGGTGCCTTAAGGAGTATGATAAAGACATGTTCAAGAAAGTTCCCATGGTCCCACACCAGTTTTTTTTTGTCAGAAACTGAAGTATGGCTTTCCATTTGGCCATTGTTGTGTAAGTTTTAGCGAGTTGGCACTGGATAGTCTTGCCTGGATATATAGATATATATCCAGGTAAGACTATCTGCTGTATATCGTTGAGATCAACGATGTACAGCAGAATAGAAGTAGAAGCAGTTTCTTTAATCATGTTAGTGTCAATAAATACCCTTAGACATCCTTGACAATGATGCTATTCTTTGCTTCACTTAATAGAAAGATTTTTCTCCATCACCTCTATTATATTATTGAGCTTTTTGCCTAAAAAATCTTTTTACAAAAAATATACAGACTTCACTAAAAATATAAAAATAACTTTAATTTCGGAAGTCGGTGTTAAATAAGAAACGAATAATAACGAGAAACACAGACTTCCGAAATTAAAGTTATTTTTATATTTTTAGTGAAGTCTGTATATTTTTTTGTAAAAAGTTTTTTTTATTTCACCCTTTTTGGTTGCGATACACTTATAACCAGAATGCCTATTTCTCATGACGATTTCAATGAACCCAAACCCCGTTAGGATACGTCGTTTTATTATAAAGTTCCTGTGTCTCCCTTTCACCTTCCGGCTCCATCATCAGATCAGTTCGATAGTACCCTAAAGTCAAAGTGCATCTCATGACAATTTTAATGAGCCCAAACACTGCTAGGGTACATTGATAAATTACGGAGTTCCGTTGCCTATCTTCCAGCTCCATCAACATCATCATCATCAGGTCATTTCGATGATACCATTTTCATCAACTTAACTATTCACAACCATTTATTTATTTGTATTGTAATTTTATTGTGATATATATGTAAGTATGAAGGTCCATTGTCAATTTTTGGTATTTTTCATCAGTTTCACTCCATCAAATGTTTCTTTTTGACTAACGCTTAAGATCTAGATAAAAATACCAAAATCACCATATGTTTGCCTATGATATTTAAGGAGTTCCCTCGATTCCTCATGGATCCCATCATCAGATCGAAACTTGGTGACAATGGGACCCCCTCAGAACTATCTACTTTCGAACAAAAAAAGAATTTTGAAAATCCGTCGATAATTGGCGGAGTAATCGATGAACAAACATAAAAAAAATACAAACATCCGAACATAGTACCTCCTCCTTTTTATGAAGTCTGTAAAAAGTAACGTGCATACTTTTTGTCAAGTAACGTGCATACTTTTTGTCAAGTAACGTGCATACTTTTTGTCAAGTAACGTGCATACTTTTTGTCAAGTAACGTGCATACTTTTTATCAAGTAACGTGCATACTTTTTATCAAGTAACGTGCATACTTTTTGTCAAGTAACGTGCATACTTTTTGTCCATACTTTTTGTCAAGTAACGTGCATACTTTTTGTCAAGTAACGTGCATACTTTTTATCAAGTAACGTGCATACTTTTTGTCCATACTTTTTGTCAAGTAACGTGCATACTTTTTGTCAAGTAACGTGCATACTTTTTATCAAGTAACGTGCATACTTTTTGTCAAGTAACGTGCATACTTTTTGTCAAGTAACGTGCATACTTTTTGTCAAGTAACGTGCATACTTTTTGTCAAGTAACGTGCATACTTTTTGTCAAGTAACGTGCATACTTTTTGTCAAGTAACGTCCATACTTTTTGTCAAGTAACGTGCATACTTTTTGTCAAGTAACGTCCATACTTTTTGTCAAGTAACGTGCATACTTTTTGTCAAGTAACGTGCATACTTTTTGTCAAGTAACGTGCATACTTTTTGTCAAGTAACGTGCATACTTTTTGTCAAGTAACGTGCATACTTTTTGTCAAGTAACGTGCATACTTTTTGTCAAGTAACGTGCATACTTTTTGTCAAGTAACGTGCATACTTTTTGTCGATTTTCAATTTGTTTGCAAGGTATCTGAGTCCTCTCAACAGCCTCCATCTTTCGCGTCAATGGGGCTCCAGTGATTTCTCTAGTTGTCTTGTTGGTACTGATACTCTTTTCTATGAAGATTCTGCTCATACTCATAATGATGCTAAGAAGCTGGGATTATAAGGACATATACACTCGACATAGCAATGCCACAGAAGTAGAAATGAAAATAATAATTTTACTAAAATCATCAAACAGCCCCGGTGATTCTCTACCGAAATATGAATTGATAGATACTTGATAAGGCATGGAAAAGGGTTAAACTTGTTCAACGCTTATTTTCTATGAGTCAAGTCCAAAACTCACTATATACCGTGAAATTTAAATGGTTGTTTTCCCGCGGCAGAATGACTTGCATTAAGAAGTACTTTTGAAGCTTACAGTAAAAAAAAAAAAGTTTTTTTTTTTTATAAATATTAAAAATATTCATCAACTCAAAAAGGCGAAAACAATAGTAACATTAGACGTAATTTGTAGGTACTACTAGAGTCGCATGAGCAGCACGCCGTCAAAGGAAACCGATTCATTAAATATTTAAACCAAAATAGCTCTCGCACGTTGTTATACGTCATAATTAGCTTGCACTCTACAGGTCCATTTTTTGTTTTTAATATTTTATTTTTTTATCAAACGTTTGTATTACCAAGACACAACTATTTCGCTGAGGGACACAACTATTTCACGGTGTATATATAAGACGATAAGTCGCCCACACATGTATGTATGCGTGTGAGATCAGCTGGATACTGACTGAAAATATAAACTCGGACTAGTATGGTTTGAGATGAAAACCAATTAAGAGACGACGGCACGTATCACGAACACATGAATCACGAACTCAAAAAAACATGATTATAAAGATGATTACAAAGTATATATGAGAAATATTGTTTTAAGTTCTTCTGCACAGGCTTGTAGTAGATAGGTAAATACGAAATAACGAGTAACAACGGCGTACTATTTTCTAAGAAAACTAACGAAATCCAAATATGTAGATAGATATACATTTGAATTTCGTCGCAGAGCCAGCGATGCGCTCAAGGCTGTTTTTAGAGAACAGGCAGCCAGAAATATAACAAACTAAAATTGAAAGCTCAAGTGAGACAGAAAAATATCTTAGCGAAGTAGACACAGGAGATAGTAAAGTAGACACAGGAGACAGTAAAGTAGATCTTTGGGTTAGCCAAGTAAGACTAATAGAGCCTGAGGGATTTTACCTCATAATTTTTCTGTGAATGTAATTACGATTCGTAATGTAATGTCCGAATATTGTCATGGACTATGGATAAAATTTTGGCTATTTTAGGACATGACCTACTCTTGTACCTAGTTTCATCGAAATCACTAATATCATCTTATAGGGGAAAGATCATAGGGTATGCGCACTTCTTCACGCTTGAACAAAATCCTATTAAACTTTTAACACACGCAGAACATATCCTGTGTTCTGAGTGTGAGTTGTTTTTACGTTGACGCGATCGAAACGTTTAACGCGTTCGGCTCTCTGATTGGTTAAAGGGCTTGGAGCGAGCCAAACAGATCACCGAACATCATAAACGCCTCGATCACGTTAGCGTAAAACAACTCACACTAGGCACTCTGAACTAGCAAAAACTATACACCGTTAAATTTTGATCGTTTTAATCCCATGTAGTTAGTCAATTCGGTACATGAAACACTATCGATTTGTATAGGTAACATTAAAAATATGGTCCTTTTTTCTAGATCTCGATTTGATTTACGCAATTACAAAATTAATTTCTTTGAATCACCGACTTCGTAGGTAGTTGTCGGTCATTACGTACTAACTACCTATAGGTCATTGAACTGGCCTAATTGACCTTTTGCTTTAAGAATCCAATTTCAGTGTGTAAATAAATAAGTTAAAAAAATACTTTATTTTTTTATTTTAACTTTACAAAAATGGATAATGTTTCAAGTACCGGATCGACTCTCCAATCTGTAATTACGGTATTCACGTATTTAGAGATACAATAGAAAGACAATAGGTGTGCGAACGCTTGGGGCTCACGAGTTTAAAACGATCAAAATTTAACTGAGTACATGTTTTTATATTACATAGATTTTTTAGTTATATCTGTCTACAAAACATTATGTTAAGGTTATTTAGGCTAAGGGAGTGAAACAACGCGTAGGTTGTTCTTTTCACAAAACGCCCAACTAAGTATAGTACTTTTCTGTGGGGGGGGGGGGTATATACGTGTGTCCTTTAGGTTTCCTTTTTATAAAATGTCTTCTTCGATATTTTTTTGCGCTCTCCTACCATTCCTATACATACTGCAATTCAAAGAATTACATACGAGTGCTGAGATGGTGGTCAGACGAGAGTCGATGGTAAGCGATTATGTGGCCGACGATGTAGCACGCTTACCTAGAAGTAACTTCTTTTTCTCTCTTGACTAGACCCAAGTTGTCACTATTAGAAAACATTCTACTCTGGTAGAGAATTCTACTCCTACTCCTTAGCTGTACGCACAATAAATAATTTCCAAAAATGCTTTGTACCTACACACACATGGGACGCGTAACATTTTTCTCTCAAGAACAAGTTGTTACACTTTTTGTATAGTGTGGGTTATTATGAAGCTGAAGGTATTTAGGATCGAGGACACTCAACACGCATAAAATATCCGGTGTCTTAAAATATTGTGTTGAAGAGATATTTGGATGAAAATATCGTTAATTGAAACGTGTTATTTTAGAAGAAAAAAAAATAGGCGAGAAAATGGAACTAAAATGGCATTAAGTCCGGCCTATGTACCACTACTGTACATGAAGTTTAAATAAATAATAAATGTACATGAAGTTTAAATAATACATACGTACCTATGAGAAATAATGCTCCTGAAACGGATAACTTAAGAGCGTGTATTCGATTTAGCGTAGGTACAAACGTAGTTACAAATTTGCAAGATCGGCGTGGTATTGACGCACACTACAGGTAAGTTAGTGTGAGTGTGTAGTGCACATATAAGTTCCATCTTGTATTTATGATTCCAAACGCATTTCATGGCTGTACAGGAGCCTTGTTTGTAGGGTCGAAAAGGGTCGAAGCCTTCTGGGGCCCAAGGGTTGATGTGAAAGCGTAACACCAGTGTCCTTAGGATCAAGGCGAAGGAGGAACGGGGTGGGCCGTTTAGTCAGTAAGACTCTGACGCTCCGCCCAAGGGTGGAACTCGTCATAAAATGATTTTTCTCACTATAAAACAAAAATGTGGTTTATAAAGGTTGTCAAACTTTTTTATTAACTAGCTTCTGCCAGCTGTTTTGCCCGAGTCTGTTTCTCCATACAATTTTGAAAAATCTTCCTGTCTTATCTTCTTCTACCGCATGCAGAAAATTTCAAATGATGCGTAAATGTCAGGATATTTGTGGTGGTTTACGCATGCGGAGTAAATCCGCATGCGGAGTTAGTGCTCGGTTGTGCATTGATATGTCGTTCAACAAGTTTTTTTATCTAGGTAGATAAAGAGATAGAGAGATATATAGATTCATATTTTTAGCTCTAAAGGTTTTGTCTCCGATTTCCATACGCATTTAAGAAATAATCAATCAATCACAATACCCGTAGATTCATGTCCCTACACGCACAGTGCAATATTTGTGCGGAAAAAGCAACAAGGCAGGGTCGAATGTTTGTTCACACGTTAGCTAAATTTGATGTCGCAAGGCGCGGCTCTGCGTGTGGGTGTCAAATTGTTGATTTGCGGACTCACTCCAAAGTAATACTCGTAACTTACTTTGTCGTAAACTGAGTCGATTTTAATAGTCCTTACGATGGCCGGCTACTAAAGTGTCATGACAAGTGTATAAAGAGTACTTACACAGGATGCTTTAACAATGGTCTGAATTATTTTTCCTTGATCTTTAACGGATGTTAAAAAAGTGTGTCCGCCTCTCACCAGGCTGTATCTCATGAAAAGAGATATAATGTGTGAAAATATTTACTGTCTTAGCTTAGGCGGTTAATATTTTCACAGGTGATGAATTTCTGCTGCTATTATAAAACAAAATAATTAGAGCACCTCCCTTCGTGCGCGATTTCCTTCGTGTGGTTTTCTTAGTATTTCTCGATAGATTCATATGGTCTTTATTGTAATATGTTGAATACCTAATTAATGATTTTGAGCAAATCAATTAAATCTTGCAAGTCGTCAATAAGTTTACAACAAAGAATACCACTTGTGTGAAAATATAAATCTAAAAGGCCAACTTTGGTTAACATATGTAAACAGAGTTGGTAATTAATTCTGTGATCTCCGTAACAAAATAATTACAGATATCGACTGACAAGGTTTGGGCGTGACGATAGTCATTGAAAATCTCGTGCCCGGCCAAAACGCACCACTGCATAAACACGGGGCGCCGACGATCCGCCCGACTCCACACACATTCGGGGTAATTAAATGTTTTCTGGTTTTCTACATTCGACTAATTTGTTTTGGAATATCATGATGTAAATACTTTCGCTCAATATGTACAATAGTTTAAAACTACTGGGTTACAATTTGGGGATCTAAAAATCTGCATTTTATCTATAGTTTCCAATCTAACCTATATATAAAATGAAGTTGTGATAGCCGGCTAGATAGATTTTTATAAACATTTCTGCCCCAAATAGCAGCATAACTGACAATATTGAAAAGTCACGTTAAGAAAAAAAAAAAAAAAATTAGTTTCATCGTAATATGACAGCTATCTAATACAAAAGCACATACATAATTATTTCGCTATACGGCTATACATTCATTCATCATCATCATCGTTTCAGCCGAAGGATTGTTGGATATAGCCTCAACAACAATGAATTTATTAGTTATATAATAATTAATAAACGAGTGTCCCTGTGTATTAAATGATATTCTAAGCCCAAAAAATAAACCCGCGTGAAGAAACTTCATAATGATGATTTTGTTGTACGCTGCTTCGTTGGTCCTACAAAAAAAAGTAAACAGACAGAACAAAAGTACTTAGAACGAGTTTAACGTTAACGCGATCGACGCTGACGATCGACGCTCAGCCCCCCCCCCCCCAGCCAAGTTGATAATCTTCAGTAGTTGTCGCTAGTAGAAAACGAATCGAACGTATGAAAATTATATAATCTCAACAAAATTCGTAGCTAAGTTCACATCGTTCAAAATTACAGGATGAAATGTAATCGTTTCTACAATGATCATCGCCACGTCTTGTAGTTTTATAGTATTTAATGACAACTACGCTGAGGTGTTTCGATACTAGAGAGTCGACACGAAAGGTTCGTAACTTGGCTAGAGGGGCTGAATGCCTAGTGTGAGTTGGTTTGTGACACTAACGCTATCGACGCGTTTCTGACGTTTGGCGCACCGATTGCTTGCTCCAAGTTTTTTAGCCAATAAGAGAGCCGAATGCGCTAAACGTCTTGATCACGTCACTCGCACTCAGCAAACTCTCACTCCAAGCTGTTCACCAATCGAGTGTCCTGAGTGTGAGTTCTTTTACGTTAATTTTGATCGAGACGTTTAGCGCGTTTGTCTTTGATTGGTTAAGAGCTTGGAGAGGGCCAATCGGAGTGCCGAAGGTCCTAAACTCATCGATCGCGTTAGCATGAAACTAACTAACACTCGGCACAATGAGAGCTAAAGGCGTTAAAAACTTTCAATCGCGTTTACGTAATAATAACTCGCACTGTTCAGTGCGCTAGCATTAATTGAAAAATTCCTGCTAAATATTAAATTAAGCTCTTCATATACACAGACAGCATAAAATCAATTAGCCAATGATTAATTAAACCACAAGCATATTATAAAATTGCATTAGGGAAATTGATTTGTAAACCCTGTTTGGTAAGTTGTACTTCAAACAGTACATTTCACTAAAACCAATGATTGTTGGTGGTATTTGTATTTCAGCGTCCGTTTTTAACACTAATTAATTGGGCGCTTTGGAAATATTTGTTCCTGGCAATGAGAGAAAATCAATAATAAGTATTATATCATATATTTGTATCAACAAAATTCGCTTTATGCGGTTTTCGCTTTGTGTTCCATGTTCATGTTCGCACAGCAAAGGGTGGTCTAAATGATAAAATAATAATGCAAAACGTTTTCCTTTCGCAGGTAGGTATTAGATTTGAGTGGTGCTGATCATTGATGGGATCAAGGTTTGATTATTCTGATTGAAAGCGAATCAAGGGCATCATCTGTAGTTTCTTTGATTTTTCATACAAACACCTTGTTGAAATGTAATCCGTAATAATATTATGTGGCGGAAAGTGTCCTCTTTAAAAGGACAGGCCGTTATACTTCACACCCATTAGTTTCTTGACCTTTCGGTGAAGGCACTCGGGAAATGTCTCGAGCACTTTTATAACAAAATAACTAATGGCTACTATCATAATATCATTATTTACAAGTCCTAGGTCTACAGTAATATTTAAATCAGTTTACGACATTAATTTCTTTCAAGTTTTTGTCTTATAGTACCTATATCCTTAGAACGACAAAAATTTTGCTGAATTTTAGAACGATATCATAATGACTTTGTAGACAGAGATACAATGTTATGTCCATGTTTTTTTTTTCCCAACAAAATTCAATCGCTTTCTACTACTAAACAAGTGCCAGTTTCATACATATATCGAACTCTTTAGTGTGATCCTATAGTCGTAGATTGCAACATTTGGTAGGTATACTATTTCTTTTAGGTAGAAAATCATGAAATATCTTCTCAGCGAGAGGAAGTATAAAACCTTTTACAGGCTAAATCCTACCTGTGTTCCTTTCGTTGCCCTCAGCCGCAAAGTCTCTGTAGGAAAGGTTCGACAGAGATTTTGTATTATAGAACCGGTGGTCTTAAACCTGGACCGAAAGCGCGCCAGTGCCACGGTGAACGGTGTAATTAGTGTTTGAAAATTGTTGCTGATTTTGATTACGCACGAATTTAAAAAAAATCTTCGAATATATATGTAAAACGCACTAGATAAGGCGTGTCATACAATGACTTTACTCCACTAAGAGTAATCTCTTGCTCACATGCTGATGCATGCTATACATTTTTATATTGATGACATTAGTGCAGTTTTGATGTATCAGCGCTGTAAGTTTTGATGACAATGTCAATGAAGCGCTACAGCGGACTTTTGTTTCTATTAATTTGTCAGTATTTTGACGAAGCCAGGCGCATTACTCTTTGTGTAATTTATTTCAACACCACTGCTCGCAAAACGGTCAAGGAAAATATCGTGAGGAAACCGAAATATCTTAGAACCATACATTCAAGCACATGTTACATCCACCAATCCGCACTGGGCCCGCGTGGTGGATTATGGACCTGTTCCCTCTTCTAGAGAGGAGGCCTGTGTCTCAGCAGTGTGAACATTGAAAAGGCTGATTACGATTTTGACACATAGTTTCTATGAACTCCTCTAGCGATATAAATGGACGAAAAAACATAGAAACAGAAATGAACTACTCTTGGGATGAACCACGTAAATCTGAAAGTTATGCTTATTTGTTAAAAAAACCTTTTTCAACATTTAATAAGATTGGTATTTCTAAGTGTCATTATTTGTTTTAAGTACAACTTAAAAGAATCTTCGCCGTGCCAATAATATTTTTTTAAGTTAAATGTTGAAATATAATTAAACTGTTTTAATTACATTTCAACATGTTTTTATTTGACTCAGGTACTGATCTAAGTACTTTCCGAATAATGTACCTCCATATTATCTGGAAAATTGTAAAAATACTTCTACAAAATGTAGGTATATGAAACTGTATCATAACATAACCGTGTTGAAATTTGGTATAGCAAAATTGATAGTATTAAATTACATACCTTCATGGACGTGTACAACGGTGTCGATAAGATAAATAGCATCACATAGATAATCCAGCACAAACCACAGCACTGTCAGTTTATCTAGCTCCCAGAAGACAGCTCGACCAATCACGAAGACCATATTGTACAGGATTGCTAACGATACCACAGCCAGCCACTGTAAAATGATAGTTCATGTATATTAATATATAGACTGAGTATATCCGAAACGACTTCACAAACTTTTATGAATTATTTTGAATATTTTTGGTAGATCTGAAATTTAGCTATTTTTATCCCCCGTCTTTCCCCCATTTTTTCCCCTGTCTTTCCCCCATTTTTTCCCCCGTCTTTCCCCCATTTTTTCTTTGGTATGTAATAATAATGTATATGGCAGAATTGGCAGAATAACCTTTGCTGAGTGAACTAGTTCACAAGGTTGACTGGTAAAAAATGCCTAAGGCATCAGATCCGCGTGCATTTTTGTTCAGTATCTATTATTTACTAGTGCATAAAGTTTCAAAAAATAAATAAATTAATAGGCACTTTAAATCATTATATTCAAACTCTCACTGTTTTATAAATAATATGTCAGTGCTCCTTTTTCTGATCTTTGATCTATTTTTTATCCTTATTGAATGGGATCTTCATCTTCATCTTTGTGCAAAGCCGCCAAATCGATAGTTAATTTGTTCGTTGTAGGAAATGAAGGAACCTCCTTCCGTTAAAGGGAAGTACAGTCGACAATATTGGGTTTTATCGCAGTGTTATTTGCGATAAAACAATATGAAGCGAGTATTGCATGACATATAATATACGTGATAAATTAATACAAAATTGAAATAGAAATCTCTGCAATCTAGGATCCCTAGTACATTTTTGCACTTGATTAATATCAAGCTGATTCCTCGTGAATAGCTTCGTTTCAATGAGACGCCCCAATCATCTTCTGTGCGAAAATTCTCAAGATTGTGGTAGCTAACAAAGATAGCCAGTATAGAATATATTTATCGACTGTAGGTATAATTCTCCAAGTTAAACTAATTTTTTTTTTGTTAATTATAATTATCTAAATTATTTGAAAAATAATATGTATTTGTCCCACAAAATGTACGGCTTGATCAAAGAGTAGGTACTCTTTACTTTCTTTACCCTCCTTATAAGTATTGATGTTGTTATCTGACCTACATTACCGTGTATCTATCTACTCTGAGCCTAGAAAAGAAATTCCTTCATATTATCCAAGATTCAGAACGAGATGATACTCTATCTTGCTCCATATATGTATGATGTGAGAATTCATTATGTAAAACAACTAAAACTTTACATTTAGGACATTTTCGCATATGAAAAATTGTTTGTATTTATAGTCGGCAGCGTGACTATGGGCCGTCATACCAGCCAGTCTTTGTTCGAACAGTATTTGCGTTTGATTTCTTTGGCGTAGAACACTATATGTTTCTAATTCACCGCAAGTGCGCCGCAAAGATGACTGCGGCGCACTTATACAAGAGGATTTCAAAAAATGAGCGACTAAAATAATTTGTAAATTAAATTGCGGAACATTGAGGAAAAAACTCATTACTGCCCGCTTAAAGATTCTTATACAAAACACCAACTTTAGGTTAGAAAACACCTATAGTTGGTGTTTTCTATAAGAATCTTTAAAGGCGAACACACAACATTTAAAGGCGAACCCAGTCGTCTTTTTCGAATAAATGGGATGAAAAAATTCTTAAAACTCTCTGTAGCCATGTTTGTAGGTGTCCTTATACTAGTTTATAATTGTTTTTTTCTGCCCAATAATCAATATTTGAAAATAGTGGCTAGAAGCTTTCTACAGCCACCGTCCAATTTTATAAAATTACATTACATATTTAAATATTTCGGAACTAATACAGTACGGCTGTTCTATCTTAGCTAGTCTGAAATGGCTCCGCGAACTTAGCGCAGTTCTTTTTTTTGTACAGGTGCACCAGCGTTAAAGTTTGCAGAGCTTAGTTAAGTTCCAGGGGACACCGATGTCCGCACACCTATTGTATTTGTGTCTATAATTACGGTAGTCGGAAGGTTAAACTAAGGTAAGTTTAAATGGCCATTCATACTGTATTTATTGTTAAGAAAAAGAAAATGTTATACTAGTTTATACCAATTGACCACAATAATCACATGTACCTATATAAAAACAAAAATTTTACATTTTACTTACGTGATAATGCCCAGGAAGTGTAGGGTCAAAAGCGAGCTTAAGACCACAAAACAGTTTAGATCGTTTGGCTTGGTACAGGGGTTCCTCAGGATCAGTGAAGGTTTGCGCCGCGAATTTGTCCAAGAACCAGTCAGGCGTTTTGGAGTGGCCCTCACCGCTGATGCGGTAGCGGAGATTTCGTGTCACTCTAGAGAATTGCCTCTGCATCCAATTTCCACCAGACTCCTCTTCGCTCGCCGCCTGTTACAAAATCATTTATGAGTATGCTAATATTTCAGAAAACAATGTAATTGAACCTCTATTTAATGTTACATATTTTAAAACCTAGGATTTACATAGTTGCCACTCTAGCTTTAGTTATTGTTTCAATTATACTAATTTTTAGGGTGCCATAGTCAACAAGGAACCTTATAGTTTCGCCATGTCTGCCTGTGAGATCCCTTCTTTTCGCATAATGTTTTTTGTCCTAATACACTTCGGCATAACGATTTTGGTACAATTTGTTTTGGCATAATAATACTTTGGCATATTTTTTTTAGGCATACATTTTATGTTGGCATAATCATGTTAAAGACTAATTTGTTTTGGCATAAATTTGATTCGCATAACGTTAGTAGGCCTAATGACTATTAGCATAACGTTAGTAGGCCTAAAGACTTTTAGCATAACGTTAGTAGGTCTAAAGACTTTTAGCATAACGTTAGTAGGCCTAATGACTATTAGCGTAATAATATTTAGGCATACAATTAATATAAATATTATTATAAATATACATGACATTTTCAATCGCAAGAAACGCACTAAATTTAGGGCACCCCGACTCGGATAGATTTAGGTTAGGTTTATTTTTTTTTTAAACCACCCACACTAAATTTAGGGCACCCCGACTCGGATAGATTTAGGTTAGGGTTATTTTTTTTAAACCACCCAGAAAACTTTCAGTGCACATGCTTTAGGATTTTATGCTTAAAAAAGTTATGCTTTAGAACTTTATGCTTTAAAATATTATGCCTAATCATTATTATGGTTACAGACATAATGCTTAAAAAAAATATGCATGAGCTGTTATGTGTAATTATATTTTGGCAGAATTATATTATGCGAAAATATAATTATGTCAAACAAAATTATGCTAAGTTATATTACTTAGGTCTTAAAATTTTATGCTAATGGATAGGGAACCATATGTATATCAACTACGCCGACAAAGTGCAAAAACAAAAAGTAGTAAAAAATGTTTTATTAGGGTACCTCCCCTACACGTAAAGTGGGAAGTTATTTTTTTTTAATTTCTGCCATAACGTGTGATATATTGTTGGATAGGTATTTAAAAATAGTTACGTGTTACTGTAAAATATTTTTTTGATTATGTAAATGTTTTCGGAAATAATCGCTCCAAAAGTAAAAAATGTGGCATCTCTAACTTTTGAATCATAAGTTTAAAAAATATGAAAAAAATCTCAAAAGTAGAACTTAAAATAAACTTTCAAGGAAAATTATTTTGAACTTGATATGATGAACAGTTTTCGAAAAATTTTAAAAAATATTCTGAATTAATTTAGTGATTTAAATGTACGTTTAAATTAAAAAAGTAGTTCACAACATTTTTTTTAATTTTTTTACAAATTTCATTATCCTGAGCGAATTTTCTTTCAAATAAAAATGCAAAAAGATTAAAATCGGTTCACGCAAATTAAATTACCACCGGGTACAGCGCCATCTCTCCGGAAACTGGGTTACTGATTTTTACACGGTCTACTGGGTTCTGTCACATTGTGAGAAATTATTATTATTATAGACATAATTTGTCTAAATACTTAGAATTCAAAACAAAACCATACCATATATACACATAAAAATATAAATATATATATAACACTGCGTTACAAATGAAAAAAAAAATTGAGTACCCGCTTTGAAATGTCATGTTTTCTTATGAATACTTTATACATACAAAATTTCCATTCATCACGTCTCATTTTTCTTCCATAAGAATGTGCCAAATTTTACTAAAAATTTAAGTAAGTGATAAAACATATTTTAAAGAAAATTAGTTAAATCAACCAGATTTTTCACATTAACCAAGTTTAATTTTATCATTAAGGTTAAAAAAAAAACATTATAAAAAGTTTTAACACAAAAGATCGCAAAACTTTAACTTTTTCTTTTGTCCTTTGAATGATCTTCTCGTTTTAAACGCCAGCAGTAATCGCCTAGCATAGTTGTGTCCTAACGCCTTTGAAATCGTTCTTCAAGCTTCTTTACATCCTGGTGGAACCTCTCACCTTGCTCATCACTGACTGCACCAAGATTAGATGGGAAAAAAGAAAAGTGAGAATGAAGGAAGTGAATTTTTAACGAAATTCTGCTAACCAACTTTTTATGTGCTTTCTAACATGTCGTCAACTAGCTTTTTCGCCCCTGCGATTCCCTAAAAACCCTTTAATAACTGCTTTCAGCGATAACCAGGCATCAAGTTCCTTGTCAGTAAGCTTTTCTCACAATTTGGGTCTTTCATCAATGTGGTAATAGAAAAAATAATTTGGCATGTACCTCGAAAACTAGACGTGATAGATACCACATATGTTTGGAACATTTAATCTGTGACTCATTAGCTATTCATTCCAGCTAACACTTACGTGGGTACCAAAATCAGGTAACGCAGTGTAATTGTTCATACAGCCTTCAAATTGGCTGCAAAGTATCACGCAACGACTTAGTGTTAATTTAGTGTAAATAATTTAATGACTAAAATGAAAATAAAAATAATATATAAATACAAATGAAAAAAAAAATCATATAAATGAAATACGCGCAGCTGTAACGTGGATGAAGCGCAGCTGTCGCGCTCATCTCGTTCCATACTGTAAGTTGTTACAAGTTGAAAACCAACAGAAAATATAACTAACGTCACATATTTTTTCTTTGAGTTGAGAAATACAGCCAATCGGCACAATGGAGATACATTGGCGTTTATTTGCCTGTTTCCAAAATTTGGATATGTTCGGTTTTTACCGGACGCAGGTGGTCCTTTTGGACCACCTGCGTCCAGACAAGGTTAGGGCACTGTGTCGCCTCTGCGGTCAGACCTCAAAGAGGGAACTTAGCACCATGACAATGGCATACCCAATAAAGATGTGTTTTGTGATTTGGTAGTCCAGTATCTAGCTACACATCGGCAACGGTACACTTCTTACCAGCTTAAACTTTTAAATTGAAATTGTGAAGTACTTATGACCACTACTTATAGCTTTAAAAATAATGAAAAGGAGAACAAAATAGTAGTAGGTTAAACCCTTTGGAAAAGGAAGCGACCATAAAAACGCTCTACCGTCCATTTCTTAACCTCAGATCGAATGTAAATTATCTTCCGTCTCCTCTTCCCTTTTCAATGAGTTTCACCCTACTACTATTTTGCTCAGTTTCAAAAATTATCGGCACTTGTCTACTCATTAACACATGTTGTTTTTAGAGTCTATAAGACTTAACACAGAAAACACTCAGGTTACTCCACATCGCTGTCGTTGTCGTTGAATGGCAATGCTAATTCTTTGGGCAAAGAATGAGCCAGCCGTCTGGTCACGCAAAGTGTCGATTAGACGGTGTGAAATTGCCTTCAAAAGGAGAGTCGCACTCGGACCCTAGTTTTTTTATATTGTATTATTAATTACAACAATAAAAGACAGTTTGGTTTTTTTCAACACTGTTTGTGCAACACTTTTGAACAGCGTTGAATTTAAAATCCAAGTATTTTGAGACTAAAAATAAAAAAAATGTCTTAGATTAGACAAGTCATTTAAATTTTGCGTTTTGTTTACGGTGCATTGTTGCTACGTTAGAAATCATCATAAAAAATAAGTCAAGACCCGTCTGAAACCCGACTAAAATAACATTCCGAGAAATGAAAAACAATGTTCTTGGACAATAATTATATTTTGAGAATTATCGAGGTCATAGCCTGTAGTACACGTATCTGATATCAATACGTATTGGGTATGTTATTTTTATTGTTTTTTTTTTTATGATTCTAGGTTGTTTATCTTAACAGTGATACTTGAGAATCGTATGTTTTATTCTTCACAAGCCGGTATATCCTTCTGTATCCCCTTCGTTATCCCCAGGCGGGGGTCCGGCTGGGGCAAATGGAGGTTTATTTCGAGGAAATCAAGGGTTTACATAACAAACTTTCCCTCAGGAAAAAAGATTGTTAATTAATACGCTATGAGTAGTTATTTGTGTAGGTGGGTCACATAAGATGTTATTATTCGACTGGACTTAGCTATATGTAGTTTAATTAATGTTACTGGATACAACCGATGTTGATGTGTCTTGTATTACATAAAAATGTGTTGTGACACAATGTTTTTTTCTCTCCTGCCTGCACTCCCACTTTTTTTATATCGACGGTTAAGAAACAATAGTGTCTATCTCACAAAAGTCAAATTTAAAGTAGATAACAAAAGTATTGTTTTGCTTGAGATGATAAGTTACTAGAAAGTACACAAACAGCAAAGATGTAAATTTTTTAAGGAGAGAAAGACCATATTGGCAGAAAAAATTACGCGTTCCTAACATAGGTGATATTTCTATGGCAAATAATTTAAGAAATATTGTGAATATTGAGATAAACATTATTGATTCTTAACCGTCGATATAATTATTATTGATGTAAACTAGTGCTTGACTACGATCCCACCTGATGGTAATCAGTGATGCAGTTGTTGATGGTGAGGTTTAAGTAGTTTATTAAGAGCCTATTCTCTGGAGCCTTGAGGACACTTTAATTACTTATAATTGGCTTCTTGGTTCATTGATATAACTGAACAATGATGATGATGAGGTTGACTGGTAGAGAATGCCTTGTAGCATTAAGTCCGCCTATGTATCACTACTGTACATGAAGTTTAAATAAATAAATAAATAAACAATGTGTGCCAGGTCAGCTAGATTTTCTATCATTTTCCTTTCACTCCTGTATTTGAAGAAACGTTTTTTGCATTTCAAATAAGTTTTTTCAAACCTTGACCTGCGGGCTTAGACAACCTTTGCCTCTTCAATTACAGTATCATTTATAAATAGCTTCCTTATTAAGAACGACTTTCCTCATGACATTTACTACCTACTTACTGTTTAATATTTGTATCAAGTATATGCCATAGGCTGAGCAATGGAAGTTGAATTTAAATCAGTCTCCATCAATGTGGATCATGACATTGAATCAATTTTGGAATCTTACTCTTATTGTTAGCTCTAAATCATCTATTCAAACATTTTGATGAGAAGGTTTTGTGATTTTGTATAAGAGTTACCTATGACACATTTGTCCAACCTGTACGCAAAATTGGGAAGAGCATCACCGTGTCTTCATGGGGAAGACCGCTGGGCCTTGGTTCAGCCCATGGTCCGCAGTGAGGACGAGTGAGTGGCAGGCGGTCGCCTCCTTCTGCGAGGCAGTAACGCTAGCAACGGAGAAGGCCCACCACATCAGACAAATACAACGGCACTCTCGCCGCAGCCGCCGCGCCGCCGCCAGACCGGACCGAGTCCAAATCGTCGATAGCGCGCATTGTTGCGTGCAATGATGTTAGTACCGCAATCCTGAGGAGTTGCCGATGTTTTACAAAAAACCCTGTATATTCTTCAAATTCACGTTTACATTAAACAAGGCAAATCGCAATGCTTGCGATCGATTGGTCTTTACTTAGTGGCACGTGATTACAAGTCTGTTTTCTTTGTACTTACTTAAAACATGTCCTGGTAATGTGTAACTAATAAGGATACACTTTCAATTTTAAAAGCAGTAGATTAGTCTATTTTTTTCATAGTAATGTAAAATGAAACACCGAAAAAGTAATGGTATTTTTTTTATGTTGATATTTTTTACGGAATAACATCTTACTAACTGCTAGTGTTTTTCATTGTAAATTCAAAAGCACACGGAATATTATTTATAGATTACTTTGCTTAAGCAGACTTCACAATGCTTAATGTTCAGCCGTATATGTCTTAACGACGGTCTTAAGTAAGATAATACGATGGAGCCTCGCTGCACGTGGCTACTGTTTCTGCCTGCAAGGTTTTAAGAAACAACCATACAACGGACCCTAAAATCGGGAGGTCATCCCCTTCGAACTTAATATATCCTTGTCGAGGTGTCCCTAAGTTTTGAGGCATGCTTGCTTGCTATTGGACTAATAAACTAGAATCCAGAAGCCTTTCTCTTGCCTAAGGACACAGACGTGTTAAAATTTTAGGCGTGCGAGCGAGAAAGAGGGATAAACAGTTCAATGTAGGTCGGTAAATGACGGTTCAATCAGAAGGTGCACAATACCTACATTTTAACAAAACATGTTTTTTCGTCCTACATTTATATTTGCTGGCCAGGTAAATTCTATAAGATAGTGTTATAAATGATACATGATATAAAATAATAAAATCAGAAGATATAAAATAATCAAGATATCAGCTTCGATCCGTAGGCTGTTATATTAATTTCAATTATTTGTGTTCATTTTTCATTTCTGTGAACGTAAACTTGGAGCGGTCGGTGTAGTAAGTGTAGAAAATAACTCACACAGATAATAGTGTGCACGTGAACCTGCAACATACTGCCAAGAACAAAACAGTATCTTGAGATAGAACAGCTATACCTACCTACCTACATATCACATATTGACATTTAACATGGTTTGATTTTAGGACTTCCACCATTAAGCTAGTAATTAAAATGCAAACACTGGCAATTATGACATCAGAATCGGGTGCTATGGATGTTTCTATCGGTTATAACAATGTACTTAGTCATTGAATTTACGCTGACTGTTTAGTAACGGGCTCATTAGCAGCTGGTGATGTGTCAGTGTCAGGTACCAATGATCACGCGTCATCGAAATATTTAATTTATATTTCGCTCAATTAACCGTTGCTGGGAGTTGCTAACGATTCGGACAGTGTCATGCCACCAAATTTATTGAAGCTGTTTAGTCAGATAAAGTTTTAAAATAAAATGTATAAAACAGTTTTGATAACCCATTTTGTTTTCAAAAATATATCTTGTATTAAACAGTATGTTCGAATATTCAGTGAAATATTAATAAAAATGTGTCAATTAGTACTCTGTTTGAATCCGAATATATTGCATCCGAATCAATTAGTAACTCGAAAATTCGTCAAAAGCAACCATCGTTGGATCGTTGGTTTCGCAGTTAAAATTTTACAGTCGATTTTTCACTGAATTTGTTAACGGCCAGTGCAGTCATGTGTATTTTGTTCATAATTGAGAGACATGCAGGTGCTTATTAAATCGTTATTAACGTTTCACAAAGGTAGCCTGTCGACTATCTGCTACAAATATTTTAAAATTAATATGAGAAATAATATTTTCTGTAGCGGTACGGTATTTCAGAGAAACATTTTTCCAATAAATATGCAAAATGATGGAAAAGCAATATTTTACTCGTAATTTCAGGTTAATATTTTATTTTATTTGAATTTGAATGGAAGTTGAGTCCAAGAGGAGGCCCTTCTGCACTCAACTTCCTACGGTTTGGTAGTATGGGGTCGCATTAGGCGTTTGGTGTCTTCGTGAATCAAATCCTTCTTGTCTGGTGCGAAGTTTTCACTTCCCTACTTGACGTGTTGTTCAAAGCTCTATGCGCTTAACAAATCGCCTTCAGGACGTTTTCAGCTCAGATGAATTTCAATCTATCGATATATTAGGTTCTTACATATGAAATTGGCGTTTTGTAAGGGAGTAAAAAACTCAATGTGCTTGGTTTCTTAGATTAAAAGTGCCTAAAAAACCGTGTGGGTATTCTCTTATCTGCTATGCACTATAATATAGATGAACAATAAAAATAAATTTGTATTAGGTGCAAGTATTATTATTATAAAATTATTTATTATTATTATTATTATTTATTATTAAGTCTGCCAAGAGATATGTGGATACGCATGATCAAATGGTTCACGAATATTGAGTGCGACGTAAAACAAAAATATGCATCGTTGCATTGCTAATTTAAAAGCATTTATATCTAACTTGGAATCAACGTAAGAAACAGATGCAAAGAATTTATTTTACAAGTAATCCAAACCAAGTTAGTAACTCTTCATGTTCGTAGACGAAGTAAAAGGGGCTGATAAGTTATCACTTATGAGATATATGCAAAACGTACCAGGGGTAAATCAAAGAGCTCCTTCATCATCTAAACTTGCTGCTAGTAAAAAAAGGTGTTTGTACATATTTGTTCATATAAAATATCCAGAGCTTCGAAATAATTTTGTGGTTAACACGTAACGTTTGCACGGAACATAATTTGAAAAAGTAAACAATTGTGTGCTTGTAAATGAACCAAAAATAGAATTTATCTTGGTTGATATATGACACTTATTAAATTAATATAACGTAACATTTCTCTTAAATTGCTTACATTCCTTATACTGTGTCTGCGAGACATATTTGGTCAGTTACGTTACAAAAGCTTTCTGGGTTGTTAAGGGTTAATCAAATTATGCACCTATTGTATGTGCTATTATATATGTAGTATGTGCAATTTATGCACTTTTGCCATCTCATAGGTAGTTCATTGATCCCTTAATAACTTTGAAAGAAAATAACTTTGAAAGCGTTTTGGACTGCCCCATCGGAGCTTTTTAGAATTTTTTCCCTTGCAAAAGAAGTTATCTAAATTTAGAAAAAAAAAATGTAATCTGTTGGAGCAAGGTCCGGGCAGTACGGTGAATGTCTTAGACATTTCAATTGAAGAACATTTCTCTACTAATTTGGTAACTGTCTGTTGTGCAGTGTGTGGTTCTAGCGTTGTCCTGAAGCAGTACGACTATTGACCTGCCTCGGTTGTTTAATCGTTAGCTTTTCCGTCGTGGTTTGATGGAAAAGATATATGGATTACGGTTTTCGAAAAACAATGCATGAGAAAAAGTTAACATTTAAAAAGTTATTAAACTATTGTGAATAAAACAGAAGTTTTTACTTTTAGCATTGTGGAAACGTGTGGTACCTACAAGCACATTTATATAGCTGTACGAAATATCTCTCGCGCCTCTTACAATTAGGCAGTTAGAAAAAACAGGTAGTGTGTAAGCGGTTGGATGACTTTCTGGGCATCGATCTAAATAGTCCGTACCCGGTTAAGCAGAACAGACTGACTTTATGTTTTCTGCGAGATGCCATTAAAATAAAATGTGCATGCGCCAACGCCGCTTGGAACGCGTCGCAGTCGTTCGTCATTCGTCTATTCAATCTTTGCGTTTACATCTGTAATTTTATTTTAGAAGATTCCACACTTATTGGAAGAAAGGACCAGTATTACTGCTCATTATAATATACGGCCGCCGCACTTTAGGAAGCTGTGCGCTTGTAGTAAACGTACTGTTTATCATGGGATTGGCATCAAGATGTAATAGATTCACCTGCAGTCTTCTTAGATTTTTTTTCGGTTCAAGTTTCATCCAATGACATCTTGCCCTTATGTGGGGCGCGAGATTGACTAAAAACCCACTTCGGTTTCTTCATAGTCTTTCATACTGCGGCCGAATCTTCTTTCGGAAAACGACTCTTGGCCCCAGTAGGTTTTGACCCTGGTTTGCGCCCTTGAGATGCGCGTGGAATTACAAGCGCCGTCGATGACTGACTTGGGCTTGGTTCGAACGGTTACCGGAAGCGGCGAGCTGTCCATCGCTCGTCATCCACCGCTCGTCATTCACCGTTCGTCATCCACCGCTCGTCATTCACCGCTCGTCATTCACCGCTCGTCATTCACCGTTCGTCATCCACCGCTCGTCATCCACCGCTCGTCATCCACCGCTCGTCATCCACCGCTCGTCATCCACCGCTCGTCATCCACCGCTCGTCATCCACCGCTCATCATCCACCGCTCGTCATCCACCGCTCGTCATCCACCGCTCGTCATCCACCGCTCGTCATCCACCACTCGTCATCCACCGCTCGTCATCCACCGCTCGTCATCCACCGCTTGTCATTCACCGCTCGTCATCCACCGCTTGTCATTCACCGCTCGTCATTCACCGCTCGTCATTCACCGCTCGTCATTCACCGCTCGTCATTCACCGCTCGTCATTCACCGCTCGTCATTCACCGCTCGTCATTCACCGCTCGTCATTCACCGCTCGTCATTCACCGCTCGTCATTCACCGCTCGTCATTCACCGCTCGTCATTCACCGCTCGTCATTCACCGCTCGTCATTCACCGCTCGTCCTCCACTGCTCGTCATCCACAAGCCCGCGTCTATGGTGGTCTAATAGAATAATGGGGTTGGAATTTTGGTGGCGGTTACGGCTTTCCCCTTTGCTAGCATTACTGCTTCGCAGAAAGAGGCGTCCGCCTGTTACTGCTTCTCGTTTCGGACCATTGCCTGTACCAAGGCCTGGCGCGTAAGATCGTTAGTAGAGGACACGGCGATAGAGCGACGACAGGCGATAGAGCAACGCCGTGTCGTCGTTCAAGCGGGGTACATCTCAATCGTGTGCTGCAGCGTGTCATTGATGTAATGTTGACATGATAATTTTCTAAATAAAACTACATTCCGTGAATATCGGAAACATGCAAAAACAAGTTTTTTCGGCAATTTTATGCTTCGACTGATATGAACTCGGCGCCCGGCGCAGTGGCAGCGCTGCGCAGCAAGGTAGAGAAGCATGAGGCGGGGTGGAGGCGAGAACCGCCCGCACTCGTGGCAACAAGCATTTTTATATAGCTAAAGGTTCAAGAATAACACATATCAAAGAAACTGTTCTTTACCGACCGCGAACGGTCGGTAAAATTTGCGAACGAGTTTCCGATTTGAACCTGCACTATAACCGAAGAGTAGATATTTGAGATCAAATTGGCCAGTACTACAAAATGTCAATTTCCTATGTAAGGACCTAATATATGTACTTACGCATTAGATGAGGCGTGAATCCGTATTTTAACAAATAGTTACTATGAACGTGCTTGTCTAAACGCTAGGATATAAGTCGATTTTTGAATCGCATTATTACACATTGTCTTTTTCGATTAAGTTTCGTATTTAAGTATTTGTACTTACATATTTTTCTATGAGAAGAGTTTAGTTTAGTTTTTTGAATTTTAAAACTTTTTTCATAATGGATTCTTGTTTTTATTTAATCAATGAATTGAACTAGTGCTTGACTGCGATTCCACCTAATGACACGTAGTTGTGATGTAATCGTTGATGATTTATTTTCGACAACCCGTATCAAAAGTACTCGTACTCTGATGGTAGTTAGTTTTTAAAAGATCCTTGAAGGTAATGATTTTTTTAGGATGATCCGGTTTTACTCTAGACTTACGACATCTCATTTAGACATTTAATTTAAATATCTAATTTATAGACTAGACATCCGACTAGACACCTAAATTATAATCGGACGTGAAAATCGCAGAGCAGGTAATTTGTTCTAGTTGTGTTGTTGTCTAGTATTAAGTAATCATGTCATTACGATACGATCCATTTGTTTTTTCATTAATTCTATATTGGTCATTATTTTTGACTACATAAACAAAGGTAAAAAATAACAAAATTATTTTGTTAGAACTAAAACTATTTTAATTATAATAATAACAATGCAAGATATAAATAAATACACAGAACAGAATTTTCTTACTAAACTAGCCTTCGAGTAAGTCTTTTTACAATTAGTCAAGTCTGTAGTATCTTCTTGAAGTCTAATATTGATAAAAACACTAGTTCATGTGTTGTATGCATAGCACAGAATTGAAAAATAAAGTAGGTAAATGGAAATAAGAACTAATCTATCAATTTTCACCTAAACAATGACAATGTGTGACTTTTATTGCTTACTATGTATCTACCTACGAGTATGTACCTATATTGATAGAGTATGATATCATGTTTGCCATGATAATGGTGGCATTAATTGATTACCGGCTTTTAATGAGCATAGTGAGTGGCTGGCTATAGTGTGTAAATTAATTGAAAAAGACAATATGTCTGAAGAGGTAAAAGTTACAGCTGAAGTGTAATGTAATGGTATGAATGTTTTTGTTGACCCAGTGATAATGTTACCCTTGATAACATTACTAAGATATTAGTAGATTTGTCAATTGTTACTGCTAATAGGACTTGGCTCCACTTGGCGTGGTTGGGCAGTGGGCTGCTGCGCAGTATATTCGGTACAGGTTCTATTTTTACACGGAACAAATATATACATATAGCATACAGATAGTTATTCCAGGTCTGGATATCTTGTGTGTGTGAGTTTATATATTTATTTATTTAACACAGCTTGGAGGACTAACAGCTTATAAAAAAAAACTAATTAAAAAGTAAAACAGTAATAGCCGACGTTTAGCCAATTACAAATCCTGACCTGTTGTACCAGAATTAAAAGAACTTATTAAAATGTTACGTGGAATATATTTTGGAAAAGATTCCACGACACAGGAAGAATTCTTAGTGTGGCGCAAAAAAAGGTTGTCTGGAAGAAATTGTCCTGAGCAATAAGACTGCCTATTGTGCACTATTTACTTGGCTTAAAAGCATGGCACACAAAGGTTTTGGTTGCATATCCTGCAATGCTTTTTTACATCTTTCTCTATAGTCCTCTGCACAATTTCTCTGTTTAGCGCTCATCTGATTGATAAACATGATTTCTGAGGTTTTACATTTTTTTTAATAGATTGACTAAGGTTAATTTGTATATTAACATGGGGGATTGATCTAATTCGGAGTTTGATTTTGTCCGTTATCTGGTTGTAAAATTTCAACAATGGAGAACCTGAAAAACTCCATTCGTCCAGTCAAAATAGACTAAATTATGATATCAGTTTGCATTAATTCCCAACAAGCTGGATATTTGTTCAGGCCTTGAATACGTCATTACAAATTATATGTCAAAAGTCCCCATCGAACCCGCTTGTGCGTTATTTTTTATTCGAGGTCAAAAGTCACGAATTTGCGTTTTTTGCGTATATCTCTGAAACGACGAGAGCTATCGAAAAATGGTTCAGACAAAGTTTGTAGATCGTAAAATTGTCTACGAAAAAGACCTCATCACTTCTGTTCTACAAAGCATCGCTTTCGAGATACTACAAAGCTACTTTACTTGTACTTAATGTACTGTTTAATTTGATGTAAAATTTGTCTTCCATCACCATTAAAATAGCTTGTGCAAAAGAGGCCTTAAGCTTCTTAAGATACCTGTTCAGCGTTTAGGAGGAAGCGTTATTTCCTAAAGAAAGAGGTACCTATATGAAGATTTACTAAGTCATATTGTGAGATTTTTTGAGAAATCACTTTAAATCTTGTAACCCCCGTTCTTACTTCATCAAACATCCCCGTAAATAATGTAAGTATCTCATCAATAGGTGTTGCAACTAAGAAATTAATTTTGATGTTTTTCGCTTTTATTTGGTCAACTATGGTCTGAACACTCATCTATTCCATTACTTTTAGCCACATAAGATAGATATTTTTGGTGTCTTGCAGGATCATTTTCTTCTTTCCTAATACAAGTGTACTGTCATTAGTACTCCAGCCAGCCATCATTGATGTTCATCTGAAACATCAATGTCAATAATGTTTTTCAATAAACCTTCTTAAAGTGTCTTCTTTAATTTGCTTCATCAGCTATAATGTTGGTTATTTCAATTAACTTGATTATCTCGCTATCCCTTTCATTGCTTACGTCAAGATCCAAATACCGTACTATTTGAGGCCATTTTTATATGATTTTTCCTCTAAAATACTATTATTTTGTGTTAAGATATTTTTTTATTCTATCTGTTCTTGCTTTATTGTCTGGTTTGACTCCTTTTCCAGTTATTTCATCACCTAGTACAGAGATTGTATTATAACCAAAGCTACATTTGCTCGATTTCAACGTAAGGTTTGCTTTCTTTAAATCGCATCATGATATCTTCTAGGGAATCTATAAAGTCAGTGAAGTTGTTCCCCCACACTCATATGTTATCTACATAACAAATGGCCTTTTTATATTTATTACCAGCTAATACTTTATCCATAGTCCACTGAAAAAAAGCTTGACTTGTCTTAAGTCCGAAAGGTAATACATTAAACTCATAAACCCGAGGATGTAATAAACGCAGTTTTATGTTTGTCTTTCTCGCATAACGCGCTCCTGAAAAGTATATCATAATATCGTCAATAATCGGTGTATGTAATGTATGATTACATTTTTATTCAATTTCCGATAATCGACGCAAAATCTCCACGTTTGTTTGGGCTTTTGTATTAATACTACCGGGGAAGACATATGCGCTATGAGCTTCCCGGATAACACCATTTTTTAACATTTCTTCAACTTGGGAGTTGATTATATCAAGCGGCTTTGGTGAAGCTCTATAGGGTGGGTGGTGAACAAGAATATCATCTACTGTTTTAATGGTGATTTCTTCTATGCTACATCTACCTAACTGAGGCCGTAAATGCAAAGTTTTCTCGATATGAGGAAAGAAGGTTTCTCAATCAAGTTCTTTTCATCCTGATTTAATTCTGAATTTATATTAAGTTCTTCTATATCATTACGTTTTTTCGATACATTATATACAAAATCTTCGTCGTGTTCTCTCACTAGTTTCGCGATATTTACAAAAATCAATACGAAACGAATTATTTATAGTTATACAAAAATCAATGACTGCTTTATTTTTTAACCGACTTCAAAAAAAGGAGGAGGTTCTCAATTCGATTGTATTTTTTTTTTTTATTTTTTATTTTTTTATTTTTTTTTATGTTTGTTACCTCAGAACTCCGTTGTTTATGGATGGATTTGCAAAATTTTTTTTGTACTTGAAAGGATATGCTTCCAGATTGGTCCCATTTTTTTCAAAATTGAGTTTTGATGATGGGATCCATGAGAAATCGAGAACTCCTCAAATATTATAGGCAACTATATAGTTTTTTTTATATTTTCATCGAGAACTCAAGCATTTACAGTCAAAAAGTAACATTTGATGAGGTGGAACTGGTGAAGAAGATCAAAAAATGGCTAACGAAACTTGACACTCGCATAGATATCACAATTAAGGTAGTTAAGCAACTTTGAAAATGCACTATAAACCAATGATCTTAAATAATTATGTTGAAAATGTTATCATCGAACTGATCTGATGATGATGATGGAGCTGGAAGGTAGGCACTGGAACTGCGTAACTAATTAATATATCCTAGCCGTGTTTGGGCTTGTTAGAATTGTCATAAGATGCACTTTGGCTGTAAGATACTATTGAACTGATGTGATGATGAAGCTGGAAGGTGGAAGGTCGGCATGGGAACTTCAAAGTAAAATAATGTATCCTAGCATTGTTTGAGCTTATTAGAGCTGTCATGGGCAATGCTGTCAAGGTCAATGGAAAGGGCTATGCTCGGAATTTCCTTGCGTGTTCGAATCAGAAATGAAGAAATGCGCAGGAGAACCAAGGTCACCGACATAGCCCGAAGAATTGCCAAACTTAAGTGGCAGTGGGCAGGGCACATTGCTCGTAGAACAGATGGCTGATGGGGCCGAAAGGTTCTAGAGTGGCGACCGCGCACCAACAGACGCAGCTTTGGAAGGCCTCCCACAAGGTGGACCGATGACCTGGTGAGAATCACGGGAACGCGATGGATGCGAGTCGCACAGAAATGGTCGTTGTAGTGACGCTTGGGGGAGGTCTATGTCCAACAGTGGACGTTTTCTGGCTGAAATGATGATGATTATGAGAGCTGTCATAAGATGTACTCATGAAATGAATCATAAGTATTTCATGCATCATATCATCTCTCCACGAGATCAAAACGATTACACTGTAACAATATATGTATTCCTACTGATATGACATTGGTAACTTTTTCAAAAGAAATGTAGGAACGATATTGACTTCGTTGCCATAACACATTATTATAAAAAACACTAAACGGCTACAAATAAAAAAAAAATTTACAAAAAAAAAACCGCCTTCAAAAAAAGCCAAACGACAAAAGTTCCTACACTAAAAAGTTAAAAATAAAAATTTGAATTGCTGTAAAGAAACTTAATTTATAGGTAAACTTATTTCACATTAATATTTTGCAAATATTCAAAATTTATTACTTCTTTTTGGAGTCGGTGCCAGCCAAGGCAAGGAATTACGAATGGGCAACAATCCCTTGAAAAACTATCTCTAACTTAACTATAAAACTACTTAGTACCTATTTGCATACTCAAATATATAATACTTAACTAAGACATAAATACATATTAGACTTCTCTAAAAAAATCATCCCATTTGCACATTTTTTTAAATAAAAAATATATACTTACAAAAACCTTCTGCAACATTTTAAGTACATTGAAAATGTTTAAGCATTGCAAGCACAAGCAAAGCTACCTAACATTAAGTTACAACAATAAAAATGCTGGCACCGACTCCAAAAAGAAGTAATAAATTTTGAATATTTGCAAAATATTAATGTGAAATAAGTTTACCTATAAATTAAGTTTCTTTACAGCAATTCAAATTTTTATTTTTAACTTTTTAGTGTAGGAACTTTTGTCGTTTGGCTTTTTTTGAAGGCGGTTTTTTTTTTGTAAAAAGTTTTTTTGTAAAAAAAAGTCTTGTTCTAGGATTACATTTTGATTAATGTCCTTTATTATCACAAATTCATTAAAAACGCGTGAATTTAACATAAAACTAATCTTTACTTTTCCGATATCTTTTAAATAAGATCCCTATATTGACTTCACAAATCGTCTCGTCACCGGTACACTTCAGATTGAGATCCGTCGCTAATTGCTTTGATATACACGAAACTGATGTCCAGCGCAGTATAGGCCTGTTGAGCTATAAACAACACTAATAAATGGAGTGAGGTCACCAGTGATTTATTTTTTTGTTCTCTGTCCGGAGTTGCTCTCTCCTGGACACAGCTTGCAACTCCGCCTGTTTCTCTATCGGCTGTGCCCCTGGACGTTTCAAATATATACCTAGTCTCTTATTTAGGTAGTGACTTACGTCTAATGTTAGTTTTACCTACCTTCATTTTTATTTTGAACGGCGACTTTTTATGTATATCCACAGTGTTGTTTAACTGCGCCTTTGTCGACAGTGTCAAGTTCATTTGACTGTTGTTCCTTTGTGTAGGAAGCAAACTACGAATACTAGACACGAACACCGTTTGCACGCGCTAAGCCATTAAATGCCACAATAATTACTGAAAGTTCTGTCTTTTTCACTCCAGTCGCCAATTGAATAAGCTGTTTGTTTTGTATGCAAACCGTTTTTTAAGTCTTTCAGGGTGTGCATTATGAGGACTTGCAATTTGAATTGTATAATTTAATTTGGCCAAATCTGTTCTGTCATTGTGTACATCCCACCCATATGTACAAAGCACGATAGTGGTAAAACACGAGCATATTAGAAAAAAATTCTAACTAGTTTTGTCAGAAAATTTTAATAAAATAAGACAGAAAATCACTATATCATGTTCTTTAAAACAGTTTTATTTTTTAGTATGTACAACATTTTGAAGATTTATAACTATCGAAATTTTAGGTACAAAAATTAACATTTAACCTGCCTAGTTTACATTTGCCAGGCGATTTAGGTAAAAATGTACCCCTGGCTAAATAAAATTTCCTTCAAGTATAATTTCGATAAAATTTTATCGATAATCGAAATTGTTACTCAAAATAGGCGTATAAAATAATGAAAAATAGATACTCCTATAATATTCATAAATATAAAGTTGGTCTCAATAATTTCAGTTATTTTTTAATTGTTCGTCATTTTTTTAACAGACAATCCATAACGTGAAATCAATCAAATACAACCTGGAAAAAATAACAACTTTCAAATATAAAATACAGCTGTTGCTGTTTACATTTGGCCTATGTGGCTAGAGCATAAAACTAATAGGTATTCTGATTTTTTTCTTCTCTCTATGATTTTTCCGCATTTCCGAACTGACAAAGTTTTTTATTAGCTATGACATTAAATTATCACATATTACGTCGCAACAACAGTAAATTTCAAAAATATTAACGTAAGTCCTCATATTATTATTATTTTTATAAAATCCCTAGTAATGTGCTAAATTTGAACAGATAGTCACTTATGCTGCAACTATTAAAATTGTTAAAAAGTAAACATCCTTATGATCTTATATTTTTACTTGTTATATTAATGATAAATAATTGAAATATATATTTTTTAACATTTTAAATGTAATTTTTTTAAACTCGAAGGCTAAATCTAAGTGACCTGACGTTAATAGTGAAAAAAAATAGTTACTTACCGGCCCCATGGTGTTCAGACCTAGTTTATGAATAGTGTAAACAGGACTCATGATTTGCTATAGGCACAAGCGACTGCCAGTCACAGGAGTCATTTCATTTTAGTATCCACTCTTATTCACCACAACGATGTCTTCAAAATAAATAGAGTCATTAAGACTCGTCGACAAACAGTATAGATCGGTATCAAAGTAATTGTTAGAAGGATAGGTCACGAGACCGACTTAACACGAACTTCAATTAAAGGAATTTTGTTAACACGACTAATAAATACGAGGGTGCGACGTATCTTCAATTAAACCGATGTCATTATTATTTGAAAAACAAAAAGTGTAGTAAAGAGTTATTTAACATTTAAATATTCGCGGTGGGTGTATTCAGGCGTCCGTTGCTTCCACAATTTAAAAGGGAATGAGCATCAAGTCCAAATTGAATAGTTAGTCCGTGCTCGTCCAAGGCAGTACCGTCGAAACAATAGGCCATGAGGAGCGCGCCACACCACGAGCCACTTCCCGATGTCACGTTTATGACGCGTTCACCGTAGCCTCTGTCGTAAATACTGATTGCCCGACCACCATCGCCGAACGTAATACTTCTAATTGCCCCTTTAAAAGTTAATGCATTAACTTGATCATGTTTCGATGCCTCATCACAATTACACTGCTGTGTTTGCGATCTAAACGTTTTAAGTAAATTAGTACATTTTCCAGGGAGTTTAAATTTTCGTTGTAAAGCTGATATTATTTACCTATATTTGCCTTCAATTAAGTTAGCCAATCATCGTCCATCATATAAGACTATACTGTATTAATATATTTTAATGTTTTATATCATTATTATAAAGCAAAGTATGGGTGTTGAGAAATAAAGTTTTTAAGCATGCACTCTTCTCCTTTATTACTACTTTTACTCCTACTCTAAATTCGTTCCACGTTTCTATTCTTACCCACATCCCATTTTTTTTTTGATAATTTCAGAATTTCAGAACCGGCAAACGTTCAGACGTTTGCCGGTTTGCTAGTTTATATTATATACATAACCTATAAACAGTTTCCATTTTTTTTTTGATAATTCTGAACGTTTGCCGGTTTGCTAGTTTATTTTATATACGTAACCTATAAACGGTTTCCGCACATACATTTTTTAAAATTATTTTGCCTAAAATTGATATAGGGGACCGGTAATTATTGTCTGATATTTAAACAAAACTGGTCGAAATGTACAGAATTTGCTCTTTTTCGAGATTTCAGTAAAAGCCTTACAGTACAATTTGTTTCTTATCATGACTACAATCATATGTTTATGTATAGGTCGCTAATTTTACCAGTCATCCTGTAAATAGTACTTAGTGCATGTGCTAGATGATACTTCGAATTCGGTAATGTTTCTTTACTCTAGAATGAGTTTAGAATTTAATTTGATGCTTCTATTTTGAGTCTACTATTATTCAGTTTCACTTTCTTCATATTTTGACTATATTAGTCAAAATATGAAGAAAGTGAAACTGAATAATATTACTTTAGAAAATATACCTAGTATGTATATTTTTGATGGCGTATTACTGACACAGGCTCAGTCAAGACGTTATCATTTCTGCGGGCAGGCTAAGAACTCACGAAGCGGTTCCGTTGCAGTATAACATTATTCTGTTTTATTTCTGAGCTCTCAGGATCAGAGTTTGGTGCGAGTCACGCAGATGTTTCGGCTGCTATTAGCATTCGCAAATTTAGCAGGCTATTATCGCAAGACGAGTTAATTGTGTAAAAACAACGGAATGAGTTTATGCGTTGTATTACTTCGCCTTTCTTCTTGTAACGAGACCCATAATCAATAACGCACCCTAAACCCACGTAAAACGTATTGTAAAATGTGTACTTATATGTACCTGCAATCTACAGAAGCTGCGGGCCTGCAACTGCGATGGTAAAAATGGCCCTATGAGTTCTTAGTCTTATTAAGAAAACTTACCTCGTCAAAGGGCTCTATAGTTTCCAGTTGTTGTTTGTACTGGGGTCTCAAGTGGATGGGGCTTAGTGTCTTCGGAGAATTTGAGCTTTCCGATCGTGAATAGTATCGTTTAACACGGATTTTGCTTCGGCTGCGAGATCCAGATGGTCCGGGATTTGGCCCGGCACAGGTTAAAGTGAAAGCTCTTCCGTCACGAAATCTGCGAAAAAATATTTTTACTTAAACACATACATAATTTTTATACATTAGTAAGTAGTAGTAATCAGTGCCGGTTTTATAATGCGTATAATAAGGGTATAATGAAATAAACATTTATCTAATGAAATAATTATTTATTATAAAATAACCGTAGATTAGAAAAAATCTAATAAATAAAATTTTACTTTTCTGGGATAAAACAGTTTGCTGATTGAAATCAGCAAACTGTTTTATAAGCTTATCGAAGTCAATGTTTTTCAGCAATTTCGTTTTACGATTGACAAAGTTTGTCAATCTAGAATCTAGATTGAGATATTGTTGATGGAAAATAGTTTGTTATTAACTTCAGCTTTATTGAAAAACTCCTCTCCTCACTGGCTAGCAACTGTAAAGCCGGCCGTACACCAGGCATACAATTGTAGCGCCACATTTGAATCGCGACACAAAAAACGAACCGGTTCGATCTTGAATTATTGTAGCGCGGATGACGTCTCGCCACAAAGTGCGTCCGTTACAAATGTTTCCTCGGTGTGCGGGCTCACGTAGGAATATATGGGGGCCTTAAATGTGTCGCATTTCAAATGTGGCGCTACAATTGTGGAGAAACAATTGTATGCCTGGTGTGTGGCCGGCTTTACATGTATAGTTAAGCCGGCCGCACACCGGCGCCACATGCTACGCGTATCGAACATTTACGTCGCCACAATCGTTGCGCTACAATTCAGCTTACTACAAATGTATCGTATATACGCACATTGGAAGCACAGTTGTAGCGTGGCACCGCTTTAAGCATGTCGACGTCATCTTCTGATGACGACGATTTCTTGATGTGGCGATTCATGAGAAAAAAAGGACGTTATTGGGTTCATCCGTTTAATCAAGATTGCTCAAATTACGGGAATTACAAAATTTCACAAAAATTACAATCTCACGAAGAAAAGTTCCAGTTATATATCGAATGTCTGAAAACACATACAAGCTGTTATTAAATTTAGTAAAATCAAGTTTAATAAAACAAAATACCCCATTTCAGAGAGTCTATTTTTGCTGAAGAGCGTTTACTCATCACTTTAAGGTATGTATGATTTATATATTAGATATTGACTTTCAGACTGAGAAGTCTCGTTTGATTGTTGTGCTGGGGACTCAATATATTCATTTTCTGAACGAGGATTTGTATATGGTGCTTGCGAAGGCCTCATATACTGGTTTTTAGATTAAGCAATTTCGGTTGCCCGTTGCAACAGACGGTCATCATTTAGAACTTGAGAAAAATTTGTATAATATGTTGATAAATTTGAGTTTGACGAATTCTTATCCAATGATTGACGAGGAAGCTGCCTGTACTTAATATTTTCTATTAATTCCTCTTTGAAAGGTCAATTGTTGTTGCTGGGACATGGATGTCATGTGTGGAACTAAACTCAAAAGAAACATTTCGCATGGATCTTTTGGCTGTTTGTCAGATTGTTGATTATTTTCCAGTCTTTGTTTTTTTAGTTTAAAGTATTCAATCGTGCATTTGTCTGCTTCACTCATGTGTTTCCGAGATTCTGATGGTTGAGGCGTCTGTATCGATAAGCTCGAAGAATGGGGACTGGGTTACAGAAGCTACAAGCGTTTCATTTCTGAGTGAATCTCCCTCAGCACATGTCAAATCGAGCACATTGTTTGAAGTTTCCTCAATCTGGGATTCATGTTCAGAAAGTTGTTCACCTTCTTGTACTAATATATTACCTTCTTGTGGTCAATTTTTTGTAAAAGGGTTTAGAAATTTCAAATATTTTGCTAAATAGTACTCCTTTTTCGACCCAGCAGCGGACCCACTTTTAGATTTTGTGTTCAAAGCTCGTATGTAGGCTGAACGTATGGATTTCCATTTGGTCAATCAAATTACACGAATTGTTTCAGGTACTTGGCAACTGGATCCTCATTTCAAAACAACTATGAAACAACTATTGGAAAAACAAGGAGTTAACAAAAATAGGGGGATATTCTGATCAAGCAAAAAGGATATTAGGTTTTTGAGATTTACTTAAGTTATGTCATACCAAAGTACCAAACAACCAACGAAACTTTGAAACTGAAATCTTTTAGTTGTTTGGCTAGAGTTGTAGCCTGATAAACATCAGTTTTCTGATTTTTAATTGCCAAAGTAATTAAAGCATCATGGATGACACTAATTTAATAAATTATTTTTCAATACACTTACTCGAAAACTGCCTTACCACACTCCTATTAGGCTCGATATAGCATGTATATCACCCAAGTACTTTTTTGAGTTTATCACAACAAGGGCTTTTTTATTCCTTCCTTATCGTCACGGTTAAGGGTGTTTTTTTTTTTACATAATTTATCGAATCAGGCGCGAGGCGTCCCCCACGAGGCACTGGGCGACTACACGAAATTAGAAACCGACCAGAGCAGATTTGAATGCTTTATTATTATATTTCTACTGTATGTTTGAGATACGATTACGTTTTTTCTTTCTTTCTTTATTTCACAAGTCGTAAGTGTATTGAAAAACGTCGTTTGAAACACGTGCAGATTTGTCATTGCAGCCCTCGGCTCCATAACACACTCGCCTACGGCTCGCGCGAATTTCGCCTCGGTCGCAATAACAAACTTCCTGCACTTGTATCAAAATGAACTATTTCCGTTTATTCATAAAATAACCTTAAAAAATATAGTTCCACCGGTATCGAGAACAGACTCCAATCTACCGGCGGTTAGGGCTCCAGAGAAAGGAACCTCCTGACTATACGAGCCGTGTCCAGGAGTTCCGCTTTCTGAATCAAGCCCTTGATCCAGCCGCCTAACGAGAGCCTCCTCCCTAAGGTGTTGGTTGAGGCTCTTGGCTTGATTAAGTCATCGACTACCGGTACAATGATTGCCGAATCTACATCGCACATGGTGACAACCTCGCGAGCCAAGTCAATATACTTGACTTGTTTATCTTTCTCGGCTTTCACGAGGTTCTCGTCATGGGGAACGGATATGTCAACAATCATTGCACGCCTCTCGCTTCGGTCTACCATCACTGTATCAGGCTTATTGGCTACAATAGTCCTGTCAGTGATGATAGACAGATCCCAGTACAGAGTGATATGACCATTATCAAAAACTGGCTCGGGCTCATACCGGTGACAAACCCGACTGATGTCAATCGTGCCGTCCTTCACAATAAATCTCTCTCTGGTAGTTATTCGTCATGAAAACTTCGTCCATATTTGGGTGGGTGTTTTTGTCTGGTGGGCTACTGCCCGATTTTTGATTTAGGACTGTAGTATATGTTCAAATCGCGCGGAAAACTTCGATTGGGCGATACAGGATTAGTTCTTATGTGACGCCATGTTCTTATATATATAAAGGCAACTGAGTATCTACAATATCAGATCACTCATCTTAAAGTGGGTAATCGCACGAAGTATTTTACGAATAAGTAGATCGGAATAAGTAGGGTTTTGAGTAGGGCGAACTCTCCTTTTAGGAGAACCGTTGTTTATGACGCATAGGTCAGCTTCATGAAACATTTCAAGGAGGGAAAGACCAAAGTAATCATTGTGGCTCGAACACCATGAAGGATGATGAGAATTTAAATCGCCCATGAAAATGATTGGAGAGGGAACTGAGGAAAATATATATAAAAGATCTGGAATTAACCTAGAATGAGGATGAGGAATGTATTCAGAAATGAAAGTTGAATTAAAAACCCTAGCAGCAACGATATTAATGTCAGGAGAAGTAGGGGAAAGAGATATAAGAGATAAGGGGAGGCAGCGTCTAACAAGAAGGGCACTACCTGCATACCCATCAGCCCTATCATTCCGAAAACAAGAGTAACCTGAGACCCTAAAGTGAGAACCAGGCACTAACCAATTCTCCGAAATGGCGATGACTGTGGGGTGAAATTTATTTATTAAAAATAAAGTTCAGGCTTCTTTGGCCGAATGCTTTGCGTGTTTCGCTGAAGTATGGAGACTGGATCCATTATTTATTAATATTGGAAAGAAGTAGGGAAAGTTTATGGGCAACGTGGGGTGGTAAAGAGGAATTATTACGAGAGAAATTGATAATTATCGATAGAAGAGATTCCAAAAGGTTATCCTCTTGGGTGGATTATGGGGATGAAGAATTAAGGGAAAGAGAGTAACCATTGTGAAAGGAAGAAGGGATCTCAGCAACAATGGAGCTATGGACAGCTTTGTCGTAGGTTTTACCAAGAGGAGCTCTAGGCTTAGGGGAAGAAAAAGCAGTTTTTTTATAAGAAAAATTAGGAGGAGATAGGATAATAAATTGCGAATAGGAGTAAGAACACTAAAAAGGAAGGGACTGAGCGACTTCGGAATAGGACTTCCTAACATTAGGAAAAGACCAAGAAGCCTCTTCGTATGACAGATTTTCCCGAGACATTAATAATTTACACTTTTGTCTCCGGACAGCTACCATAAGAGGAAAAGTGGCGGCCACCTTGGCCTCTTCAACTTTACAACTGTCACCAGGGTGAGGCTGCGAGCACCTAAAGCACCTTGCCTTGGACCGACAATGAGCCTTGACATGGTCAAAGTGAGTTTTGGAAAAAAAATTCTCTCCAGCACGACTGACAGCTGTCCGACCGAGAGCAAGTTCAAATTCCGAATCCGATCTAAAACGAGTCCGGTGGTTGTTTGACGTTTATGATGTTCCGCCTGAGTGACAACTGTGCTGTCACTCTCGTCACACACAATTTAAAACTAAGGTTTTCAATCTCTACTCCTTGAACGCGCTTTCATATAAAAATGATAATTTGGCTAGTTTTGGTTCTCAAAAATTCGTAATAGTTCAGGGAGCCTTTTTAAAATATAGGCTAGGCGATACGAAGTTTGCCGGGTCAGTTAGTCTAGTTTTTAGTAGTAGCCAGCCTCTCCCTAAAACTCGGGAACGGCTAGACCGCTTTAGCTAGTTTTGGGTCTTGAAATATTCGTGGTTATGGTGTATAGGGTTCAGAGAAGGTTTAAACGGTTTTAACGGAAAAAACAATTGGGTGGTACAAAGTTTGCCAAGACAGCTAGTCAATCATTCTTCTTCCAAGTTGTAGTGAATACATTTTTGTGGGATTCGAATTCATGTCACTATTAAAGCAAGTAGGAATAAACTCGAATATTTCGGCTCCTTCTTCAATTGGAAGCGTGGCGTCGCCTGGGGTGCAGATTGACTAGTTAATCTGCAGATTGATTGAGTAGCCAATGACTATTACAAAAATAAACTAACTCTGAAGACTCTGCACTTTTTTTAATTTCCTTTGCGCGCGCCATTTTCTTTTCCAAGTATTATTATTGCTAAAATCTTCGGTTGAAAACAAGAAACTTAGCAACGTTACTTTTTGCGGACGGCGAGCAATGGGTAGCTCGCTGTTCGCCCATCCGGTAACCACAGAGCCTTTGTCGTCGACTTCCTGCGCGCCTCAAGGAGTTGTCAGCAACCCAGCAGGGTCGAAGCCTTCTGGGGCCAAGTATTGATGCGAAAGCGGAACACCGGGGCCCTGGAACTAAGGCAGGAAGGTACGGTGGGTCGTTTAGTCAATAAAAGTCTGACACTGTCTCCCGCTCCGCCCCAGGGGTGGGATTCGTCATTCGATGATTTTTCCCACCGGAAAAAAGAAAAAAAAGCAACGTTACTTTCAAGTTTTAATTATACCTAAGTAATGTTTGTTATAAGAGATACTTACATTTGATTGTATTTTTTGCATTTAGTCATTCCCTCGCAGTGGTGGGATGAAAAGTTACCGTGTTGTTGCACTAGAGTGCAAAGATTCATGAAGATTTCCACCTAGTGCTCTTTTGATTCTCTCGCAAACGCTCAGGATTCGAATTTTTGAATCACTTACTGCACTCATGATTCAATTTTAGAATCCTTCGCTTGCTCTGTCATCAAAATTAAGCGCGCGGTTAAAGACAAACCTAGGCTTGCACTCTTGTATAACAAATAACCACCGTTTTATACTCATTCTTATTACTTGATCTTTGTTCTCGTCCGCTTTTAAACTTTCTGGGTTAAGCATATGATAAAAATAAAACGCGCGACCGAGGTATACATGTAACTCGATTTTTACACTAGCAAAAAAAAAATTGTACAAATTATGCATTTTTTTCAAACGTGTTATCAGGCTAATTCCAAGACTTTTCCTTGCTGTTTTTTTATTCCAAACCTAATAATCAAATACCTACTTACCGAGCAATTAAGTATATGGAAATGTATCTCGGGTTGTACATTCATAAGTGTTGTTTGCTTTTGATTTTATTTTATTTCATCAAAAGCTGAAAATATTTTTCAATATTTTGCTACTCGTTTTTAATGGTGTTTACAATCAGAACTGCAAGTAAAATATTTTGAAACTTTTATGTTCGTACGAGTATACTCGTATATCATTCAGTACTCATACACGCTTGAAAATATTTGTGTTTAATTTAGCATCTTATAGGATACTTTTATCTCGGGAGTAAGTTCCTTTGAAATATTTTCTTATTTGACGCAAGCGATGCCGCTTGTTAAAAGCTAGTTTCTATATGAAAACTCAAGTAGGACTAGTATATCTTTATTTATATATAACAATTTTGTGTCACAGTTGTTGTTATCGAACTCCTCAGAAACGGTTGATAGATTTTTATGGATTTTCTGTTTACAAGGCAGGTCTGAGAATAGGTTGCAGGCTATTTTTGTCCTTTACACACCCAACCACCATTTATCCAATCGTTTGAGAGTTGTGAGATACCAGTAAACAGATGGTAGACTTTTTGCGTGACCAAAGAGTAGGTCTTTTTTTTGAGTAATGCTATCAATTTAAGTAGCAAGGCAATGGTGCCCGCGTTTTGGGCATTTTTGCTTTTGACATTAAACGATTTTGTGATAACCAATGATATAGGTAGAAAGGATGGAAAAGAACTAACCATTTTCTGCCAGCTTGTTTTTTTATACACGTTTTACATATTAATTATTTTCAGTGTGTATGTACTACCTTTATCTACCTATATCTATTAAGCTATAATATTTATTAGAACAAGTGTAAGTGTGTTTAATGTGTATATGTGTGTATGTGTGTATAGTAATATCAAAAACTTACGAGTAAGGTTGGTCATCAAGCCTATTGGCCGAGGTGTTGCGCCTGCGAGTGTGTATGGACTGACGCGAGTCGCGACGAGCCGCAGCGATGATGTACGTCCACATAATGTGGAGCTGAGTTGCACCCCACTGCTGAGGACCTGAAATACGATATTTAGTTAATACAGGGCATAAAAGTCTTCATGGCGGGTTACATGCAGTGTGAGGTTCCATTATAATAACAAATATAACAATGGATGAAATACAAACTGAGTTATGTTTATAAATAATAAAATATTAAAGCAACGATTGAACGACCAGTTACATAAAAAAAGCCGTAGTTACAAAAAAAATTGACCACTGTGGAAAGTCCCCCACTCTGCGGTGAAACACGAGGGGCATGTTGTTTATTACACACCTATTAGAGTAGAGGCACAGGATAAGTAATACGAGTAGAACAAGTAGTTAGATTCTATCTAGTGCTACATATAAATTTGAATACTGCAGCATTTTCATTTACATGACCTTTATTTATTTTTGAACATATTATTTACATTTTCAAATATTAAAAAAAAACACGTACAAAAAAAAACATTAAAAAATATAAAAAACAGTAGTCCGCCGGTGTCGGGAACAGGGTCCAAGCTTCCGGTGGTTAGGGCTCCAGAGACAGGAACCTCCTCACAATACGAGCCGTGTCGAGGAGTACTTACCTTCTGTATCAGGCCCTTGATCCAACCGCGCAACGACAGCTTCGATAGATGGTAGTCGAAGCTTTTGGCTATAAGGCCATTGGTGGTCACAACTATCGGCACAATAACAGCCGAGTCTACATCCCACATGTCGACAACCTCGTGTGCTAAGTCGAGATACTTGATTTGTTTCTCTTTCTCAGCTTTCACGAGATTTTTGTCATGTGGGATGGCGACATTAAATATCATTGCGCGGCGCCACTATATCCGGCTTATTGGCTACAATAGTCCTGTCAGTGATGATAAACCGATACTAGTATAACGTGTCATAGTCATTTTCGAGAAATGGGTCGGGTACATATCTGTAGTACGGTACCTCAGAATCCGCCAGGTTGTACTTCAAAGCAAGTTGCTGATGAATAATCCTGGCTACTTGGTTATTCCTGTGCAAGTACTCGCCGTTAGCCATCCAGAGATAATATGTCTGATAGACTAGCCCGGACGATGGCATGCCCGACACATGTCCACCGTCCCGTCCTTCATTATATGTCTCCGATAGTTATTCGTTAAGATAACTTCGTCCATAATCGCACAAACAAAACCTTCAGTTTCCCCGAAGAGGTCGCTGAAACGTAACCAGGCCACAGACGCTGAAAAATCTACATCAGGGTCATGTAGTACCCGATAAAAGCGCCCGTGGAGTTTCTTACCTTTCCATATTTCCTTGCGATCATCAGTAGTAAGTACCACAGGTTTGCGCCAGCCCTCCTTAGCAATGAACAACGGGGTGAGTCCCTTGTCCACTGCGACCACATCGCGGTGCATACCCACGTCGGTTTTGAGAAAATATTCTCTGAGGCTGCACACCTCGCGGTTGTGTAGAGACTTTGCGTTCAAAAAGCCTCGACCTCCACACTTCCACGGGATGTACAGTCTCATCACCGATGACCGTGGGTGATGCATCCAATTTGCGGTCAGCAATGTACGGACCCGCCTATCCAGAGCGTCTAACTCGGTCTGAGTCCATTTGAGTATGCCGAAAGAGTACATTAAAACCGGCATGACCCAACCGTTGAAGGCGCGCACCTTATTTCCGCCTGACAGAAGGCTGCTTAAAACCTTCTTCAGGCGGCCAAAGAAACGGTCTCTCAACGTTTGCTTCATGTCAGCGGTTTTAATGCCTAACGCTTCCGACATACCCAAATACTTGTAGGTTTCGGTCGAGGAGAGGGCTCTAAGGTGTATGGAATCCGAGAGTTGAATCCCCTCAGATTCCATAATCTCCCCTCGCTCTACATGCATGACTGCACATTTATCCACACCAAATTCCATCCTGAGTGCACTACTGAAAGTTTCTGTTACCTTCAATAGTTCCATCAGCTGCGAATGGTTGTGAGCAAAAAGTTTCAGATCATCCATGTAAAGCAGGTGAGATAAGACCTGACCACCTCTTCTCAACCGATAGCCCAGGCCTGAATCCTCCAGCAACGTGCTTAGGGCGTTCAGAGCTAGGCAAAACCAAAGTGGACTCAAACTGTCGCCCTGAAATATTCCCCGTTTAATATTAAATAAATTTAACATTAAATAAATTTAATATTAAACGGGGAATATTTCAGGGCGACAGTTTAATTTAATATTAAAAAAAAAAATTGGTTCATCATTTGCCTGGATTGGTCGACATCCTGGATAGCAAAGGACCGTTCTCCATTGCCTCATACACGACTCAAGGAAGGCGCGTAGAGTTGCATCTATTTTATACAACTCCAACACCTTCATGAGCCATGTATGTGGAACAGAGTCATAGGCCTTTTTATAATCTATCCAACATGTCGACAAATCCTTGCGGGATCGACGAACCTGTTGGCTTCATGTCAATGAGGAGTAGGTCCTTTGTACCACGTTACCCATTTCTACATCCATTCTGAGAGGCGGACATATCTGAGTTTTTATCTATATGTACATTAATTTTAGCTCTCAGAATGAATGTAAAAAGTTTATAGACCGTTGACAAACATGTAATTGGTTTATAATTCTTGGGTTCCGTGGGACTACCTGTCTTAGGGCCCTCGCCCACGGCGACTTTTTGTAGCGATGCAGTCGCGCGTTTAGCAAACGCGCGACTGCATCACTTCTAACGCGTGTTAGTCGCATTTGCAACGCGCTACTGCATCGCGATTGTATCGATACAAACTCGCGACCGCGTCGCGCTACTAACGCGCTACTGCATCGCGATTGTATCGATACAAACGCGCGACCTGATTGATATACATTGTCTCATCATTGTATTTCTGCGTGTCAACTCTGGTTTTACAATGGAAAGCAATTCACAAAACGTCGAATATGACATTCTATAACAACTTTTGAATTTAAGATCATAATTTTTGAGTTGTTTGAATGTTGTTACATGATGTCCACAAAGTAATCTCTGGGTATTAAATGGATGCATCCAATATTGACGCTGCTTCCGTTGCCTACGCTTCGGCTGCTTACCTAAAAGCAGCACCAAAGACAACGTGACTAATGTTGCCTCAACGGAGTCCATCTTGCAACTGTACTGATCCAAGGTATTTTTGTATCGTAACTGCATCGCGACTGAATCGCGTTTGCATCGCGACCGAATCGCGTTTGCATCGCGACCGAATCGCGTTTGCATCGCGACTGAATCTGGTCCCGTGGGCGCGGGCACTCAGCTAGCGACTGCTTCGCGTCTGTATCGATGCTACGCGCGAGAGCATCGCGACTGCATCGCTACAAAAAGTCGCCCGTGGGCGAGGGCCCTTATGGAGCAGGTGGCCGATACCAGTTGTTAAAAACTGGGGTAGAAACCCAGATTCTAAAGATGACTGGAATTGAGATGCCAGGAGCGCGTGTGCGCTGCTGTACCAATTTAACCAGAAGTTGTGCAGTCCATCCGGTCCTGGAGACTTCCAATTTGGTAACTGACGAACTGCTCTGGCTACGTGTGATGGACTAATGACAACTTTTTCCATTACTGGTACAGCTACGCACGCGTGCTCAACATCACGCATCCAGCCATCCTCAGTGTGATAGACGGGCACCCCACAAGAATGCCCGCCTCACGAACCGCATCACACGTGGTCGTGTATTACCCTCCTTGAGGAAGTATAGTTTGCCAGTGAGTGCTCTGGCCTCATCAATACGCCTCTCAATCCTGTATTGCCAGGCTAGCGCAGCAAGTTTTGGTCGAATAGTTCCATCTGTGTTTGGAAACTTGACGTTGGCTACTCGACATGCTGTTACAGCCCCACAATACAGGATCGTGTCACCGAGGTTTTCACTACTCTCAAAGATGTTCTTGAGAAGTGAGTCCAAAGCACACACTAGCGCCCTATTTTTTGTTCATAGGCAACCGAGGTAAATGGGGCCTAAGCTCGGCTGGAGTCGATCTATACTTTCTTAGCGCATTTCCATCATCAGCATCATCTCCAAAGCGCTCCTCAGTCTTTTGTTGCACTGGCTACTTACTGTTTCAACCCTATCATCCAACTCATTATCCACATCGTGGGTCCGCGGTTAGATTGCATCAATTGCTGGTAGCACCACGGTCTGTGTTATGGGAGTCGGGATGATACGGTTGCTCAGTACCTCTGAGCGCAGTCTATCAAGTGTGGCGTCATCCAACTTGTGACTGCGTTGGATTACCCTCACCTGATCCGACAATCGTAGCGCCGAGACGTCTCCGGTTGGTTCAAGGTCCCGAAAAAGAGACAGCATCCTAACACGATACGCATTGAGGTTAGTTCCCCCCTCTGTAGACCCATAATATGCGCGTATGACGTTCTCATTCATAGACTGAGTCCATTTCATGCGCTGCACACAACCACCGGTAGCGGGAACCCTGCTCGGAGCCGGTTTGCCCCTAGATCCCAAGCCGACGTACAGGTGTTGGCGACGTTGGTGGGGAAAAATACTTGTCGCTCGAGCTCGACGCTACTGCAGCCGGTGAAGCTGGTGATCCGATGTCCGGCGGCGGTGAGGCGGAGATGAGCGACGAGCCCGGGTATGGAAAGAGTGCGCGACTGGCTGCTGTTCTCGTCAACATAATTTCATCATTTCACATAATTTTATTTTGTGTATTGTATGTTTCATTGTATTTCGTGTTGGTTACATAATATGTCATCTGTCGGCTTGTATTTTATTTTCTAACAAATTACTAAGTAGAAGCAACATTTTTGTTAGAGTTATTGCGTGATTATTACATTACTTCAAAAAACCTTCTCCCGTTATTTGTCATCTCTCGTCTCGGCGGCAGTCTCCGACATAAGGCGGCAGTCTCCGACATAAGGCGGCAGTCTCCGACATAAGGCGACAGTCTCCGACATAAGGCGACAGTCTCCGACATGAGGCGGCAGTCTCCGACATAAGGCGGCAGTCTCCGTATAACGGTACTAACTTAGTCATATAGATTTTGTTTTTTTTTTTTTAGGTTGAAAAGTGTTGACTTGTACAAATGAAAAAAAGTCAGTTTAGCTTGTAAAGGGGGAGGGGGGAAGAAGCACTTGACTAGCAATAAAGATTGGCATTTAAAAGTTATAAACGGATCACTGAATCTAAGTAATTATATTTTTTACACTCCCTCAACGATTTTAAAGACCTTTCTAACGACAAGATAGAAAAGAAAATAAAAATACCTAAGCGGAAGAAAAAGTAATTTCAAACCACCAAAAAATATCCCACCACCAAAATATCCCTTGTTTACTTGTTTGTAACGGTGTCCTAAATTTTTTATTTCAATATTATAATTTCATCACTTTGTTACTGTGATTGATTATTTTAAAACGCTACTGGCGCGCGGCACGTTGATTTGATAATTAATTCTGCAGCACAACAGCCGCCCTGCTGTCTATAATAAAAGCTTGCTAATATACCACGCTATATAGTCTTTCTAAGAAAAAAAACCTGCCTATTAATGAAAATAACATTTTCATACATAAACAAAGACACCGTAGACGTCTACTTTACAACCTGATATTGATGCACTACGTTTTAGACCAGTGCAGATAGCTTTTGAAAGGGACCTAAAAGGTTTACGGTAAATTTATATGTATAATATATCACCTTTGCACCCGCACGAAGCTGGAGCGGGTCGCTAATAATTATTAAACAAAAGTAATTTCTGATTCGACATTTTTTAGTTTTTTGCATTTTCTGAAAAAAATTACTGTATTAATGTATACTTTTTTTACACCAACAAAAAGTAAAGATTTCAATGAATAAGTAAGAAGACAACAAACTTTTAAAAAAAATCACATATTTTTACGTGAGATTTTTCGATTGAAAAATAGGATAAAGAGCAACTGTGAATATTTTAAATAAAAAAATAAATATAGTAAGTTTGGGACATGAAAAGGAAACTTTTCACCAAATTTTGTGAAAAAAAGTAATTTTTAAAGGTGATAAAAATTAAATTCAAAAACTCGGTTTTTTGGACTTTTCACATAGATTTTGAGGCTATGTGAAAAAGTGTAAATACAAAAGTCATGGATCTTTTTATAACTTATACTTTGCCATTAGACTTTTTTCCATAGAACCGGTAGTTTTGCCGGAATTAGAGATAAACCATTTTTTACCCTTAAAACCGCACACCCATCTACTTCCCGACCTCAGATTGACCGTAATTTATTTTTCCTTAAATTTTTGCTATATTATCTTCCTTTTCTAATGGGTTTCATTCTAATACTATTTAGGTCCACTTTTTATCGTTAACAGTGCTAATTGCACTGGACTATTTGTGCGTAATATCGTCTTTTATTTCGTTATTTTTATTTTAAAAGTCAAACACTACCTAAGGTAAAGTCGAAAGCTGTGGCACATTGAATCTTGGAAATTTGTGTCAGGACTTTATGTCGATGACACGAGCGGATACAAATCTGTGTAGTGTGTGTGTGCAGTCAAGGCTTAAGGAAAGAGCTCTCTACTCGCAAGTAATGGAAAACTACTACATTTCCGTAGATGACATCCCGTCAAACACATGTAGCCGTTTCAAGCTTTGAATCGTAATCGCTTTGAGATCTCATACGAACGGTCAAATATATTAACAATCAATCGACTACAAAATATTAAGGGTTATATGTTTGTTTGTAGCCTTTACTCTGCTAGATTTTATTTAACGAAATGGCCTCTTTTCATATTTTTTCAGCACTCATAAAGATTCTTAATTTTTTTTTAGTTCAAGTTGAATTCCTTTTCCCTTCGTACCGAAAGACGTGAAGTTTAAGTTGGTAATCAGTTGGTAATCACTAAGGTTTCACCAAAAGTTCATTGACATTTTTATTCGTTAACAAGCATTGTTTCTTTCACAAACAATTTATCCTGCAAATGTTTTATTTCATAAACAGTACCTACACTCGCTTTATAGGTAAACATTTGTTTCGCAAATGCATTACAAATTCGAATAGTGTTTCTATTTGTGTACTTATATTTTTCATTTAATATTTAAATTATACTAGCTTTTGCCCGCGGCGTTGTTCCCGGCAACAGAAAAATATGATAAATGAAGAATTGCTCGACCGATTTTGTGCAGACTTCACATAAACCCTCTACTTAAATAGCCGAACAAAGCTTTAATTTTAGTTTGGATAGGTGAGCCCTTTCTTGAGTTATAAACCAACAGCGAAAAGTAGCATTGATTTTTATATATATTGATGATTTGTCCGGCCGTTTCTGGCAATTGGTTAAAAATAATTAGTTTGGATACAAGGTAGACTACATATTCCAAACGTGGTTTTAGGTAGTAAAATCGTGGTTATTATTTTGTAAAATGAATTAAATATTTAAAATATTTACTGCTGCTTAATTTTTGCTATTACAAGCAACGGCTTGTCATAACAGTACTAAATTTAGTACCTGCATAGTTCAGTCAATTAATACTGAATAAAAAGCTATAACATATAACTAATTTTGATATATTTTTAAGAGCAGTATCAAATGTAAGTAATAACAGCCAATTGAGAAAATGGACGCCTGTAAAATATTTTGCACCCTCACATGTTGTCGTTTGTAATTTAGGCTTTGTAGTGTTTTTTTCAAATCAATCGTGTAGTGAACCAAAATATAAAAGAATTTCTGAAACACAAAGTCGAATGTAAAATTTTACAAATCTTGTTGAGGTCAATTTATCGCAGCAGTATCTGTCAATGCAAATAACAATCAGTTGTGAAGATGACTGTGGTCAAACGTTCTGTACCTCGCACGTTGTCGTTTGTAAATTAAGCACTGAACGCAAGCAATGCACACATTTATAACAAAAGCAACCGCAACTATAGACCAGTCTATAGCAATATGTTCCGATTACACGGTAGCCACAATATTATGGGAAATGTTAGGATTAAACTATCGCGTTTTGTATTATTACCATTTACATTATAATTATAGTTAATAAACTGGAAATTAAAATCTCGAGTTACAATTAACAAAAACATTGTTATGTAAATTTTGTACTTAGACAACATGTATACAATAAAAATCTTTATTTATCAGTCAAAGTAATAATCTTGTATACTACCACAAATTAAAGTTATGTACCTACTCTAAAAATATATGAGTTTAATAAAGTTACAGACTTAACGGCTATTAGTATTCTTGATTCGTCCACTTGTAATGGTGAGGTTGTGAGGGCCTATCTCGAGCTGCGGGTATTGATTATTGCGTAAAGCGCTATTTTATTGTGTTGCATTTTATGGGAGTGTCACTCGTCTCTAACATAAACATGAGAATTTTATTCTAATAATATTCATGTTTTAATCATTTTACAACTGCTATCATACGTTTTGATAAATAACTTGAAGAATGTTTTGTTGCAAGTAAAAAAAGTTGCAATAAAGTAATATTCTAAAATTTGTATAGAACTTTGCTCGTCAAGATTGCCTGTCTTTCTCATGGTTGTATAACAAAAACCAACTTTATCTCATGATCAGAGGTAACTATCCCGAACTGCCTCTATGCATCAACTTATAGCCTAGCGATAGACAAAATACCGAAAAGTTAAATACGGAAGTCCGCTGCAGCGCTTCATTGGTGTTATGTCGCCAAACGAAACTTTTAAAACTTACAGCGCTGTGCCGCTTTGAAACCGTTAAGTTAAAACTATCTTAATGTCATCAATGAAAGGTGTATGGCTTGCAGATCACCTAAGCGGAGTAATGTGACTGTACGGTACGCCTAATCTATTCCATATTCGGTTTTGACTAGAAGCTTAAATCTTTGTTTATCTACATTAACGACTGATTTTTCGATGGTCAGTTAATTTTTAACTCGGGTATTGAAATTGCGGATTTCTGCATAGAAAACAATTTCACCACCATTTTTATTCGTCAGTTATATGACTAATGTCTATTAAAAATTCAGCCATTAATAAAATGGTTATAATGTTTCCTCATGGTTTTCCTCAAAGTTTTTATAAATCGTTTGTGTTTTAACAAAACACGTGATAAAATTTGCAGATTACGATTCACGTTGAGTATGAAATGTTGAAAAGAACTTTTAATTGATGGCTGTTTGTGTTTATCAGTCACTTTGAATTCTGTCTCGCAGTTTCGATCTCCCACCCCTATAATATCCATGCCTTTGATTAATTTGGCTATGATTCTCATGAATAGATGTGTAATTATGCTTCAGAATGATTTGAACGGGGTTTTCGTGGTGATGAATAGATATTCCGGGTAGAGTATGAATGAACAAAATACTGGTGCATCAAACATTTTCTTATATTATATATGAATCATATTAGGTAATAAATCATTTAATTCCCAGCAAGCACACGAACGCCTCCACAATGTTGTTTTATAACAATGAATCTATTGCTGTATTATTATTATTTTAATCAAGTTATATTCACTGACTTCATAGCATTGTTCATCTTGCGCCAATTTCACTTGTGACCGTTTCATTTCTGTAATCACTTTTTTCACTGTCGCCAAATAATTCCAACAAGCTCACGAACACCCAGCCTCCGACGCCGAATCTCTGGATGTTTTTAAAAGATTCAGATTCATGATTACGTATAGAATAACTAATGTTAAGGGACTTTTTCAATGAAACATGGTTGTTAGTTTTCGAGTCGTTTTGAAAGCCAACGTCACACAAATATTCAAACTTAATTGACTAGTAACATATTGTATGTAAAAAACGTCCCACATCCCACTTACTGGAAATATAGAGATCTGTTCGAGAACTTCGGAGATGTACACAAATCAAATGCACACAAATCTACATAGATTGCTGCAATAACCGATTTTTGGGTCTCAATCGAAGTGGGAGGTGCGCATAAGCATACCAACGAGTTCGAATTATTTGCCGCGTACCTGTCCTACTACCTATTGTATACAGCGGTATACCATGACTGTGAACTTTACACAAAATAAAAAAGATGATGATATAGCGACTTATTAAAACTTTCTTAAAATGGCATGTATTGTTGCTTGTGGACGTTTGCCAACTTCGGTCAGTCAGCTTTTAAAATGTATTAATAATATTCATCACGGGACATTTGTCTATTTGAGTTATAATTTACTACGATTATGTACATATTTAGGAAGTAGAATTTGTGTGTGATGTACTTACTGCCAGGTGAATTCCAATTTAATTGGGCTCTCTTTGATTTTAGTCAAAAGCTTGCATTATACCGTTGGGTCGTTCAATTTCCTCTGAAACGGTTAAATAGAACGATGTCAAAGCTGGTAAACGATTGCGTCCGAAGGTGAATTCGAAGCTTAGAACTATTCAACTCAGTGCATTAGTTTTACCTGTGTAAGCGGACGAGCGTTAAGAAACCTACGCGGCACGATATTTCACACAGATTTATGTTTAAAAGCGATTATTAATAAATTAAATTACACGCACATAACGCAGCCCAAAGATATCCACAGGGCATAGGCCTAAAAATATTATTACCTGAAGGTTGTATGAACCAGAGTGTTATGAGCTGGATGGATAAATCATCAATTGATTAAAAACATTTTTCTAGTTGCTTTTATTTTTAAGGAGTCGACCTACCTGACGTTTGCAATAATGTCATACCAGTGACAAAATGGTTCCTCGACTTCTATATAACGATACTCGTGTCGGGATTGGTAAAGGCAGGTCCAAAAAATTAGTTAAAAAAAAAAATAACATGCAGCCGTACATAATTATCTATATAGGTATATATAAAAGGAGAAACTGGCTGACTGACATGTCAACGCACAGCCGAAACTTCTGGGACTAGGAGAGTAAAATTTTGCAAAAGGCTACCTTTTATGACGTAGGCGAACATTAAGAAAGGATTTTCCAAAATTCACCCCCTAAAGGGATGAATCGCGTGTCCAAAGTTTGTTCTATAAGAACTGTTTCTATAAGATGTCAAATAACAAAAGTAACAACGTTATAACACCGCATTGCTTTTGCAAGATTATTATTATTTTCATTTTTTTGTTAGCCTGTTCTGTCCCACTCCTGGGCAAAGGCCTCCCTCCACACCTTCCATCCATCGCGGTCCCGCGCTTCCTCTTACCAGTTCAGAAGGAATCTGTCTAGCTCATCGCGCCAAGATTATTATTATAGCAAAATAACCTCATGGATTTTAGACACAAATAAATTTGAATAGATTTGTTTAAAGTGATCTCATCTCTGTTGATGTAAGAGCCTACGCTCCATATATTTTTGCCCATGATTCTTTTCCGTAATTAATCCAATAGCTATACGTTTCAATATTTCAGTTAGTCAGTTGTAAACAATAATATCTGTGACTCTCGCCAAAACACTGTTTTTTTATGGCAGCCTTTGATGTCAAACAATAGGTCGGACTTCTTTTTTATAATAGGAGTTTTATAATATAACTTTGTTGTTGATAAAATACAATATTTTTACTTGAATTGGTCGATTTACATAGGTACCTATTTGTTTATTGGAGTTAAATAGTATTTAATTTATCAAACAAAAGTTGTTCGCATAATTGCATGCATATGCGAAAAAAAAAGAAAGAAAAGAAAAAACGTTTATACCTTTACCTTACCTTTGGGCTTTTATATGTGTCCTTATTTGTGAAAGTTATTAATATCTTTGAATACTCGTATAGTGGTCATTTATTAATCGGCATTTGGTTTGAATATTAAAAGCCTTTCAAGTCAAGCAAGCGTTAGCATTTTAATGCCCCTTCTATTACCGGTGTACGTGTCCAACGAAGCTTAATTTTTTCATAAAAGCAGCTTGACGTACGTTCTAAGTTATTTATAACTAGCTATTGCCCGCGTCTTTGCATGAAGTGTAAGAGTATTCTCTTCAGTTTTGGGGCAAGCGTGAAAAATGTGTTATCCGTTTCGGAGATGTCTCGTTCTGCGGAAAAACAAAAAGTAGCTCAGGTTTGCTCATAAAAAAGATATAACAAAATGCCCTTAATAGTACATTGTTATACGAGGGATGAAAGAAAGTTATTTAGTCCCGAGAAATTTCTTGGCGACCGAGCGAGAGCGAGGTCGCTAATAGTTCGAGGGACTAAATAACTTTTGAACCCGAGGTAAACACTGTGCTTTTCATTACGAATACGAGGAAAATAAAAATAATAAAAACCTGAGTCGTCGTCAAAGGCCTGAGTCGTCGTCTAAGGTATGTTTTAGGTAGGTATATTTCTTTTGATTTAGGCGGTAAGCGGTTTTCTCCTCTTAAGAATCTTGCGTTAAATTTATAACTGAAGCTGATGAACTTATCGTGTTAATAAAAATTTCTTGTAACAGAGATTTAGCAAAATGTAAATAAAACTATACACCTCGAAAAAAAAAGGAAGATCAAATCGGCCACAGATTATAGAGAGTCTACCATTTACCCGCCAATTCTTTTTTTCAGTATTCGGCTCCCTGGCTTTTCAGTCAATAGTTTTCATTTTGTCATTGTAAAAATGGGTCTGGTCAACATTTTTCTCAAATATATATTAGTTTTAATGAAATAATTGAAAGTAAATTAAAATAAAGTCATAAAAAAAAGTATTCTTAAATTATTTCTATTTCTATGTCATTTTAATTCGGTATAAAGTTTTGGGTCACGGTGCAATAGAAATGTCAAAATTGAACTAGTTTTTTTTTTTAATATTTGTTGTCTAAATATTAAAAAAACAACTGTCAGTTGTAAAGTAAAACTCCCTAGGGAGTAAAAGTACTTCTTCCAACCCTGTCCGCAGGCAAGTTTACACCTACTTTCAGAGTATGAGTAATGAAAAAATATTTATTTATTAGAACATGATTATCTCAATAGGCACTTAAACTTTCTTAATGATTCACTGTTTTTCCTAAAATCTCTTACACATCTCTCAAACAAAAATGAAGCTATTCTTCAAATTATTGTCAACAAAACTATGCGTTTTAAATTGGCACATGGTATTAGTGGGGACAAATAGCAATGACATATATATCGTGGGATCGATCTTTTTAACAGGAACAACATTTATTATGACAGCTTTGTTGAAATGTATGTCCGTTCTAAGTTATATGTCAAAAACCTGGTAAAAACTAATACTAATTAATATTGTGATATCTTAAATTCTTAAGAAAAATAACACTAATATAATTGTTTATTAATTTACTTAATCATTATCATCAATCCATATACTAATATTATTATAATTATAAATGTGAAAGTAATTATGTCTGTTTGTTTGTCCTTCTATAACGGCAAAACGGAGCCACGGATTGACTTGATTTTTTAAGTGGAGATAGTTGAAGGGACAGAAAGTGCCAAAGGCTACTTTTTGTCTTTTTTTAACCCCTCACTTCCTTACAATAGGGTGTGGAAGTTTATATGGAGCATTTCGTTAGAATTTTAATTCAACATTTCAATTTTCAAGTTAGAAAGCTAAAAATTGGTAAGCGGACTATTTATGACTAACGAAAAAATCGTGAATCATTATTTTTTTGTAAATCTTCCCCTAACACCTAAAATCTATATATAATTCCTTTCTCATGAATGAATTTCAGCCTAAACCGCTGATCGCAAAAATCTGAAACTTATATGAGAGTAAGTTCTTTCAATGACGTAGGCATCCAACAAGAAGGGATTTTTCGAAATTCGACCTCTAAGGGGGTGAAAAAGGGGGCAAAGTTTTCTGGGCTTGACATAGTCACGGGAGACGAAAGCTGGATTTACTGTTATGATCCCGAAACTAAAAGATTGTCAGCTCAGTAGGTGTTTCCTTCCGAGGAGTTGCCAACTAAAGTGAAGAGAGGTCGAAGTGTGGGACAAACGATGGTGGCCAGGCAAACGATCGATTATTTGGCGACCTCAGACATGGAACTACGGGGTCATCCGACTTATAGCCCCGACCTCGCGCCTTGCGATTTTTATTTATTCCAAAAAATAAAAAAAAAACTTCTAGGAAAACGTTTTATGAACGCCGAGGAAGCTGTGGCTACGTTTCAGAAGGCGCTCGAAGAGGTCCTTAAAGACGAGTGGGCAAAGTGCTTTTCTCAGTGGTTCTATCGGATGCAGATGTATTGACGTGAGTGGACACTTTTGAAAAGATAAAATAAAGGTAAAAACTTGCTAATTTAACCAGTTTTTGATTTTCTAAGAACTTTCAGTTTGACCCTCGTATAGCTATTATTGTATTTATAAGAGAAAAAAAAATACGTCCAATTTTATTTAGTATTACACAAATTTATATTTTTTAATTAATATTATTCAATATTTCTTTTATAAGGCTGTCTGCTCCTTGCTGTGATAATCTTAAAAATGAAGCTTCAAGCTTCATTTTTAGATTATTTTATTAAACAAGCTTTTTAAAAAAGAAAGTCTGGGAACCTAGATAAATATTGTCTAAATCCAAATATCACCATAATATGGTTGAAATATGCTCGACTTGCAAATGATTTTGGTATTACGTTTGTATGGATAAATCGTCCCGAACCGGCCTCTTAAGTTTTTTATTATGTGTCAGATACTTGGCTATATTTGAATTCGAATTCGAACAAAAAAAAAAATTAACGACTCCAGTGAGCTCACATTTCTCATGCAGCTATGAATTGACTGCTCATTTTATACTGTTTATATATTACGAGTCCAATATATTTATTCCGATAACAATATAAGTATATTTTTATACGATTTTCTGCAGGTATAAACGTAGCTTAATTAGATAGCTACAGATAATATTCAATTCCGTCGTGAAACGTTTATGTCAAATGTCCTATTAATGCAGTTGAAATGAAGATTAGATTGGGTTTAATCGATAATACGTCATCTGCATTAACAGGATGCTTAGCAGCTTTAATGATCTGGTATTAACCAAAACATCAAAGCTATGTGTCTAAAGATACCCATAGATGCAATGGAATTTATTTTTTAACATAATATCACCTGAAGCATTGTCTGGCTTTTGGCACTGACATGAAACGTAATCGATTTTGGAGTGCTGTTAATTGAGAGATAATTGGATATCGTTAATAGGGAACGGTCATTATAATAAGCAAATTAAATTCTGTTCGTTTGTCAGCGCAACTTACAATCGCTAAAACCAATTTTTTTTAATCGAAATTTCTAATTTAAAAAAAAACAGAATATTAGAAAAGTTTCCCGGAATCGGAAAATGGGGGAATAACTTTTTTTAAGAGCATTTCATTACCTTAAAATTTTCGAAATACATTCGTTTTTTCGTCCTTTCAAATCTCATTCATTATGAAAGGCCCATGCCGTCGTAGATAATAGATTTTCAGAGATCTTGATCTGATTGAGAAGAAGACATCATTATCATAAATTTTAGTATGGTCTTACTATAAAAACGACAAAAAAGCTAAAAGGTGGTTAATAGGTGTGAGTCAGGAAAAGATCATCTTTCCAGAACTGCTTACAACAATGTCTTCAAGCTTTAATGCTTAAATTATGTCATATCTAATAAGTGATCGCGTTTTAAATTCATAATCAGTGTATGAACTTCAGATATTTTATTTATAAGTTCGTACGTGTATTAAGATTTTTTGGCTTCAAAAGCCTAAAAATGTATGGTTCTAATAATGGACTTATTTGAATTATATTTATTTATGTCAAAAAAACCATAATGATGAAATCACGACGTACAAATATGAATTTATAGGAACATTTTCTAGATTGCAAACGTTTCATGACCAAAATCCACCTGTTTACAAAATGTGATGAAATTGGGAAAGTCAAAACGGTGGTGGGTTGTAATCATGTAAAAAATAAAGTTTAAAAACTAACACCCGACTACTTAAAAACACGCTCTAAAAAGTACGAAACAAGAAAACACTCTCCAATGAAATTACTTAGTATGTACAAACTATTAAATATTTACCGTTATTAAATAAACTAACTTACACATATTATTATGTTTTAATATATTTTCAATTTATAATATTGATAGAGAAATGTTTTAAGGATAAAGCCGTGGTCGTATGCCATAAGAATAATAAATTAAAAAAAGTGGTATGGTAGTACCTACTACAGAACAATTTGGAATTTTTGATTTTTTGTTTTTTTTTTAATTTGTAAGTCATATATAAAGATTTAAGCTTTCACTGGTATCAACGTGTCGACCATGTTTTTGTTCACGTTCTTTATAACCATTTTGTCATGTCCAATTAACTCCCTTTTTTCGACATGTCCAATACGGTATTTTCTAGCTGACAATTGCAGCGTTTTCAAGAGAATCGGATGATCAAACACGAGCGCTACCAACAAACCGCGCGGGGCCTTTGAGCTGCGAGCATGTCACACTCTCAATCAAATGCCAGATTGGATTTGAAACTCTGTAAATGGTTGGCGACACCTGGTTTCGAAAGTGTTGTTTTGGTATCGGCACAATTACGTTAAATTTCATCTCTAAGTCCCGAGTGCTAATAGTGAGCAACAAGGGGCTAAAGTTTGATCTCCTCGTTGAAAGAGGAGAAAGAACAAGGAAATACGGAAATGCTGTAAACTGTTTAAAATTATTTTTTTAGCGATACTGTCGAACTGAATCATAAAAAATAAAGTATTTAAATCACTAGAATTACCAGGTTCGTTTCGTGATTAGAAGTATCGAAATTTCAAAAACCCAATAGTGCGGTTTTCAGTGTTATTCGGGCCCCAGTTTTGTTTTCAAATAACTATCTAATGGCTTCAGACTGCGCCATCCACGTGGTCCACCTAAAATTTTAACCTATTTATAGAATTACTTAATTTCGTAAGTGGCTCCAAAGAAATCATTTTCACCAAAAGTTGGAGCCGGGAGCCGTCGGAAGAAAAACAATCTTTTTAATCCCATTAAAAACTAGCCTTAGTCGGTATGAAAGTACGTATAGGTAGGATGTTCACCAATGGACATGGTGGTTCACTGATTGAACGGACTATGCACACTCCCCGAAATGTAAAAGTAAAAAAACCGACAAGTTATCAACTCGCTGTCTCGATGCTCAAAACTGTGAGTTTTGATTCTATAAGTGCATCATTGCTGATGATCATCTTACCCGCTTCTAATTCGGCTCTAATGCATCAAACTTGTATTTGGCAGACCCATCAATCAGAGATGAGAGTACTTCATATGCGATCGAACTTGCGGTTGATGAAGGTTGAATAGGCTGCTGTTCTGGCGTGAAATACCGTCTCACCTCTGTTAAGAGGCCAATATTTTGGCAGCCATTATTAGGCCCGGTATCCACCAAAGCGGAGAGGAGAGGAGACGAGAGGAGATGTGTTTGAATAAACCAATCCGATTTCGTTATTTCCACATCTCTTCTCCGCTTAGCTCTGGTGGAAATGGCTCAAGCGGAGAGGAGAGGAGATGTCTCATTTTTCTATAGAATTTTGTGCAGCGAGCGAGCAAGCGGCGTGGCAGAGCGGAGAAGTGTCTAGTCGGGCGGCCGGGCTGCGCACGTGCTCGCGCACCGTTCTCCCCGCTGCCTTCTCCACGCGCCTCGCATGACGTCTTCCTTTCGTAGACAGAACTTGACTGTTTTCGATCTCTTACAGCTCACATTTCTGCTACACAGCTCACATCTCTCCGCAACGCATCTCTTCTCCGCTTTGGTGGAAATAACCTGCCAGCTTCGCGGCACATCTCCTCTCTTCTTCTCTCCTCTCCGCTTTGGTGGATACCGGGCCTTAAGCTTTGCCTCGATGTTTGAGCCGAAAACGATACTTTTATGGCGACATTAGCTCTTTTTTTCAGTGAAAAACTCTTATTAAAGTGTAAAATATGGCTATAAGCCATTTTTTTATTTTACATTTTATATTATTTTTCAGTAATGACTTGCTCGCAAACAAATGTTTCAAAGGGACAAAAGGTTCTGGAATTGCGACCACATATAGGAAGCCGCATTAGAGGGTCTCCTACAAGGTGCTCCGATCATCTGGTAAGGGTTGTGTAAATCCGATGGATAACGTTCTGATAATTATTGAGAACCTATATGTCTATTGTTTTAACGAAAATTATTTTCTTATATTCGTATGACAGTGGTTTTATATTGTGGCAAATAAATCAATTTTATTCAAAAAGAATAAGAATAGTGAAGCCAAAGGAAGAAGGTAGTCATACGGAAGACTATATCGACGAATTCTACATACCTATATTGTCACTTCTCTTTGGACTAAAATATATTTTCACCATCCAGATCTCGTTATACTTTGTACCTTCTATTTAGTTGGGAGTAAGTAAAAAAATCCTATTAAATATAAAGTTCTTTTAAGGTTTGTGGAAATTTTCAATTTACCTGGCCATTCCTTTCCTTGAACTTCATATAAAAACTTGATTTAAAAGAAAAATATAATCCAATCGTTATAGCGGTTTTCCAAATGATGCTTTTACCGCCAGACTTCTTTTTTATTTTTAGTAGTTCAGTCAAATTAGGTTTACGCCTCAGAGCCCAGCCGATTCCAATTTATGGCTGGATTCAGAATTGATTTGTTTTTTTAACTTCCGTTCCCTTTTAAAGGTTCCGTTTCCAAAGGGTCCTCCGCTACACTGTCCGTCTGTATGTCACCAGAATGAATCGCATAAAACTTGACAGCTAGAAATTTTGACAGAAGTGTTTCTGTTGCCGCTATAACAAAAAATATCCAACAGTGTTTTGATAATTTCTTCCATTGGTATCACCAAGGGAAGAAATTTAACATTTTCATATAACCGCTCTTACGTGATTATGATTCATTACACATCTTTGTTTAAATATTTTGGATACACAGATATCTTGTAGATATTATCTAGGCTTCTATAGAAATCAAAACATAAATTTGTGTAAGAGAAATCCAGTAAAGACCTCTGAAAATCTGCTATTTTACGTGAACTTTGACTCTGCATAATGGACTCCTTTATTAAAAATAACTAAAATAACTTTATTAAAAGTACTTCTATAGAAGCATTTAAAAGAAATTCTAAATGTTGTAATTTTTTTTTAAATCCTTATCTAAGGTTTTCCCGTAGAATTACTGAATTCCAACAGAGTTTTCAGGTTTTATTTCTCTTTTTTCGCATAACTTTTGCATCAGAAATCACATTAGATTGTTTTAGATGAAACGACAAGCTTTTAAACCATGCTCGCCGTAGACGATAGACGAGTTGGAAGGCCTACCTTAAGTACGAGATTACTTCACTCTGGACGCTAAGTGAATAATATTTTAATAGCTCATAGACAAATTAAATACATCGGAAAGTATTTTATCAGAAATTTTGTCCATAAATGAGAAGGAAACACTAAAACAATCCCAAGAGTACTGACTCTTGGGATTGTTTTAGTGTTATGGAGTTAGCTACTGAGCTAACTCCATACTACAAACATGTAGTTGTGAAATCTTAATCAAACTTGTTTTACTTTTTTTTCATATTTACTAAATGCGTTACTTACTTTTGTATTTGGATTCAAACGAGATACGGATAAATGTTCTACAATATGTAGAAGGTATGTTTCTACGCACTTAAAAATTTATAACTTCTAACATTAAATTAAAGCACTTGGTTATAAAAAAAAAAAATCGTACCTAGCTATTAGTAAGAGCGTACGAGTAATTACTCGTACACAAAGTAATTTCATTGAAAGCCACAAAGCCTACGCTGTGATTTCCTACGTCACCGCCGTCGTATTTCATCTCGTCCGTTTCACTGAACAAGTCCGTATTTGTATTTTAGATTAAGGCACCTGAAGATAAACGAGGCGGCAAAATATTTTGTCACTGTTGTTTGTCGAAATCAGGTAGAAGAAATGTATTCTCATAACTGAACCGTTTTTTATGATAAATACTCGTAATTAAGATTATATGCTTACTTCTATCAGCGGCTTAACTCGCCTGAAAGTAGGTTTCTCCATAAAAACTTTGAACCCCGTTTCACGCCGACATAATAGGAAACCTTTTGCATAATATCAGGCTCCTAGTTCCAGTAGTTTCGTCTATTCCTTGATATGTCAATCGGTCAGTTTCTCCATAGGTAACGTATTTGCTACGGCACCTGAATTTTTACTTTTCACTTAATCAGCATTACATCACTGATGAGGGAATTTATATATTTCTTTTATCAGACCATAGACAGGTACAAAAATTATAACCCTGATAAATAAATTTTGTTAAGTATATACAGGGTGGGCCAAAAGAAATCACCCTATTGGAAGATGCTCTCAATTTTGCAAATGGCCACTAATTTCAAATCTGTTTTGACATTTGTGGACTAGACACATGCAGAATACTAGTCAACAAGCCATGGAGTGATACACTCCCCAAGAACGCGGAATAATCGTGTCTAACTTTTTGGGTAACATATTTCGTCTGTGGTGTTGGCGCAACGCGAATTCATGAGGCACATGTCAACCTCAGCGGGTACGTGAACAAGCCAAAGTACCGCTTCTAAGGCACCGAAAATTCACAAGTGATGCACGAGGACCCATTACACCCGCTCAAAGTGACTGCGTAGTGCACTGTTCACGCTGAGTCATCGGGCCATTTTTTTTTCGAGAATGCCGCTTGCCCTGCGACCTCAGTGGATGGTGGTGCCATGTTGACCGCATTTTATCAACCGCAATTGGAAAAATTAGGACTAAGGGACATGTGGTTCCAACAGGACGGAGCAATGGCACACGCTGCGCGAGCCACAACCGATATTCTGAAGGCAGCGTTCCCGGGTTGCCGCATCTCTCGTCTTGGCGATTTGCACTGGCCCGCAAGAACGCCCGATTTAAGCATTCCAGACTTTTTTGTGGGGTTTTTGAAGCCCCGTGCTTATGTAAACAAGCCCAAGACTCTAAAAGCCCTCAAAAACAACTTTCGACGCGAGGGGGAGAATCTGTCGTCCGAAGTTCTCACCGAAGTGATGAAAAATGCCATAAAACGAGTCCGTATGTCAATCAATTGTGACGGCGCCCATTTATTTGGTCGATATAATCTTCTCGACTTGACCAATAAAATTTTAAAGGTTCATCTAAACATAATCAGAAAACAGAATCAAAATTTTTAATTTAGAAAAAAAAAACAAGAGCCAAACAACATCGGATGACTTCTTTTGGCCCACCTTGTAGCTTCGCATGGTTGCAATGCTGATATTAAATATATTATGCATGTATTATACATATAAATCATCCTCTTGAATCACATACATAGGGACAGGAAGCGACTTTCTTTTATACTATTAGGTAATAAGTAAGAAAATTGCTATATCAGATCAAAATACCTAGGTCTAGTGAAATGGTCACTTCTAGGTAAGCGTGCTTCGTCGTCGGCTACTTCATCGCTTTCATGTGATTTTTTTTTTTTTAAAAATTATTTACATTGTTTTCACATAATAGTATCGATGACAAACGTGTAACCGAGACATTTGGTAATACATGAGTTACTTCCACATTCTTCTCCATTCGGACATATAGACTTCTTGACTAAAACTGCCTGTAATTTGTTTTATTTGAAATAAAATGATTGACTTTATTATTAACAATAATAAAAAAGATTTTATAGGCAGTAAGTATTACTCTTAAACATAATGTGGTCTTTATTTAATATTAAGTTTTGGCACAAGATTCTGGCCATAGTTTCAACCACCTTCTCTTTTTTGCCATAACTTGCAACAGAAGGTGCCTTTAGAAAATCAATTTAATTCAGTTAAAACCTCCAGCTGAGGTAATTTCCATTAATTGTGGGCTTAATTCTTTAGCCAGAGTGAGGGAGTAGCACAGCCTCGACGACAATTAACTAATTAAGCAAACGTATTACACATGTTTTTCTTGACTACCCGTCGTTACTTAGGTAAACTGTGTCATATTGTTACACTAGGGTAGATAAATGCATTGGTTTTAGAAAATAATACAAATATTATTTATCTGTGTTTATTTTGTATACGAACTAGCGAGTAGCGACCCGCCCCAGCTTCGCACGGGTGCAATGTTGATATTATGCACGTATTATACATATAAACCTTCCTCTTGAATCACTCGTTCTAATAAAAACCGCATCAAAATGCGTTGCTTAGTTTTATAGATCTAAGCATACATAGGGACAGGGGGAAGCGGCTTTGTTTTATACTATGTAATGATAAATTATACAGAATGCGATAAGGCCACCCATTGTATGTGTTTTAGTGTATATATTTTTGTGTACAATAAAGTAATAAATAAATTATTACATTTAAATATATATAATATATTTCAATAGAAAAAAATATCAAAAAGTCACTGGTATGGGGAACAAAGCCCAAACTATAGGTTCAGGAATCAGGAAAAGAACCTCCAAGCAGTGTTTATAAGAACCGCTTTTTGAATCAAATCCTAATGAAAAGAAGAACGAGAGAATCTAGCCGCCGAACGAAAGGCTGGCCAGGTGGATATTAGTCGAAGCTCGTGGCTATAAGAACCGCTTTTTGAATCAAATCCTAATGAAAAGAAGAACGAGAGAATCTAGCCGCCGAACGAAAGGCTGGCCAGGTGGATATTAGTCGAAGCTCGTGGCTATTCAGCCATTGGCTAAAACAATTATCAGTACAATGATCGCCGAGTACACTTTCCAATATTATTATTGTACTTATCTTGCCTGAAGGTTTGTGATTAAAACCGGTTTGTATTGTAAAAAAAAAAAACATGATCAACTAGGGAAATCTATTAAATTATTTTAACGGTTATCACCCCTCCTATACACATTTGAAACGGAAATTAATACCATATTCCTAATGAATTAATTTTTGGTAATGTTATTAATATTTGCACTATGGGAAAAGTTTATGGGTATTGCGTGTCAAAGTAAAGAATTCTATTCCCGGTAGAAAGAAAAAAAAGTAAAGGTTCTCTTGTCCGCCAAAAGTTGTGACCTTGTTATGAGAAATAAGCGACGAGCAAATAGTATGTTTATCACTAAACGAAACAAATTACTCCGAAAGGAAGAAAAAATACTTCATTTAGTCGTCCATGTCCAGGAAAATACCAATCGTTGATTAAGAAAATCATTTAAAACGCTTCTGTGAGTATCAGCTGTGGACTTGAATGGGTGCTTTGAGTATTTCTTATCCAGCTTAAGAATCTTTATGGCTATCTTTTTACTATCGTATGCTTTTATTGAAACGTTAAGAAGAAATGCGAAACTAATACAAGTCATTCTTACCTCAGTGCTATGGTTTCTGCAAATTTCAGGTTAACACGTAATATTGTATCACCAATGGGGCAATTTGTCAAACGATGAGTTAGTAAGTAATTAGGGGGCACATATCCGAATGGCGTGCGTGTATCGCGACGGGCGGCCGGGCGGGCGGCGCGACAGTGCCGGATGAAGGGCGGGAACAATCTGGCCGGCCGGCTGCGGCGTGTTGTTTCGACGCAACACGCCGCCGACGCTCAGCGGCGCCGCCACGTTGCATGCCTTGTCACCTTGTTTTCGACACAATATCTTGAGACAACTGTTTTGTTTAAGTCATACTTGTCCATTATTACATTAAGTCACGGCTCCGGGAATTTCACCTTTACTTTACGTTTCTATTTTTACGTTTCTATTTACGAGTACCTTATTAAAAACAACAAGATAAAAAGATTGTCTAAATGAACGATAAACTTTCTAAAAAATTGTTATGATCAGCTCTCTTCTTCTGTTAGACGATAATCTATTCGATAGTCGCCCGGCCAAAAGACAATAGGTATGCGGACACCGGTGTCCTCTTGGGGCTAAATGAATTAATATTAGATAAAGAAGTTCTACATGATTTTAGTACTTGCAATAAAAATTTTTTTTTTCATCACTTACACGTAATTTTTTTTTTGTTAATTATCAGGCTACAAAATGAAGACCCATGATACTACCAATAACAAAAGAAATAGCAAATAAAAAATTTTATAAGCACTTGCTCAAGTAAATGTAAATTATAAAAACCGGGCAAGAGCGAATCGGACTCACATACCAAGAATTCCGTACAACCTTAGCTACTTATACTGACGAATCCAATTCTCGAATCGCGTCTCAAAAATTTTAGTGAAGTTATATTTTTGTGACGTAACTACAAATTTACAATTTTCTGTTTTTTTCCTAAACTTATGTTATAAGACCTTGTTCCATGCCGAATTTCAGAATTCTAGATCAACGGAGAATAAAATTTAAGCATATGTTTAAATCTACACTAATATAATAAAGAGGTAAAGTTTGTTTTTTTTGTTTGTAGGAGGTAATCTCTGGAACAAATGGTTCGATTGGAAAAATTGAAGCTATAATAGAAAGCTACTTTACTCCTGAGTGACATAGGCTATAAATTATTTATATAACAGGGATATTAACCGAGCTATCACAACTTCTGTCTCACAAATTTTCCGGTAGTTAGTAGGTAGCTAGTTTCAAATAAATCCACGCATTCCCGCGACAAAGGGTCTTGACAGACATACAACTTCCTTTCAGAAAGAGTTTTTTTTGTGATGTAATGACAAATTACTGTGAGAACAGTCCTATATTTGTGCTGTAAGAACTCATTTTTAATGATATACGGTTTAAATTTCAACTCGATACCTCCACGCGTTTTCGCTAAAGGTCTTAACAGACAGGCCGACAACAGTGATCCTATAAGGGTTCTGTTTTTCCTTTTTAGGTACGGAACCCTAAAAATGAATAGGAATTTATTAAAATAATTTTTGAAAATATTTTCGGAAATAAACGCTCCAAAAATAAAAACAATGTGTGTCCTCCCTCTGTAACTTTTGAACCTTTAGTTTAGAAAATATGAAAAAATCTCAAATGTAGAGCTTTATACGAAGAACGAAGACTTTTTAGGAAAATTATTTTGAAGTTTGAACAGTTTTTGAAAAATTTTAAAAACATAATTTTTGTAGTTTAACCATATAATTATGTAAGCAATTTTTAACCTAAGTTTACATATTTTATTATCCTGAACGTATTTTCTTTCAAATAAAAAAAGCAAATACACTTCTGGACACATCTATTGGCCCACCTAGTATTTTCAGTTTCGTTTGGTCCTAGCTAAAATTTTATATTAGGTCGAGCAAAAAGTTTTAATGCAGTTTTAAACCTGGCACATTCACAATTCCATTCCAGTCTTTTTTTTTAATTTCGAACACAGAATTTAAAGAAACAAAAGAAAATTTGGACTCTGTTTGTTGATATCAAACAATCGAATACTAAGAATAAGAAATCTTGGTTTTATTGGTATCCTTGGATTTAATTCTTATAAAAGTGATTGATATCTTTGGTTTTGCAACAAACATTACTTATTCTTAACATTAAGGTGAGGTTCTATCAATAATCTATGGATACTTCCCCTGAAGTCGCCGCCCAAGCTGTGGCACTTATTCAGGCCGGACACAGCCAAAGAAACGTAAGTGCTCAACTTAATTTAAGTCAATCTGCAGTCCGAAATGTTTATCGGAGGTACCTAGAGACTGGCGGCTTTGTTCGTCGCCAAGGAAGGCCACGGTCTCGGGTCACAAAGGTGAAAGGCAGGATCGATTCATCGTGACGATCAGCTTAAGAAATCGTCACCTTATCTCCATTGAGATACAAAACCAATTTTCAATATACAAAATCAAATTTCGCGACTTCCACGGTACTCCGTGGAACACACAAGCCAGCTAATGGGCCCAAACTAACGCGAGCCCACCGAACAGCGCGCCTTCATTTCGCACGCAGTCATTTAAATTGGACACAGCAAGATTGGAGCCGTGTACTCTTTTCTGATGAGTCTAAAAGTGTGTTACATGGCAATGATGGAAGGAAGAAGGTCTACCGACGTAAGGGAGAGCGTTTTGCACAGTGCTGCTTTGAAGATAGGGTTTCTTATGGCGGTGGCTCATGGACTGTCTGGTGCGGTATATTCGCGAGCGGCAAAACTCAACTTGAGGTTGTTACAGGACCATGGCTGCCAACATTAAATGCTAAAAGGTACATTCGTGAATGCTTAGAACCTCACGTGATACCATACGCGGACTATGTGAGCCCAAATTTTCTTTTTATGCATGATAATGCAAGAACCCATGCGGCCGGTATCGCCAAGGAATATATCTTCGGGATGTGAACATCACAGTAATGGACTGGCCAGCCAGAAGCCCAGACATGAACCCCATTGAGCACATGTGGGACGAGCTAAAAAGACGTGTTAGGGCTCGTCAGCCATGGAGGCAACACGCGTTATTAAATTAAACCTTTATTTGATAAAACATGTTTTAATCAAAAATCAATTGCCTTTAGCAAGGCGCATATCCCACTTGTTAGGCGTAGCACCATGTCGTATGGTATTCTGAATTCAAATTTAAAACAGTACGATCGAAATAGTACATTTTGATACAAGTGCAGGAAGTTTGTCATTGCGACCGAGGCGAAATTCGCACGAGCCGTAGGCGAGTGTGTTATGGAGCCGAGGGCTGCAATGACAAATCTGCACGTGTGTCAAACGACGTTTTTCAATACACTTACGACGTGTGAAATAAAGAAAGAAAGAAAAAAAAATTTATCGTATCTCAAACATACAGTAGAAATATAAGAAATATATAAGTATAGCATTCAAATCTGCTCTGGTCAGTTTCTAATTTCGTGGGGTCGTCCAGCGACTCGGGGGGACGTCTCGCGCCTGATTCGATAAACTAAGTAAAACAAAATAATCACTCGTGACCGTGACGATAAGGAAGGAATAAAAAAGCCCTTGTTGTGATAAACTCAAATAAGCACTTGGGTGGTATACATGCTATATTGAACCTAATAGGAGTGCGATAAGAGGCAGTTTTCGAGTAAGTGTATTGAAAAAGATTTTGTTCAATCTAGCAATCATATTTCGGTAGGGGCCATCGAAACCTAAACTCTAAGGTGGGCCAATAGATGTGTCCAGAAGTGTATTAAAACCGGTTCACGCGATCAAAAATTACCCCACCCTCGAAAGCCAAGAAATTGGTAACGGACAGGACACTACAGGAAGCTACACGGAGCGTGGCTCGACACGCACTAGGCTGGGTTTTTTTTAATACAATTATAGGTATACAATAATGAATCTTCAGCACGGTTTACGTCTTCCGTGTGAAAATCGCTCCCATATCGTTTACAAATGTTGTATGCCTATATTAATGCAGAGAGCAGTGGTGGCCGATTGGTAAAGGCTACTTACGAGATGTAGGTCGCGGGTTCAAACCCAGCCAGGCGCATTAACCAAAAATTCGAAGACATTTGACATCCACCAATCCGCTCTGGGCCCGCGTGGTGGATTATGGCCCATTCCCTCTCCTGGAGAGGAGGCCTGTCTCCCAGCAGTGGGAACAAAAAGAAATTCTTAACTTTTATTAACCAACCTAAAGTAAGTCCAGGGGGGCAGCTGCCCCCCCCCATACCCCCATGGTTACGCCCATGGAAGATTCAGAAATGGTAGGGCTTCTTCGTGGTGGTTTAACAATTGAAACACTCGGCGTCGTCTGAAACAAAAAAAGACAACCATTTGCTTTATCACAAATAGACAACTACTGTTTCATCACAAATACATACCCAAACCATATTTTCTGATAATCCTTTCATTTGATGAACCAACCACATTTATAGCTGTAATTTCTTTAACATTCATACTATGGACTACAACTAAGACCGTGTCTTTTCTACTTGTTCTTTAAATATTTTGATTTTTAATGGAATACATACTCACAAATGAATATTTTGTCTTTTCCTATTTTAATTTTCTTTCAGTTTTTTATTCAACCGTGGTTTGGTGTGGATAAGTTCCTTGAATCACGTTGTTTTCTATGGTGATTTGATACCATCTCCTTACTAGCTACTAAATTAATTAATAAACGAATGCGCCAGTGGCGGTCCCTTCATACAAGCCCAAAAGCCCGGCTTGCCTTACTAAAATGCCCGATAAGAATTAATATCAAACCCGAACTATTTAAAAGTTCGCGCGCTTAATTCTTATCAAAATAACACAAAGAATCTACTTATGCTGCACTAAACTAACATCGTGATTGGTCGCGCGCAGAGTTTCGCAAACACTCGCGTAGATGTAGATGATGATATAGCTATCTCGCTTACACTTACCGGCTTTTACCGGGCTTTCAAATACTATTGTAATGTCTGTACTGTCACTTTCGCACTCATAGCGATGCGCCGTATAAGTACTTAGGACGTTTTGCGTCTAGTATAGAAGATTTAAGCCCGGCTTGCGCATGAAGTTGTACGCGTATGCGTGACCTTGTCAACTTGCCACATCTATAGGCGCGTACGCACGTACGAACACGAACATAGCGAACACAAACACCAGACCCGATCATTTGGTTCGTACGTATGGACGGCATATTCGAACACGAACGCAAACATAGTTCGAGTCGAGTTCGCGAACAACAGTCGTGAACTCTATCTTAGTAGCCATGACGGCGCCGTTGGAAGTAAAGTGAAGGAACATTTATTAAAGCTCTTCAAACACCGTCCATACAGAACACACTACAAGGATCGCCGCGAACATGTTTGACGAACAGAGTGTTCGATGTTCGATAGTGGTACGCACGTGCGAACCAAGTTGTTGCGTATCATGTAACGCAACAAATTTGTTCGTACGTGCGTACGCGGCTTATAATGTTGCCATTTTAGCAACGTTGTGAGATCTTGGAGACTTTTAACGAGTTTGGAGACTTTTTTAAAGATTTAGCAACAGTAAAAACTAGCGGCTTTTTAAAATAACGAAATTAAATATTCAAGCGTTAATTTAAAAATAAAAAAAATGCGACATCTAGCTAAATAAACTTTTTGTTTTTGTTAATTTTTTTGCATAAATGACAACACTGGAACTTTGCGTAAATAGTTTTTGACACTCGAGTGCAACTAACTTCAGTTTTATTTTGAGTGGTAAAACTTTTGTTGTTTTTCGTGTGTTTTCTTAGATTTTGCCAGTGTTATATGTAACTGTTTTGGTGACTTACCTACAACAATGGAGGTAATTGTACCTTGTGAGGATTTAAAATGCGTTCAAGTTTTGATTGGCGAAGATAAGGTAAAATCTTTAAACTTTGCTCAGTAAAAACAGTTAATTTCTTCATTAAAACCGATTCCTAATCTGTGTATTTCACAGTCTAGTAAATCGCATAGACGAAAATTTTATAGATCAATGTATATGTAAATTAATCACATTTTCCTACAGAGGGATTAGATTCATTATTTGACATTTAATCAAACTAATTCGACAAAAAAACAATAAAAAGTTAATTGATTTGCCTGTATTCTAGTCCTGATCTAAAAGATCGTAATGTTTTGGAATTAATTGATTTTATTCATGAGAATAACCTGAAAGATGCCTTTCCTTTCCCGACTTGTTAAAGTTAGTGTATCTTGTTTTAACTATTCCGGCTGTAATGTAATTTAATCATTTCAGAAAGATAGACGATTCCAATTAGAATATAAATAATTTATTTAAATTCCTTTTTATATTCTATGTAGCAATTTTTTTTCTTTTGTTTTGAAACTTTCTGTTTTGTTTTTTTTTGTCTGTAACCTGTTAGTCCTGTTAGGAAGCAAGCATTTACTTACCATAACTTTGTTTCCTCAAGCAATGAACCAAGCCAAATGGCTTTTTTCAAAGCCACCGGAGGTATGCAATTGCTGATATGTTTATTATATTCAATCTAGTACTACCATGCCTTCAGTGAGTGAAATTGAAGAAAAAATAGGAAAGAAGATGGATGAATTCACTTTTAATTTATTGTATCTAACCAGTAGTTTATGAGAAAATTGCGATGATCCATACGTAGGTACTTACATACTCAGTCTAAAACTGAACTTTCTTTTTTTGAAATTGCTGACGTCGATTGATTAGATGGTCTCATGGTTGAAGGAGATATGTGGGAGATGCAAAGGTAAATTAATTATATCTTGCGGTGTTTCGTCGAAAATCCCCTTGAGTGAGTTATATATTTGAGTTATCAATTTTAATTTATAGTTACCCAAAAAAATATTCTCATCATTTACTCTCACATGTTGGCCGTAATCTGCAAGCCTGTAAAATTATAAAATTTGTCCACATAATCTATTCCAGATTGGAATTAAGATTATAGACTTTAGCTTATAAATGATGTGGTGGTATTTTGTATTATCGATAGGTTCGCGCTTTGGTATCTTTATCTGGTTCCCTATCCATAAGCATAAAATTTTAAGACCTAATATAACTTAGCATAATGTTGTTTGGCATAATTATATTTTCGCATAATATAATTACGCATAACAGCTCATGCATAATTTTTTTAAGCATTATGTCTGTAACCATAATAATGATTAGGCATAATATTTTAAAGCATAAACTTATTAAGCATAAAGTTCTAAAGCATAACTTTTTTAAGCATAAAGTTCTAAAACAACTTTTTTAAGCATAATATCCTAAAACATGTGCACTGAAACTTTTCTGGCTAGTTAAAAAAAACAAAAAAACACTAACCTAAATCTATCCGAGTCGGGGTGCCTTAAATTTAGTGTGGGTGGTTAAAAAAAAATAACCCTAACCTAATTCTGAGTCGGGGTGCCCTAAATTTAGTGCGGGTGGTTAAAAAAAAGTAACCCTAACCTAAATCTATCCGAGTCGGGGTGCCCTAAATTTAGTGTGGGTGGTTTAAAAAAAAATAACCCTAACCTAAATCTATCCGAGTCGGGGTGCTCTAAATTTAGTGTGGGTGGTTTAAAAAAAAATAACCCTAACCTAAATCTATCCGAGTCGGGGTGCCCTAAATTTAGTGTGGGTGGTTTAAAAAAAAAATAACCCTAACCTAAATCTATCCAAGTCAGGGTGCCCTAAATTTAGTGCGTTTCTCGCGATTGAAAATGTCATGTATATTTATAATAAATCATTTGCATGAACATTGTTTGTTATTTATATTAATTGTATGCCTAAATATTATTATGCTAATAGTCATATTAGGCCTACTAACGTTATGCTAAAAGTCTTTAGGGCTACTAACGTTATGCGAATCAAATTTATGCCAAAACAAATTAGTCTTTAACATGATTATGCCAACATAAAATGTATGCCTAAAAAAATTATGCCAAAGTATTATTATGCCAAAACAAATTGTGCCAAAATCGTTATGCCGAAGTATATTAGGACAAAAAACATTATGCGAAAAGAAGGGATCCCTCTTTATCTTACTAATATTATAAATGCAAAAGTTACGATGTTTGGATGTTTGTCACTCAATCACGCTAAAACAGCTGGACGGAACTGGATGAAATTTGGACAGCATACACTCCGGAATAGGACATAGGCTACTTTTTATTCCGGAAACCCCAACCCCAATACCACGTGGGCGAAGCCGCGGGCAAAAGCTAGTAACTTTTAAATATGCACCCACTATTAGCGTTAGTTCGTTCTCCGGTCATTTATTAATTGTCACAACTTGGCACAATTGGATTAAAAAATCGTCCAATGAGAAATTTGCACCAGTGGCCGAGAAATGTATTATTTACTAGCTTTTGCCCGTGGCTTCGCCTGCGTGGTATTGGGGTTGCCCTATACAATATGATAATTTTACACTTGATCAAACGAAATGTGATGATATAAGATAGAAAATTATCGATAAAAACACGAAAAAAATATAAAGAATATTAGTCGTTTTAAAATTCAAGCCGTTTAATTTTTTTGTTAAATAAATTCCCTACTTTTGGTTTTAATTTTTTTTTCTCTGTATGTAATCGGTGTATGTTTTTTAAAGTAATCTTATTTGAAAGCTATAAAGACACAAAACGATTTACTTAATTACTTTAATTACTTATGAAGTCATTCTACACAGAGAAAACTTAAAAGCGCGATTCAGACTAGCAATTTAAAAAAAAATGATGAAGTAATAATTTTCAGATAATTTATTCAAACTAAACGATAACGTAAACGACCTACCGCTACAATACGGTATTTATCACCAGGGCCGTCTTTATTAAATATTTATTTATTTAACACTTCTAATAGGTTCGAGAATCCGTTCCTTCAGACGGTCTGGTGTGTTAGGACAGCAAAAATAAAATAGGTAATATATCCCACAGGAACACATGCGTTTTTTTTCAGGGACAAAAAGTAGCGTATGTGCTATTCTAGAGCTTAAACTATCTCCGTGCAAAATTTCATACAAATCTATTCAGGCAAAATAAAATATATAATATATATCCCGCAAGAATCTTACGTTTTTTCGGGATAAAAAGTAACATATTTGCTATTCCGGAGTATACTCTGTACCTGTGCCAAGTTTCATATAGATCCATCCGGCCGTTTTGGCGTGATTGAGTAACGAAACAAAAAAAAACTTTTTACAAAAAAAAAACCGCCTTCAAAAAAAGCCAAACGATAAAAGATCCTACACTAAAAAGTTGAAAATAAAAATTTGAATTGCTGTAAAGAAACTTAATTTATAGGTAAACTTATTTGACATTAATATTTTGCAAATATTCAAAATTTATTACTTCTTTTTGGAGTCGGTGCCAGCATTTTTACAAGTTACAAGCTTTTATTTAGTTTCACCTGTCCCGTTGTCTGTCGTTCTGTAATCAAATCTTGCAACTTAAATTTGATCCACTTCCCGGTTTCCGATTGAGCTGAAATTTGGTATACACGTTTAGTTCGGATGACAATGCAATATTATGCAGACATGGAGCTGATCTGATGATGGAATCGCGAGGTAGCCATAGGAACTCTGTAATTAAACGGCACAACCACGTCGAGTTTGGGCTCGTGTGAATCGTCTTGACGAGTTTTATTTATATAAGTATAGACCACCGCTGTAAAAGCTTGTTATGAAAAAAAATATTTTCATTGAAAACTTGTTATTGTTGAAACTTAATGTTAGGTAGCTTTTTAACCAGTGCCATTTTTCGTACATAATGCTTAAAAATATTTTCAATGTATATACATATTTATATATATATTTATGTATGTGTTTTTGTGTGTTTTTATGTGTATGTATATGTGTGTGTTTTTTGTATGTATTTTTATATGTTTGTTTTTTTTTATGTATTTGTCTCTTAATTAAGTAAGTATTATATATTTGAGTATGCAAATAGGTACTAAGTAGTTTTATAGTTAAATTAGAGGTAGTTTTTCAAGGGATTGTTGCCCATTCGTAATTCCTTGCCTTGGCTGGCACCGACTCCAAAAATAAGTAATAAATTTTGAATATTTGCAAAATATTAATGTCAAATAAGTTTACCTATAAATTAAGTTTCTTTACAGCAATTCAAATTTTTATTTTCAACTTTTTAGTGTAGGATCTTTTATCGTTTGGCTTTTTTTGAAGGCGGTTTTTTTTTTGTAAAAAGTTTTTTTTATTTGTAGCCGTTTAGTGTTTTTTATTATAATGTGTTATGGCAACGAAGTCAATATCGTTCCTGCATTTCTTTTGAAAAAGTTACCAATGTCATATAAGTAGCAATACATATTATAGGTACATTGTTACAGTGTAATCGTTTTGATCTCGTGGAGAGATGATATGATGCATGAAATACTTATGATTCATCTCATGGGTACATCTCATAACAACTCTCATCATCATCATCATTTCAGCCAGAAAACGTCCACTGCTGGACATAGGCCTCCACTAAACGTCGCCACAACGACCGATTCTGTGAGACTCGCATCCATCGCATTCCCGTGATTCTCACCAGGTCGTCCGTCCACCTTTTGGGAGGTCTTCCAAAGCTGCGTCTTTTGGTGAGCGGTCGCCACTCTAGAACCTTTCGGCCCCATCGGCCATCTGTTCTACGAGCAATGTGCCCTGCCCACTGCCACTTAAGTTTGGCAATTCTTCGGGCTATGTCGGTGACCCTGGTTCTCCTGCGCATTTCTTCATTTCTGATTCGAACACGCAAGGAAACTCCGAGCATAGCCCTTTCCATTGCCCTTGACAGCATTGCCCATGAGAGCTCTAATAAGCTCAAACAATGCTAGGATACGTTTTTTTATTTTGAAGTTCCCATGCCAACCTTCCACCTTCCAGCTTCATCATCACATCAGTTCAATAGTACCTTACAGCCAAAGTGCATCTTATGACAATTCTAACAAGCCCAAACACGGCTAGGATATATTAATTAGTTACGCAGTTCCAGTGCCTACCTTCCAGCTCCATCATCATCATCAGATCAGTTCGATGATAATTATTTAATATCATTGGTTTATAGTGCATTTTCATAGTTGCTTAACTACCTTGATTGTGATATCTATGCGAGTGTCAAGTTTCGTTAGCCATTTCTGATCTTCTTCACCAGTTCCACCTCATCAAATGTTACTTTTTGACTGTAAATGCTTGAGTTCTCGATGAAAATATAAAAAAAACGATATAGTTGCTTATAATATTTGAGGAGTTCCCTCGATTTCTCATGGATCCCATCATCAAAACCCGATTTTGAAAAAAATGGGACCAATCTGGAAGCATATCCTTTCAAGTACAAAAAAAATTTTGCAAATCCATCCATAAACAACGGAGTTCTGAGGTAACAAACATAAAAAAAAAAAAAATACAATCGAATTGAGAACCACCTCCTTTTTTTTGAAGTCGGTTAAAAATAAGAAGTTGTATATCCCACGGGAACCTTATGTTTTTCCGCGATAAAAAGTAGCCTATATCCTATTCCGGAGTGTATTCTATACCTGTGCCAAATTTCATATTGATCCTTCCAGCCGTTTTGGCGTGATTGAGTAACAAACATCCAAACATCGTAACTTATAATCTTATAAACTTAACTTAAATTATAATCTTAAACTTATAATCTTATAATATTAGTAAGATTAGTAAGATGACATGTTATAATAAACCACTAAGCTTTACCTCTAGGGGTCTTTTCAGCGCCCCAATATTCTTTCTCTTGTTAAAACTCTAGCCCAGCTCAGAGGAAAGCTTCAGTACGTGGATATTTATGTGATGAAAATAACTCTGAGCGTTGATATAGCGATATAATAATAAATTCATTTCACTTGATTAGACTACTAAACCAACATATTACTTTTCTTATCAATTTTCAAATTTATTTTAGTAATGCAAAAATTCATCAAACCATATTATTTATCAAACTAGTCCGTTAACTAACTCATGCGACCTTCTTTGATATTACTAATATTCTGTAAGGGATGCTTTTGTTTGCCCGAATCTTTTCGAACACTATTCTTTGAGAGAAGCTTAGCGAGTTCTCTTAAGTGGTCAGATGGACAGAGTTTTAGATTCCTAAAGTTGATTTAAAGTAGATGTTAGCTGGTGTAGGACGAATGACAGGGCCAAATGCACAAGTTCTGTTGTATCTTTACGTGCAGAGAGACTTCTCTCTCGGAGGTCTTTGAGGTGACTACCTCTTCAATGTGTTCGTTCAATGATATTGAGGGACATGCACACTATGCAGTCACCGATAGTGGCAGTAATGATGTATTACTGCCACCATTGGTGACTGCGTCGCTTTGGTGGAGGCGCATAGAGTCATAAAGTCAAAGAATTTCTTTTGATGGGTGGCGCCCTGGCAGCTGACAATTCGTTAATTTGCGTCGTGTCTAAAAACTGATTAGCTCGTTTATACTCGCTAAGCGTAGTGTTTTTACTGTTTTTAGACGCTTCTAGGTTTTAATTCTTTATCAAATTAATTTTCGTTACTTTAAACCATGCAATTAAAAAGAAAATATTTTTGTTGCTGTATCTAATTGTCTATCTCCGAATTCGATATCGTTGGACGACCCTCAACCTCAACGATAAATTCTTGAACCTGATTGTCATTAATTTACTAAACTACGTCTTGTTGGTCAATAAGCTCATGCGCGGCTGTGGGGCGCAGATGTTGTTTGTTATTGTGTTTGTCGTTTTTTATTTCTATGGCACTTGCACTTTCTAAATCAAATTGATGCGAGTCACGTCGTTTGTAAGTCGGTCCACTTCACGCTGGATATGTTGAAAATATGAATATAAAAGTTACCTAAATAATAAATTATAAAGAACAATGGGTATTTTTTATAGAACCCGTTCCCACTTTGTAGCATTTTAGACTGGATTTTCGCTTGATTAACTCAAATTTAATGATTCAATGAAAGACAGAATTTATGATAACTTCTTTTATTATATTTTTAATTGTCTAGTATAATAATCGTACTTTTTTCCTGATCTGATGAAAACCAAAATAAATAAATAACCAGCCATTATAGCTTTTTAGGTGCCGTAGGTTTTTGGTGCATAAAAAATATTAAATAAAAACTTTGAATCTTATATAGCAGTTTTAACATTTCGACTACCATAATTTAAAACACAAAAAACAATTATTAGTAGGAATAGATTTCTGCATGACACAGGTTCTCATCGGAAATGGTCAGTTCAGAGGGTTGCTCCGGATTCATGCTGACGTGACGCCCAAATGTCACCACTATATGGACCTTCGGGAGGACACGGTAGAGGTGTGTTCCGCTTGTGCAGAACACCACCGTGAAGTCGTGGGGCCGATCGGTGGCAAGGGCAACGAACTTTCGCGCCGGGCTTTTGGTAGACGAACTGGTGTTAAAGATTTTTATTACATTTCAAAAGAGTATTCATGATCAGCTATTGTTATACGATAATCTAGTCTTCGTTTGGTCCTGAAGAGTAAGTAGTACCTATTATTTATACTTACTATTTTTACATCAATTCCTATGAATTGAGTATAAAAAAGCAATCGAAATGACTATTCATTACCATTGCTTTTTTATACTCAAGCGTAAAGCGTGTCACTCGTTAGCTTTTACAAAATTTTCACTGTTTCGTTTACGTCTGGACGTCGTAATGACGTTGTCATTTTCAGCTTCTTTCTCACTGAATAGTTATGGACATCAAATAGCTATTGTTGTAGGTATTTATAAATAAATATATGATTTATTTCTATTTAATTAATTATTAGTATTCTTGTCATAATTCTTACATAAATTCATGTTCGTAAATATAATTGTTATTTTGTGAGACAATAATACTGACTGGTTATTACTTCAAACTTTATTTTTAAATTTATAATTTGAGAACAGAATGTACGAACGAATCGTGTGGAGGGGATTCAAGAGCTAAGTGGCGTGGAGCCAGGTCGATCTATGTTTTATATGAATTTTGTATAGTGCGTCTCGTGGTTTCTTTAATCTTTTTGTAGCACTATCGGCTGCTGAACTGCAACTAGCTGAGGAAACCTTCACCTGCTGACAAAAATCTTGATAACTCCTAGTTTCTGAGAGACAGGTTCTCTTTTTCGTATTGCTCACCCGCCTCTCCCTACCATGGGGCTTCTGCGAGCCGACAGACCTCGCAGTGTTCCAAATGAACTTAAATTATTCATATACCTCACAAAGAAAACAACTTGTTTATTTATCACTGCCTTACCCTCGTACTCTCTCACGCTAACGTCTAAACACATATGAAACTCCATCTTGACGGCACTCCATTAGTAGTAGATTGCTGGGGGCAAATAGCTTCAAGTCATCCATGTAATGTAACCTGACCACCTCTCTTAGCAACCGGTAGCCTAGATCTGAATTCTCCAGCAGTGTGCTTAGAAGATTCAAGGCTAAGAAAAACCACAGTGAACTCAGACTCTGTAGGTCTAGAATATCACTCAAACCTTATTGCCTGTATATGAAGGACTGTCCTCCATTGCTCCATACATGACATCAGGAAGGTAAGCAAAGTTGCATCAATTTTAGACAAGTCTACATAGTAATCTCATGAGCCATGTATGAGGAACAGAATCATAGCAATTCGTATAATCTATCCAACATGCCAAAAGATTATTTCGAGAACGTCTAACCTGCTGGCTAATAGCCATACCGATGAGGAGGAGGAGCTCCTAAATACCGTGGGACCCGTTCCTACATTCTGAGAGGCCGAGTTATCGTAACTGAGATTAGAGCCCAGATATATATATAAAGCCTACGGTTTCCAGGTCCAACGCGCCAGTTGGACAACGAAGTGATTCTTTTTCCTTTTGAGGAATCCTAACATTCTCAACTACTATTGTTATTATTAACATTTTCTCCTCTTTGATTGCTATGCACAAATTCTTGAACTGCAAGCGTTACACAAGGTAAATCATTATCCGCAAGAATATTTTCGTTTTCTAAGAATTCAATAGGTGCGCCAGCTCTGTAAAATAAAACATATCATCGCGTAAATGGTTATTGTATATATAAAAGGAAAAAACTGATTGCTGTATCAATGTATAGCCAAAATTATTAGGACAAAGAGCGTGAAATTTTGCATGAAGTTTACTTTCTGAGAGTTGAAAGTAGATTTCTAAGTTAAAATAGGTACTTTACTAATGAGATAAGGTATATCCAAGAAGGTATATCCAAGAGATGTGGCTGCTACCATAAAGGAGAAGAGCGGAGAAAATACATGAAATTTGGTACAAAACAACAATATCATATGAGGATGAAACCCGAATGTAGGTTAATTTTGGAAAGTCTTTTCGAAATGTTATTAAAACGCTCAATTTTGTCGTCGATGAACGAAGAAAAACCCGTCTTCCGAAATTGGTGAACCTAGGAGGCGCAGTGAACCTTTGATCTTAAATTTTGATTTTTGGACCTATTGCATAGAATTTCTGTAGAGTCATTTGTCTGTCAGTGCTGTCAGAAATAAAGATTTCACATTATATTACACTAAAACGTATCTACGTCACCTCCTAGTGTTCCATCATATAAATATCATACGTTAAATTTTGAATTTAACTGTTGGATGATTAGATGAATAGCCAAGCTACCACCTTGGGTCACCTTGTTGGTATCCAACTGCAGATTCCAAAACATCATCTTTATACAATAATTTTGATGGATGCCTATAGCGTTTTTTTTTAAATTAAATGCCCGATGTTGATCTCAAGAGTTACTTTGAGTTAAAATTCTTTTACAAGGGTGATTGGTCAAGGTCCCCACTTGTATCATCATCTTTTTTACTAAAGTGCTATGTTCGTATTCTGCCTCTTCTTCAGGGAGCAACTCTAAAACATTTGATCGCTGTAATTCCTTTTGAGCAGCCAGGTATTTATTCAAAGGAGTTTTAATATTTCGGATTCTAAGGTATAGTGCGGGATCTAGTAAACAGGCAATTTTCAAAGCAGAAGCATTGGCTTTTTCAGTGTCAAAACTTCCTTTCATTAGGGAATTCCTAACAGTTCTACTAGTTTTTCTTACATAAGAGAAAACGTTTCTCGTCGTGTCGGTTTCAATTGCAACCAAACACCCCTGATCCCTACTGTAACTTATTTCTTCTTCTGGTTCAACTCGTTCGGGTTTGTATGGTTCAATAATCTGTCTAGATGTGATAACTCCTCAGAACTTTTGGCTATAAATCTCTTCATGCATATCTCATCCAAGTCCCACAACAGGCTCTCCCCTCCATCTGCTATCATCAAAACTTTGCTAGAGATCATCTTTTTCTTGTTGAACTAGTTATCAAGGTCCTATATAGTCTCCTAACATTATCCAGGTCAATCCTGAGCTTCCCTTCCGCTCCAAAATGATTTATGGCCAACTGTTGTAAACCTACAGCTGTGCTTTTAGCTATGTTGTGGCAATCATCATATGGATTTTTGCCTTGTGGTTTAATGGTGGAAGTTTTCACACCGTACTGTGAAAGGAATAGCCCATCACAGTACCAAGAAGTAAATTCACCATACCCTCTTTTGAAAAACCATGTTTTTTCTGGGCTTGTGTTTACATCTATGAGCTTAAAAGCTCTCCTGTCAACTTCTATAGCATTCAACAAGTTTGATGAGCTCCCAGCCACAAACAAGGACATGCTGTCATCAGAATATCGTAATATTGTCACCTAAGCCTTACCAGAGTCTATACCATACATCACCGGTATTAAACCCAGATTGGTGGAGCCAGCATTGAGCATCCCCATGAGTGTTCCTCCGGATGTCAGGACATAATTACCCCCATTCCTGAATGTTTCAACTTCTTGAAACCATTATCGTGTTTGATCACTCATATTTGTTAGGTATTCCCTAGTCCAGTTGATTCTTGAATATTCTCTTTCATTTTTAATTAGAACACCATCTCCCAAGGTTATCGGCTGAATTCTGAGTTGAACTAGGTAGACAAACATTCCAGCGGTTGGTGCCTAAATTGATGGGTGTAGCCGGAGCTTTATCAACGCTGCTTCCCAATTTGGGGGGGCCAAGCACCGCCTGTAGGCGGTTATATGTAGGGATTGCTCGATCAATAGCCATGTACGGAGCCCCAGTGTGGGCTACTGACTTGACCGGATATCGCAACACTGCGCAAACCGCAGTGAGCAAAGGCCATCAAATCATTAGAGGGTATCGCACGAGCTTCTACGAGGTGACTTGCGTGTTGACTGGATCCCCTGCCTTGGGACCTGGAGGCAAAATTACTAGCGACACTTCACCGATAGTCCAGTGCAAATAGCACCGTTAACGATAAAAAGTGGACCTAAATAGTAGTAGAATGAAACCCATTGGAAAAGGAAGATAATATAGCAAAACTTTAAGGAAAAATAAATTACGGTCGATCTGAGGTCGGGAAGTGGATGGGTGTGCGCTTTTAAGGGGAAAAAATGGTTTATCTCTAATTCCGGCAAAACTACTGGTTCTAGGGGAAACATTCAAATGGCAAACTTGTAGATCATAAAAAGATCTACCACTTTTGTATTTATACTTTTTTGACATAACCTCAAAATCTATGTGAAAAGTCCAAAAAACTGTGATTCTAGTTTTTATTTTTTATCTTCTTTAAAAATCACTTTTTTTTCACAAATCTTTGTGAAAAGTTACCTTTAAATGTCCCAAACTTACCCTAATTTTTTTGATCGAAAATATTCTCTGTAGCTCTTTATTTTGACTGAACATCGGAAAAATAGACTATTTTTCAATCGAAAAATCTCACGTAAAAATATGAGATTTTTTTTTTAACATTTGTTGGCTTCTTATTCGTCGAAATTTTTACTTTTTGATGGTGTAAAAAAATATATACATTACTATAGTAAATTTTCTCAGAAAATGCAAAAAACTAAAAAAACTCGAATTAGAAATTTCTTTTGTTTAATCATTATTAGCGACCCGCTCCAGCTTCGCAGGGGTGCAGAGGTGATATATTATACCTATAAACCTTCCTCTGGAATCATTCTATCTATTTAAAAAAACCGCATCAAAATCCGTTGCGAACTTTTAAAGATCTAAGCATACACAGGGATAAGCAACTTTGTTTTATACTATGTAATAATGTACTGAGGTGTTTATTATTTTTTTTATAAGATTTAAAGGGGATTTCATGTTGGAAATGTGGCTGCTGCAATTGCGTATGCTTACATAATGCTCCAATGTGGAAGAACAAACCTACGAGGAAGTTAATGATTCAGATGATGAATTTCATCATCTGAATCATAAGTAAGTTTTTCGAATTTAACCATGAAGAAATGCTATCAAAGAGACAAAAACTAATGGATAAGTGATTAGAATGTAAGATAAAATATTATGAGGCAAGATTATATTATTTAAACATATGTAATGATTATAAATAACGTTGACTGATTAAACGAAGCTAAAATTTAATAAGACAACGTTTTTACTGCATAAAATTGCAGCAACCACATTTCCTACATGAAATACCCTTTAAATCTTTTATAAAAAATTAAATAAATACCTCAGTACATCATTGCATAGTATAAAACAAAGTTACTTATCCATGTGTACGCTTAGATCTTTAAAAGCAAAAAAATTCGCAACGGATTTTGATGCGGTTTTTTTTTAATAGATAGAATGATTCCAGAGGAAGGTTTATAGGTATAATATATCACCTTTGCACCCACGCGAAGCTGGAGCGAGTCGCTAATAATGATTAAACAAAAGTAATTTCTGATTCGAGATTTTTTAGTTTTTCGCATTTTCTGAGAAAATTTACTATAGTAATGTATATATTTTTTTACACCATCAAAAAGTAAACATTTCGACGAATAAGAAGCCAATAAACTTTTTAAAAAAATCACATATTTTTACGTGAGATTTTTCGATTGAAAAATAGGCTGTTTTTTCGATGTTAAGTCAAAATAAAGAGCAACTGTGAATATTTTTCATAAAAAAAATTATAGCAAGTTTGGGACATGAAAAGGAAACTTCTCACCAAAGTTTGTGAAAAAAAAAGTAATTTTTAAAGGAGATAAAAATTAAATTCAAAATCTCGGTTTTTTGGACTTTTCACATAGATTTTGAGGCTATGTGAAAAAGTGTAAATACAAAAGTGGTAGATCTTTCTATGACCTACAAGTTTGCTATTAGACATTTTTCCATAAAACCAGTAGTTTTGCCGGAATTAGAGATAAACCATTTTTTCCCCTTAAAAGCGCACACCCATCCACTTCCCGACCTCAGATCGACCGTAATTTATTTTTCCTTAAATTTTTGCTATATTATCTTCCTTTTCCAATGGGTTTCATTCTACTACTATTTAAGTCCCTTTCAAAAGCTATTTGCACTGGTCTACGATGGCTCGAAGAAGTTGAAGTACGAGGCCGAGACATTAGTACATCAACAGATCACTCAGTACCGATCAGAACTGCGTCAAGTCTTGGTGACGGAATGGCGAGAAAGGCTCTTGCATCCTACCACTGGTTTCAAAACAATCGAGGCGGTTCGCCCGGTACTTTACCACTGGCTCTGGAGGAAGCACGGCTCTATGACATTTCGACCGACGAAATCGAAATATAACGAAAATATTTCCATATCATCATCATCACGTTCCACTGTTAGACATAAAGGCCTCCTCAAAGCGCTGCTACAACGACTGGACTGCCACACCCACCCAAATATGTTCCATCCTATGCCTTTTGCGTTCTAGGGCCACGGTGTATCTCTTTCAAACATTTCCGTTACCGTTGCAAGAACCAGCCCTGCTTCTGCCCTTGAGTTTTGCTGATAACAATCCCGCATCTTCTGTGGCCAATTCAATTGGGTGGAAATCACCCCATGACATCTCAAAGCTCGGGCCGCCTCCTCCTACAGCTGGGTACTCACTTAGTAGTGTAGCACGTAACGTATCAGATACGGTATCAAGTGAATACGTAGGCACGAGCCCGTTGCGAGCCGCTCGCGCGTGGAGCGCTGTAAGCGCGCAGTGACCCGCCGAGTGGCGGTTTCACTACGAACACAAAGGCGGCTCGCAGTGTGCTCATGGACGGCGTCACGAACACTTTTGTAGTGAGTACGGACGCGCGAGCTTCAAACAAACTTACATATTCAATTATTCATTATGGAGTGGACTTCGACATACGAGTGAAATTCTTGGATTGTCCACTAATCTCTTGAGACTACTAAATGAGATTATTACTAAATTGTTAGAACGATTTCTATCTTTGAAAATTTCACATTGCCAAAATAGACGTGGGCTTTTAATTATCTAAAATATTATACATGAATATGAATGCAGCACTAGCCACCATTTGAGACATGTTGTCGGCGTGACGTCGTTGCGAGCACTGCGCGTAACTAGCTTGTAGCTAGATACGCGGAGCACCGTAAACGAGCCGTACTCACTTGCAGGTTGATGCCGTATTTGTTACGTTACGTGCTACCCAGCTCACGATGACAGTTGGGGCGTGAGGCTGTAGATTTCTTCACTTGAGGTTTCTCGGATATCTTCGCCCGCAAAATTGTTTTGTAGCTTTTAAATTGCCTGGAGGAAGAGTCCAGGACGCGAGGGTTTCGCAATGCCGGTCGCCTATACACAGTGATATTCCGCCCAAGTGTGGCAGACTTTCACGTTTAGGCGGAAAGTGAGAGTGCTGTTATGCCTCTCCAGCCACTACTCAAAGAAGGAACACAGTCCTGATTGTGGCGTACCCTAGACAAAGTCAATCGTTGGTTGGTATTTAAACAAAACTTTACTGACCCATTTTACAACATGATCTCTTCTCAATAGTGAATCCGAGCTTCTACCGAAATTCGTTTTATTTAAAAACCATAAACAAATCTTCCATTCCCAACATTTTTTTGACTGAATGTAAAACATGTTTTGACTCAAATAGTTGTAAAAACATTATTTGGGCGCGTACCTACTGACACTGGTTAGGTACATCAGGCACAACATTCAGTTTTGATAGGGATAAGACTCGACAACTTGGTCATCAGTTATCTTTTCCACACATTTTTAAACTAGGTAGTTTTCACTGCTTCACATTCTCTCATACTGAACCTGTCCAGCTAATATAATATCTAATTTAACTGGTTTAATTTAATATTCTCGGAATCGTAACGGTTTAGTAATCCTAAATATGATTTAAATATTCAGAGTATCTTTAAATTTTTTGTTTTTTTTTTAGACAACGCTTTTTTTTAAATATGGCAACTTGTTTAAACATTTACTGCCAGTTTCCAGTTGCACGGTAAAAGATAAGAAACAAAAGAGGGTAGATAAAAACAAAATAACAAGAAAATAGAGTAAAAAGAAAAAAAGCAGGTTTCACAGGTTAGACAAGTTTATTAATTAATAAAATTTAATACATAAATATTACAATTGTATATTATTCTTTATTATATTGTATTGGGTCTGACATGATAATATGGAATTATTAGTATTAGCTACATGTAGTAATGTAGGAATATTGGAATTTTTATTTTTTTTAGAGAATTCAACATTTCTGAACGATCGAATAAAAATATATGATTTAACCTCACCTTCATCTAAACCACAACAACAACAACATTGTACACTTAGTTCGCAATAAATGTTTCGACTTTGACTTTGACCACATTCGCACCAAAAAGAACTTTCTTAATAATATCAAACATCAAATTTGCCAATATACCTAGTCATCGACAAAGTATTACAAGCTAGTTGTGCCTTTTCAGCAAAAAAACCTTGTTTTCTTTGCCTTTTTTTGTAAAACTAAGGGGCCACATAAAAACTTCTTCTAAATCTCCATTCACGTTATTCTTAAGCCAAGCTCTGCTGCTTATGCTAAAAGGGCGAGCAGCGAAGAGTGACGAATCGCAGGTGCAAAAGTCTCATCATAGTCAACTTCTGTAACCTAATTACACCTTTTGACAACCAATCTTGTTTATATTTAATGTTTCCAAAAACATTCCTTTTAATTTTATAAATCCATTCCATTTGCATGGAACCTTTTTCTTAGGTCTGTCAACCACATTCCATCCTGTGAAATAATTAAATAAAATGGCCTATGGTTCATTAGAATCAACCGGTGACACTGTCAGAAAATCAGGTGGTTTCCTATTTCTTGAGAGGTACCTGTAAAACTGCTTTAGAAAAAAATGCATCCCACATAAACATTTTTCTAAGATTACACTGATTTTGAGAATAACCAACAAAGATAGCTTCTTTTCTTTTTCCTGTGACAATGTGTGTTAATAGTATCAATCATGTGTTTTAAAGCAATCGATGACGATTCCCTAGTAGTAGACAGTAGTAGAGTATTACTTTGTTTATGTTATCGTTTTGTATTAAGATCCACTTATTTATGGTCATACCGTTCACATAATATTTCACATGCAACAGGCCATGCACTAGCACAGGATAGTTTTAACCTGTTGCATGGGATTTGTTAATGCAGAAAATTCTATGCATTGTTTTACTACAGCCGTCGCATCCTCGAGAGAAACCCTGAGGTAATAGAATTTGTTGAAATAATTTATTTGGATACACTTGAGAACATAATATCTCGAAATTCTAAACATTTTTATTGACAGTTGTAAAATAGGTAATTTGCCAAGCTGGCGGTTGCGGACATGTGAAGTTACTTCTATCGAAACAGAACATCTTTGGCTGGCTTTTCGAGTTACGGTAACCAACCTTTGTACATGCGTGCGATAGTCATATGAAGACTGATCCATCCAGTTGCCTGGATCTGTGGGGAGTTAGGGAACCATTCGATGGTGAGGATGCTGCTCCCTACACGATGGAGGCTGTGAGCCCCATCATCAGGATCTTCTGCAGGCTTTCAACTCGCAAGTTTCAAGTTGCTCACCCTCTGGCGATCTTGCGTCATCTGAATAGGCATGGTCCCCAAAAACGATAGAGGATCCCTTTCTGGGTCTTCTGAATGTCTGTCAACATAGTGTACAGTATACCGCTGTACTCAGCATATAGGCTGGAGGGCTCAGCGCGGTGTTGAGATTCACGGCGAAACTATTCCTCCTCCAGAGTGTCGGTTTACATTTTTCGGGAGGCTTGTGCTTCCGAGGTTTCTTGCTAGCGGGTGCGGCATTGCAGGAGACTAAGAGTTGCAATCCGTGTGGACATCCTGGGTGCGTCTACTAGAGGTACCGTAACTCCTTGGTGAATGATCTCGCCCTTGTGCTTTTGTAACGGTCTTAAGTAAGTCAACTCAAACTCGTTCCAATCTAACATTTGAGTTTTATTTTCATCAGTTAACAACTCTAATCTCAATTGGACCTCGTCACACTTTGAAAATAAATTTTCTATCTTACCTAAACATAGCTGCAGTTCGCCTACCTGCGAAAGATTCAAAGGATCCTCTAAGTCTCTAATTTATTTTATTTATTTATGTACACACAAACACATACAAAAAGAAAAGAACACATACAGATAGAAGAGTACAAAGGTACTGCATATTTCTTACGAAATTTCTTCCAGCAGACCTGCGACAGGAGAGTTGGATGAGAAATGTGTGTATGTGTATTTTATGTGATCATAGAACGCTGTCAAACGTCCCTTGTAACTTTCCTTCCTTCTAATTAACTGTTTCTCCTCCTTTTCAGTAATTCTGAGATAGGTACTTGTCAGTGATAATGTTCATGCCTGTAGGTATTAAACTGAAAAATAGTGAAATATAATAATTATCTAGAATATAAATGTTTGGAATACAAACCTACACAGAGTAAGGGTCGAAGCCTTACTTGGGGCCAATCGTTCGTAAGGAAGGCTTGTCACCAGTATGAAAGGCAACGTAGGTACAGCGTGGGTGTTTTAGTCGACAAGAGTGTGACACCATTTCCCGCTAAGGGATGATTTTTACCCACCGAAAAATAACCTACATTTGAGTATGGGTATTTATCAAACACTGAATTTCACCACATCCAGGTATCCAATATCGCTTGACGATCTTTGCAGAAACTATGCAATTTGAAGCATGCGTCTTCAACTTTGTACAATTAGCAATATTTTGCTCGAAGGCCCATGTTGGGTGTTTAGTTTAGTTTTGTTTTAGATTTTGTAATAACCGACTTCCAGAAAATTAAAAGTTGTATTCTACGAAAAAGTACCAATTGTCTGGTTAATTTAAATATACCCAGCAAAAAATTAATTGGATTGTTCAAAACACCATTATAAAGGAAATCTAAAATGTCCTCATCGATTCGAATCCTAGAAAAAAAAAAAAAACGGTGTCAGGGGACCCGAAAAAGAGTTAACGTAGAAGTAGTTAAAGTTCTATCATAAAATAGCCGAGACAAAAATCTCCGAACTATTGATGACTTTCAGGTGGGTAGGTGTAATTTTCCAGTAATATATGGTGTGCCCCTGTAAGCCCATATTTAGACATTTGGAATGTTGTGTCTCCATCTCTTTTGTAATTTTATTGAGATTTTTACCTGGGTCTTCTCTCTTCCAAATATTTTGATAAAGTTTTTACGTTTTTCCTACTTGGAATATAGATGTTTCTTTCTTTAAGAATCTGTGATTTTGGACCTGGTATTGATGCGCCGTCTTGAAGGTGAGTAAACTCTGAAAAGTAACACACACACATTTTATTAATATCAAACGATTAAAACTCATGTATTCGTTTTAGCAAGGTAAGGTAAACATAAAGCAGAGATATTGGCAGATACATTTTCACTAGTGCTATTCTACCTTAAGGACCTTTTCAAATTCAAAAAGGCAGTGTTTAGCTGTTTTTGTGTTCTAGACATGTCTGCGGTAGGTACTGTTAAATTCGCTAGTTAAACATACCCAAGGTTTTGTATGATCGAGACTGTATTTGCGGCTTTATGTTTTGTTTGTTTTGTGTCTAGAAAAACATCGAGAATAATGTAACCATTATTTACTTATGTAAAACTTATTATTTGAGACATATTTACTACACGGGTCGACACGTCGGACCATCCTATATCGGAAGTCTCAGTGAAGGGGGTGTTCTGTGTCAGCCAAGTCAGTGCATCGTCGTCCTCACATCACATCTGCCCGGTGCTTTTCTTCACCCGAGTGTAACTACAGAAGGCCGGGAGTGGTTTTGTGGGTTCGATCTCCCGACTTGAACAGTGGCGGCGACATCTCACTCCGGGCCTTGGTTTCAGGCCATAGTCCGCAGCGGGGAGGAGTGTTAGGCGGTCGCCTCCTTCTGCGAAGCGCGCAGCAGTATTGCTAGGTCGAGGCAGTAATGCCAGGCGCAGCAGTATTGCTAGGTCGAAGCAGTAATGCCAGGCGCAGCAGTAATGCTAGGTCGAGGCAGTAATGCCAGGCGAAGTAGAGTAATCCTAGGCGGGCAAAATGGGTTGGTCGTCATCCGGTCGTCTGGTAAACAGTCCGGACCGAGCCCAAATCGTCGGCGGCGCGCACTGTTCCCGCGCGCCTCAAGGAATTGTCAGCAAACTAAGAGGGGTCTGCAGGGTCGAAGCCTCCTGTGGGGCCAAGAGTGATGCGAAAGCGTAACACCAGGGCCCTAGGATTAAGGCAAGGAAGAAACGGGATAGGTTATTTAGTCACTTAGACCAAGGGCGGAATTCGTCATTGGATGATTTTCACCTACCGTAAAAAAAAAAAATACGTGTGGCACTCGGGGACTGCCGCGGTAAAGCTATTGCATAGCATTCTGTATCAACTTATGCAATTATAATTATTTATTTTTATTTTATTCATACAATATTTCTTTTTCTTTGATATTAATTCAAGTTGCACTTTTTGAGCGTGGTGACCGATAGGAAAACAAATTTTTCTTTTATTAAATAAATAAAAAGTTAATATTGTTTAAAATATTTTTTATTATTTTACAATACATGTGGGTTTTATTATCTTACAGTAGCTGTTGCTTATTCAGGAATATTTATCATTGAAACTATAGGTTTATGATAACTAAAATAAGAAACATAAGTTTGTGACTTAATATCCTCTAAATACCTAGAAAATACTGCGTCAATGGTGGTCCCATATTTCGTTGTGGACTCTTGTGGATTATTATTCATTTTTAAATTCAATGTTTTTGATAAAAAGTACAGCCGTTCACTGTTGTAGATAAATACTTATACACCTATATACTTTCTCACAAACAGCTGATTATGTATTCGTCCGATTTCGGAGCAGCTCGTCTCGATTCGGGCGAGTTCCGTAAAGTCGTACAATACGTCTAATCGCACGACACACAGCGCCGTGTCGAAGACTGCCGAACTGACACGACGTTAGACGATGCACGGCCTTCAAGCCACACCTCCGTGCCCGTCGGAGTGGGGAGCGTGAGGTTTTTTCGTTACGGAATTTCTGGATTTAGTCCCCGCGCTCAAGGCCTGCGATAGAAGCTATGCAATAGCTTAAAAACTTGAACAGTTGTCGTTCAACGTCGCACAGATCGGCCTGCGCGGATTTGCGCATATGGCTATCCAGCTCCCTTTCCTTGATACGTTTTTTTGGCTTAAGAAAAGCAGGCTTACTAGGTCCACAGGACCGTCCCACCTCATCCATTAAATTTCCCGGACCTAGTTCTGGGTCAGCGTCTCTGTCTAGCCTCGGGCTTCGCACGCTTTTGTGCTATAGTGCACGCAGGTAGTCACTGAGACTGGTCAGTTGGCTTCAGCAGTGTCATTGTCGGAGTTATTCTTTAGACTGTTTCTCAGGATGATCTGTTCCTTCTCATATCAAAATATCTTTCTTATCACGGATTCGTGCCATGAATAACGTTTTTCATTAACAATGAAAAACATAATTGCACGAATTCGAAACAATTACCAGACGTCAACACGACGTAATTGTTTCTTTCTTCTTTTAAAATTACCATTTTTTCTTTCAGTCAACGAGATCAAAATTGTCACGGGGCAGCGTGTCTTTTGTCTATAGTCTATATAAAAATAAATAAATATTATCTCAATGCAATCTTATTTGTGCGCACAATAAGATTTCAAAGGTTTTCATTTAAATACACTTCTGGACACATCTATTGGCCCACCGAGTTTAGGTTTCGATGGCCCCTACCGAAATATGATTGCTAGATTGAACAAAAACTGTTGATGCAGTTTTAACCTGATACATTTTACCATCTTTTTCGATCGTATTGTTTTAAATTTGAATTCAGAATACCATACGACATGGAGCTACGCCTAACAAGTCGGATATGCGCCTTGCTAAAAGCAATTGATTTTTAATAAAAAACATGTTTTATCAAATAAAGGTTTAATTTAATAACGCGTGTTGCCTCCATGGGCATTTACCACAGCTCATACGATTAGGCATAGTATTTATCAACCGCTCTATGAAATTTTGAGTGATATCTCCCATTCCTCTTCTATGGCAGTTTTCAACTCAAGTCAACAAGTCTGGGCAACTGGCTGACGAGTCTTAACACGTCTTTTTAGCTCGTCCCACATGTGCTCAATGAGTTTCATGTCTGGGCTTCTGGCTGGCCAATCCATAACTGTGATGTTCACATCCCGAAGTTATTCCCTGACGATGCCGGCCGCATGGGCTCTTGCATTATCATGCATAAAAAGGAAATATGGGCCCACATAGTCCGCGTATGGTATCACGTGAGGTTCTAAGCACTCACGAATGTACCTTTCAGCATTTAATGTTGGCAGCCGTGATCCTGTAACAACCTCAAGTTAAGTTTTGCCGCTCGCGGATATACCGCCCCAGACAGTCCATGAGCCACCGCCATAAGCAATAAGCAACCCTCTCTTCAAAGCAGCATTGTGCGAAACGCTCTCCCTTACGTCGGTAGACCTTCTTCCTTCCACCATTTCCATGTAACACAATTTTAGACTCATCAGAAAAGAGTACTAAGAATAAGGGTAGTAGTAGAGGAGTATCTTGCTGTGTCCAATTTAAATGACTGCGTGCAAAATGAAGGCGCGCTGTTCGGTGGGCTCGCGTTAGTTTGGGCCCATTAGCGGGCTTGTGTGATACTCCGTGGAAGTCGCGAAGTTGGTTTTGTATCTCAATGAAGGTAAGGTGACGATTTCTCAAGCTGGTCGTCACGATGAATCGATCTTGCCTTTCAGTTGTGACCCGAGATCGTGGTCTTCCTTGGTGACGAACAAAGCCGCCAGTCTCTAGGTAACTCCGATAAACATTTCGGACCGCAGATCGACTTAAATTAAGTTGAGCACTCACGTTTCTTTGGCTGTGTCCGGCCTGAATAAAGTTGGCCTGGTAAGCTTGGGCGGTGACTTTTGGTGAAGTATCCATAGATTATTAATAGAACCTCACCTTAATGTTAAGAATAAGTAATTTTTGTTGCAAACCCAAAGATATCAATCACAGTATACCAATAAAACCAAGTTTTCTTAGTATTCAATTGTTTGATATCAACAAACAGGCTCCAAATTGTCTTTTGTTTCTTTAAATTCTGTGTTTGAAATTCAAAAAAAGACTATTGAATGAAATTGTGAATGTGCCAGGTTCAAAACTGCATAAAAACTTTGCTCGACCTAATATAAAATTTTAGCTAGAACCAAACGAAACTGAAAATACAAGGTGGGCCAATAGATGTGTCCAGAAGTGTAGTTTTTGGTCCGGTGTGGAATATATTTAAAGATGTTTTATATTGTTCTCTGTGGCCAATTAGGAAAATTAATGTTGATTTATCAGAAAACTGAGCATTTTTTTATTTCTCCTTTTTCACCATCACCACACATGCCATTCCCTAGTTGTCTGGTTTTTTTTTCCAGACATCATATCAATAATTCCACGTACGTACACGTACGACTTTAACCCGACAGACTGGCACTTTCAGGCACGCGCGAATGCTATGTGCCCCGCTCGTTTCTGACTGTTACAGTACGGCTGGACTGGCGGTAGGTATAATTAACAGGGTAGAAGGTGAGGAAAGATAAGAATAAATTATCCTAGTGAGGAGGTATACCTACCTACAAATTAAATATAGACGCGAAGTCGGTTTTGGTTACTAAACCAAAACCTACTAATAATATACCTAGTCTTCAAGCTTCGCTGAATCCAATTGCACCATCTTGATACTTTTGCAGTTTTTCTCCATATTTTCTTGCTTTTCTCTGTCATATTGATCACCAATCAAAGCACCGACCGTCATAAACTTGTCGTTTGCACTAGGCACGCACTACTTTTCAGCTTTAGCGTATTAACATAGCGCATATCGTTACTATCCGGGTTTTTTTTGCTTTGTATCATTACATAGTATAAAACAAAGTTGCTCTGTCCCTATGTATGCTTAGATCTTTAAAAGTATGGAACGGATTTTGATTTTTCAAAAATTTTGGATTCCCTTTCCATAGAAGCCTGGATAATAACCTAGATAAAAGTTGAGTCCTCACCTTCTGTCTATCGCAGGTTTTCACCAGACATGACCAGTTCAGGAGACACTTTATTTCGGATTTTAGCTATAAACACGCTGGGTGTCACCACTGGGCGGACCCCCCGAAGGATACGGTGGTGGAGCATACAGTGGAGGTGTGAAATTATATTAATTTATGCTAGCACAGATCTCTTTCAGTTGTGCGTATCCTTTCACTAATCTGGCAATTTATGTAATACTAGCTTTTCGCCCGCGGCTTCGCCCGCGTGGAAATCGGTTATATCGCGCTTTTTATATTTTCCTGTGGGAATGAGAAGTTCTACCACGGCAAAACATTGCTTATCCAGGACTCAAACTACCTCCATACCAAATGTTATCAAAATCCGTTCAGGCGTTTAGGCCGTTAAGTTGTTAAACAAAAACTGAGTGGTAAACTATATTATATATTTTACTTTGAGGAGCAAAAACATGCAGATTTTGGACACTGAAAGCCGAGAACACGCTACATAGAGCTGACCATGCGAAAAACAATGTTTTTCCAGGTGTACTCCAGCAACCCTTAGAGTTTGGCCTTTTGCTTTATTAATGGTCATTGCAAATGAAACCCTTACAGGAAACTGAAGTCTTTTAAATTGAAATGGGAGGTCTGTTGGAATAATCGGGATCTGAAGAATGAGTACACTTTCACCTTTTGCTGCGCCAGTCAAAATAGTTGCGGTAATAATATTCCGTCCAAGCTGAGTGTTGAATTTTACAGCTGCGTTTGAAAAGAAGTCTCATTAGCTCTCAAAATAGCTAGTCTTTCAGCTTGCTCTTCCAAACGTAGCTGCGTTTGAAGAGGCGTTTCATTAGCTCTCAAAATAGCTAGTCTTTCAGCTTGCTCTTCCAAACGTAGCTGCGTTTGAAGAGACGTCTCATTAGTTCTCAAAATAGTTAATCTTTCAGCTTGCTCTTCCAAACGTAGGTCCGTTTGGAGAGGCGTTTCATTAGCTCTTAAAATAGCTAGTCTTTCAGCTTGCTCTTCCAAACGTAGCTGCGTTTGAAGAGGCGTTTCATTAGCTCTTGAAATAGCTTGTCTTTCTGCTTGCTCTTCCAAACGTAGCTGCGTTTGAAGAGACGTCTCATTAGCTCTCAAAATAGCTTGTCTTTCTGCTTGCTCTTCCAAACGTAGCTGCATTTGAAGAGGTGACTCTAACGCCCTTAATGCTGTCTGACGTTGAGCCTGTTGCGATAAACGGACTTGAGTACGAATATCATTATCAGAAGCTCTCAAAGAAGCTTGGCGAGTGGTTTGCTCCTCAAATCTTTGCTGGCGCTGAGATGGTAGCTCAGCAGCTCTCAAAGCAGCCTGACACTCTGCTTGATCGCGCCTTCTTAATCCAGCATGGAGAGACGATTCTTGAGATCGGGTAATTTTCATTGCCCGAGCTAAAATCGCCCGAGCTTGAGATGAGGCGCTCGACAAATTAGATATACATTTGCGAGGCATTGTGAAATAATGAGTAAGTAAACTTAAAACTATAAACCCTAAACTTAAGTATAATCCTATAGTAATGTTAGTTCAATGTCCGAAACTATAACAATCTAAATGACGAACAAAGCGACGTAATTGCCTTTAAATAAACTATACCTAGTGAATCGAATTAAGCTAAGCTATGATAAAACAAAATGGTAAATAATAAAGTCGAAAAGTGCACTGAATAAGTATAGGTAGCGTATGAGTTATAGGTTAGGGCGCGAGATATCATACTACTATTTAACACAACGTTACCACGTTTGAAAATACACCCAGCGCCATCTATCGCTTACATAAAGAATTAGTTGGTGTAAAGACTACTTATACTAAATACCTACTTATACCAATTAGTAATTTCAGTGACTTACAGTAACAGTTATTTGTTATAACCTGTTTTGATTATTCATAAACGTTGTTAACCTTCTGGAACTGTCTACTATACCTACCAGGATAAAGGGTAGGTAAAAAAGTACAGAAGTTTTTGCTTAGCTACGAAAAAAACAATACAAGTACACAGGATAAGCAGATGTAAAAATCAGTTTAGGTGATAAACCAAATTGTACGTCATTCCTCGGGAATTTCTCATTTCCGAGGATAATTTATCGTATCATTTAGCTTTGTTTTAAACGACACACAGCGCCATGTGTCACCAAACTGATACTGACAGCTTCATATGAAGCTAACAATATTTTCGTTTTCCCTCGGGAACATCACATTTTCCGGGATAAAAAGTAGCCTATTATTTAATCCGGACTTCTAACTTTACGTCTGCAAAATTTCAAAGCAAACGGTTCAGTAGTTACGGCGTGAAAGCCTAACAAACAAACAAACAAACTCACTTTCCGATTTATAATATTAGTAAGGATTTTTGTTTGGGTTCTTGAGAATATACAATTTTTTCCAAGTTGCACATTTTACATGTAAAATAAAAATCTGACATGAACCCCCCCTACCCTTTTCTCTTTTATAAACTTCATTGATGTGAAGTTGCAGTCAAATGGATGGTTTTTTTTTTTTATGGTAGGTGAAAATCATCCAATGACGAAACCCGCTCTTGGGCGGAGCGGGAGACCAGTGTCAGACTCTTACTGACTAAAAAACCTACCCCGAACCTTCCTTGCCTTATTTCTGGAGTCGAGGTGACAGTTTGCACATACCCTCTAGGCTCCAGGAGGCTTCGACCCTGAAGGGCCCCTGCAGTTTGCTGACAACTCCTTGAGGCGCGCGGGAACGGTGCGCGCCGTTGACGACTTGGACTCGGTCTTACCAGACGATCGGACGGCGAGCTACCCATTGCTCATCGTCCGCGAGCCAGTGTCTACGGTGGCCGGATATCGGCAGGATCGCGGCGGTGACGGCTACGGCGAGTACGCCGTTGCCTTTGCCTTATGCGGTCGGCCTCCTCCTTTACGAGCATTACTGCTTCGCAGAAGGAGGCGACCGCCTGCCATTCCTCTTCGCTGCGGACCATGGCTTGAACCAGGGCCCGGCGCGAGAGGTCGCCGCCGCGTCAAATGGATGGTGCGACATAGTTGCAAGCTGACTGAAAAGATAGCCGATGTTGACTATTCGTTTCCCCTCTAATAATGGTGTTTTTGTAACTGTAATTAGCTCGTCAGATTGTTGCTCGATCGAAGGAGATCGCGACTATCGAAAGAAAATTGGCATGCGAATATTTCACAAAACTTGGTCCCGGAAATACGTGTTTTTTTTTTTAAATAATTTTTTGAAAAAGAAATTTTTTGAAATAAATTTGCTAGGCTTCTATAGACGTACTTTCCTACTTTTTTACTTTATCAGTACACTAGCTTTTGCCCGCGACTTCGTTCGCGTGGACTTCAGGTTCGTCCCGTCTAGTCTAGTAATAAGTAAGAAATACGGTAACTAAGCACTGCAGAGCCCTAATCATAGGTCTATAGGTAGCTACTGCAGTATGCTCCTATAAACTACATTTAACGATCTTTTTCCTTCAGCATAAACATGCAGATTCTTCGCTTTGGAAACACGTGAGCAAGCCACATACTTAGAGCTGACCGTGAGAAAAACATGGCGTGCCTAAATGTAGGCCTGCTACCTTCAAGGTTTGACCCTGCGATTTGTTGATCGTCATTGAAAATGCGACTTTTAATGGGAACTGCAGGCGTTTAAAATTGAATGGCAAGTTGTTGGGTATGATTGGGATGCGCGGTATAAGAACATTGTCTCCCTTGGCTTCTCCAGTTAAAATTGTAGCCTTCACTATATGCCTTCCTAATTCGGTAACTCGCAACCGAGTACCGTTGCATAATCTTGGCGCATCCAGGTTACGCATTAACAAAACGGTTACACCTACCTTTAATTCCAACTTGTGTGATGGCACCCCGGACAACTCTAAAGAGTTTAGGAACTCTACGGGATAACTTGTAGTGTCATCGGATGACATAACTGTGTCAATGGAATTATACACTGATGTTTCGCTGTTTATTTCGGCCAAGATTTTTTTATTTATTTTAGCAACAGTCTCATTTTTTGGTGCCAAAATGGTTCTTTCACACAACCAATTTTCGTCAAGAATATTTTGTTGCAGATTCGGAAAAACTTGTTCAATAAGTTCGTTTTCTGTCTCCACAGCATGACAAAATTGCTGTGTGAAAAGAACCATACCTTCTTGGTCGGTGTTTAGGTGGCCTTCACCAATTTCGCTGAATAACTGGACTCGCATGTTAGTGGTAAGTGGTAAGATAAAGCTTTTCAACTTTAGACCACAGATATGAGGCTTTTAGACATGCGTTAATTTCATCTGCTGCAGTGCCTCTCTCGATAACAGGTAAAGTCTGTCTAAAATCCCCTGCCAATGACACTACCACACCACACAACTTTCGATTGCTGTGAATATCTTGTAGACAGCGATCAAGCGCCTCAATGGCGCGTTTGTGTGACTTAGTGCACTCGTCCCACACGATCAGCATACATTGTTGCAAGAGGGCGCCACGGGCACTGCTCTTACTGATGTTGCACGTTGGGGTTTCTTCGCTCGCCAGATTAAGAGGTAATTTAAAAACCGAATGTGCCGTTCGTCCACCGCTCAGCAATGTTGCAGCGATCCCAGAGGAAGCCACCGCTAATGCAACTTTACGGTCCTTACGAATTTTTGCTAGAAGCAAATTAAGCAAAAATGTTTTACCTGTACCGCCCGGGGCGTCAAGAAAGAAAAGGCCGCCTTTGTCAAGCTCAACTCGTTGTAATATTTTGTTATAAATGTTTTTTTGTTCGGGTAGCAGGCGTGGTTCAGTTTCGCTGACCTGAGCGTCTAATAAAGCAATATCGTAAGCTTAGCTCTTTGATCAAATCGGTCGACAACTCTCCTTCGCAAAACGGACACAACCGTCAACGACGTCTGCCCTCACGCGTCTGCCCGCGTTCGGGTCGCGCACTCAGCGATGAGCCACTTCTTCCCCACCGCACCTACCCCGCTCCCCCCACGCCCCGTTCGCCTGGCACCGCTGCCGGTATTTATCACCGAAACGGTATTTATCGCCGAAATTGCTATGACTCTGCATTTTAAATCTGTGATATCTTCGAAAATATTTATTTAATTTACATGCTGTAAAAAGCCATATTGATCTTTATTAAATGCACAATGTATTTAAGATACTTAATTGGATAAGAATTAATACTGTATTGTTTAAAATCGCTTCGTAAATAAGCCATTATTTCTCGTACAAAGTAAAGGATAAAAAATGGTTATTATGGGTTATTCCTAAGAGATAAACATATACCATCACAGACTTTTTTGTAGACCTTTTTAAGTTGTACAATATATTCAAATTCAGACGATTTGGAAGTCGATGCTTTCAAACGATTTAGAAGTCGATGCTTTCAAATTCAGACGATTTGGAAGTCGATGCTTTCAAACGATTTAGAAGTCGATGCTTTCAAATTCAAACGATTTGGAAGTCGATGCTTTCGAACGATTTGGAAGTCGATGCTTTCGAACGATCTGGAAGTCGATGCTTTCGAACGATCTGGAAGTCGATGCTTTCGAACGATCTGGAAGTCGATGCTTTCGAACGATCTGGAAGTCGATGCTTTCAAACGATCTGGAAGTCGATGCTTTCAAACGATCTGGAAGTCGATGCTATCCAACGATTTGGAAGTCGTTGCTATTCAACGATTAGGAAGTCGTTGCTATCCAACGACTTGGAAGTCGTTGCTATCCAACGATTTGGAAGTCGTTGCTATCCAACGATTTGGAAGTCGTTGCTATCCAACGATTTGGAAGTCGTAGCTATCCAACGATTTGGAAGTCGTAGCTATCCAACGATTTGGAAGTCGTAGCTATCCAACGATTTGGAAGTCGTTGCTATCCAACGATTTGGAAGTCGTTGCTTTCATACGATTTGGAAGTCGTTGCTTTCATACGATTTGGAAGTCGTTGCTTTCATACGATTTGGAAGTCGTTGCTTTCATACGATTTGGAAGTCGTTGCTTTCATACGATTTGGAAGTCGTTGCTTTCATACGATTTGTGATTTTTTTTAAAGAAAATTATATACTAAGATGTTAATTTAGTTACACGGGTGCCGATATGAGTGAAACTTAGTTTTATAAGTTCAAAAATTTATTTAAAATAAGTTCCATTTTGACATGTAAAGCTGCGAACTGCACTATGTCAACAAATATTACAAAAAAAAAAACATAACCTGTCTTTGTGCAGGTTTACGAGTAACATATTCGTAGTATACATACAGCTTAATATTATTATGATAAAATATTAATATACATTAATAAGGCACTTAATTGTGAATAAGAGAATGTTAAACAATACTGATACATTGTAACAAAAAAACTCAAAAAATATCACATCTTTAAAATACATTTTCAACGCTACCTAAATCACTTTCAAAAAAGTAAATTATGTGGAATGTGATAAGTGTCTAACTGAATTTTCAGCAGTATATTAATATAAGTTTTAAAACTTACTGTATATATAATATACAACTACCAACTCAAAACTTGCATGTCTCTGAGTAATTTTCATATAAATAAATCAAACAATTTTACTTAAAAATCATAGTGTTCTTAATTAAACAATTAATTATTCATAAGTAAGGTTTTATTGATAGGTTTTCACAGAAATTTAAGCATAATTGAATATGCAAAGCCGCCACCGACATACAATAAAAAGATAATCACAGATGGCAGTAGAAAGTTATTTGCCCCATACGAACTAAGAATGAAACTTAAGCAAAATAATTGCTTCAAAACATCTTATACGTAACTAGCCTTCAGTCAGCGGCTCACCCGCGTGTAACTAGGTACATACATACAAACTATAAACCCCCGTTTCAAACCCTTAGGGGTTGAATTTTGGGAAATCCTTTCATAGTGCTCGCTTGCGCCATATAAGAAGCATTGTGCAAAATTTTTTGCTCCTAGTTCCTGTAGTTTCGGCTGTGCGTTGATATGTCAGTCAGTCAGTTTCTCCTTTTATATATATATAGATTATTATATAGGATATTACTTCCACGTATGTGCAATATAAGTTGCGAGTTGCTTCTTAAACTAAGTTGAACCACCATATTTTCGGGTGTGGTGGTTACTACAGCAACTGATTCAACTTATTTGCTGCGTAGTATACTTATATACTTGATAGTCCTGTCAATTCCGTTTATCTATACTCCATTTGCGTTAAGATGAAACATTTCTGTCCATTCAACTAATTTTGGTGGCATGATAAATGACGATTGCAGTAAATAATGTTGTAACCACTTATTTTTGCTTTTAATTCCTTCTTATACATACAGAATAGAAGTTAAAATCGGTTGAATAGACAGTAAAGAAGGTTTGTTTAAATGGCCTTATTAACAAATATTGTTCAAGACGAAAGCTACAAAAGAAGGCGCAAATAAACCCAACATTTTTAGTTTAGCCTCTCAGGCACTGTGCCGAATACGGTACGCCTCATACTAGCTAACTTAAACATTATAAAGTAAACATTAGGTTCGAGGTGTGGTAAATTCAATACACTTGTGCCTGAGAGGTTAATAGAACATTGCTCTTTAGGGTTTCAAAGCCACGCTCATTCTTACACCTTAATAGATGATACATTGTTTTACGTTAACGCAATCTTAACGTTTATCGCGTTTGGGAGATTTACATAGTGGTGGTGGTAGTCTGGAAGGTATGTAGTTTATGTACAGTTAGATGCTCTTTGCTGTCGCCATGCTGAATGAAACCCTGCAGCTGAATCCGAATCAGAGTCTCCTTCTTCACTTACACCCATTTGAGCTCGTGGCTGTAAATAAGATTATATATTTAATGACATTGGCTTGGCTTACTGAAATTGTTTGCTTCCAGCGGGTCAATTTTGTACATAAGTATCCATATCCATTTATTCAACCCATTATTAAACCACTGCTGGGTTCTCTCTCTTTTTTGGGCCAGCATCGTTTAATTTATCCCATCCAATATTATCAAACCTAGTAGTTGGCAGTAACTATCGATCTGCTTTAACTATTTATTGCCAATATTTTTTGGTCGGGTTATCAGCTATCTGACCTTCACTTTGTGTTTTGAGCAACACACTTCTTGGCAAGACTGGTGTCAGAATTTAAGGTTTTTGGATACCTACCCGTAGAGTATTGGTGAATTTAGAGTAGTGGTGGGCTGAGTGGGTAACACAGCCAGAAGCATTACTTTCTTTACTATATTTCATCACTACCCTAAAACGGTGACGGAAGTCGGCACGTAAACATATTTCGAAGACATGTGATCACGGGACTGGCGTGGTGGATTACGGCCCATTTCTTCTCCAAGAGAGAAGGCCTGTAGCAGCGATAGGGCCTCAGCCCATTATGCCACTTCCCTTTGAACTACGCAATCTGGTAAGGAAACGAACCAGAGACCTACATCACAAACTATGGACCAGGTCATAATGAGTACAGGCAGGTCAAGGAGGCACTTCCATTCATTGATGGGGCCCCTTTACGAACTTTTGCGCAAAGTGACCGTCGTTACAACTGTCTACGAGACCTTTAATAAGCAGCTCTCTGTTATAGGAGTTAAGTTATAGACGGCCCACTGTGGAGAATCTGCTTTTGAGCTGCCCAGTTGTCACTGGATACGATGCAGAGTACCTCAGGTAACCTCCGCAAAATGGTCAGTGAATATCAAGACACTGCCGGGTTTTCTTGACATTGGAGTTGGGGCAGTTCGAAATACAAATACAAATAATTGTAATACGAACAAAACGCACGCGTAGCGCGTTTTTTGCATTTTGAAAGCAGTGCATATCCACATAAAATTAAAAACACCATATACACTTACTTGATCAGGTGTAGACGGTGTACTGCGACTATGTGCCGCCCCGATCCCGCGCCGGCCGCTTGCGCCGCGGCGTCTAACTTTGTTGTTGTTAGGAGGCGGCATCAACTTATCGTCTTTCTGTTCAACATATGGTTCATTATAGGCAATAAATACTAGAAGCATGAATTAACGTAAGAAATTTTTACCTTAAATGTAAAACTGCTCCTTACGATAATCAATGTACGGTTATTTTACGCAAAACGTAAAAATGTCCTTGTGTTAATTCATATTTCTAATATTTTATTACTGCTTATGAATAGAATAATACTTCATTGTACATAAAAAAGGTAAAAATTTAATAGAACGGCGGACTTATCGCTGACAGCGATATCTACCAGACAACTTTAGGACAGAGTACAAAAGCTTGAACTAAAAAAGCAGGGTAGTCTGCGGTAGCATTGAATTCTGATAGAACCTAAATAATATTAGAGACTATCTATGATAAAGGAAATACTTAAGGATTTATTTTTCACCGTTTAAATCTTCTCTGAAATGCCACAAATATTTCAACACCAAAATTTGCCAAATAGATACAGCCGATCTCGAGTTTTAGCGAGACTTTAAAAGTCCAGATATGAAGAATTACGGTTCACTTAAAAGGCAATAGTTTACAATATTAGTATCCTAATATTCGCATTTATTGTGTTGGCGACGTTATGACATCGACAAATCAAATAGTCATCATTATAGTGTGCTGCTTTTTACAAGCTTTTATTTAGTTTCACCTGTCCCGTTGTCTGTCGTTCTGTAATCAAATCTTGCAACTTAAATTTGATCCACTTCCCGGTTTCCGATTGAGCTGAAATTTTGCATGCCGGTGTAAATCGCATGACAATGCAATATTATGATGACATGGAGCTGATCTGATGATGGAATCACGAGGTAGCCATAGGAACTCTGTAATTAAACGGCACAACCACGTCGAGTTTGGACTCGTGTGAATCGTCTTGACGAGTTTTAATTATATAATTATAGACCGCTGCTATAAAAGCTTGTTATAAAAAAAAAAATATTTTCATTAAAAACTTGTTTATGAGAAACTGTAAAATGATGTCAAGTTTTTTTTTAAATTCTTCCTTATCGTTTGTTAACTAATTGTAATGGTCTTGATGAATATTAATTATATATATTTATATCTTGCTACGAATTGTGAACTTGTTATTAACCTTTAAAGTATACGTTAAATAAAGGTACTTATTCTTACTTGTATATTGTCAGCGGAGCCCCAACTCTTAAGCTGGTCGCTGTCACCCGACCGCCGATCTTCACGATCGCGAGCAGACTTTGGTACGTATGCCGAAGACCGGGTTACACCCACACCTAGGAAGTTACTGAACGCTTCTGTAGTTTTCTTCACCCTTACGTTTAGTGAACCGATGCGGAGAAATCCTTCTTTTTCTGCAAATGATTCAACTTCAAACTTAATTTTCAATAAAATACAACAAATATATCAACAATACAGTAAACTTAAATCACATCGGCGGACATGGCAAATAAGTTAAACCATTTGCTATGATTACACGCAGAGCCCCCACATAGACTGAGGCCGAAAATCGATTGTTCCTTATTCAACGACGGTCGACCGTCATGATAGTTCAACTAGTGACGAGGATAAAAACCGATTTCTGGGTTTCAATCAAAGTGAACTGGACGTAACCATCATAGCAAATGGTTCCACTTGTTTGCCGCGTACTATACTAAACACAAAATACCGAATCAAGTAGGTATTAGTTTACATTGTGTAATACACACGTCTGATAATTATCTAAACAACCACAACGACAAAAGTACCGGAAATTAAAAAAAATATATGACCAGCACAAGTTTTCCTTCTTCCATTTCTTTTTAATAGTTACAATATCATCTATCATACTTAACCAATTATTTCTTCGGTCTTCCACTAGACATTCTCACAATCAACGTAAGTCATAAAGAAGAGGAGTTGCACTCTTAATATTTCTTTGTAATTTATGTGCAACTACTTACTTCGTTCCATACGTGAACCAGAGACTGTCCTACAACAGAAGATTGTATTATAAGGCAGCAAAATAATATTTTTACGGTGAGAGAGCGCTTTTTTGAATGCAAAGCGAAGTGAGAGATTCTTTAATAAAATCCTGAACGTAGTGAGCTCTCTTATAATATAATCTACTAATTATACACTAGTATTGGTTAGAGTGACAAGCACGTTCATAGAAACTATTTGTCAAAATACTGAAATATTATTACAAAAGTCCGCTGCAGCGATACATTGTCGTCTATCAAAACTTTAAAAACTTACAGCGCTGATATGTCAAAATTGCACAAATTTCATCAATGTAAAAGTGTATGGCATGCTGATCTTTCAAGTGGGGAAAAGTTATTGTATGACACGCCTCATCTAGAGCATATAGTACCTACATATATACCTATCGATGGTAGAGCTCCACCCAGAATGAGAGTAATGATTGAATGAATTCCCAACACATTTTTATCCCAGCAGTCGCGTTTGACTTTACTATTACTAGGTCTATTTGGCATTAAACCTAGTAATAATCCCGAAAACTACATTCAGGTTGTGTTTAATTGCTATTAAACCTTCTAACTAAATCCAGCTGATTTCCTCTAGTTACCCTTTGCGTTCCGTCACGGTAACACTACAGCCCTGGTAAACCCATAGGGGTTTAATATGATTCGAAAAAAAAATTTTGTGGGAAATCATCTGACTTCTTCTGTTCTGGGGCAGAGCGGGAAGGCGTGATTTTGTTAAAATATGAAATTTTATCCAAATCGGGAATTCTGCTCTTAGATTATGTGGTAAGTGCTACGTTTGTGAATCCAAATACTGGTACAGATCTGGTTTGATCGGACACTAATCCCAAAGTTAGAAAACTAGGTTTCATTTCTTCGGTTTCTGTGTTTTTTTTTTGTGTCTCCGGTACATCTTCACCGGGTAAAATACTGTCGTCAACATGTGACTTTGCATATCCGACGTTAGAGCTTCCAGAAACCTATCAGAAATCAGAAATTCTTACCTAAGCGGAATGTAAGACAATGTCTTACATTCACGTAAGTGAAGCGGCTGGTAGTAGATTGTTCCGCGATCCTGCCGATATCCGGCCACCGTAGACACTGGCTCGCGGACGGTGAGCAATGGGTAGCTCGCCGTCCGGTCGTCTGGTAAGACCGAGTCCAAGTCGTCAACGGCGCGCACCGTTCCCGCGCGCCTCAAGGAGTTGTCAGCAAACTGCAGGGGCCCTTCAGGGTCGAAGCCTCCTGAAGCCTAGAGGGTGGTGGAAAACTGTTACCTCGACTCCAGGAATAAGGCAAGGAAGGTACGGGGTAGGTTTTTTATTCAGTAAGAGTCTGACACTGGTCTCCCGCTCCGCCCAAGAGCGAGTTTCGTCATTGGATGATTTTCACCTACCATAAAAAAAAAAAAAAAAAAATGTCTTACATTCACGTAAGTGAAGCGGCTGGTAGTAGATTGTTATAATCTTTAGCTATACTTAATATTTACTTCCTTCCTATAATTTATACTTAATTCCTTCCGTTCTATATGAAGTGAGTGCAGAAATTCTTACTAGCGGACTGTAAACTTTCTGCGATACCAAACTTGTCGGTACTGCCACTTGTCACAGGGTCTAGATAAAGTGAACAGTACCACGGATTAAATCTACATACTTCCCGTGCAAACCTTTCTCTTTCAAGGACCACCACAACAACACAATACACTTTCTCCACATCTATTCACATCATACCACATAAAACCTTTGTGTATGTATGTATGTAGGTACTTATTGGAACATTGACTGAGTACGAAAATGGCGTCCTTCATTCCTCGATAAACGCCAAAAGATGAAAACAAAAGCGAAAATGGACACACGACAAAAGAAACACAAAAATAAACCTTGTTACATATGTATAGGAAGAAATATGTACTACCTACCTTCCTACCTACATATTATTGAGATCAGATTTTTTTTTGTGAAATTTAAACATTATGAAACAAGACTTTAATAATATATTATGTACGTAATGTATGTAAGTAAATATTATGTGCTGAAATAGTATTAAATAGTACGTGGTTATATACAATTAAATTATTTTTAGTGCGGTCTATTTTACATTACCCAAGTTATTATTGTGAATGGATTGATTTATTTTATGTACATTATATAAATGCATCTACTTGTGCAATGATTATTGCTAAAGCCCATAGGTTTATAATATCTTGGTGCTTAGTAATGCAATAAAACGGCCATATTTCAAATGATCACTGTACACCAGACGACTAATATGGATTATGACATGTGACTACGGAATTAGGCAATGTCGTCAAGTCACGGGTGACATTTTGTATTCCGAACGAAGGTTTCAGTTTTAATAAAAAATATAAAATTTCTTTCAGCATATTCGCCTTATAATATTCTCACGGAAGGTGTTATAAGTAGAATATCCAACAACGATGTTACTGTATTTGTCTTAGGCAAATAGGATTCGTCACTTCATTCGAGTTTCTATAATTAACTACTTCGCAGTGGTCGGCATTTTATTATGTAAATCCGTCCCTGCTTTCAGTAAGAGTTTATTATATAAATTTCTCCCTGCGTTCAGGATTAAAACTTAGCAACCTTTGTTTTGTCCGGGGTTCAACATGCCACCTGCGACATAGATAGACATTGTTTGGGTTCCCTAGTCGCATAATCTTCTATTAAATATTTATTATTGGCAATGCTACGAGTAGTAGCAGAAACTCTCTTATATTACACTCAGACCAAGGACAATAAACATCATGATGTTCTACTAGCGATGTAATTAAGATTTTGAATGTTGGTATTTCTTTGATTTTAAGGACTTCGCAAAATTATATAAGATTACAAAAATTTAGTTAAGTTTGGTTTTTCTTTTTTGGTATCATTCTTTAAACTAGTTTCAATTTGGAAGCAAAGGGCTTGTTCAGATATAGGCCATAGGCCTTTTATACCCTACCTTCGTTGTTTAATAGCACAATTTATGTGGTGAGCTTACAGTATTTTAAGGATTAATATCCTGTTTAATTTTTACACCTTAACCCAGTAACGAAATGAAAATACAAGCAACCCAGTAACGAAATCAAAGTACAAATAACAAACAATTTCTGGTTAACTACAATGCGCAGAAAATGTACAAAGACCGCAACCTTGATGTGTGCAGTTGAAAGAATAAATCATAATATCATCCACTACAGTCAAATATCCAGCTCATTTAGGAGTGAAGTACATATTTAGTTCCACGTGTTATGTTACCTTATTTATGGACCTCACTAGTCCTACGTATTCCGAACTGTGATGACCCACTATTTTTAATGCCTATGCAAAATGCATAAGGTCGACATTAATCTCTTTCTTTAGCAGAGGACCTACAACGTCTTCTTAAGCTACTGTTGGGGCACCCGCGGTTCTGTACCGCATTAGGCATGTTTGCTGAAGCAGATATTGACATCTGTTATGTGAAAGAGAACTGCATCCCTGACGTGAAGTAATCGGGGGAGCGCCAACATCATTGTAAAGGTGATAAACCAGATTATTAATTATTTAATGTGATGTGAAGAATTATTGAGGGAAGAACATGACAGCTTTCCTGGAACCGCGCCAGCTGGACGATTTAACAGAAATAAAAGTAACTAACAAGTAACTAGCTTGTAATAAACTGCAGAACACGTGGCTCGTTATACTAATTTAAAAATATAATATTAGCATGCAGATGATATTATGAGTTAGTATTTGTAGGTACGAAAATTGAAACAATAACACGCAAACGTAAGCACGGTGAGGACGCAGACACGGTTTTGTGAATCTTACTTGATTGAGCATTAATCGTGTTCGGAGTGACTATAGCCGGAGGAGAGGTTACAGTCCGACGAATATTGTATGTGTCTGCCTCTGCAAAACAGTTTCTGCTTCAGAACCCCTTTTTTATGTCTGATCATATTTATTCAATTTGTACTTACGCTTTTCTGTACTGAAATATCTCTATCCAGCTTCATTATAATACGCTCCTTACTTACAACTTGTGCAAAGGAAACGGTTCAATAGCCACGCGGAGTTGTGTCGAATACCAAACTACTCATAATATTGAATCTAATTTCATCATAATAAATTAGTTGCTTCGATAAGGTTCATCTTAAAAGAATGCTACCGAATTGAGATCCCCCTCTTTTTGTATTAGATTAAAAAGCAAAAAGGTTTACTAATATAACTATTACAATCAAACTACATTTTAAAAGTGCCTCTTTTACTATAGCATACTTTAATGTCCACTAACACTTTTACCTTTTTGGGTTTATCAGTTTTAATACACTCGAATTCTGTCATGATATTGCTAAGGTTCATAAGAGGCAACACTCGAAATTTCGACCTTAGGTTATATTAACCAGTGGTTGAAAATACTAGGTTTTGATTTCGTTTGATATGAGCTTCGTTCATCAATGTGCTACATCAAGGATTAAAACAAAATCATACCGCATAAGAGGCCCAGAATGCTGCACTTATATTTCTTCAAAGAATTAACAGAAGTTACCATTTTTTAAGTGTTCAAAAATACAAAAAAAAGTAATAAGGTTTAAAATAAAACATAGATAACGTTGGTTCTTATTCTATTTTTTATTGGCTTTAAATGTCACCACACAATTATTTGTGGTAATATTTGTCGGGCCGTTTTTGAAACAGTAATCGGTGATCTAATACATTGATGAGAGCTCGAGAGGTTGTATTCTCTCAGTTTGGAAATCATAAATAGAAGGTAAGACAGTATCGCCTGCAAGTTTCGCTTAAAAATATTAGCTTTAGCTTGCAGCTTCTTCTATGTAGAGATAGTCATAATATTAACCTAAATATTCAGATAGTACTAAGAAATAAATTTTTAGTGAACTTTTTACTAACAAATTAGTGAAAACGTGATTGCAATCACTTTATGACTTTATTTAATTCTTCTTACAGACGTACAATATTTCTTAAATTATTTTATATTCATTAGTTAGGTTTAGATAGATCAGTTTTGAAAGCGTTTAGACATATACAGTAAAATTATCCTCCAATATCAAATCTAGTTCATATAAAGCGGGTCCTAAAGAGGAAGTGGACATCTAACCTAAAATTTCAACTAAAAAAACCAAACCAAAGGACATTCCACTTCCATATTAGGTTCATTTGAATGCTTATAAAGTTATATTTCTGACATGGAGACTGTAAATCTCATAAGATTAGGTACATAGCGGGCCGCGTGGGCCGTGCCCCCTGAGGACGTTGTGATATAAATTCGATATTCTATGATGAGTAGACGCCAAAATACTGACAACACACAAATCAGGCATAGGGTCAGACGCCCCCTACTGAAAAATAACTTTAGATACACCAATAGTCAGTCATTAGATATACGACGTTTATAAACTGTAAGACTAAATCGTAGTAAAAAAAAACTAAATTCTTAACTAAAAGAATACTATAAAATATATTTATAACAATTTAAGTAAATATGATTTGCGGAGCAGCATACTTCTATATGATCCTGGCGACAGCGAAGTGTCCATGTGCACTAAATACTGCCTCGGCTTTCTGCCCGACCAGTCGCGAACATTTGGATCTGCATCTGCAATACACGACAATCAACTTTTAAAAAATATTGTAAAAGACAATACCAATTTAACTAACGGAAGTAATTATAATTTGATTAATTAGTTTCGAGAGAAATCTTATGTTTTCAAAACCCTTGCTAATGTAAGGGTTCTGAAAACTGAAGATTTCTCTTGAATAATTTGTTAATACAAAGCCACAATAAATCTTCTCCTTGGAAGAAGTAGTACTAAATGATTTTGTATTTCCTTTAAAAATTTTTTTAGGAGTACTAAACGTATATTTAAGACGTATTTATAAATGTGAAGTTTTTGAATACTTTTTGTGCGGTTTGCATTAAGAATACACCCTAAGGTCGACTGGTAGAAAATGCCTATGGCATTAAGTCCGCCTTTGTACTTATTATGTGCATAAAGTTTTTATAAATAAATAAATAAATATTGGACAAATTCTATAATAGTTAGAATTATAATTTTGTAACGTAAACGGGTCTTTTTAGAAAACGGGATGTACGATTTCACGCCATCTATTATTCTTTTTACATAACTAAAACAATGGTTGTACTTTGCACCACCGCTTCACGTTGACTTCACTGAACTAGTACACACCTAAAACACTAGGTGGCGTTGATCCACATAAGTTAAGCTTAGTTAAAAAAAAAAATAGCACCTGTAGTAGGGAATACTGGTGATGTTGAAATTTGTAACATTAGCACACTAGTTGATATGCACTGAAATCACTAGATGGCGTCGATGCGAACGAAAAGTTAAGCTTAGCATAACTAAAGCCCTTACTAGACTTCAACGCTGCAATATAGTGGGACACATTGATCCTATGTTGTACTTTGTAATATTAGCACACTTAATTTTTCATTAAGTATACATATGATTAAAAAATATAGTTAGTTAATTCTTTAGGCAGTCATGAAATAAAAATCAGTAATATTTTCTTAAGTATAGTAAGTAAACAAAAATTATATGTTTCAGACGAATTGTTCAGTCTGAATACCTATATTTTAGACAGTGATTAAAATAATTGCATAATTAATACTTAGAAAATTCGAGTAAAACCCTAAATTCATATTTTATTTCTTTTTGAACCATGACGAAAAAGACTGCTATTCATGTCGTGTCGTGAATAGCAGTGTGAACATCATTGACGTATTTAATGTACTTAAAATGTATTTATCCTGAACAAAAATAAATATTTTTATCATATTTTTGTTGGATGGTTATACTGGTCTAAGGCGTATAGTAGGCCTAACTTAGACTCCAGATTTCCCACAAATTATTTAATTGTATGATTGCTAACGTTTTTTTGGCAAGTACCTTACTTTGGAATGTTAAAATATAATTTGAGGACATATTTTTTTAGTATGTTTTGTTATCATCGTAATTTTTTTTTACATGCGTCTAAAATATACAGCCGTAAGAAATACGAACTTACCATAGACTTCTACTAATAGTCTGTACACGTTCTCGTGGCGAAACTGCATTGCGATGTGCAGAGGGGTGTATCCCTGTAACACAAACATTTTTGTTTTTACACAACACGCCGAAGTCAATTTATTTTAGGATTCCGTAGTAACGTGGCAAAATTAAACTCATGTTACTTTGTCCAACCAGCCCAGTCATATTAGGTAAAAAAAGGGGTCAATCTCGGAATGAGAGATAATAAGCTATAAATTGGTATAAACCTTTGTTTTGTCGTGCTAAATGTTGTCTCAAAAGTCACAAATGATACCGTGTCCGCGTCTTAAGATATTGAAGGTCAAAGGTCATAAAAATTGTTTTTTTTTTTGTGAATATCTCACTTTCTATTGCTTAAATGATATTTTTACCTATAACAAAAGTTGTAGAGTATAAAATTCTCTACAATTTTCGTCTTACATTTCCTACATGAAATCCCCTTTAAATCTTATAATTAATTTTTGGAACATTAGAACATTTTTGGTAGGTATGGTTTTTGGCAATAAAAGTTTAATGGATTTACAATTGTTCTTATCACTGTAATATGGAATTTAACATTTTTCTAGAAATTAAGGTGTACATTTTAATAAATACCTCAGTACATAATGATTAAACAAAAGAAATTTCTGATTCGAGTTTTTGTTAGTATTGCATTTTCTGGGAAAATTTACGGTAGTAATGTATACTTTTATTACGCCATCAAAAAGTAATGGTTTCGATAAATAAGAAGCCAACACACTTTTTAAAAAAATCACATATTTTTACGTCAGATTTTTCGATAGAAAAGTAGGCTGTTTTTTCGATATTAAGTGAAAATAAAGAGCAAACGTGAATATTTTAAATAAAAAAAAAAATATAGTAAGTTTGGGACATAAAAAAGAAAGTTTTCACCAAATTTTGTGAAAAAAAATTTTTTTAAGAAGATAAAAATTAAATTAAAAACTCGGTTTTTTAGACTTTTCACATAGATTTTGATTTTATGTGAAAAAAGGTAAATACAAAAGTGGCAGATCTTTCGTGCGGAAGAGACGCCCGGGTGTCGCCACTGTGTGGACCGCCCGGAGGACACGGTGGAGCCCACGGTCGAGGTGTGCCCCGCTTGGGCAGAGCATCGCGGTGTCCTCGTGGAGGCGATCGGCGGCGGTTATCTCTCGCGGCCGGGCCTTGGTTCGAGGCCGGGCCTTGGTCGAGGCCAGGGTCCGGAACGAGGAGTGGCAGGCGGTCGCCTCCTTTTGCGAAGCAGTAATGCTAGCAAAGGAGGAAGCCGACCGCTTAAGGCAACGGCGCTCACGCCCGAGACGACGCCGAGATTCCGATCCCATTTCCGGCCACCATAGGCGCGGGCTTGTGGATGGCGAGCAATGGGTAGCTCGCTGTCCAATCGTCTGGTAACCGTCCGGACCAAGCCCAGTCGTCGACGGCGCGCACTATTCCCGCGCGCCTCAAGGAGTTGTCAGCAACCGTAGGGACCCTGCAGAAGGGTCGAAGCCAACTGGGGCCATGGGTTCGCGTCTGAAAGGAAGGCTCTGGCCTTGGTGTATATGGCTACGTTGGAATGGGGTAGGTTGTTTAGTCAGTAAGAGTATGACACTGTTTCCCGCTCCGCCCAAGGGCGGGTCTCGTTATTGGATGATTTTTACCTACCTAAAAAAAAAGTGGTAGATCTTTTTATGACCTACAAGTTTGCCAATAGACTTTTTTCCATAGAACCAGTATTTTTCCTGGAAATCGAGATAAACCATTTTTTACCCTTAAAACCGCACACCCATCCACTTTCCAGTCTCAGATCAACCGTAATATATTTTTCCTTAAATTTTTGGGTTGGGTTTCATCCTACTACTATTTTGTTCCCTTTCAAAAGCTATCTGCACTGGTCTATAGGTTTACTTCACGGCCATTTGACTCAGTCTTTTGACATAATATCAGTGTTTTTTGAAAAGCGCATTCTTGGACCGCTAAATAGCGATTTTGGGTGGCACTCTATTTTACATAATCGTGCGAAATGAAAAATTAAAATTTTTCATGAGTTATTTTTTTTTATATAAGTTAATAATTATAGACATAGTTTGTGGTTGCAACAGCAGAAAAACTAATTTAGTTTTCAGCATCTCCTTAAAGAAATAGCTGTGAACTTTCACATCTCTACTACGAAACACATCAATATAATAATCATCATGTCTAAAATTGATTCAAGTTTGATGAAATACTGAACTCAATCTACGATGTTGAAAGGTACCAATACTATATTTAATTTATTTTCTTTAGATTATGTAAAGACAACAAAAATCAATATCTCACTGATTAGTACTGGATCTATGGTATTCGTTTGCGTTAACATGTCAATGACACCCTGTATAACCTGTACATGTACGAACATTAACGTGCAATAGGTATGATTTTTTTTTTTGAGCACGTTAATATTTTCTTATTCTTAATTTTAACTTATTTTTCAATATACTCTATTTGCATTAGATTAGATTCTTGTACTTACTATCTACCGAATTTTCTTTCATTTTTTTTTTAACTGTACCTTCTGAACTAGCGTACCGAACGTCGTTGTCCTGGTCGGTTAAATTTTGAATCTAAATCATATAACGTGCCAACAAATAAAAAAAAAACTCTAGAAACTCCTAACTCCGATTCATGTATCCATACATCGATTAGATTCAGTTCGATATTTTTTTTTAGGTGGGATTTAACCAATAACTGTTCCTGGGTTCTAGTCAGTAACTCTTGCTCCGCCTTTAGGGCGGAGAGTTACTGAGTTACTGACTAGAACCCACTCCCGTGTTCCTTCGTTGCATTGCGATTCAGGACACCACCGAGTTTTCTTTTCAGAAGCGAACCCATGGCTTTAGTAGACTTTTGATTAAGATAAAAACATTATAACATATGCTTTATATAACTTACAAAGAAGTTTCGAAGAACAATGGTATCAGATATGAAATATTTCAACAAGAGGGTGTGCGGGGCGAATGAGGCGCGCTTACACCGAGTTGTAAAGGCTCACATCTGCTCCCGGCTCCTCATACATTGCCCCCGTTTGCGAATCCAATACTTATATTCAATATTATCTGCGATAGATATTAGACTCAGTTGGATATTATTGAATATATAACAGCGACAGCTGTAGAGTAAACTAAGCGATAATATGCACAAATTCTTTTATTTTTATTAAATAAAATTGTAAAATTATCTACACTAATATAATAAAGAGGTAAAGTTTGTTTTTTTGTTTTTTTGTTTGTAGGGGGTAATCTCTGGAACTACTGGTCCGATTGGAACAATTTTAGCAACAATAGAAAGCTGCTTTACTCCTGAGTGACATAGGTTATATTTTATGTACGCGGGCGAAGCCGCTGGAAAAAGCTAGTAGGATTATAAAATTAAGTTAAATGTATGTAGTGAATTTATCCTGTACCTACTTATTATAATTAATATATATTATATAGATTATAATTGTTACTAACCATTATGAAATTGTTATCTAATAAGTAATATTATACTAACATAACTAAGTACCTATTGTTACTAAGTATTGTGGATTATCATTTGAATAAAATTAGACACTAAAATATCTAAATGCTATTATTCCATACAAAGTAGATTTATTTAGTATAAAAACCCCATCTCAAATAATTAATCGTTCCTAAACACTAACTTTAAACTTCTTCGAAATAGTTATTGTTGGGACCACATGGGCACTATTCTAAAGACATGTGAGTACTTACATTAAGTTGTCATAAAAAGACAAGAGCTTTATGAGGAAACGAGAAACATTAAAATCCTGAGTGGTGCACGGATAAATTTACCACCACTTCCCTTGAATCCACAAGTAGTCCTGCTATAAAATACTTGGCGGACTTACCCCATTCTACTTCCGTCGACGACGTTGCCGAACAGCACATGAAAAAGATTGTAACGACACTTTAACGATACAGTAAAACTGGCAAAATAACTTGCAGTAAGTAAATTTGATTGGACATTAAAGCTTCTAGGTAACTGTAAAAGTAGCCATTACTCTCACCGCTGATGTAAACACATAATTAACTCGACTCCATTTGAAGTCAATTGCAATCGCGAACTTTAAGTTGTACGGCTTGATTTGTGCACAACTTTTTGACTTAGTTCTTTAGCTCGCTTTTATTGTTTTTGACAAATATAGCCACCAAATTACAGCCTTTACAGTTTAGTTTTCAAATTAATTCTACGCTATCATGAATGGTTGATATCTTTGCTTCCGTTCATGGACCAATTTAATTGAAATAACAGTAAACCAATCAACTGCTTCTTTGGAGGTTTAAGAGAATAATGGCATAATAATGGTATTATTCACATAAACACAAGATCCTATTTTACATAATTGAATTGACATGCGGCCCCAAGCCTACAAGCAAGGAGATGTAGGCAAAAACATGTGCTTTTGAAAAACAAGTTTAACATGACTCAATAATCTTAGTATTGTTAGTGATATTGTCCAATGTGAACAATCACCATCTTATTTCAACCTTAACAATTTTGATAGATCCTGAGTGTCACCTCTGCGACTGGTTTCGTGCGGAAGAGACGCTCGGGTATCGCCACTGTGTGGCCAGCCCGGAGGACACGATGGAGCACACGGTAGAAGTGTGCCCCGCTTGGGAAGAGCAACGCCGTGCCCTCGTGGGGGTGATTGGCGGCGGCGACCTCTCGCGCCGGGCTTTGGTTCAGGCCATGGTCCGCAGCGAGGAAGAGTGGGAGGTGGTCGCCTCCTTCTGCGAGGCAGTAATGCTCATAAAGGAGGAAGCTGACCGCATAAGGCAAAGGCAGCGGTTCACTCGCCGTAGTAGACGCCGCCGCGATCCCGCCGATATCCGGCCACCGTAGACACTGGCTTGCGGACGGCGAGCAATGTGTAACTCGCCGTCCTGACGTCTGGTAGCAGTTCAGACCGAGCCCAAGTCGTCAACGGCGCGCTCCGTTCCCGCGCGCCTCAAGGAGTTGTCAGCAAACTGTAGGGGCCCTACAGGGTCGAAGCCTCCCGGAGCTGAGGGTTGGTGCGAAAGTGTTACACCGGGGCAAGGAAGGTACGGGGTAGGTCCTTTAGTTTGTAAGAGTCTGACACTGTTTCCCGCTCCGCCCAAGAGTGGGATTCTCATGACCATCTCTTCTACGAGCAGTGCCCACTGACACTTAAGTTTGCCGATATATTTGGTTTGTTTAAGACCCATTATTTTGGAAGCTCTTTTGAGGTCATCAAGTACAGCACTATTTAGGTGCTCTATAGTCTCAGTCATGCTTATTAGTATATCGCCAGCAATCGAAGTTGAGTGGTGTACAATACGATACGATTCGATACGATATTAACCTTGAAGCGTAGCCCTCTCCAGTCCAGAACCTTGAAGATATTCATAAATGAGTGCCCCATTTGAAAAAAGTAACAAGGCAAGTATTGCCAATAAACAAACTAGCTTTTATTGCATAATTGAGCTCGGCTTTATTGATTAAGCAATATAAAGTTGGGTTCCTGTTACATCCTTTGATTGCTCCGAAAACATTCGCGCTTAGAAAATATAAATTACTACTCACCGATCGTTCGTTGACTATTTGCCGGGTTACACCACCCAGTAGTTTTACTAAGTTTTCATCACCGCGTTTACAAGCCCAGTGCATCGCAGTCTGAAACATAGATTAGTCAGTTTTCAACATTTTATACATCCAGCACCCTTATAAGTAATAGTAAAACGACTTCCTAATTATGGTGCAATTTTGAAATCGATACCAAGTAATGAAGCAAAATATTCAGATCCTAAGACTAAAACCCGATTCCATCACGAAAAGAGTTTAGTAGGTCGAGAAACAAATTACTTGATTGTCAGCCTTTTATTTTTATATATGTAAAACACTTTGATGGACAATATAATGTCGAAATTATAGCTCTTTATAATCGGAACGCATTAGGATGATTTGCATCCAGATTAAAGATTATATTTTGGTGAAGGTAGGTGTTATTAGCATAGTTATAGGAATTAGCTTGCTATCATCGTTGGTCATTTAATATTTAAAATGTTATGGTAAGTGAAGTATAATTTTAAGGAATCGTATTTTAGATGAAGGTTGCTTTTAACTGCAGGTAATAGTTAGCAATTTAAGCTTGTTTTACTAGTATAAATTTAATTTTATTGTTTATTGGTTCTTAGTGTATAAAATATTCATTCTGATATTAAGTCACTAGTGCAAATGACAGGTTATGTTTTAAAGATATATTATTTAATTTAAAAGTGTGTAACTTGAAAACTTACCACTGTATTACTCAAGTTTTGTGATTACTTGTTTATTATTATTTAAACCACACTTTAATGCTCCACTGCTAGGCAACGCATCTTATAAATCTTTACTAGGTGAATATCGGATTTATTAAAAGATATCGGTTTTTTTGCAGTTTTTGTAGGAGACAATAATTGTCCAAACTAAAGTACAAACACCGTTATCAATTCAAAATAAAAACAAATGGTCTAATAACTATTTATAAGAGAGTTAATTAATAACATTGTTCTTGGATCAAGTCTATCATTGAAGGAGACTGATCGAGACCGACTGGGAAGTATCTCCCGGGACCGTCCATTGTGAGAGTGTATGGAGGAAGCCTGTTTAGTAATTACTCCAACTAACCGGCTCCGGATATTGAAACTGCAATTATAGTAACAAAGTTTGTCGTAAATACAAAAACAAGTTATTATTTTCTCAAAAGATGAGCCAGGAGTTAATATTAGTGCTTTAAGCAATATAAAACTATTATTTTGATAAGGTACTTGTAATAACAAGAACCCCTCAAATAGGTTCTGAATTTTTTCTTGCATACAGAATCCATCTGGTTTTAGATTGCAATAATTAACTACTTTACGGGCAACTGCATAATTGTGGTCATTATTCTGTTTAATTATCCAAACATTACGGTAAAAAAAAAACATACCAACACTGTCTATATTAGGTACACGAGTACCTAATATAGACAGTGTTGGTATGATTGATTAGAAAAGTTATGGTAAACGATTTAATCATTTAAATGGGTAATTTCTAAAAAGCACTATTTTGTAATAACTAAATAAAAATCGTCAAAAGTCTAAATCTATAATATAACAATGAGGACGTCCACGCGTCGTAAATGTATAGGAATGAAAAAGTGTCGACGAGTAGAGATTTAATATTGATGCGATTGACCCACGCTCTACCGAGCCCATAAAATCTCCGTCACCTTAGGTGTGCCAAGGTTTTCAGTCAGCAGTTAAGTCTTGCGAATATATATTACTTTATCCGAGCCGAGGGTACGAGTTACGTACCAATCGGCGTATGTACAAGATGTAGGCGTGATCGTCGCTGATTCAGTGGGGTAGTTAGTGGCGGGCGGTCCTAGGTTCGACGTCGCCCGGAGAAATATTGGCCTCAGGGGAAGCGCTGTTAATTTGCAGCGCACATTGGGTACAGGCACGATTTTCCACGTATCTATCTACCTACGCGTTTAGAGTTGACTACGTCAATATTGGTAGAGGCAATTTCGTTCTGTACAAAGTATTCCCTTTGTTCAGTGTAAGCTTTGAGTTTGTTCCATTTTATACAGCAGTGGATGACTGGTGGTATGATGTTGCGTAACTTTTCTTCTAGGTTAGATAGTTTTCGAATTGGTTTAGTCCTGCCAAAAGTGCTTGTTCGGTAAAACAATTAACAAGGTGAAACAAGACAATATTTTTTAAATTTGGTATAAACTAGTACTTGAACGCTCTGCCACCTGACGGTAAGCACTGATGCAATCGTTAATGGTGAGGTGCACTGTTTATTACGACCATATTCAGCCTTGAAGACACCTAAATTATAGTCGAACGGGAAGACCGCATTAAAAATTAACGATTTTTTCTCCGGTAAAGGCAATAATATCAATTGAATCATCACTTTCAGGTTAAAAATTTATGTACGCGGGCGAAGCCGCTGACTAAAGCTAGTACTGCATATATTTAAACTTCGCCGGCTATTCAGACAATGTTTTTCTTTTATCAGAGTAAAAATGGGTCAGGTCAACATTTTTCCCAAATATATGTTAATTTTAAAGAAATTATCCATAATAAAGTTGTTATCTACACTAATAATAAAGAGGTAAAGTTTGTTTTTTTGTTTGTAGGAGGTAATCTCTGGAACTACTGGTCCGATTGGAAAATTTTTAGCAACAATAGAAAGCTGCTTTACTCCTGAGTGACATAGGCTAGGGTATATTTTATGTACGCGGGCGAAGCCGCTGACAAAAGCTCGTCCATAATAAAGGCGGTTAGGACCTACAGTGGTGGGAGGTGGGATTATGTCCCTATCCAAAATAAAATTTATTATAGAAAAAAAATTGAGGTTTATATACTATACAATAATATAAACTGTGCTCAAAACACTATGGATTTTCCTTTTAAAGACAGAAAATCCGAAACAATACACTCCTAGTTTATTAAAAAACTATCCTCTACAGGTATAGATACAAATTATCACAAAATACCTTCTTGTGACGAGATATATGCACGACCATTTTTTGTTAAAACATCGGACATTTACGAGCTAATTAGCACAGTTCTTTGTTATATCAGCTGGAGGGCATCCAGCATACATAATAACTTATGAATGTTTTACTATAGGTGTAATTTACAAGTAATTAAATATACTTACATACTGCATGTTGCACGCGTTCACACCATCGGCGGCGGCGGCGGCGGCAGGAATCAGCGAGCGACATGCGGGAACAAAGTCCAAATGTAATTAATCCTACATAATGATACATGAACTTGCTAAGCCCGACATAAAAATGTTACCATGGCAGCAGTTATTTTAAAAGATAAGGGTCCTTTGAATACCCTTAAAATAAAAATCTCATTAAGGCGACGTTTCCGGGTCAGTGGACTACTACAGAATTTACAAATTTATTGTCGGCTAACCTAATAAATTTAAAACAGGATTACGTGGTTCGTGCACAAAGCAAAGCTTTACAATTTGCCCGATATAAATCTCTCGTCTGCGTCAAACGAGTGACTTATCATTTAAAACGAAACGACTTAAAACGGCCTAGACACTGAACAGTTGACTGCCTTCTTACAGCTCTATCGTTGTTGGAGTCCCAAAAGTGGCAAAGCTTTTTACCTATCTACGCCTACAGTGCTGTGCCGTAAAAATGGTCTTGAAATTAAATTTGTAATGCAACTAGCAATCGTAATTGTGGTTAGTTAGAACATTATAATTTTACGGAAAAAAATACCGATATAGCTATAGTTTAGTAACTTTTAACCGCGAAAAATGATTTCCCAAATTTTGAGTAAGCTACTAACTGCAATTAATAAAAAATCACAAAAATCCAAATAACTGTTCTCACTTAGCACCTAAACAAGGTAGGTGTCTACCGAGTCTACCTAAAGAATGATTTCAATCCACGAAAGACCAGCCCAGATGAAGTCCAGAAAACTTACTCCATTATTATATTCAAACTTCGTACTATGATAGGGCAGCACAAGGTCCAAATGTTTAAACGTAGACGCCGAGCGATCAACTTCACCAAGTCACCTATGAATTTTCACGTAGGTGTGGTAAAATAGATGTTTGATATCAGACTGTCCATCGTCTGCATAAGGTGTACTTATGTAAGTTCGTAGATTTACGATTGTGGCAAGATACCTCGAGTATTCGGGGGTTAAATTCACAAATGTTAGGAAACCAGTTTGAAACCAATAAATTTATTTAGCTTCCATACGTTTAAAAGTGTAAATTGTTACAGGCCATTATTTTAGGCGTTTAAAAAGCAATCTTATGTTTTTGTGACCAACAACAGCCAAAGAAGGTCTATGTGTTAACTTGCTTTACTTAAGTGCTGAGTGACACTGTTCCGTTGTATGGATTTATTCATAATGTTTTTTTCTGTACCTAACTTTGCCAATATACAATATTTCAGTAGCTACCTGAGCTGCATGTTAACGTGTTTCTTGATCCAGTTAAATAAGCCACAATTGGCCAAAATTTGCTTTTAACGCCATTCTTTTGTCTATGGAATAAAGGTCAAAATTGGTTGACGGACAGTAAAAAAGGTTTGTTTATGTCTAAGCTTATTTGTGTAGTATTACTTTAAAATCTTATATTTTCCTTTCAGGAATCACTGATATCATCATTAGGTAGATGTAACGCCTACGGGAATGTTTGAAAGAATCGTCGAAGTGGTGGACCGCAAATGGCCGTTTGTTTCCACTTGCTCGTTATGGTAGCGCTAATAGGTTTTTTTCCTCAATAGTTCTGCGATATAGGTAATAGAAATTTTGAGTCTTTTATTCCCACTTTTACTACAACTATTTCACAGTTTTACGGTAGAACCAATGAGCGTTTCAGTTCTCACTCGTAATTCGTGTCCACTTATTTCCGAAAATAGTATTACTGTTAAGTATTTTCTACTCAATATATAATTATAGTAGTTTTGCCTGGTATTAATTTTAAGTAAATCTAAATTGCATTATTTAACGTTTAAGTAGATAAAACACTATTAATTAAGTACCTACTCAGGGTTTATGTAAAATCATTACAAGTTTATATAGGTACTTAGTCATAATATAGGTAGGTATACAAGCTTTGGCCGAGACTTCGTGCGCGCAGATGTCGAGAATTTTTTTTTTGTTAACTAATTTGTTTTATTGTAATTAATTTACAGATTTTTTTCGCGACTTAATTCCCGTAGAAGTAGGAAATATTTGTAAAGTTAAACTACATTATTAACTGTTACTGTAAAACATACCTTCACCGTAAATTGGACTTATTTAAACTATAAAAACGCTTTTTACAAAAAAAGAAAAAATTAAACCGATTCCAAAAAACGGGCAAATAAAATGCGAGTCGGACTCACGCACTGAGGCCTAGTCGGTTAAAAAGTAAATTCTTTCGTATCACAGGGACAATTTTTGCCCTGCTGCTGCACCAGACATAACTGTGGCATCGTTGTTGGAGTCCGGGTCCGTTAGATGGTGCTTAAAATTGGTGTACCAGTTTGGCAGGCATACGGTATTTAGAAGCCCACACGGATCTATCTATGGAAATACGTCAACTACTATCTCCAGGAAGACTATCCAGTATTATATTACTAATTAAGTCAATTCTACTATTTCTAGCAGCCAATTAAACCCTTTGTGGTACTCACATATTAGTTCGGAAGACGGGCGAGGGGTGGACAAATTACCATAACACCAAACTATCACTGGCAATGTTTGACAAAAATCGGCTTTCAGGCGATTATCGGTTCGACGCCTGAGTAACCGCGTAAATCTGCGTCTCGTGAATTTTGAAATAAAATAGCTGTTTCCTAAAACGCGGCAGGCGCGGGTGAAAACTGCTTCGTGAGTACTTAACCTAAGAGTCCTGCATCTACCGAGTTCTATGCATCATTTAACTGATATCTTACATTTTTTTTCAAAGAGGACAATTTTTACGAATCACTTTCACACTTCTTTCACATTTACCAAGCAATTTCCTTTAGAAATTTATGAACTTGAAATAGTCCTTAAAGTATACTGTTTGATATTTGATTCAAACATGTGTCAAAATAAAAAGTAATTTAAATCAAAAACACTAAAGTTATTGATATCAACTTCGAAGCAAATCACCCCTAAAGTGACTTTCTACCCCTTTTGATTCAAACATGTGTCAAAATAAAAAGTAATTTAAATCAAAAACACTAAAGTTATTGATATCAACTTCGAAGCAAATCACCCCTAAAGTGACTTTCTACCCCTTTTTAACTCCGTTAGGGGATAAATTTCAATGAAATACATAACTTGTCTTCCACCAATTCTGTTAAAGAATGTTCATGTAAAATTTGATGTAAACTGGACCAGGGAATCACATTGTTCCATAACTTTGCGCCCCTTTTTAACTCCTTGGGAGGGGAATTCCCTTGTAATCGGAAGCCTACGTCATATAAAGTACATACCCTCCAAGTTTCAGGCCTTTACGATCAGCGGTTTAGGCTGTGCGTTGACCCGTCAGTCATTCAGGACAAAGGATTTTATAAAGGTATATAGATTGGAGAGGGAGGTACCAAACGATGAGACGAGGTCAGTAGTAGAAATCTGATACTCTTTTGGTTTACTTTGAATAGAAAGATCAGGTTATGATATTCGCACGATAAAATAACTTAAAATTATGACGTTTTCATTCCTTGTGAGGATTTTTAGGGTGGGAAATCATTTAATTACTTCTCAAGCAGTAAGACGGAGCGAACCGTACCTAATCTACGTTCCTTCTTTTTATGTTCCATGACCACGGGTTTTCCTTTCGGAAGTCAACCCGAAAATGTTCACAAATCACATTATCTAAGAATGGTGAGACATGACTTATCTGACACAAAACTAGGGTGTGACACCGTGACAAGACGTCATGTAAGTAGCATTGTTTAGCGGGAGTGGTTATATCCACGAACGGCGAGGACACGGCTCACGGGCCGTGTGCCGACCAACATCCGCTACCACGTCATATTGATTGCGTTTGCATGTACATCAATTAGGATCCGCGGAACGATGCGTCTTCCACGCCACTAATTATCGTCTTGTCACTGTGTAATTATGCATATAGGTTGACAGCGACGTTGATATACGTGTCGAACTCAGAGTTACTATTAATCTCCATCTGTGTATGCATGCCATGAAAGCCAATAATGAACGTTAGTAGTAGATATTTGAAAGGTAAAGCAAAAAAAAAATATGTACTTACACCCTGTATACAGTCACCCGCATTTTGAACAGCAACCGAGAATTTAAAAAAATAAACAATATTAGTTACAATAATATAATTATTTCGTTTGAAAGTGGGCTGATACAACTAGGTACTTGCTTGTATTTATTTTTGTACTAAACAACACAAATAACAGTCAAAATAAATCTTGATTCCGGAAACTGAATCAAAATTCAGCAATTATATAGCGTTTCATATAAATTTACATGAGAAAGAACATTACACTTATTTCTTCTCTACGCGTATCGCGTAACGTATTGTCACATTGTAGTATGTGCGTTGTGCGTACATTTTCTGATACTTCTACAAGATTGGAAGGTTTATCATATAATGCGTTCCAAATGAGAGTTTACGTACTTTCAAAACGAAAAATGATTATGGTGAGCGAAACGAGAAACTTTTAAAATTTTATTTATTTACGAACTGTGAACGAAAAAAGTTTAATCAGAACCAGTTCTTAAATTTTCTTCTTCTCTGAGTTCTTCAATTTGGCTAAAATTTTTTTTATTTGACAGTATGACGACGTCACCAAGTACCCAATTTAAGACATTGTAGAAAGAATATCTGTGTTCATTTAGTGCATATGCAGAAAATTAGCATTTAAATCTAATATAAAAATACGTACCAAAACTGTTTATTTACTCCAAAATCACTTGTACGTTGTCCTGTTTTTATTGTGGAAGCTTTAAATCGACTACAAGCGAAGTAATTACTATGTTTGATACTGTAATTATTGTTCCTTACTTACCGTAAAAGGATCCTGAAACAAAAGAAAATTGGTATTTTATTTAACCATATCGTCCTACATAACTACCAAATGTTTTGTATGCCAGACCTATCGACGATAGTCACATAAGTAAAAATATAAAATCAAAACAAAGTCGAAATTAAAACACAATAAACACAAAACCAAATAAGACAAAATAAAAACAAAAAAAAATTAGACAAATCTTGACTGAAATCATGACAAGCGGATTCGGTCGCTAATATAGAGATAAACTTTCTTTGTTTCTTTGTATTTTTATTATAAGATTCTAGTCTCTGTATTTTTTTAAATTATTTGATATAAACTAGTGCTTGCGATCCCATCCCTCCATTTGTCTAATATACAAATATATGCATATATATATATACACCGTTAAATTTTAGTCGTTTTAATCCCTTGGAGGATCGATTCAGTACATGAAACACTATCGATTGGTAAAGTTAGAATGAAAAGACAAAGTACTTTTTTTTTAAATCGAATTAATTTACGCATGTTCTAAATTGATTTCTTTAAGTAAACGTCAGCTGGGCGAGTTCAATGACCTGTAGGTAGTTAGTACGCAACGATCGACAACTACCTACAAGGTCAATGACTCGTTTACTTAAAGAAATTAATTTCGTAAATGCGTATATCAATAAGAGATTTAGAAAAAAAGTACTTTATTTTTTTATTTTATCTACACAAATCGATAGTGTTTCATGTACTGGATCGACCCTCTTCGGGATTAAAACGACTAAAATTTAACGGTGTATATATATATATATTTTAGGACATGTTCTTAATTTTGCTAGTAGTGGGGTTAATGAAAATAGGAACTTATAAACTAAAACGTTACTGATCTTGTTTACTCATGTTACGGTGGGGAAAAAGAAACACTTTGTACAACACAAAATTGATTGGTTACAATACATGACCGCTAATACATGTAATTTTAAAATGATGTATCCTGTAATAATAGTGGACGAATTTTATTAAAGTATAGCAGAAGTCATTAGCGCCGTAAGAAATCAAGGGTTTACGAACTTTTCAAAATTACCAAGGATAATAAAAATATTTATATCGCTTGAGATAAAAATGTAGTTGTTAGTGTGATTAGTAAAGCACTATTATATGTGAGATGCAAAAACTAGAACAATACCAATTGTATGATAAGTTTAGTATTAAATCCTTTTAGACATTTTTAATGGAACATGGAGCTAACCGATGATTATCCCTGTACGTGCTATGCTAGCGCATAGGACAACCCCCGGTTGATGCGATATATAGAACATTAAGATGAGCGAAGATAGTTTTTAGGATTTGAAGTGGACTGGTTACTAAGAACCACGTTAAGACTATGGCCCCTGCTTGAACAATTTTATTAAATTCTATCGATAAAGAGGCTGAAGGTGACTTGCACACTCAATAAAATGAGCCCCCAAGAACGACCGCTACACGAACTGATGTAGCAACAAGAGGGCAACATATCCTGAGGTGCTTGAGGATTGGAGACTTGGAGAGGTATACCACGGCTATCAAGACAGTCTCGGAAGTACGGTCAAGATCCCTACCAGCACCTTACTGGAATGTACATCCTTCTCCCGACCACGTGTGCTCTTACGAATCTCTACTTAGGCCAGCAATAAAGCCAAGAGAGAGGTAGGAGTTTTGTTCCTCGTCAGTGTTGTACCTATGATAAATATTATTATGAATAAACATTAGTCTCTTCGATTTAACGTCTCTGTCCAACCTTTCAGGGACTATGGCCGAGAGGTTTATAGCTATTTCTAGTCTCCTTAGAACGTTGAAAATTATAGGAGAGGTGGCTTCTGTAAACATGTAATTCAAATTACCTATCTACCCTACTTCTTACTAACCTGGCTTATATCAATCGTTATTATGTCAACACGAATGTATTTTAAGAACATTAATGTTAAGATTAATGAATATTTTATTCTTTTATTTGGTCTCGCTCCCACGATACAGCGTGGCCGATCATGAAAAATCAGAAAAACCATTAAAAGTTACGGAGTAGTGCCCATAATGTACATCGCACCGCCTCAGACGCTCGGTGATCGCCGAATTACCTACTAAACTGTAAAAAACGTAGATAAAAGGTGGGGCTGTGCATATTCCCATGATCGGAAGACGGTCAGACGGCGTTTTAATATACCCATAATCGTCGTTCGACGGTGGATCATATGAAATATGTAATACCGCTAATAGGTCTCGGTGGGCAGCTTCCTCAGCGGTCGCTCAGCCAATTTTGCCGTTGGTAATAACCTTAATATCCCATCAGTGCTATACTCCATGCGTGTACAAAGATGAGGCCGGGTAATGACTGTGCGACCGAAGCGCACCCGCCTCCGCGACCGATAATTCACCTTTATTGAATAAATCTGTTTGATTACCGTATTGCACGCCATGCTTTATCGTTTTATTGCGCTTTTATTGTTTCAAATGCAATCAATGTGTAAAGTTATGGTTGACGTCATTTTACCAATTTAATAGAAAAGTCTTCATAAGTCGTCTTGTAGACAAATAGCGGCTTAATAAATAACCTACACTGCCCAAAATTGAGCACGTCTGGTGCAGTTGTTTTCACTTTTGCACTCGTATTGATAACAATTCTTCTTTGAAAGAACTCTCGCTTCGTAAGTGAAGTTTTCCTGATAAATTAACAGTTTTATAGATTTTTGTCTTCCTTTTCTGGACAGATGCCGTAGAAGGCAGTTATGGCCCAAGCAATGGATGCAAGTGGCTTTGACCTCTACTACGTCACAACTACTATTACCATTATGAAGTTGTGAGCACCTAAAGCACCTTGCCTTGGACTGACACTAGACCTTAACGGCCCAAGGCGGCAGTTATTTTGGCATTGGATAGTGATATACTGGTATACCTCTACTGTGAGAGACGACGTATGGTATAAAAATACCTTTTGAGGAAATGTTTGTCCCTTGAAGGTTACAACTATTGTTGAGTAGGGATCCAGGAGGTATTGCCCTCCTGTTTATTTTTGTGGTTCAATCTACTTGGAGAATCACCGCTTCCAACAAATTCGTCTATAGACACATCGACTGGCATGACAGATTAGTAGCTGGACGTATAACTACATATCATATGCCTTTGGGGGAAAAAAAAACTCCAGAACGTCGTCTGCTTGGACACTATACTACTTTCTTTTTTGATTTGAAGAAGTTTAGGTATCTATCTTTTTAAATCAAAATTTACTTTTACAAAATAATACGATGATTCTGTTATTTTAATGCCATCGTAAAATTACTAATTAATCAGTTAACTTCAAAGCAGTAAACAATCAGTCGTCGAATGTCATTTTCGAGAAATGTATGCCGACATCGTAAACGATGAGCTCGTATGGCTATAAGCATGGTGAATGAGGATTTCTAAAATAAGAGGCAATTTATTATCATAAGCATTGCAGACGTAGTGACGCAAACATTCGTCGACAGTTATTAAGCGCTAGAACACTGCATCAGGATGAAGAGGAGGGCTCGCATTGCGTCGCTCGTTACTATATTGTCATCTCCCTTGCTTGTGGCATCACTTGCACTCAAAATGTTAAAATCAAAGCTTAAACAAATTCTTCATCGTTGCCGAATACTTAAAACAATTTGTTCGATTTTTAAAACAATATCATTATTACACTTGCATTTGAATCAATTAACAGTCGAGAATTTAATGTTATTTAAGACGTTAAGTTAATAATATCGTCGCATGTTTTAAGCCTGAAATTACGAACAAAAGGAACCGTTCATCAACCATCGTAAAAATGATAAAAAAATTCGTACCAATACAAAATTCTTTTAATGACAAAGTATGCGAGGTAACCACACTCGGAGTGTATTATTTTTAACGCGTGGATATCGAGTGAACATTGTGAATTTAATTGTGAAGCTGTTAACGGGTGCACCCCGAGGATGTGTCGTTAATAGAGCGTTGTGTCTCTTCATTTTGTTTGAACGTTCACTGACTCCGTTATTTCGGAGCGACTAATAAATTGCGTGATGACAGGTGTCAGCTGCTCCACCGCCTCTGCACTCTTGCGTCGATGTCTCATTCCTCACGTTCTACTCCTAAATTCTCTTATTTTATCAACGCTCCGTTCAATTTTCGTTTCGTTCTCTCGCCATTCTATTTGTTTGTGTTAGCATTATCGCTTCAGCTGCGTTAATTCCATGACACAAGAGATATTATACGTCTCGTCTTCATGGAAGACCAATATCTTTACTTATACCTATGTATATCGTAGTAATTGCCGTACTTACAAATTATGAGCATCATTGGACTGTCAAATATATCACCATGACAGTATTTCGGTGTACTTTAAATCAATCATGACGTTATAAATTACTTTATTTATTTAAACGTTTTAAAGGTTTTTTATTGCTTTATATTTTGTCAGTCACTCATATTTTATACTTCTATGAGACAGACTTACTGGTACATATATTATTTAGTGGATAATAATGCGCTTGCACTAAATTGAGCCTACTGCAGGTTTGCGCCAAGCTCGAGCACGTGTCGACCTTCTATCACAGCCTAACAAATTCCGTTATCTTTTTAAAGGTCCTTGGAAACGAGCTAGTTTTGTGGCAATTTCTTGTTGCAATTCTATAGCCATCAAGTTGCTGCCTATGACGCTCAACACAGCAATAATTGCAGCGACTTAGCAGTGTAGCCAAGATATTTTAAACGATCGAAGAAACAAAATTCGTCAGCAATTCAATTGCAGAATCTTGTTGGGCTATATTCGAAAATATATTGTGCGATTAGGATTTAATTGCTATATATTGATCAAATATTGCGCAATAAAATTGCAACAAAATGCAATTTTTATAGCCCGTTACGTACAGCATTTTCCACCAGTAAGTCCTACGGCAAAACCTACTGAGGCTAAAACACATAAAGTAGTTGGAAGAACCTTCGACATGGAAAGAACGAGTTTCAATGCAATCATTTACGCTCACTTAACGATTGAGATATTTTATATGTACCTACTTAATAAGCTATATCTACTTACATAATTTGTTTTCCTTTTATTTAAATTTACGCTACTGAAAGAAAATCAAGAACGAGAAGCCACGGATTTAAAAAAAAGGGTTAGCATCGATCATTTTGAAATTAAAACATACTTTTAGGATGTGCACGTTAAAAGATTCTAGAGACAAACCACATTGAAACGATCCAAAATAGTACATTTTGACACAAGTGGAGAATACTTTGTCATAACGACTGAGGTGGAATTCGCCTGAGTCGCGAGTGAAGGTGTTGTGGAGCCGAGTGTCAAGTTTACATGTACACAATTCTAAGGAAGTTTTTTAATAACACTAGTGCACAAAATATTAAATGCGTGCCTCAAAGCGAAAGGGATAGTAGCAGATTAAGGTATATTAAAAATATTTTAAGCAGTTCTCACTTGGTTGATAAATTATTGGTAAACGACAATATTATGAGTGTGAAATATATCAAGGGGGTTTGTCAACCAGACCAAACATTACATTTATGACTGGTTGACTCATTCCATTTTTCAACCAATGATAATTCTAATTATAATTTGTAACAAATAATAGAAATAAACGTTCATGAATCAATGCGAGTGAGAGACAGATGATGAATACTAAAGTATGCCGCATAACCAGTGATTCCAAACAATAGGACGCCGCATCGCAGTAACCAGTGATTCCAAACGATAGGACGCCGCATCGCAGTAACCAGTGATTCCAAACGATAGGACGCCGCATCGCAGTAACCAGTGATTCCAAACGATAGGACGCCGCATCGCAATAACCAGTGATTCCAAACGATAGGACGCCACGCCGCATCGCAGTAACCAGTGATTCCAAACGATAGGACGCCGCATCGCAGTAACCAGTGATTCCAAACGATAGGACTACGCATTGCAGTAACCAGTGATTCTAAACGATAGGACATCGCTTCGCAGCAACCAGTAAACGTTAGGACGCCGCTTCGCAGTAACCAGTGATTTTAAACGATAGGATGCCGCATCGGAGTAAGTTGTGATGCGAAACGATGCGACGTCGCATCGCAGCGCAGAAACCTTTAGTTAATGAGACCATAATGTGAGATGCGAATCAATTTGAGTATATTCTTACTAGGTTTTATGTCTAGGCCCAAGTTAGTATTTTTCAATGTTATAAGCATAATTGGCCTTATATTGTAGTATTCCCACTGCGTAATAACCAATGTCCTGCGTAATATCAAGCGTAGCCCTAGGGCTTTTAGTTACAGTTATTACCTTCATTTAATTATAATATATTATTGATATTTCTAAGTACATGCACTTTGAAATAACTTTGAGCCAAATGATAGGTAGAGAAAATTAAAGCAACTAATAAATAAAGAGAAAAAAAACGCATCAAAAATATACGTCCAGAAAGCGGACAAAAATACTATGTACTTATAACCTCCTTCGTGTTAACAATTTTTATGGTATGATCTTCGTTCGGCTCTATGTTTTGTCTAAGCCGAACATAAATTTGTTCGGCTCATACTCGTTATTAATTTTGTTTTACAAAAAATGTACCTAATTGAACTTTTTGCATATTATTAAAATATTAAAAAAAGTAACTAAAACCAAATATCACAATTATTTTAGCTTGTTTTTAGTTATTTTTAATTAGTTTGGAGTTTTTTTTTAATTACATGTCGATTTTACTTTAATTATAGTTAGCTAAGTTTTTTTTTAATGTTGATTCAATTTCCAATAGTAAAATAATAATTAAGAAAAAAAATATATATTTTGAATTAGGTATATATATATACCTATAATGTGTAGGATTTGGGGGTTAGAAAAGACACTGCGTATTTATCTTATTTTTTTAGCACACCTTTGTTCGTGCCCTCGTCGTACTGCTATCCGTCATCTTACTTCCGTCATTCTCCTCTTATACCTATATACATATATATAAATCATCTTTATCATCGGTACTAATCAAGTGTTATACTTAATCAAAATCACAGAAATGCTATGATAATTTTAACCTGCGTACAGTACAATTTAAATTTACTATTTAAGACATGATAATTTTCTTTACTTAAATATCACACAAACGAAACCGCAAGCAGAAGCTAAAATATAGTTCTCACTCAATAGCCTATACAAAAATAAATGGTACGAAGGAGGAATATAAAATAGGACGAATCGAGAACAAAATAATTGAAATAATATTTCGGGACGAACGAAGCATACGAGTATAGTTTGAGACGAACCAGCATTTTTATGTAGGACAGAAATCAGTGGGTCGAACGAAGAACAATTCGTTTTCTTCGATTTTTATATAAAAGACAATTCAATAACAGTAAATTTCATTTTAGAATTATTTTTTTACACATTAAAGCATAGATTTGTTAAAAAAAAGCTTGTATGCTTCCATCGCAACCGGGATTAAGTTGCTGTGGAAGTATTTTATTGGTAACGTAGCCTCAGCGTACCAATGGTGGATCATTACACACAAGCTGCAGTTTTTTAATTATTTATATTTTGTGCAGACCTGTAGAATATCGTCTGAGATGATGTTGAAAAACGCGGCAAAAGCTAGTCGGTCAAATAAATTAAATACGCTCACTTTCTTATAGCTCAAGTGGACTTCAAACAAAAGCAGATAACGAAACGGTTTCCTCCAAAAACAAACATGAGGAAAGAATGATATGATATAAATCAAAAGATATATGTATTTCTTTTTACTATCGTTAATTACAGAAGGGCGTATATAAATAAAGAACGCGCGCCCATTGAGGCGGCGTGGCGAGGCGATCGCCGCGGCGCGCCTTGTCGTTACAAGCAAATGCACTTATCTTACCGGGATGTGAAAAACTGTTCTCAACTCGCTGTCGTCGGTTAGTTGCGCCAACACAATACATCCGAATGTCCCGGAGTCAATGCCTCCAGAGGTCGCGTTTGAACAGGATTTGGAGACCCAACAAATAAAAAAGCTACACATCAGAATGGGCCCAACACAGAAACAATAAGAAGTTACACTTATCGTTATTTTATTCTATTGTCTTTTTCCGGATTTGTATAGTATAGGTTAACATTCATGGTATAACCTAACAAGATCGAGATCCATTCAAAGTCATTTTCTGTGTCGATTAAAATTAATGATTCGTAATTAAAGTGTAATTATGAGAGGGAACCAATATATCATTTAAGTCTGGGACGCGCCATCGTAAACCCGTCAGCGACTCCATGATAAAAATAAACAGAAGTCTTTGAAACATTATCGATACAAATAAATTGTCCGACCAAGAATGAATATCAATAAATTGAAAATGTAACTCGTAAAAACATATCATCGATTATTGTAAACAGCTGGCGGGCATTTATGCAAAACGAATCGTTCATTGGACCAATTCAACGGCGGTAGCGAAGATAGAAGAATTTTAATTGAAACTTACAGATTGGACCTGCGGCCTTGCGCCGCTCGCTGACGCCCTGGCGCGCCGCCCGGGCCGCCCCGATGACTCGCGATTATGCACTCTTTACAAGATGATAAGAACGAAACGATAATGCTACAAACACTGGTGTGTATAAAAGCCAACTAAGTATATATCTAGACTTAAAGTAACTCTCTAGTACCAGTGGAAACTTAGCAATTTACACGAATTCTAAACTTTTACTTAACAAAGCCCTTGTTAAAATCTTGACGGGAACTTAATTTGCGATGACAGCTGCACCATTAATCTTATTATAGCTTACATAACCTTGATCTTTTTTGTTTATTCAGATCGAGGAACAGACTTTTCAGCAAGAAATCGGGGTTAAAAATGTTTTGAAAGTCCTTTTTGCAACATTTGTAAAACTCAAAGTATTTAAAATTTTTTGTTAGAGGTTCAAATGTTAGTTAGAGGGATAGTCGTAATCAGATTGCACAAAATTCGCTGTACCCCATCTGCAGTTAATTCTATTTACTCAATTGATTGTGGCTCTTAACCCGTTTCGTGGCAGCCGTGCGTAAATCTTTCTAACGGCTGATTTACAAATAAAACCACGAGTCAAGCATTCGTGATATCGGTTATCGTCCCGTTCTCATCTCGTTCGCTTTTCTTTGCATTTGGTTAAACAAATAGAGGCCTCGTTGGGTCGGTAGGCAGATCCTAATTTAAAACTATATTCAACCGCTGTCGTATATTACACGGGGCCTTAGGCAGTTAGTCACCACGTCTGGACACCTCCCAGTCGTTTAGCATTCGTATTGCGTTGGGGGCGAAGCTGTGAATGAAAGACATTTTGTTTGATAGGATGTAAGCGATGAAATCCCCTAGCGTGTGAAAATGCTTCCTAGATTTTATGTTATTCTTTTCGTGGCACTTTCAATTCTGATCACTGGATTATGATATCTAACAGGTGATTATAAAATGGGTAGAATTTAGAAAAAGCAGGAAGGAATAGTTTCCTAGGCAAGTATAATTTCGTACATATTTAGATCCTGAAAACGGATTTAAAATCGTAATTAAATGGTATCTAGCATTGAGGCCTAGGACATCAGAATTATAAGAACGTAACGACGCATAATTCAATTAACATCTTTGTACCTACGCTTTCTTTCATAACCAAACAAACATTAAGAAAATCATTAAAATTAAAAAGACCTACTTCGACCACTTCATAATCAGAAGCCCATTAAATAACAAATTACAAATAAAACCCAAACATCTCAAGATAATAACATACAATATCGAATTGAATGTTTGATCAATTCATAATTAGAAACAATTGTAAACATAAAAACTATAAGCGAGAGAGCAAGCGTGCGCTGGAAGCAGCCGGGATCCGATTCTTGTTTATAAGGCGGACGGCCCACCTCGTCTGCACTAAAAGTTTGATCTTATCTTCAATATTTTAATAGGTTCCCGCGGCGGCACCTCCGCCAGTAATTGTATAAAGTATCTCTGGAGGAATAAATTCAATATTCCGTCGCGGGGCCGGCCGACCGGGGATCCCTCCGCTTAACCTTGTGATAAAGCTTAAATCAACACACGAAGTAATTACAATCGAGCCACACTTCATCACAGATGCGAATAGTGATTAACTATCTTCGTCTTTGGTTCCGCGGAGCTCCAACACAGCCCGCGCCTGAGCCGCTTCCCGCTGGCCAATTAGATGCGAAATTGGATGAGACCTCATTTCAGTGGATGTGACTTAAACCTTCCCCGATGGGGTTTGCTAATTTTATCTAGGTGTCTTTACAGTTTCTGTTTTGTCAACTAACAGATTTCATTGTCATTTATTTGTAGAAATGAAACAACCATACAGCCCGGTCTGTGAGCTGTATGGTAGTTGATTTGTAGCTAGATTTGGTTGCCAAGAAGTATTGTTTTGTTCCGGTTTTAAGGTAATAATTGTTTTAGATAATATGTCGTGGTCAGATCTTAGAAATTCATGATATGGCTAACTATGATTGGCAGATCGTTAAAACACTAACATTTGACGATATTTGAGTAGTAATCTTTTGATCATATCGTTGATGAAGAATTTCTATGGTATTAAAAGGTCTAAAGAAAATAGACCAAACAGGAATCAAATATTGTATAACTTTAACGTTTAAAATGGTCTGGCCAAATTGATAACTTCTCGATAAAGCCAAGTAAAACTTTTACTTGGCTTTATCGAGAATTTTACTTGGCTTGATCTATTCTGAAATGTCAGGGCAGATACATTGGCATTCTATCTAGTAGGAATTGATAATCGTTAGCTTACTGATTTGGACTTGATACTTATCATTGTATGATATGAGATCATACGGTGTTTTTTTTTTTCGGTGGGAAAATCATCCAGTGCCCTTGAGCGGGGCGAGAGATGAGCTCGTAGTGTCCGACTTTTACTGACTGAAAACTGTCCGACTTTTACTGACTGAAAACTTTTCCTTTTTTGTCCTCGTTCCAGAACATAAGACCCAGGGTATACGGTATTTTTTGTTACCAAATTAGTTCTTAAGTGCGACTGTCTTTGGTGAGCTAACCTTGTGAGATTGTTTCTGTACTTCAGACAGTAAATTTCATGAGCCATTAAAGCTTTCCTCAGGACACAAAGCACCTGCGTGGTGTTGCTCATGTATATATTGTATACCATTTTAACATCAGGTGGGCTAGCTCCCAGTTTGCTAGCCACTTGCATAAAGATATTTTAAAGAAACTCCAAAGAGAAACAATATCTCTAATAAGATTAAAAGGTACAGTGAAGGCATTCCTCCAAATACAAAGCAGACAAAATATCGTCAACCGTCCCTTTTAATTTTGATTAATTAAAACTTTTGCATGGAAAAGAGTAATCTTAACGCAAGGGTTGTACTTAGTGAACTTCTTTTGTGTTTTATCCTATAAAGAGAAGTTTTTCAGTAAAACAACGCTCAATCTGCAACAAAATATAAAAGTTTTACAATAACGTATACGCCTCAGGCGGGGAGATCATCAAAGACGAGAATAAATCCTTTTTCTAAAAAGTTGTGCTCTATTTACAAGTATTTAAAAACGAAGTATCTAATATTAAAAGGATTTGTAAAGAAGATAGGGATTTGTTTGAATTTTGGTGTAGGTACTGTGCACGCAGCACGATAATAACAACGCCAGAGATATTAGAAGGAAAACTTTTGCTTCTGAAGTCGAGCAGGCTTCGGTTTCCCACTCAGTACGACATATGAAGCGACGAACGTACGGTTAGACACATCTTATAAAGCGCTGTAGTATTTCAGCTTAATGCAGAAACAGTGTCTATACGTATATTCGCATTTATACCGTAATGAGCCCGTTACACGGCGCTCGAATTTGGTACTGCCGTGGGCGGGCGGCGGCGGGCTCGCACCTACTTCGCTGCAAGCGGCCTCTCCCAATTAGCCTTAAAATAATGAACATGTTTTATATTTCCACCCGAGTGCGGCGTGTACTTATCCCCGTTTGCCCCGGGAGGTCATGCGGCTGTGGCCCTCTCGCGTTGTTTTACACGGGAGTACCTTCAAGTAGGTAATATAATAAAAGGGACACGTTGGTTGGGTTTTGGCAATGTCTGCGGTGAGTTGGGCGTTTTGTGTGTAAGGGAACCCTCCGTACAATAGATCAAAACGATATCGACTCTCATTAGGCCCAATTTATGATTCCTTCGTTTTTATCAAACGATTAGAATTGAGGTATGGTACAAAATGAAGAATCCAATCCAACGTGTGCAGATTTACAAACAAATTCATTATTATAGAATTGAAAGTATGTTATGCACATTGCCAGTAGAACAGATATTACTAGAATTTTAATTAAATCAGTGTGAAAACATATGTACGTAAAATTTGCCTGTCTGTATAAGTTTGTTTACAAGGCAATGGCGTCCGGTCAAGTCCAGTAAAAACTCAAAACATTCGACTGAAAGTTAAAGATAATATCAATAAAACCTTTTCTTTTAGCATAGCATTTATCACATAGAACTTGTAAATATTCATCACAATTCACAGAGTAATATATTAAAAATTTGCCGCCATGACAAATGAGATGTCGAGGCGCGCCACACATTTCAAATAAGCATTTAACCACTTCCTGCCTGTTTAGTCTACAAATAACGACTGCTCAAAGATTTAACTAAGCCTGAATAAATAATCAATTTAGCCAGGCCCGCGCGGCTTCTGATCGATTGCCACAATGCCGGCTGGATGATATAGTCGACGAGCCGCGGCGATAAATATCCCGAGACAAATGTTTAGAGTGTCTCCGGAGAGTTGCGGTGACACTAAATTTAAAAGCTTCAATTGTACAGAAATAACCAAAACACGGTTAAGATCTTTCGAAAACAAATCGTGTATCGGTCGCTTGACGACAATCGTGATTGACTGCGCAAGTGAACGTCTCTAATATAAACAAATTAATAGGGAGCGGGTCGAGCCCGCTGCGGTGGCGGGTGTAATTTAGAAGACACTCGTTCACCTATATTGGTTTACGAGTAGATGAAGAACAACTCTCAACTTTCATTAATGTATTTACTAAAAAATATTAGACGCTCCGGCAGTAAATCACGCCGCGAGGTTTTTGTACTTTTATTAAATATATATTTCCTGTCTGTGATATTTTTATTATGGTTGACAATATTAAGGAAACATAATTCATAAGTAATCATATTTATATCTGTTTTGTATCATAAGCCATAAACGTTTTTTGACTGTTTAATTAAATTAGAACTAAAATAGCAATTTGAAAAGTTATGCTTTTAGAGGGCTTCGATAAATGTGTTTAAAATATCGGAAAACCTAACTAGGGACCATTATCCTCAGTCATTAACATGTTACATGTGTTAATCACATCCTCTTAAGAACGTCTTATCAAAACGGGAGCAATTTTAAGAATGACTACGCCTATAAATAACGGAATCCTTACATTAATTATGAGCTTAATTATTTAGAATCCCTTTGATTTACAAGCCGCTCATTGCCGCCGCAAACGAATTGTAGTGGCTTAGCGAAGTACCTCGAGCTTTGCCTACCGCTTCTTGGTTATAATTATTTTTGTCGTAAGATAGCTTTGCTTGGTATGTATAGAGCGAGATGAAAGTGAATCGAGACAAGTAGACGCCCGCACCACTTTTAAAGGATTAGCCGATTATACACACTTTGGTTTTAACACGACGCTCAGGAAGGTAGACCAATTTAGAATTTTAACCTAACGTGAGAACAAATGAAACTGTTGGATGGATACAAATTGTAAATGTATATAAATAATTGGATTTAGATTTGTCGCAGACAACTGTGACATAGCATAAATTGTAGGTCAATGTAGACAAAAAAAAATGTTGAAATTTAACTAGGCCCAATGATAATATTAAACAGTTACATTTACTTCAAAGCCTTAAAATGATATCTACAATAAAATATTTAAAGCTGTGAGGGTGCGGTGGAGGCGGTTGTTCGCGGATCGCCGGCGGCGCCGCTGCGGGCGCGCGGCTTGTATGCCGAGGGCTCTCGCCACCGACATGCCCCCACCTAGGGTTATCAGCAACTATTTGCGAATTTGGGATTAAATGGTACAAAAATACGAATCGAAGCGGCACAACTTGCGAAGTAGAGTGAATTTGAATTATGATGTTAATACCAAAAGACAATTATGTTCTAAAGAAAAATAATACTTTTTTATGGGTTTGTTTTCTATTCACATACTTGACCTGGATCACATATTTGACCTATAATATATATATATATATATTTCAACTCGATGCTTCTTAATTCTTGAACAAAATAAGGGGTCTATATTGAGTTGCAAGAGTTGTCCACCTTTACATACGTTTTCAAAGTCTTTGTAACAAAGGATGTTTTTTTTGGAAAAAAGGAAAATTAAAAGAAAAACATCAGAGCTTGGATGATTTCTAAACTTCCTCCAACTTCCGGATCGTAGTCTCCCAAGCATGTCCTCGCTTCTTCCTGGTTCTTAACTAGCCTGTACAGTCATTCCGGCCTTTTTTATGGCGGGAAAAATCATCCAATGACAAATCCCGCCCTTGGGCGGAGTGATAAATAGTGTCAGACTTTTACTGATTACACATCAGGTCGGACCTTCTTTTGACTCGTGAAGGGACTCATAAATTTGTCCCCGTCTCCGGTTTCTGTAAACAGCCTTCGAGAAGCTAAGGAGAGTGAGGCGCCATTTGTACTTTGCTGTTAAGGCGGATCGGCCTTCTTGAGAAGAGGGAAATCTCCAGCTTACTCCTTTTGGCGAACATTTCTCCCTCCTTCAAGATCTCCAGCCTGTTTCTTCCACTCTCTCGTTATTTTTTCTTTTCTTAATTTTTGGAAATCAACCCCTTTGCGTCACCCAGAAAGGAATGATTTATCTCCAGTTCTTTCAGTTTTTCCCTTTGTTGCTTCCTCCAAGCAAGATAGCTGTTTTTTCGTTTCAGGGCGCTTGTCCGTTTGTTTGCGTCTGGAATCGTGTCTTATGCATTCCTTCTTTTAGGCTCTCCGAAGATTGAAGAGGAAAACTCATTAGAAGATAGAAAATAACCCTTATTATAAATCGTACTCTCATCTTGTTGCTTTTGCATTATTTTCATTTCATTCCTAGTTAATATTTTTTACTTTGAAATTAATGTATAATAGTTAACTACTTTGAAGATATGTTTAAGAGCTATTGACAAAATAAGCTCAAAATTTGCAATTGCAAACTTAATTAATCAAAATAAAACAACAAAAAATTGGACAATAAATTAGATAATTAAATTCCATATTTAATGCAAACAACATCATAGCATTTGCAAAACAAAACGAATCTTAAAATAAGCGAATCTTAAAATAAGCGATTGAAATGAAGATTCGTAACCGTACGTCCACATCTATCATACAATTTCCACAAACAAAGATCATGGCGTATTCAAACAGGCGGACAATCGAATAATTGTCCTCGATCGCATACAAGCTGCGATCCCGACCGGACATTCGGCAGGCTCTATTTCTGCCTAGTGTTTAGAAACAATAGCTCCGCGCTGCAATTAGTTTATCCGATAGATGGTGGTCGAACGAGTCGTAAATCTACGCTCTTGCCACCAGTGGGCTCTCTACGTGGTTGTGGCGCCGTATGTAGATTCAGCTCGGTTAATTAATGTGCCCCGGTAAAGTGCGAGGTCTCTCCCTCGCATCCCCAGCCGGGTTTCGTAAATTGCGCACCCATCTCCCGCATGTTGGTACAGTAGCTGCTCTAGTTTAGCAAATTAAAATTAGACGCTAAAAATTGTTGCCAATAGATTAAAATTTCAGCTCAAATATGGCGCTTTATAATAAGTTTCCACATACTTAAAACTCATGAGTTAATTTAAAGCTGTGAGTTTTGTTAAGAAAAACATCGTGAGGAAATTCGCAAGCACGAGAAATTTTCAACGTGTACAAAGTAGCGCCATTTGTCACAGGAACCACAGAATACTGAAGTACAAGCTTACATGAACCACCGCGCAGTGTTAACACAATTTAACTTGACTACATATGACCACACTATTATGAAACTCGGTACTTTTGTTTTAATAAAAATTCTTAAAGAAACTCTGGTATTTAAAAGATTTTTAACGACTGTTCATATGTATTTTGTATTCTATATAGTACCTATATATATTTCTTTGTAACCATATACAAAACGCGTAACAAGGTCATTATTTTACTTGCATATCACAGATTTAGTAGACTGAAAGTAAAGATTTACTTTTTTTCGGTAAAAAAGATAAAAAATCATTGCTTTTTCATTAATTGACAAAATTTAATAAAAAATGCGTTGGTACTTTATCTTATACCAACTATATATTTAGGAACACTACATAATATACTTGCTGGCTTGGTGTCCCCAAGCCAGAGCGTGTATATGAAGTGTGCAACAACAGATGGGTTTAGCTCCAAGTTTGATCGATACTAAACTATACTATATTCTGAAGATCACATCTTAACATTGCGCTGAGTGACGTATGGTGGGAGCGATGAAGGGCGAAGGTTCCCCGCCACCCTCATTATCCCTTTCATGCTGAATTTCAATTAGCATGCTTTCGTGTTTTGCAATAACAAACCAAGCCCCGTTTGGAGAACACAACGTTGTATATACGTAGGTAGAACGTATCAACATCCATCCAAGCTTTGGATATAGATGCGGAAAATCAAAGCTTATTTACTTTTTTAGAATACGTCAAAACAATCGCCGTCAGTAAATATATTGACTGATCCAAAACCGAGAAAAAAGTATTAATTCTGTAACCGGGATATAAAAAACAAAAAAACAAAAAAACAAACTTTACCTCTTTATTATATTAGTGTAGATTTGTATTAACACGATAAGTTCATCAGCTTCAGTTATGAATTTAACGCAAGATTCTGAAGAGGCAAAAACCGCTTACAGCCTAAATCAAAAGAAATATACCTACCTAAAAACATACGAAGACATTTGACGACGATTCAGGTTTTTATTATTATTTTTATTTTCCTCGTATTCGTAATGAAAAGCACAGTGTTTAACTCAGGTTCAAGAGTTATCTAGTCCCTCGAACTATTAGCGACCTCGCTCTGCTCTGTCGACAAGAAATGTCTTGGGACTAAATAACTCACTTTCACCCCTCGTTTAACAATGTACTATTTACTAGTCAAAAAAGTGATTTAACATAGTCTCAAAATCTGTTAAATCCAGGCTATATAAAAAATATTGTCTAACAAAATATAGTACTGATACTGGTTTTTTGAGGAAACCACCAGAAAAAATTGAATAAACCTATCCGAGAAAACGGTACAACCACCAATGTTTAGAGATTACCACTTTTTTTCAGTGGAGAAAATTATCCAATGACATCTTCCGCCCTTGGGCGGAACGGGAAGACTTTTACTGACAAACAAACCACCCCGTTCCTTCGTTACCCTCCATATCAAGGCCGAGATATCCCTCATATAAGGCGTGAGGACCGTTGCCTCACGTTTACGGCCTCCTCCATTGCAATCATAACTGCTGCGCAGAAGGAGACGATCATCTGCCACTCCTGACAACGGACCATGGTCTGTACCAAGGCCCGGCGTAAGAAATCGTCCCTGAAATAATGGCGACGATCTGCCCTAGCGAGGCACAACTCTACATACTCTCTCTTCTGTGTTCACTGGGCTATCCACACTGTGGTGACTGGTGACACCCGGGCGTCGGTTCTGCACGAGTCCAGTATGGATAAATTACCTATTTGACGGTTAGGTAATTAAGAACTCTTTGTCGTGCATTAGATTTTATTGATCGTGAATGTACATGTTTCTGAAGCCGTCTTTTGACCCACTTTTACAAAAACACGACTTGGAATCGAAAATCTGAAACTTAAGGGCCTGTTGAACTGAACTCCGCCCGGGTCTATATCAACTTCGCAGCCCTGAAACAGCGATTTTATTTTATTAAAAAAAGAAACAATAACTATTAAAGATTTCTGTTTTTGCGAGGCTCTATTTTATGGTAGGTAAAAGTCATCCAATGACGAATCCCGCCCTTGGGCGGAGCGGGAGACAGTGTCAAGACTCTTACTGGCTAAACAACCTACCCCGTTCCTACATCGCCCATCTATACCAGGGCTAGAGCCTTCCTTTCAGACACGAACCCTTAGCCCCAGTTGGCTTCGACCCTTGTGCAGGGTCCCTACGGTGTGCTGACAACTCCTTGAGGCACGAGGGAACAGTGCGCGCCGTCGACGACTAGGCTTGTTCTGGGCCATTACCCGACGACCGGACAGCGAGCTGCTCACCGTTTGCAAGCCCGCACCTACGGTGGCCGGAGCGAGGCCCTCTTAAAACTAAGCTATGTTTTTTTTGGAACTGTCAAATGTTATTGTGACATAATCTCGCAACTTGAAACCGTAAGGTCAGATTCGCGATTTTTTTATCGAGCCTACTAATATACATATACCGTTAAATTTTAGTCGTTTTAATCCCGAAGAGGGTCGATCCAGTACATGAAACACTATCGATTTGTGTAGATAAAATAAAAAAATAAAGTGCTTTTTTTCTTAATCTCTTAATGATATACGCATTTACGAAATTAATTTCTTTAAGTTAACGAATCATTGACCTTGTAGGTAGTTGTCAGTCCTTGCGTACTAACTACCTACAGGTCATTGAACTCGCCCAGCTAACGTTTACTTAAAGAAATCAATTTAGAACATGCGTAAATTAATTCGAGTTTTAAAAAAAAGTACCTACTTTGTTTTTTTATTCTAACTATACAAATCGATAGTGTTTCATGTACTGAATCGATCCTCCAAGGGATTAAAACGATCAAGATTTAACGGTGTATATGTCTAATGTTTTGTAAAACGCTTGGTCATATAGTCAACTGAATATTTTTTCATGATGTTCTCTTTTGTTTACATTTGTGGTACCCATTTTAAACTTTTTCCAGAAGAAAAAGTTTAAAATGGGTAGAACTTGGTCTAAATGCACCACTCTATGGTACCTTTTCCAGGAATATAATAATGTCATCCAGTTGTATGCGCCTTGATTAATTCTAGTTTAGTATATAACTCTGATGCTTGATTTATTGTAGATTTAGGCCTACAAGACCTACCAAATATGTGTACACTTTTACACGAGATTACAAACGTTTCTGCTATTTGACGTTCACAGTACTTTTACATTCGTTCACGCAAAGCCCAAATATCGCTTTGCTCTTCAGGCTTGATTTGTTTGCTTGTTTTCATTGTTCCAATAAAAAGTGCCATTGTAGCACAATAATAACACTATAGGTACTATTAGAGTACAATAATACTGACTAAGTGACGTTTTTATGTCACTATATTACATAAGTACTGACATGAAAAAGTCACTTGTATACAACCTACTTATATATCATTTACTCTATAGTGCCCCACGCTAAACGGCAGACAGATGCGTATTCATGTATTGCAGCCACAAAAACAATTCCTACAAGATCTTTGCAATACGAATCTTGAGGTTTGAGTGCATACCTAAATTATGACAAACAGCTCCAAATACACACAGGCAAACGAAATGTAATATAATAAATAAATACATAATAATATTTCCAAAAATATCTCGCTTTGCTTTCGAGGGGAGGTTAAGATAAGAAAATTTAAACTCGAACGGAAAATGCGTGGAATAGTCACTGGTACATGCAGGAACTATGTCACTGAAGGCGTAATAAGCTAGGTCGAAGCCTTCTTGGGCCCACTCTCTCTCTTGGGGTCGCTTTCTGAAAGGAAAGCTTCAGTCAGTAAGGGTCTGACACTGTTTTCCGCTCCGCCCAAGAGCGGGATCAAGTAAATCAAAATCTGACCAAAACCGTCACACTGCACTCCAAAATACAAATTGTAGAGGTGGCTGAAAAGGCTGTATGGACAGGGCAGAACCTGCCAACCGAATGTCCAAAGCGCTGTTTGTGGAAAGGGCTCTACAATATTCGATCGGTACCCTGAAACAACGGAAAGGGACCGCGGCCGACCACGAAAGATATGCGAAGTACGAACTGGATAATTTGCCTAGTGAGGACTGAACGAAGACAACTGAAAGATGGTACGGGCCAATACAAAAAAAATATTCTGTTCTTTTAATCTATATTATCTATTAACCTACGCAGTAGCCGTTTTTTTAAAAAGGTTCACAACGGGTTTACACTATTTATTTTTTTATTCGATATAAACTATTGCTTGACTGCGTTCCTACCTGATGGTAAGCAGTGAATGAAATCGTTGCTGGGGCGAACTAGTTTATTATGAGCATATTCATTCTGCAATTTTTAATTCCCTTCTGCAATTTTTAATTCCCTCACGAAACAAAAAATAGAATCCACTTATAAACAGTTACTACACAATATATACACCCATAGCACAGCTGCCATAAAGTTAGAGAGATTAGGTCCTAAGTTTGAAATTCTTAAGGGAGTCAAACAGGGCGATCCGCTGTCTCCAAAGTTGTTCACCAGTACCCTGGAAGAAGTCTTTCAGATATTGGCAGCCAAATGGAAAGACAAGGGTATTGTCTTTGGCGAGGCGAGATTAACTAATCTGCGTTTCGCTGATGATATTGTCCTTTTCTCTCCCACAGCCACAGGACTAGAGCACATGCTACAAGACCTTAGCGATGCAAGCCTTGAGGTTGGACTGAAGATGAACATGTCGAAGACCAAAGTCATGACCAACAGCTCCAAAAGGAGCATACACGTAGGCGGGGAGAATATACAATATGTCCAAGAGTATATCTACTTGGGCCAAGTAGTCTCTTTCCAGGCGAGGCAAGAAAAAGAAATAACGCGCCGAATAGAAAATGCCTGGAAGAGCTTCTGGTCCATGAAGGAACTATTAAAGGGCACTTTGCCCATGTCACTGAAGCGTAAGCTGATGGACATGTGTATTCTCCCTATTCTGACCTATGGTGCACAAACTTGGTCTTTGACTAACATCCAAAAGTCCAAGCTCAAGGTCTGCCAGCGTGCTATGGAGCGCAGCATATTAACTGTTAAATTAACAGACCACGTTCGAAACACTACACTGCGCTCCAAAACACAAATCGTCGACGTGGCTCAAAAGGCTGCCCAACTTAAATGGGACTGGGCAGGACATGTCTGCCGCATGTCTAGCGAGCTGTGGGCCCGTAAAACACAGGATTGGTGCCCGGACACAGCGACGCGAGGCCGCGGCAGACCACGAAGGAGATGGCGGGACGACCTGGATGTCTTCCTTGGGAATTGGAACAATATGGCGAGCGACCGAGATAAATGGAAGGAATGGAGGGAGGCCTTTGCCCAGCAGTGGGACAGCACAGGCTAATAATAATAATAAAATATTCATTCTAGCCTTGAAGACACAGTCAGATTGTTTCAGTCGTTCAAAGTACGCAGAATAAACGAAAAAGCGAAACGCTTACTCAGAACCATAGAGGTTTCAACAACGTAAGGATGGAAACTGAGCGTGCGTTGATTTCTCCGATGACAGAAATAATTTCATCAATATAGAGCTGAATACCTAGTCTGTTTCGAATAAGGATAGAAAGTAATGTATTGGAGATAGATGTGCATCCGCGGGATTCGTCGAGTTTTAAATCAGAAAACGGGGGTGGGGTAAGTTCTAAATCTGACGCTCAGAGGCCTTACTGCAAACTTTTATCGGGATTCATTTAAATAGAACTGTTGAAGAGATAGAACTATACATATAATTTAGTATAGCTCGCTCACACGCCAACATTTTTAACACGTCATGGTGAGGCCCCAGATACCTAATTCCAAAACCAATATAGGAACCATTGCATAATGAAAAGACAAAGGCTAGTGTCGAATGATTAAATGTTGGATCGTCCACCGCCAACACCTTATGGCGCCAGAACCAAATTACTAAAGCGGCATGAATGCTGAGCTGTCTCCTTTCAAATTTGATTGCGCCCAACATCACACGCCCATGAACTCTATAATGAAACAGGCATATAAAAACAAAACTATGGGCATATATGATTAGGCCGATACACGAGTAAGGTAGAACCACTAAACAAACAACCATTACAATATAGCTGCGTCACCGTGTTGGAAATCACTTATTGTAGGAGTGACTTGCACTCCTGCACAAGTGCCTTATGCTATGCGCCTAGGTCCAATTCGTAGAAGAAAACTTTCTGCGCCCACCGCCGGCAATTTACTAGGGAGCTTAGATATTTACACAAATATTTTCTTTTCTAGCATTTTACAAGCTTTCATTTAGTTACACCTGTCCCGATGTGTGTAATCAAATCTTGCAAATTAAATTTGATCGACTTCCCGGTTATCGATTAAGCTGAAATTTTGCATGCATGTGTCATGCAATCAGATGACAATGCAAAATTATTATGACATAGAACTGATCTGATGGTGGAACCTCAAGGTTTTAGGACTCGGTAATTCGTGTGTTTTGTCTTGACGAGTATTTTGGGGCTAGATGGTAACTAGGGTCTGATGGCTAGAAAAACTCGATAATAGAATAAGATAACCCTAAAGTCTCTGTACTTTTCGGAAAGGTGAGGATTAACTATGAAGGTTATATACCAAGCTGTTATGTGTATGTTATATTGTTGTGCACACATTCATTATACGTACAGCTATGAAGTGAGAGATGATTCCTGTTTAGCTACCTGTGACCTAGGTATCAGTCAAGAGTGAATAGGTTAATTCTAGGAAGGCGTGCTCCATCGTTAGCCACATAATCGCTTACTACCATAACCATTTGAGGTAGTGGTCAAACGGAAATTAATTCCTTTAATAAGCTGTGTAGTTGTTAGATTGAAGTCTATCTGTGCCATAATTAATTAAGTAGCATTTAATTTTTGTTTGACTGATATCCGATCAATAATGGGAAAGATATGTATCTTGTATGACACACAGAGGAAACGTTACTATCGGCGCGTCATGTTCAACATGCATAGCTAAACAATGGCGCGCGTTCGACGGACGGGTCAAATGAGGCGCGGCGTCAAATCTCGGGTTGCACCGACTTGGCGCCGGCCGACACATTCGAGAAGTTAGCACACCCATTAAAAAAAAAACTGGCAAGGAGTGAATCGGACCGTGGACCTCTTTTGAACTAGATTTATTTCAGAGTTTACTTCTCTTTGAGCTTTGTAAACGGGTCATTTTGTATTACAAATAAGACAATTTTATTTGAATTACTCTTTTTAATGATACTCAGTTTGACATCTTCATACCATTTTAATATTAAAGGGTCACGAAAAAACAGTATTATTTTTCAAATATTTTAAATCGATAGCAATTACAAGTGTTTAATTATTTCCGCAACTTTTGGGGTGTTTTTAACATCGTGCAAAAGGCGCACGTAAAGATGATATCATCACGCATGCGGATTTAAGGACAAAGATCCTTTCCGTAAAAGTATTAATTGTTGAAATACGTGCAATAAATTTCTAAATGCGCAGCAAATCCGTATGAATTTTGAAAACACCCTACGAGATTAACGATAGACCTGTCCAAGTGTCCAGGTCAGGCCAGATCTGAGTCAGATCGACATAACGGAAGTAATTAATTAATAAGAAAACAGAGAGACAGATGAAGTAGCAATGATAACTTTTAACTATTTTGACACGTAACCCTAAAAACGGTTAAAAAACAATGCACTAAAGTTTTTGCCGTCGTGCTTCACTTCACAAAGTAACAAGCGGCCGTAACAAACGAGCCCGTCGCGGAATCGATTTCGTCAACGTGTTATGGATTTATATTTTTAATTTGTATGTTATAGGTACGCATGCAAGAATTAGATACCTGTCTTTATTGAAAAAAAAGCAAAATAAGTTAAATGCAACATACCAAACAAACCTGTAAAAATAGAAACATAAATAATGTAAAATAGTTCAATTAATTAGCTCTGTGTTAAATGTGCAACTCATAGATTTAAATGCAGATAAATCATTTAGAAAGCCACTGTCTTAATTAGACGGAGAGATGTCAGCGGAGCCGATGCCTTGCACGGGAATAAATCAGAACTTAAATTGCTTTCTGCAACGACACTCCCACCGTCGAGTTGGCGTTAATAGCGCGTGCAACCGAAATCTTAGACGAATGTTGGGAAGTATTTTTTACAATGAAATAGAATACCCGAAGTCTGCGAGCAGGCGCCACAAAAAATGTGGTTGTAATTGCAGCCCAGTTAAAGGCACCAATTAGAACATGCCAAACCACAAAACTATTAAATTTATTGTAGAAGCATCTTAAATGATATTTAACAAACATAATAAAATCCGTAAGTAGTCATTTAAATTAAAGACGACGATATAAATTTCTACTTATATTACCCGATATAAATGTAATTAACAATACCATTATTGGATCGTATCAATATAACTGTTGGTATGGCAACCAACATCGAAATGATTTGGATTTAATTACTTGGATCACCAACTCCGCCCTCGTTGGATTCGAACACTCGTAAATCAAGAATAATAATACCGAGCTTTGGTCTTTTTTATTGACTAAACAAATCTTTATCAACACAATTACACGATCGTTAGTGAACAATTAAATGTTACCAAATAGCTTTTTGGGAGCTCACAACCTAAGTTACTAACATAAGAAATATTTGGAAAATTTATATAGTATAATGTGCATCGTGGATAGTATTTATATTTGCTTGCAAATATAATAGTGTATTATCATTACCAGGTGCAGTAGGAATTTTAAAAGAAGGCGATTATTGTCCTGTACCTACTTGACATATATGACAATTCATGTAAATACCATGGTTCATTGTTTATTAATCACACAATAATTATTCATGCCCGCATTTTCTTACAAGGTACTTTTGCTTTACTATCATAATTAGGTGGTAGCAGAGGTACCTATTAAATTAATAGCTAATTTACTAAAAGACAAGTGAGTCTCAACATCTAAGCAAAAAACGAACCCTTATCTTGAACATTGTTATCTTAGTTTGTAATACGAGAAGGACTTTTGTTGTTTTCAACCTTTTGTAAACTAATCAGAGATTTAAAATAAAAACTTATCTTTTAGAAAAGAGAATCTTTTGTCTTCGATTAAGTCTTGGCGGGTATTGCCACAATCTGTATCTTTCATAAACTCAGACAATTTATCAAACAATGATCAAAGTCTCTCAAATCTTTTCGTTGCCTGTTCTAATATTTCTTACACAGATAAAATGAAATCAACATTAACACAGTGTTAACGGGAATGTCATGAAGTGTTAAAAAAGCGTATAAAATCAGCTAATATATCTCAACTAATCATCATGAGGCATTAAAATATAAATATTAAAGACGAGTTCTTTTAGATAGGAAGCGACGATGACATATTTAAATTTCTCATTTCAAAGAGAAACAAGCGGGGCCTACAATAAAAAAATATCACAAGAACCCACACACAGAGGAATTTCCACAAATCTATAATTCCATCAGCAAGTCAGGCAAATACGAAAATAAGCATCAAAGTGTTTTTTAGAGGAAAGACGACAAATGTCAACCAGCAAAGCACCAGTAGCATACACGTGTTACATATTGTCTGACAATATTTACTGTTGCTTTATTAGCTCGGGAAGTGGACAGAAGAAAATGAGAATTACTGCCGTTCTACATTTTAAAGCACGTGTTAGAGTAATACGGACTGGATGGATTAATTGGAAACAAATTCAAGAACAAACAAAATTGTATCCGCCGCTGCGACGGATTATGAAAACACTCCGTAGTGAAGACAAAAACAAATCTTTGTTAAATCCTTAATTCGTTTTGTTAACTATTCACATACCCAAGAAAGGATACCAATAAAATTTAAATCCAATTGCGTCGACCCTTGATTTACAACGAATCAATAAAACTGAAGGCTATCATTACCTTTTTACTGCGTAATGTACTCGGTAATCAATACGATCACAGTGGTCTTTCAAATAAGATACCAGCGGTCATTTACTTGGACTGCGAGATTGTTCGAGAGTTATCGCACTCTGGAGCACAAAGTGCAGCAGAAGGAACGTGCATATAGGTTTATAAGTCAGTAAGAGTCTGACGTCCTAACCAAGCTAGAGAAATAATTTGAAATTTTTTATTCGTTGCTAATAAAAATATATTTTGTCTTTTCAACCACGATTCCAAGATATACACCATTCGTCGTCTTAAATTATCCACTATGTCAGTCATCTGGAATAATTGCGAGTTGAAGTTCGCTTTAGAACCGTGAAATTATTCTTTAAGAATAATCGGCAAAACAAATAGAAGAGGCTATTTAGTAATCGTTATCACATAAATCAATGAAATGCTTTTCAGAATTAGCGATCTCTCCAGTTTATATGACGACTATATATCAAGTGCGAGAGTTGAAACAGCTAAACACAATAGTTGGATAGAAAAAAGTCGGGGTCTGAGAGATGGCTCGTAAAATAAAACAAGGGACTACGTCCGGAGATATGTCAAGATAGCATGCGGCGGGGGGGCGCGGGCCGGCGCCGGCCGTGCTCCCCGAGACCCAATTAGAAGCACACCTTTTGGACATGTGCTCTCACTCGGCGCTAACTAACTCCGAAAAACTCAAGGATGCGGGACAACAACATCCGTTACCGTTTATCACATTTTTTCACGGAAATTCTTCGGACATCCAAAAGTGTTATGGCGAATTCGCAACTGTATATATTTTTTTTTCAAAAATTGGCTTTGATATTTTATAATTATAACAAATATTCGAAAACATTACCATATGCACTTTTGGACATGTGCTTTCACTTGGCGCTAAATAATATCAAATAGTGTTGTATGGCGAATTCGCAACTGTATAACCTTTTTTTTTACAATGGCTTTGATAATATAAGTATTTACAAATTATCAAAAATACACTTCTCATCAAAAAAATCGAAACACCTTGCAAGTTTACGTTTTGTCAGGATTATCAGAAAAATGTGTACATTTAGGAATAAATGTTAAATGTCGTTTAATAGTGAGTAATATGAGCTTATCAAATCTTAATGTTAATGTTCTAAATTTAAATGAATTTTTCATAGGTTTCGTATTTTGTTAAATGAGTCATTTTTATTCCGTATGGAGTATAAAGGAAATGGATAAAACAACACACGTAAATGAAAAAAAAAGCTAAAAAAACCGGCCAAGTGCGAGTCGGGCTCGCGCACAAAGGGTTCCGTAGCAGCAAATATAATAAACTTATTATGTCAATTTATACACCTGGTGAATGGAGCCTAAACTCTCCCGATATTTTGCCTTGTACTTATAGGTTCAGCCATCGTTTTCAGTGTAAGCACAATAACTTAACCAAAATTACAGTTAAATCAACCTATCTCAAAAACTATAAGAGATACTTTGATCAAACCAAAAATCGTTGAAAGAGTTAATTAGCATGCATCACCTCTATTTTTTTTAGAATTTTATACCCCGTAGTTATAAAAATAGAGGGGGGGGGACATACTTTTTACGACTTTGAGAGCTGATATCTCAAAAACCGTTCACTTTAAGAAAAATGTTTTTTAGAAAACTTTATATCATTTTAAAAGACCTTTCCATTGATACCCCACACGGGTATGTACATCGAAAAAAAAATTTTCATCCCTCAGTTACATGTATGGGGGGCCCCACCCCCAATTCTTTTTTTTACTATTTAGTGTCATAATTTTGTAGCGGTTCATACAACACATATTCCCATCAAATTTCATCACTGTAGTACTTATAGTTTCCGAGTAAATCGGCTGTGACAGACGGACAGACGGACAGACGGACAGACGGACATGACGAAACTATAAGGGTTCCGTTTTTGCCATTTTGGCTACGGAACCCTAAAAACGTTTATTTAATAACTTGTATTCCCTCCCCGAGCTCTAATTACTGCTTCCATACGGCTCTTCATCGATCGGATGAGAGTCACGATCACATGCTGTGGTATATTGTCCCATTCCTCTTGGATTGCATCTTGCAGCTGGCTAAGTGTTTCTGGGGCAGGATCTCTTGCTCGAATTCGTCTCTTTAATTCATCCCATAGATGTTCAATGGGATTCATGTCCGGGCTTCTTGCTGGCCATTCCATAATAGAGATATCGACTTCGTTAAGATAATCTCGTACGACGCCCGCGGTGTGAGCCCTAGCATTGTCGTGCATGTATATGAAGCCGTTGCCAATAAAATGTGCATAGGGCATCACATGAGGCTCGAGACACTCTTCGACGTACCGATGACAGTTTAGTGCAGGCAGACGTGGCCCAGACACGAAAGCAAGCTCTGTCTTACCGTCGGCGCTGATTCCTCCCCAAACCGTCCACGAACCGCCACCATAGCTGACCTTTTCTTCAATGCAGCATTGTGCATAGCGTTCTCCGTCTCTTCTGTAGACCTTGTTCCTTCCGTCGTTACCATACAGCATAATTTTACACTCATCAGAAAAGAGAACTTTGCTCCACTGTAGGTATGACCAATTTAGGTGCTCACGTGCAAAGTTAAGGCGCGCTCTTCGATGGTCTGCAGTTAATTTCGGCCCATTTGCTGGCTTATGCGGTACCAGTCCACGATCCTTCAACCTTCTTCTAATTGTAGAGTCACTTACAGCCACCCTTCGTACAACACGAAGCCGCTGCTGCAGTTGAAAAGCGTTAAGGCGTCGATTTCTTAAAGAAGTTGTTACAATAAATCGATCATCTCGCTCAGAAGTGACCCGATTCCTGCCAGATCCTGAACGGCGCGTGAACAAACCAGTCTCCCGATAACGTTTATAGACTCTATGAACAGATGACAGGCTTAGATGCAGTCTTGCAGCCACAACACGCTGACTAAGGCCAGAATCCAGCAATGCCACAACTTGGGCGGCTTCTGTGGGCGAAGTATCCATACGTTTTAGAAAAAAAACCTTTTTTCAGACGTCCCAAAGTCACAGTATTGAAATAAAAAACAAAAAGTTTAAGGATAGGCGCCAATTTTTAGTTTTTAAACGCTAAATGTACTCCAACCCTAAACACACATTTGTCTCAAAACAGTGATTCATTTCGTTTATAAGATAAACAAATGAAATTCTAATTTTGAATTTAGAATTTTCGCTTATTACTGTAATGGCCAAACTGCCAGCTATAATATATGTATTTTTTTTCATCGTATGAATTCTTTTTTGTGTTAAATTCGGACAGAAACAATGAAAACGGAAGTGTTTCGATTTTTTTGATGAGAAGTTTATTATAATACACACTTTTTGGTCATGTGCTCTTACTAGGCGATAAATAAAGCCGAAAAATTCAAGAATACGGGACAACTACATCCGTTACCGTTTATCACATTTTTTCACAGAAATTCTTTGGACTATCCAAGAGTGTTGTATGGCGAAGTCGCAAGTGTATATATAATATATATATTTTACAATGACTGGTTTTGATATTTTATAAATATTACAAATTATCGAGAGCTTTACTATAAACACATTTTAAACATGTGCTTTTTCACTTGGCGCTAACTAATGCCGAAAAACTAAACGATGCGGGACAACCACATTCGTTACCGTTTATCACATTGGTTAACGTTTTATCACATTTTTTCATGGAAAGAAGTGTGGCGAATTCGCAATTGTAGATTGGCTTTTCACAATGATTGGTTTTGATATTTTATAAATATCCTGCTAATATTACAAATGCAGTTTATATGTATGAATGTTTGTTACTCTTTCACGCAAAAACTAATGAATGGATTTTAAGGAAACTTTACAATAATATAGTTTGTACATCAGAATAACACCTCGCCTGCGTAGGAATAAATACTGTGAGTATGTTATTTCCTTCTTCGTTATCCTCTTCTTTGTGACAAAATATTTGTATGTAGTACTAATCCTGCGCAGACGAAGTTGCAGAATAAATATATATATGGACACTGGCAATAGAAAAGAGAGGCTCTACAGTACGTTAAGTCGGCCGTGAGTAATGTACATCATGATCGTCGTATGATTTTTTTAGTCTTTAAAATTTGATTATTCGACTTCATTGTTCTGCTGGTTTTACTCTTCCTTCGATTTCAAACTATACACATTCTACTTATACTTAAATAAAAATTAACTATGTATTAACTATGTAAGTAGAATAGAATTTCTTAGACATTTTATTTTTTATAAACTCGAAAATAAACTTACCTTTGTCTTGACAAGTTTTGCGTTCTCTTTGCACATCTTTGCCAAAGCATGATAGTCGCCTCGTGCTGCACATAAAATCCACTGCTTTTGCTTCGAATCAAATGGATCAGTCTCACTCTTCTGATCCAACTGCAATTAAATCATTTATTTATTCTTTGAACAGTATTAAATATTTGTAGATATAATTGATGTATCCGTTTCATGTTTACTTACAGAAATTCTGTCTTCCTCGTCCACCCCCTGCGAACAAATATAATATTTCAATGAGTCACCATCATAGTCACGATTTCATTTACAATTTTATACTTTTGAACACAAGCGTGTTCATTCATGGCGAACAATTTATTAAACGATGTACATCAACGTACTTAACGTCTGAAAACAAAAGATTAGGATTATAAATAAAGACGATATTTACATACATAATAAATATCTTAACGACACATATAAATTAATCGGAACCTAATATTTCAAAATTAATAAATGAGTACTTATATTGTGAAAATAATATTTTGAATTAATGGTCAATAAATTCGAATTCTCCCGTCTTCAGGCTTGCGCTGCTATTCATGTAAGATGATTTAGGTCACAAGTTATTAGTCGGGGTTGATGTAATTAAAAACTCTATGTAACGTTGAATACAGTTCATTTTCGTGTAATGAACGGGTAAAGTTACAATGTTCGCGACTGGTGCACTGGGCGTGCGCTGCGCAGCATGACCACTTTACCACCTGTCGTTACATATTTATGTCTACACTATTGGCCTCACTGTTAGGGACTTTGATATTGACAAGATAACATCCTTAATGTGATGTGTTTGATTTAATAATAAGATTATGTTTGTACGTCGCTGGTTTTAAAGTTCTATGGCAACAACAATTAAAATTAGTGGCCAAATTAGTTTTTGAACGTTCAGCTTGACCACACGTTTAATCGGAAACGGTTATTAGATACGTTAAGATAACATTCTACAAATGACAACGTCATTCCCATTATACGTAGGAGTTTAGATAAACTCAATGGATTTATTTCAGGAAAGACTAGCGAAGGGTAATTTACGGGTACTAAACCCCGTAAATTTACATCGTCTTTAGTCCAAGTATTTGAGTTGCATTTTTGGAAATTTAGCACTCAATCACTTGAAATTACTTATTTGTTTTTATGGTCATCATATAGAAAATTTACAAATTAAAAAGGGCATATAGTTTTTTTTTTACCAGTTTTGGCACTGGCTTGTCTGTTCCGGGATGATGATCATCCTATATATCTAATATTCCAGAACATGGTCTACCTGTGTCCCAAATTTCATCTCAATCCATTTAGATGTGAAGAAGTAAAATACAGGTAGACTTACTTTCGCATTTTTAGTTATTGTCACATTTCTTTCTACGTGTAGGAACGTAAAGGGTGGAATTCGCTTAAAGAAGTCTTTTTTCTAATAGCTAGAGCCTGAGGGCCTATCAAGTCAATAGTTACTTCCAGACAAACTTGTTCCATCGTCGAACAAATTTCATTGCTTTCCATAAGATGATTGACAAAACGCAAGCCTAATAATATATTATACATATATTAACTGCCTTCTAGATCAAACCCTAGATCCAAGAGACTGCATATTATTTTTTATATATTTTTTTCTATAGCACACCGGTATTGGAAATATGGTTCAAGCTACCAGGTGGTCAGGGCTCCTGAGAGAAACCAAAAATAGACGCCGTATCAAAGATTATCGACCTACTGTTTTCTTGATCAAGCCCTTAATCCATCTGGCTAACGCGAACCTCCTCAGATGGTTGATCGATGCTCCTAGCAATTGAGCTATTGACCATCACAAATATAAGCTCAGTGGCTGCTGTATTCACTTTCCACATATTGACAACCACGAGAGCCAAGATAGGTACTTCACCAGGGACATATCAACTCTAATCGATCTAATATTACCATGTCAGGCTTATTGGCAAAAAAATGATGATGTCAGTGGTGATAAATTGATTATTATTATTTCGCTAACCACTGTAGGTTATTTTAATTATTATCGTGTTTTATTTTCTTTGTATTTTTAGTCTATTTTATATCTGCCATTGACATTTTTTTAACAATACTCGTAAAAACACCTTTGCCTCCAATTCCTGATTTGTTACATAAAACTCAGTCAATGAATTAGCTTCATTGACTGAGTTTATGCTGCTAAAAGTATAATTATGCCTAAGCTCTGGATAATCATTGATAGAATTATTCGAGATTGCGATGCGCTGCTTTTTTGCACTGTACTGAAACATTATAGAGATGCGGCGTGCAGAAATCCCTTTTCCAGCAACGTTATTTAACTACAATGAGTTCCAAATGAGAATAGTATCGATGGCCATTTTGTGACGTCATGATTTATCTACTGTCAAATACTTACGAACTGTGACCGAAAGAAGCTTAATCACAAACCAGTTCTTCTTTATTTGACTAATTTCTGTAAGCTTAATTTTTGGTAATTTCTTCGATTTGACAATACGCCGTGTCGTCACATGCTAACAATCGATCCTATTCTCATTTGGATCGCATAGTAGTAAGTAACATTTTAATGCCAGGGTGCAAACTCGTTTCTGCTACTATTTCCAATTTTACGTCAGCTTTCATTAATTAAAAAACATAATTGATAAATTAACCATACGCAAAACTAACAGTCATCAATAATTTAATCGTAAATACTCTACCTAATATCTCATTATTTGCATGTACTATTACACCAATCGATATTAGCGTTATTCTTTGTAACTATTTTCAAAGAAAATTCTAGAAATTTGCTTCACATTGGACATAAGGAGCTACCAGCCTTAGAAGGTCGTATTAGCGGTTAGTAATATGTGTACGACTACATTTAAACATAAGTTAACTTAAAATGTTAAGGGGTAATCGATTGATGAACGTCCTTTTTATTTTTATTAGTCAGCTTTAATTTAGCGTTATAGTCAAGTTATTTTGGCTCCTAAAAAGCTACGGCAGTTTCATTTACACGATAAAAATAACATTGATATTAATGTTAGTAAATTGTAAGGGTAGACTCGCCAGTTAGTCGCCGAAGGGCTCCAGGCGTGCGTGCCTCTCTCCTCACCGTAGGACGCCATAGGCATCACGTTGTTCGCGCTGGCTCGCATTATGGTGGCGACGACGGCACCACATTACAATCGATACACGTCACAACCTTCTAACTTTCAACTTTATTCATATAATTTATATGACAGCGTAAGAAAAAAAAAACAAACGCCACATTCCAACAATTAAAAATAAAACATGTTTTAAAACAAATACATCCGTATTGTTTGATGACACTAACATACTTACATTTTTAAGGTTTGTACTTTAACTAGTCTAAACCTAGTGTATGTTGATTTGAACTTCCTCTGTAATACCCATATAGACCAATATGAGATGATCAAGCAAATTTTGAATCCGGAAAACAATATATATAATTTAAGTATAAAAATATTTCACACAATAACACATTTAAAATAAATCAATAATTATTTTAGTTTAAAAATATCTGTTATAATAAATTCTTGATAAATCTTGATTGCGTCACTAGCGTATTTGTGTATGTAGCGCAGTCACCAGTACCGATGCGTTACTGACGTAATGCTTCGATATTAAAACACCCCAAATCGCCAACACAAGTCACTAAAATTTAGAACCGATCTACCTACACTATGCTTTCGATATGGCATCAACAAAGAAATACTCGAAAAAATGAGTAAAACCTTAAGCTGCAACGTCAGCATGTCAAGAGTGCCAGGCATCTAGATGAAATGCAAGCACTGACCTCTATTATTTACCAGCTGCCGCCAAAATTGTTTTGCCCCATTTGATATTCGTCATATTGGCGCTATCGGCCACGTGGACTGTAGCGAGTGTCTACGGTACTAAAACTGGTAATGTCGCGCCGCATACAATATTAGTCAAATTAGTTCTCTGGACACACGCGAGTGGCGCTTCAAAAAATGAGCTGTCAAACATACAAAAAAAGCCTTTATGTGGTAAATAGCGCTGACAGGCAGTGTGCCTAAAAACAATATGACCTTGAGCTACATACATTATTTTCTGTCGCAAATCTATTACAATAGTGTGATAAATTATTACATGAAGGGTAAGTACTGTTATAATAGCTGTCCGTTGAGTGGGTTAACGTAGAAGTGGAGATTCCTTGCGACAATTTTGGTTTTACAGCACAAACATATTTTTAAATGGTCAAACAAAGTTTTTCATGTTGCAATGGTTCCTTTTACTTAACATAAAATGGCATTTATCTACTTGTTCAGCCTGCTACTCAAAAAAATTATCAAGTGCTTGAGTGAACCCTACAGAACTTATTGCCTTGTTTTGTTTTAACAGAGATTCTTCATCTACTAGAGTGGATAGGGAGAACGTGTTAGGTCATGTTCCTTTTTTGTCTTGCCTTCCAGTACCCCGCGTTTCTCTTGCGTAAGCCAACCCATGGTCCCAGAAAGCTTCGATTCTGGTGGTTTACATATACTATAGCTGATAAGATGAACTTAGCGGTACTTTAACACTGTGTTGTAAACGAAAGTTATTAAACGGCATATCCAGCTTTCGCAACGTAGTTACTGTCATGGACTCTTGATTGTTTCATGCCACGGAGCGTGTATTATGCGCTGTATTATTTTTATCATTGCATAGCTGACAGCTAATTCATCCGTTCCTATTTTTCCATCACTTCGACAAGCCTCGTTAAGTACGGCATCCGCGTTGTTGATGGCTGCGAGTGATTCTCAGGCCCGAATAGCACAGAGAGAACAATGAAATCGGTCATATTTTCCTTCCAACTCGCAACGGACCGTACCGCGCTATCTTTCTCATCGTGCATAACAACCATGCGTTTATTCAAAACTCTGATGATGTATACTTAAACCGAAGCTTATTTTAGTTGCCTTTATGAAGGATTTATTATTTAGAAAGAGTATAAAAAATCTCTTTCATTTACAAATTAAGGGGCCAAATTATAGTTGGAGATTGTAGCTTCATTTTGGACTTCGCCGCTATGAATAGAATCTAGTTTACGCTAATCTCAGTTTCAATTCTAAACGCCCACGGTTTCGACACGGGTCTTTAAACTAGACTACGATGAGCTCAGTTTAGTTACAACTAAATTTTTATAGTGAATGACGAAATCATCACTCCTTAGTTATGTGTCAAAATCCAGTCTAATGCGAGTTCAAATCCCTAACTTTGTCAACGGATAATTGTTTATTATAATTGAAAAGTAAACTACGGAATTTGCTTTAAGGTTTTTTCTCGTAATTAGATTATTTTAATCTGTTTTGGATTTTATATTTTTACCCTGTCTGTACTTACCTACTTCGAATCGTTTACTATCGGAGTCCAAGATTATCTGAGACGTCTAGATGGACTTAACTCAAAATAAGGCAATGGGATAATAAAACGTTTACGGGGTGCTTAGCCCCTAAAAACCAATTGGATTTCGCGTTTAGCACGTACTAAGAAGTCTTAAAGGGATCACAAAATTAAACTAGCCACTTCATTTTAAATTCAGGCATTATTCGAATGTGTATGTTGTTTGTGTAAAAGAGAGGAGAGAAAATTACCCGACTTTTATATTGCCAAAGTACTTACAACAAAGGTCATTATGCAGGCTGGTCATATTGAACACAAGCGAAACCCAAGCGACAGCGTGGTCAGCACTATGCACGAATGACCTTTTTTTAAGCTTTAATAGCGCACGTGCGCTTTGTAGTCACACGACAGTAATTGACAATCGACCGCAAGTCACGATGCAGTATTCTATATGGTATATGCCATGAATATTGATGACAATATTGACTCTATGCCTATCCGTACCTCGATTTGATAGGCCGGCAGAAAATTGACATATATCACAATCCATTAGGCCCAAATTGATGCATTTGTACGTCCTTTAAGTCCGTGTGTTAGCTGCTCATTAATAATAAATCGAATTTGAAAATGGTTATTATGATATGCATCATCATCTGTCAGTGGCTCCCGATTCTCTTTAAACTAAAATTAGAACTGCCAGCTTAGGTTAAAATAAAGTCACAATGGAGCATTTCTCATAAATAATACATTCAAATTTTTAACTATTAAATTCCTTTCGATTTTTGCTTGACAAGATATCGTTATTGAATAATAAATATTATTTGAAATGCAAATAGTCATCGCGTAAGAGCCATAGAGTGTCGACGTCTGAAACCCTACCACAAGTTCTTAACACGAGCCACTTGACGACCTAAACTCAACGTTAAATTGAGCTTTATAGTGTGTATAGCTCCAACCCCCTTCTTGCTTGCACGATTAACATCTTAACACTTCATGGTAAAAGGAACCTGTTTTTATTAATTAATTTGTTAACTATTTAATGGAACAATACGATTTTTAGTGTTTCGTAGCCAAATAGCAAATAACGGTACCCTTAGAGATTCGTCATGTATGTCTGTTTGTATTCTATGAACGGCTTTAAGGTTTTCACACAAGAACAGAAAAAAAATCAATAAATTTCGGGGGTCTCCTATACTTACTAACCTAACCTAACCCTATTCGGGTTAGAAAAAAAATGATATTATAAATCTCGAGAGACACTTGCAAATTGGTAAAAATTTGTGTTCCAGAGGGTACCTTCTCTATAACTTATAAAATAAGAGAATGATAAAACTATAAAAATATATTTATGTACATAACCATTCAAACTGCCACCGAAAATTAGTTTGAACGAGATCCATTGCCTTGTTTTTTTTAATGTTACGTCACAAATCGTAAATCGCAATTGACCGTTAGTGTACGAGTCCGACTCGCACTTGCCAAATTTTTAATAGCTCTTAATCTAAGTCATATTTCTGGAAAGACATCTTCTTTAAATCTTAAGTTAAAATTATACTCTATACTATATGTTGGATAATTATTGGCCTTAGACCACAAAGGAGTAACTGAATATCTTAAGGGAGGGCTACACAGAAGTTATATGATGATTTCTCAAAAAAAAAAAAAAACGTGGGAAGAGATAGGTCAATCAGACTAAGCTTTCCTAAAGATTCTTTTTTTTCCTTACTGACGAACGGAAATGTATACTGTACATCGTCAGTCTATTTCAGTGTTGATTTATGCGTCGGGATCTCGCTCAGACGGGTGGCAACGTGGCATATTAGTGAGAAACGGTTTGTTCATTTATTATTTATTAGCTTCCGCGGCGGCGTTAAGTGAATTCCGAAACCCGTGATTATCGCGTTTGGAATTGATAAACTAATTGCTATTAGGGCATTTTCAATATGTGCAAGCTATTTATCGATCAGGCAAATCATTAATGAACAAACTATTCAGCATCCTCGATGAGAGACTCGAATTATATTTTTAGCTCAGGTAATTAGGCATAATTTGTATATTTAATCATGTAAAGCGTTGTGTAAAAAAGTATGTTTTGTAATTATTGATTATAGATATTATTGAAATTATACTATAAATGCCCTTAAACCATCACGTATCAATTTTACTATTTATCTTTTAGTATGAAACAGGAAATTGGTTTGGAAAAAATAAATACCTACTTCTTTCTCATTAGTAACTATTTTTCGACTTGGGGAAAACCTTAATCAAATGCGCGTAAGAGTTGTTATGATACGAGGAGTGAACAAAAATAATACACAAGATTCACAATAATTCTAACACGCAAAACTTGTGTTGCCTAGTTTTGCAAAGGGCAGGAAATTACCTAAATGAATGGTAGGTAAATAGCACTGCTTGCCATCAAGTGGGAACGCAGTCAAATACTAGTTTTCAAAGACGTTGGAACTTGGACAAACACACAGGGATCTCCTCAAAACAAAGTAGGACGCAGGTTTGGAGGACGGTATTTTATATAATACCTACTTATTCCAAAAACAAGAAACGAAAAAGAAATACAAGACCACAGACACTCTTGTGAAACGAAAGTTAAATTGCACTTTTTAATGTTTTTTTTTAGAAGCCAGTTGCCGTTTTTTTGTAGGTAGGTGTGTGTATAATGTGAGATAGGTACACATTGTAGGTACAAAGCAATTGTAAAGTCCATTAGGTGTGCGGAGGCGAGGCCTAATATTTGTCATTAAGAGCTTTTGTTGTTCATGTTGTGTGCTACCCTCGTGCAGGGGTTGTCCCGTTCAGATGAGCCGAAATTATTATTATATAAATTTTTGCTCCCGCGACGAGCATCCCTCGACGGTTGTTTCAGAAATGTGCCCTTTGGGTGTAGTGTAGTTACCAATTCAGAACTTACATTATCATGTTGTACCTATCAACAATACCAATGACGTTTTTATTAAAAAAAAAATGCACCAAAGATTACGTTACATTAGTGATTTTATCATGTTAGCAATTTCCCGTCCTCTTTCGGTATCCCGGCGCGATCACGAAAAATATGTCGATAATAATCATATTCGACATCATTTTGACCACCAAAGGCCCATGACGAAGGTTTTACAATTCAATTAGTTGCACCAGGTGTCGACAGACAGGAAACTTTTACCCTTACCGCAACGCAACAATTTAACATTCAAAAGACTTTTATTGGATTGGGTAATAAAATTCATAGTTGTATTCACTCACTTCGACCTGGTCAAAAGGTAGATATAATTATAGTCTTTGTTATCGTTTAATAAAACCTTCAAGATGATTCCAATTGGACGTCGTGACAAAGGGTGGCAATAATTCATATCAATGGGTACTCCCTTAAGATCACAAACCTGCTGTAAGCTTATATAATTGTATAAAGGGAAAAGATTAGTATTTTGGTTTGTGATTAACCAACTCATAAACTACTGGACTGAGTTTCAAGAATTCTTTCACCAGTACATCGTCAAAAACTGTTACACTACAGATACAGATTTTTTTCCTAAATTATTTTTGTTTACTCAAAAAGTAACATCTGTTTATTAAAGAACACTATATTTTATCCGCGGCTTCACTCCCATCAACTGACTACATACTCTATCAATCCTACGTTAGCTACTCTACCATACGTGCCTACCCTGCCTACCTACCCTATTCTACTTTACTCTACCTCTACCCTACTCTACTGTGACCTCTACTCTACCCCACCCTTGTGAGCTGCCTCACACTCGCGTCTGTTCTAGATGGTCCTCCAGACTTTGTCTTTTATATTCAAGGACATGTGCAGTCAGCCGTTCGCGCATGAAATAGTTTTAAACATTCAAACAGGCATTCATACAAACATGCATCTTCGTAATAACGAGCCATCTCTAAATTATAGTTTACTATCTAGTAGTATTACCATGCTAAAATAGCAATGCAGATTCGGTGGCTAAAAAAAAAGTAGTTATTGGCGTTGACTACCTAGCACTATTAGTATGATTCAGTCAATGCTGATACGGGGTAGCCAAAGAGAGGCAAAAGTAAAAAGTAAACCTTTAAATACAAACTTTCCCGTTCATAAAATTTGTAGGATAACTACAACTGAAAGAAATTTCACTGACAACTTGACAGTAACAATCACATTTTTACAAGCATGTATTTTTTGTTTCGTTTGTCTAGTTGTTTGTAATCAAATGTTGCAAATTAAATTTATCCACTTCCCGGGTATCGATTGAGCTAAAATTCCCCAATAACGACTTTACGAGTTACAGCCATTTTAAATTCATGCACTTTAATAAATAAATAAATAATAAATTAATTTCAATTGATACACACAGCATATACACATATTTATGATACTAATTTTGTTCATCTCTGGTACCCAAATTAAGATTCAACTTGTGTTAATGGTACCAGGGCCTTCGCTCTTGTTGATCTATTACATATAAAATTGTTTAGCATCTTAGTGGAACGTGTCCATGTGACAGTAGTTTAAAAGAGAAAAAAACAACAACGAAAACTATAATGTTGTGAACAGTAGATTTTTTTGTATTTTCTGAACTGTGTTTCTTTCCACACCTTGTGTGTATTATTTGTATACGTTTTAGAACAGAACGTACGTTCAGTAACTTGAGCTTCCTAAACGCCCAAGAAATAAACTTGCAAAAATGTTGGGTTGCGCATTGCTAGCAAGAAGCATTTGCCCATGGATTGTCGGACAAAATCGTGGCATCAAAACAATGTTATCTGCTCCAAGAAATAATGAAGCATGCATTGTGTTTCCTTATCGTTTTTAAGAAAAAGGCGAATCATCTGTTTCATAGGAGAAAAGTTATCTAAGTGGTTCAACTGGCTCGTCTATTAAAAGAAGGGCTACTAGTCTTTCTGAACAACACATGACTGCAACCTCCTCTTTCCATTTAAGAGCACCGCAAGATCTGCATTCTTTATTCATCGCTTTTATTTTTATAAGCTTGTGGCTGTAGTAGTTTTATTTTTTATTATAGTTTTATCAAATCAGAGGGGTATTTCTAGTACTTATACATAAGACGTCGTTGTTGTGCTTTTTTAACGATAGCGCGTCTGCCAAATTGAGCTGTTTTAACGGTTTTTGTAACTCTCAAAAATCTGTTTTAAAAACTAAACTTGCTAATAACATGGGAATACGAAAAATTGATTTCCTATGTCTCTTCCAAATCCAGATGGATTTCCTTCGCCGTTTTGAGAGCAGTGGTGATGAAACACATTACTACATTAAGTAATTCGCCTTGCTAGGTTTGAACCCGCGACCGTAAGTTGGGGCCATTACCACTCGGCCACCACTGCTGCTTTAAAGAAAACTGCCGCCTGAAAGAAGGCTATTAAATACCTTCTTAGGCGTCCAAAGAAACGCTCCTTGTTTCCTTATCATTGTTATTATTATATATTATTTCTAAATTAATTTATAAATAAATACAGACGGAAAACTGCCCTATATTGACAGTTCCCCATAAAAAATCCTATTGTTTTTTCAACTAAACAGGTAGGTAAATAAAACCGCATTCGTTTTGTCGATTGTTTGAATCCACAAGAAAAAAACAATAAACAATACGCATTCTCACGTTTTGTTTAAAGTTAATATCAAATACTTACGCGTGGGTCAAAATATTTGTTAATGATTGTCAGCCGACCAACAGGTGCCGCGCTCCTGGCAACCAGACCGCAACCCCTAATATTTTATAATTATTTACTCATTAAAAGCAATAATTAACCAGGTATCTAAGTGAAATAACTGTGGACGTTGAATATATAATGACTGGCAAGTCTTATCTAAATGAGAAAAACAAAAAATGCATCTCATTTAAGAGAATTTTTTTTTTTTCATTGATCATAAACTCGCGTTTGACCACTATCTCACCTGATGGTAAGCGATGATGTGGCCGACGATGAAGAACGCTTGCCTAGAAGAAACCTATTCGCTCTCGACTTATAAACCACTACGTTGTAGCTATCAGGAAACACAGACTCCGGCAAGGAATTCCACTCCTTACCTGTACGCACAATTAATGACTCCCAAGAGATGTTTTCGCGCATATTTGGGTTTAGTCGCAATATGTCTCTTTCGGAGAATGTTTACTAATCGTAATGTGTGTTCTGGCCCCCTATTCTTATTTATTTAAATCACATACGAATCCAATGTACCTATTTGTGCTCAAGGCTGTTTCCTTAGAGAATGGCACCTCTGGTCGCAAAATGTCTCTACGAGAAAGCCATATGGGCATAATGGGGACATGAAGGGAATAATGCGTTGCATCTTTTATACGCGCAAACGTGACGGCAATAAATATAGTAAGTCTACCCTTGAATTGATGTGAAATAGTACATGTTGATACAAGTGCAGGAAGTTTGTCATTACGACCAAGGCAGAATTCGCACGAGCCGTAGGTGAGTGAGTGTGTTATAGAGCCGAGGGCTGCAGTGACAAATTTGCACGTGTATCAAACGACGTTTTTCAATACATTTACGACTCGTGAAATAAAAGAAATTTCAAACATTATAGTACATATAAAAAAATATATATCTATATATAAAAAAATAGCAATTAAAATCTGCTCTTGTCTGTTTTTGATTTCGTAGGGGTCAACCCGCGCCTCGTGGGGGACGCTTCGCGCCCAGCCTGATACGACACGCTATTATATTACAATAATATTTTGGAGAGGAGAGAGAGAGAGGGAGAGCCTGCGATTTTTCTCGCACTAGTGCGGGAGTTCATTGCATGCCTGTGAACGGTGCAGCGGTGGGATAAGAGCGGGTTTCCTAGTAAGTATATTGAAAAAATATTTTCAATACACTTACTCGAAAACTGCCTCTTATCGCACTCCTATTAGGTTCAATATAGCATGTATATCACCCAAGTGCTTTTTTGAGTTTATCACAACAAGGGCTTTTTTATTCCTTCCTTATCGTCACGGTCACGGGTGATTATTTGGTTTTTCTTAGTTTATCGAATCAGGCGCGAGGCGTCCCCCAGAGTCGCTGGACGACCCCACGAAATTAGAAACAGACCAGAGCAGATTTGAATGCTATACTTATATATTTCTTATATTTCTACTGTATGTTTGAGATACGATTAAAAATTTTTCTTTCTTTCTTTATTTCACAAGTCGTAAGTGTATTGAAAAACGTCGTTTGACACACGTGCAGATTTGTCATTGCAGCCCTCGGCTCCATAACACACTCGCCTACGGCTCGTGCGAATTTCGCCTCGGTCGCAATGACAAACTTCCTGCACTTGTATCAAAATGTACTATTTCAATACACTTACTCGGATATCCGCTCTTATCAACCCTCACAAGATCAGAAACCGACCAAAGCAGATTTTAATGCTGTTATTTCTTCATATATTTTTTATTTCTGCTGAGGTACAAGTAAACGTTTTTGCTTTCTTTCTTTCATGAGTCGTAAATGTATTGAAAAACGGCATTTTTAAATACATTTACGTCAATGTATTGAAAAACGGCATTTTTAAATACATTTACGACTCCATAACACACTCGCCTACGGCTCGTGCGAATTTCGCCTCGACCGCAATGATAAACTTTCTGCACTTGTATCAAAATGTACCTACTATGGGAATACACAAGCTTGGAAACCCGCTCTTATTCCACCGCTTATAGGAATGTCTTGTTTGCCGTACCTACTAGTGTGGTAAAAAGCACGTGCTATCTCCGCCACAATTTTACTGTGATGAAATATCAGGCTGGACGCGGCTCATTCCCCACTAAACGCAGGTTGACTCCCACGAGTCGTAAGTGTATTGAAACACGTCATTTGACACTCGTGCAAATTTGTCACTGCAGCCCTCGGCTCCATAACACACTCGCCTACGGCTCGTGCGGCCGCAATGACTAAATTTTTGCACTTGTATCAAAATGTACTAAATTCTATTTTCGATGTTTGATAAAGTTACTTATTATACAGTTCAAGCATTACATTTTCTCATTCAGACATCCAATATTTTTAAATTAGAAATATATAATAGTGGCTCCATACAAAGTTAATTATCTCCCCAGAGTTGAAAATGGCGCCAGTGACTGAAAAGTTGAAAGGAAATCGTTTGTCTTGGTATGGTCATGTGAAGAGGAGAGATGAAATGTATGTCACAAAAAGAGTTTTGAGTTTACACATAGATGGATGGAGAGGAAGGGGGAGGCCAAAGAGTAGATGGATGGATTGTGTGAGGAGGGATATGAAAGAAAAGGGAGTTACTGATAGTGTGACGGGTGACAGGACAGAGTGGAAGAAAAGAACATGTTGCACCGACCCCAAATAAAATGGGATAAGGGTAGGATGATGATGATGATGAGTTAACTATCACCTTAGACCCTTTTCAAACCAATGATTGAGATTACTATTAGTCTAACAGTATTTTACATGACTGCTTATCTGACCCCAACAGCATTTAGTAAGTGTGGGTACAAACACATACTTAATAACAGAAAATCATTTTGCATTGTCGTCTGATTGACACATGCACACAAAATCAGGAAGTGGATCAAAATTAATGTACAAAAAGTGATAACAAACATTGGGACAGGTAAAACTGAATAAAAAAAATATGAAAGACTAGCCTTCTGCCAGCGGCTTCGCCCGCATGAAAGTAGGGTTCTTCATACTAACTTTAGACCCCATTACAACGCTTTAGGAGCTGAAATTTGAAAAACCCTTTCTCAGCATTCACCTAAGTCATAAAAGGAAGCCTTGTGCAAAACTTATGTCAGACCGTTAATTTCTCATATATATAGATAAAAGATAAATGTTTGTAGCATTTTTCTTTCATAATTTTTTAAAAAGAATAAACTGCAGTTTTTGAAAAACATCTAAGTAACCAATTGATTACTTATACTCCGTTCAAAATAACATTATACGTTATTTAAAACTTAACAAATTTTGAGTTTTATTATGTAGGAGGAATGACAAATGGCGGCTGCAGTAAATAGTTGTTTTTTTTTGGTTTTAACCTTGTGTCACAAATAATGTGTGACATGTCAAAGACATTACAACACCAATAACCTTTCTGTAGCTAAATTATAATTATGCTTCATACTTTGCAAAACTATAACAACAATGACATTCTTTAGGATGTTCATAAAGCACTCAAAATATTTATTTAGCTTACTATAAGTACTGCTTTTATCTGTAAATCTACCACAAACGTGTTTTTTTTTTAAATAGTAAGGTCTCCTATGAAGCCTAACAGAACTGTGAGCTTGCATGAAAAGGTTAACCAAAGAAGACTCAATGAATGCCACAAATAAATAATATTCATTCATAAATTACTTCAACAGAAAACTCATCAGACTAAACAGCTAGAAGAAGCACTGATAAGTTACAACAATATTACATAACACCTACATGAAGTGGCATTATATATATTGTTTCAAACAATGCATAAAGTCAAAAATTATTAATCTGACCAAATTTAATAGTCACAAAATATAAGAGCTATTACCTTTTTTTTGTGACTATTAAATTTGGTTGGATTTGCGATATTAATCTCTTTGACTAGTGACCCACCCTAGGTTTGCACGGGTACAATGTGATATAAACCTTCCCCTTCAATCCATTGCATAGTTTTAAAGATCTAAGCAATATATAGGGACAGTGGAAAGCACCTTTGTTTTATACTATGTAATGATGATAATGCTAATGATAAAATATTCTTTGTTTAATATTGTTATTGTGATCACTAGCAACATCCTTACATTTTATTGTATGTATTTAAATGTAAAAAGTACTCACCTGAGAGCTCAAATTGCCTCCCACTTTATTTGTCTTCAACACATCACTCTCAGAAGCCATTCGATTGAACATTTGTTTTCTCTCTTTTACCGATATTGTCTGTTCACTATCTACCAACATACTCTCACTTCTAGATGATGTTAATGTTGGTGACATTGGAGTATCAAAACCAGACCCATCCTGGTTTGGTATAGATGATCTCTGTCCCTGTGCACCTTGGATGCTTGACCTTTTCTCAATATTCTTATCAGATGAACGCCTCCGTGGGTGCACTTTTGGTGGTATATCCTCACTTGGAATAGATGTCAAGCTCTCTTTAGAGTCACTTTCAAGTTTGAGAGCTGAATTTCCAACACCAAGTGTGTTATCTTGGATAAGATTAGCTATTATGCTGAAATCTTGGTTAAGTTGTAATGGCAGAGGTGGACGTTGTGGGGGTTCTTCTTCATTGTTTGACTGAGTTTCTATGGGTACTTCAGCACTAGCAGTTGTGTTAGATGAATCAGTCTCTTTTTCCATGACATCTTCATTAGCTTTACCGTTATTCGGCATGTATTTCTTTTTGAGTATGAGCCATTTCTCATTGTTTTGATTTTTTATAATAGCTAAGGTGTTCACGTGCTTCTTAAATGTACTTCTAGCTTCATCTACAATTAAAAAACACTTGCTATAGTTGTGTAATGTAAAAAAAAAATAGAACATATAAGTATACAACTCACCTCTCATGTCGGGATTCATTAGAAATACTTTGAAGTGTTTTACTAACTCATGATTAGTAACTTTGCCATTATGCAACAACATGAATTTTAGTATTTCGTCAAAACTTAATTCTGCTGGAGGCGACATACTTGAAAGTTTTAGTGAATCAGCGTACGCAGATTTTTAGCAAAGATTTAATAAAACACGAACTACAACAGACCAAAAATAGTAAGTTTTAAACGTCAAGCGATCTCACTATCTCAGATGAAGTTTGACGTTTACGTTTCTATTCACGGGCACGCTACACAGCGCTGCATTTATGAATCGTTTTAGTGACAAATCAGACTAATATTTTTTTACTCGTACATCAGAATACCTACCATATACCACAGGTCTAAGAAATGCTTCGACAAGAGCAGTGCCAATGTCATCTGCAATTACCGGAGACCTCCCTTGACACCCAAGCGAGCGCCGGCGCTCGCGGGTACCTACTATAGCGAACGCCGGCGTTCGCGGGTATGTAGCTTGCTAATGTAACTATGTAGGTACCTATGTTCGGCTCAAATCTTGCAAGTCAATTTTGAAGGATAATTCTTCACCTGATTGAGCTGGAATTTTGCATGCAGGTATATATATCGCATAACATGAAACGCATGTCACAAAAAGAGTTCTGAGTTTACACGTGGATGGATGGAGAGGAAGAGGGAGGCCGAAGAAGAGATGGATGGATTGTATGAGGAGTGATATGAAAGAAAAGGGAGTTAGTAATAGTGTGACGGGTGACAGGATAGAGTGGAAGAAAAAAACATGTTGCACCGACCCCAAGTAAAATTTTGGTCTGCCTGCATTCACTATGGTCTAGCCATAGTTGGTGATGTAAGTTTGTGGTGCTTTTCCTTACCAGATTGCGTAGATATCCAAAGGGGAGCGGCACAATAGGCTCAGACCCTATCACATCCGTGGTTGATCCCCTCCGGGCAAGTTTATCCGCTGCATCGTTGCCTCGGGAACCGCTATGTCCTTTAATCCATTGAATGGTTATATGATTGTGTTTACCCACCTGGTTGAGGCGTTGGTGACACTCGTATATTAGCCCAGAATTCACTGTGTGACTCTTCAGCGCTTGCAGGACAGACATGCTATCCGAGAGTATGCGTATTGAGTGGTCCTTAACTTTCCTTGTTGCAATGGCTGAGGCTGCCAGGGAAATACCCAAGCACTCAGCCTGGAAAAGCGTGTTATGAACCCCCAATGGCGTGGCTATATAAATGTTGAGGTCCTCCGAGAAGATTCCCGCACCCGTGCCTTTATCTGTTTTGGATCCATCAGTGAAGATCCTCAGCTCTGCAGGGCACAGCCCTTCACAGCGATGATCCTCATGCAGTTGGATTTTGTATTTTTTGTCAAATATAAATTGCTTGGGTATCCGATCCTTGACTGCTTTCGTTATAGAGAGCTCATTATTGAGATCCTCTAGCAGAGCGGTGTGTTGTCTTTTTCTCTTACCCCAGAGGTCCAGTGTTGTAAGTCGAACTGCCGCCATCGTCGCCTCCTGTTGTATAAACAGATGGAGAGGGGGAAGTCCCAACATGGCCTCCAAAGCTGCAGTTGGAGTAGTCCTCATGCAGCCCGTGGAAGCCATGCACGCTTGCCTTTGCATGTGTTGTAGTTTGTTTACGGCTGTGGCCAGTCTGGTGCGGGGCCACCATACCACAGCGCCATAAGTGATCATAGGTCGAATTGCTGCGCTGTACAGCCATAGTATGATTTTTGTGGATAGGCCCCATCTCTTACCTATAATTTTCCTGCACTGCCAAAAGGTGATGCAGGCCCTGTTCAGTTTATTCTCTAGATGATGCGCTCCAGTTCAGCTTATTGTTTAGGGTTATCCCAAGGTACTTTACCTGATTTGACAACTGAAGTTCTGTGTTGAATAGTTTGGTTAGATTAAAACGCCCTAATGCTCTTTTACGCGTGAACATTACTAATTCGGTCTTATGGTATGGTATGGTTCACGGACAGTTCATATTTCTCGCACCACCGTTCCACGATGCGCAGTGCTTGTTGCATAAGTTTGCAGATCGTGCTAGTTACCTTCCCTGACACAAGGATTGCCAGGTCATCAGCATAGGTACCCTATCGTGTAGTAGCGATTCGCATTGAGTATGGTGATGAGCTCATTGATGACTAGATTCCACAGTAGCGGCGATAGTACCCCTCCCTGCAGACAGCCTCTGGCTATCAGGACCAACTGTTGGTCTTCTTCAAGGCGAACCACACGTTTACTTAGCATATTGGTTATCCAGTCAGTTAATACCTGATTTACTCCATGCTTGGAGAGGGCGGCACTTATGCTGGAGAAGTTGGTTTTGTCGAAGGCTCCTTCGATGTCTATAAAAACGCCAAGGCAAGTACTTTTCTGGTCTATGTCCTCCTCTATCCGGCTTACCACCTGATTAAGAGCTGACTCCGTGGATTTACCTGAGCTGTATGCATGTTGATTACCATGTAATGGTACAGTTTTTAGAGCGCCATCTCGTAGTTCCCTCTCACATAACCTCTCCATTGTTTTCAAGAGGAAGGAGGTTAAACTTATAGGTCGGTAGAATTTGGCGTTTGTATAATCACTCTTACCTGTTTTCGGAATGAATATGACTTTCACTTCCCTTCATCCTTTGGGAACGTATCTAAAGACCAGGCACGCTCTCAATAAAGGCACCAAAATTGATGCCAGCAAAAGCAAAAAAAGTAGCCATATGAGCTCAGCAATAAAACAACTCAACCTTATCGTGTTTGATTTGTCTAAATGAGTACTTTGATTCTATATGGTAGTTAGAGTGTGATGGTACAGTTGGAAGGTGGCCATAGGAACTCCGTTATACAATTAGATAACCCTAACGTGTTTGTTTTGCCCTAACCTTATGAAATGCATGAGTATGTTGATACTTATATATCTGGGCAAACAAATGTCATTTAATAAGCAGAGAAACAAACGAGAAATTGAAAGGAGAGTTGCAAATGCATGGAAGAAATTTTGGAGTTTAAAAGAAATTATGAAAGGGGAAGTGCCAACTAAGATTAAACAGACAGTCATGGATACCTGTATTGTCCCATCGCTAACATACGCCAGCCAAACTTGGAAATTTACAAATAGAGTAGAAATGAAAATTAGAACCTGTCATAGAAGTATGGAGAGAAGCTTACTAAAAGTTAAAAAAATCCAGAAAATATCTCATCAAATTATTAGGAAAAAGACAAAAGTCACTGATGCGCTAAGTCATAGCAAGAAACTGAAGTGGCGCTGGGCAGGCCACATAGCTCGTTTGACAGACCATCGTTGGACTAAGCGATTGACTTCTTGGCTGGGTCCATCGGGCACAAGAAAGAGAAGAAGACCAACTACTCCATGGGCAGACGACATAGTAGAAGTGGCTGGCGAGCAATGGATGTACGTGGCAGGCGACAGGGACACTTGGCATTCTCTAGAGGAGGCCTTCACCCCTAACTAACGGGGGGTTCTTACTTCTTTTTTTGATCAAAAATATAGCTTAGGTACTTCTAACGTAAAATTAGTATTTAGTATTTAATCATGTTTATTAGTTTTATTGTTATTTTTTGTTTAAAGTAAGAAATAAAAGGCTTTTTTATTTTTATTTTATTTATTTATTTAACGTGTTTGTAGTTTTCTGAATGGTCTTGATGAGTATTAAAAATAAAGGTAGGTATTGTGAACCAACTGTTACGTCAGGATGGTCACAGTAAAACAAGGATACTTCTCATTCAACAAGTTTATAATTATAATTCAAATATTACAGCAGCGAGTAATTTTCTCATAATGTTATTTGCTTAGCAACCGTAACTAAGGAGTCTTATGAAAGGAAAACTGTCAACACAGCGGCTTTTATAACACACACGAATACATTACTACCTATTTACAATTGAATAATCTAATAAAATGGCTCCTTAAATATTAATTATTAACAATAATATATATCAAAGAATAATGCACAATATAATAGCTTTTACTAATTATTTGATGTACCGGAAGCTGACAAGCGGAAGGCGCTATAATCGTTTATTTATAATTATTCGCGTCAATAGACCAAGAAGTTACAATGTCAAGTATGTACTAAGGAGTTTTCATGTCGAGCTGGTATAAGACGAACCCGAAGTCTGTAACAGTATGTACCGAGCTATAAAAGCTTGTTATGAAAAAATATTTTCATTAAAAACTTGATTTTGTCATTCGGGAAGTCTTAAATTTCAATTTGTTTATGCTGATGTTACATATTACATTCTTTGTTAGTAGGTACCATACAGTTTTGTACCTACCATATTTATCACAATATTTTACATTGTAATTTAGTGATTTGTGATGATGTATTTTCAGGGTCACGCAATATGAAGGCCGGCTTAATGCGGTCTATCGAAACGGAGACCTGTTTACCGTTAACACACAATTTGAACACCTTGTCTCCCATTTCGATGACTTTGTGCGGACCAGAGTGTGCCGGTTTCAAACCACCACCATCTGTGCAGTCCCTAAGGAACAAGTGTGTTGAGGAGGATAACTCCTTGAAAACAAAGGTTTTGGTGTTACACTATTGAGTCCCGCCGGCGTATACTCAGTCATGTACATAAAATGTCATTTATAAACAAAAATCAGCAAAATCATTTTATATCACACATTTTACAATTTTTATTAAAAAAAAACATTTACTTTATTTCGAATTAATTTGATTTCGTTAAAATATAAACGATTTGCCTTCAAATCACTCTCCTGTAAAATAACTGTAATGTCAGTTGACTCATTATACTTAGGAGGTATCGAATATATCGTCGGCAAATCGAAGGTGATTGACATTAATGTCTAGTTCACTCTAGTCTAGAATCTTGACGTCATCCTCCATTGCAGCCGTAAATAGTTTCGGAGAAATGACATCTCCCTGCCTCTCACCACGCTGCAAAAGGATAGGTTCCGAGGTCCGGTCCTGAGGTCGGACTGAAATTGTGGCGTTCTTATACAAACACTTCAGCATTTTGAGGAACCAATAAGCAATCTGGCACAGTTGTAGAGATTATAGTTTCTGACCACTTGGACAGAACTACAATCGAATCAAAAGCTTTCTCGTATTCCATAAACGTTATATCTACAGTATACACCTCGGTTTTCTGCATAACCAGCCGGACGGTATGTTTGTGATCTACGGTGCTGTAGCCTTTTCGGAATTCGGCTTGTTTGGGAGGCTGGAAATCGTCGAACCTGCACGCAAAACGATTCGGAAGTGAGACGGGCCTGTAATTCTTAATTTATGCCTTACGGCATTGTCGCCCGGGGTGCCATGACAGAAAACCTCCTCGAGCGCCCGCAGGCTGGAGTTCCCTTGCGGACACGTCCGGAGTGAAGACCAGTCTGCGGGACGGTGCACCCCGGGAGGCCGCCATCGACCCACCCTTGGGCAATCCCTGCCTAAGGGTGCTCGATGGCGGCTTGCGAATATTCTGTTGGGAGTATCGCCTCAACGCGTGTCCCTCTGATTTAGCAGAGGGCACAGCGACGAGGTAAGAGCGGGCTCGGTGTGCACTCACCCTGCCATCGGGCAGGCAGGAGGAAGAGTTCGTCCTCCTTCTGCCACCGCTAGACTCGTAGCCCCAAAGATTGTCCAAGGTCATGTTTCTGACTTTCGATGGGGGTCGAGGGCCTTGGCTTAACCGCCCGGGCCGCGAGGAAGACAACCTCTATAAAAAATCACCCCAAACCTCCAAGCGGCGGCGCACCGTGAGGGAGGTTGTTAGCTTGACTAATGGGTAGCTAAATTAGTCTCTAGTGCGAACCACGTATTTGAGCAAGTAAAACATGTTTTTTACTCGTGGGAACAGCTATGACAAAATTTTTCTCAAAAAAAACCATTTTGGAGAGTGACGAGCGGTCGGAGTCCGACGCTGCGTCCAGCGGGAGCTCAGGCTCGGAGATGGAGGAGGAGTTGGTGGGCAACTCCGGAAGGGACTCGCGCTCCTTCCGGAAGCGCACCAAATCGGAGGACGGGCAGTCGTCCTCCGATGAAGGGAAGGGCTCGGCCCCGAAAATCCCCACCGGCAGTCGCGGAGGGGGCCAAAGCCGGGGAAAAGGCAGGGGGCTCATTTCACAGGAGTCCGCTCAGCGAGCTGCAAGGCTTGCCGCAGAAGGGCGCCACCCTGGTGCGGTCAGCGCTGGGGAGCGCCCGCCGCGTCAGTCCGGTGGCGCGCCGGACGCTGGGGCGGACTCCGCCGAAGAGGCCCGCAGGACCTTCGGCGAGCTAATGGTCGCAGCGCTGCGCGACATGGGCCGCAAGAGGGTCGCAAAACGGTCTTCCAAAGAGAAGACCGTCTTGAAGCACGCCACCTCTTTGTCCGAGGCTTTCGACAAGGCCTTGGACAAGAGTGTGGCGAAACTGCGGGCCGAGCTTCAAGCGGAGCTTCGGGCCGGGCCCGCGGGCCTTGGAGCCGTTCGGCGGGAGGTCGTCGGAGGGGGTACCGGGCAGGGGCAAAGTCAGCCCCAGCCCCAGCCTGAGGCAGGGAACCAGCTGCTGACGCTGGTACAGTCGGAACTGGCTGCCTTCCGGCAGCAGCTGCAGCAGCAGCAGCAGCAGTTCCAGCTGCAGCAGTTCCAGCTGCAGATCCAGCGGCAGCTGTCCCTGCTGGAGGGCATAGTCCTGCGCCCTCCACTGGCGACCTCCGGCCAGCGCCAAGCGGCAACTTATGCCGCTGCCGCTGCGGCCACGGCTGCTGCGCCCAAGGCGGGCCCGTTGGGGCAAGCCGGGCGCAGGGCCTCAGCGCCGGAGCCTGCGAGGCCAGCCCCGGTGGCTGGGCAGCGTCCGGCGCGGGCCGCTCCTCCCACGAGGGGTGGTGTGGCGCCTGCTGTTGCTAGGCCAGCGGGCGCTCCCATCGCGGTGGCGGCGACTCAGACGCGCCTGCCGCCTCCCCCGCCTCAAGATCCATCGTCTGGCGCCGACTGGACGGTCATCGGCGCCAAGAAAAGCGCGGGCAAGGCGCGCAGGGCGGCCAAGAAGTGCGCAAAGCGCCAAGAGCGCCGAAAGCGGGCCATGGCGGCGAGACTTCGCGCCCCGAAATCCGAGGCTGTAGTGATCACACTACAGCCTGAAGCGGGAAAGAAGGGCGCGAACTATGACGCCGTCATGGAGAAGGCAAGGCGGGCGGTGTTGCCCCACCTTGACGAGCTCGGAGTGCCTGGGGGCTTCTGCATAAGGCAAACCCTAACGGGGGCCCGAATTCTGGAGGTCCCCGGCTCGGCCAGTGTCGCTGACATCCTGGCCGACAAGATTAGGGTGGCCCTCAGTGCGGAGGAGGCCCGAGTGTCCAGGCCCACCAAGTGCATCGACATGCGCATCATGGGCCTGGACGATTCAGTCAAGGTGGACGAGGTGGTGGCCGCCATCGTCAGGGTGGGTGGTTGCACGACCGAACAGGTTCGGGCGGGTACCATCCGCGCTGACAGCACGGGCATGCGAGCCGTAACGGTAAGCTGCCCCGTGCCGGCGGCCAAGGCCATCACTGGTGAGGGCCGACGGCTTCTTGTGGGCTGGGTCTCCGCTCAGGTTAAACTGCTGGAGCCCAGACCTCTGCGGTGCTACCGCTGCCACGTGGGGCACCACGTGGGGGCCTTCTGTGCCGCGGAGGTGGACCGCAGTGACCACTGCTACCAATGCGGTAAGCCCGGTCACAGGTCTGCTGAGTGCCGGAATGCGCCGCACTGTAACGCATGTGCGGCGGCAGGCAAGCAGGCCGACCACCGGGCTGGGAGCAGGTCCTGCGACCCCCCGGCCAAAGTAAAGGCCAAACTAGGTCGCCCCCCCCCCACCACCGCCACCGCCGCAGCCGCTTCCTCGGCCGCCGGCGCGGCTTCTGTCGCCGCCGCTACCGCTATGGCGGCACCCTCTCAGAGGGCTAGGGAGGAGACAATGGACTGCCAATAACGGCCCCATTACGTCTCCTCCAGGCGAATACCAACCACTGCGCCCCAGCTCAGGATCTGTTGCTCCAGAGCATGGCGCAGTGGTCGATAAACGTCGCCGTGGTCTCCGAGCCACACTTTGTCTTGCCCAGAGCTGACTGGGTTCAGGACCTGAGCGGCTCGGTGACCCTTATCTCGTCGGCCGCCGCTGGTACCCCGACCCTCGAGGCCGTCACGAAGGGTCGGGGTTGCGTGGCAGCACGGTTCGGGGACATTGTAGTGGTAGGAGTCTACCTGTCCCCGAACAGATCTCTCGCCGATCTACACGACTCCCTCAGGGAGCTGAAGACCGTCGTCGCTGGGTATGGTACCCTCCCCGTGGTCGTTTGCGGGGACTTCAACGCCAGGAACATGGCTTGGGGTTCCCGGCTCATGAACCAGCGGGGTCGGATGGTGGAGGACTGGGCTCTGGAAACAGGCCTGGTCGTCCTAAACTGGGGTTCTGTTCCCACGTGTGTGCGGGTGCAGGGTGAGTCCGTGGTGGACATTTCGTTCGCCAGCCCCGCTCTGAAACCGCGTGTAGTTGACTGGCGCGTCATGGAGGGTGTGAAGACATACTCGGACCACCGGTATATCCGGTTTGACGTCTCCGCCCAGACCTCGACCGCGCCGGTCCGACAGACCCCATGTGGTCCGCGTTGGGCGCTGATGCAGCTGGAACGGGAGCTTTTCCTGGAAGCCGCGGCGGTGCAGGCCTGGGTGCAAGCACCGGTCAGGCCTGCTGACATCGACGTCGAGGCGGAGTGGTTCCGGGAGGCCTTGTCGCAAATTTGCGACGCGGCAATGCCCCGTCTCCGCCCAGGACGCGCCCGACGCCAGGTGTACTGGTGGTCGCCAGAGCTTGCGACGCTGCGCGCCGCATACAATGCTGCGCGACACCGGTATACCAGACACCGCAGGCGCCGCTTCCGCCCGCCGGATGCGGAGGCCGTAGAGGCGGAGCTGTATGAGGGATTCAGGGTGACAAAGCGCACCCTCCGATCGGAGATAAAGCGGGCCAAAGACGAGGCCTGCAAAGCGTGGCTGGGGACGCTCAACGCTGATCCGTGGGGACGCCAATACAAGTTGGTGCGAGAGAAACTCCGCCCATGGGCTCCCCCGTTAACGCAGAGTCTCCGGCCACAGATCGTGGAGGGTGTGGTGAGCGCTCTATTCCCTGCGCGGGGGGACCACTCCCCCCCGCCAATGGCTCCGCCACCAGCGGTGTCTGACGCGGACCACGTCAGCGACGACGGTACCAATGCTCCGGAAGTGACCGAGGTGGAGATGAGTGTGGCGGTACGCAGGATGGGTGCGAAGAATACCGCCCCAGGACCCGACGGCTTGCCTGGAAAGGCTTGGGTCCTGGCCATGGAGGCTCTCGGGTCTCGATTGGGGGGGCTCTTTAGCGCATGTTTGGAGAGGGGCCAGTTCCCACTTCCCTGGAAGACGGGAAAACTGGTCCTCGTCGCGAAACCGGGGCGCCCTGCGGACTCTCCGTCCGCGTATCGGCCCATTGTGCTCCTTGACGAGGTGGGCAAGCTCTTTGAAAGAGTCATTGCAGACCGCCTCGTCAAGCACCTAACACTGAAGGGGCCCGATCTCGCGGACGACCAGTTCGGGTTTCGCAGGAGGCGCTCCACGGTGGACGCCATCATGCGCGTGCGAGCCCTCACGACGGGGGATGCGGTGTCCCGGGGCAGGTGTGTCTTGGCGATGTCGTTGGACATTGCCAACGCCTTTAATTCCCTGCCCTGGAGTTGCATTAGGACGGCACTCCGGTATCACCGGGTGCCCGACTACCTCTGTCGTACAGTCGAGGCCTACCTGTCCGACAGGTACATAGTCTACCCCGGTCACCAAGGAGATTGGAAACGGCGAGAGATGTCGTGCGGTGTCCCACAGGGATCGGTACTAGGACCGCCCTTGTGGAACATCGGGTACGACTACGTGCTGCGCGCCGACCTCCCCGTAGGGGTCAGCGTGGTCTGCTACGCAGACGACACGCTGGTCCTAGCGCAGGGAAGGTCGTACCAGGCGGCGGTCGAACTAGCGACACGTGGGGTTGCGACAGTCGTTGAGAGGATCCAGCAGTTGGGACTCAAGGTGGCACTGCACAAGTCCGAGGCCATGTGCTTTCACGGCCCTCGGAACGCGCCACCAACGGGTTCCCAACTAACGGTAGAAGGAGTTCACATCGGCGTCGGGTCGACGATGAAGTACCTAGGACTTGTCCTCGACAGCCGATGGAATTTCGAGGAGCACTTCCGACGTCTGGCCCCCAAACTCAATCGGACGGGGGCTGCTCTCAAGCGGCTCCTGCCGAATCTTGGGGGTCCAGACGCCTTCTGCCGAATCTTGGGGGTCCAGACGCCTTCTGCCGGAGGCTCTACGCCGGCATCGTTCGGTCCATGGCCCTTTATGGGGCACCAGTGTGGGCGCCGACGCTGCGTAAACGCCCGGCGGCCCAGCTGAACGCCTGCCAGAGGGTCATGGCCATCCGGATGGTGCGGGGATACCACACGGTGTCCCGCGAGGCGGCGAGCCTCCTTGCTGGCCTACCACCATGGGATTTGGAGGCAACAGTCCTTGCACGCATGCACGACCAGCGCGTGGAGATGCAACGCCGGGGCGAAGACTCGCTGCCCGAACATGTCGAGGCGTGGCGGCAGGAGCTCCGGCGAGATCTCATGGTGAAGTGGAAACAGCGACTGTCGCAACCCAGCGCTGGGCACACCGTAATCTCAGCGGTAGTGCCCCTCTTTGAGGCGTGGCTGGATAGACCTCACGGCGTCCTCACTTTCCGCATGACGCAGGTTCTCACCGGACATGGGAAGTTCGGGAGATTCCTGCACCGAATTTGTGCGGAAGAGACGTCCGGGTGTCGCCACTGTGAGGCGAGCCCGGAGGACACGGTGGAGCACACGGTGGAGGTGTGCCCTGCTTGGGAAGAGCATCGCCGTGTCCTCGTGGGGGTGATCGGCGGCGGCGACCTCTCGCGCCGGTCCTTGGTTCAGGCCATGGTCCGCAGCGAAGAGGAATTGCAGGCGGTCGCCTCCTTCTGCGAAGCAGTAATGCTCGTAAAGGAGGAGGCCGACCGCATAAGGCAAAGGCAACGGCGTACTCGCCGTAGCCGACGCCGCCGCGATCCTGCCGATATCCGGCCACCGTAGACACTTGCTCGTGGACGGTGAGCAATGGGTAGCTCGCCGTCCGATCGTCTGATAAGACCGAGTCCAAGTCGTCAACGGCGCGCACCGTTCCCGCGCGCCTCAAGGAGTTGTCAGCAAACTGCAGGGGCCCTTCAGGGTCGAAGCCTCCTGGAGCCTAGAGGGTGGTGGAAAACTGTTACCTCGACTCCAGGAATAAGGCAAGGAAGGTACGGGGTAGGTTTTTTAGTCAGTAAGAATCTGACACTGGTCTCCCGCTCCGCCCAAGAGCGGGTTTCGTCATTGGATGATTTTCACCTACCATAAAAAAAAAAAACGGCATTGTCGCCCAGTCAAGTCAATAAAGACAAGTATCACCACAATTCTGGAAATAATTACGGAATTCAATAATTTCTGAAAGGCCTGTTTTAGCGAGTTCGGCCGTAATACCGTCATCACCCGACGCCACAACGTCAACGATTTTTAAGCTGCTTCAAAGCCACCCTAATCTCGGTAAATAATCTTCGGTATAGTGTAGGGTTAATTTATCTGGTTCATTTGATAGATTTGCTGTGGTGTTTGTGATAGCCACACGGCTACAGTAGTTAATTACACAATTAACTACTGTCCATGGAATGCCTCGTTCTCTCCCTGAGCCTCCGATTTGGTGTACCTATGACTCCGCAAACGTCGATCCTCACGTTTCGTGAGCTGGCTCAGCTCATTCTCAAATCCTTGGAGCCCTTATTCCACTCGATCACGTCTTTAATTCGTTCGGTAATAAAGAGGCGATAATCGCGTTTTAAAGACTTTGAGATCCGTCTATTGAACTGCCGGTAGATGCACGATTGCACGCGTCGCCGTCGTCCAAAGACTGCAGAATAATCCCGTTTCTCTCTTTCAAGAGTCGAAAGTATAGTTTCTTCACATCCCCTCGTTTCAAATTTTTATTATTAGTTAAGTACCAGATTTTTTGAACTAGTGGGTAACGCCTGTTGTAAAGAACTTGGGTATCAAACCAGACTACAAGGCGTCCGATACTAAGGTGCCAAACGAGTGTGCGGTCTTTGTAGCCATTTTATCCAAAAGTTGTGCAGTCGGTCCGGGTCTAGAGATTTCTAATTAGGCCACGGACGGACAGCACGGGCTACATCTTGGGGGCTGATTGTGTGACTGTGTGTGTGTTGACTGTTCGCACGCTCACTTAGCCTCTTGAATCCAACCACCTTCAGGTACCGACCAGATGTTGCGCCAAAACGAAGACATGGCATCATCATCTGGGCGGAGTGTATCAGTCACACTTTGGTACGGTTTATCCAAGCCCTTTATACTCATGTTTCGATCGTGTAGCTCCGTCACTGGTTAGAAATTTGACGTGAGTTACACGACATGCCGTTACGGCCGTGCAGTACTGCATCGAGTATGTATCGGTGAGATCTTCGCAGTCATCAAAATAGTAGTAGAAAAATTAAGTCAATCTCTAACCTTAAAACTACATAAATATACAAAAAAAAAAAAAAAAAAAAAAACCAATAAAAATACAAAAAAAAATACCTAATCTAATAAAGTGACAAAAAAGCTCTTCCACATCGCTGTCGACTGGTAAAGTGCCCAAAAGGCTGGCAGCATTGCCACACTGTATGGTAATGCTTATTCTCTGCCCAAGGGAAAAGCATAGTTATTTAGATGGTATTTTCATACCGTGCTCATACCTATTTATTAGTCATATTGATGACATGTTTTGTATTTGTGGCATAAAGCATCCGATTAATTGCCAATAATAAAGACCTTTCTGCGATTTCAAAGTTTACGTAGATGTTGATTTAAGAGTTTTGGACATTTCATAAGTACATGAAAAGAGTAAAGGTGGCATTGGTACCAGTGGATAAGGCAAGCAATATTCTGGATTAATCGTTTTTCTTTATGCTAATTGCTAATAGTCGTCCAAAAATATCTCGTTCCATTTCGAGCAATAATTTCTTATTTATCTTTAGTCTTGAGGACTTTACGGCGCAATGAGAAGCAATATTTATGATTTAATTTCGTTGGATTAGAGCCCGTTCCTTATCCTAGAGCGTTGGCTGATTATAATATATTCCATGTTATGCATTTTTTATGTAGTCCGTCCACCATCTTATATTCAACGTCACTTCTGACATCGACAAAGTAACAATCTAGTTCTGAGTCTGGTTAATTTTACAATACTGATTTGTTACCTATTTAGTAAAATTTTCACTTATTATTAAGAACTCTTAATAATTGATTACAATCTAGCCTAGGAGAGTAATAAGTAATTTAACTTATTATTATACAATAGAGGTTTTGTTAGAATTAAGAATAGCGTTCTTTAGGACTTTTATAGAAGCCCTTATCATTTTCTTAGAGTCTCATATTTATAAAAACACTTTGTTCATGTTTCATATGCATAGCAAAGCAGTGATCACTATTATAGACTAACTTATAAGTACACTACACTTTAGCAAGAGTACTTTACTTTTAAAGGGTTTAGTCTTTAGTCTACGCACTAAATCCGTGTTGTTCGCAAAAGACCGAGCGAAGTGGAGGCGTCTAGGAAGGCGGACAATGCGGAAAAAGCGGACCCCGGGCACCGAGGTGAAAGCCAAGGTAGCAACTGGGACGGGCGCTAGGTTGATGATGACTAAATCCGTGTTGTCTAGCAGCTGGAATGCCTCAACATTCACATGTCGGTGAAGTCTGTGTTCATGGGCTTAAGCAAATTTTTGAATGATGGTATTTTAAGTTCCAATTCGCCCAACAAATTAGTGCAATGCTTTTAGTTTCTCCGTTAGAATGATCGAATCGAGAAGAGGTTTTCCTCCGTATGTCAATTCGTAATTAAAATGAACCAAAATTAAGTATGATCTTTGTTGTATGATCATTCGTTAGTATTTTGTAGGTATTTAAATAGTAAATAAAGATTGTCGCAAAGAGCAAACTCTCCATGCGCTGCGCTTGCGGTATAAAATATTAAAGAAGTTCTTGAGAGTACAGCTGATGAGCATGGAATCCATTAATAATTGTATCAATTCTCATTTTAAACCCAATTTCGGTTGTAAAGCGTTTTATAAGAAATACTTTTGGCAAAACTTTTATGAAGCTTACTGAGAGACGAAGGTTTTTCCTAAAATATGTGGCTGACTTAGCTTTATAAAATTGTGTCGTATTACCTATTTCATAAGAGGCATTTCACAATGTGGTGTTGCTATACAGACAGTAGTAGTTTTCCAGGATATAGGAAGGAGAATTTGTCTGAATCATTTTTACGTAAAGATTTCTACAAAATTATAAAGGCATCCTATCCGTTTAGGTCTAATCATAAACACTATACACCTCCTGTGTTGGGAACCTGCAGAAGAATCGAAGCCAACTGAGGCGAAGAGCTTGGGTCTGATAGGAAGCCTTTGGCCCTAGTATATAAGGCAACGTAGGTACGGGGTGGGCTGTTTAGTCTGTAAGTGTCGGACACTATTTCCCGCTCCACCCAAGGGCGGGATTCGTCATTGGACAATTTTACCCATCATAAAAGAAAAAACAGTATACTCGAAATACTTTTAAGGTCTATGCCAAACATCAGAGCCGTGTCAGGGACGTAACATGAAAGTGCCCTTGGCGAAACTGGGGCATCTCATCAGATGTTTGCAAACTGACGCCTTCTCATCGACGGCGCGCACTGTTCCCGCGCGCCTCAAGGAGTTGTCAGCAAACCGTAGGGACCCTGCCGAAGGGTCGAAGCCAACTGGGGCCAAGGATTCGTGTCTGAAAGGAAGGCTCTAGCCCTGGTATAGATGGCGATGTAGGAACGGGGTAGGTTGTTTAGTCAGTAAGAGTCTGACACCATTTCCCGCTCCGCCCAAGGGCGGGATTTGTCGTTCCATAAAAAAAAACTGACGCCTTCCCTTTTTTCATTTTTATCTTCTTCTTTTTTCTTGTTCGAATGCAGTGTAAATGCGTGTAGTGAGTCTTAATAGTAGATTGTATTACAAGTAGGGATTCAAAGTAGGTACGTCGCCTAAGCCAAATAGTACATTGTTATTCTAGAGGTGAAAGTACGTTAATTAGTCCCGAGACTTTGTTTTGCTAATAGTTCGAGGAACTAAATTAAATAACTCTTTGCCCCGAGGTAAACACTGTGCTTTTTTCATTACGAATTCAAGGAAAATAAAAATAATAAATACCTGAGTGAGTCTTCGTCAAAGATCATCGTATGATATAATTTGGTGGCATAATGTTTTCCACTACTGCTTTAGCCTCTTTTTTTATGAATCTGGCTTTAAATGCTTACAAAAAAAAAACAAATTAAGCGGGAAAGTGGCGACCCGATCTTTGTTTTTTCGAGTTGTAGGCACTGGCTGTATAGAAATTTGGATCACGGTTCAATAGAAATGTCAAAATAGAACTAATTGTTTTGTTAAACAATTTAACAGCTGTCAGTTGAAAGTAATTCTCCCCGGGGATGAAAATTACCATTTTCAACCCACTCCGCAACTTCAAGCCTACTTTCAGGGTATGAGTAATGAAAATCATATTTATCACCAATTAAGTCTACAAATTGTAAGGAAAAATAGGCACGGCGTGGTGGAATTTGGAATTCTGAACGTATGCACACGTCTCGATGTCGGTTCCGACACTGACATTCCGTTAACTGCTCGGACTCGTACGTGTGTGATCGTGTTCAAAGACAATGTGTCTGTCGTGGCCTGATCATAGAAATTGATCACTTCATGATATTGCCAACTTAAATTGTCCAGATTAGCTAGCATTAGATGATATGTCATTCCTCGGATGACCACATCGTTGATGTAGGAAAGGCTGCTGTTTGGGAATCCATTAGTGGACGTCCTTTGGCCTAAATGATGATGAGGTCTAAAGAAAGTACGCCAAACGAGGATTAAAACAATCTGGCCTGGTTTACTTGGCCGTATCATAACGTGATCAATTTCTATGACCTGGCCACGATAGGTACACCACCTATATTTTTTTTTGGACTCCTAACAAATCACTGTCCTTCCCCGCCAGCTGATATGGCATTATGTTTGGAGAACAGACTTTTAAGTCTGTTGCAAAACATTTATGTCCTGTTTCATGTCACATGTCAAAACATGTCATAATGTACCTACCAAAATTTGTGGGCGTTATCCCAAATTACTTCTTTTCCAACCCACCGTCTATAAATACCATGCAATTGTAACTACAAACATTCTGAATTACTTATAATCAAAATTGAATTTCCTAGCTTCGCTTGTCTAAAATTAGATATTTCAAGTACATTCGTCTAATTCTAGGCTTGCGAGATGTCTATGTAATATTTAATATTTAAGGAGGATGCATTCCGTTGTCTGCGCGGCTGAGACGTCCCAAAATAATATTAATTGCTTCGTACTAAAAGAGGTAGGTATTCTGCTGAGCAATGTTGTGCAGTAAGAAATAATTTTAAGATGTTACAATACCTATACCTATTTGTGAGATCTGCATTCGGGCAGAATCTATAGTTTGTAAACGCCCTATTTTTATGCATTTTGGATGACAATATATTATTTCACACATCTATTTCAGTTACAATGACCTATTAATATTGTACCAACATTATATACCAAATACTCAGCATTGGGAAAATGTACCTAGATTATTTATTCTTTTATGCACTTAGAAATACACACGTGGGAGATAATGTCTTGATTATGAGGCGAGAGAAAAATAAATCAATTGTATCTGCAGTGAACAAAAAGAAAAATCACAAAACTTACAAATAATATTGTTTGCAAAACATGTCAATTATGAACAAAATATTCATAAATTTTTGGTGTATTGTATAATAATCGTATTGTTGTAACAAACTTCACACATTTTCTTAATTCAAAGAGCTATTATACTAATTTTCTTTTACTTTCATCTGGCTTACTTATTACAGCATTTATTTTGAAAAAAAAAAATCATTTCAAAGACCTTTCCAGGTAATGCAAACGGAATAATGGCTTTTATTGGGTTAACCCGCATTTTCACTTGGAACCTTTTAGCTTGCAGTATCTGCATTGCTGTGATTATTTGATGGAGTTCATGAAGTTGCTGTGAACACAACAACTCCTTGTAATTTTTAGGGTATATTGGTATTAGTGACTAGGACCCCGAGACTTGGGGGCAGCCTGCTGATGTGTGAACAACTTGAGATGGGCAAATGTTTTACTTTCTATTTCACCTTTGCCCAGCGTACAAGTATAATTTAATTCATTTTCAGTCATGATTTTTATCTCTTCACAATTTCAGTCTCCCGCCCCGCCCAAGAGCAGAATTCGTCATTAGATGATTTTTCCCACCATGAAAAAAAAAACTTCACAATTTCGTCCCAAATTATTCTCTCGAATATGTCCCACTGATTTTTCTTCTTACACGCTATCTATCATCATGACGTATGACTATTGCGAATTAAATATTGATTACAAAACTAGAACTAGGCCGAAAATCACATCACAAATGTACACTTTCGATTTAAAACCCAGTTCCTGTCTTTAGTTTCTGCCAATTTTACTTTTCCACATACCCACGAGGTAAAGTTTATTATTAGAAATCCTAAATATCCCCTACGCGGAGAAGTAGTAAGTTTTAATTTGTTAGAGATCAAACTTTATCATTATCCTGATTAGATTTTCATGTGGTCCATCACAACCGGAGCAGGTCCGTGTCGTACCTATGCATAACATTGAAGAACTTTCGATTTACTAGTATACCCACTAGTTGTGGACTTCCCGCTTCTAACAAGAATTAGACATTTAACTTTTAATTGGCCGCTTGTACGGTCTTCAGAAACTTTGTTCGCCGTAAGTGTTTAACTATGTTATAGGTACTCTACGCTTTTAATAATGACCAAAGTTGCTTTCTGTTCTGAAATAGTTCGGCTTCAGGCCCAAACATCAACAGGATAATTTAGATTTAATGCACGAATTTGGTTTTACAGTTTTAGGACCTGTAAATCTTTTCTGCAATTCTGCATTTTTTTTCCTTTTTGATAAGTAATAAAATATGACATTTTGAGTAATAAACTTTACATTTTACCTAAATTTCACTCATTGGATTGTCTAGACTCTAGATTATTAATTTTCTTTCTACGAGTTAGTTACCTCCAACGTATTAGGAGCCTGTTCTAAGACTAAACCAATTCTGTTCGAATAGTTCTCGCACTTTTACAATCTCCGACATACGTTCTCTTTTGCATTTTCATGCCGCACACTGTACTTACGATACCTCTTTCTTTTTTATGTGCAGAACTTCCATTTTTTTCTTCTATCTAGTTTTATGGTAACCTAGTTTATATTTTAGTTTGGAGAAATATTTTTTCAGCTTATTGTTTTAGTAGGTTTCTTTGGTTGGCGAGGTTATGTTTTCTATGTTTAGTTAGTTACTCATGATGTCAGATAGATTCCCACGGGTTGTACACCCAACACTATTTTATTACACCTAACAATATTTTCTAGCCATTTACACTATATAATCATAGAATAGCAACTCGTGCAGAATAGGAACCACAATATCGATATCGAATGTTCAGTCAGTACGTTTTCGTGCGCTCGACTGTGTCTTCGCCAATGCGAACAGGAGCAGCGTTTGTTGTGTTACAGGCCAAGTACTCGGTCTTCGCCGCATTAATCTTCAGACCGCCGTTTTCCAGCGATTCCTTCCACGCTGTCACACGTCGAACCAAGCACCCACTGTCCGAGTCTGCCAGCGCGATGTCGTCTGCATACATGAGCAGCCATGGCGGCTGCTCATGTAAGTCCCTGATGTTAGAGGACAGCACGTCCAGCACCACGCTGAACAGAAACGGTATAATATGTATATGTACATGTTGTATATATATATATATATATGTTGTGTCTAGTTGATCTGATCAATATAATAATCTAGGTAGTTCTAGTTACTGGATGGTCAACACAACGTATTGATGATAATATTGTCTGACTTTTGGGCTTTGCCATAGTTTTAAAAATTACGCACAAGACTAAACCCAGCCAGGCGCATTACTTTGTCCTTTGTGTAATTTATTTCGTTGGCACTGCTCTCAAAATGGTGAAGGAAGACATCGTGAGGAAACCGGCTTGTTCTAGACCCAAAAATTCGAAGACATATGATATCCACCAACCCGCACTGGGCCTGTGTGGTTTTTTTTTATGGTAGGTGAAAATCATCAAATGACGAAACCCGCTCTTGGGCGGAGTGGGAGACCAGTGTCAGACTCTTACTGACTAAAAAACCTACCGCGTACCTTCCTTGCCTTATTCCTAGAGTCGAGGTAACAGTTTGAACCACCCTAGGCTCCAGGAGGCTTCGACCCTGAAGGACCCCTACAGTTTGCTGACAACTCCTTGAGGCGCGCGGGAAGATTATGGCTCAATCCCTATTCTAGAGAGGAGGCCGGAGTCCCAGCTGTGGGAACATTATAAGGCCGATGCCATAGCATATGCTACGAGTATAGGACCAATGTCTTAACGTGTTTTTTACAGGATGGAGGGTTGTCAATAAATACCCACCTAGACAACAATGCTTGATCATTCAAGGGTTGACCTCAGAAAATGCTCTTTAACTTTCAAGAGAGAAGATAGCCACTGTTAATATTCAATTGTAGCATAAAAAGACATTCTGTTGTAATTAAAAGCATTTTCTGAACGATGTATACGAGTCCAACTATTATATTTTTTTAACCACTTAATTCTCAATTTAATTTAATTTATTTAAATTAATTTCAAAGCAATCTTTTCCAAGTTTAAATGTTTTTTTTTTTATTTGCTATAAACTATAAATGCTTGACTGCAATCCTATTTAGTTTTATTCTTTTTATGTCACAACTTTTTAAAGTTACGAATTCACCACAATATTTTTTCTTTTTTTTATAATTATGAAGTAGTGTATGAGTTGTTGGTGTGTGTATATAACAAATAAATATATCCATGAATTCATAAATCTTTTGGATATACTTATCTGCTCTTCTAAATAAAGATTTAGAAGAAAAGATAGCGTATGATTAAAAAACTGATTAAAACACTGATTAAAAAATATCGCATAACGTTATTAGCAGCAAAATTTTTGAAAGGGGTATACGGGTTGCTGCAAAATTGTTTGAAAGGGGTTACCTTTCAAACAATTTTGCAGCACTTGGAATACAAATGACAACTGAAGGAACACAAGTACAATATAATTCCTAAAGCGAAAAAAAACAATATGCTCAGTTAAAAAAAATACTGCTAAAAAACTTAATCAAAAGTTTTTAAGGGTTGTCTGGGAGTTGACAAAGCTTTTGCTATTTATTGAAACAAAAGCTCTGTCAAGCTCTATCTGAACTTTGGATAAGTTTCAGCTGAAATTTTTCTTGCAGATAATATTTATTAAAAAAAAAACTTTTTCCAGTAAAATATAATCTAGTAAATTGTGTAATATAGTGCGTCTGTACACTAAAATAGTCCTTAACTTTTGAATTAAGTTTCTAGCATTGTGCAAAATTTTCTAATGACGGACAGAAAGTTTCTGAAATTATTCGAGTTAGTCAACTTGTATCGCTACCTGAAGATAGTTGGAATTGAAAACTTTGTGAGTCTTTTAATAGATCTAGTTATGAACGGAGATGAATGAAGGATGATGTTCAAAGCTGGTAAGCAGAGGTCTGCAGAGAGGTACGGCCATGTTGCGGCCGCAGACGGACGGCGGGAAATCGCGGCCGCCCATGGGAGGCGTGCGGCGCCGGGCCAGCTGAGTGAGACGGCGAGATTGACGGCAAGGAGGCACGAGCGAGACGGGTGCGAGGCGGCGCGACGCAGAGGGCGTACGGAGTCGCGGAGCGCCACGCACTCCTGTTCCGGTCGCGTCGACGGGCGGCCGGGAACCCGCGCCTCGCCACACTGACTCCGCACACGCTGCTAACACTGACTTTTCTCATAGTACGTTTTTTGAATGCGCGCCGGTAACAGCGGGCACGTGATACGCCCGCGGCCACAGCTGTTTTTTTCTCTTTCGCTCGACTTTGTGACAGCTGAGTGTCGCGTGCGATCTCGCCCATTTCCCGCCACTTCCAGTAGCTCACGGAAAAGTAAAAAGTAAAACTGAGAAGTTTTTGGCGCGAAATGTGCGATTCAATGTCGCGCTATCAGGGAATGCTGGAAACCTGTGGTAATCGCTAAGACGAATACTCTGTTAGTTTGTGAAGATTGTTGAGCTGTGATTTCGGTTCGCGTTTTGATCTAACTGTTCAGGAAAAGTTTTATAATAATGGATGACTGGGAGCGGCACGTAACCCCGCTCCTTCAAGACATGGGGTGTGCAAACGAAGACGCCCAAGATGACTTCTTTAATCAACAAGACGTAAGTGCTAAACGTAAAGAATTACTTACCTTGTAAACCAGATTTTTAACAGTTAGGACGGCTCTTATATTTATTATAGTAGAAAGATAATGTAATAAAAAAGAACTCTCCATTGACAGACATGCAGTGATCTCGCTTACAAATGAGCTATTACAATTAGGGAGGTACTTACAATGTGCTAAGTACAAAATCATGTTGATAATAGTAACCTCACATCATCATCATGATATACATAAACTCTGTAATGCTTATTAGAGCATTCACACGTTTATGACTTACTTATTTTTGGTTACTGTCGTACCATTCTCAACATAATTAATGCTATTCGTTAGCATTATAGCTTCCTGACCTACAGCATTAAAAAAGAAATACAAACAATATTATTTTCTCTATAAAGGCTGTGCGCATATTTTAATTTTTATTTTAGAACTCCTTAAATATCATCAATATTCGTCGCGTGCAACAAGAACATATTAATCTTCATGTAAGTAATCGCAATGTGCAATATAACCTAAGTACTCATTACCACTAACCACACCAGACAGGGTTAGTATAAATACTAAATCATAAACAATAGAATGATGAATGGTGGTTACCATTTCACAATATTTTGAGACACAGAAGGTAAATCTGAAAACAGAGGAGGTAACTGGCTAATCAAAGCATGGGCCACCCACACATAATTATTTTCAAATCAAAATACGAGCGTTCCAACAGTATCTATCATTCAATAGCTAAGTTCGCTTTCAAAGCTTTCAATGCAAAGACCTAATCATTTTCATCTTTGGAAATTATAATCGACTGTACAACACCAACCTAATCGCAAAACACACTCAATCCTTTTCATTCTGATAAACCATCATAAACCATTGCGTTACGTTGTAATTGGACCGAGGATTTTATTCGAACACTCGATTCCTTGGATTTCGTTGTAGTATCAAAAGCTTTTATAGGGATCAACATTCCGCGTGTACATAGAATTAGGGAGAGTTCATCATAAGCAAGGTAATATTTATTAGGTACATATTAAGGTTGAATATCACTTGCATTAAATCGCACCTCAACAAATTGACATTATTTATCAGTGTTAAACATTCTCAAAATGTACAAGATGGATGTTATTTAGGTGCTTTAACAAAATATTTCGTGACAATCACAATCAAATTCTGAGACTCGTATTATATGTTATAGTCAATTTTCGAGGCTCCGACGCTCCTATGTTTGAATAGTTAATCCTCGGGTTTGACTTGAAGAAATAACCTAACCAAAATTTGAATTCACCAGTTATTCCGCGAAGAAACTGCATATCGGCCTTGGCTTATAACATTATGTTCCTTAATTTTCTTAACTGACTAGGATGTTGTTATCTACATCATCTTTAAACACCAAGGTTAAAACGGTATCAAATTTTTCAAATGTTTTATTTGTCAGATCCGATAAGCCCGTAACTATCAAATCTGACAAATTAAAACGTATATTGGTTAAGACCGGGATAGGTGCCACACTTTTTGTAATCACTTTATCATCTCCCAGTACAAAAAGAAAATATTTTATTGTTAAACTGGCAGGTTAAGGTAGTAGTTTGAAAATTTCTTGATAGATAACCAATTAAAAAAGATTCATTTCCATAACTACAGTATTACCATCGGAGCATATTAACTCCCATGGTATACTTAGTTTGCGGAACCAATATTTAATTTTCTCTAGAAACTAAACTTCCCGATAAAACGTATCAAAAGTCTCTCATTGGAGATAAAATCAACAAAATCAAGATTTAACAGATACGATAGTTTAGCCTTTATCAGAACACTGATTTATAATTAAATGTAGTGTTTAATAATAATTGAATAATTCTGCTATATTTTCGCTTCACCGTCTACAAATTTCTTTCCGTTTTTAGTTGTTTGCCTTTTGTCATAGGAATGTGACCTCTTTCTCAGTCCATGTGAGAATAATTTAGGGGATTCCTAATAACGTAATTTATCTTTCAGTCCATTTTTTGAATACGTTACTTTAAAACTTCATTTGTTGTTGTTCACACAAATAAAATTTTAAAGTCACCTTGGTCTTCTTTATCATGCCAAATTATAGTGTATTTACAGATTGTCAAATACTTCACACATCCTTAACTTGTAGGTATTGTTTTATGGATTGTAGTTGGAGCGAGAGATTATAGTTTATTCCTTAAATAATCATTAATCGATTCCCATATTGGACGGTTTTACTGTTTTTAGTTTGATCGTTCTTAACCCCTTGAAACCCAAGCGAGCGCCGGCGCTCGCGCTCTTCATTTCGCTCCACGCGCCGAAATCTTTTCTTCTTCTTTATTATTTTTTTTTTTATCGAAAAGGTTTTGTGTGGGGGCGAAGTTAAAATTATCATGATTCCCGAAATAAAGAATTTGTTTTAAACTATAATCAGAAATTTTAAGGGTTAAAGAAAATTCGTATAGTTTGAGTTAAAAATTTACTAAACATGTAAATGTAATTTACTACATTATGCAATGCACCCCATTTGTACGGTTTTGATTTATCCTCTTAGCTTAGTGAAACGTTCAGTTATTGTCTAGATAGGGGGATTCCCGTCTTTTAAAGGACCAAAAGTATTCTTATCTCAGGTCTTATAAAAAAAAAGTTTCTGCTACTGTTTATAACCGATTTTCAAAACAGATGGTCTTCAGATCGATTTCTTTTTGTATTTAGTTTATCTTGTTTAGTGATATCATCTACAAATATTAAACTATTTTGATGATTCTTTTTTGCTTAGAAGAATATTGATAGCAGGTGATTTAATTTAAATTTGGGAAGGAGTGATAATAGATTTTAAAGATAAGTCTATCATTGAATGTTGGATAAATGATCACATTCGCAGTTCAGTACATAATTTAAGTCAATACGTTGTTCTGAAGGGGTTTCGAAGATGTGTAAAGTTTACACCGTCACTTTAGCAATTATGTTCAAATTCCACGTTATTGGAGTTATCAAAGTAAGCTTAACTTTGATTTTTATGGATCGCTCTTTGTGATTCTTTTTGCGTTGGGTTAAGTTAAACTCCGTGGTTATTATTCCATTACTTATACGAGTATATCATTTGCCAAATCCAAAACAATGTGCAAATTGAGTTATTAGAGGTATTTTGTTTTTACTTCTTGATTTTTATATAGTTGCCCAGAACCAGAAATACTGGTTTCCAAAATTAAAGCTATTTTGCATTTTCATTTTTTTTTAATAATTTTGCAATTTTTTTTAATCGTCTTTTTTTAAGTATCTCTTACAATATGATTTTACAGAAGTATGTACACCTGGTTGTAAAATATATGATTTAAAAACCGATTACGATTAGATTAAACCCCTAACTTCCAAAAACAACGTAGTGCCTCATTTATTTTAATAATAAGTGCATTACATACAAATAAAAAAAAACCAAAGAGATGCAAAAGAATTTATTTTATTACACCTGTGAGTAAAGAGAACTGACGACAATAGTGTGTAGAAAGAAAGAGAAGAGTAGTGTGTGAATAATTTGGAGTATCAAATAACACACATCCTACTGACATTATAAACCTGACAGTTTGTATGCATGTTTGTTCCTCTTTCCTCCAAAAAAATGCCATTGATTGGGTAATTATTAAAATTTACAATAAAATTTATAAAGACATTGTGCCTAATCCAGCGAACGAAGTCACAGATACCAGTAGTACCAGGTGTTGTTTAAAATTAAAAAAATATATACCCGTATAAGTACTACTATAAATATATTTATTCATATATTGATTTCAAATACATTGTTCTCCTTCTTTAACAAATCCTTCAACGGAATCGTTTTTTTAAACATGCACATAAAAATAATACATACATAGTTATATAGAACTTGTTACGTATAATTATGTAGTCGTATATAATTGTCATATAATTAGTTACGAATATGTAACTAGTTGAACAACATTTGGCGCCGGATTTATTAAACGAAGATTAGCGGTAATCTATGAAAATACCAAATGAATACTTTCATTTTAATATACGTTATTAAAATGAAAGTATCGCCTTTACGTTAACAATAGTATAATTTGTCTATTTATTATGTAAGTACATAAGTATCATCATCAATTCAGCCGAAAGACGCCCACTCTTGGACATAGGTCTCCCCCAAACGTCACCACAACGACCGGTTTCGTGCGTCTTGCATCCATTGAATTCCAGCAACCCTGACCAGGTCGTCAGGGTTGCTGGTTACATAAGTATATAAACTATAGATCTAAAACACACATTATGCGCGGCCTTATCGCATTCTATTTTTGTCAGACCCTATTTTTATTTCATTATGAACTAACTTTTGCTCACGACTTCATTCGCGTGAATGTCGGTTATAGCGGATGCGAATCGAAGTCAAAGCCAGATAAAAATAGCCTATGTCTTTCCTCCCTTTTTTTAATTGATGATAGGTTTGCGATTGACTAAAACCTGATGGAAAGGTCAATGGGGTCGATTAAGGTTTGCTTATCTAGAAGTATCTTATTCGCCCTTCGAAAATCAACAATGTTTATTTCAAAGACTGATTGCAGGCACTTTTTAATGGTCAAAGTGGCGGTCAGTCAAAAAAAGAAAGTGGAGTTAAATTGCACGTTCAAAAGCGTAGATCTTTATGGAAAAGAATGTGCAAGAAACTCCATGGACACTCTTTTAAATTATATCGTGAGTTATATAAACTCTTGCTTATGTATGTCTTGTCGCTTCTTATTATGTCAGTACAATAAATATAAGTTATAAAATTTTAAAAATATTCTATTTCTAAGAGACGACCAGTCTCAACTGACGGCGTCCTTTCACGAGCATGACGCGTGCATCAGCCTCACTCAGCTCAACCATTTTGAAGGGAACTGAATGACTCAATAATACGAGATATCATCATCAAATAACGACGTGTCGTCAGCAAACTGTACAATATGACGTTGTTTTTTTTTGTAATAGATGTGGTAAATCATTATTATATACTAAAAAGACGAAAGGACCTAATATTAAGCCTTGTGCTACACCCATTTTTATTTTCAGAACCTGAAAATTGACACCATTTATTTGAACTTGCTGGTGCCTGTCATTTAAATAAGCTGAGTATAAGTTTACCTTGCACAAAATGTTTTAGCTTTAATAGCAAGGTTTCGTGATTAACACAATAAAACGCCATTGTCATTAAAAATTTCTATAGCATCTTGGGCTTCTTCTCACGCTGCAAATATATGTTTTAATAAAATGACGTCAGCATCAATCGTACAACGTCCTCTGGTGAATCCATGCTGCTCGTGAAAGATTTTATTGGTGTTAAAATAGTAAAGCATTTGATTAAGCATAACTTTTTCAAACACTTTACTTAATACCGGCAATAGTGCTACAGGTCTGTAATTATTAGTGTCATTATGGCATCGAATTTAATAAGTGGTACAACCTTACTGTATTTCATTATACGTGGAAAGACTCCTTGGTCCACACACAAATAAAATATTAAAGCTATGTGTGGTGCTATTTTCTCAATTGTGGATGTGTATGCTGTAGCAGACATTCTCCATAGGTTTTCAGTTAATTTAATTTTAATTTACCGAAAAGCCTTTATGTCTGTAGTGTTTATATCTTTGAATTGAAACTCAACTGGACCACTCCCTGTCCAGTTGCTTTGTTGAAGGTAAACCTGGCAAGTTTGCCTTCAACAAAGCAATTGAGGCTTCAGCAGAGGAATTTAGAGCTTTCCGTTTTCCTTAGAGGTATATCAGTGAAGTAATTCCCAATTTTTTGGGCTACTTTATGTTTAGTAAGAGCTTATGGGACCATGTGATGTCTACAGTATAAAATCCGAGTTGTATACTTTATTCCTACCAGTTTCACTATAAATAACTTTGCACACAATCTTAATTTTATTGTTATTGTCAGCTGTTCTGATTTTATTGCTAATGTATATTGTCTTTGCTACTTTCTGAAAAGTTTAGAATATCTATTAAAAATAATATTTATTCAAACTTTCAGTGTTGAAGATTGGTTTAAGTACGTATAGCTCATACAGTATTTCGATACACACACTAAGGGAAAATATTTTTTGATTTCTTTTCAAAAACTGTAATAAAATAATTGATTACAACAAAATAAATATCACAATACTTTGTTAGAATCATCAGTACTGTGTCCTAGAATAATATTTAACTTTTTTGTAAGTTAATATAAAATTTTGTTAATTTTCCGATTATAATTGGCCTAAATTGAATTTTAAACATTATCAATACAAGTTGCAGACATTGCAGTTACTCTAGCTGGTTCTGTAAAAACATTAGACAAATTAAATTAATTATAAAGGCTTAAAATCTACTGCTATTTGAATTATATTCCAAAATGTTAATATTAAAATTTCCACAAACAATTACAGATTTGTTACTATCTGCAAGTTTCGCTAGAATATCTTCCGTTTTTGATTAAAAATAAAGACTAAAGTTTGGAGGGTTTGGGGGTCTGTACATACACACTATAACATGCTTATCTGGCTCATCACATGAAATAATGATGAACCAAATTTCATCAAAATTGGTTCAGTAATCACTTATGAGCGTGTGAGTATGTATGTTATTCGTTTATGCTCAAACAACTGAACGAAATCGGATGTAATTTGGTATACAGATTTTGAATCAGGCCATTTGTTTTAAAGGACTTCTCTATTCATCATCATCATCATCATCATTTCAGCCAAAAGACGTCCACTGATGGACATAGGCCTCCCCCAAGCGCCGCCACAAAGACCGATCTTGTGCGTTTTACATCGATCGGCTTCCAGCAACCCTGACCAGGTCATCAGTCCATCTTGTGGGATGCCTTCTAACGCTACGTCTTCCGGTACGCGGTCGCCAGAACCTTTCGGCCCCAGTGGCCATCCGTTCTGCGTGCAATGTTTCCTGCCCATTGCCACTTAAGTTGGGCGATTCTTTTCGCTATGTCGGCAACCTTGGTTCTCTTGCGGATATCCTCATTTCTGATTCAATCACGCAAGGATACTTCGAGCATAGCCCTTTCCATTACCCTTTGAGTGACCTTAAGTCTTCTTATTAGGCGACCACGTTTCAGAGCCATAAGTCTTCACTGGCAACACACTGTGTTATAGTAGACGAGAAGACACCGCGTAGTTTCCCAAACGCTGCCCAGCAGAGTCGGATTCGACGATTGACCTCTTTCTCAAAATTAGACCTACCCAACTGGATTGTCTGTCCAAGGTAAACGTAGCCGTCTACTACTTCGAGTGTAGAGTCTCCGATCTTGATAGGGGTGGGCGCTACATGGATGTTAACCTTGACTTTGGTTTTGTCATTTTAAGTCCCACTCTTTCGGAAGCTCTATTCAGGTCTCGATGACCTGATGATGAGCATTGTACTAAGCTTCTCCGTAGTCTCAGCCATGACTACGATGTCGATGTACTATTCTATTCACACAATTTTATTTTTTACATCAATGGATCTGCCGCTTTTTTTAAGAAAATCTGAAACAACAGTTTTACTTCTTTATGTGTAATAATTTTACTAACGTTCACGGCAGACGTTATCTTGCTCAAAAACTAGCATTTTGTCAGAAAATTAAAGTAAAAAACCTAATTACAGCGCCCCATAACTACGTTTGAGAACTATCCAAAGCCCCACTCAAATATACAAACAAAACTACATATTTTCAAATCGGTGAAGCCGTTTAGAAGGAATTAGGTGACAAAAACATGAACTTACAAAAAAACATTTATCTTATCTTTACATACCATTTTTTTTGTTCATGTGTAACTAATATCTTTATAATTACTTAATTCGTTGAATGCCGTCATTAGAGCCACAATAAAAATACAATAGGTGTGCGAGCGCCGGCGTTCGCTTGGTACTTGAGAGCTCAACTGTCTGTTATTCCAAAATCTATAAACTATTAATCGTTCCTTCTCATACTAATATACGAGTGGCGTATTTCGCCCAACTACCGGGGCTACGTTAGAGATATGTCTAACATCGCGGGCTAGACCAGTTTCAATATAAAACGAGATTCGAGTCTGCTGCCATGTGGCAAGGTGCCCGGGGCTTGGTACTGCTGTTATGCTTAATTGCCCGAGTAAGAGCGCCGTTCACCGCAACATTCGCGTCTCTACAGCGATGTCTTCGCTGAAACATGGAATTGTTATTGGTGTTGGAATCGGTTATTGGCCTTGTATTAGAATTGATATCGATGATACCGGAAACGCCTTGTTCCTTGTGATATAGCAAAATCTTTATGGATAATCGATTCAGTTATTTCGATCACGTTTATGTATTTCTGAGAAGTTTTGATGGGTAAGTGAATTTGAGGCGTATCAGTAAATGATAATCTTAGCAGTTCTGGTCAGTATATAATTATGAGTAGTGTATTTGTTATGTTAATTCTAATTTAGGAAGATTCTTACAAAAAAATAAATTATTTGGAGACTCTCAAACCTTGCTTGCTTCAGTCTGCATTCTTCAGACGGTCCTTCACAAGCCTGGACAAGTCGCTCTTGGATCCCTAGTCTGGCTGGTCAGGGTTCTCATGAATCTAGCTCTCCTCTTGAGTCTTTTGCGCTTCTTTTTCCGTCTTCTTCGACTTTCTGGATTCTTTCATTTCATAGCTTTTTTTTTGGTGATCATCTTTCACAATCCGAAGAACGGCTGATTCTTCTGAAGCTCGATTGATTTTACCTCGCATCTATTTTAGGGCCCGTTTTGAAGATTGGTGGAGCGATGTAAATAAAAAATGGTTACGATAAATAAAGTCGAAACTTTACACATAGGTACATATTACTAACACTTACACGCTTAAATGTCTGAATCAATTTAGATAATATTTGGCTCACGGATATACCTTATCATGGAGTAGGTCTTAAGATACTTTTTATCCTATATTCTCTTTCGATAGGTTTTGCGAGTGAAGCCGCTAGCAGATGCTAGTTAGTAATTAATAAAAAGAAGGAACATAGGTTCCAACCTACCAAAGCATATAGTTACACGCCGCTATCAACACATTTTCCCCGGTTAAGTAGTGGTTTGCTCAAGGCAATAAGCAGCACACACACACTTAATAGAGCTTGGAGGAACAATTTATAATTTCCTATTATTTTCATCCATTTTCACGCTAGCACAATGACTGTGATGGCGCTGTACCTACTTGCGTAGCGTCTAGAGGCCTCTGGTCTACATACTGGCTTCTCATTAAGGTAGAACTATATTGCGCACTCGTGGACCACGTTCGCAAATCTGGGCGCATCGGTTTTCATATATTTTCTATAGCAACTAGACTTGTAGAGCTACATTAGATCCACGCCACGCGATGTTGTTTTACGTACAAATGAGGCGTGTTCCACGTGTGCGTCGGTCTAATGTAGTTCTAGCTTTACGTTTGCATAATCTAGGGAAGCGCTCACCGTTACTGTTAACGATAACATTTTTTAGAAGTGAGAAACTCCACTATATCAACGATTGTTGGCATTCTATTTATCTATGAAACATTTCAATAACAAGCACGGAATGTTCTTTTGTTTCTAAAAAACTGGACAGAGAATATAATTTACATCATATCAATTTGGTATAAAATAAAAATAGTTATGTAAAATTCACTCGCGGATTGTTCACACGAGTTTCTGTCACGCAATATTGTCGAGTCGGTTTCACTCTCCCTAACGGGCGCGTGATTCGAGGTGATAACGCAGTAAGTGAAACGCAAGATCGCGAGGCGGTCGGGGGCTGAAAGAAAACGCTCTTCATACGCTTATATCAAAAGCATTATTAACTAATTTATTTGTATTGTAATTATGTATTTCTTGTTTTTTATTACTATTAATTGCTTTCTGTGGCTATTGCCTATTTGAAAAATTGTACAGTTACTTAGAACAAATCGTTGTTTATTTTCCCATTAGGTTATTTGAATAAATTGCACAATCTTAATTGGATTTATTAACATGTTGTTACTATATTTAAGCTTCAGTTTTTTTTTATAATTTAAACTTTTTCTTTTATTTTACAAATAAAAGGATTCAAAAATCTTTGTCATGACAACTTCTCGCTCTATTTATTACAAACAGATGAAAGCAAAAGATAAGAGCACCCCCTACGAAGGTAATTATTGAACGTAACTTGTCATTTCAGGGCTCGTTAATGATAGGTTGGTCATGGCGCTCACATAGTCAACCCTTATTTGAAAGGGATTGTGATTACAAACTAAAAAGTACCGATTTATTTATGCTGAAGTACTTTGAGTATGAATCGATATTCGTTGTTTTTTATACATACCTTCGAAAGTGCATTGTGCGCACACATGCAAGGAACTTCTTGGTCTCTTGGATGGTTTTTTAAATTATGTTACGAGTTACAAAACTCTTAGTTTGATAGGTTTTGTTACTTATGTGTGATTTTAGGAAAAAATTGAGTCAAGTTACCTAAAATAACCAACTAAAATAGAAATATTATAATTCATTAAATATTAATCAAGTTAGAAACCAGAAATCTTTCAGCCCTGGCTGAAGAAGAAACTGACAATTTAAAGTATAGATTACGTGTGCTCAAAAGAGACAGAGGCAGCGAAGTGGGAATATCTCCCCACCAGGCCCCCACTCTTCCTCAAACCAATATTTGGACTGGTAATTGATGTTTGATTTAGCTACCAATTTTGATGCTAATAGCCTTTTTTGTCTACATATTAAAAAAATATATTGTTACTTGTTTAGTATAAAATATTGTATAATAACAGACATAGGCAAATACCCATTTGACTAGACAAATGAAAAATGTAGAGTAACACTAAAAATTCCTACGTGTACTAGTGTCCATCAAACTTTTCGTGATATTGCTGACAACAACAAATAGTTTTTAAACTAAAAATATATTCTAAAAAGTAATACTTTTTGGGTGGTGATGATGAAGTCATCGTCATATTTCAGTCGAAAGACGTTCACTGTTGAACATAAACCTCTCCAAAGTGACGCCACAAGAACCGGTCCTGTGCGTCTCACATCTGTCAGATTTCCATGACCCTCACCAGGTTGTCGGTCCATCTACTGGGAAGCCACTCTTGAACCTTTCAGCCTCATCGACCAATCTATCCTACGAGCAATGTCCTGCCCATGGCCACTTAAATTTGGCAAATCTTCACGCTATGTCGGTTAGCTAGATTCTCCTAAAAATATCACCATTTCTGATGTAATCTTGCAAGGAAACTTCGAGCATAGCGCTGCCCATTGCTCGTTGGATAACTTTAAACCTATGTGATGAGGTCGATATGATAGTTGGTGACGTTTTGGAGCCATTAGTGTGCATTGATATTTTATTTTATCTGTTGTATATTATATTTTGTTCTATTCTATTTCACATACTTCTTTTTATTCTAAGTTAAAAAGCTGGGAACTATAATAAAATATAGGGAACGTATTGACATTAAAGATCTTTCAACAGCAAAATGCATTTAAACTGGTTCCTTCAATCACATGAATAAATCTTGAATAGAGTTTAAATCTACTAAACATACTGTAAAAGGGACATAATGGACTATTATGTGTGCAATGCGGAGAAGTTTACATCTTAATACTTTAAACGATGCATAAGTTGATTGATCAATTAATTAAATACCAAAAGTTACGTAATTAGGTACCTAAGCTACCTCATTGTACGATTAAGTCAGTCGTATCTCTTTTTTGTTAGTGGCCATTTGTACTTTAAGTCGAAGTTATATTTCAGTAATTGTTTGCCAAAATTCACTTAGTATTAATAAAATAGCCAAGATTTCCGCCAAATACTTTCCAGTGATTAATGGTCTATTATTAATTGGTAGATACGTGTTTATTGACTTGGTTTCTCTTACAAAAATACCATTAATATACCATAGTAGGAATGTAGGAAGGTCGAAGCCTACTGGGTTCAAAGGGTCGAGTCTGAAAAGAAAGCTTGAACATCGTAGAAACAGGGTCCACCCCGTCCCTACGTCTTACTGAGTCAGTAAGATTTAAACTTAGGGCAACTGAAATCTTATAGACACTGGGTGGGTTTAGTTAGTCAAAGTCTGATAAGCCCTTTCACTCCATACCAGATACGCAGAACGCAAATCGTTTTTACTTCCTTTCCTATCTTATCTCAAACAAAAACTTGTTCCGATGTACCTACTAGAATTAAATAAAATCAATTTAAAAACCGTTTTGAATCAAATTCTAGGTGCGTTTGATTGAATCAAATCTACGTACTAGTCGGACAAGACAGGAAGTGGAGTATCTACAGTATCTATTAATCTCTTCAACCAGTTAACAATGCCGCCCAAGATCCGATTATAATGAAGCAACTTGTTTGATTTATTCCTTGTAGGTGGACAATCCTGTGAACGGTTAGCCCTCCCATTTGCTGGATATTAATTGCATTTCTGTATAAATTAAATGTTGGGAACCTTACTGATTTCAAGCTTGATTGAAATAAAAAACCGGCCAAGTACTTGTCGGACTCGCGCAGTGAGGGTTCCGCACAAACTTACCTATGTATGACAACATTACATAAAATTTTTAATTTTTCTGTTTTTTTCATAAGATCTTGTTCCAAGTCAACGGGAAGTACCTGTCTTATGCATTTGGATTTATTTTGGAGTTAAAAAGAGATTTTTTTTACAGTTAAAAAGAAGATTGTACCTACCTATGGTTTTAATTTCAAATCGGTACCTTCACGCGTTATCGCGATAAAGTGACGTGATTCATAACGTGACAAAAAGTGATTCTATAAAGGTTCCGTTTTTTTCCTTATAAGGTACAAAATTCTAAAATCGGCCAAGTGCGAGTCGTACTGGTGCACTAAGGGTTCAATATATCATAAAAATCTTGTTTGTTACTTTTAATTTATTTTAATCTTTTTTTAGTATTTGTTGACATAGCGGCAACTGAAATACATCATCTATAAAAATTTCAACTGTCTAGTTATCACTGTTCATAAGATACATTTTTCCCGTTTTTGGTTATGGAATGTTGGTGTGAATTTGGGTATGGACATGGAACCCTAACAACAAAGATTATAAACTTAAATCGACATTAAGTTGCAGGAGCTGTTTAATAACATAGTGTGGCCGATAGATGTAGACAACTTTTTATTTCTACTATTTCCTATTTAGATCTAAGGCTGATTTTTGTTGTTGTTTAATACAAAAAAAAGAGTATAGCGGTCTAAGTTATGTTCGTTAACCAATTTTGATGAATGAGAGCTTTCTATTATTATTGAATATATTTATGTTAAACATATCTATATTTAATCATGGTCTGTGAGTCATAAGCTAAATCACCTAATGTATAGAAGTCTCGTGTAACGTTTTTAATGATTAAACTCGTCTGAAAGCAGTTTCAGCGAGTTTATTATGTTTTTTTTTTTAAATACACAACCTTATTTGTAGTATTTGTATCTAACCTGGAATCGTGGGTTTAGTTTGCAAGAGAATAAGTGCAAAATGTTGTAAACTGTACCTATCATAAAAAAACACGACGTTATAAGCTTATGTTACCTGGTTGTCTATTGGGCACGTCATAATTACGGCGGTAAGTACTCTCTTTGAGACTCCTCACCACCCACTCGGCTGGCGTCGTCACCTTCCGCATGATGCAGGTACTCACCGGACAATGATATGTTTGAGAGGTTCCTGCACCGGATTCGCGAGGAAGCAACGCTCGAGTGTCCTGAGGTGTGGACCGCCCGGAGGACACGGTGGAGCACACGGTAAAAGTGTGCCCTACTTGGGAAAAGCATCCCCGTATTCACATAGGGGCGATCAGAGTAGGCGATTTTTCTCGCCGGGTCCTGGTAAAGACCATGGTCCGAAGTAGTAATGCTAGCACAGGAGGAGGTCGACCGCATCAGGCAAAGGCAATGTTCTTGCCGCAGCCGCCGTTGCCACGTCTTAGATCCTGATGCCCGACCACCGAAGGCGTGGGCTTCCGGATGGCGACTCATGGTCGCCGGACCATCCGGGCCACTGAGGGGCAGTTTTGCTATCGCACCCAGCTGTGCACTGGTGGAAAAAATATATTACCATGGTGTTAAAAATAACATGAAGTAGTAAGTGATTGGAATTGATTCTGTTATTGATTCTGAAAAAAATACTTAAAATAAAGTTGTATTTTTGGTGCCCAGGCTAGAAAGTAACCCATTTTTTCTTTGTTATATTTAAATGACCGAACAAAGTTTGACGGGTCAGCTAGTGTTTTATATAAAAGTAAAATCAATACTGCGGATGTAACATGTGGATGTTACATTTGCCATATATAAAATGCTAGCTGACCCCACTAACTTTGTTCCGCCTTAGAGGCAATAAATGAACAGTTTTATTTTTTTACATTTTTAGTATCCTATGTTCTTTTCCTGGATCTTAGCTACCTTCATACCAATTTTCAGCCAAACTAGTTCAGCCGTTCTGGAGTTATAAATAGTGTAACTAACACGAGTTTCTTTTATATATATAGATTTAATCGCTTTCGTGGGTTTACCAAAGCGTACAAAAAGCATTTCAGCTATTATATAAAAATGATTAGCCCAGCTTCTCCCAGTGGCTTTGCCCGTGTGTAAATTGGTTTACCACCTTATTAGGTGTAGAGTTATGTGAAATATGTTCTTAGCGGGTCTACACTTATAAAGAACCTATCTGGCAAATTTAAAGTTTGTAGGTGTCATAGTAACTGAGATTTCGTGATTAATCATTGAGTGGTATTTCGCTTTTATACATATAAATAGATGAATATCATAATCTATTTATATGTATAATTATGACGTCGATTCAAAATGTATTTTTATACAATTTTATAAGAGTGTATAAATTAGATACAAAATTATCTTTCTGTTTTAACTAAAGAGAAATTGTTAAAATTATGTTGAGTGATTTGGTGTTACTTCATTAATTATATTTTAATGTTAACTTATGGTCTTTTAGACACTAGCAAAATAATAATTATATTTAGTTTTACTACAACAATTTAAACTATCGTTAATAAACAGAGTATGTATAGGTATTTTAAATGAAATTGCATTTGTCATATGAGAAGAACTAATGTCTACTTAACATAATAACATAATATTCTCTGTTACAAGCAAAAAACTCAACGTAAACATTACTACGATATAATACTTACAAGTCCGTCCCCTGTAATTCGTTTATGGCGAGCCTTAAAGTTAGCGTGACTTAAAAATGTCAGTTAATGTTTGTGAACACACTGCTCGCATAATAAGCACATTCAAAAAAACTCGAAGAAAGCAAATTAACGAATGTATTACCACTGGTGTTCCGATATAAATCATTAAACACCAAATTGAAAGTAGAACGTGCAAGAAACACTTGTATGTACAATGTTTGCGGCAAATCTCTGGCTAAGATCTTAACATTAATGGTGTAAGATATGACGTGTCGTCATAAATATATACACAAAATATTTATCAAAAACAACTGGCTGCTTGTGACACATATATTATACAGTTTATGTAGACTGTATAATATTATGCTATAGATATAAGTCGTAACCAATATTAATATTGTTCATCAATAGTCAAGACGCCTTCTGCCGGAGGCTCTACGCGGGAATTGTGCGGTCCGTGGCCTTTTACGAAGAGCTCGTATGGGTAGCGCGGAGTTACCGCATGGTCTACTGCGAAGTGAGCCTCGTCGGCAGCCAGCCACCACGGGAGTTAAGGGCAACAGTCCTTGTGCAGATGCGTTTTGCGCATATGGTGGTACAATACTGGGGCAAAATTCCGCTGCTGGGACAAGACATTGCATAGCGGACATACGATGGGATCTTGTCGCAGCCCAACGCTGGGCAAGCCAAAATCGTAACAGTAAGTCCCGTATTTATGGGGTGTAGCTTAAGAGGTGCTGCGGTGTTCTTACCGGCGTGATGTTCCTATTCTTACTTCTGGCAAAACAAACTCCATGATTTGGAAGACTGTGGGCAAAGCATGTGGAGGAGTGTGCGCTATTTCGGCGGAATACTGCCATATGACCTCGTGGCGGAGGAGACCTCTGCTCTGGTTCAGATCAACGTTCAGAGTGAGGGGCAAAGGAAAGCGATCATCTAGTTCGGTAAAAAAGTAATGCAAGTAAAGGAGTTAAGGATCAAACCCGACTCGATGGCACCTCATAAAGATGCCTACATAATTTTAGTGGCCCAGTAAGAGCAATGCCCGCCAAGGTCACAGGGAACATTCGAGAGAATTTCATAGTTGGGTTTAAATTAGTAACAGTTTCATACTTTCCCATGGTTCACCTAGAGTAGAAGTGAATTGATGATTATTTCTCAACTCGTTAAAAAAACTGCCAAGAAAATGAGCTAAGCGAAGTAAGATAAGCCAATAGTTGAAATAGATGTTCTTACTTGTGGTCACAATTGCGTTGACAACAATCCAAATAAAAGCATCCAATAGCATTCTGAAGGTAATTGTTGGGAAACCAGACTGTCCATTCCTGATACACTGGTCCCGCAGGCATGCCTGTGGGCCCGGTGCTGAGGGAAAATATATGAACTGAGTAGGGTGGATGTTTTAAAGTTGTTTATTTCATTTTTTTGCTAAGTTATTCTGTTACTTCCAGTTTATGGAGTTTTCTATATCCGAAATAAAGTATATTATTATTTGTTGTAGTTGCAATTTGCTTGATACAAAACATACAAGAGTTACGAAAACAACAAGTTATCAAGCTGATACTAAATTATTGTTGTTCACCAACCCGCACTCCTAGAAAGGAGGCCTGAGTCCCATCAGTTCAAACTAAGCTGATGCTATGCTTGATCTACAATACTTGATCTACAATCGGCTTAAACATCAGATCTAGATAATTTTACACAAGTGTTTCTTGTATATTATACAGAGTAGGAGTTTACAAAAATCGATCCTTATTAATGAGGATTACACATAGGATAGATGTTTTTTTTTTTTATAGTAGTTTATATTTTTTCCACTGGCTCACTGACACAGCTGTTTATTTATTTACTAATTAACTCCGCAAACGTTCTGCCATAAAAAATATTGCAGTGGAATATAGGATAAACGGGTGGAATTTAGATTTATTTATTTGAAAAATAATAAAAAAAAAATCATCTGCTTTGTTTTTAATCATATGTTAAGACTATACGACGGGTATGTAGAATATTTTTATTAACATTTTTTATGCGATCAAAATATACCTATGCTATTTTTAACGTCATCACCTTAACAGCGTAATTAATAATATCTTTCCATTTTTTAAATTAATAATAGTTAAAGGAGCATGCCCTTGCAACCCCTTCAGACGCCACAATAATAAAAATAAAACAAAAAGCGGTCACACCATTTCGAGTTCGATAACAAACACTATGACATGAGATTTTTAAATATTAGGTTTATAAAACCTTATGCACTTAATTATTGTATAAAGGCAGATTTAATGCCTTGGACACTTCATCATTCTTATTTTGAAGTGATTTATTTTTCGAGTGCTTTATATAGTCATAGTCATAGTCATAGTCATAGTTATTTATTGGTAAGGGAGTTGTGTAAGATAATATATATAACCTTACTTAGCCAACAAAATCTAAATAAGATGATTAAAATGCATTACATATCTTATGAAAATAACTACATAAGTCTTAAACTCTCGATCCAACGTTTTGATAAATTTATCAATTTTATTATACATATATTATTATCAAGCCTTTGCGACTTGCTTTTTCTTTTTTTGTAGCTTTAATAATAATTATCCTGTGTTATTATTGTACCTGTAATAAATTAAATGGTATGTAATAACTATTATAGCTCTCATGTTCATTAATTCCACGAGAACTAGGTATCTATGCATTTTTTCTGTGATGTCGTGTAGGTCTGCGCAAAAGTTTTTTTTTAAATATTATTATCGTAATAGTCACGTCGAATAACAGAAGTTTCACATAAAAACACCTCTTTTTTATTGCTTTTTCTGAAGTATAGTTTCAAATCTAGTTGAAATCTAATCCTTTTTTCCAGTACCATGCTATTCTTTTATTTACTAAATAAATACTTATTGGCTCTGCTGAAAAAATATGTAAAAAAAATCTTCATCGAGAACGAAGTAATAATGCTTAAAATAAGAAAAAGAAGTCCAACATGGTCTTTGACGTCAAAGGCCATGGCGGGGCACCCATAGACAGCCGTCATAGAAAACGGTGTCTTGGTGAGAGACAGAATTAAATTGTTGCATCTCGTTTAAGTACTTTGTACTAATTTTGATATTGTTTATACAGTTGGTATTCCATTTTTTTATATTTATTGATAAACAAATTTTAATATTTTCGTGTAGGTACCTATATTCTCTATTATTCATAATTCAATTATTTTTTTCTTAATTCTTACCTTCATGTATCTTATTATTTAGAAGTGATTGTGCTTTTGGTCTATAGTAACTTTTTCTTGTAACATGACGTTAACATCAAGCAGGAAACAGGGCCTTCAGTGGATTTGTAAACTAATTTCATGATTTTTTTTTAATGTATATTTCGTCAACAACTCAAAAATACATTTGTCCCACCTCACAGAGGTTCAATAGTCGAAACTTGACACGGGCCACTTGGTCGCGGACAGCTAAGTGCTGTTACTAGTATTTCCCATTGTGTTTTAATGCGTTATACCCTTTTACTGCTACACCGTGAGAAAATCCACTAGTTTAGCGTTCAGGTGGCCTTAGGTAGCACTTCCTTGGACACGTGTGTCCGCCATTTGCCAACGGACCGTCTACCCGCATTATTTTACTTAAGAACCGGTAATTTTTAATGAAATTCTATACTATAGTGCAGCTGTGCCACACTCGGCTGGACTGTGCAAGCCCGAATTAATTTCATATAGGTGCAACAAAACGCATATTGAATTTTAAAATAGGTAGCTGCAGACTGCAAAATTTATTATTAGAATCGGGTTTTCAGTCATAATCAATTTGATTTCTTCCTAGTAGATAGAGTAGCTTGCCAAGATTAGTATAAAAATACTGCTTACTGCTTGAGTAGCAGTTTCCACGTAAAAAAACATATATTCAAAATAAAAACTGACTTTTCTTTCTTAGATTTTATACGAAAATAGTTATAAATATAAAATATTAAAGGAAAATCAAAAGAAAAAAATTGATAATTTTAATAGGAAAATAACATTAGGCTTAATCAAAATATTTTGAGAATTATATAAATTTGAAGATGAAAGTCTAGTTTCATAAAACGGCGTTCTCTTCTGGTAATCTTAAAAGTAATTTCCGAACAAAAAAATATAAATGTCTTTATTGTATCTATAGGCCTGTATGTCAGTTGTAATATATTTTTTAAAAACTCTTTTATCAATAATACAAATGACAAGATCTAAAAATTTGTATAAATACTTTTTTGTTTTCAACTACATATTGTTGAAAACAAAAAAAAATATTTTAGCTTTGTCATTACAAAGCTAGCGAATTATTTTGCAATATGAATTCAACTTGGGTTAAGTTACAAAAAAGCTCAATGTTCGTGTACCAACGAGCACTTTATAACATTTGGTATCGAAATAAGATCGTCAAGTTCGACAAACGAGTACAAATTGTAAAAGAATTTATTCGTCGCGTGTAATAATATAAACAACAAGTTACCGACTGCGGAATTAGCATTCGAGTGCGCGAGTGCGTCGATCGGTTTACGAAAACGCTCATTAAACGCTGACAGTGGACCTTATCTCCTTATCAAAATGTATAACCTTTCTGTGTGAGCGTTATTATAACATTTAATATAATAACCTAAATGATAATGAGGCAGACCGCTGGTGTATAATAATTACAATATTAAAAGTATAAATAATTCAATGGGCTATCGGCGATGGAAGCACGCGACGGACTTCCGGAGAGTCTAATGAATGCGTGCCTCATTCTCGAGGCGCTTGACGAACTACGAAAATTATATAATTATCGTGTAGTTGACTGTTCACGAGTGGACATGAACTTAGAGATAATGGTCTTTAAAACTCGTTACGTCTTCAGGGATCTGCGTGTTAATTATCCCTTTACGTAAACTACTTAACAGATATTAGCAACCCTTATGAAAAATCTCAAGAAAGATAATAGACTAACCTAAAGTACTTGTTATAAGAAGTAAAACATTTAATATTTTTGTGTTTGTTCTAGATAATAATATGAAAAAACTAGGGACAGAGAAAAATGAAAAATTGAAGGGTAGACCTTTGCCCTGCAGTGGTACACGACAGGTTCATATTAATAATAATAATAAATTTCTAATATTTAAGTATTTATTGACAAAAATAAATTTCTAAAAGTTTAAAAATGTATTCAGTAGACAGGGGCTCCTGGTAGATATTCTAAATATTAAAAAAGATTTCTTAAATTTATTGCGAGCGAACTTTTACGTTATGCGGTGCCACAAATAGTGGTAAACCAATGCTTGTTTGTGGTTTGAAGAATATTTGTGAGACTGTTTTTGTTTTTACTGATATGTCTTCGGCTCTTTAGGGGAAGATAAATTATGTTATTGAGAAAATTTCAGTGCTGACAGTTTTGCTCAATAAGCACTTACGAGCCCATCAAAGCTGAGAGAACAATGAAAACATTGATGTTGGAGCAGATTAAGTATGCTCATGATCTGTTGCTAAAAAAACGTCACCTACAGCGAATAGGGGATAGTCCTTTGATGAAATGACATTACATTAGCGATGCTGATTGTCAAACTGATCTGCACCACCGTAATATCAAATGACCAGTACTAATTTTCCACAAAGTTCTACGACACATCTTAACTGCTCGAACTAATCTACTTTTTAATATTGGTAATATTTGTATCGAAGATGGGGATGGAGCCAGATTATGTTGTATTGCGCAGCTATTTTGCTTGATATTCTTACCAAAGAGCTGTATGTTAAGAATTTAGCTAAGAGAGATAAAGAGAATCAAGGGATTCTCTTTATCTCTCTAGGCTAAGGAACCTTGGTGAACTATGAGAAAGCCTTTTGAAAATTGCGTTCTACTACAGACCCTCCAATGGTACCAGACTAAACAACGGTACGTCAAAGTACTGCCCGGGTGTCGCCACTCCCGGGTGTCGCCACTGTGTGGCAAGCCCGGAGGATACGGTGGAGCACACGATAGAGGTGTACCCTGCTTGTGAAGAGCATCGCCGTGTCCTCGTGGGGGTGATCGGCGGCGGCGACCTCTCGCGCCGTTCCTCGGGGGGTGATCGGCGGCGGCGACCTCTCGCGCCGGGTCTTGGTTCAGGCCATGGTCCGCAGCGAAGAGCGCCTCCTTCTGCGAAGCAGTACCTAATGCTCGTAAAGGAGGAGGCCGACCGCATAAGGCAAAGGCAACAGCGCCCTCGCCGTAGCCGTCGCCGCCGCGATCCTGCCGATATCCGGTCACCGTAGACCAGTGTCTCCATGTGTACCCATTGCTCACCGTCCACGAGCACTGGGTAGCTCGCCGTTCGGTCGTCTGGTAACTGTCCAGACCAAGTCCAAGTCGTCAACGGCGCGCACCATTCCCGCGCGCCTCAAGGAGTTGTCAGCAAACTGTAGGGGGACCCTACAGTTTGCTGGGTCGAAGCCTTCTGGAGCTGCCGGTTTGTGTGAAACTGGTACCGCGGCTCTAGGAATAAGGCAAGGAAGGAATGGGGTAGGTTTTTTAGTCAGTAAGAGTGACACTGGTCTCCTGCTCCGCTCAAGAGCGGGTTTCGTCATTCGATGATTTACACCTACCATAAAAAAAAAAAACGTCAATGTACTGAATGGGTGCATCGATGTGCTGAAGAGTTTGTACGAAAATGCCACTATGTCAATCCGATGTCAGGACCAGACCTCAAAACTTCCCCGTAGCAAGAGGAGGTATGATGCAGTAAGACGTCATTTTTCCGAGACTGTTCTCACTCGCAATGGAGGATCTTTAAGGTTCTGGACTGGAAAGGGAGCTAGGACAAGTAATGTTTATGACGGGTATATTTTCTTATCTTTGATTTACCAACATAGAAGTCATGGGATACTGGAGGACCTAGTATAATGCTCAATGATCTCTAAGATCGTAAGTTTTTTAGGTGGAGTGATTGGCTGTCTCTCCACGTAAAGGACGACGAGCGTTGGAAAGCCTCCCATAAAGTGGACCGATGGCCTGGTGAGAGCTGCGGGAAACGGATGAATACGAGACACGGGACCGGCTACTAAGGTGATACCTACATATATCCAATGGTAGACATCTTTCGGCTGGAATGATAACGACGATATTGATTGGTTCTTTGATCTTCATTGAATAGTACTAAACTGGGTTACACAATATCCCTTCAAAGATATATAAACTATAACTTTGACCAACACCACTAAGAGTTTTCCGGGAAATGAAGATTTACCGACGTGTCAACCATCCACGAACTGGCCTCGTCAACCGTTGCTTAACCTCGAAAATCGACCCCTGCTAATGATACTATCGCTTTATCCGATTATAATTTAGGTGTCTACAGGCTCCTAATAAACTACTGCACCTTACCATCAACGATTGCATCATAGCTTACTATCAGGTGGGATCGCAATCAAGCGCTAGTTTATATTATTTAAAAAGAAAAAAACATTGTACCACGAGTTCGAACTTCATCCAATGAACAACAATTAATCGCAGTCTTTCCGCTTAGTTATTTGTTTTAAACCAATATCAAGATGCAACAATGAAGTTATAATTAAATGCGAACGTTGGTGTGAATCGCCGGGCAACAAAATTCATATTTTAGTAACGAAGTATCGGGTGCGATAGTTGAGGTGAGATAACGTCCAATTAAAACAATTCCATCAAAACATTTTGTGTCAGGTCATTCCACCTGCCGCCAAGTAAAGTAATAATTTATTCATAAGGAGCCGCCCGGCCGTCGGCTTGGCCAACGCGTATTTTATCCTCCTCCAGGTCGCGGTTGTCCAAAACTCGACATAACTTCCTGTGCACTTATGGAATGATTGAAATCATTTTAGAGATTCATTTATTAGACACTTTGATGCTTAATCTATTATAATGATAATATTTTTTACATTACTTGGATGATAATTCAAATTCAGTGCGAATTTTTTATCATCTTAAAATTAATAACTAGGATCTTGGTTCACACTTGTGACATTCTAGAAGAACACCAACTAATAAGTCTATTAAAATAACTAGGTACAGAGTAGTTATAATTTAATTGCCGTATACCTTTATAACAACAGTGTAACTACTTTGTTTACTTTGTATCTATTTATTTGATTTATCGCCATAGCGTGACAAATATTATCGAGGACTAATTCTAATTAAGAAAAATCATGCAATTAAAAATTAAAATTTTATTTAGATAATAGGTTCATAAAGAAAACTTAATTGACGTCGTAAACTCTTTATCATTACCAACAACTTGATTTGTTGTCTTATTGTAGATTTAAATCTACGTAATTAGAATCCAATATTAAAATCAATTGCGTTGAATTAACAACGAGATGTAGGTTTCGTTTTTCTAATAAATTTATTCTGACGGCTACGAAACCAAGGTACTTCTTTAATCATTATCATCATTACAACCGAAAGATGTACACTGTTGGGCATAGGCACCTCCCTCCAGCGCAGCCACAACGGCCGGTCTTCTGTGTTTCGCATCCATGGGATTCCAGCGAGTTCTTTAATAAGTAAATGTTATAAATACATAACTACCTTTTTTATTGTATTTTTTAAATTGACCTAGTGCTTGATTGCGATCCCACCTGATGGTAAGCTGTGATGCAATCGTCGATGGTGAGGCGCACTAGTTTATTAAAAGCCTATTCACATTTCTTTGCAATATACTTAAGACTCTCTGTATATTTATTGTAGAAACGTTGGTCCACACAACGAATAATTACTCCTGTATCATCATTCTACTTAGTAAAAAATACAAACGCTGAAAATTCATATGTAGGCCATACAAATATTTCTTTCAGGCGAAGATCGAACCCACGACACGCAGTGCAGCAGCCATTTTTTTTTTCTCGTTTTGGAAATCCTCAAGGATGTCCTCCACCCTGGGGTAGGTGGAGGGGTCTGTCAGACTCGTACTCACTAAAACCACCCCGGTGTTCCCTCGTACACTTTTGTCGGAGGCTACGGGTGCAGTTTGGCTTCCGCTGCCCCAGACTGGTGCTGACCCAAATCACATGGTTCTCCTCACAAATTGGAGAGAGCTCTCCTATACGCCTAAGAGAGGCGCGCGTGGAACACTACGCGCCACCATGTCGGGTCCAGATTAATAGGCCAACGGATGTCCCCTAATCCGTCGACCTTGGACCTTTGCGGCAGCCAATAGCTCAACCACTACATAGAAAAATTTGTTCGAATTCATTTACTAGTGGTATAACACATGGAAAGTTTGATAACAACTTTTCTTCATTACAAATTAAAATGTATATTGACATTGTCACTTAGCCTTTATTCAGCCTATTGAAACTACACTAATAGACTCAGATCCCAGAGCTGTCTAACGTAATTTATTTACACATGAATAAAACCTTAGGTTCTCAGTAGCGTCTCATGCGCTTTGAATACCTATGTACTGGAGCATCCCCTTGGCGGCCCTAGGCAGGTACCAGGTGAGAAAGGGAACTAGAAACAAGAGTTACTTAACTTAAATTTTATAGCTGATTTTTATATAATGCTAGAATTTGCTCGCAGCTTTGCTCCCGGCAACAGAAAAATATTTTAAATGAAAATCTGCTCGTCTGATTGTGTGCAAACTTCAAATAATCCATCTACTAAATGGTCCGAACAAAGCCTAAACATATGGTTTGGATAGGTGAGCCCGTTCTTGAGTTATTTGATTTTTATATAATTATATTGATTTTGTTCTAAAATAGTATCATAAGTGTCTGACACTTTTGAAGGGAACAAAACTACTGTCAGACGCTTTGATGCTCCACAAAAATAATTAGACTTTATTTTTACAGTTTTGAATTTACATTTTTAAAAATCAAAACTGTAATTTTTTTAAAAATTAATACTTAGTTATTTTTATTTTGTTATTATTCTTTTAAAAATTAATACTTAGTTTTTTTTTTTGTTATTATTCTTTTTTAATTTTATGAAGTAACCTCCGCTTTAACCACTATGGTCAAAGTAAACATGCAAAGGCGTGTTATCTCCTTCGTGTTACAGTAGCAGTCAGAAATAGTAGATATAGGAAGCCGAAAATCTATGAATAACGATTCATCACGAACTGAAACTGACGAGTTTCAAAATTTAAATAGATAAAACTAAGTTAAAATTGTGTACTACATAAAAAGTATCAAAATGAAGCTATTTTTTTTTTACGCTGCCTTGATTATATCAGTCATAAATATTAATCACTACATAGATTGATTTGATATATTTTATGTCTCAGAGAAAGAAGATGAATAATTAAAAAAGATGACCATTTGATATATTTTATGTCTCAGAGAAAGAACATGAATAATTAAAAAAGATGACCGATTAAATTTTTCACGTACTGCTTTTTAGCAAAATTCAAACGGTCATTTAAATATATATGCCATACAATATGTTTATTTAAAATAAATAAACCGCCCGCTTACAAATAATGTTTTGGAATGACCGAATAGTTTTTATTATGATTAAATACGAAATTCCTGTCAGTACAGGATCCCAACGACTGGAATTGAAAATTACAGAATTTTCCTCATAAATTGTTGCTACAAATAAGGTTTTTTTTTTTAAAAAAAATAAACAACCCTTAAGGGATCAATTCGAAAATTCAAAGGTTATCCTTTTACATCCTTTTTGGAATTTTCCGAGATATTGTGGCATAAAAACATTTTTTAGATACACGTGTATTACTATTTAGTAAATTTATTTATTCTTCAGTTATTATCTGAGTTTGCCTGAATTGCCTTTTCCTCTCCTAGAGAGGAGGCCTGAGTCCTAGCAGTGGGAATATTAAAAAGGCTGATGATGATGATGATATTGACCCGAGTACTTTGAATAGAGGCTTCATTATACTGTTCTCGTCCCTATGATACAGTTAGCACTAGTTTATGAACCAGGAGATTCATATTTGTGTAAAACCTGCCAATATACTTTTTATTATTTTTATCAAATCATATTTAATTTGATAAAAGTATTATTTTTTTACTATAAACTATCTAGAATGTCGTTTTTTTTATTTCCGTTTATTAATTTAAGTATACATAATTACATTTAAATATTTCGATCATAAATAAATACATGTAGTATACAACATTACATAAAATAATATCTCATCCCTCATGGGCACAGAATCTTAGTTACAGACGGCCAAGGTTCCAGAAAAAGGAACCTCCTAAAATATGAGCTATCCAGGATGTAAGCTATCCTTCTAGTTTCGGAATAAAGTGCAAAACGCTGGTCGGAGTTTTAATTATTATTATGGGAATTGGCACATGGATAAGAATTTGTACACGTTATTTAAATTCGGCGATTACTTACTTTTTTGGTGGTAGCCTATCAATTATTAATTATTGCTTAGTTATTCAAAATTGCTTAATTTATTATTGCATTAATAGAAAAGAGTTAAAATTGAATCCCGTTATTTTTCCCGGTATAGCCCAGCAAAATAGTTCCCAATAAAAAGAAGTATTTCGTATAGCGTAACGTGACGTGGTTTTATATCGACCTCGGACAACTTCGGGCAAACGCAAAGCTGAGCATAATAAAAAACCACCACCACGTCAACAGTCAGCATGACATCAAATCCATACTAATTTGTTACAAATGAGAAAGTAACGTGAATAAAGCTCTGTTGCTAATAAAAAAGGTCTAGCTTTTGCCTGCGCATAAGCTAGTCTTTTTTTATTTATGCCAAAAAATAAAATGATTGATAGGTCGGCTGTGTCAGCGAAGCAAAGGAGTGTCTAAATAAATGCCAATTCTTGATTCATTTTAGAAACCTTTTCAATTAGAAACTCGAATGTCAAAATCGATAGTACGATTTAATTTAACTTCAACTAATGAAGCTAAAGCTATTTATAAATCTGCACACAACTTTAATTTTGTTCCAGTGTTTATTTTAATTCACTCAATCAACTCAAATTGAAACAGACAGATTGGTTAACAAATTGAACTAAACATTTGAAATAATTGAAAATAAATTTAGTCCAAAACGCATATTAACAAATTGTAAATTATTAAACGTATATTCTTAGTAAGTATAATATATTCTTAGTAAAACCTTAAAAATGATCACCGATCTTTCCAATTTCGTCAGGGTCAAGTGACGAGAAAACAAAACAGTCCTTGTTTGTGATAAATAAAAATAACACTAGGGCGATTTATACGGTTTGTTGAGTCTAATCGTAGTACGCGATAAGAGTCAATTTTTAAGTTAGTTTATGGAAAAATTTAGATGCGCATATGTTTGGGATATATAACACTTGTAAGAATTTGTTTAGCACATTACCCCAAAGCACGCGATATAACAACAAATAACAAGTAAAAAAACAATAACGCAATTACGTGACATTGAATGACAAATAGTGCAATTTATGTGTAACGCAACAATACTGTTCACAGTGTAAAAAGTGACAGTAAAAAATGAAAACGAAACTGCGGTATTTTTTAAATTTTATTTGCACACTGCTATTGAATGTTGATTTATTACTGAAACGTTACTGTTGATAAATTAAATATTCTAGTGTTCGCTACTATAATTTTTCATTTGACTTCAACAACCGTAAAATAATGAAAATGCGTAGATATTTTGCTTTAGTGTTTGAATATTTTTTATCACATATGTTATGCTAGTTTCTACCAGCGGATACGAGCGCGTCAAAGCTAGTTTTTCATTCAAAATTTGGATCCTGATATATTTTTCTTAGGGACTTATTTTGACAAAATATCACTTAGTGGTTGGTTAAGTTATAAAAATATTTTTATGTTTATAGTTCACGTAGTTTCGGCTGTGTTGATGTCAGTCAGTTTCTTTTTTTATAAATTACTAGCTTTTGTCTGCGGCTTCGCCCGCGGACATAAATTATAGCCTATGTCATTCAGGAGTAAAGCAGCTTTCTATTGTTGCTAAAATTTTTACAATCGGTCCAGTAGTTCCAGAGATTACCTCCTACAAACAAAAAAACAAAGAAACAAAAAAACGAGATTTACCTCTTTATTATATTATTGTAGATTTATTTGAAGATTTCGTCATTAATTAGTGAATAGTATTTCACTTTATATACTTGTATATCTGTAGAGTACCTTCTGCCACGCGGCATCTTACACCTGAAAATCTATCTCAGTTTCGTGAAATCCGTTCTTATCGGACGAGTTTCGTAAAATCCTTTCTTAGCAGTCATCTACACTCTATAATGAACCTACATGCCCAATTTTAAGTTTGTATGTGTTATTTTGCTTTTTCGTGTATAGATTATATAAATACCTATAGATTACATTATAAACTCATCCCGAAGCTGAACTCAAATTCATATTTGATACCAAGTCCTTCGAAGTTTCGATCTATGGTATAGGTATGCGAGCAGGTGTGCACAATTTTGCACTTTACCGTTAAGTCTGCTGGCACACAATACTCTAGTGTCTGAATTGTGTTGGTTGCAGCTTTATCAACTACTTAATAATAGATAGTCATATGAAGTCAAACTCGTACAATTTATTGTTAACACGTTTAATCAGGCCTAAAAAAAATCATTATTTACATTACATCTCATAACGCTAACAGCTAAGCAGCCACAGTAAATTGCACTAGTTAAATTTTTACACCTCAATACTTGCAAATGTAAATGTATATTGTATTATAATGTGCGCACCTCACGAGAACAGCGCTGGTTTAAACCTGTTAATCAATAAAAATATCTTGTGGGTAAGAAACACAAATTTGATCTTCATAACACATTATGACGTTACATAACCAATCGCATTGAAGCTAATCCAGTTTGCGGGTTCAGTACCCACTCAAACATAAAGGAACGACTACATTTCCAGGAACAATGCGAGACTCACGTCCGACATCGTTCGACCGACATAAAACGCCTTTCCAACTCTCGCTAACATTTCCCTGTACAAATCACTTGCTAGCCATTTATTTGCATCGTACATTTGACTGGTGTACGTACGTATATTTTGTGCAATTAATATTTGTAGGACTCATTAATTTTGTCAAAAATTATCCAGTTATAAACAGTGTGTAATTATTGTTTTATTTTTGTTTGATATCATCAAATTATTTCTTCCGCATTGCACTTGTGTTCGTTTAGGAGCCTTACCATGATTTGTTAAAATATCAGTCGTGCGAGTGAGAAGACAATGAAAATTAAACTCTGAAAGGATAGGAGCATCTTATTACGCCTTTTAACTGTCCAATTTTAACTATTAATTAATGACATTTCGATTTAGACCGTCATATGAATATCCTTAAGTGCTTTTAGTAGGACCTCTACCAGATTACTGCTCTAACTCAGTTGAACAAAATAATCAGAATTCAAACATATATTACTAATAAACTATTACAAGCATTAGGTTATTTTGATAGTATGTTCGTTTTTTTTATGTATTTATTTAAAAAGACAAAATATTGTCCACTTTTTTAGTTAGCTTAAAATTACTTAAAACTATAATGATTATGTAATTTTTAAAATATTAAGCTCAGGAGATTCTTCAAAAAATTTTCTCATCTTATAGACTAGAAGGTATATCCAAAAGATAGGTAAAATTTTATTACATTACACAGGCTTATTAAATTACCTATTTATTATTATTATGTTCTAAACTAATTTGTCTTTACTGAAAATGTAGTAGCACAGTTTTTCTTTGTTAAGGCGAATACTATATACTATTGTTTCTTATCTAGTATTTTAGCAGTTGACAATAACTAAAGTTTTATAGTTATTACATTATTCATTTCAGATCTACGACTTCATGGTATATAGTTTGTCCTAATTTATTAGCAGACATAAGTGGTACTTAAATTTTTAAATGACAGACCTCGACGATTAGCTGTCACGGAATATTTAGCTTTCCATTAAGCCTTAATAAAGCTTCTTTGAAATGAAGCTTTTATAGAAAAATCCATTTAGAAATGTATGTAATTGTCTCGCCGCGAGAAAGACCGACATATATGAAGCCAAAATGTTTATTTATAATTCAGTTTTTTTTTGTACCGAGTAGGTATTAAAATGTGTGATCGGTTTGGCTTTTAGTTACGAAGTGTTTCCGAAAATATTAGCAAGTATATGACGTGGGTATGAAGATTTTTGACGCCAAAACGGTGATCAGCATGATACAAATCCCCGATTAAGCTGAACAGTGTTCTACGTTCTATTTTCGTCACGTGAGCCATTGCTTAATGCTTGAGCCGAATTTAAAATGATTCGCTAATGCAAACGCAGACTGACTGAAGGCTAATGTATCACACTTCGTATTGCTATTAAACTCACTAAAAGTAGATTGAATTGAAGTGATGAATTTTGATGGCTTAAGCTTTAACCAATTTATCATCGTATTTCAAAATGTTTCATTTCTGTTGAATTGCTTCCAGTAGTAATAAGTAGAAAAAGTCAAGATAAAATTAATACAATGGAATCTATGTACCAGCTATACACATAATAACCAGTAAACAGCGGACTCTTTAAACAGTATGAGCACAAATTCTAGGTTTACAATCTTTGCTTATATTCTTTGACGGCCTGACACATTTCTTCTCTCCTTTCTGGTCCTGTATAGCACATTTTAGGTGGAAAAGCACCTTTGTTTCAAAATAACTGGATTTTTTTAGACCAGCGTCAGTGCAATCAAAAGCCGATAAATAAAGATTTAGGGTAATAGATCAACTAAAATGTGTCTGCTGACGCCATCCGTTATTTTTTGTTAATTACGCTATTAAATTTGTTTTATTTCAAGTTTTCAGGTTAAAGCGGAGGCTTCTCATTTCAGTACTTTCAACACTTTACTACTACTACTACTCTACTGTAGTCTAAGTACGCGGCAAATAAGTTGAACCCGTAGCTATGGTTGCGCACGAGCATCACTTCGATTGCGACCCGAAAGGTTACTGCGCGTTCATGGTTGACCACCGTGATGGTTCAACTTGTGTGTCGATGGTTATATGTGTACATTTCCATTCTAAGGTACCAGGCATTCATGATCGAGACGGATAAGCCACCGACGATATTCGCGTACCAAAAAAATTAATAGCCGAGGTTGTCTACAATCTATAAGTGGGTACCAAAAAAACGGATCACACATTTGATTAGGTGTATTGGATTTGAATTGTAAAGTAATTGAAGTTTCTTTTTTTTAATTTAAGTTATGGTTTCACTTATATCTATGTTGACAAAGAATGTTATTGTAAGAACCGTAAGATTATAATTTTTGATCAAGTTATAATTCTCACATAAATTTTGAAATGATAATGTAGGTACATACAAAAATTCTATCCAAATATGATAATAATCTTATTGTACACTATTAATTTGAAATATGTATATGTACTTATTTATATTTTTTTATATATTTACAATCAGTCCTAGCTAACATTCCAAATCTACTAGGAACTAGTTTTAATTTAGCTATAACGTCTAAATTTGGTGGGAATGTTGAAATACCCATTGCTCGTAGTCCGTGAGCCAGTCCTGGGGTTGACTGAAGACTTTAACTATCAGGAAATTCACTCTTTAGCAGTACACACAATAAATGTGTTCTCAAAATTTAAATTTCATACAGTGTCAAAGTTAGCTAGTTGGGCCAATATTTACAACCAATGTTATGTGTTTTGTCATCAATTTCATTTTATTTTATTCAGAAAATAAGAATTTTACATTATGTCCTACGTCTAATGACATTTTAGATAGCTTAACCGACAATTCATTTCGCTTCCACATATTAGGTATTATTGCTTCAGAAAAAAATGTGGGTTCTTAAAGTAAAACATATTTGAAATAAATGTTACACAATATGTTTTTTTACTCGTTGAATGCCGGTGCACACGAGACATAACAGCTTTTTAATTACGGCATAAGAAAAGATCAGTTTCAAAACGACACTTAAATATTTAAAATATGCTTTTCCATTCATTATGTCTAAATCTTTAATAAAATTAATATTATTGTAGGTATATATTTTTTGTACCAGTCAATGAATGAGTCAAATAAAATAGGATTAAAAAGAGCAAAGTGCATAAAAATTAGGTTGTGTTGCATAAAGGGTTAACAAGGTCAATTTATTGTTGCGAGGTGTCGATGGTGAAGGCCCCGAGAGGCCGGCGACGTGGCTGTCAAGATAAACATCGCGGCCCGGGCCCCGATAACGTGGTAACGAGCCTAACGTCCGCAGTAGCATCGCGCACAAACACCTTCAACTATATTGTTAGACACACTTTGTGGAGCACACAGCTTTTAACCAAGAAAGAAATATGAATAAAAGAAAGAAAGAAGAATAAAAAGAAATAAAGTACGAAAGAATGAAAGAAAGAAAAAGATAGAATAAAATTGCTGTAGTTAACATATAAAAAAAATCAACAAAATAAAAAGTATACTGATGCCAAAAGGGTTTCAGCTCGCGGCATATTTAATTAAATGTGCTAATTACACATGGTACGTTTTTATATATAAGCGACATGCAACGAGTTTGCTCGGTAGTCATTTATTGAGTGGCAACCGGTTAAACGTTAAACGACACAACCCCATTGAGTTTAGGCCCGTGTGATTCCTATTGACGAGTTTTAAATTTATAGGTTATACCATCGTGAGTATAGCCGGAGTTTCTACATAACACTACACTCGCTTACTTAAATCGACTGAGCTGACTACCCTAAGAAAAGAAACACCGCAACAAACTCGGAGGTCAATGCCTCTTTTTAAGTTCATTCAGTAAGATGTGATAACCATGCATGGATTTGAGTGGACCTAGTCACACCTAGTCCGGTTCAAATCAGGACATTTAACTAAGAAGCTTAACGATTTGCCAAACAATACCAAAAAAGGATACAATTTGGGTAGGCTCAATAAAATACATAAACTGACAGACAAGCGTTAAAATTACTGATTTTTGTGCGAAGATTATGCTCAGAAAACAATAACTTCGTACACATAATAAAATCTTGTATTTAAAAAATATATGGCTGAAAAACTTTTAATCAATAAAACTATAAAACGCACAAGTATTAATCATCATCTTCCTAATCTGATAGTAGGTGCTATATAAACTTAGCTTACTTTCAAATGCCAACCTCATAAACCGAAAGGTCAATATTTTAAATAAAGTGTAAAGAGGGGCAACCTTTCAGTACCTATCCATTAAACAGCTTTTAATACGATCCATTTGACGACCTAAACTGAACTGTTATAAAGACTGGAGCTTTGTAGGGTGTATAACTCTATCCCTCTTTTTCGCTCGCACGCTTGACATTTTAATACGTCACGGTAGGGGCTGGGGCTGCAAAATTGCTTGAAACAGTTACTAGTATCTTGGGAGGCAAAGGGAAACTGAAAGTATTACATTCCAAAGCAAAAAAAATCCCTCCGTATCCCAGGTGGTCGGTGACCATGTATTTATGCGGACAACCAGTTAACATAACGTCTAGCTCCATCCAGTGCGGGGATGTCAGTACGGATTATTCACCGAAAAAAGACGAGTACAGTTCAACAAACAACTCGTGTAGACGACTGTACCTCCACTTACGGTAGATTGTAAACAGCTTTTAAAAAACTCCGTTGTCCCTTCTTTATCTTTGTAGCAGGTAGATACTAATTATATGTTATTATTTAATACGATGTTATTACCTAGTGTGTGCCAGTGTTCCCTTATAAAAATGAATAAGACACTGATAAACTGTTAAAACAACTTGAATAGGTACGTAGTGAAATGATATAATTTAACAGGTGTATCATTTCGTGCCGTTTCGAAATTTTCGACGCAAACTGATATTTAAGTATTCATTGTAGTTTGATTGTTCAACTGAGAATACTGTATTCATTATTCATGTATTCTAATTACGAATATCCAACTAGCGACGCTATAATCATAATTAACCCACCTATTTAAGTATACAAGAAAAAAGAACGGTGCATTGTTATACAGATGTGGCATGATATCATTAGGTTTATTGATCGTTTTCTTGTATTCGTATTTTTATTGTTTTACTAATTAAATGAAACTTTCCATGTGGTAGTAAATTGTATAGATATCTGCCAAGAAATAATTAATGTAATCCATAAAAAAACTTCATAATTAAACTCTAGGACTTGATAGGATGTACATAAAACATTAAATATTTAAATAACTCATCATAATTCCTATTTGTGTGTGTTTTCATTGATAATCAATTACAAGTTTTGTAAATATTATTCTTAAAACATGGCGGCATTAAAGTTCAGCGTCTAACATCTTTGATGTCATTTTGTTTTATGTTCGTACTGTGCGTAACGAGCACTAAGAAAATCATTAAAACGATGCATTCAATTACTGTTATTAAAGTTATCGGCAATACAGGAGCCAATCGGAATAGCGGAGTGTATTCAGTTCCATTATAGTGCGCCTCGGGCCCCGGACGGTCAAAGACAATCCTTAATGCGAGCCCTGGCGGTCGCTGCTGGCAGTTTTTATTTGAGAATATTTTCCTAACTAATTAAAAGCGTTAAAATAAGAAGATAAAAACTCGCTTCGTTATCGAAGGCATCGACCCGCTTTTGTGTAGTGGCCACCAGCGAGGCCGCTGAGGAGCCCGGCGCTTAGTCGCACTTTGTAATTAACTAAAACCGAGCGAATCGAGCCCGCCAATGTATCCGACGCACAACAAAGGAAGCACAACTCTCGAAAAATGCACGTCCACGCATAAATTGCGGCCGACTTCGGCTTCTGTTACGTACTGTTACCCCTATTTCTTCCTTTTTTCAGCTAATTTTAGCAAACCATCGCTGTTAAATTTAATTTAATCACATTGAATAAAGAATGTCGTCTGTTCTGCAACTTCAAATGAGTGTAAGTATTATATTCCTATTTCCTTCACCTGGATGAAGGAAATAAGAATATTGTGTTTGAGATAAGTCAGGCACATAGGTACATGATTGTTAATTTGCAGGATTGCTCGACAGTATTCCGCGGTCATAGAACGCATAAGGCAACACGGTGGGATCTAGTTATTAGGTGCCTACTCGTAAAAGTCCGACTCTGTCTTAGTCCAATCAGAGCGGAAGTAGGTTTTTTTTCATTACGAAAAAACCCGTAGTCTCACTGCATGAATAAAAATTGAATGATGGACATATTACTTAATGTTGGCGTATAATTTATTTCATTTTATTGCAATAACATTAGTGTGGTTTTATATCAATAATTATAATTATTGTTATTTAATAATAATTGTTTTCATTTATCTTAATGTGTTGTTGATTGTGAATATGTTTTCTATATTGTATTTTAAACTACTGTTTTGGCCTAACTATGGATTTCATTCTGGTTAAATGTAATTATTGTAGGTAATAATAGTATATAGTAGGAAAGTATATATAGAAGGAAACGTAAATCAATTGTGACAGTACAACAATTGAGTGAATGACACTCTTCGCTTCATCTCTATGAACTCATTCTGTCAGTTGTCAGTCACGACTTGGCAAAGCCTTTTTGTAACCTGTCTTTCATACCTATCCTTGATAGTATACTTACTATTGACTCTTATTATATGACATTTTACTAATATTGTGGACTATATTGTTGTCTATTTTAATTAAAATGTTTACTATTTTTTGAACCGACAGAATATGCTGGCCAAGCTTGACATTATACTAAGGATATGGTCACATTATTTTCCTTTTCTATAGGTCTAAATTAGCTTTTTGGCTCTTAGACTTTGTAAGTGGTAATCAATGTTCAAAATAGCTAGTAACAATAAGTAAAATCTGCATTGACATTGCGGCGTCTCTCCGCGTAGAGGTTTCTTAAAATCTGTGTAACCGTTTCGTAGACACTGCCTAGTTATAACGTGGACTCTGCACAGTCGTCTTATAGACGTCTTATAATTGGCTAATAGCGACTCGTAAATTTCTCATTCGTTGATCGCCTGAGGCAGTCTTATACACTTCTTTTTTGTCACATACGTGGTTTCGTAGATATTGAGGTTCCGTGTTGGTATCGTAGCAGTCGCTTGAACGTTTCAAAGCAGTCTCGTAGATGTCTCTTGGACGTTTCGTTATGGTTCTGTAGCGGTGCCGTTGACGTCTCGTAGCTGCCTCGTAGCTGCCTCGTAGCAATTTCATAGACTTCTATCAGTAGTTTCGTAGACGTCTACCAGTAGTCTCGTAGATGTTACTGATGAACCCAATTACTAAGCTTCAACTGTCCGGCTGTCCGTCCGTCCGACCGTCCGTCCGTCCGTTTGACCGTCTGGCTATTAGCAAACAGCTCATGATCCGTAATTGGTAGTCAGTTGAAATTTCCAAAGAGTTTATATTTGCTTTTTCTGCTATAAAAACTAATGGTATCTTGATAAATAGTTGACTTAACTTTTCATAGAAGTTTGAAAGCGTTTTCAGAGACGTATCGTTAACGCTGCTTCTCGTCTATATGTTGAGCTATGAATAGCCACAAATGATCCGCGAACAAAATTTCGTTTGGATACAAGATTATTTACAAGGAGAAAATAGTTTTGAGCCTGCTGAATGAAAAGTGGGATCTATTGCGTAATTTTTTTATGTAATGTAACATTTACATCAAGATTTAATATGTCGGTATATCAGTGTCAGTTCGATGCGTTAACGCACCGTATAGGCGTAGTTTGCGCTGGATACATTTTTGTCGAACAGCCTTACTGGACATACGCCCATTGCTATTGTTATGCCCGTCAGTTAGTTATATGTGCGCATGTCACAGCTAAATAGCTTAATTCGGCATTAAGTGAATTGCCTAGCCTTAAATAAACGGCGTCGTTCAATTGATCAGAGAAAGAGGTTTGTAGCTGTACATCCTATTATGTATACGGTGACTTTTAATTAGTGATTGATACTTAAACACGTGATATTATAGTGATAATTACAGATTATAGCGAAAAGTATTAACAAGCACAATACATTTATGTTCGCCTAAATGGTCAAAATAAACTGATCGTCTAATGGATTGCGTCAAGAGCTCGTAGTAGGGCCTCTTGAAAGAGCTATACGTCGAAAAAAAATTTTTTTTAACTAGAATTGCAACAAGTGGTCATTCAGCCAATAATTATCATTGTCATTTCCGACAAATGAATTCCATGCTGGACATAGGCCTCACCTAAGTGTCGTCACAACGAACGGTCCTACACGTCTCGCATATGGATGCAATGGCAATTTCAAACATGAAGGTTTGAAATTGCCAAGTTGAGATAATACACACACTTGTGTGTAATACACATATGCACCTACATTAGGTATGCGGTACACTGGAGAACATTCATTCATTCTTTTGTTCTGTAGCCACGGTGTTTAAATAATATCTATTACACGCTACAACACGTGGTCGACGAGCTCATGTATGATGTATCAAGGCTCATTGTCCTGTCAGTTTACTCGACAACGATATCAATATTAAATTCTAAATAATGAAGTCAATAGCAATTTATCAAATAACTGCCTTTGCACATGTAAAATGGCCTAGAATCCTATTGTTAGGTTATACCTATTGTCTTTGCCTAATGTAGTGTCACCCACAATTTACAAGATAGATTAGAATTTATCGTTTTAGCACACATGACCAGAATGCCTTTTGTTTCCGAAGTTGACGTGTAATAATTTCCAATGCCTCCTCTTAGTAAAATAATTATTAAGAGAGTCTAACTCGAGATACATTTTCAAACAACCGTCTTTACATAATAACTAAACGTCTTTACATAATAACTTGAAAAAGATGTGTTATGACGTAACACATCTTTTTCAAGTTATTTGGAAAATTCAGATATCTTGTGGATAAATGTGTAAGTTTGTACTCGAATGTAAATATGTGTAAGTTAATCTAGTATATTGTGTGAACTTTGGCTCTTCTTATCGTACATATCTACTCATAAATTAAATAGCGAAAATATATTTATAGAAACCTTGGACATTTAATCGAGATTCTGAATGATGAAAATTTTTACCAAAATAATTTTTATATACCGTAAAAAATTATATCGTCGTATTTCCTGGATAACATTTCGTCAAATATTCGAATGAGTGATAGGATTACTGAATGCCATGAGCGAGTTAGTTACAGGCGTTATTTCTTTTTTTTTCGTCTGCTTGTTCTATCATATTTTGCGTTATATGAAACAACAAGTTTGCTTGGAAAGGATCCTCTTAAAGCGTTAAGAAAAAATAGTCCCAAAGTCTTTCAACTTAAATATTTCAATGACTGTTACAAACTTTTAAACTCTACAATAGTAATCATATGTTTATAAAGTAAGTACACATTCAACAAACTCTACGGAATGAAATATTCATTTATGCTTTGCCTAAAAATATTTATTTTATCTGTAACGTCGATGCGTCGATTTTATCGTGATATAAATCTAGATAATTAAGTGGTGTGACAAAAAATGGAGGCGTGATATGTTTTCGGGCCGTCGACTCTTATAAAACTAGATGGTAATGAATGAACACAGATAAGGCAAGATGAAGAGGATGGGTTCAGAGGACAGGGGACACGTTAGCTCTTTGTGAATGAACATTTTCGATGTCCCTACGCGCGCGTGTGTGAGTGAGAGGGTACTTGTTTTGCGTGTAGTCAGGCGTGTGTGACAAAGGTCGCTTGTGTAGAATAGGTTTAAGATTTTTTGTTCATCGACACTTTGACAAAAGCTTTTTAAAGGGCTCTCGAGAATGTTTAAATTTAAAAATGCTCTTAAAATTAGTGATCTGCTTTTCTGAACACGTTTTCTTTTCTTCATTGGGTTTAATGTTAAATTTAAGAATATGTATCTTCAAGAAAAGAAGTTGGTTTATTAGTGTTTTTAAAAAGTGGTACAAATTTGATGTATCGTCATCGATGCATGGTCATATTTAATGCAAACAGTACAATTATCAGAAGAAGGTTTTTTTTTATATTTTTTACATTTTTTAACTAATTTACAGTACTAGGCGATAGATGTATCTAATAAGAAACAATAAAGTTTATTCAAAAACTATATTAGGACTATCGCTTGGAGCTATAGACATGTAATGTAAGGATATATCTTGAATGTATGCAATCAAAACAGAAATACAAACTATTTTTACTTTCGTAATAAGCTGTACTCAGTTAAATTGCATGAAATTGTATGCAACGAGCCATTAAACAAGTTGTATTAGCCTCAAATTATACATAAAACTTGTACGTCACTAATTAGTGGAGTTTTGCTACATTGTTAAGCGGTACGTAATATCCCTTCTATTGCTTGGCGATAATAATTGGCTTCTCGTTATTTTAACTGCAATTTAAGTGGTCTATCATCACCTCGTTTGGAAATTAATACGTATTAGCTGATTAAAAATGTAACTGCTGGTTACATTTGCAAAGATACGTTTGTTAGGGTAACAACATGTGTATCTGATATGGTCCAATACCCAAATGGTGTGTCAATGATTTATCAAATTCCCTTCATTAAAGTCACGTGTTAACACGTGTTTAATATGGATTTAAAAAGTGAAATTACGTTTTCATGTCATGTTAAAAAAAAATAGATTGCAAATGTTTTTGTTTTTAAGTAGCTTAACTTTTCTAGACATCATAACTCTTTTGCAGCAAAACTAATCACACTAACACTAAACAGGCTAAAGTATGTATGTATTTATGTAAGTGTGTGTAATTATATCTGTCACCTCTCTACTTTATGCTCAAATGGGAGAACAGATTCGAAATAAATTTGGCAAACGGATAGATCGATCCTCGTATAGACTGCATTTTAAGTTTATTATCCCTGAGAATAAGAATCCTTCATACAATCTTTAACGCCCCCCAATCAACAAATCAAACTCAATAAACATAAGATCAAAGATTAGTTTTTTTTTCACATATTAAAGTCGAAAAATGAAATAGCAAGGGATATATTATCTGTAAATCCCTCGGCTTAATTTTCTATTCTCACGTATTCAAAGCCGCTGGTAGAAAAAACTATAGTTTATATTATTTTTTACTTTCTCCTTCCCCTTTAACTTTTGGCATGTTCTAGTTCCTTATCGTTTGTCAATAAAACGTCGATCCGTTTTTAACGATGACCGATAAGACTGTGTAAACAAACATTAATGGATATTGGAGTCACCTATGGGTAATAAATAATCTTGAGTAGGTATTTCTTGGTTAAAATTTGAAACATTCCTAATTTTTACTGAAATAATGTGTTGTAATAGAATATTGTAGCCAGCTTAATAATGTTCCCACTTCTTGAAATCTAGCCTACTCGTATGACTGAAACTCTCGTTGTCTGTCGTCAAATAAATATTTTTTCTTTCTTTCTTAACTTGAAGGAATATGACATTATCCACGCGGTAGCCGTCTGGGTTGGTGGATGTCTTCGAACAAATGTTCGAATGATGTCACAAATCTTCGAGTATTTGGATGTCACATGTCTTCGAATGACTAGGGTTCTATTTTTAATTCTATTTACAAGTGCATAGACAATATTACTGACTGTAGGACCTAGAACATGCCAGTTTGCTCACAATAACTGCTTTACCGTTTTGAAAGCTGTAGAGATGAAATAAATTACAAAAAAGTAAAGCGTACGCTTAGATTTGAACCCACGACCTACAAACTCGTAAGCCCGTTCACAACATTGGTGACGTCACTTAAATCCGAAAACTTTTATCCATAGACGGATGTATTTTTTGTTACAAATTTTATTTTTAGGAATGTGGGTAGGTAACAAGTTGTATCTCCGAAACGAGATCGTATAAAATGTTATCTTTAAAATCAGTTCTCTTTTTAGGATAAAGGTAAGGTTTAGTATAAATCGCGTTGTGCTTGGCGATGTATCTAATTTCTTCGTTCGTTTTTCAATTCATCGTCGTCATTTCTTCGTTTTAAACACATAAAAGACTCTGCCATTGATTTTATAATGAAATTCTGATGAACTAAATCATCTTCTTGGCATAATTATACTTTATTGTAAGAATCAATATCTAATATCTATATAGAAATAAGTGGCATTTTTCGTTGTCACTTTAATAGCTGTTCTTAAAAAAAAGCAATCAACTCGATCCAGCTGTTCTCGGGTTTATGGGAGACTATCCCAAAAACCCGAGAACTTTTTTGGTCTTGAAAATATATAGAATAATATTCGAGACATTTCAGGAAAGGTTTAAACGGTAAGCAAATTATAATAATTAGGTGATACAAAGTTTGCCGGAGCAGGCTAGTATATATATAAATATACAGCTTCTACTTTGAAAACCAATTCCTCTGTTCAATTAGTTAAACTGTAGGTACCAAGTTGTCGTCGTACTGTCGACCTGTTCGTGTTCAAGTGAGCTATGTCGGTACATTATCTATATCCACTAATCTCCAATTATAATTCGTCAGTGTACAGTAACCGGGACATTTCCACAAATTCCCCGGTCCAAAACTGTGAAACGATGCTGTGAGCCCTCCTTAATATTATAATCTTATTCTAAACATAGAATATATTAAGAAGGAGTCAACCCAAGTTGTTACTCAGATCGACTTGCGATGAAATATAATATTTAGTATAATTTTATTTTTAGATGGAAATTGTACTGAAGTTAGACTTTGAAGGAGATAATAAAAAAATGCCTGTTGATGTAATTTAAAGTTCATTTTATTTCTTGTGCTATTTAAATATGGGTAGGAATTATTATCGATATATATGCACTACGCACTAAGATTAGGCAGTCCTTTAGAAGGAGTTAGGTGATAAACAAGAGTCCTAAAGGATTACTATGAAAATATATTATCTTAGATATAAATGATAGTTGAAAATTAAAAGACATTGAATGAAAAAGCTTGACCCTAAGGGAATTTTGTTTTATGATTTTACAAAGAGACAAAAACGATAAAATTTTCAATGAAATAGAGTACGGCTTTAATCTATAACTCTGATAATAAAACAGCTATAAACATTTACAGACCCTTACAAACAAATAAAAAGTCCAACACAGGATGCAATCAAACCATCCATACTATTACATACTTCATTATACAGTTAATTATTAGTTGAGTCTCTTGATCTAATCGCATAATGTAGTCCAAATTGTTTTTTATATATTTTTTTTCATTATGTTAAATTATATATATTTTATTAATGAAATGCTATTTAACCGGCTAAATATATACGAAAGAGAATAAGGTTTTTATTTGGCGTTAGGTACTTCAGACCATACATATAAATAAATTTTATACTTTTAAAACTTGATTTTGTTTTTTTTTTAATAATATAAACCATTAATTAGTGCTTAACGTAGATCCAATCTTTGAAGGTCAGGCTCATTAGATATAGGTAACTGTTGGCAAAAAAGGCTTAGGCATAATTAAGAGTATTATTCGTAAAGAAAGAAAGAAAATAAAGAAATAAATATAAAGAAAAACAAGTAAAGAAAATGAAAAGAAATCACGTTTATTTACCACTAGCGACCCGCCCCAGCTTCGCATCGGTACTGGTATTTAATATATTATGCATGTATTATACACATAAACCTTCCCCTTGAATTACTCTAACTATTAAAAAAAAAACCGAATCAAAATCCGTTGCGTACTTTTAAAGATCTAAGAATATATAGGAATATGTGTTTAGATATTTAAAAGTACGCAACTGATTTTGATTCGGTTTTTTTTCTAAGCAACTTTGTTTTATACTATGTAATGATTATGAAGAACTAAGAACACAGAATGTATTTCAAGGCTGCGCTAAATTAGTCCAGTTCAACATGTATACAGATGTAATTCAGACATATATTATGTTAAAGTAGTTTTTAAAAAGAGGATATGGCTGCTTACCGTCAGGTGAGATTGCAGTCAAAGACTACCTAATATCATTTTTAATTGGGCCATAATACAATACGTGGGCCCAGTACGGGTTGGCGTATATCACATGTTTCATGTTTTAACATTTTTTTAGGGTTCTGTACCCGACGAGTGCCTACGGGACCCTAAAAAACGGCGGAAACCTTTTTTTATATATTATTATGGCGGAACCCGTGCATTTTCGACTCGCACTTAACCAGTTTTTTTTTAATATAATTTTATTCTTTAGGTAGTCGTAATAATACTTTTTGTTATTGTTTTCATTTTTTATTTATGTGCTTAATTTTGTAAATTAATTGTATTTTTGTGTTTTGTCTGCTCAATTTTTGTGTTGTCGAAATACTAAAAGAAAAATTATGTCTTCGAATTTATGTTTATGGCTCTAGGACATGCCGGTTTCCGCACGATGTTTTTCTTCACCTGTTCGTGAGCAGTGGGAGACAAAATAAACTCACACAAATATCTCTCATACACTCTTTAATTTAAAATATATGTCGTTTTCATAAAACTCGTAAATAAAAAAAAATACGGTAAGTACGTTAATAATAAAAAAAATACTAATATACAATAAATAATATTAGCTTTTTTTAACGAATTCCATTCATACTGTCTGCGTAAGCATTTATAAATTTCCATTTAAAAAAAAAATAGTAGGTACACGGCAAATAAGATGAACCATTTTCTATGCCATTCATTTGCAGTGGGCCCGCGTGGTTGATTACGGCCCTCTCCTAGAGATGAGGCCTGAATCCCAGCAGTGGGGAAATTATAAGGCTGATGCTATGTTATTTGCTATGGTTATATGCTGCATCCCACTTGGATTGATACCTGGAAATTGGTGATAATCCTCGTACGAGTTGAACTATTATGACGGTCGACCTTGAATGCACAGTAACCAATTGAGGCATAACAAATGGTTCTTTCAACTTATTTTGCGCTAATCATGTTATTGTTGATTCAGGTCAAGAATCAGTAATAAAAAAAAATATATAATACGTGTGGTACTCGGGGACTGCCGCGGTAAAGCTATTGCATAGCATTCTGTATCAACTTATAAAATAATAAATATGAAGTTGTTGGCTGTGAAATTGATTTTCTTGTATCGTTACATTTTCTATATTTTCAACAGCGCTACATCGCACGATATTGTCTTCATTACTGCACAATTTTCGTCTTTTTTTGTAAAAAAAAAGATAAAATCCTTAAATTAAATAATATTGAAGCATATATTACAATTTGTTTGTAGATAGATAAAAATAAATAAAAGAAATAATAATATTATTAAATCAACTTACATATCCATGTAAGATTTTTCTGCATTATGTTGACGAAATTTCCTTTGACGTTCAGCATTTGATTTTGGTACTGTTTTTTTTATTATTCCTGCATTTTTTTTTCAAATCTTGACACTGATAATATGCCCTTTGACGTGCATTAGTCTTTTTTCTTTTTAGCTCTTTACGCTTTTCTTCTCTATAAAACGAAAATATCTAGGTATAAATAATTGAGGTTATCTTTATAGCAGTATTATATTTTCAATTTAGGATTAATACTGCATTTGTGATAATAATAAAATGTATGTATATAGAGTACTCACTCGTCTTCTTTCACTATTTTTTCGTGACTTTCTTCATTAATAATAAATGCACTTTGTTCAATCATATTCAAAACACTTTATACACAAATATTTACAAGTACAGCCGTTCACTGTTGTAGATAAATACTTATACACCTATATACTTTCTCACAAACAGATTATGTATTCGTCCGATTTCGGAGCAGCTCGTCTCGATTCGGGCGAGTTCCGTAAAGTTGTACAATACGTCTAATCGCACGACACACAGCGCCGTGTCGAAGACTGCCGAACTGACACGACGTTAGACGATGCACGGCCTTCAAGCCACACCTCCGTGCCCGTCGGAGTGGGGAGCGTGAGGTTTTTTCGTTACGGAATTTCTGGATTTAGTCCCCGCGCTCAAGGCCTGCGATAGAAGCTATGCAATAGCTTAAAAATATTTTTATTTCCAGATATACAGTTCCATTTACAGACTAGAAATATAATCTATTAAATTTAGTATACCTTATAAATTCGAGAATCAGTAATACAGCTATCATTATCATAATTATCATTTATTGCAAATTATAAGCCTCTTGAGTCTTACTGCAGGACTAGGACTGGCACTAGGATCTTATCGATTACCGTCAAAAATTTTTTGCTTAATTAAAACAGCCCTTGGTACTCGTATAACATCGTGCTGCAGAGGACAGCTACGTAGGCACACATAAAAAATATTTTATTAACTGTTTGTATTACTGTGGGATTTTGAAATGTGCTGAAGTAATGAAAATAGCAAAAGCCACGAGATCATACCACCTCCCAGTTTTTTCTTTTTCATAAGTGAGAAATAATATTTACTAAGGTTGTTAATGGCTGGCTCTGGGAGACAAACAACTTGAGGAGGAACTTTGAGGATGAGGAAAAATGACAAAAAGATCATTGAGAATCATCAATTGGGAATTGTTTTATTTAAAAAAAAATATTTACCAAGAACAAACGGTTTTTTTTCCATTTGAAACATGACATACGGGTGTACTACGCCAAATCGAATAACAAATACTCGAATATCATTTGATCGACCACTATAAATCGAACGTCTAAATACTCGAACGTTCATAATATCGAATGGCTATTAATTCGAACATTCAATACATCGCACACTCAATACATCGAGTGTTCAAAATATCGAATGTTCACCAAAAATCATCTTTTGCCTCTTTTTTGTGGAGTAGGTCTTCCCAATCCCGCGTTTACCTTATCAATTCTCCTATTTGTTATAGCTTGCTCCTTAACTAAAAATTCTATGGTAGCACAAACAGTAGGGACTCTGCAATCTCAATTTATTGAAAGCATCTGGTATTTCTTCTTGGGGTAAATAAGCAAGTGCGATAATTATTTATTATTCCCTAATGTTGTGAAGTGTGAATTTTTAGTTAGACATTCGATTTATAGTGGTCGATCAAATGATATTCGAGTATTTGTTTTTCGATTTGGCGTAGTAAACCCAAAACGTACCTTCTTTAGTTTATTCTTAGCGGCGTTCCAGGGCCTCAGTAACACTTTAAAACAGTCCTGAAACCTTGGTATTGGTCTATGTGGGCTTTCTCAATATTACATAATTCTTTTTCCTCTTTTCGTGTCGATGAACTCAATTTTTTCTTGTTATTAGTCTCGTTACAATTCAGTGAAGTTGTAGGTTGTTGTAAAAGTTGGGTAGCATAGCAGATCAATACCAACCACCTTTAAACTCAACGCGGGCTTGCGTACAGCGACCAATGATAAATAATTATAACTGTCCGGACCAAGTCAGTCGACAGCGCGCACTGTTTCCACGCGCCTCAAGGTGTTGTCAGCAAACCGTAGGGACCCTGCAAAAAGATCGAAACCAACTGGGGCTAAGGATTCGCGTCTGAAAAGAAGTATTTTTGGCTTTGGTCTAAAGGCAACGTAGGGACGTGGCAGGATTTGACATTGGATATTTTTTACCCACCCTTAAAAAAATCCTCAACTCAAAAAACTCATTATTTTACAATACGTCAGTTGGCACTGCACTCTATCGCCATCAGAGTATACGCTGCTTACCATAAACTGGGCAAAGCCTATTAATAAATCGATTCTTGCCAACTGCTTTCGCCTAAAGGCTGCGTGCTGTTACAATCCCGTTCGGGAGTGGAATCTGTGCGTATACTCGTACGCGTACCTATTTACCACCCCTTTGGGTATAAAACCAAATGTTATACCTACTCCAGCTATATAAAAAACAAAATTTCTACGTCGAAAATTGAAAGATAACTAACTCGGTAAACGTTGTTCTTCCATACGAATATATCAAAGAAAAAATTTAGGGTGAGGGAGGGTAAAAGTAGCCTGCTTCCAATGCTTTTGAAGCGAAATAAAATAAAAAATAACACTTGTGCCACTAATGCGTTTAATTTGCGGTGAAAAACATAAAAGATTAGATAACACAGATAACAACAGGGGAAATTAAAAGTATACAATAATCTATAGCCAAATATTGTGTGCTAGAATTAGGACCTACGCTAAGCCTTTAAGCACATTCATTGTCCTATACCTATTGGTTTGTATTGAAATGAGGTAGCTGGTTTACTTTATTAAATTATCTTTAATATACTTGTTTTCTGTAAGATACAAAAGACAGTTTTTCCGCTGACATTTGCGAATGACAGATCTAAAAAAAAAAGAAAAACAGCCAAGTGCGAGCTGACGCATTTTATTGTCTATTTTTTTGAGCAAAAATAATCAATATATTATTATAGCAATTTATTATGCTGAATTGAATTGTTGAGGATTTTTTTCCTTCGTTTGTTTAAGATATCTTTGCTATATAGCCGGGTTACACTACTAAATTGCTACCAATGTCTCTTTGTGTGAGCAATATAGGCAGCAACTTGCCGGCTATAGAATTGCCACAAAACTGAACTAGTCCATTTCCAAGGGCCTTTAAACTATGAACTTTGCAAGAGAATTTTGTGAAATGCATTTTTTTATGTATTGCTAATACTGGAATATATGTAGAAATTTAATTTATCTATATTACTTACTAACTTGTGCTTCAAACCGGATACGGCAGAATCCGGCTCGAAGGACCAACGAGTACTTATATATGCTAACTGCCATTTTCACTATAAGTCAAGGCGTTAATTTACTGAGCGCCAGGTAGGTATCACTTGAGAAGAGAACCTATGTAAACAACGGCTAGATTGCTTCCGAAATCTGTTACTTCCAAAATCTGTTTGCTTATCCACACCCCGGCAGTTCGCGGAGGCTTCGAATTAAACAAATACAAGGCTAATGAACCTCAGTTCATTGGGTGTCGTATCAAACGGGGCCTTTGTTTAGCGGGTTTGTTGATCACTAATGAAACGCAAATCGCGTTTGTAAAGGACAAAAGCTTAAACATACACAGATTGTTACGGCTGTGTTATTAACGTGCCATTTTATGAATGATTTTACTGTCTACCAAGAAATATTTACCTGAAACACAGACTTGATTTATAAATTGATTAGTCAATTATCACTAGAAGTGCGAGCATCTCTAGTTTGACCCAGTCCTATTTTATTACTGCTCTAGTTTTAATATGTGAAGAATTGTAAAGTACATTAAAATATTTCTGTCTAATATTATAATAAAAACACCCCATTACCAGTTTGTAATACCGTCTCTCCATTAACATAACAAAACTAAAATTGATAAAATTGTCTTTCATATTCCATGTGACTGTGAGACTTTTACTGACTGAAACCCAATAGTTTTCTTTCGGTAATTCCGGGGTTTCTACTAAACCCACTATTTCTTTAGTTCTCAATTAAAATAATAGACTCACTATTTATTTCGTTCTCAATTAAAAGGATTTAACTGGTAATGACGTGCATGAAGTTCTACCCTCCTGCTTTACTGCAATTTATAGCAATTGGTAAATCCACATTTCAATTAATCGACCCTCCTTACTAACGCACACAAGCGCAATGTAATTGTACATAATGCTAAGTATCGAGGAGTTAATATCGCGATATCTACTAGAGATACATGAGAACAGGGCAGGTACACGCATACAATCAACGCCACGTGCACATTTTCCCATAGGATCTTGGGACATGTAAATGCATTTCTGGGGAGTTCGTCTTGGAAAGCTCTTAGTGTTTCCCTAACAGATCTATATGGTAGCAACCTACACGCAAATCGTGGAACTTGCATTCTGAGTTCTATTTCAGTTTCAAATTTCCATTTGAACTCGTTCGATTTGTTTGGGGCGTGATATTTTTCGACAAAGAGTGAGGCCTATTTTTACATTTTGTTTGTTGAGATTGAATTCATTTTCTTTTTTATTCTGTTATTGTTTTCTATTGAATTTGTTCTTTCAACCGTCATTCACCATTCTTAGTTATGAAGTTTCTGTTAATGAATTTATTGTTATTGTGCTCGTTTATGTTGATTTTAAATTGCAGTTGAGCTCATTGAATGAATGACTAATTTAAATCAATTTCATTGAGTTATAAATTTTTCTTCGGTTGTTTTATTTATCTTTATTAGGGGTTTTATCACTTAGTGATAATGTCACTTCTATTACAAACATAATTGTAATAAATTAAATTATCGTATTTTGTAGGACGAGATACGTTTAGATGACTATCTAGGTATCTTTTTAACTTTCAACTTTTAATAAATAGACTGCGTTTTTTGTAATACAAACTTATGTTTCACGTTTCATTAAACCTGTAGGTAGGACCTTTGTCGAAAAACCGTTGAATAAATAAATTAATTCGTTAACAAAGTTTTACATTTGACTGTAATAATGAAGGAAAACAGCGCTTGTCTCTTGCTTTTACATTTCCTTTTAAATTTAACTGAGTTGCTATTTTTGTATTATAACGTTAGCATTCTGAGTCGTGATTTATCAAAACAAGTCTTATTATTGTATACTTTATAATTTTTAATTTATAATAATTCATTTGCTAATATGGGTAAATATATAAAATTAATTTTATATTTTGTTGCAAATTTTGACATTTTGTTAGAGCTGGAGAATTTAATTTTTTTTTTTTTTTTGAAACTTCAGATCTGACTTATGTCCAACCAAAATTTTTGGACCTAGACCTAAGAAAGGTCTGTAATATCGTAAATGATGTTTACAAAGAAAAAAGAATTTCCCGAAATATTTCTCCCTAAAGGGATGAAATATAGAAACTAGTGTATCTCGCCATCAGCGATTGCATCACTGGTTATCATTAAGTAGGATTGCAATCAAGCACTAGTTCAGCGAAGTCGCTCGCAGACGCTAGAATGTAATATAATTGTATTTGCACATTTATCAATTTTACGAGTAATATTTTGTTCAAAAAGGAGTGCACTTAAATTTAATGGACCTTTCTAGGGGGCCTCAATATTGACTTTTTTGCACCAGTGTTACAACTTTACGACGGCAAAAGGCACAGACTTTTTTTTAATGATAATTAACTTCTCTTCTAACTAATTAATTGACTTATAAATAGGTTTGGTACTTACAGGTACTTCTTTTTAAATATACATATTTATATTTTATTTTTATTTATATTTGAAAGTTTTTTTTAGCAAATTCCTTTATATTACACTTCTATAACGTTGGTTTATTAGTCTGTAAGCCTTTTTATGAAATAAAAATATATGTACATATATTCAAAATGCATTTTATGGTTTAGATGGAATCGATGAATAAACAGACGGTCGCGGGAAGCTATATATTTTAATACCATAAACTAATTTATGGGACAATAAACAGCTACAATACAAACAACCGTTTACAAGTTTTAAACTTTGTACAGAAGATCTCGTGAACTTACAATCTGTCCCCAAGAATAATAATAAAAAAAAAACTGAAAGTTGTGTTATATTTTACTCTGAAAACTATTTCAAGAAAAATATTACTGCTCTGGAGTTAGTCAAGATGGTTTATTACTGCTGGTAAGTCTCCAATTACTTTTAACTAGCATTTTAAACACAGCCAAAATGTCGCGTGTTCAACCACACTTGCACGGTTGGGTTAGTTAAAAAAGAGGCGATTAACTTCCGAATACGCCTGTAAATACACTTGACACGTGTTCCACAGATACAGGGTACAAGTGGTGCTGATAACATGTTTCCGCCATATCCGGACGCTTAGAGTAGCTTTTTCAAGTCATTTTAACTGATTAACTCTCATTCTCTCAAGTTCTTGAGTGGATCAAGTAGCTCGCAGATGTAGAGTTTTTTTTTTATTTGTTTGTGTTCGTCTATCGTGTGACAGACAAAAAAGCTTTTAAGTGACGTTAAGTTTCTGTAAGTTACGACTTTAAAGTTACACCTATGTTACGAAAGCTTTATAAGTATCTACGTCTATAGCCGAGAGGAATTGTTAAACTACACAGAAATAAAAATATATGCTGTAAAACTTGCAATTTTATTGCAAAATATAAAGCTAAATCAGTTTTTTTTACTACTCTATGTAAATATATAAATAAATATTTTTTTAATAATATAAATTAAAGCTTGCTGAGATCCTACCTAATGTTAAGCATTGATGCAACCGTGGGTGGTGAAGCGTTCTAGTTTATTATGAGCCTATTCACTCTACTAGCCTTGAAGACACCAATTGATTTTCTTTATTCTTATTATTTTTTGTCAAAGTACATACATAAGTTGTCAATTAATGCAAATATGATAAGGTCAAAGTAGGAAGTTCATTTGTATCAAGATTTTTATCTACGATTTTTCAGAAACAATCAGTCTCACTGATATAGTCAAGATTAATATTTTTTTCTACAGCCGCAAATTACATATATTTTGTAGATTAGAACTAGAAGCGTAAAAGTTTACTGGGATCTGTTGTTTTTGCTCTGCGTTGATAGGTCAGTCAGTTTGTACTTTTACACAAAGTAAATAACTCTGTTATTAAAAATAGGCGGTGAAAACAACAAAGATTATAAAACAAAGATGATCTGATTATATTATTAAACAAATGTAGGTCGAATTCTCGCGCTAAACGTAGTGTACGCCGTGATTAATGACCACGAGAGTTTTAACGACGAAAAAATAGTGTTTTGTTCTAAGATAATGAGCGTTAAGTTGATAAATAATTAATGGATTCGGCCTCAAGATGTAACGGCCAACACTGTGTTTGATAAATTAATAACGACTGTTTGTAATTTAGTTAAAAATTAATAAAAGCAACAGTGATTCTCGATTTAATGTTGTTATTACGTGAAATATTTTTATAAAAGAATTTGGGGGTTAGGGTGATTCGTTGAAAACGAAGGGAATTTGACTCATTCTTATTTATGGCTTTTTTATTTTTTACAGTTTGATACACGACGCAAATTAGATAGATTTTGTGTCGTAGGTGCGAAAAATATTACGCCGCGGCCGGAATAAAGGAGTCGTGTTCCCTCGGTTGCAAAGAATCATCCGTTAACTAAATGATTTAGTATAAAATAATGACAAATGACATTAAAACGTTGAACAAGTCGCGTGACTAGAGGCATGACAAGCAATGTCATTGCCTTACACTTTGTATTCAGCGCTTGGCAAAAACGCTAACAGAAAAGCTGCTGGAACTCAGAAATATGTAACACAGAGTTGATAAAACCTCCTCTATGGAATATAAAAAAAAACAACTGCATTATTACGAACGGACAAACGTACTACACTGGAGATCACAGTCTGCGACACCATCCAAATGACCGAAGATAGGACAACATGCAAAATATAGTCCACAAGAAAGTTATTTATCGGGGCCACGACCCTCAGCATTGAGGATAAACGACGCTAGCAGGAGGATGAAAAACTGACAGACTGACAAACCTACACACAGCCGAAAGTACTGGGACTATAAAATATAAAAGACTTCCTTTTATGTTAAAGACGAGCATTAAGAAGAGGTTTTTGAAAATTCAATTCCGTGCAAAATCTCATTTCGTGTTTAATACTCGTATAATCAATATTATTGAAAGTAAGCAGATATAGTAACCTAAGAAGATATTAAAAGTTAGTCTTTATTTGTTTACAGAACTACCCCCAAAAGAATAATTTAGGGGTTTTAAAGGTTACATGGAGAATTTTTACTTCTTTGCTAACTTGAACATATTTCTAATCAAAATTTATAAAAAAAAATTTTAACCCTACACTCAAAATACGATAGAAGAGGTGTTAAAGTTTTTATGAAAACATTCTTGTGAACAAACTCGCTAGCTAACTGCTAGTAGGTAATACATAATTAATTAACTTACTTATATGTAACATGTTCAGCAGGTGTCTACATTGATGACCATGGACGATAGTCGCAGTTTTATCAAAATTTTAAATTTCCTTCTAAATTATATGATACCAAAATTTGTTGATCAATCGCCCGAAACTACTATTTTTTAATGTGTAAATTATATGTTAGCTTTTATTCAATTGTTCAATGTTATTATTGTATGTACGTTACCTTGTGCAGCGCCGTGAATATTTTCTGTAATGTTGCACAAGTTGTAAATAAATAATGGTCAATCTCCGTCAAAATCTAATATTACTGACAAACGACAAGGTCTATTATCAACAAAAACGGCGTCGCTGTGCGTCGGACCACGCACTGAGAAGACACAATAAACGGTCGGCGGGCAATTCAACTCGAGCCTATTCTACAGGCGAATTCAATTAACTGTACAAGGCACGGGAGTAATAAATTCTCTAAACAATCAGAATTCGAGCCCTGGTAATATGTCCGTCCGGTTGCATACGCATTGCGGCCGTGGAAATATTTAATCAACGAATAAACACGATGTACCAGCGACGGTTCCAAGCCGACACATGTATCTATGTGAACGCACCCTCTTTTTTTCTGACCGCCCGTAAAAAGGTTTATGTGGCCATTGTTGCTGGAAAGATTACTTTTTGGCATTTATTCAGGGAGAGTTAATTAATGCGAATTACAAATGGCTGGTTATAGCTTTTGTTTTTTTCGTACAAAATACCTATTCCCTGTTGTAGATACGTAGTGGATAGAGGGGACGTTATTGATATTTACGGCTCGTTTGTATTTTTTTTTTTAACTTTTTTGTTTGCTGCCAGATATTTTTTTGCAGTTTTCGAACTCGTAGATCGGAGGTAGCAATTTATTTCTTTTTGCTTTTAATTCGAGTTATTTTATAGACCAGTGATCACCATCATCTTCATGCCCTTGTCCCGTTTTATTTGGGGTCGGCGCAATATGTCTTTTTCTTCCATTCTGTCCTGTCACCCGTCTCGCTATCACTAACTCCTCTTTCTTTCATATCCCTTCTCACACAATCCATCCATATTTTCTTTGGTCTCCCTCTCCCTCTCCATCCATCCACATGTATACTCATGGCTTTTTTTGTAACATGCGTTTCATCCCGCCTTTTTACATGGCCGTACCAAGACAGACGGTTCCCTTTCAACTTTTCAGTCACTGGCGCCACTTTCAAACTTCCTCTAATATACTCATTTCTCACTTTATCCATTCTCGTCACACCACACATCCATCTCAACATTCTCATCTCTGCTACATGCAATCTCTTTTCATCCGTCTTTTTCATAGCCCAACATTCTGACCCATAAAGTAGGACAGGCCTTATCACGGACTTGTAGATTTTACCCTTCAACTTGAGGGGCATCCGTGGGTCGCAAGTTGTTCCAGTGACCTGTCGCCATTTCATCCATCCTGAGTTGATCCGATGTGCCACGTCTCGGTCTACCTCACCATTCCCTTGGATAATCGACCCAAGGTACCTAAAGTCGGAACAGATTGGTATGGGCGTTCCAGCGAGAGTTATGGGCACAGGACTAGAGAGACCGCCAAAATCGCAGAACAGGTACTCGGTTTTAGTTCTGCTCAATTTTAGGCCAACACTCTCCAGTCTTTGCCACCACACCTCCAATCTGCTCTGGACCTCTGGGGCACTCTCGGCAACCAGCACAATATCATCGGCAAACAGCATACACCAGGGAGCCTCTTCCTGAATGTCCGACGTCAGAGCGTCCATTATTATCAGGAAGAGGTAAGGGCTAAGAGCCGACCCTTGGTGTAAACCGACAGCCACATTGAAGTTGTTAGTGGTGCCCGCTGCAGACCGGACTTGTGTACTGCAGCGACTATACATCGCTCGGATCAACTGCACATACTTCCCAGGCACACCTTTCTCCTTAAGGGCCCACCACAGAACCTCACGAGGTACCCGGTCGTATGCCTTTTCGAGGTCAACGAATACCATGTGCAAGTTTTTATGTGCACCTCTGTATTTTTCGCACAACTGGCGTATAGCAAATATGGCATCCGTTGTACCACGACCAGGCATAAAACCGAATTGGTTCTGTGAAATTTCACTCTCTTCTCTCAGCCGCCGTTCAATAACTTTCTCCCATACTTTCATGGTATGCGACATTAGCTTTATTCCTCTATAATTGTTGCACTCAAGCACATCACCTTTGTTTTTAAAGATGGGCACCAAGGAACTGTTGCACCATTCATCAGGTATGGCTTCTTCCTGCAACAGCTTATTGAAGAATAAAGCTAACCACACCCATCCATCCACTCTCAATAACTTCCACACCTCAACTGGTATTCCATCCGGGCCAATGGCTTTATCATTTTTCATTCCATTCACTGCTTCCCTGACTTCCTCCATACTAACCATTCTCACTAACCCCACATTCACTGGTTTATTCTCTAAAACCCCACTCCAATTATTTTCTTCATTCATAAGTCTTTCAAAATATTCCTTCCACCTTTCTTTGATTTTTTCATCATCAGATAGAACCATTCCCCTTTCATCTCTTACACATCTTACCTGGCAAACATCCCTCGCCTTTCTTTCTCTCATTCTAGAGAGCCGGTACAGCTCTTTCTGGCCTGCAGGACTGTCTAATGTATCATACAGTTTGTCCTGGGCTTTTGCTTTTGCTATTGCCACGGCTCTCTTGGCTTTTTTCTTTAAAGCCTGGTGTAAATGGTGTAGTAATAAAACAAGCAAGTGTTAAAAATACGAATAATATGCAGTACTAAGTCGGTAAGTGCACGCTACGAAAGACTGTTCATTTTGGGGGGTGGAACCAAAAGCGCATCTTCATACAAACAAAATTCTGTCTCCAAACAAACCGTAGAAACGAGGCAATACATTACCACTACACAGACCCTTTATCTATATCTCCGTCAGTACCTACACAGCATCAAATTGTAACAAAAGGATTATTCACGTAAGCGGATTAAACCCCCGGTCTTCTAATTTATATCCGAGTCTGGAACACCAACAAAGCGAGTTTCCTTGTTTTTCTGACGAAACTAATCCATTTTTTAAGTGCTTTCTATGGAAATGTGTATTGTGTGTGAGCGATGTTAACACTTGAGCGGCGGCGGACGTGTGGCTGCTATTGTTCGTGCGTGGCGAGGTCGCGAGCCGCAGCCTCTCGTCACCTTCATCGTTTTAACGAATCGCTCCTCAGAAAAACCTCCTTAGCCGCTAATTCAAGCTTAATTAACCTTATAGGAGTCCCAGGCGAGACGCCGCCGCCGCGACAAGCGTATCGCTCGACCGATTCCGTTATCTGATCCATCGTAAAAATTAATTACGTACACATGTTCATAAATATCTAAACTGTTAGCATTTACGGCCAACGTTCGCCTCGACGGTTCACGCGAACGCTCACGCACCTACTGTTGCGCCCGCGTAATTAGTGAGCCGAGCCGGGGCAAAAACTAAACATGTCAACCACTACTTTATTTAGTGTTAGTTTTTGTATTACTTCCTGCCGTGAGAGCGAGACGCCTGGGCGCTCTCCGATATTCTAAAAATGCAAAATTGGCTCAAATTGCTTATTATTAACGATGACAGATGTCTTGGCGCCAGCCCCTGTTCCGTTTTGATTTCAAATGCAACCTTGTGTTGTCTGTTTAAGGCTGTATTTGGAATGGACAAGGCTTTAAATCTCGTGGCGACTGATCGGATGTGTTGATACTAGAGCTATGGATATGCAATTAGTGACACAAACTTCAGTTTTTTCTTACAAGCGAGGGAAAGTGAGATGTTTAGATTTCGAACATATTATTATTACTCGTATTATACTGCCCACTGGATAGTGACTGATATATTGTGGTAAATTTACGTGACCTGCAAAAAAAAAATAAGTACGCAAAATTAGATTACGATGTACTAATATTTTTGTAATTTATAACTTCCTCCGTAACTATTAATACCTGTATTAATTTATGAGTTAAGGAAAACTTGAATTCTTGAACAACACACACTAGTTTCTTCTTAATAATTATTATTTCGGTCATGCATCGTTGAATTCATGATTGATATGTTGTTAAAATATGCTTTGGTTATCTGTTTTATTTGCTTGGTTACTTTTGGTGGAACATAATTAGTTATATCAACACCAGTTGGAATAAATTCATCTGTTGGTTTTGGGATAGAAATTTCTTGATACTTTTAGTACATTTAGTGAGTTTGCTTTAATGTAAACTTTATTTGAAGTCATTTCCTCGACTCGACTCGATCAAATTGACAGTAAAAGCTTGTTATTTATGGACATTAATCGAGGTTTTTTTTTTCTATTGTCGTGGCGACTGAGCCGGTTGGAGACGAGCAAGTTTCCTTCAAAGGGATGTATGTAGGTGTAGGAGTAACAATTTAAGTTACTGGGATTTTCTGTGTTGTATTTTCTTTCTTGTTGTACTGAATAAGTTACGAATCTAATGTTATCTGTCACATTGCGATAGGATATGTTTTCTTTTATTTTTAGAGCTGTCTGTATTTTTGGCATAAGCAATATAAATATTGTTCATCTACACTTCTACACTAATATAATAAAGAGGTAAAGTTTGTTTTTTTGTTTCTTTATTTGTAGGAGGTAATCTCTGGAACTACTGGTCCGATTGGAAAAAAAAATAGCAGCAATAGAAAGCTGCTTTACTCCTGAGTGACATAGGCTATATTTTATGTATGCGGGTGAAGCCGCTGACAAAAGCTAGTATTATATATTTGTACACATACTTGTAATATCAAAATGACTTTTTGATTAACATACTTGTCTGTTTATTCTAGCTTATCTCTGAAAAGGTTAGACCGATTTTGACTGTACCTAACGTTTTAAGGAATACTTTAATTTATTTTATGAAAAAAATAAGGCTTATGTTCAGAAAAAAGAATATATAATTGTGACCAAATGGCATTGTGCCGTCACCAGTTAGTGTTACAATAAGAAAATCAAATTCTTATGTTGATGTGTGTAGAACTTGCCTGTTATATTCGTACCTATGAGCTAGGTAAGTTATATTGAAACAGAAAGGCACCTTTTATTGGCGCCTTCATGGAACAGTTAACTCTTTCGGACTTTTTGATGCGAGACGGCAATTTTTTATCATGCTCGTTTTTGAGACTTCCCTTAAGGGCCTAGCGTCCAAACAGTGCCATAAAACCGTGACTTTCTGAAGTCAACTCCTCGGTAACGGCTGGGTTAATAGATTTAAAAAAAATCGTAAATTCGCGACCAACATTGATGATATGATTTTCCCCTGCGATAAATACTTTTTGTCAAAAAAAATCCACAGCAATTAGTACCAACAATAATGTTTAATTTATGTGTATAAACTAATGATTTTTTTAACTACATGGTTAACAAATCCTACTTCCGCAAAAAATAACAATGTTCTTTCATTACTTCATTTATTTGATTTGACACTAATGTGTTTTACAATATTTTATGTGTGACGTTACGCTAAGGAGTGATAAAAGTTTGTAAGAGATACATAAGCATCAAGAAACACCAGATACAATTACCGCCTCTTAGTCAAAAAAATCATGATAATTATAGCAGCAGTGTTAGCAATCATTTGCTAGTTCTAAGCTCCATTTGAAGTTCGTATCATACCCTGGCTTTTACCCTACCTTATCAAAGGTCATTCGCATTCATTCGTGCCCAGTGAACTGCCCGTGCGAGTGTGCGACTTTTAAGGTCTTTGGAAACGGGCTAGTTTTGTGGCAATTTTTTGTTACAATTATATAGCCAACAAGATGCTGATTCTAACGCTCAACACAAAGCAACAATTGCAGCAAGTTAGTAGTGTTGTAGCCCGGTGATATAGTCAACATATTCTAGACGAACGAAGGAACAAAATTCGTCTGCAATTCAATTGCAAATTCTACCTGAACTATATTCGGAAATATATCTCTAATAAATTGCCAAGAAAATTTAATTTTACAGCTCGTTTATAGGCTACGTAGATGTATTTAGAGAATTATTGAGTGTTTTCGTGCGTTCGCATCGATACAGTCGCGATGCTGTAGCGCGTTCGCATCGATTCAGTCGCGATGCTGTAGCGCGTTCGCATCAATACAGTCGCGATGCTGTAGCGCGTTCGCATCGATACAGTCACGATGCTGTAGCGCGTTCGCATCGATACAATCGCGATGCTATAGCGCGTTAGTAGCGAGTTGGCATTCTTTCTATAATGCATTACAAATGTGACTAACGCGTGTTAGCAGCGATGCTACTGCCTACGAAATGCGTGACACGGTACAAGGTGGACCGTTGACCTGGCAAGGGTTGCGGGGGTATTCGATGGATGCGATATATACAGGACCGTTCATTATGGTGACAATTGGGGGAGGCCTATCTTCTAAAATGATGATGTAGATTGTCAAATAAGTATTTCATTGTGACGAAGATTCTCTCCGTCTCTATTTCAACTTGGTGTTCATTAATATAATATCAAGGCTTTTTTGAAGTGCTGATAATGCTCAAGTAGTATAAGAGAAGTTGATCTACTCCAAACGAACTCAACTTTGCCATTAGACCTTCCTTATCCTTTAGTTTGCCAGGAATTTGGAAACTCTTCTTGTGAATTGATTTATAGTTAGAGCGAGAATACTTTGTGTACTTACTCTACGCAGTTATTCCAGTGCCAAATCTGAGTTTAAATCTTACAAAACATACTAGCACAAAAATAGGACCTATTTGATCTAACCATCTTCTTCATATTGCTTGCTAGAGATTTATTATAGCTATAAATCACTAATGAATAAGCATATTTTAATTAGGATTTTTATCAAATGAAAAATGAGGGTTTATTTTAAACACAACGACCCTTTTTGGAACAAATATACTCGTAGGTAGATGTTACTCGTACTTCAATTTTTATCAAAATATTCGTTTCTCCCTCACTTTGGTTTTCAGTCGGTTTTTTCCCCTAGGTAGATAAATATACCTTCTTTGTCGTTCTGCTTATGCAAAGAGAGCCTTGTGGTACGTTTGCAATTATAGACATAGGTACCCTCGAAAATACTTCCGCCTGACCACCGCTAAGTTCTATTTTGCTTGCACTCGAAACGAAAACTTCAAAGGTTTGGTTTGGCGGAGCGCCGTAGAAATGACCGCGACGTTATATCAATAAGTGCCCAAAGCCTTTTGGTTGTACTGTCTTTTGAAATATTTATTTACATTTACAATGGTATTGCGTCTATGTGACCCTTACTATCTAAATACTTCATATCGCCTGACGGCTTTTTTAATGAATTTTTCCACAGTTTTCCCGCCGTTTAAATTTTCCCATATTTCAAGACTAAAATTGACTAAACGGGTCCAGCCGTTCTCGAGTTTTAGCGCGACTAACGAATAGCTATTAATTTTTATATACAAGAAGATTATTATTTATTATTTTACGAGTATATCATATTATTTATTATTTTACGAGTATATCATCACGCTATGGCCAATGGAAGCGAAGTTGCAACCAAAGACGTAAAACCGTGGGATACTGCGAGTACTTTTTATTAGTAGCTAGTCAACTTTTGACCCCTTTTACAAAGGTTATCTTATAAACGTATTTTTTTAAATATATAAAGTTAACTTTGCTTCCAAGATTTTTTACGATTTAAAGTTTAACAGGAGAGCTTTAGCTGTAACTAGCAAATCGCCCCAGGTTTGGTCGGGAGTAAAATTTAATTTTAAATACACAAACCTTTCTTTTATTTTATTTTTTTCAAGCATAACCGCAATCAGTCTTAGGTATATAATGATCTCGCTGCTGGGATAAGTCCCAGCCGGTCTTCTCTTTAGGAGAAGGAACAGGCCCGTAATACACCACGTGGGCCCAGAGCGCATTTACAGATGTACCTACCACGTTTTTGATTTTTGGGGTAGGTCATGCCAGATTCTTTCTCTCATCTTTTCTTACGAGAGTGGGAGAGTCAGATTTTTACGAACTAAACCTACTTTTGCGGGAGCCACGGTAACTTTTTCGAATAAACCCGCATCCTTGATAGCCATCGGCCCTAAGGGATGCCGTCGATCGTGCCATAGACATGGAATACCCGCATCCCTGGCAGATATCGGCCCTAACGGACGCCGTCAATCTTTTATAAATATAATAATATATCATACACCTTTGCTGATTAAAGCCGACCTGTGTTCTATCAGTTGCTCTTTGCAAGGTAAGGTAACTTTTTCGAATAATCCTGCATTTTTAGCAGACATCAGTTTTATAGGGCGCCGACAATCTTGCATAAATATTATCTTACCCGCATACTTGGCTGACATCGGCCCTAACGGGCGCCGTCAATCTTGCATTATCTGCATGATATGTCTATATCATACATGTCATAAGATGTAAAAGTCGTGCCTATTTATAAAAAGGTTCAACTTTTACTGACTAAAACTGACCTGTATCAGTTCTATTTTTCGTAAAAGTAACTGCAAAGAGTTACTTTTGCGAAAAATCCCGCGTCTCTGGCAGATATCGGCCCTAACGAAAGTCGCACCGACAATCTTGCAATCTTATCAACACTGCTTATCATCAGTCTTATTTAAATCGTTATAAAACGTTGCATGCCAATTTCTCTATCTAGGTATATCAGTTATAAGACTTATCCACTATTGTTTTGCATGTTCTACTTTCGAATATAACTTTAAATGGTAAATCCCCATGTGATTAAGTAATCTCAAGGGGATTTCCCGGTACTAATGCCACCCTCTATTTGAATATAGTTGATTTGTGCCCCTTTTAAGGAGGGTGGAATAAAATAATTAAAAAACAGTATCAACATTGTAATAACCAGGTTTTTTAAATATAATTATAATCATTGCATAGGTTTCTATTCTTTAAAATATAGCTACATCTTATTAATGATAATGAATGTTTGTCTGTTACCCTTTCATGCCAAAACGACTCGACAGATTAGGATGAAATTTGGTATATGCATAGCTTTATAAGCTTGTATGAAAAGAAACCACTTTTAATTCCAGTAAAGCCTTTGTAGCGACATCGTGGAAAATAGCTTGTATTCACATATTACAATAAGGAGATTGAGAGTGTGTGAGGGTGTGAATGTACTAAACTTCGTCACGATCGAACAGTTGAACGTATTCCGATGAAACTTGGTACATAGGTAGACCATATCCTGGAATGGCACATAGGATGGAGAAGTTTTATCCTGAGAGTATATAGGCTGACTGGTAATGTGACGGATGCTTAAACACGTGATTTTAGTCTTGATAAATATCAAACTTTTACTATAGGACCAAATCTGAAATTATGAAAAAAAAATAGGCTGGTACATTTATGTTCGTCTAGCCGGTTAACCGCTCGAACGACGAATAATCCTGAGCACTGACCCCTTTCTTAAAACAAACAAATAAATTAAAAAATAAAAAAGTATTTTTCAAGGTCATCAAGTTGTACAATCCGTTCCAAATGAGAATAGGATCGATGGCAATGTTGTGACGTCACGTCGAACTGTCAAATCGAAGAAATTAGGTAGAGTGAACAAAAAAAGATGTTTAAAAAAATAATTTACGTACGAATCGTGAATGAAAAAAGTTTAATCAGAATAAGTACAGTTTTTCAATTTTGTTTATCTCTGTTTCACTGTGTGATGTGTTTGAGTAGTGGTAAATAGAAGAAATAGACGAATTGTTTCTAACAATGAAAATAAGAAAGAAAATAGTTTTTCTTGTAAACTATTTATGACTTAAAACAATATATTTGGAAAATTAGTTAACTAAGTTTTAGTAATAAAAAGCAAAAAAGAACTTTTTATTGATATGCAAATAAGATTTTTTTGCTAATCGTACTTTTCACTCAAAATTTGACAGATCGAAGTTATTGACTTTCCTGTTCTTATTTGAAACGCATTATACAGACGTATGTACAATTGACGGTCAAGGGTTAAAACTTGCTAATTTTTTCGTGATTTCAGGTTTGGTCCCATAGTAATAGTTAATTTTTATTATGACTACAATCATGTCTTTTAGTATCTTTCACTAATTACCAGATAACCATTATGTTCTATCCACGACGCGGGAGAAACCGCTGGGTGCAGATAGTATATAGTTAATGTGACATTGTCGTCTTGCCAAATAGCAAATTGTCAAATGTCTGATTAAGTGTATGAAGGCTTTTTATTTATAGCCATAATAAATGATGTAGATGTAGGCTTTAAGATTAGGGTCGTGGCAAGCACGTTGATTTATTGTGCTGTTGAAAATTAAGAAGTTAGGTTTAAAATTCTTCTTGAACTGAGACTAGTGTCAGTCAGAAAGTCTTATAAGTATACTTGCTTGTGACAATGGTTTTGCCCGCGTGAAAAAAGGCTTCTCTGTAGCGTAATAATCATTAATCATAATAAAATAATTTTTTTTTGTTTATTTTTTTTATTAATAATAATCATTAATTTGAACCCCGTTTCTTTAAGGGGTGATTTTTGGGAAAACCTTTTCTTAAAGTCTCTTAGCGCTCACCTACGTCATAAAAGAAAACCATGAGCAAAGTTTCAAGGCCCTTTAGTTTTAGTTGTCCGTTAATGTCTGTCAGTTTGTTTCTGTCAGTGTGTTTTGTTTATATAGATTAAGATTATTGTTTATTAGATTAGATAGAGAAAGGAAATTGTTGGTTTAGACAGAGATTTTAAATTTGAAGTGTAAACGCAGTGTCTGTGATTGCTCTACCTATTTGAAATTAATTTTAAATAGGTAGATCATAGGTATTTTTGCATTGTCAAAATGTCGGTCGGTCCAAAAATATATTGAAGCTAGGTACCTATTATTAAGTGACCTATTACTTAAGCCCAAAACCGATATTCCGTCGGTGACTGCCGATGTGTGAAATCTGTGATATTTATATCGTGTTAAAATATCAGTCGCAGGTAGGTAGGTACTTCACACAGTGATGCAGATATATAAACTAAAACCGGACTAAAATTTTTTTTCGTTCATTCGAGTAATTCCTAAACAAATTAAACTATAAAAATTGCTGGCTACTGGACTGATTCTGATGTAAGTACACAGACCAAGACACGGTAAACGACTACTTTATCCAAGTATCGGACCCAGTACCTACCGCACACGTTTACGAACACTTTAAATCTAAATACAAAGCGTTTCAAACAATCCTTACTTCACATGTTTGCGGAATTCATTTGCTCTAAAACGTTTAAAACGCAATTAGCGTTGTTGAATTGTCACGATGAAATTTGTTAGGTATTCCATCTTTCAGTACACAAAGTAAAGACATAGTAAACGGCTATTCTCGTTCAAGTATTGGACCTACATGGTGTTCACGCATATCTAATATTTCAAATCTAAATCTAAAGACTTTGAAACAAATTCTGCATCCATTATTTTACATATTTGCGGAATTCATTTGCACCCCGAGCGTTTAGAACGCAATGAACGTTGTAGAATTGTCAAGATAAAATTACCATTAACTGTGGGTAAAGTTAATTAACCCGAAAGTTTTCATTATGCGACCTCAGTAAGAGCAGTCAGGCCCTGATTTAATTTTATTGTAATATCGATGAAAAAGTTCACCTGAAGGAGTAAACAGTTGAACAATTTTTGCACTATTTAAAATTTCATCTATGTACATGTTATTTTTGTTTTAAGTTGTTGTTGTAAACAATTGTTGACAGAATAAATAAACACCGTTGAGGTCGACTGCGGTGAATATGGTGTGACGATCTGACCTAGTTCGCGGGACAAACTTTACCCAAAATCGCTCTAGACTATAAAGAGGTTTGGAGGACAAGGCCTTTGTTATGGTGGGAAAAATCATCTAATGAGGAATCCCGCCCTTGGGCGGAGCAGGGAACAGTGTTAGACTCTTTCTGACTAAACGACCCACCCCATTCCTTCTTAGCCTTCATACCGGGTCGGATCTTCCTTTCAGAAATCGGACTGGGGCCCCAGTAGGCTTCAGGCTTCCTCTCCATTTGCTGACAACTCCTTGAGGCGCGCGGAAACAGAGCGCGCCGTTGATGACTGGCTTGGTCCGGACTATTACCGGACAAGCGATGACAAGGCCTCGGGCAGCGGTGGGATAAAAAAGCTGTTTAATAAAAATAAGGGAGACAAGTTCTATGAAAAGCAAATAGGTTCTAATGTTTGTGCCCTTTAAACACTTGCGTTAAATTAGTCGGATTTGTGTTATTCTTTTGAGTCGCGTGTTTACGACGGGGTACCTACTCCATCTCGTTTAGTTTCTCAATCCCCGCAAGTACCTACAGAGGAGCTGACGTGATGGAGGTATTCAGTAGTGTATGTGCGACCTCGGCAAAATTAACGCGTTTGTTTGTCGTGTATTTCCGACGGCGGTTAAAAAGTTAATGTTTCGTTTACGACAGGCCAATAAAGGTAGTAAAATAATGGAAATAGTCTTCGTGAAAATTAGAATGCTCTCAATGGCGCCGTCCGGTTTTCTGGTAACGGTCCGGACCAAGCCCAAGTCGTCCACGGCGTGCTCTGTTACCGCGCGCCTCAAGGAGTTGTCGGTAAAACCGTAGGGCAAAAGGGTCGAAGCCTACTGGGGTTCAGGGTTTCTTTCAGAAAGGAAGGCTTGGTCCGAGTGCGAAGGGCAAAAAAGTAACGGGGGTTTAGTCAGTAAGAGTCTGACACTGTTTCCCACTCCGCCCAAGAGCGGGATTCGTCACTGGTTGATTGTAGCCCACTAAAAAAAATGTTCTCAATGAATTTGTGAAGATAAGTGAGTTTTTTTTGTATTTTAAATATTTTGTATTTTGAAGAAATATATCTGCCGTGCAGATACTAAAACGCAGTAAAAGTATTGTAAAATACGCTATTTTACTGCGTTTTAGTGTCTGCACGGCAAATATAGTTACCTAAGTATTCTACTTGAACCTAAATCCGTCGCAATCAATTCAATATATGATTTAGTATCTAGATATATGTCAAAGTTGGCAGTGCCAGATTTTTCTTGAAGGCGGTCTAGAACTGAGTGACATAAATTGGCGTTCTTCTATATAAAACTTTGGTTGATAGCAAAGATATTATGGATTATATGAAATTTTGATTATCCGCTTGTTTCGAATAGTTTTGTCTACATACCTAAATTAACATTACACAATTATGTATTTCTAGTTTATTATTATTATTTATCGTTTATTACGAGCACTAATAATATTACTTTGATTAAGTACCTACATACAATTATTATAGCACGATAAATTAATTAAATTAAATGTAATGAATTAATATTCATTGTAATATATAAATTATTTAAACATCGATAATTCAATAATTATAAATAAATTATTGAATTACATTAATAAATTATTTAATAGAATCAATAAAATTATAATACCCAATTCAAATTATAATACTGGCAATAATAATATTAAAAAAAAAACCTATTTTATCATTTGTTTGACTGAGGAAAACAAACAAAAGCTTTACTTAGATAAAACTTTCTGATAAAAGTGTAGTTCACTTTTATCAAAAACTTTTATATCTCTTTACGATTACTAAGCTCCATAGCGTAAGTAATAATGGGTGGTAAAACAAAACAAAGATATGAGAAGCAAATATCTAATAATAATATTCCACAACTTTCACATAACCACATCTACTCCCAAACTAATCAGAGCTTGTGGTATGAGTAATAGACAGCTGATAAACATACTTTAGATAAATTAGTCGCCGAACAAATTATCATGTTCATCACACGCTTGTCTAGGATGGTAATCGAATCGAATCGAATCCACGACTTTCAGCATAGCAGTCAGGGCCACTAACCACGAGACCAACAGGCCAATCAAATAAAGTCACTTCTCATTTTCTTCACCACCAACTTCATTCCACATCATCATCATCATCATCAGCCTTTTAATGTTCCCACTGCAGGGACACAGGCCTCCTCTCTCTAGGAGAGGGAATGGGCCATAATCCACCACGCGGGCCCAGTGCGGATTGGTGGATGTCACATGTCTTCGAATTTTTGGTTCTAGGACATGCCGGTTTCCTCACGATGTTTTCCTTCACCGTTTTGAGAGCAGTGGTGATGAAATAAATTACACAAAGTAATGCGCCTGGCTGGGTTTGAACCCGCGACCTACAACTCGTAAGTTGGGGCGTTTACCACTCGGCCACCACTGCTCTCACTTCATTCCACACGCTTATAAAAAAAAATCAAAGTGGCCCATTCATTGATTTATAATGAAAGGAAAAAATAAAAGAACAAAACAAACAGACATTTGGAATTAACAAGCTAATTTAATTGCGGTCTAGAATAACTGCTTATTTTACTCGTATAATAATTGAATGTTTTAGTGGTACCTATAGGCTCTTTTAATTGTTATATTTTATCAAGCTATTTGTTATAAATCGCTTGAACTCCTCTCTTTTATAAATGTATCATTATTTTTTATTCCTATATTTCTGCAATGAATATTTTACTAGTTAGGGATTATGCACACATTGAAAGTGGCGCCATTGACGCGTCAACGGCGCGTGGTGTACACTGACCCTTATTCTCTATAGTTTTTTTTTAAAGTAAATCTCTCCAGAGCAGAGCGAGAGAGCGTATCAGACTTTAACTGACTAGAAAACACGTGCCATTTTCACTTTTGGTTTTGTTTTCGGTAGTTAATCCATAGCTTATTAAATTTTGCCCTGCTAGGTCCAAAACGTTTACTGAAGTCTATTTGAAGCATACGTCGTGGACAAGTCGGACTACTTAGTCCGGACGATTAACGGACGGTCGGAGAGCGAGCGACCCATTGCTCACTACCCGCAAACCCACACCTGTGGGTGGATATTAAAGTAATAATGATACTTTCACCTAGTAAATAACAGTATTTTAGGCATTACCTACCAATGTATTAAGTAGAAAAAAAAACTTCCGCAATGACAATTATGATAGCATGAAAAATCACAATCGGTAAGTGCATTTACCGATACATAAGTAGTAAAAATGATCTTGTCTATTGGTCTGACATGTTTGTATTTATATTTGTATTAGTACCTGCCTACTAAAATAATATCTTCTTACAAGTCGCTAAAAGTTGTTATTTTAGTAGGCAGACTAAAATAATAACTTTTAGCGACTTGTAAGAAGATAGGATGCTGATCCACATGTCAAATTTATCACACACCATTCACTCCTTATTTTCTTCACTTTAATACTCAATCAGTCTTTTAATGTTCCCATTGCTGGGATTCAGGCCTCCTCTCTAAGGGCGCCACAACGTGCTGCGCGACGGCAGCGTGGTTGCAGCGCTGCCGCTTCGCTGTTTTGTTTTTTCTGATAAATGACGCGCGGGCGCAGCGCGGTTGCAGCGCGACTATCGCACATTATTCAACCTACTCTAATTCTTCTGTCATTATGGGGTACCTACTAGAATAATAACCATATACTGAGTTTAATCAAGAATTTATTTATAAATTCATCGTTGTAGTAAGATCACAAATTATATATTTTAGTACAAGGGGAAATACACTGAACATTAACAGACTATTTCTTATTTTCTGTCTAACAAAAAATCCGAACGTTCGTCAATAACTCAGACGGTCAGTACTCAATAAGATACGACCTCTTTTGACAATGAGCCATAATCCACCACTCGGGCTTAGTGCGGTTTGGTGGATGCCACATGTCTTTGAATTTTTGGTTCTAGAACATTCCTTACGATGTTTTCCTTCACCGTTTTGAAAGCAGTAGTGATAAAATAAAATTAACTACACAAAATAGGTAATGCGCCTGGCTTGGTTTGAACCCGTGACGTACAGCTGGTAAGTCAGGGTCGTTAACACTCACCCACCAGTGCTCTCTAATTATCTTTTGTTTGTGCGTATTCTTCTAATACGAGTACCTATATAAAAATCTCGTGTCACAGTGTTTATTTACGAACTCCACCGAAACTGCTTGACCAAACGATGGGTAGATCTTATGCACTAGTCATCAAAAGAGCGGCGCGGGGGCTGTGGTGTGCCACGTACGGTCACTTACGCAGCATCAGGCCAGTACTCGTCCAGGATTCCACATGTACCTAATCCCATACTGCTATAATTCCTAGGTTAGACTATATTTACGGAAGACGCTAATTTACAAATACCCTGGCGATGGAGTGAGCCCAGCGCCAATTTAATTTAAGTGTTGAGTAAACTAAAATCCTTTCTGTGCTGAAAGTTCATTAAACTCCGATCCGACATTATAGGAATTCCTATAATGATTTTTACTAACCTAACTGAATCTTTTTCGTAGAACTTAGGATTTTATATTTTTATCACAGGCGTAATTAACGCAACAAGGCATTTCTACCAGTCATTCTTTGGGTTAAAAACAATAATAATGGTGCACACAATAAATAAAGTTACTGCTTATAATAAAATACCTATATATGCTAATATTATACCTAATCTAATAAATATTATTGTGTATTATATTAAATCATTAAAATGTGTGAAGACCAAACTAAGGTTGAGAAGAATTCAATTAGGAAGTAGTTCCGAGTTTTTCGCTTGAAGGAAAATTTACTTTCAGTTTTTTTGGTGTCGTTGGTAGGTAAACCTGAAGTAATCTAGAGCAGTAACGTCTAGATGAAATGTGAAATAGTGTAAATTGTTTACTGCTTAAAACCCACCTGTGTTCTTCGAAGGGAACAGAGTAAGTTCCAAGCTCAAGGACAAGTACAGACACAGGCTATTTTTTTTTCTCATTTCGACTTTGTGTAGGTACTATACACAATGATAAAAAGTGACTTAGACAAAAGCTACTTTATTAGATTAACTCTGACAAACGAAAACCTATAAAACCACTATTATGCTAATTAATGACGGATAGTTTATGTTAGAAATAAATTTGTTAGAGGAAGTTTGAATGGTGGTGTGGTTATTTGAAACGGTAGAACTAAAAATTCAAAGACATGTGAAGTTGCACCATACCCGCACTGGGCCCGCTTGGTGGATTACGGCCCATTTCCTTCATACCCGCACTGGGCCCGCGTGGAGGATTACGGCCCATTTCCTTCATACTTGGAACGGGCCCGGGTGGTGGATTACGGACCATTTCCTTCATACTCGGACTGGGCCCGCGTGGTGGATTACGGTCTATTTCCGCCATACCCGCACTGGGCCCGCGTGGTGGATTACGGCCCATGTCCGCCATACCCGCACTGGGCCCGCGTGGTGTTACGGCCCATTTCTTCCATACCAGCGCTGCGTCCGTGTGGTAGATTACGGTCCATTTCTCCATTTCTTCTCATAGAGAGGAGCCAGACCTGTGCTCTAGTAACGGGAACATGATAAGGCTGATGTTATGTTATGCTACGCTGGTTTTAATGGGGTGACTGAAAACTTTTAAGAGAATTGTTTGTCTTGACAATCATTCTCTTCAGTCACCGAAAGAACTGAAAAGACGGATCAACATAGGTTTAAGTAGGTATAGTAGAATATAAATGTTAGATGTATAGCGATAGGAAAAGGACTAAAGAAAAGGGAGTCAATGATTCGGTACAAGTTGACAGGACGAAGTTGAAGAGTAAAACGTGTTGCGCTGAACCCTAATAACGTAGAAAAGGTTTAGAAAGATTATGAGCAAATTTGGGTATTAAAACAGAAACCGGGTAGCACATTCGGCAAATAAATCAAAGCTTAGAGTGCATAGGCTTTTGAAAAACTAGTGCACCTCAAATAGCATCACTGCTTACCATCAGGTGAAATTGCAGTCGAGCAACTAGTTTAGCGCAGTACGAATCCCGAAAATCGGTTATAATCCTCGTCACACAAGTTTTACCTTGAAAGCACAGTAACTGATTTTCGAATTGAAGGGGGAGGTCCACTTCAATGTGTATGTATCCGAAAGAAAGAAAGAAAGAAAGAAAATTGCGTTTATTAGCATTACAAAAATTACAGAAAAAGAATCACCTTAAAATTAAATATATAGTATATTGAGTAATGCCAAAAGGCTCGGTGCGCAACCACAGCAAGGTTCAACTTATTTTTCGCGTATTAGAGGTAGATACTATACGGTACCTACCTAGGTACCTACTTGTACTAAGTATTGTATCTGATCCACAAGATAATGGATACATTATTAAAACCGCGGAATTATTTGAAAGAGTCATCGCGGCCGTGAAACATAAATGGCAACTAGGGGAACACACGTGGATATAAGAGTGACACTCCTCCCTCCACCCCGTGCGGGGGGGACTATATTTCAATCATATCATATTTATCAATCAATTGTGGCATGTCATCACCACTGATTCTTACGAGATGTTTGTACTTTCCACTGAGAGCGTTTCTGGTATCCTGAGTCAGAGTACCTACATTACCGTCAGGATTCATTGTTTGTTACCTTCTGATGTGTATAATGCTATAAAGCTAGTGTGAGAATCCTGGTACCCATAACACAAGTTAAATCTTTCCTTGGGTACCAGAATTCATTACAAATACTACCAACATACTATTTGTATTCACTAATGTAGGTATGTCTTTGTTCTTGTGTTGTTTGTGTTTGCTTGTACAATGTGATACAGTCCAATAAATTATTATTATTCAATTTATTCCAAACTTACTACATATCTAATTTTTAAACATTTCATTTGAAAAAATCATATTAAAAACAAAACATTTAAAAATATAAAAAATAGTCGCCCACCGGCATCGAGACAGGGTCCAAGCTACCGGTGGTCAGGGCTCCTGAGAAAGGAACCTCCGGACAATACGTGCCGTGTCCAGGAGTACCTACTGCCTTCTGAATCAAGCCCTTGATCCAACTGCCTAACGAAAGCCTCCTCAGATGTTGGTCGAGGCTCTTGGCTATTAAGCCATTAGCCGTCACAACTATCGGCACAATGACTGCTGTGTCCACTTCCCACATGTCGACAACCTCGCGAGCCAAGTCAAGATACCTACTTAGTTTGTTTATCCTTCTCGGCTTTATTATTATTATTACCAGTTAAAAACAAGACTAATTATCAAACTTAAAAAAAAGTCACGTTCAAATCACAATCTCGACGACAACCAATATCAAAATGTCAAAATGCAGGCGTTTTGATAGACCGAGATGCGAATTCGGAAGTTCCAAAAATAAAAATCCGCGAATTGCCTCGAAGACGTGACATCTCTCGTCGTTTCGCGAAGTGAATAGCGCCACCTGTGTAGCGACCCCTAAATCACTTCTCCACCGTCTACGCGAAACCTCGTCTATTTCAGTTCGCATTTCAGTTAGTACCGCAACATTCCGGCTGTTTTTACAGTGGTTCTGTGATTACCTACTGACTACACAGATCGACGACGGGTGCAAAGTATGGAACATTATCGAATAGAATAAACTTTAATATAGGTATACCAAATTAGTAACAATTTCATAAAAATATTTGTCTAGGTTTATGGGTAGATAGAACGGCGGTCTAATCGCTGACAGCGATATCTACCAAATAGTCTTAGGATAGATTATAAGAACTTAAAATAAAAAAGTTCGCGGTGAAGGTACTGCTGTGAATACCTACCGCTGCAGTACTAAAAATTAATACAGACATGGAAAATTTTCTTTTAGCTGCCAAAAATACAGAAATAAAAGCTTTTTGCCAATTTTTTTTTCTTCAAAAAACAACTGCTAAAAATTCTTATTGTTTACCTACTTAATTTATTTTGGTTGACTGGTAGAGAATGCCTTGTCGCATTAGATCTACCTATGTACCATACAGTAGGTACATGACGATAAAAAAATATTCCAATCAAATAAAATATTACCTATCAAAATATTACAGATAACTTTTTTACTGTGCCCCCGTCGAGGTTTCAGTGTAGATGCGCTCTTGTAGTTCTAATGTGTGATACCTAAGTGTGTTTTAGTGTTGCTAGACTTACCTCCCTATTGCTTTTATCGATACTAATATGTAGGTCGGTAAAATCAGCCACAAAAAATTGGGTCAAAACCAAGCAATGTTTCTTTCTAGTGAAATCTTTAAATGACTATCGCAAATGCATTTCTTTTAAGGTTATGAAAATTTTAAGATTGTTATCAAAATTATTAATTCAAATTTTCTTTTCACTAAGTAATTAGTAGATATCTATAATAATTATTCAACAGTTATTTAAATATCTATAATCCGGTATTGATATATTTTAGCCTAATGCTAATATATAATTCGATCCCTGTTTTCTTATTGGTTTTACTTATTTTTATAAGTAGGTATACTTTTAACGTACCTAATAACAAATTATTTACCCTTTTGTCCCTATCGGCAACTACCTACTTAACCTACATTCTGCGCAATTAAATAAACCATCTTCTTACTAAATTGAAAAGTTTTAACAGAAACAACTGGTGACGTTTACTCTCTTAAATTAACATAAATATCATCTTATCTTGACCCAAAACATGATGACGATGTCTCCAATTATACATACTTATCAATCTGAGCATCAAAGAGAACATGACCCTCTACCCAATATCGACGCAGGTGGTAGTCTATACAGTCGATTCTTAACTTCGCGTCGCCTTGTTCGTAAATCTGACGAGGTGAAACAACTTGTCCTCGGCCGAGCCATTTTTTGCCACTAGAGATTTGTTTGCCCGCGGTACAGGGCTGGCGGACTGTCTCGACGGAAACCCATAAACATGATCAAGTCGGGCCGACTCTGCCGCTTTTTTCCACCGCCCCACCCGGACGTGGGCGGCAAAGAACGAGTAGGCGGATTTATTCACTGGAGGGGATAGCAACCGCCAATCCGACGCCGCGTTTCCGTCCGGTATTTTGAAAAGGACAGAAAATTGAGGCAGCGGTTGGCGGTCGATACGCGGGGCCGCCCCCGAGGCGGGGCCAAATTGGCCGTCTCCTACCGCGGAGGGGCGTCAGGCGTCGGGCGCGCGCCAGTCGGTGCTGAGCCTCGACCGCGTCAGCAAGGTGTAGGCCGGTCGCACTAGCACGAGGGCATGCGAAGCGCGCGCGCACCGGCCTGACGCGCAGGAATGGCAGCGCGCCGCGCAGTCGCCGCGCACACAACCAACTGTGATACAATTCATTAACTTAATTTCATACTAGCGGTAGTAGAAATATTTTTAGGAAACTAATACGTCCGTGCTTAAAGACTTCGAGAGACAGTGTTTAGTGTGAAGCCGCCCATATGATCGTCCCGATGGCAGCGTATGCGCAATTTGGCTATTCATACCCGCCCGCCTCGCAGGTTAGTAACTTAAAAATTGTCTTTCCTATATGTATTTGATATCTAAGACCTTGTTTTAGTTTGTTTTAATCCTTTGTTCGAATATTTGTAATGCCGTTGATGTAGCAGCCATAATTTTTTTATATAGATGATATTTTAGCTGAAAATGAGCCCCTAAGTAAACAGCTCTACGTTCACAGTCGTTTTTCCGGTAGAAATTTATTGCAAACAGGAGGGCGTATGTTATTCTATATCGCCCAAAGTAACCTGTTACCTCTAAATTGTAGATCCTACTTTTTATCTAGATACTGATGATATTTTAGTACCTGAAATACCTGTAGAAAGTTTCCTAGATATTGTTGTTGTATTGTATCCATTTGTACATAAACAAGGAAGTAATTAGAGTTCTGTTTTAACCTGTCACTTGTCATGTAAACTACAATCTGATAGATCGTATGATGTTAAAACAGCTGATGTATGATAAAAATAATGTAGATCTATACACTTAGATTAGGTCATAACTCTATAATACCTATCAAATTTTGTATTTGACATATGCAAGTCAAAAAAATATACCGAACACAAGAAATAAAAGAGACTTGCTTAAATTCTATTTAGCTGCCTTTGTCAGGTTATATCATAAATCTACAGTAAACTTATGTTTGACATATGCAAGTTGAAAAAAATATATACAAGAAATAAAAGACTTGCTTATTTTATTATAATAGCAGTAGAAATAGCTAACTTTACAATTTCCGTTACACGTTATATGTAAATAAAATATTAAATTTAAATAATTCGTTAATAAATTTGTCAATTTATAATAACCATTGTTTCTAAATGTTTATAATTAGTTTAACAGAGTATTTAAATAATGATATTGATAATTCTATAGACAACTGAACATTTATAATTTTTTTACACGCGATATGTAGATCAATTCCTACAACATTGCGTTATTAAGTAAAATTTTGTTCTAAAAATTTAAAAATGTAGTCATCATGATATCAAATGTTTTGTTTGTTATTTATATAGATAGACACACTTATAAAATGTTAAAGAATGATCAACAGAATAACAGAAATGAAAAAAAAATATTGTGAAGTTTAGGCCTACCCTTGGTTGTTGTTACACTCATTCATTATCAGGTAGGTATCAAAATCAAATTTTTCACTACATGCTAAATTATTAAATTTTTATAGTATGATATAAAATGAAATTTATAAACAGTAACTTACTGTAACTACTTATTAGTTATAGGCTCAGATTTTCTTTGTAGACATTTATAAAGAAAATAATCATTTAAAAGTATATTTAGATATTACGACTATCATTAATTATAACGGCATGTAAAATAAAATGTATAAACAACAAAAAACTGTACTTTACTAGTTAGGTACAGTTTTAAATATGTTTATAAACAAAAATATATATTGTTCATCACAAAAATTACATTTAATACGACTCTAACATTATTACTGTAAGTAAGAAAGCAATTAAAGGTTAGTTTCAACAACATGTTTACAATAAACAAAATTTATTGATCGGATACGCGACGAAACTTGAGACTACTGACTTAATCCTAACTTAACTAAATGAAACCTTAACCACTTACGTAATCTTACTTAAAATAAGTTAATGGCCGACTACTTTGTGGGCTCCGCTTGTTAGTAGTCTTTATTTTATTGATGATCTATTTGTATGTTAATATATACTATTATTATTCTATACAATTTTGTTTATTAGATTGTATTTTATTTGACGAGTTTAGCTAGATAAATTTATATTTCTGATACTGGCGCAGGTAGGTAATATCGTATAGTTTTAAATGATTTTTTTTTAATATGCTGGGAGGCTTTACCTGTCAACCTTGATTCCATTTGCTAGTAATTAAGTATTAAAATTTTGCTTATTTAGAATATTGCTTGATATATTTGAATTATTTGCTTCGTTGATATCCTTTTCAGTTATCGGATACAAGTGTCTCTTGGACATCGTATTATACTTCAGTCAATAAAAACAAACCGATAGGTACATAGGTATACTTACTACCAAAAAGCCACAATATCGGTGGTTGCTATTCTTTCATTATTTATAAATAAATGTATGCTACATTAAACAAAAATGTTTGCATAAATTTACATGTCGTAAATTTCCCAGCCTGAAACTTTCTTGTCATCAGTAAAACATATGCGAAACAAAAAATAACAAGACAAGAAATACATTTAAATGTTTAATTTTTAAAAATATGTACTTATTTAAATAACATTAGTATTTTTCTTTTACATGTAGGTACGTCGTACCTATAATATCATGATCACGAATTTAAACAAAGTAATAATCAAATCATATTGCGTAGTTAATATCGTAAAAAATATTCATATAATTTACACTAAATTTTGTTTTTACACAAACATAATTTGGAAAAAGTTAAATAAAATGATGGAATAGAATAAAATAAAACTTCTATACAACCATACAACTATGTAGGTACCTACTTATATGGTATGTATATTTAAATTTAATAAAAAAAATGTGGATTTCTGATTTAAGAGGTTTGAATTAAAAACTTGTCAAAACACTTCAATAAGAAATTTTGACAGATTGTTTTGCTAGATGAAAACTGCACAACTTCGAAATTAAATGTCAGAAATCAGGGATTGTCTTCTGCCTGAAGTAGGTATCTATAAAACCAAAATGACTGTGGGACTGTAGATACGTGCAACAAAATTTAAAGAGGTAATTGGTAGTCCTATTGATATAGGGCTTCATTAACATTACCAGTCAATAAATAACACACGTTGCGTTATTATCTCCTGACATTTTCATCACCTGTTGACGGTATAAGCCGTCGGACGGTAGTTCTTAAGTACTTAGCCCGAGTAGGCTCAATTAAAAGTCGACTTAAAAAGAATATTATCTCTGAAATTAAACAGAGTACGTGTCGATAGTAAGTTGCTGAAACCAACTTAATGAAAAACGGTTATTAGGACATAGTTGTATTATTTGTAGATGTGCCTAAACGTCTTCATGACTGAGTTTGAATAACAAAAAATATTGTTTGGTTTGTAAAGTTACAGAAGTACTGACCCAATGCTGCTTACAGGCTGCCAGCCATTTGCTTGTATGTATGTTGGTTTTAGCAAACATCCCGTCACAAAAAAATATGCTACAATATCAGTTCTTAAATTAAAGTAACCCAATTTTACTGATAAACTAAAATGCATAGGAATGTGACACAGTCTCGCGGCATAAAATAAAGAAAATGTATGCCTTATCTTTTATCTGTATCTTACAAAATTAATAATCTTTAAGTATGTAAAAAATAATTTATCAGTTATACCTTCTTGTGAAAGATTTTTATCAGTAAATTCTGAAAAGGAATAAATGCTGAAAATATGTTTCTAATGAGTTCTACATAGTTACCTTTTTAACTGACTTCTCGACTTCGTTTGACTTTTACAGCTTAAAACCTACCTGTGTACCTTCGAATGTCCTTTGGTGCTGGGGTCATGGTTCCTATTTTGAACCATTCACGCAAAGTACATCGCTGACCATAGGGAAGACAAATAGCTATAGCACTTTTACTGTTATAAATAGTTATGGAGACAGTGTATTATGTAGGTTGCATATGAATCCTTAGATGCTTTACACTTTTCCTCTTCTAGAGGCCTGAGTCCTAGCAGTGGGAACATTATAAGACTGATGCTATGTTATGCTATCTTAGAAGTGAATAATATACTAATACATAAGCTATTTTTGACTCATTGGTTTCGTGGCTGCAATATAAACTATAGTCCGTGGAATCATATGTTCCTGGGTCGAGTACAAAATTGTGGTCCTGTCCTCGGACATGGTGGACTGCCATCCGAATTGAACTGTGACAGTAAAGGAACAAAGAGTGCTCATGTGTTTGCGCATACGCTGGTGCACTATAATATCTCCTTCGTACTTTGTTCAATCGATTAAAATTCTGTCTATGTGACTAATAATCATTTATTATTATTGTACGTACTATTTTCAATGTCACCCTAAGGAACATCTTGCTTACAATAATTAACTTCTGAAAGAATTAAGACGTTCCAATTAAAAATTCCTTTATCAAAAATGTTTTTTTTTGCTCTAAATTTTGTACAAGGATATCTACTTTCACAATGTTATCTTTAATCAGGACTTTTTTAATGAAGAAAGATTAATATTATTATTCTGTAAGATACACGTGTGTTTCATGTAGTTTGGAGATATTCAGTCTGACCAACCATTTTTAGAGCAGTACAATTCACCACACTTACCGGGAGCCTGTTCCATTCTCAACAAAATCGTATTGAGTGTAAGTAGAGCCAAGATAAAGAGCTCGTAGCCACATTGGTCCATCTTCATCGTTAAGGCAATACAGTGTTGTTGTCAGCTAGCTAATGGGTTGTTAAGGTCAGATACGCAGTCGCTCCATGAAAAATTCGGGCATTCAGCTTTATGTGGTTAGACTGGAAGCCGGCGCCTACTTAAGAAAAGTCTAGGCTAATGATGAGGCAGAAACCGTAATCTTCAATTTAAAAAGTTAGAACATTACCTACGTTTTGTTTGGAGGGTAGAAAAAAGGAGGGGGACAAGAGGGAGTCATCCACCTCACCCGAAGGAACATCCTTCAATAACACTAGCCTTTTATCTTCCAGGGCAAATCTTTCTAACAATGCGACAGTCCAAATACCTACTTTAAGTAAGTTACAATAAAATATTATAAGTATCTAATTTACAATTGTATTCGTATTAAAATGACACGAGTCGAATTTCATTATTTAAAAGGTAATTAAAAAGTTTCTCTCCTTAAAATAACACAACAAGATATAATCTTAGGCCGACAGACTCGACAGACACACTGACGATAATAGAAAATGGTAAATATTAAACTAATAATTAATTACAACAATCCCAAAAAGGTGGTGACTTCGATCGCCTAGTTAGATAGGATTAAAAGCTATTAACATCTGTTTTATGGCGCACAAGAGTCTCGCCTTTATATCTTATGCGATACCGTGTATATTGGCGTGAATTATAATTCAATATTATTTAATAAGATTGTAGAGCAAATACTTTATACGTTTAAGTAACGAAACGTTAATATTTGACACCCGTATCAACTAATAGAAAAAGTTTAAGCTGGAATTATACAGAACAAGGTTCCGTACACATTTTTGATATACTTAGAAAAATTGAAAAATAATTTACTTGCGGAAAATCACAATTCGTCTACAGATTCGACTAAACGATAACAACATAGTAAAATAATTAACTCAAAGAAAAAAGGCAGAGAAAAAATCAAACAGGACAATAAAAAACAGTCCCAATTGTAAATAGATGACTCGGTGACAGATGAATGGTTGGACGGGTTGATAAACGAGTAATCCTATACGAGGATCTGTTGTTACCTTTACGGGACTCCAAATAATATCAAGATGGCGCCTCTGTGAACAAATAAGATCTGATAATGTTTAGGAGCAGGTAAACTTGACCCTTGCGTTAAATTTTGGGTTTTTATTCCTCACACATTTAGAAAAATACCCTAATAAAAATTCAATTTTAAGTGTTACGTATTTAGCGCTTTAGCAACAATTTACATGTGCTGGACACGACTGCGATCTAAACTCTCAACTGGCGATGGATTAAAAAAAATATTAATCCACTTATCGTTGAGGGCGATCGGTAAGGCAGTCAGCTGTTCCACGCGTTTCCCCATTGCGATCTAACGATAGGCACTTCACAACACGACGTCAAACTTATACTTAATATTGCTTGTGTTTTTATTCTGACTAATCTGGTAGCCTGCGCGTCCATGGCCTCCGTTCTATTTTTATAAATAATCACAATACTATGAGCAAGCTAGAGCACTGGAAGCCGTATAATGTAACTAAACTGTAACAAGGTATTGTCGATGTAGTTTGTAGTAAGTACTACTTATAAGTATTCAATAAGTTGTGATTGTATAAAACAAAACTGTCATATTTATAAACGAAGTGTATTTGTTTTCAGGCGCGTCGAAAACAAAGTCTGACAAGAACTTGACTGTCAAGCAAGCTAAGATCTTATTAGAGCACAATTAAATTGATAATTTGAATAGTACCTAATTATATGTTATGGGCGCTGCAAACACGATCTCCACAAATGGGGGTCCTCGTTCGGTTCCAATCTTCAGTGATTTTGCGGCGTATCTTCGCAGAGTATATTCCACCTTCCGTCCTGCATCACATGCCCTGTTTGCTGTACTCGTAATGACAGAATCAGTGTGCTGCATAGCCGTGACCGTATACTGGCTAGCAAAGAAGCTTAACAAGTTCTGCCATAGACACGCTAAGAAGAAGATATGATGATAAAAACTTTCATGTATCTGCTATTCGAGGCTAATATAATTAAAAGCGGATTTGTTTGCAGGTAGAAAGCACCAAGGACCTGTTTGTGTCGCTCGTCACGAGAACAGAAAGGCATATGTGCAATCCCCACAACAATTTTCCGTCTAATTGACCGAATGCAATTGAGCATTCAAGTTGATTCGATAGCAGTTAATAGTTAATAGCCTTCTGATACGGGTCCTTTACTAGAAAATCAAACAAACTTGAAAGAAAATTGCAATGGGTAACCGGCCGTTTGTAAACACTTTAGCTTTTTAAAACACGCACGGGTTCCTACTTAACTTTTTTACTTTTTGAGATCCCTTCCTTTTAATTAAATCTGCGTTGTTTCATTTGTTTAAATCAAAGCGCACTTTAGACTTACTGAGATGTTTGAACCATGTGATGTTTTGTAAAAACAACAATTACCGTTCTGTAGCTTTGTTTGTATTACTTCCCAATGTTTTCTCGTATATGTTGACAATAGCCTTAATTGAATTTTTTTATAGAAAGAAATGTATTAATTTTCTGTCAAAGTCAATCCTATTTTTCAAAACAATTTTTTTAACGATTTTTGCAGGAAATTATGTCGGAGCTTGAGATGTTTTCTATTAAATTATGTGAAAAAGGAATATTCATTTGTATTATTTTAAAAAATGTTTCTAGAAATGTCCTCGTTTGGTTGATTTTGTTCTCTTTAATTATTTTTGTCCTTTTTATACAAACTATCTTCTGCCCGCAGCATCGCCCGCGTGAAAATATTTTTTTTTTTTTAAATAAAATTTGAACCCCGGCTTTATCCCCTTGTGAGATGAGCTTTAAAATGTCTCCAACTGGCCTACATCATAAAAACAAACTCCAAGAAAAAAAGTAGTTCAATCAATCAATAATCAAATTATTTCACGTATAAATACATAGAAGAAAAGATTTTTAGCAATTGTTCACTAAACTGCTATGACTACTTATAAGTTTGTAGGTATGCATATTTATAAATAAAAAAAGACTCATGGAATATTTTGCACTAATACCACGATTACGAGCTGATTCATAAGAGTGCATAGTTTTGACAAATTGAGTGATCGAACTGGTGTCGGTGTGCGGGATGTTGAGAGCATTTCAGACGGACGCGACGATTGACTCGGTAACAAAGTCATCACACGCTTTATCAATCAATCATACGAATCTGTGAAAGATACGGCACAGATAGGAAACATAACTAAAACATTTATTTTGTTGCAAGTAAACAGAATTAATATGGAGTTCAGTCGTTTATAAAAAGAAATTACTAAGAAAGTACAATTAATTTAATAAATTCTAGTAGATAATTGCTCATGTCTTGAAACAAAACAATACCAATAGTTGACCCCTGAGGTACGCAAAATTCTGCGTATCTTTTGATTATACATTTTTATATTGTCAGATAAATTTTATAGTAATTTCTGGTAAGGGCATTGAAAGTAACCTTAACATAGCATGCTATGTCATAATTTTCCAGAGTTCGTGGTAAAATGATATTATCAAAGTATATATTATAATTTATTCGTATGAAGTTGGATGTTATCATTAACTATCTATTGGTAAAAGCAATCCGATCATTTTTTTTTTAATAATTGGAATTAAAATGCTACGGTTGCGTCTCACGAATGCACCCGGACAGTTAAGCGAAGTTTGTCACTCAATGGACGCCCGAGGGAGATCGACGTCGTCGAGGCCGGCCTCAAAGAAGATGGTGTGATGATCTGATCATGTTCGCGGGACAGACTGAGTTACCTGCCTTCTAAACAGTATTTAAAGCTCTAAATGTAGTAGTTTATAATTTGTTAAAAGAACTAAAAACAAATTTTTGTCAATCTTCCGTCCCTTGTGTGTGTAAGTCCCTTTCCGTGCTTAAATAGTGAAAAGACCTTTTCAGAAATTACGGTTAGTTCCTCAGCATTCCAAATATTTTTGCCATTTACCCATGTCTTGGTTAAACTGACAGGGCTACCTTCTAAGTGTTTGTTTTATCACCTGTATTATGTATTATGCAAACAAATTTCCATTTAAGTACTTCTTTTAATAAGCATTTTGTCCCATATAGCTACGCAAAATAGGTCTACACTTTTTTGCCAGCGATGAATGCGGTATTGAATTATTTATGTGTAATTACTGCACACATGAAGTGTGCAGTAATATACAACAAGTGCTACATATTTTTTACTATTTATACTTTAAATACAGATGGAACAAATTGCTAATTGTTTAAGACAGTCCTTGTATACATTCATCTTTATATGCTGGTAATTAATCATGATACGGGTTATAAATTATGGCGCTTGTACTTAATTGGTTTTTGTTCTACGATTCCTAGACCTAGCTAGCTGAAAGAACTTTCAAAGGAACCGGTAACTTTCATTTGCCGTCTAGGGGACGCCCGCATGCGATATGCCTAAGTTATCATCCTAATTTCTGTATCTGGTTTTGCATTAGTAATTATCTCGGTCGCAGTTCAGTAAGAGAACAACATAATATCTATCTAGTAGATTCACACGCAGACCGCTTCTGGTGTAATCATAATCATTAATTCACCGGAATTTTGTGCGAACGCCAACGTCGTGCGTAAAGTGGGTCCATTTATTTGGAAATCACCGGATTTCCAAATAAATGGGAGGGAGGTCACTGCAAAAGTCCACAATAAAAGCCGGGTCCGGTATCACCGTTTAATTGAGTCCTCCGACCTCATAATCCGCGCCTCTCGCCCCACCCGCTAAATGTTATTTATAAGCGAAACTCCAAACAGCCGGCGGCCGCCGCACCTACGCTGTGTATAAATTTTAGCCTATTGCACCCTGTACTGGACGCCAGCCACCGGCGTGTTTCAGCAACGCGTCATTACTTTTACTGTTTTTCTTCGCGCTCGCTCTAAGCTGGTAATTAATTTGCAGCGATTATTGCTATTGCCTTTACGCTTGTTATTAAACTTGTCGATAATTTAAGATGGAACACGAATCTCAAATTGCGGCGTCGCGGCCGATTGCCCTTTCGCATACGCTTAGATTGTGTTTTGTCGGGAATAATTACTCGACGCGTTTCCATTCGATTTGTTAGCGATGTACAGTGCACACAACGAACACCCGCGTCTCCATATCCGTGTAAGTTGTTTGCTTTTTATAAATGCACTTTTTTAATTTATCAGTAAATTTATTACTTAATCCTACTTTTTCATTTTGACTTTTATTATTTGTATTTTTTTGTAGTGTCATATTTATTCATATAAATATTTACTGTGTGGTGGAAGTGTTTATATATGGTCAACTATATTCTAATAATAAATTATGCTAGTTGCGTTGTATGCCCACCGGTTTGAAGTTATTTCGTAAAGGTTAATTTGTGCAAAACTATTTTGTTCAGTAATTGCTGCCGGCTATAAAATATCTAATAACAGACCTGATGTTATTATTTATTTTTGTAACAAATTACCTAGGCCTTTTTATTATTTGGCTATTAATCGTAGTGTTATCGTAATTTCATCAGGTGGACGGGCAATTAAACGAAATATCTACCTAGCAGATGACATTTTTATCCGTTACTTTAAGTTGTAAAGTAACATTAACATACTTTTACGCTCTGTCGGCTTCGAACGTTGCAGAATTAATGCCCAATGGACGCCGATTGAACATGTGGCGAGTCCATTGCTCGCATGGCAAGAGCCATAAATGAAGTACCCGCCGAGTATTAACTACTGGGAATTTGGCCATCGGAATTATCGGCGCAATCCGCTTGACGATAATTGAATGGAAGCGCGTTAAATAACCATTAATTGTTGTCGCGAGCGCGATTGATATTTATCGGCGGTGCGATCTGTGGGCCCCAAGGTGCGGCCGGTGCATCTCTAATGGCGGCGCACACACGCCCGGGCGTGTGTCACAGGCGACGCGTCACTTCGTCGTGTTCCGATAGCCACGCACGCCGCGAACCCGTTTTTCGTGACAACGTGCGTCACGCACACACCTCATTTCAATTTTACTACAAGAATCGAGCTGTTTTATCGCGGCCTAGTCATAATCGTTTTCGCGAACGTTCATATTCCAACTTAGTACACTTCGCTCGACATTCCGACGCCTAGTGTGACACTAGACATTAATACCCACATGACATATTGTATATTACAATGTAGACACATTATACGACGCTATGCTCCGCACAGCGCACCGAGCTCTGCTACATAATAATATTATGTCAGTGCAGTGTAATGTACTCTCGACGACACATTATCGTGATGTAGAAAGGTGTTTGTGCCTTAAAATAAAGGGGCATTTCTCTGGAGCTATTACTTTTAGAGTTTGCTCGGCTTGTAGGTGTTTCTTACTAGCAGAAATACAAGGTGAGTTTGTGGCTATCATCCCTGTTTCGAAAAGAAAGTGAAATTTGTGCACGACTGTACTTAGGTAGATGGACGCTCAGTGTGAGACAATTTTTCCGCCGAGGCGCTGCAAAGCGCCACATAATATTTCCAAGGAATGGCGCTTGAAGATTTATGTTTATGATACGCATAATAGTGGCGTCAATTGAAAGCTGGCGGCGAAGGAGACGACCCCTTTTGTGTTCCGTCTCGATGCGTGGATGTTTTGTCATGTCTCCACCCATTACTGTGATATTTAAATAGCGCTTAAGGGCCATTATAACTGACCATTCAGAAAAAACATTTTTCGAAACGTTATAGCCGTACGGTGCTACTGCGTTTACGCTTTACGAGCGGGATGATCTTAAGATTTTACGGTTACATGTAGCTAAGCATATTTAATTATGATGTTAGAGGCGTACCAAGAGGAGAAAGTAATTCCTACTCGAGTAGCGACTGTTAAAAATGAGAAAATTTGTTATTTAATGGTTCGACCTCGGCGAATGGTCAGGTGGAGTGAGCACGCATGGAGTGCGCCCGCGCTGCCCGCGGACGCCCCTCGCGCGCCCTCACTCAAATTAAAATACGACTCCCGTTCGTCAAGCGTCTCAAAAGAAACAAGAGTGGCGTTTACAGCCCAATCATTATAATGATCGGTTATCGATTTGCTGTATGGCGTGTTTTTCTAAAGGACCAAAATTTAGTGCGTCCGATTACGCGCCGCTGCGCTGCCCGCCAGCTATTCCGTAATCTATTCCTACCGTCGTCACGATATCGTCGACTTATCTTCGTCGTTCACTCTTATAATTTTGGAAAATTCATATAATAACATCTGATAACAATCTAATTATTATAATGTCCTCTTTAACATATCCCGTTGGTCGGGGCGAAATTGGAACGAGAGACGGACCTTTGGGACGAGATAATGCCTTCGCTAATGTAATGGAAATTATGAGATCATCTTTATGCCTTTCAACTGTGCTTTTAAAATAAACACATTACTTGGAGTTTAGCGTCGCTCCGTCGAGTTTATAGCGGGGCATTCGTGTGAACCACGCTTTATACTTAAACGGACAGTGTGCACTCTGCACAGGTAGCTAATGATTTTCGATTAAAATAATTTCAAAATTATGTAGATAGCTTTTATTAGTTGTTTATAAAGCCCACGATACAAACTGAAGACGTATGGAAATCAAAATAAAAATTCAGAGTCGTTTATTCCAAATATCGCACGTTCCAAAACGTAGGCCTCTATGGAGAAAATGTGCAATAAACTCCATGGATACTCCTTTAAACCATATATATTAAAGTTCCTGCAAATAATCTTGATTACATATTTCTTCTTGCTTCTAATAAGTGAGCATAATGTAGATAAATAATAATAAAAAAAAAAAACAAAAAAGGTCTGGTCATCTCGCTGCTTAAGAGATTACAGTCTCAACTGAGATTACTAAAAGCTAACATTGAATTCTAGAAAAATAGAGGTTAGCGTATTAAATATTTATAAGTGGCAACTAGCTACCTTAGATTAAGCTCAAAGTGTTTTAATGTGTTGCTAGTCCGACTGTACTTTACGCTTAACCATAGTCGTATTTTATTTTTACTACACAGTCATCGAGTTTGAAATACAGGAGTATCCTAGCACTGAGATAGCTTTCACTATTTTTGTTGACGACAGCTCTAAAGCTGGTTAAACCATTAGCAAAAGCATTAAAATCAGATTCAGAAATAAATCTTTGTATTTTTTACTCGCTTTTGCCAGAGAAAATTATCCCCATGGGGGAATATATTCCTAGGATAAAAGTGTCATGTGTACTGTTCCAGGATATTGTCTAACCGTGTGTCGTTTAGTGTTGCAACAATTTTTTTTATCTATCTACGTAATTTCAACAATAACAATCACACTCACAATCTTTCGTCTATATTCATACATACATCATCATCATCATAATTTTTTGTGATATCATACATCATCATCATCATCATTTTCCTGCCCTTTTCCCATGTGGATTGGAGTCGGCGCAACACGTTTTGTTCTTCCATTCTGCTCGGTCACACGTCATGCTATCACTAACTTCCTTTACCTTCATATCATTCCTCACACATATCACCACCAGTGTGATATCATACGTATCGCCTCTTTTAATTTTCTCTGCCATTGGTTTTGTGGTTATCTCGGATGCGATCCGAAGTCAAAATCAGGCAAAGATCCTTTTGTTCTAATTCGGTTTAGTAGTTTAATCGTGAAAGCATAAACATACATATAGTACGCATAACTCCAACTTTTGAAAGCCTACTGTTATTTAATGTTCTGAATTGAATATTTTACGAAAATAGAAAATTTTGGGTGTTTTTAACATTCATGCAGATTACATCACACAAGAGAAATTGCGTCTTTCACTCACTATTTAATATTTGTATGAAAAAAAAAAACAATTTACGGGGCTTACGCGTGCTGAGCATTATCCCGCACGAATGATGAAACCCGCACGATATTAAAAACTCCTTTAGTTAGGTATCTGAATCAATGCTGAGGTAGGTTGTTAGCAATGAAAAATTAAGACATAGTACCTAATCAGGTTGTATTTATTCTGTACAATGTGTACATACTAGCAATCTATCCCAGTTTTGGTCCATGCTTTAAAAATATTAGAAATTCTCCGCGTTTCTCTACTATACTAATAAAAATTTAAGACATTTAATTAAAACTCCAAAACTATTAAAAAGTGTGGCCCCAAGAAAATGGCCCGTATTTCTCTTTATAAATGACAGTTCGATAAAACGGATCGGCAGTTAGCGTTGCGCTCACCCATCGAATTTCGGCCTAACAATATAAATATCTAAACTTTCTTTATAATGTGTCTCTTATTTTTAAAACGGCATGAAAATCTGTTAAGTGGTTTTTGAGTGTATACAGAGGATACAAAAAGTCTCTTAAATTGGTTTCTATTACCTATGCAAGGAATGATAAAATAAAGACAAACTAAGTACCTATATATAGAAATTGAAAATAAAAGAGCAAGTAGATAATCATTATTTAATGTATGATTTTGACAGAATCTAAAATAAGTCTAGATGTTTATTCTCATCAAGATTTTATCGTTGCAGTTGGAACAAAAACAATTTCAAATGTAGGAATTTTTGTCCGTCGTACTCAAATGACTGCCTCTAACCATCATCAAGTATGCATTTTCATAGATTTTAAAAGAATCTAAAAGACAAACCATTTCTTTTCTACAAATTAGTTCGTTCGTAAGGATAGAGAAATTATTTTTGATATGGCAACATTTAATCGACGCACTCAAAATCGTCACCTCTTGCCATAATCACTACATAGTATAAAACAGTCGCTTCCCGCTGTCTATCCCTATGTATGCTTAAATATTTAAAACTACGCAACGGATTTTAATGCGGTTTTTTTAAAATAGATGGAGTAATTCAGGAGGATATTTTGTAGGTAATATATTGTTCATAATATACATATGTATTTAATATCACCATTGCACCCCTGCGGTCGCCTCCTTCTGCGAAGCAGTAATGCTCGTAAAGGAGGAGGCCGACCGCATAAGGCAAAGGCAACAGTGCCCTCGCCGTAGCCGTCGCCGCCGCGATCCTGCCGATATCCGGCCACCGTAGACACTGGCTCGCGGATGGTGAGCAATGGGTAGCTCGCCGTCCGGTCGTCTGGTAACTGTCCAGACCGAGTCCAAGTTGTCAACGGCGCGCACCTCAATTTGTCAGCAAACTGTAGGGGCCCTTCAGGGTCGAAGCCTCCTGGAGCCTAGGGTGGTGTGAAACTGTTACCGCGAGTCTAGGAATAAGGCAAGGAAGGTACGGGGTAGGTTTTTTAGTCGTAAGAGTCTGACACTGGTCTCCCGCTCCGCCCAAGAGCGGGTTTCGTCATTCGATGATTTTCACGTACCATAAAAAAACCCCTGCGAAGTTGGAGCGCGTCGCTAGTCAAGTATAATTTTTCTATTCATTTTAGCAAAACCTAAAAAAATGGCAGAAGATTTTTACGCCGTAGACTGTTTCGACCGTGCAGCTAGAGAAATAACTTCTAATATAGCAAGTTCTGTCCGACGTGCTCGAATTATCGTCTCTAGCCATCATCAATATGTATGAAGGCTGACAACGAATCGGTATAAAGGACAAGCGGTCGCACGGACACTGTTGAATCCGCCCTCGTCCGAATCTCATCAAATATTGACGGTAGACTGAAAGCTTCCCATCAGTTATATAGCCTTAGGTATACACCTACTTACGATTCTATGTACCTTCATCTGTAGTTCTGTGTACATGACGACGCATACGATATTAGACCACGCCTCAGTCCAATTATATTCGGGTACCAACATAATCAATGTATTCTGAGCAGTGTACGGTTCTATTTAGGGATCAAATGTTGCCAAAATAACCGGCAATTTTAATGAAAGGGTCAATCAGCCAATGAATGCATAAAATTTTAAACGGACTTTCCCTCATCGAAGTAATTTATTCGACCGGATTGAATGTTATTATGCGACTGTTTATTAGTTTGGGTAATGGGTGAAATGACAAAGTTTGAAGTGATGGAGGTTCGTGTTGATACAGTGATGCAGGTTTGTGGGTCTGTTTTACATTTAAATAATAACTATCACTCATTAAAAAGGGTCTAGCAAACGTTGCTCGATGAACTTGTAACAATTGAGCTAATACTGTGCAACTTGACTAAGTGAACTATTACTATAGCTATATCGTTAAGATGACCAGGTCCTTCTTAAGCGCAGTGTTGTCGTAGTCTAGCGGAATAATCTCATCGGGATTAGTGAGTAACCGCCCAGACCATCGAGCTGCTGGAATAGTTAAGTGTCGATAGAAATCTTCACGTGTGGTGCGTGCTGTCACTGGATCTGCTAGAGTTTCGACTGTACCACGTAACGTCGATACAACTATCGAAAGGTTTCGGAATGTACTGGCCTCTATCTTTCTTCTCTTTTGGAAGGACGAGAAGATAAACATCACCCTGGTGACGTGGATACAATTAACAAGCCTATAAAATGGCTCTGGCATCATAGCAATGTGTCGGATTGTCTGGATCAGCGGATTCGCTACATCAACATCGCGGGAAGAATTAATCAAAGAATTTGTTCTATTTTATAATCCTTGCTGTTGCTGTGTGAACCGTCCGGAGGACACGGTGGAGCATACGATGCCCCGCGCCCCGTTTGGGAGGAGCATCGTGGTGTCCTCGTGAGGGCGATCGGCGGTGACGGTGTCTCGCGCCGGGCTTTAGACAGGCCATAGTCCGGAGCGAGGAAGAGTGACAGGGCCTGGTTCTTTCATAACCACGCTCTGCTACCTACCAGCTAGGAATGGACTCACACGTTTCTAAGCGAATTGAAATTAGATTTCTTAGTAAACTGATCTTACGTATGTAGCCTGAGTCGTTGAACAATAACTTCGATTTCTGCCATAAACTTTGCACTGTCTTCTCACTCTTGATATGGACATAAAGGGATGGCTGATTCGCTCTAGCTTTCTTGTGGCTTGCTTCACCTAACGCTTGTGTGTTATTTAAATCGACACCTTCCAATATGAGAAAATTACTGCAAACGCCCAATCGGCGTAATTCTCCTGCCCCTTCAGTGTGGGAACGTTTACTGAGTAATTATCAGACATATTTATAACTGTGCTCTAATTTAAAACTATAAAAAACATAGAAAATTACAGGCCTGGGCCCATAACCTAATAAAACTTTAGATATTTTTTCAGCAGACAGACATTTTATTTCTCAAATTGATACACACGGTAAATAAACAGATGGCGCTAATATTGAAAGTAGTTTAGGTTTGTTACCTTATTTTAACAGGTCCAACCCCGATATGAAGGCTAAGAAGAAATGGGGTGGGTTGTTTAGTCAGTAAGAGTCTGACACTGTTTCCCGGATTCATCATTAGATGATTTTTCCCACCATAAAAAAAAAACTATAACAGCTTAATTTTTTTTCTGTCAATAAAATATTGCTCTATATAATAGATATAAAAGCAAAATAACACTTACTGATTAATCACGAAATCAGAGAATATAACAACTATATTAAAATTTTGGCTGGAAAGATTCCTTATAGGGGGGTGTAGACGTCCGTTAAGAACGGATTTTACGAAACTCCGCCCTAAAGTGCTAAACCGACTTACACGCGTACGAAGCCACTGGCGTTAGCCAAAGTCAGTTATATATAATAAACTCACGTATATAACTATCTCTAAATCATACAAATTCTTGTGCCGTACGGGAATCGAACCCGCGACATAATATATCACGGTAGCCAATTGCTGAACCACTCTGTGAATTCTAAAATCTAAGTGAACTATTCCATCTTATCTAAGTGCACGAATGCAGTTAATTCGACTAGTGCACTTTAACTTAGTCATAACTATCCTAGCCTAAATAAACAAGCACGTTCATAGAAAATATTTGTCAAAACACTGAAAAGTTGCACAAAAGTTCGCTGCAGCGCTTCATTGGCATTATGTCGTCTAACAAAACTTTTAAAACTTACAGCGCTCTCACTCTGCGTGAATGTCAGAACTGCACTAATGTCATAAATGTAATGTATACAGCTTGCAGATCAATTAAGTCAAGTAAAGTGGCTGTACGGTATGCCTAATCTAGTGTGTCGTACATATATATCGATGAACTTAGTGGACTAGTCATGCTTAACTAGGTGAATTATTGCTGTTCATCTAAGTGAATAAGTGCTGCCTAACGTTTTTTTTTATTTTGGTGAGCAATAATCTGTTTGAATTTTTTTTTTGGGTTTCGTACCTCAAAAGTAAAAACGGATCTCTTATAGGATCACTTTTCCCGTCTGTCTGTTCGTCAAGACCCTTAATCTCGAAAACTTGTAAAGGTATCGAGTTGAAATTAAAACCTTGCAGTTAAGTCTGCGGGCCCTTGAAGTTGTGAAACAACCAAACTTCTAAGTTAACGGAGAAAAAAATCGGTTGTTTATATCGCAACAAAACTTAGTACTTCAATACTTAGGAGAATCAAAATTAATAGAATACTTTCCTTTGACCTACAATCCTGTAATTTAGCAAGAAGCAGGGTCTCATAATAAGAAAGATCTGAGAACTATAAATCCGGAGTTACGTTACAAATAAAAATTTTGCTTTGCGGAAAAAAATTGACTTCTCTTCTTAACATCTGGTTGATAATTTTGTGATCTTCTTTGGTACCTAGCAATTAGTTATTTTTAGTTATTAGTCGGTATGATTTCTTTTTTTGAAGTAGGTAAAAAATAAAACAAAAATTCAAAATAGTCCCCTAGTCAAAAAAAATTTGGTATCAAAAGTTCAAATATAAAAACTCAAATAAAGTCACAAAGGCTTTATATAAATCCAAAGCTTATTGCGTGGAAAGATTCAATAAAACTGGCTAAGTTTAAAATCAATTGGAAATTCAATACATTAATAGACTACAAGAGCTATATTCTTTCTAGCGTTTCACATAACGATAAAGGAAATTTAAACAATAAATTCGTTTTAATCCGGAAAATCAATAATTTTTCACAACATTAAACGTGACTGTACCTACCTATTCTATATACATCTACCTATTATATAATGACTAGATTTTGACAGCGACTTCACTCGCATAAAAGTAAGTTTTTCCATTCACAATTTCGACCCTCCTTTTTAATCCTATTGGGGGTGAATTTTGGAAAGTCCTCTTTTAGTGCTCACGACGTCATTCCCTTCGAACGCTGAATTTAGATACGTCTGTACAACATAAATGACCTTGAAAAAACGCTAACTGTCTTGCCTACTGTACTCGGGCGTACGAAATTTATTTGACAAAAACTTACCGTTCCTATAACTTCTTTTTTCCTGAAAAAAACCAGAAATAGTTTATTATTTCTAAATTTATTTTTTGCGATTATCTAAAAGCGCGAAATTACGTAAGTAAAAAAAGGAAGGGAAATAAGGAGGGTTTGTACAAAATTTCACGCTCCTATTCCTAGTACTTACTTTCAGTTGTACCTACTTTTTTTATACAGCATTATTTTTAGTACCTACCTATATTTGAAACCTGATTACAGTTCGTTCAGAATCAGTAGGTATATAGAATCGATTCCAATATTTTTTCAACGTTTTTTTTTTCTGAAACTAGTTAAAAAAGGTCACAGGTAGGATACCATCGATACTACTTAGTAACAATCGATACTACAAGTCACGGCAGGCAATACCGGGCATTAGGCACCAGGGCACAGATGAGTGCGGGAGTAAAACAACACTACAGTCGCCCGCATGGCCCGATGACCATGTATTTGTGCAGACACGGTGGGGGTATCAATTATTACATTTTACAGGTTATATTTTTTGGCTAGTTTGATAGATTTTATGAAAAAATAATTTAGTATATATATACATATACCAATTATAAAAATCTCTAAATAAAAAAAAAATAGGCCATCGAATTTACCGAGGACTGTGTTTTGTGGTAGCATTATAACAAAATGTAATGACAAAAATTATTAAATAAAATGACAAAATTACCCTTAAGGTTTTCTCCATCTGCCACATTTGACATTTTCCGTGTCAAGGACCCAACATATGGGTTGTGCAGTAACCGAAAATAATTGAACTCGCTAGTCGACTCCAAGGCATACAGATAACTAAGAATATCGTTTTTTTTTTAATATAAATAAAATCGCAAAATAATATCAAACTATGAAAACAAAACAAAGAATACAATTTCCTACTTATTACAACGACTCGGGAAATTGGTTGTAGGCTTACGAATGAGTTATTGAAACTTTTTGGCACTAAAAGTGTAAAAAAAAACAAATAGGTACATTCCAAACGAGGAGGTTCATTCATTTTCGTACTGCCATAACGTGGTGTCAATAAATATTTGACGATATTCCGCAGAAGTGTGAAGGGTAGTTATTGGTTTCTATCTATAATATAAATAAAAGGAGAAACTGACGACTAACATATCAACGCAACAATGGGCCTAGGAGCGTGAAATTATGCACAAGGCTTCCTTTTATAGGAACGTAGGCGAACACTAAGAAATAGTTTTTCAAAATTCAGCCCCTAAAGGGTTGTAATCGGGGTCTAAAGTTTGTATGAAGAACCTTACTATCACGCGGGCGAACCTACTGGCAGAAGACTAGTTATCGATAAAAATAAAATAGTGTCAGTATAGTCAGGAGTCGCCTAGCCAGGGTTAGGTACAAACTTAACTTAGTAAATAATTCGATTCCCGGATCTAAATATCGAAAATATTTCAGAAACATTTATAAATGTACGATATCAGACTTTTGTCTTTTCTTTTTTTGTTTCTAGACCAGCCGGAGGGCCTAAACAAAGCTTTTATAAACAGTCTTTCTTCACGTTCATTCAGACTGACAGGACTACAAAGTGATCTTACAGAACCCTAAAATAATACTTTTGAACACGAGCCATTTTGTGTGGTTTGTGGTTCCTATGTAACATAAAAATAAATATTATTTTTATTGGTTTTTATTTGGCCGTCATTAAATGTCTCTCTACCCATCAAGTCTGCGAAACAAGGATAATTATCATTTTTTGGCCCTACATAAGTTAACGAGGACTAGTTTACCTATCATTGCTTAAAACTATGCAAAAGGGTACATCTGCATGGTTTGTGCAGAAAAAAAGTAATCTAGAAGAAAAAGGCTCAAGGTTCTGCCTTTCTTTTCCTAAACCCCTAAAATTGTTGCTGCGGTCTGTTGACCTATAGCGGGACAAAATTGACAACCTGAGGGGCTTTAAGTCTAGACTGGATAGGTTACTTCTAGGCAAGCGTGTTACAAAAATTATCGCAAATCTTACTATCTGGTGGTCAAGCAAGAGCCCTTTTTATCACTAATATAAATAAGTTAACCGTCCATAAAATTCTAACAAAAAATTTCATTTGCTGAAATACCCAAGAGGTTTGCTTTTAACATGATATAAATTCAATACGGTGCTTTATTAGGCTTATGAGAATTCTTCAGGTTCATTTCTGGAACATTCCAACAAGCACGCGATGGCTGACGGGTTTGCAATGAGAACCTATAGACTAGTTAGTTATGTCCTAGTCTTGTGACGCATGCAACCGTTCAGTCCCGACTCGAGCATTTTGCCCGTTCTTGATAACTTGAGCTAATGCTATACTTACCTAGATTGGTATTAACTTGTAATCGCCTCATAACGTACTGGGTAAAGCGTATTACATAGGCGAAAGTTTGGATGTTTATATGTTACCAATATTATGTTAAGTAATCCTTCACACTTGAATAAGTGTTTGTCCTGAAACAAGCAAATCCTGAAAAACACAATGGTGAAACTATTGTGAGGACAGGTGGAGAGCACGATGGAGCAAAAGGCGGTGGTGACATCTCGCATCAAGCTCTGGTTCAGTTCAAGTACCGGAGCGATAAGGAATAGGGAGTGGTCACTTTCTGCTGCGAAGCTAAATAGATGTCGCAATCATGAGAGAGTCGGAAACACTGCGCCTCAGCTCCCGCCACAGTGTCGCAGGGCGATCCAGCCACCTTTAGAGTGGTTTAGCAGACGAGCAATGGGTCATCCGGTAAGGCCTGAGCCCGAGTCGTTGGCCATGCAGAAGGTTACACGCGCACCAAAAGAACAATGGCAATCGGCAGCGATGGAGCATGCCAGGACCGATGTCCGCTAGGTTCGTCCCTAGCGGACATCTATCGGCCCGTCAGGGCCGTATGTATATTTGAAAGAGTTAGTAAGGTCCTAGAATGCAAAAGGCGATATAGATCATAGAAGATAGTCAATCTGTGCTGTGCTATTTCTTCAGTAGCTAGTTGGTTAACAACTACTTATTGATCAAGATTATATTTTATATTTGTTTTGTTTAGTGTTTTTTTTTTTAAATCATACCATAATATTTAATTCGCTATAGACTTATAAGATCATATCATATGTTATTTTTGTTTAATTCTAAGTTAAAGTTTAGGTATTCATATACTATAAACTATTTCGACCTATCAAGTTTTAGGTTTTGTTGACCTACTGAAAATATTAAATAAATAATATCGATCTGTCCTTGGTATGGCTTAATAGTGTAACCGAAACACATCAGACCGAAACACAATAAAACAAAAATCTTTTAATATTGACGTTAATATATTACAATAGAATAAAAAATGCAAATTTTAATATGCGGTTATACTTGGCCTTTTTTTTTGAGTAGGTACCTATAGTGATTCAAAACGTTTAAAATATTGTATATAGTTGGTAAAGTACCAACTGACCAATGCCTCTTCGTCGTTTGTGAATTATTTTCTGGGTAAAAATACAACTAGGTAATTATAATCAAATACAGCCTACGGCACTAGGAAATAACGTATGCTTGATACTAATAAAACAATTTTAAAATCGTTCTCCAATTTAAGAGATTACTTCCTACAAACAAAATTACAAGCTTTACATTTTTGTATATTAGTGTTTTCTATGTAAGGAACAAACGACTAACAAAACCAATTTGCACCTGACCAGACTCGTATTTATTTAGAATCATAAAACATTAAATATAATGGCTTGTAATTTCATCAATTTACATCGGTTTACAACATAATAAAAAAAGTCCATAGCATAATGTACGAAAAATAAAACATCAATAAGTTGTAATCAGAACATTAATAGGCAATGCCATTACGTTGTATCATAACAGCACTTTGCTTATAAAGCCACATAATTGTTTTTCAGCGTGTAAGTAGTGTAAAGTGGAGAAGATAACCGAAGCGCGATGTCAAAACGGGCCATAATAACAACTGGCTACGTTACTTTCACCCCCCTCTTCAAAACATCTGATATCGCCCACATAAAACATTAATCCGAAACCCTCTCTTTGCTCAACACTTTTCATTTGACAGATTGAACTAAATTACTGAAGCTTTTTTATTTAATTTAAGGGTAACTGCTATCGTAGAAGTATTTCTATTTGAAAGCTTGTTTGTTCTCTCTAGCTGAGATCACTCTCCAGCCAAGTAGTTTTTATTGGAAGTTTTGTTGACTGAAGCAGTCAAGCGTCGACGGAGCTCTGCCCCTTTGTACACAGTGACATAATATTGCTTATATTTGATTTGATCAGCCCTCCGGACGGTACAGGAAGCCCAGTTATTGCTCTCACCCTCGCGTTTTTATTAGCTTATAAACGCTCGTTACGTTTTCTTAACAAGTGTCTAATTTATTACTGGATTTAATTAGTGATGCTCGGCTAATATAATGGAAATGTTACGATACTCGGTGCATAACGTTTTTTTTTCTTCCATTCTGTCCTGTTATCCATCACACTCCCTCCTCCTCACATTATCGACTCATTTTTTCTTCGGCCTTCCTCTTCCTCCACATATATCAACATACGGTACCTACTGAATCATCATCATCATTTCAGCCGATAGACGTCCAAGGCTGGATCTAAGTCTTCCCCAATTGTTGCCATAATTAACAGTCTTCCCCAATTGTTGCCATAATTAACGGCCCTATGCATCTCGCTTCCATCGAATACCCGCAACCCTTACCAGGTCTTCGATCCACAGTAGGAGGCCTTCTAACACTGCGTCTTTCGGTAAGCGGTCGCCACTCCAGAACCTTTCGACCCCAACAGCCATCCGTTCTGCAAGCAATGTGCCCTGCTCATTACTACTTAAGTTTGGCAATTCTTTGGGCTATGTCGGCCACCTTGGTTTTCCTGCGGATATCTTCATTTCTGATACGATCACGCAAGGAAACTTCTAATATAGCCCATCCCATTGCCCTTTGGGTGACTTAAAGCCTTCTGTTAAGGCCCATTGTGAGCGACCACATTTCAGAGCCATACGTCACCACTGGCAACATACACTGGTCATATTATAGACTTTTGTCTTGAGACACTGTGCTATACCTACCCACTGAATAATGTTGTTAATTCCATAAACCCTTCCTAATTCCCTCACTACTTCTGTCTGGTTTTTCTGGTCGCAATAGGCCCTACCACCAACTCCAAACGCTATCCATTTGACGTCCTGAACTGAACGGGATGGAGCTGTATAAGATGCTCCATGTCTTTCTCGTTCTAACTCCAGCCCCCTTAGTCAAGTTACGATCATTTCGTTAACGTTGAACGCTTGGAATAGGCCACGCCTTCAATTCCTTTGTTTTGACCACGTGACCGAGCGTTGAGATGACTTCGAAACAAAGCAATTGGGGCGTTGCCAACTCAAAGCGTTCAACGTTAACGAAATGATCGTAACTTGACTAAGGGGGCTGGAGTTAGAACGAGAAAGACATGGAGCATCTTATACAGCTCCATCCCGTTCTTGATTGTAAATTGGTTAGGGGGCTGAGCTGTCTATGATTTATACAATGTTATTATAAATTTCAGAATGACAAGAACATTTTGCGTAATTTACGCCTTAACAACGAAATAATATATTTCTAAGTACAGTAAAATCACATGTAGGTTACATAAAATAATTATAATATTTACATTGTTAAAACATATTTATACACTGACACATACAAACGTTCAATTAAACGCAACTATTCTCTAGATCACACCAATAGGTGCATGACTAATAGCTTTGTAATTCATCGTACTGACAGACCAGTACAATTATATACATATGGACGATATATTTAATGTACCACGTATATAATGTACAGGTTAATATTGTTCGTAGACAATCGGCGTAGGTACTGCGCGCAACGATTATCGAGCGGCGTGTGATTGATATCAAAATCACAATTTCATACCTAAATATCGTCGTTATCCATAATGACATAGTGTGTACGTGTGTTATCTTGGACTATTACTAATTACACGTATGCACGCAAGCAGTGATAGCGCTGTTTATACAAATATGGCGGTCCAATAAGCGGTCGCCTCTTTGTAATTGTACCTCAGATTAATCGCAGCGTGTTCGCCCCGACAACTGCTTACTCTAATTTCACGTGTTCATAATGTACACGAGGATGCTACTTTTTATTACATTTTCTTACCGTGACATTGGAAACTTTTTACTGTTGATTTCTTTTTCCAAAAAGTGTCCAAAAAGGTACTCAGCCTTACGGAATACCAAAAGATTGATTAAAAAATGCCGATAAAATGCATCCTGTAATACAGGATGAATTTTGAAAAATGCGCGGTATTTACATGACTTGATTTCGCCATCCCCTTTCTACTATCGGACAACCCGACGTACATCAAGTGTCCACCCCTGTTGACACCTCTACGGTCCGAAGTAAGTTTTGCTTACTCCTTACTCTTACTAGCTCTTTGTTTGTTTGTTTGTGTATACTGCGTACATTGGAAGGACTGGAAGAATTACTCCTGAATTATTACCTGCACAGTCTTCCCATTCGATTTTAATTTAAGGGTCTGCGAGTAATTAAGCTCTTAATAAAATGCGATTCATCATCAACGATTGCTTAACTGCTATACTCCAGGTGAGATCGAAATCAAGCATTAATTTATACCATTAAAAACAAAACTTCAGACGATATTACTTCCTCAAAAGATGTTATGTATTGGATTGTTAAATTTTCCAGGGTCATCAGCTTTATTATCAGCCATTGGTCCGGCGTGTATCATACCGTATCTTTATTTGAACAACCTTTAAAATGATAGTTAACAGTTTACATTCATGAGTCAGAGCTTTCAGCTTGCAACCCACAATTCCCATGTAAAATTGAAGGCCAACAAAGGTACAAGACTTGTCTCTTTGAAGACCTCGCTCTGTTTAAAGAAAACAAGTTGGTACACTCAAACGGAGCGTCATAGGTGAAGTGGGGTCCAGTGTGTGCACAGTATCTTATGCTATTATTTCTAAGTCAACCCGGCCCCAATGTTTAACCAAATCTGTTTACGTCCCCGTTCCCTTTAGTCTTTCACCGCCTAAACTACACTTATATTTATTAAATAAAGAAATTCATATTTGTTAGATCAAGAAGGCTGAAGTGCCTTGTCTGAACCCACTCTTTCATCTCCAGTCAATGGGCTTGCATTGTGTTTACTCTTTATATGAGTAGGTATGGGTAGGAAGGTATAGCTACATTGAGGTTACATTTGCGTATAGTTCTTGTGTCAATTGTTTCGAATAGTTGTAAGTTCTAATTGACTAATTATGGCTTGATATTTTGTAATTATTATAAAAAAGTTTTATATTTTAGTTAGCTTTTCGAAATTGCCCCTGAAAAGTAACTTTATCCTAAGAGAATACTCTCGTGGGAAAAACTTTACATGCTATTCCTGGACGTAGTTTACCCAGGTACCAAATTTCGTCTGTTAGTTGTTTTTAGCGTGAAGGAGTAGGATCATTTGTATTGTAGAAAAGCTTGTATTAATGTATGGAGGCATGTTTGTTACTTTTCCGCGGTCAAACGACGCAACGGATTTGAATGAGATAAACGAGCGGGTAGGTATACCACATCCTAGTACCAATAGCAAATAAAAAAGCTATGCACTTTATCCCGAGAATATATTCCCTTGGGATAATTTTATACTATAACGCGGTCAAAACCGCTGGTAGTAATTTAACAAATATTAGCACTCCATAAAAAAAACTTCAATAATGTAATTTTTTAACTACGCTGTGATTACAAAGAAGCTACAATTTCAGCATTTTAATCTGTAGTTTAGATAGATAAAATAGTTATCTACCCATAATTACTGTTACTGCGGTAATAAATAGGTAGCTAGAATGAGAATAGAGGAAGTTGGCTGACTCTTGGCTATTCATAATACTATCAACACAAAATTACGATGAGTTAAACAAGACGTTACGATTAACAAATTGTGCCGATCACATCGTTACTTTGATCAACGGAGCGTTAACTCGACTCTTCATAATATGTTTACTAATTATTTCCACGAAGTAATTCGAGAGTATCTCCAGTCGGATGAGACGATGGGCGCGTCACAGAGATGCTTAGATTAAGCGGATGCCCCTGATATTATCTTACCGCTCTGCCCTAGAAATGGAATTAATTTGCATTCGTTTAAAAATAAACGCACAAGAAAGCGCTCCACTTGTTAGGTGTGCTCTCAAATCGACCGAGTAACTATCTTTTTAACTGTTAATTAGCTTGTGGTTGTCTTTGAGTTTCACAAATCTTAAGACCTTTCTCATATTGGTTTGTTTATCTTGAACGGAAACCATGGTCACAAAATAAAGGTTTTCAAAGCCGTTTTGGGTTGTTATCGACGATACCAATTCGGGGGCTAACTTTGTATATCGAACTGTTAGTCATGAACCCGTTACGGAGAAGTCTTCAATGAGTCGCAAACTCGTTGATAACCGAGTATGAATGAAATAAAAAAAACAGTAAAAATATCATATGAAATCTAATGCCTAAGTATATAAGTACCATAAGGACATAATTAATAAATAGTAGGAATCGTGCCAAACAAGTTGAATTTATTTTTCACCATGTGAAAAAACCAGTGAGTTGGGATGGCATCGCAGGCAAAGTTTGGTTCAAACTAGCTAGGTCGAACAGTAGATACATCCTTAAGGTATGGAGGCCGGATCTTAAAAAATGGTTTCCTTTTATGTTTAATCCCCGTTTACGTAGTACCCCTAGTAACTGAATTTTTAAGTATCTGTGGTTACAGGTAAAATAATAAATAAAGTACTAAGCAGAATAAATGGTACCCGTTGCTATGGTTACGCGTTATGGTCATTTCCCATTTTGATTCAACTTATATTTCGCGTATGTAAATCTACTGTGGAAAAGTCCATTTACAAAATTATGTAAGTAGCCGAAATTGTAAGTATCAAGTGAACAAGAGTGTAGTAAGTGTGCTTGTTTTTCCAGTTGCTCGTGGGCAGCAGCGGGGCGGGCACCGGCGGCGCGGCCACCTCGCCGGACGGCGGCTCCAGCTCGGCGCCGCCGCTGTCGCCCGGCGGCTCGGCCGTGGCCGGCGGCGCGCTGTCGCCCGGCGCCGGCAGCCACGCCAGCACCCCCGCCGCCTCCTGCTGCGACACGCCGCGCCCCATCATCACAGACCCCGTGTCCGGCCAGACCGTCTGCTCCTGCCAGTACGACGGCGCAAGACTCGCCCTCTCCTCCTACCCACGCCTCTCCAGCGCCGCCGTCGGCGTCTACGGAACACCATACCCATCGACAGATCAAAACCCCTACCCCAGTATTGGCGTCGACAGCTCAGCGTTCTACTCACCGTTGGTATGTATGTTTACTCGCATCACTAAAACACCTAGAACGTCATCGAGTAATTATGAAAATTAATATCTACGACACAAGAAAAACATGACATTCTAGGATGTTTTTAGATGATCATAATTGAATCTTAAGTCATGACACATAGAACAACTATTAAGATTCAATATTTAATGGTATTTTATCTAACGAACAAATTGCTGTCGATGTTTATCTTAGCTAATTGAGAAATATAAGGCGCTGTTCTTTGTGATAATACCGCTTGAAACGTCACAGACGGATATATCAGTAATTATGATACAGTTTATTTCATAGTCGCCATTAGCCGAGTCAAGTTGTTTACCTCCTAAAACAGAATGAACAGACTGCAAATTGGTACGAATAGGTCGTTTGCCGTTTGCCCGTATACGAAGCAGGGTTTATCGCTCTCGACTGCGATACAACGTGTTTGGCTTTTCTGGCGTGGCGTGCGAGCCACCGGCGAACCGGTCCGGGCGCGCTGGGCCAGAAAACCACCGACACCTCGCAGACCCCGCCGCCGCCGCTGCCCTGTCACGAAACATTAATATTTAAACTCAAAAATAAATTCAAAAAACGACCGCCATTATTATACCAATTACACTATCTCGGTTCAGTTCTGAACGATACTTTTAAGTTTTCAAATGACACGAAATTTTTCGTTCTTCATTTCACTTTAAAATTATGACAGTTGGCGAATGCGTTTTTCATAAATTGCAATAAGTATCCAATTTGTGGTCAGCCGAAGAATAGTTGGAACTGCTGCTCGGTTAACACCTTGTCTGAGCAAAGGGGACAAATAGGCGGTCGGTTTATGCGGCACCCATCCCCTTATAAGGAACTGTAGTCGGCAGAGAATCGAATCCGCCAGAGCTACTGCATGCTTGGAACAGGCTCCGCAGCGTTAAACTTTCAGAATAATCACACACATTTATTAATCACGTATTCCTTTCAGCTATTTTATTTATTTTCCTGCGATAAGTTTTACCGATTCTTCGATTGAAGTCACTCCCGTGAAACACATGTGAAATCCGCTAAGCCCAGAAAATCCTATTGAACGAATCATCTTTTCTTTTTTCTTTTTTCGAGAGGAAGTTTAAAGAGCTTAATCGCGAACCGCTGAAACATTCATAAAGGAAATGCTCACTAAAGATATGAGTGACGCTTGGCAAGATTATGACATTATAATGTCTTTTGAGTGTTTTTCGTCACGGCTATTCACCTAATATGAGTGTTTTTGTAGAACATTTTTAAAGTAAAATGGCGTCGTTTTAAGCTTTATTTTCCTTTTTGTTTTAGTACAGTTTCGTTAGATTATTGCATGCTTTGTTTAGACTATGTTATTCTAAAAATACTGTTTGTGACTCGCTTAGGTTGTGGAAATCAAATTGCTAACTTAGTTAACTTACTTAAATTCGACTTTGAAGGAAAATGTTATTAGGAAGGTTATTAACGAATCTTTAGGAAAACTGATAGGTAATTATTATAACATAGCTTTGAAAGAAAATTCGATGAATATTTTGCTCAAACTTTATTTTCAATAGATACAAATTTAAAGTAGGTACGAAACGTAAATACAAAAAAAACAGAGTTCGTTCCACTCATAATTATAATATTTATAATATGGTAACATTGTTGTTAGTTGGTAATTGTGGATGCATCCTAAACCGCCGGCAGTGAGATCTCTATCTGTCATTTATTTAACGAAGCTGGTACGTAGGTACGCTCTGTGACCCTGCATGTTTAATAACAGGTGTTTAAATGTATGTATACTGTCATTGTGTGTCCCTGTTCATACCTAACTCACGACAAGCCCGGCCGGTTCCGTGCAAGCGACGATTTAGCGAACAATGACGACGCTCCACCGCAAATACACTTGTGTCTGTTTCTGGCTGTGTAAGCCTTCACCTAACCACACACAAAATACAACCGTAATATCAGCTCAACAGGGTATAATATCGTTTGGCCCTCTTTTAAACCGTTGCGGGGGAAAATATTCAACTGCCATTTTTGTACACGAGCAACTCCGGTGGCGGCGTCTGTTCGACTTGCGACTTACAATACGAGCAGCGCCATCTATTGTATGCGTTTGATATCAATAAAAGGGGTTTGTTTATGTAACCGCTTTTAATGACATTACGATAAGGCTTTATTAAGATTTTATAGTTTCTCGCTGAAAATTATTCAACACGTTAATTAATAGTGATAAACGTTTAGAAAGTAAATGTCAATAAAGGCCGTTAACTGAGCAGATTGAACTTAAGGGTTTAAAGTATAGGTTGAATGACGCAATTTTCGTTTGCAGATTACGCTTTTAGCATAAGTTATTAATTTACTAAGTAATCCGAAAGACTTCGTGTTTAAATAGTTGATACAGAAATCTAACAATGGGAAAACTCCTTTTTTGCACAATTAATATTCTAATTTTCTGGCAATTTTCTATTACATTGTAACAAACTGTATAATAACCGAATAGTTCAAGACGTTCTCAAGGAACATAATACCAACAGAACAGTAATAGATAGATAGACCTTGTCTTTACTGTTAATATTAACATAAATTTCACAAAATATTTAAGAAGCTTTTGTAAAATTCAGGGCGAATTTGTTAAATTTGCTCTTACATCATATTTACCTCAATATTCCCTAAATTGTGCGTTTTTTTTTCTATTTATGATTAAAAATACATTTCATCTAACCAAATCACGTCAAAAAACAAAACATTTAAATAAATTTATAGTGCAAAATGAATGTGAAGCTGCATCCATCTTAGGAAATAGTACAATCAACAAACAGGTAATTTGCGTTTCTTCAGGGTTGCTCCATAGTGCTATTATAGGTTTTATCATTTCTACCAGTTATTCTAAAGAGGATTAACATAAATGTTGTTTTATTACTAAATTATAAGCAACGGGCGCCACGCAATTAATTTTTATGTAGACACAATAAAATGAATAGTGTTTCTTCTTTGAAGATAAAGGCATAAATACTTCATAAAACGTGATAAAAATGTTAATTAATATTTAAAGAACTGATGGCGAATCGTGGAGGCAAGTAATAAAATCTCTCGTCAGTCGTTCGAGAGCATGTGCAACAGCATGTGTCCTGCTACATATACGTTTATCACTCGTTTATTGCAAACGGAAACCTCAGGCGAACCCTTTACCATACAGCATTATAGCCCATTGATAGACATATGACGCGCCGTCCCAAATTAACGAGCGCAGACTGAACAAACCGCGTTCATATCTCTCACATCAATAAGAGTTGTATCAAATGTTCACGCACTATTCTCTATAACTATAATAGGTATCAGTTCAATCAATGATATATAGCCTAGAGTGAATAAGCTCTTAATAAACTAGCGCTCTTCACCATCAACGATTGTATCATTGCTTATCATTAGGTGGGATCGCAGTCAAGCAGTAGTTTTAAAAATAAATATCGATACGTAAACAAAAGTAACATTAAAGATTAAAATGAATAAGCCAATTAATAAACAAGTGAGCTTTACCATCAACGTTAGCATCACTATTCATCATCAGGAGGGATTTCAGTCAAACAATAGTTATTATCAATAAAAAAAATATTGATAGGTACGTAAACAGAAGAAAGTTAAACAACGAGACGCACCTCCGCTTTACTCAGTTATAAAAACGTAACAAAACGCCAATTTAAATACATCACTAATCTTAAGTCAAAGAGAATAAGTTTAGAAAAAGAGACCAGAATTTCAATTAAAGGAACAACGAAGCAGGATGCAAGACGCTCGGGACCTCGCGTGGGACGGAGAGGGAAAAATAAATAAAAGTCAAGAGAAATCAGGCGAATTGAGAATAGCCATTAAGGTGTTAATGAGGGTCTTATTAAGCCGTCTCCTCCCCGTGGGTGGTCTGCCTGTAGTGCTCGCTTTGTTCATTAATCACTGCAGATTAAATTTCGACTTAATTATCAAATGTGTATCACGAGCAACAATGGACGATGAAGCTTTGATAATGTCATCTTTTTTGTTCGTGAGTTAGCTTGCTCGTATTGGCGATTTGCAATTTCAGTCACATGTACTAATTTAGTAAAATTATTGTTTTGTGGTCAGTGTTGATATGATTGATGCTGAAGAGGTACTTCAGTCATCATGTTTCTCCGTTTTTCTTTAAGTAGACTATTTTCCTCTAATCTTTATTAGCCCAATTAACAATTAACTTAACATTCCACACTGGTTCATGGACATTTTTCTTAAGTTGCGCAAAACTTCACTGCGCATCAGTTTCTAGATTTTGCATGTGTAGCCAAATGAGTTTAGCTACAATATATGTCTAATCTTTATTTAATATTTCGTTTTTATCGTAACAAATTTTGTGGTTGGTCGTATCAGCATGAGGCTTTTCTAGTTGATTTGAAATTTTGTTGAATTCACTGTCAAAACTGTCAGAAGCCTAGAGGAAGGTTAATATCTGTTTGCGAGTGTCAAAACAATGGTTTTCCAGTCGGGTCTGAATACTTAGATGGATAATAACTTACTTCAGTAGGTTAATTACTACAAGAGATCGATGATAAATCTTTTATACTAAGACCCTACAGTCATATTGGTACTATTTTTTAAATTATTTGATAAATCTGTAGAATATTTGTCCAAAAAACAAACTCCAGGGATAGAAAGATTATAGATTCTATTCTAACACAATGTCAACATATGAATGCCTAAACATATGAATGCCTTAACACTCTTAGGTCTGAAAATGACCTGGGGAAACCTGTCAATAAAAAAAAATATTACCTATTTCAAAGAAAAATACATTCATAGCCATTCAGTTTTCAAACCTTCAAAGAGGTGAAGGTACTTCTAGGTAATCAGTCTATAAACCCCAATCATTTAAAATGGGTAAATTTGACAGGTAAACTTTTAATTTCTGTCAGTTATAAAAGTACATAATACAACTGACAACAATTTCATAACTGCTGCCATCAAGAAAGATCGCAGTCTAGCATTAGTTTATATCAAGTAAAAAAAATAGCTCAATGGCTCGAGTCTCGAGTTATAAAAGGCACTACGGTTTTGAAAGACATGCGTGCATGCATCCTTTAAAAACAAACTTACCAGGTGACTTGTGCGAATTCAAAGAAATCTGTGAAAAATAGTTCATTAAGTTTTGCTTTACAATTCTAAGTACAATCGATGTCCAGTAATTAATATTGAAACTATTGTTTTACAAGTGACATGAAATATAATACAATGATTTTTTATTAACGCTTAGGAGTTTTGATTTTAAACTAAAAGAAGTTCCGCTACATCAGCCCCTCTTGAGACCGTCAAGGGCGATAGTAGTCAGGAAACCATACCCTATGGGCTGACTATGTCCTTTTGATAGTCGTCTTCGGTCACCAGTGTTGGATTTGTGACTGCTGGTGTATATTGTATAGTTTTTTATGTTTTTGTTCACTATGGGTATGTGCGTATGTGTTGTGTTGTTGTGGTGTCTGAGTCTTTAAGTATGTAGGCTGGTTTATAAGTCTACAGATACTGTGACTGTTTTGCCTTGAAGGAGTTTTAATTTTAAACTGAAAGAGATTCCGCTACATCCGCCATCTTTTCACTTTTCATTCCTCTTAGTGTAAAAGTACCTACTTAACATTTCGAAGACCGTAATTAGATATATAATAGAAAGACAATAGTTGTGTGAATTCCGGCGTTTTCGTGTAATAGCTTTAAGACTTCAGAGACTATAGAGTTGTTCAAACTAAAAGAAAATTCGATTTTGATAGACTATGCATCCTTTAAAAATAAACTTGACAGGTGACTTATTTATGCAAACTCAAAGAAATTTAATTTGAAAGCATGTACGTAGTACTGCTTTAGGCATTTAAATTTTTGACGGATATCCACTAACTTGTCGCTTTTTATTCATCTTCGTAGTAAAAGTTATTAATAGCTATAACAGATCAATAACTCTTGAGTCTTTTGAACTAAAAGACTACGATTTTGCTACTATGCACCTTTTAAAAATAAACTTGACAGGCAATCTGTGTAAACTCAGAATTTTAATTTAGAAGTAGTGCAGTTCTGGTTTTGGCACCAAAGTTTTAACAGTAGGTATCCACCAAGCAGTTGTTTTCATTTGTGTCAGTTGTAAAAGTACTTAAAAGCTATAAGAGAACGACTCGTGAGTCCTTCGAACTATATGACAATAGCTTTTGATAGACCATGTTTCCACTAGTGTATTCTCAGAATTTGTAATGTCGGATTAATGTGACATGGAACAATAAAACGCGACGGAAAATGGCCACTTAATCTGAATGTGGACGATTATTCTGAATGTTCTTCGTTTGAATACGTAATTACATTTTCACATTGATCTGTATTAGAGGAAATATTATTATTGAATCTCATCATAGTAGGTAGGTAACGGTAGGTTGTATAGATTATTATTATCAATCTGTGAGGTCCTCTTGCAGGGCTAAGGGCTGCAATTGGCTATATATATGTATTATTTTCAAAATTTATACGACCAATCTACAAAATTAATATTTGCAGTATAATGGAAAATTACCTATTTTTGAAATTTTTGCCTGTTTTTAGGGTTTTGTAGTCAACTAGCTGGAGCTCGGGTAGGAGTTTCGCTAAATCTATCTGTCTATCTGCCTGTTGGTTTGTCGGTTTGTTGTCCGCCCGTTCGCGGTTAATCTCAGTGACTGAAACCATTAGACAGAGTTGAAATTTGGTACCAATATGTATATCAGTCATGCCCATAAAATAATATTTTTTAAAGTTATATTTTATATATGTGGTTGGTTATATATTCTTGCTGTAAACAGGAGTGTTATTTTTAGGCAATCTTCAGAATTCAACCACTGTAAACCAATTTGTTGGGAGCAGTGGTGGCCGAGCGGTAACGGCCCCGACTTACGATTCGTAGGTCGCGGGTTCAAACCCAGCCAGGCGCATTACTTTGTGTAATTTATTTCATCACCACTGCTCTCAAAACGGTGAAGGAAAACATCGTGAGGAAACCGGCATGTCCTAGAACCAAAAATTCGAAGACATGTGACATCCACCAATCCGCACTGGGCCCGCGTGGTGGATTATGGCCCATTCCCTCTCTTAGAGAGAGGAGGCCTGTGTCCCTGCAGTGGGAACATTAAAAGGCTGATGATGATGAAACCAATTTGTTATTTTGAGCATAACACACAAAACTTCATCTATAAAAAAGTTTACACAAAATTTCCCATAACTGAAAGGAAAGATGGAAAGAATGGAGCTGCTCAGAGGTGAAACAAAAGTGTTGCGAAAAAAATTGAGACTCATTAATGACCCATCAGTTATTACATAGCAGTATTTTGCCGGTCTGAAATATACAAAAAGAAAATGAAGATTTCCAAAAAATTGCTTGTCTGCTTTTTATAGCCAAGCCTAGTCGAAATAACATCATCGCTTCAGCCGAAAAACCTCGTACCTTCCAAGAGTCGCCATAATCGGTCCTGGGCGTTCCACAGCTATCGGTTTCCTGTGACCCTTACGAGGTCTTCAGTCCATTTTGTGGGAACTCTTCCAACGCTGCGTCTTCTGTTACTAACGTGGTTGCCATTTCAGAACATTTCGTCATCATCTGCAAGCAATATGCCCTGACTGCTGTTTAAATTTGGCGATTCTTCTGGCTGTGTTGAAAACTTTAGTTCTCCTGAGGATGTCTTCTTTTCTAATGATAACGCTAGGAACTGCGAGTACAACCCATTGCATTAAGCCTATTTGAAGTATGCTTTTGTCGTAAAGCATCAGCCGTTTAATGTTCCCTTTGCTTAGACTAAGGCCTCCTCTCTAGGTGAAGAAATGGGCAGCGATCACGACGCAGGCCCAGTGCGTGTTGGTGAATGTTCACACGTCTCTATCGAATATTGTACAATTTAAATCAAATAATATACATAGTTTAGTACTCAGTATGCTTAGGTATAACATAAATATCTTAGTCGACGTCTATAACCACCATTACTCTTTCGCCAATTAATTAGTCACTAGCGACCTTGCTTCTGAGTAATGACCACACTTCATTTTATTTTCTTTTTAATTAGCTCCAGCGGGAAAGAGCATTCGGCTAACACCCAAATAAAATTACATTGTACTACATGGCAATAAGGCTCGAAATCATTTGATCTTGATCACCCGAACATGTGTGATTTTGTAAACATGTGTGAGTATATCTGTACATGAGTAGGAGTATTCTGTAAATGGATAAAGTTATCTTTAGATTGGGCGGTGTACTTAGATAGATAATATGCAGCATAATGGCTGTTTCATTTTTTGATAGAAGACCGGCGTACATTCATTTTTATCGCAAATCGTACGTTCCTGTTTATTAATTATTATTTTTTAGGGTACCACCGTACATACTCGAAGAGTGTCAACGGAACCCTGTTACTAAGTGTCCACGTCTGTCCGTTTGTTCGTCTGCGGGTTGTATCTTGTACACCATAAGAGGTAGAGAATTTGAATTTTCACAGAATGTAACATTTCTATTGTCGCTACAATACTCAACAAAAAAAAGTCTTTGAGAGGTAATTTAATCAAAATTTTTGTTCTATTGTAGTAAGTACGCGGAACCCTTAGTACTTATACTAATCCGAATCGCACTTAACCATTTTTAAAGTAGTTGACAAAGAAAACAAGGAAGAATGTTTATGGTCAGCTGCAAATTAAATACAATACAGTATATTTATCTGATAGTATATCGATGAGTAAAGGTTGTTATTTTCAATGTCAACTTTGAAAAAAAAAAGTTAATTACGATATTTTAAAGAATGACAAATAAAATAAACAGTGCTATCTGTAAAACAAAACTCCGTCTACTAGATCATTACTAACAAACTGAAACCAAACAGACCTCTTTAGGTGTCCTCAAGGCTACAGTGGGATAGGCTCTTAATAAACTAGTGCGATTCACTCAACGATTGCACATGCTTTCTATCAGGCGGGATTGCAATCAAGCGCTAGGTTAAACATTTAAAAAACATTAAAGAAATGGCAACATAAAAGTACTTTGTGAAGAAGAGCATCGTAGCATCAGTCTTATAATGAAAGTTCTTTGGTACACAGTGTCTCTAGGAGAGGGAATGGGTCTCCACCACTTAGCGGGTAAACTTTGTAGACATGTCACATACAATGAAAAAAAAACATAGACATTATAATATGTCTTCGAATTTTTGATTTTAGGACTTGTCAATTTCCTCACGATGTTTTCTTTCACCATTTTGAGAAACCTATTTCCTACTCGGTCCCAAGTTGTCAACGGCGAGCAATGTTCCCGCGTGCCTCAAGGAGTTGTCAGCAAAGTGTAGGGCCCCTCAGGGTCAAAGACTCCTACGGCCAAGGGTTGATGCGAAAGCGGAACACCAAGGCCCTGGAACTAAGGCAAGAAGGAACAGGGTGGGGCGATTAGCCAATAAGAATCTGACACTGTTTCCCGCTCCACCCGAGGACAGGATCGTCATTGGATGATTTTTCTAACCATAAAAAAACATACGACTCTGTAAATTGGGACCGGTAACACTGGCCGATACCACTGTTTTTTCTGTTAAACAACACAACATAATTATATAAGTCCAAGAAGTGTTTATACCTAAGTCATATCGACATTTAATGAGACGAATGTCTCAATACACCTATATTGTTATGTAGTACGAAAAAAAATGAGGCTTGTTAATAACAAAATAACTACATAATAAAATGCTTACCAGACATTCTGTTGCCAATAAACAATATGCACCGAACAACAAAAAAAAATGTCAGTCAAAAATGAAAATGTGAGTGGCTGGAAACTCATAAGTTATCAACAAAAACATAAGTGTCAACTTTAATAACTCCTGTGGCATGTTCTACCAGCAAATTAGAAATTTTAAAATTTTCTTCACCTGTAAACATCGAGCACTTATTCATGGAACCGCGATAACTAACATATGTCATTTTTTGTATTCGTAATGACAACGTGTCTGTATAAGTGTGGCAGTACATAGTATCAACCGCCATTGCTTTAATGATGCAATAGAGAGCCGGCGAAACGTGGGTGGGCTTATCAATAGGTACATCGGCTATTTGACATAAATGCGTTATACTTAGATTACCTATGTGACAACCGATAAAATGTTGTAAAGCGCCGCCTAGCAGTGATTGACACCGCGCTTGTTTACACTGCGATATCCTGACGTAGATACACCTTCTGTATCAGCCGCCTTATCTAGCAGACACATAAGCGTTTTAACGATACCGTACAAACGAAAGATGGTCGCAACACCATATAAAAATACATTATATATTGGAATATGATTCGATAAGTGTGTCAGGCAGAGCCGCGGCCCGGCTATTAGACCGCTCAAAATAATTCTCAAACAATGACCGTTACCCACCCGCAGCCACAACCCTCGTCTCACCTCAAAAGCGTTAATTGCTCCGCAAATATACTCATCTTCGCACTAAGCGTTTACTTGCCGACTTTAATGACTGGTCAAACAGAGCGAGCGGTGGCGGTCAGCCGCGCTGTGGCTCGACCGCTAATAAATCTTCGGATTTTCCCCGATTTCCCGGCGTCCCGTGGCGGACGGCGCCCTACGTCCACTCTCGTGCCACTCTTATAAATTACCTACACGCTTTCGCTATAAATCACACAATGGTCGGGCTAAATGCATTTACTATTGTTTGAATACACCTCAAACACCACTATCGTGACCGATGTCCGTGTGTGTTGATGCATATTTCATTCGGCGATCATTTTCCGTTTGCGTACATGCGGCAGACGTTAGTCAGCAATCTTGGACGGCACAGGAAATTTGTAACATCCCTTTGTTAGGTCCGGAACTGAAGGATATTATGACCGTTCCGTGTGAAGGCGCCCGCGATTAATCTTGAGCGAAAAGTTTGGCCGGTCGCTTGACCTAAGGAAGCAGTCTAATGCGCGATAATTGAAAGTTATACGACGAATCGACGAGGGTTGGGATTAGCTTGAAAATAAACAATTATTTTTGTATGTGCCTTTTACTAAGCGATCTGTGACCACTTAACAATATAAAGGTGCTTATTTCGACCGTTATCTCGGCCGGAAGTAAAAAAAACGTGATCCAAGCGTAATTTTTGTCCGCGCCGCTTGCCTCACCCAACGCGCTAAGCATTAGTCGAATAAAAAACAAGGTGTCGATTAAACTTGAGATAGCTTTTAACTACGTTATTATTTAATTTAAAGTTTGTTTTAGGATTCCGTGGTTTCGTGTTTTTGAAGTCATTTGCATAATAAGAAAGTTTATAGAAGCAAATTATACATGACGTTTAAGTAAAATATAGATCTAACAACACAATGTTAAGTCGCTTTAAATTTTATTTGAAGTATATCTAATTGCTATTTTTAAGTTAGCGTATTAAGTGCTTCTTACAGTACGCACTTATTACGTACGCGTTTCTTTTGAATTATTACTAAGATGTTAGTCAAATTCAGATGTCACTGTAACGTAGGTAATACGATTATCTCGTAATTCAACTGAACATTCTGACACTTCATGTCTTTTGTAAGAGTTTCGCACAAAAAATAACAATAACGTTGAAAAGACAAAATTTAACGCCATTTATAATATTGTGACACCATAGGGTATCCTACTTTGATCGATTCAGGACCACCGAAGTAGGGGGGCACTAATTCAAAATGGAATAAATGATACGTCACCGACAACAATGGCTCAATGAAGACATCTCGGCGTGCAGGCGAAGCTCTACGATAGGTACATTGTATATTCAGCGGAAAATAATCGCAGAAGCGCTTTACAGTTGGTAAATTTGGAGTGAGTTTTTTGCGAGTTATTGTAGCGATTCGGACAGATGTCACGGGCAGGGAATCCGCGACAACAAAAGCGCCCCGGGGGCGCATTGTCCTCTCCTCCCCGACCTCCCCGAGTCAACCATTAACGCTGACACCTCTAACATTCATTCCTGTATCAAAATAATACATATAATTTATTCCATTTATTTATAGCTAAATTCAGTGTATAATAGTTATTGCTCTAAATGGTTTTTAATGTCCTTATTTTATAAGTAATTTATACGTACAGTCGGGGCCTTTACAGCTGCGTTGCACCCTTCAATGACGGCTATTAGCAAGACATCAGATAAATACGATAAAGTTGGGGCCCCGGAAGCTCTTATGAACTGACGTTGTCCATGTTTCATTGTAATTTAATGCTCACTCAGTTATCATTGAATTAGATGTTTGGAGTTTTAATTTAGGTTGATGCTTGTGTTTTTTTTCGTGTTAATAACTCATTAGATAGTGCTAACTATTACGAGTTACTACAAACTTTTGTGTGACGAATCATTGATGAACTGTAAGCGAGTATAACTTGCTGTGGTGTTTGCGGTTAGAACAAGACCCGTAATGGGGACAGTTTTAGTGGAATGAGAAGTTGAGGGAAACAAGGATTAAGAGTGAGGTGTCGCGGAGGTGGCGGAGTGCGCGGTGGACCGCGGCGGCCGCGGAGCTCGGCGTGCCCGAATCAATCACGGAGGCTCAATAATTGATCGCCCTCGGCGGCAGCGCCAGTCTCCCCCGACCTAATTACCTCTCTCGCCCTCCACACGCGCACGGCTCATTAAGAACCGTCTGTTGTTTGTTCTCCTAATTAAAGTGGAGCTTTATCGGTCTCGGGGCCCCGTCTAATTGATATCATTGCGAGCGTTTACGATCATTGAATTACGCCGGCCGCGATCGGTTACGTCGGGTTCGGCAGTTAAACGTGACCGCACATTGTCTGTGTCTGAGCTCCAATTGACTTGTTTAATCCCGGTTTATTGTTTATTTATTTATGGGTACGCTTTTTAAGCGGCGTTCTTCCTTTTTTTACAAACTACACGGAGGTCTAAGGTGGACAAGTAGGTTCCAAAAAGTTTCATAACTGTCAGATTAAAATATTAAATTAAAAAAGAGTACTAACCCGATCCGTGGGGCTCATTAATAAGCTCGCGAACCTCCACCAACGAGGTTTTAATAACAGGCGTACAACTCAATTCCGTATTACGAGCGTTCGCTCAATTTTCAATAATAAAGTGTTGTAAAAAGAAATGTTTCTGATTAAGAACACAATATCATGCATAATAAAATAATATTAACTCGATACCAGGAGAAATAACTTTCAGTTCTCGAAGTGGAAAATAACCAATTTCGTTCAAATCACAATCTAGCAATTCTTTGATACCCGTGAAATTGCCGTAACGAAATAAATGTTAAATAAAACGTAAAATAAAATTATTGTGCCTCCACAAACAAATAATTGGAACGGGAACGTACCTAAAACGCCCGCGCCCGTCGCCACTCGTTTTATGGCTTATTTGGGGGAAAGCTTTATTGAAGTTAGCCACGTTGTCTGCGCGACTTACAAATACCACCCTTAGCGCGCACGCCCACGGCTCATAGTGGCGTGCCGCGTTCCGTTGCGTCACTGCCGTGCGCCATGAAATGACTTTTTCGTTTGTATTCGCTCTTTATCCACTTAGAGTCATTCTTTTTTCCACTCGCTACAATTCACTTTTAGATTCTGCCAGTAGTGTTTCCTACCGGTATTATTTTATAGCATGAATAATTTTATTTCTTTTTTGTAGTTACGGTCCAAGGACTTGGTGTATTATACCATCGATGATATATTGAAATGCCGATTCGTAAGGCAACGTTATATTTTCCATAGATGCGCGTACCTACTCGCTTTAGTGCAAGTCGTCTTATAATACAGTTTATGATGCAGAAAATGTTATCGCCGTACACGATACCGAAGTAAAATCATGCCTTTAACTGGCGCACAGTAGCCAGAAAGCTGAGTCGCGGTATGATGGAGTGTCGTCGATTTGGCAAGGCGGCGGGTCGCCGCGGCGCCTCGGGCGGTGCCGGGGCGCGCGCTAGCTCAATAAGCGGCTCCAACCACCGATGGGGTACGAATTTATGAACCGTCAAATAACTTATCACCAGTTTAATGCAATGAAATAAACGAGCCTTATTTATGAACCGCACAGATCAGTCGAACGTGAACTTCGTCTTTTTTGTTTCTAGGGTCGCGATCGTAGTTGGCTCTTATTTATGGATCTAGCGGCGCGTGTGAATAACGTTAATAGTGGGGCCGGCCCCTTTTCGCTACTGTTTATATTTATTTGGGGTTGGTGTAATGAGTCTATCTGACGCGCTGACTCGCGGAGTCTGTGGAGAATTGATTAAAATGTTGTTAGACCCAGTCTCACGGAAAAGGGGGATGAATTGGTGCGGATAAGATTTTTCGAGAGTTAATAAATGAGTTTTATCACCCCAGTTAAAATAAACACGTTAGAGATTTACAAACTGAAACGTATACAGGCTTACAGTACCTATTCGACAGGATTTATAGGATTTGTTTCATTAGGTACGCAGACGTCATTGAATATATAATAATAATATATTTTTTAAATTTCAATTCAAATATGCTTCAAATGCAATTTAAAATTTTATATTTTTAATTCAAGTATGATAGAACTGGCTTTTGTTTTCAACAGTAGATATTTATAATATAAATTTTATAACTGTCAATTGGTTTTATATTTTTTGTGCGTTTCCAAAATACATTTAGACCACGTTGGCCATGCCTATCCATTAACAAATATAAAAAAGAGCGAAATCATTAACGAAAGGTATTACAACCAGATAGCAATTTCAGTCATACATTATAAAAAATGGCCAGCTTAAAGTCCTTTATAGCTCCCTTGTCAACTACAAACAAAAAATGTTCATAAATCCCAAACACGAGGTCGAATATGCAGAGTCGTACAAGTAATAATAGTATAATCATTAATGTTTGGGCAGGCACGTGCATTCTCGAGTTTGGCGCTAATGTTAGGGGCGAGACAATCATCACTCATAGTTAGTGATCCCCCAACCTCAGAGGGAACCACACTGCCCTGTCACTGGCAGGAAAAGAAACAATTTTTATCACAGTTCCACAAAAGAGTTGCGGTCGCGAATTTGTCACTGGCTTATTTGCTGGGGAACGTCGAAAAAGTGTTATGTTTACTTATACAATGATAGATATTAATGATGCGGTAATCAGTTACAGTTCCTCTTCGGCTCTCTCGAGTCTCCCTAGTGGCTTTGAAGCTCTAATCTTATGAGAGTACCAATGTATAGCTCATGCGTCTTCCTCTTTTTTTTATTATGGATAAGCTCACATTTGACCACTATCTCACCTATGATAATGGTACAATGGCAAGCAATGATATGCCCGACGATGAAGCATACTTACCAAGAAGTAGTTCACTTATGACTTAAAGGCCCCTAAATTGTAGCTTATAGGAAATATAGACCGGCAGGGAAGTCCATTCCTTTAGGTACTAATGTAATGTAATGATGCACATTTAAATAAGTCAGTAAGGGTTCACTTCATTATAATACTTATGTATTAGGTAGTTACAATTAGGACTTAAAGTTTTGTACAACTAATAGCTTTTCCATTACAATAATTTACACAAGCACTTCTGAGGCATACCAGCCCAATATGTCTTCATTCATATGACTGCGAAAAAGCGGTTTGAGTAATAGAATATATGTATGTACCAAAGGAGAAAAGGATTTACTGGCACAAATACGATATCCATACTTAACAGAGCTTTTTTTAGTAGTATATCCTAACCGCCCATCATCATCATTTCTACTGAAAGACGGTCCTGTGCGTCTCGCATCCATTTGATTTCCGCAACTCTTACCATAATAGTCATAGGTTCATCTTATGGGAAGCCTTCTAAAGCTGTACTTTCTCGTACACGCTCGCCACTCCCAAATCTTTCAGCCTCCAATCACATCATTGTTCTGCGAGAAATGTGCACTACCCACTGCCACTTAAGTTTGAAAATTCTTTGGGCTAACCTGGGGTCTTCTGCACATAACCCTACGCGTACTAAATGCACACGGTACCTAATTGGGAATTTCCAAGTTCACTAGTTTTTTTTTTTCAAATCAAACTGTAATTGCTATGACAGCCTATTATGACTGAAGATTACAATCTTGATGGTTATCAGATTTTAGGCAGTTCGATAAAAAAATAAAAACGAAACTAACTTATCTTTAGATCAAAATTCTTAGAAATTCATTGGGTAAACCAGATCATCATAATGTCTTCCTATCAACCGAAGATTGATAAACGATTGAACGTGTATTGCCAATTATAATTATCGAGTTCAATTAAGGTATCAGTGTTGATCTTGTACCGAAAACAAATGTTCAATACAATAAATATGTTCCAATTATAAAATACATCAAATAGATATAAAACAATTACTAGTATGTCTTTCAATGTTAAACGAGATTTCCAAAAAGATTTTTTGTATATCGGTACCACTTCTGGTTCTATGTCTCTTTCTAACTGTAAAAAGAGATAGTATTAGGTTGTATAGCTCCGTCTCTCTCTCAAATCAGAAATAATAAATTTAAGACACCTTAATACCAGTGTACTAAGGTTTACACAGTTGTTAAGTATATAGCCATTTCAGTCCGTCTCAAGTGCCTAAATTTGAGTTCTAAAAAGCCCTAGACAATAATTATATTTTTATAAGTTACTTCTAAGGATGTGTTATCTTCTACCAGATCTGCGGAATTGTTTGTTGGTCACCGAAAAAGTCTGGTACTTTCTCTTGCTTCACGGGATAACTAAGACAAAAATCTGCGTTTTTATTATTTTTGAAAATTGCTATAGTGACTAAACTTGCAAAAGGGTAGTTGGTATTTAGATATGTGTGTGTAGATGCACGGAAAAATGTACTTCAAGTAAAAATATTGAAAAAGAGTTAAAGAATAGAACAAAGTTTAAATCAATAAAAGTTGGTTTAGCTGAAAATGCTCATAGGTAACGGAAATCATATGGTCATGATTTGGAAATAAAATGAACAGTTCATGTATAGGTATATCGGTATCAGTGTATAAAGAAACAACAAATCTGAGTAATCACTTGTTCTGAAAGTTAAATTGCTTTGTAAAGGCAAGTATTCTGTAGAGAATATAAAACCTTTAGAATCATAAATAAATATATTATGTTGTTATCATTGTGTGTTGTAAATCTTATTTCAATAATTTTTTTGCTTCATAATAATTTTATTGTATTGTTTCTTAAGCTTTTTATTGTATCGGTATCACAAAGAAGTTTCTTTTTTCCTATAATATTTTATAATTATGATGTAACAGTACACTCTCAATTAAGAAATAAATGTAATAGCGCGATGAACTAAGGCAGCTACTTCATCATCAGCCTTTTAATGTTCCCACTGCAGGGACACAGGCCTCCTCTCTCTAGGAGAGGGAATGGACCATAATCCACCACGCGGGCCCAGTGCGGATTGGTGGATGTCACATGTCTTCGAATTTTTGGTTCTAGAACATGCCGTTTTCCTCACGATGTTTTCCTTCACCGTTTTGAGAGCAGTGGTGATGAAATAAATTACACAAAGTAATGCGCCTGACTGGGCTTGAACTCGCGACCTACGACTCGTAAGTCGGGGCCGTTACCGCTCGGCCACCACTGCTCTCAACTCGGCCACCACTGCTCTCACTCGGCCACCACTGCTCTGGCAGGCAGCTACTTATAAACTAGTTTTGGCATATATATGCCCAAAGAGGAAAATAAATTTCAGTTACTGGATTCACTTAAAAACATTACTGTCTTAATAAAGAAATAAATATAATAGCTTGAAGAACTAAGGCAGCTACTTATGAACTAGTTTTGGCATTAAGTCGACGCCTTATATACCCAAAGGAGAGTATGAATTCTTTTCAGTAGCTGGATTCACTTGAAAACATTACTGTCTTAATAAATAAATATATAATAGCGTGACGAACTAAGGCGCTTATTAGCTAGTTTTGGCATATAGTCAACGCTTTACATGCCCAAAGACAAGACAGGATTCATTTTAAAACATTAATCTGTTATTTTAGTTCCAATAAATAAGCTTGTACCTACCAACTGGAATGTTCTTGATTAATTTATGTGAAAAAATTTCAACGCGCCATTAATGTTTTCTAGTTGATCGCCGATTACTTTTAATGAATTTAATAAATATTTATGTCTTACATTTGAAATAAGAAATTCAGATTGATAGACTGGAAAATTTTACACTTGCCGCTTTTAATTATTTCTCACGCATTTAATTATTTCGCACGCAAAGAATGATAAATATTGCTATTGCGTTGAAGGATACCAGATTATTATGTTAAACCGGATATTGGTTTGTTTTATGAGTTTGGTTTTCGCACTCGGTTCATGATAGAACATTGTACCTATGTGGAAATGCGTCTATATTTCTATGTGCATTGGGCAGCATGTTCTGAATTAGCCCATATTGTGTCCAGTAATGGTTAACAGGATTTGGTTGCTGGGCGACTAGCTCAGCAATTATCCCATTAGAACAACCGGCTCTCTAGCCATTTAGTGTAGCGTTCAAGAGAGTAGGTAAGCGGATTATGCACTATGGAGGACCTAATGAGTGCCACCGCAGCTGCTGTTAACGTAGCCACCTACTGGGCCCAAACAATCTAAAGAGTTTATCATCGACTCGAAAAGAAGAAGAAGAAGCGGATTATGAACTATCGTTTTGCAAACTGCAAAATACATAGGTGATTTTGGTTTGATTCTCTTAGACTTTGGTTTAAAAGATGAGAACTTTTTCGTTTAGCTCATTATTTACTTATTTGTGTCGGTGAAGGTCCGATTGGCAAATTCTTCATTCAAAGGTCTGCGGCAAAGTCAAGACAAGCTACTTCACACTAGCTCTTGAGGTAGGCATCCAGGCGGACTCTTCACACCCCTCTAAACTCAACCTCAGCGGCATCGCTTGGCCTTAGGCTCCCACTAAGTGGACACCCCTTTCTAGCAGTTAAGGTCAGCCTGGCAATATTTTTTTCTACGTTTATGATCGCCTTTTTTGAGCGCAGCGTAAAATTTCTTTTTCAGTCGGGTCTGAACACCCAGAATACTGTGCTCTATAGTTTTTTGATAAACCTCAAAAATACATTTTTTCACCTCTGTGAGCGTCCACGTCTGAGCGCCGTGAGTTACTACAAATCTATACTAATATTATAAAGCTGAAGAGTTTGTTTGTTTGTTTGTTTGAACGCGCTAATCTCAGGAACTACTGGTTTGAATTGAAAAATTCTTTTTGTGTTGAATAGATCATTTATCGAGGAAGGCTTTAGGCTATATAACATCACGCTGCGACTAATAGAAGCGAAGAAACAATGGTAAATGTGGAAAAAACGGGGAAAATTATTCATCTTTGAGGGCTTCCGTTGCGTGCGCTGTGAAAACGGTTCAAGATACCAAAAAAATATGTATGAAAGAATTATTCCTCTTAAAATGATCTAAAAAAATGTCCGCGACAGTATATGTCTATCTTTTAAGATTAACTCACTAGAACAGTTTTTATGGGAATCAAATTTGGCCGAAATGATTGCATTATTACCAATTATTTGTTAGAGTTGTATCAACATAATAATATTAAATAAATATGTTCTTGATTAAGAGTATGTAATTGTGAACAAAATTGTCTTTGACATCAATTATTTTCAATGAACATCTTAGAAGATATTACAATTTTAAAATAACTCCGATATAAAATTCACACGCGCCGTATGCTGTGCAAAACGTGACGCTGCGCCTGGCCGGCGGGCGAGGAGAGGCATTGCTTGCGGGCGACGCGGAGGGTGTTTTTTTATGGTAGGTAAAAATCATCCAATGACGATTCCCGCTGTTGGGCGGAGCGGGAAACAGTGTCAACTCTTACTGACTAAACAACCTACCCCGTTCCTCCCTTGCCTTATTCCCAGAGCCCCGGTATAACGCTTTCGCGCTTGAGGCGCGCGGGAGCAGTGCACGCCGTCGACGACTTGGTCTCGGTCTGGACTGTCACCAGACAACCGGACGACGAGCTACTCATTGCTCACCGTCCGTAAGCCAGCGTCTACGGTGGCCGGATATCGGCGAGATCGCGGTGGCGACGGCTAAGGCGAGCGCGCTGTTGCACTTGCCTTATGCAGTCGGCCTCTTCCTTTATGAGCATTACTGCTTCGCAGAAGGAGCCGACCGCTTGCCATTCTTCTTCGCTGCGGACCATGGCCTGAACCAAGGCCCGGCGCGAGAGGTCGCCGCCGCCGATCACCCCCACGAGGACACGGCGATGCTCTTCTCAAGCGGGGCACACCTCCACCGTGTGCTCCACCGTGTCCTCCGTGCTGGACACACGTTGGTGACACCCGGGCGTCTCTTCCGCACGAATCCAGCGCAGGAATCTCCTGAAGTTCCCATGTTTGGTGAGAACCTGCGTCATGCGGAAGGTGAGGACGCCGTGAGGTCTATCCAACCACGCCTCAAAGAGGGGACTTACTACCGAGATTATGGCGTGCCCAAGGGGGGGTGTAGCTATGAAGTACTTTTAGATAATTATGTTCTTTTAAAAACTAAATTGTCTAAAATAATAACAGAAATTGACACGGGCAAAGTCGTGGGTAACAGCTATAATTTATAAAGCTGAGGAGGTTGTTTGCATAAATAAATATGATGTCACAAAATAACTATTCCACGCGGACGAAGTCGCGGGCACAGCTAGTATTATATATACATACATATCGATACTTAAGGAGATCAGGGTTACCTCCTTCATTAGTGTTTTCATGAACCAGATGATTTATAACGATCAGATAACGAGTATTTCAAGGATATATATATGCCCGATACTTGTTTCTTCTACATTAGAGCCTAAATGTACTAAACAAATTTTTAATACTAATGAAAATAAACGTAGTTTTAAACACATATAATTTAATTAGAACTCCAATTTATTCAAAAGTATAACACCGGGTAAAGGTGAGTAATTCTCTATTCGACTGTCAAAGATGCTAGTGTGGGGCTGGGATGGGACACGGTGACGTAGAGATGCGCCCACGTATCGAGTTTTTTCTTTTCTTTGTTTCAGAGCCGCAATTACTATCATGTGTTTAGAAGCAAATGTTTTGTAATAGATGTGATATAAAGCTATAATGTAATATGCGGCTTACAGAAATAATCTTAATGTTTGTATGTACAAGTGTTCAGACTGTGTATATTTGGTGATCAATGTGATCATCATATTTGCGTAGAACTCGTTACCAAATATGACCAAACGTCTAAATTCAATAATCTCTTTGTCTCGACACGATCCGAGTGTGACGTTAACGAGAAACGTGACAACGAACATGCAATAGGGATTTGTAAGTCAGTACTGTCGTGTCGAACATAAATCGAATGACGTCACCAATGACAATAATTACTAATGCAAACAGGTAACTAAGCTGAACAATTTGTCCGCGCAATGAACAAACGAGCTGTTTACTTAGTACAACTATTTTGCTCAGCTCTTGAACAATAATTATGCTATTATCTCGCAAATACTCTTTACCATTCTAATAAGGTATGGTACGAGGCAGTCTTTTATCTGTTTTTTTCTCGGTAATTACTTGTTACTTTTTATTGCCAATGTTACAGTCGCGTACATCATTTCGCTTATCTATGTAAACTTTAGTTTTTATGGCTGCTAAAGTTATTTTGTTTGCTGTATTTTATTTTACGAAATTATTTTTTTATTATCTCTATATTGTGGGAACTTCAAGAAAATTCTGAGCACTTGATAAAAATTGATGGATTTGTGGTTAGTTATTTGATCATCAATCATTATGATTCTGCTTTTTTAGCTGACTACCTTTTACGAAAATTGAACCCACCAATAAGTATTTTGTCTTTTGGATTTTTATATGATGTCATTCTATTTTAACAACATAACATAGGTAAGTAGATAAAGTTATTTGCACGGTCCAAAGCGTAGATTTCTATTTAAAAGCACGAGAATGAAACTGCGAGGGCGTTCTAATAATGATAATTACAAAATTATGATTACATCATTGTCGTCGCAATTTTACACATGTGTGAGAATTATACAGAAATACTGCGTTAAAACCACCCACTTTTCTGTTATAATATAGTATAGATAAACTGACAAAAGATACCGTTTTCTTTGAAGTGGGAAATTATCATGGCACTTCACCAATGCTACAGTGAAGCAACAGGATGTGATACCTAGTCTTTATTGCCAAAAAAAAAAACCGCTTGTATCCATCAGTTGCCTTTCGCGTATCTCATATTCTAGAATATCTACAAATGGTTTTGAATCGCATTATTTATACAATACCATCGATTAGTCAACTTTTGAATTAAAAATGTTTCTGCGTAACTACCTGACCTACCCTACCTGAGTAGTGGAAGGCTTCGCGCAAGGACTGATGACCTGATGAGGGTTGAGGGAATCCAATGAATGGGAGTTGCACAGGACTCGTGACACTAAGGGGAGACTATTTCCAATAGTGGGCATCTTTTCTTGTTAAAAAATGATAATCATGAATCATGATGATATTGAGTTACGTTTTTTGAATTGTACCAATTATATTTTACACGTCTAAAGTCTAAATTGTATTTCACTTTGCTGGGTTTTCTATAAAATTATGAATAAGTTGCAACTATACTCCGCGACCTGCTAAGAGTTGTAAAAATCCGCTGGATGCAAAACAAATAGGACCAGCTGTTATGATAACTCTTGGGCAGGGTCTATATCCAAAAGTGGGTATTTTTTCGTATTTCTCATTTATTAACAATCATAATATTCCTTTTTAACTATAAATAATAATAGTTCCTCCAATAAATCTCAAACGTAATCCTAAGGTTCAAACTTGTCTATTTTTTTTTTGCTGTGTAGGTATAAAGGCTGTATAAATGTAATTGTATACACCACGCAAAGCCGGGGCGGTTCACTTACTTGAAATAGCCTCAAATAGCCATTGACTGTTCTCAATACTTACAATTAAGTTTCCCAATATCTGCCCACAGCTTCGGTTTAGGAATTTCGTAGAACAAGAGGTACCTATGTATGGACATTCAAGTGCAGGCACTAATTCAATTTGTGCGCTGACCAAAATTCAAACACTATCAAGGAGTTACAGTCTGGCGGTCTTGTAGTATTAACTGCCGATTGATTGAAATAAAGGATTCCAAGTAACAGTCTTGAGACATATACTAAACTTTATTAGTCTTTTTTAAGAAAAAGACTAGTGAACGTGTAGAAAATGATTCTGAAGAATTTTTTTAATGAAAATTATAGCTGTTACGTTTTTTTCGTCTTCTCTGCATTTACTGATAACCTAGTTAAGGTTTCGACTGATCGTTAGAAAAACTCGTAGTTTCGAGAACAAAGTCTTAGCCATAGTCACAGTTCGTTACATTACGCTTTTGTGCATTATCTGACGTTCTATTAGGCCAGCGTATAAAATATAATGCGTAGCGCTTACTCTACGTAGCTGGACCTAAGCGGGCTCTACGGTATGTAGCAGCAGCTGTGAAGTCCACGCCGCCGCCGCGTAGCTGGACCTACGCGGGGCCTACGCAGCGTAGTCGATGCTACGCTATCTAAAATGGCCAAACTAAAGCAACCGCAACTTTATGGAATTGTTTTTAATGACACATGTAAAAGTATTGTAAATTAGCTTCATAATTTCTACATGATGAAGTGTCCGTAGTAATCTAAGATTACTTATTTTGAAAAAAAAAACAATGTAATTTTTTAAATTACTTTTAAGTCTAATCGAAATCCATTTTTATCACAGCATTGTAGGCATTGTAGCATCCGCATTGCATTTATTGTGTATCATAACTTAGCGTATATATAAACTTAAGAATGCGTAGGTAGAGCGTAGGCGATGCTACGCAGACTTTACACTAGCGTAGGCCATATACCATAAGTGATGCTACGCGGGGTCTTCGTAAGGTGCTGCAAAGCTTTATAGGAACTTTTTCGCTTTACAAAACTGACACTACTACAGATTAAATTTCATCTCTATAGGTTTAACTGAATTATTTAAAAATGTCTACAGTAAATACCATAGTAAATACTAATTGAAATAAACTAATGCTTAGTAATAATACCACCTGATGATAAGCAGCGGTCCAGTCGCTGATGGTGATAACTAGTTCATTAACAGCTTATTTACTTTGTCCTTAAAAAGACTTCGGTTAAATAATAGAAAAGATCAGTTTTTATTTTTGGCTAAATATAGGCCGCAACTACTGACGTTTCTAGTTCATGAAATTGCGCGTTACCGTTGTTTTATATATGTAGGGATAACAAATGTAGAAGAGTTGTCACTCTAGGGTGGTAGATAAAACGCCATTTATCATCAGGCGCCTGTCAGGCGTCGTAGTGATGAGCACTCCGGAACTGCCTCCCTGGCGTCACACTCCGCGCACTCCAGCACTCCGCACTCTAGTGTCCGCAGCTTGTGGTTAACAATGAAATGAACTTAACTGCTATGTACCGATTTAGGTTTAGTTATATTGTCGACACTATTTCCGAACTAGAAGCAAAAATAAACATAGAAGTACATAGTACACGCACATTACTACGGCTTGTATTGCACAGAAATACGTTATAATATAATAAGCCACCGGCATCTAGAATACGGTTCAAGTACTTATATTCACAAAATAAAACCGGATAGATATTTTTTTGTTTAGTTGGTCATCAAGGATCTATTTGAGTAAAAGCCGTTACTTCACACCTTTCCTGTATATGTCAACACATACTCGTAATATTTCTAAGATTTTTTATGTTTAGGTATAATTTGCATCTATGCAAAACCCTGATAAAGTAATCGCGCAGTTTTTTTAAGGTGTGAAATATTTTAATATGTTTTTCGGCTTTAAGGTCGTGTCAAAATTTCCTTTCTTCAATTGCTCTGTGCGTACTAGGACCACGAGTTTCTCTTTCAGAAATCGACCCATAGCCACAGCAAGCTTCGACCGTGATGTTCCCTAATAAAGTAGATGCAGTACCAAAACACGGAATTTGCAAAAACAGAACATAAAAACTTTTCATACATGGCACATAAGATGGCGTGTAGTTAAACAAAGAAAAACACATTCACAAAAATTCTTTTCTCGAAGCAAAACAGTAACATCTTAGTGTTGTCACAGAATGAAAACAAATGACGAAACACAGCGACACACACTTCTCTTACTTAATGTAGGGGGACAAATAAGCTTGCTCTTTTTATTCAGTTATCGCGCCAAAACCAGTGCCTTACGTATCATAATACTTTTCATTTTATTATCAGAGGAGTCAGCTAGGGTGAGACAAGGGACTAGATCCCGAGGCGCGCTCGAATCGTTCACACTTTTAATTTAGTTGCTCCTAATGTATGCGAATAACTGAATAAGGAGGGTAGCATCCCTCGCTACCTCACTGTTAAACAACTATCACGCGTAGGGTGCGTTAGACTTTAATAGTTTTCCCCTCCACATCCATACATTATGCAAATACGCCAGTGATATGTCAGCCAGTACACTAGGGACTTTTACTGTTGTTCCACGAGTTTATTCCCTTTTATTAAGTTAACTTTAATTAAATTCAAGCCGACGTATTTGTAAGGCCGATTGACTGAAAGGTATTAAGCGCCGAGATTTATCCGCTTACATATGGGCTTAGCGATGCGGAGTGCTATCGTTAATGGCTAACGGATTTGAAATAATTGGATAACGATAGCGCTTTGAAAAGCACACTAAACCGTGTGAATGTTGCCGATAGACTGATTGTTTCAACTAGTTGGAAGTGGATCGGAATTAGTGTTTCTATGTTCCTTTGAAATTGTAGTCAATGCTTAGATATTTTTATTGTTTTCTAGTAGATTTAACCAAAATATAAAACTTGGTGACGGAGTGGTAATAGACCCGACTTACGAGTTATACGTGGTTAAAAACTAGCCAGGCGAATTACTTTGTGTCATACATGTCATATCATTATCTCTACTCTTAAAATGGTGAAAGAAAACATCAGGAGGAAACCGGCATGTGCTTAGTAACATTCACCAATCCGCTCTGGGCCCGCGTGGAAGATTAAGCCCTTTCCTCTTCCTAGAGAAGAAAGTTTAAACCTTCCCTGGACTATCGCGAATATTTCAAGACCAAAATAAACCAAATCGTTCCAATCGAATAAATCTAGTATTTCCAAATTTTTCTCTATTACTGGGCTCACGTTTGATTATTGCCTCACACAAAGGCAAATAATTGTTAGTTCTCATTGGTCTATTTTATATTATTTTGATATAATATAAATATGTGTGGTGATATATGCAATATTATATGTACGTGATTACCATTTATAACCCTACAAGTTAATTAACGATGTGTCGACAGAAATAAACTGTATCTATATCTACAACGTACCTCCAACATGATCATTTGGCTGGAGGCAAGTTTGTTTATTGTCTCGTGCGGTATTTCAGAGCAACCCTTACGCGCTCAAGGAGGGCGGCGGCGAGATGTCTGCGTGGACTTCGGCCGGCCTTCAACCCTCGGGCGGCTACTACCCCTACGACCCCACACTCGCAGCCTACGGGTAAGTCCCCAGGGTCCAAGAGACCCCAGAGGTCCACAGCGCCAACGCCACTTTAGATAAAGCCCACGCCGCGCCGCACCCGGATTAACATAATACCTCCCTATCGAGACTTATCTCTCTAATAGTTTGCAATGCGAAAGGCTCATGTTTGTATTTGGCGACTCGTTTTGACTTTAATAAATTCTGTTATGTTGTGCATATGTACCCCCTAACATGTTTTAGTGTTATTGGATTCAGACGCGTTTTACTGAGTGATCGTTTTAAACAATGCCCCTCGTGAATATATTAGCATAGTCACTTGTAGTTACAATTAAAACATTAGCTCTCCAATGTTCCCGGTGTCGGCTTTCTCGTTAACTTGATGTGTTTATAAGGTTTATAAGTTTGCCCCCAATAATATTGGCTCGTGAAATCGTCATAAAATATTCGTCATTACGATCTGTCATTGTGTTCGTGTGATTATTAGACCGATTTGTTTGTACATCGGTTTCACATTACTCATTTGATTCTGTCAAATCACATGTCATAATTACCTTGTTGACATTTTATACGTGATCGTTAAAAGCAGTAACTATAACCCGACCTAAGAATTACTGAGAATGTTAATATGCGGCCGTACTTGTCTGTTCATACAATTAGTATTATACAGGTTCCTTTAATATATGCGGTAAACATGGCCATTCAATAGTTAATACATAGGTATGTTGTTTAAGGCATATAAGAATGTGCATAATAATAATCAAGTGCTCTCTCTCTCTCTCTCTCACTCTGTAAACGAATTAAGTTAATCTGAATCAACATTAGATACCCGTTTAACAATCGACACAACTAAAAACTGAGTTCGTCAAGATAATGTCTCGTTTAGCATTGTAATACGAGTTGACAATTCACTCGGCCTCCTTCGTCATTACTAACAGGTACTGTAATAACAAACAGTGGGAATAAGCGACTCTTAAATGTAACGACGTATAGATAAAATAATTTAACTTTAAAAAAAATTCAAGTGCACCGATAAAGGCATACACACACGTAGTTGTGCGCTAGGCAGTGCGTGTCGGCCGCAAGGGACAAATGACCGAGTAACCACTCCCGGTTGTTCGCCGTCCCTTTTCGACACGTACACACCAGCGCTTCTGACAGAGACAGATGACGCCACATCCATTCGCACTAGTGCTTGATTAATTCACAGTTTTTCTTTGAAACACGATCGTACGACGCGTTGCGTTGACGTTTTCGGCAAACTTATCAACCCGTCAGACTTGTCGACGGGCAAGGGTGGCTCTCTTATTCAATTTTATTTATATCGAATCGTCTACAGAAACTTGTCGTCTATAAATCGGCAACGGTCGTCATAAGAGTGTCATAACAATGTATTATAAAGACACATCAATTAAATATACGTTTCACGGCGCACTTGAAACTTATCCGTCCATGAATCACATTGAAACTGCCTGAAAATAAAAACAAATCATGATACATCAAAGCGGAGTTATGCTGACAATTCGGCTGCGCTCGACTTAATATATAGCAGGCGGTGCGTTATAATCTAAAAATAATTAGAGGCGACATTAGTTTTTATGCGTAAAAAAGACGCGTCGTTACGGTATCGTGGCGGGACGAGCACGGAAATACACCGTGATATATAGCGCCCCCGATGTTCCAACACAATTGTTCACTACGCCGACGCACGCATAGGATGATCACTTTACATTCCTCTAATCGATATACGAACAAATAAATTAATTGCAACCTTTCGAGGTAATCAAATGAAACTTTTTTGCAATACATTGCTGTCGTGAGCTTCATTTGCAAATGTAATTACGGACAGTTGCCAACAAAATTATTGTGTATTCATTTCAAAAGAAAAACTTCATAAGAGACTCGTAAAACGTTCCGGGGGTCGCAATAAGTTAGCCGGACCGAATAAATAGCTTCACAAAGAAACAACTACGGTGAAAAGCGTACATAAGCAACAAAACTTGGCCGCGAGTGTAGGCGCTCTCGAGTTAAGTACCGTTGGCGTATTATTTGGAACAGCCTGTAATCTGCCACGCCCGCCGCGCGCCGAAATGAAAAATTACTCAGCTATTTTTAACAAAAGTCTCGAGCACAGAAAACGTACAAAAATTAGAGAAAAGAGACGAGGGAGCACTTGTACCGCACCATTGAGATCAAAATGCGCAGGAAATTACCGAGCCCCGAGCACGGAGCTCTGAGGGAATTATTTGTGTGCCAACGATTTGGGTTGTTACTTTTTAAATAACCCAAGTAAGGGCGCTTGTTAACGAGACACGGAGCTCGAGCGACATTTATGAGCGTTTAGCACAAGTTTAGATTTAGGGACTTTGTCTTTATTATCCATTTCATCTCCGAATCAGAGCATCTTGTTAAGCAAATATCAAGAAGCACTACAGAAAACACATAACCTAATAAAGGTCACGGGAATCCAAAGGATGCAAGGAGGATCGTTTGTTGGGGCAATTCTTGGTAAGCCTCTGCTGAAATAAAGCATCATCAGATGACGACTACATCAAACTAAAAAAAAAAGCTACGATCAATACATTCAAAACAAATCATTGTCCGTTAGGCCACATTAACTATAAATGATTGACAAGACATGTAGCAAACTAGTTCACAAAATTAAAAAAATAATTGTCTTGTAATATCTGCAGCTGCATTTTATAAGAATTTCTCATTACGCCGGTCGGTGTTAAGCTAGAATTATTAATTATTTTATCGCTGTCAAAACCTACAAAAACCGTAAGTTATCGGAAGACAATTACCGGTGCGTGTATTGATCATAATTAATACGTCATACAGCGCATTCCAATCAGGTGTAAGTTAATAACAAATGTATCAGATAATTGTGTAGGTGAGGGCTTGACAGGAGGAAGCCAGCGTAATTAACAAATTACAGCAGGATTACAACATGATCGACATTTGCACATCCTTTCTGAAATACACTCGTAATGGTCACAATACTGAAGACTTAACAATAGAAACTAGGGTTTTATTAAATAAATTAAATAAATCTTTTGAAAAAGAGTAACCTTATTGTGTTTTTGATGTACGATCAGGAATCAAAGCATTTATTTCAAATAAACCATTTAAAGGCAGTTTTGAATTATCAAGAAGGAAGGCATTAAAAAAAATGCCAAAACGAAAGATTTCTATGAAGGAGAATGTGCAAGGAAGCTCCATGGACACTTTTTTCTACAAGTGTCGTCCAAAAATACTTTATGAAAGAAAATTTAAAGTTAATTATTGTTATTTCCGATTTTTTTATTATATTTCCTGTTGACAAATAATCTAAGCCGAAGCATCTAAGGTTTAGCTTATGATTCTACAATAGATTAGAAAATACGTAGTGTCATCGAATGTATATTGCAGTTTACCACCATGATGTAAATACGCGGTTACATTTAAATAACAGAAAACTATATTTACTTGACACAATGTAAACATTTTTTGTACATCGAAGCACTCAAACAGTCTGCCTGCTGCGGTCTTCCCATCCGATTATAATTTAGGTGTCTTCAAGGCTAGACTGAATAAGCTCTCAATAAACTAGTGCGCTGCACCATCAATGATTGCATTACTGCTTACCATCGGGTGAGATTGCAGTCAAGCACAAGTTTATATCAATTTTAAAAAACCTAAAAACTAAAATCAAGTCTCTTTAGACCTATCCTCAATTATATTTTGACTAAGGCTAAGTAAATGAATTACTTAGGTATAGTATTTGTCAGTTACTATCGTGCGATACGATCAATCAATTTTAAATTAAATCGTGCCATCTACGTAATCTACATCGTATAATTAATTACATATCTTATGTCTGTTACAAATTAGTATCACTCGCTGAAAATATATTGTTAATTTAATTACGAGGAAATGTAACCGAGATTGTGGATAGTCAGTTACAAGTATTTATTGAAAGAAAGAAAAACACATTTATTTATTTATTTAAAACTATTCACTTCTAAAGAAACACGGTGCAAAGGCGAATTTTATGTCTTGCATTGTTTATTTAGCATATACATATATACACGATGAAGTAACAATTAGGTTTATGAAAACTTAAATAAATCAATTTTATGTGTCTCACTGCTGCTCCAAAGGTCCAATACGGCAAATATCATCTCACATAGTTAGGTACTTACTTTTATATTTAGAAAGACGTTTTTTTTAATTTTTTGCCATAACCGTACTTTTGGATGTTACCTTAGTTTATTTGGCATACTTACACTACTATACAGAATGAAGTAAAAAAATTAATAGCTTAAAGACATCAAAAATATGGATCACACGGCTGCGCCAAACGGTCAATATGGCCAATATCATGGCACATATTTAATTTTTGTATTTAGAAAAACAACAATTTTTTTATTGGTTTTACCATGGTCATGACCGTAAAACTGTACTAAGCAATGATTGTTGAAATAATTTTGAATTAATTCCGCAAGACTTCTCAGCGCTTCGAAAGCATTTTGAAAAGTAACTTTGTTCTAAATAATAACACAAAATTAAAGGGTGTCCTAAAGCTGAACAGCTGGACGTAAAACTTTTGGTTACCTACTTGCTTAATATTGGTAATAAAAAAAACGGCAGTAGATTCTTACCACTGAAATTGAAATATCACCTAATTTATTACTAACGGTTTTATGATTATGAGGCTTCCATTTGACTACTATCTCACCTGATGTTAAGATATGATATAGCCGAAGATGGAGAACGATTGCCTAGTAGTTAAACTATATACACTTAAAAACAACTTGACTTAAAGACAACTAGGTTGTAGCTATCAGGAAACACAGATTTCGGCAGGGAATTTCACTCCTTAGCTGTACGACAATTAATTTGCTCCTAAAACGGTTTGTACGTGTCGGTGGGATGTCCACTGCGTACCAGAGCTGTAACACCATACGTATAATAGTCCGATGATGGAATATACTTGTTGGAATTTAATTAGAGCCATTCGAGTCTTTCATTTATTGTAAAAAAGTTGTCAAACACAGAATATATGTTTGTAAGTTTGACAAAAAAATTTCAAGCAAGGAAACCTTTCAAAGAAAAAGAATAAAAAAACTAAAACTCGACTACGACAAAAATAAGAAGCTGATATGAAAAACCGTAGTCACACGTTATTAAAGTGTTGTGGTTGTATCGTGTGACTACGGTTTTTCTTGTTTCAATACTTTTTCAGCGTCGTTTTTTTATGTGTAGCACATACATACATAGCCTGTCAAAATCATAAACTTCCTTTGGGTTTACCGGAGTCGGGTAAAAAAGATGAGTCTAATTAATGATAAATGATGATTATGGTAAAATTGAAAGTTAGAGTTTAGAATTTAGATGAAAAGGGAAAATAATAGCAACCATACATTGTTGCATAGAAGAAAATAAAATTTCAGAAAACTAATAACTGTTTTAAGTCTTCGTGCTTTTGACAGTTTGCGCGTTTGAAAGTTCATAGGTAGTATGGCAGAACAAAGTAAAATTATCGCTGAATACTCAGTTACATTTTACACTTTATATCGAATCCATTGATTGCAAATATAATTTATTTTCCTATACCTATTGGGTAGAATGTAATGATCATTATAAATGTTCACCTCGTTATATATCTTGGCAAGAGTTTTCATCGGATACACGTTATATTTGATAAAACTTCGAACAACAATCGCATTATTGCAACCACTATGAAAATTGAGAAAACTCTGAAGATCGGGAGACATTCTCTTTGTTTCATTTGTATATTACCTACATTAGTTTATTTTCCACATAGGTAATACCACGTTGCCCCGTAAGCAGGAATACAATTTCTTTAAAATAATTTTCTGATCAGATATTGCCAGCTTTTTAAGGCTGCATTTATCGAAAAGATATTCTGGTTGGCTTTCATTAAAATTTCAAATGCCTTACAAATTTTCAATGTGACCTATAAAACAATTTACTAGAAATTAAAAGTCTAGATATATCATCGTAGCGGGCTGCGATCGGTTCTTACAACGACTAAGCTCAAGTCGAGTACTCGCACTTGAGTTGCGAATCCTAATTCTAATACGAGCCAAACCTCCCCCACAGCGGGGGTATTACTTATGTACGTTCGTTTTCGTATATAGCTATACGGTTTACGGGGGAGGGCACGTAGAGGCCGCAATTCCCCCAAGCGGGTAGATCGTAAACCTTCGATACCGCGAATTGAATGCTTGGCAAGCGCAAATGTGTAGCGGCAGTAAGCACCCGCCCAACACTGCGTCGCTCTTCATCGGTGGCCGTTCAAGCTCTACACGTACTGTTTTTGAAGTTTTCTAGTCCCTACATCTAGGTAATCTGTAAAATTAAACAGGATTGCAAAAAGAAAAGAATGCCATGTTAAAAGATGTTGCCAGTAATCTGCGCATAATTTCCATTAACAACGATGTAGATGAAATTTCTGCCTAATAAGTTCATTTTATAAGTACTCATTAAATTACAAAATATTGTTATTTCTTTATTTCACCTACTTTTCACGAGTCGTCTGACATCATCAATCAACAGTAAAGATATAAAAAAGACTTAAATATGTAAAAAACCAGTACCTATCCCACCGGTATCGGGAGCAGTGTCCCAGCTATTAGTTAAATACGAGCTGTGTACCATAGTGTCGCTTTCTGAATCAAGCCCTTGATCCAGCCGCTTTACGAGAGCCTCCTAAGACGTTGGTTGAAGCTTGTGGCTATTAATCCATTGGCTGACATGAGTATCAGCACAATGATCGCCGAGTCCACTTCCTACATGTCGACAATACGTGAGCCAAGTACATAATACATTTATTGTTATTATTCATTATTTGGGGTTTCGTAAGATAAACATACATATGTGGACAACATACCATAAACTAAAAATCATTTATTTCAATTTTGAGCAGTAAGAGTGATGCTTTTCCATTGCAACTAATCTATTAAAGTAACACACAATATTTAAATCAGATGCAGGAAATGTCACGGAATATTAATCCAGACATTAGTTCGGCGCTCAAATATGGAACATTATTCAAAGCTCGCCGTAGGTTTTATGCTTTCGTCCCCAAATTAACAAAGATACAAAGTATTTCCGCCCATGAAAGTATTAACATTCTCGGAGCCGAGTGCATGTGTTCTCACAGGGCGGGCCCGCGCAGTAAGTGGACTGTCTAAATTAATTAACAAAGCTTAAAGGATTCAACCCTCGCAGCAGCTTCAGGGCTGTAAACCAAACAACAAGTGAGACCGAATCAATAAAACGTAAAGCAATAAAGCGCTGTTTTTGCTAACCGGCGCTGTCGTCACTAACCACCGTAGATTTCTGAAGAGCTTATTCGTGTTCAAACTAATGCGGTTTGGTTTCCAAGGCTTTGTATGGATGCGCGTTTGACACGTGTATTAATATGGCGCGACGCGTGTTTATGGGAATACATACGTACCGATACGAAGTGTGAACACCTACATTACGGCGGCATGAATTTTCACAAAAAAAATCGAATTAGAATTTCAAAGTATGGGTCGCTCCTTCTGTGTTTTTACAATAAAACCACCGGTTCGGATGGCGCGTGAGGACGGTGTCGCCGGCCGGCGGTCGTCCGGCGACTAGCAATACCGGTGATGTCCGGTGAGCAAGATGGCGTCGCGATCGATTGGTGCTGAGCACGCCCACGCTGCCCACGCCTGCGCTGCACCGCCCTGCAACTGCAACCGCGATGCAACGGTCCGCCCTCTACTTTGACAATGACTGTCGCACAAGAAAGAGGTCTTCACTTTGTAAACACCTACTTTCTTATACATTATGAACATCTTATTGCAATGCATCACAATGAAACATAATATAAAAACAAGTTTTGTTCAATCAACTAATTCCTTACCTTTTTGTTTCTATATTCTTAGGATTTCAAATAATAACAAAGATCGCACCTGTCAAACATCCGACTTAGATCAAATCGAGTAATAACGACAAAAGAACAAATGTTGTCAATTTTGCAAATCTTATTCGCGTCATGCACAACACGTAGGCGGAAATCCTCGAAACTAGACCCTAAGCGAGACGCCCAACATCGCAATTTGCGTGAATATCAATCGACTCGGGACCATTTTTTAACTATTTTCACGCGCGAAACCTATTTATTGGGCCCCTTAGACCGCGCCTTTGTCATGTCGGCAGGAAAATCGAAGTCAGGTACGAATACTGGCAACGCCGGGGGGAAGCCACAATTACGCTCAGAATGCGGATGCAAATGGGACCGTAGGCCCTAAAAAGTGTACCGAATGTCGCTCTGTGCCGCGATAGCTTTATTTTTGCTGCCGTTACGAGAAATCTATTGCCTCAAATAAAACGCCTATCTGCTACGAATTTAAAAGCCACTTTATTGCTCGCTGTAAACGATTCGACGCATGGACGATGTAACTAACTGAAATATGTTATAGCGAAACTTCTCGTTATATTACGGATTTATTGGTTTACACGTATTATGGGGACGATCCGAATTGCGTTGGTATTTTATTGATTCATCACAATACAACTTAACTTTGCATTTGAATACGGTACGAAAATAAAAGATAATTTTGTAGGTACATTATTATTGAAATCTTGTTATGAAAATTTGGAATGCCCACTTATATCATTCTGATCCATCAGAATGTAAACAGGGCCCTATATTCAGGCCACTGAAATGAGTCACTCACGAAAACGTAGTCCGAATCCATTTTGCAGTGTATTTACGATATATGCGAAAGTTTTGTAGCTCTGCTAAGGTCGGAAGCGTAAATTACCCACTAGGCATATGTAAGTATAAACATGTTTGTCGACAGATACGGAGCCGGGTACGATTTAGCTGCTAGACGGAAAAACGCAACACGGGAGTCGACGGCGACGCTCAAAGCTTGGCTGAACGAGCACAAAAAGAATCCTTACCCGACGAAGGGAGAGAAGATAATGTTGGCGATTATCACGAAGATGACGCTGACGCAGGTGTCGACGTGGTTCGCGAACGCGCGGCGCCGGCTCAAGAAGGAGAACAAGATGACGTGGGAGCCCAAGAATAAGACGGACGACGATGACGACACGATGCTCTCCGACGAGGACAAGGATAAGGACGAGCAGGAGGACAAAATCAAAACTCACAAAGGTTCGTTGAGTTACATAAAATACAACGTCCGATAGTCAACAATCGTTTTCACATAAAAAATATTATAACCTAGTTCCAAAACAAAAATTTAAAAGTGAAAACAAATGTGTTGACTGTCGGATGTTGACTGAAATTTTAGAGCTTTCACCATCTGTCTTTGTTGCAATATAAGTTTCCAATTTATGAATGCGATGCGAACTGTATTGATGTATTGTGTTTGTTTCCGATATGCGCGACTGCGATTGTTGTTGACCAATATTTCACTAATTACCCTTGACCTGTAGTGCGTGTTTTATGTGCGGATTGTGACGGTGTTGTTAACCGTTTAAAATTGCTTTAATTTTGTCGGTGTATAAATCGTCGAGTGAATTGGCATAACGCGGCTGCGGGCCGGAGGGTGTGCGGGTCTGTGAGGAGGCGAGGGTCGGAGGGGCGTGCGGCCGGGGGGAGGTCTCAGGCGTGTAACTGTGCGTAACCGCTCCTCGCTACCGGATTTCCTATTCGTAGTAAAGTGGGCGGCGCCCGGGCCCAAATTTCATATAACGCGTCTTCCGTTCGTCGGTACAACGGGCCGCCGCGACGCTCCGAGGTCGCGTTCGGCTTGTCTGACGATCTGCCCTACTTCATGTTCTTGCCAAAGGATTTGTCGAGTTCGTGGATCGTTTCTTTTATGAGGATATTTCGCTGGAACGTAAGTAAGTACGGTTTTGGGGATTTATAATGTAGGTACAGATATACTTTCTGACTGATCGAATTTAGTTCTTGCTTAGGTACTGGTAACAAGTTTTTTCTTGTCATTTGTTTTATCCACCATAGATCGATACATAGACATTTTTATTCCTGCTCTAAGATCTGGCCAGATCAACTAAGTAGTCGACGAAAAACATAAACAAGTTGTTGGTGAAGTGTTTGAAAAGCGTAAGTGCAATAATAAAATCCAGATACGTATTCGACACGCTACGTGAGAACTGCTAGGGCGGCAGTTAGGCCCTCATGTCAACAACATAAATTATAAGTAGGCATTGTTACAATAAAGATGGCTTCTAACAGAGTGTTTTCATAGCGAAGTTCGCGTCGCTAATGGAGGCGCGAGGGCGTCACGCATAACGCTCGGCATACGCTCGTGTAATGAAGCTCACTATTGTTGCGACAGAAGTGTACTTAATTCGCTGTGTATAACGCCTAGTGAATGGGCCTCTCGCAGCCATCTCACGCGATACATAAAAACTAAGAAGTATGCCAGGAGCGTGCCGTACTGAAACTGATGGAACGAATTTGTAATTTGTGGTTTATTGTCACAATATCTTATTATTGAAGTTACGGATTAACAACACGGAATATATTTTGTTCTTCACCAAATGTAAGTGGGATGAACATTTTAAATAACGACACTATGTTTTCCAGATTGGTGATATTTTTTTTTATAATTAAAAAAGATACTATTATGTATTTTATATTATCTAATATATATATATTATATCTACGAGTATATGTAATAGTTTATGAATACAAAAGTATAAAGGAACATGTGGCATTTTCTTCTCGAAAACCTTTGAGTGAAGCAGAAAAATAATTGTGGCAGGTGCAGTATTAAGCATTAAACAATCATTGTAACACGTTTTATATCGTCTTACTCACCTTACTTATTCGAATGTTATAAAAAAATAAATATGTTGGAAAAAATCTTATGAAAATACTCACTTATAAGTTCAAATGATCAAATTAGAAACTAAAGTTCTCGAAAGTATTGAATCAAGTATAATAATAGCTACTTCAGTTTAAAGTCAGATGATCGCGTCGACGTATCGCGTCCCGTCTAGTCATCGATGTAATCTAAGCTCTCTTGGTAGTGAGTGCGAGAAAAAACGCTAGACGCCGCGCATTGTCTCCGGGATTATAGACACGCGCCCCCGGCGACGGCTGCGCGACGTGTCGCCACAAACCCAGGGTGTCGCATGTAGGTAGATATCTTATATTGATACTCAACAATACGTACGCCGATATAACTATACATTTCATCTATCTTATAAACCCATCAATCTAAGGTAAGTATTTAATATAAAATTATGGAAATTAGAACTATCCAACAAAGTAACAAGCTCCAACAAAATTCTCCTAAAACACCAATAATCGCGTGACTGATGCTGCATTCAAAAACTCATCATCATAAATATGTAAAACTTTCGTGACCACGAAACAAAACCGTGAGAATGAATCTCTAATCAAAAGTTGGGCATCACTAGATTAAACTTAACCAAACAACTTTCCGATTAAACTAATCCCGGAGCAGTTCGCAAACAAACCATAACATTTCTCACTAACGTTCGTAACCATTCTTTTACAAAAACGTCAATGTTAGCGACGTGTAATATATCATTTTAAGTCAGGGCAAACAAAGCCAATATAAAAGCTTTCACACGCGATCCCTAGACCGTCGACGGCAAACAAACACACAGAACTATCCGGAGCTAAGCCACTCATGAATAAAAGCTTCATTTTCGGACCCTACCAATAAATGTTAATTTTTGTCGTGAGCGCACGCATTGCAAACAAAATATTAATCCGGCGCGCGTTAATGGAAAACGAGTAGAAGTAATACAAACAAGTGAACGACGTCCGCCCTCGCCCGCCGCTCGGGGAGGACGCTACGAGCAATAAATTGCACTGACCTCAGCTGTTAAGTGCAGAACTGCAGCGGGGGTGCAACCACTTAACGCCAACCGCTCTTACACACTCCATATGATACACTGCATACTTTTGAAATGTATCATCCGTGTCATTTGCATAAAACTTCAAGTTAGTACGAACTCTTTACCATCTTAAAGTAGGCAGGAAAATCTGTTAAAAAAGCTTGATTCAATATCAAAACACAAACAAATCCTAGACGAATTATTTCACCCTAAACAAGGGGTTTCCGTAAAGTGGATACTGTGTAGAGTGGGGCTCCGAGTCGCCCTGAGCGGCCGAGACGGGTCTTTATTATGTCTCACTTTTGCTCGGCTTGTGACTAAAGTATAGTGAAGGGAAAACCACTAAATGCGGAGTGTGCACGTTGGCACTTTCCACACGCCCGCCGCCCTCGCGCCCGTGTCGTCTGCCGGGACGTGCGCAGGTAAACATTGTCGCTTTGAGACACTATTCATGTATGTGGTAATAAATGAATATTCAACAAAGCAAAAGAGGTCATATTTTACTTCTTACTAGTACGATGATTGCACCCTAGGTTTTGTATTTTTACTCAATTACATTACGTACCTATAATCGCTTGATAAGAAAACAATTATGTCACTGATCTAATAGAACATAGTACTAATCGTGTCATACAACTGTCTTTATAAACAAACACGCCTCTAACTGTAAATATAAGTGGCGGATTTCCTTCGGTACATTAATTAACTTACTCCTTGTTTATGCTTTAGTTACTTATTTAATTAAAGCAGCTAACGTATTTTCAATTAAGTAAATTTCGAGGTTAAAAGCGCAGTTAAAGGTATAAACTACTATTTATTAACTGCTTCCAGCTGTTAGTCTGTAATTTTTTATCAAGTCTGTAGTTAGAGCAAATAAAAATTTATTAAATAACTGTCTGCGTAACTAGTTATTAATGCAATTGAGATGGTAGAAATGCCAACACTATTTAACTCGCCAGTCATTTGTAAAGAAATTAATCTGTCGGGTAGGTACCTTAAATGTATTACCAAAATAAAACATTACTAAATCGTCCATAGGACGCTTATCTCCCGCCGTTGTGGGCCTTTATTAGATTAATACAATGAAAATTAAAACAATTTGCCGGATAAATATCTTCGCGCGGAGTATCAGTGGCGTCCCTATTTATCCCTAGTGAAGGGCAACGCGGATAACCCCTCTTAAAAGCTAGGAGCAGTCAGCATTAAATGGAATAAAGAGAATGAAGTCGAGCGGTCGCGCCGCCCCGCCCCGCCCGCACACCCGCGCTCGCCCGGGCCACGATCGCGGGGCCTCTGAATTTCATTAGCGGCCCCGGGCCCGCCTCCGCACCCACCGAAAGCCACTTTACAACGGAAAATGGCATTATGATAATACTTAGAGCCTTATAAAATTCGCTGAATAAACATTTTTGTGTAATTGTACAATAACATCAAATTTTTTCAAGCGGGATACACTTTAAGATTTAAGTATTTCATTGCACTTTTACCATCGTGATCTTTATGGATGAAGCAGTATTTCTGCGGTTTATTCTACGAAATTATTTCTTACCTACATTAATATAAACTTAAAAAGGCTGTGAAGGCGGTAAACAAATAATTCCGAATAAGTAAAGGTTTAAAGAAAAGGTTAAGAAAAAAGGAACCGCGGTTGACCGTTAATTGTATCGCTCGCACATTCCGCGGTGGAGAGTGCGGTGCCGCGGGGCGCGCCGGGAAATGCGAAATAAATGCTCGGCTTAATACGAAAGGGATCGGTAGCAGCGCCCGCGGCGGGGGAATCGCGCCCCAAAGTGGTATTTTCACTTCGCTAATCGGATAACCACTTAACGAATGGGTCACTGCACGCCTAACGTATTTTCACACGACTTTTCTGGAGGGGCCCACAAAATCCCGCTTCTTACTAGCTAAAACTTACGTACCGCTTGTAACGGTCACGATGCCGATTCAATCCGCAACGTATCGATTTTTAGGAACATTTTAAGCCCTCTTTATTGTTGTCGCGTTAGTTATGGCCTCGGCTATTGCGACTAATCTGATTGCAATAACGTGCGCTCACGCGTTTATTGCCAGTCGGACGTAAAATATGATCGATGAATATTATTTTCTTTACAGATGAGGAGCGCAAGGGGGACGACATGCTGCAGGGCATGCACCACCAGATGCTGGGCTACGGAATTAAGGAAGAGACGAAGCGGGGCTCATCTGACTGTGGCGTGCCGATTCCCGCCTCGAAACCGAAGATATGGTCCCTAGCTGACACCGCGGCGTGCAAAACTCCACCGCCAGCAGCTCAACCGTGGCCTCAGCATGCGTACGGTCCGCCGGAACGAGCGGCGCCTTCTGATGGGGGCTCCAATGGGTTTGCCTTGCCAGCGACAGCCGCAGCCAGTCCGGCCAGTGGCTCATACGGGCGGTACGGCGGCTTCGCCGGCGGGCAGTATGGCGGGCAGCACCCCTGCGTGCACCCTGCGTCGTTTCCCGACGTGCAGACCGATACTCCTCCTCAGACGCCTCCCAACATGAAGGTGCCCAGCGTCGCCAACCCGCTCGGCAGCGGCGGCGGCTCCGGCTACTGCTTCCCTCGACATCAGCAGTCACCTCAGCGCGATCCCTACCACAACCCTCACCACGCCGCCAACAGTCACCAGCCCAATCAACCACACCACAACGAGGGATCTGCGGCCTTCAAGCCTTTCTATAAAAGGTTATTATAACTATCTTTATAATTATCTTAACTGCATGATTATAGGATCATACAAAACATCCCGCTCGTGAACGCTTTCGGTATAGGTTATTTCGTGTCAGATATTGCTAACGTCACGTGAAAAGAGTGAATGTTTCCTATTCCAGCTCGCTCCAACACCCCAACGGTTTCGTGTCGGCCGTCTGAAAGCGGACCGCGGGCCTATAGCGGTGAGTTACAGATTGATTCAGATTGACGAGCTTGAGCATAATCTCGATGCGCACATGTAAATGAGAGCTGCGCACGTAATGGACGATCGTGGTGGAGATAGCGGAGGGCCATAAACTGAGTTGCGGTTTAGTAGCGGAGCTCGCGCCGGGGTGTCATGTCGGTAATTGAAAACAATGGAGTTGAGTCGAGGCGGAAGGGCGTCGCGCGACTCGAGGGCGAGATTGCAATCTTGAGTCATTTGTCATTGTCAGAGCGACGCGTTCCTTGCGCCTACACTCGTACCGCTGACCTGCCTAAATTAGCTCTTTCTACAAGCATGTAAACTCGTGGCTAACGTGGATATTAAAACTACAGAGAAATACAAAGCCATTTCAAAATTATTTTGTCATGTTTGTCAAATTAAACGAAACGTTATATTATGAAATATAGTAAGTAGGCAACTTATAAGTTCAAAAAAGTTTTAAGGTCGAATTATAAGACCAAGGTCGCAAAAATGTCAATTGTAGTAGCATGCTATGAAGGCTATGTGAACAGTTTCCCGTATCACATATTTCTTAGAGTCGTCAAAGATTTTCTAAGAAGAAGTAGCGGCATCCGCGTCTCATTACAATAAATCGCATCACCGCCGTCGCCGCACAGGACGGCACCGCCAAGAATTTTGTTTTAGCCAAACGCTCACAAATTCACTTCTATAAACCTTTTGTATTATTTCGGTTTTCACGCCTTTTTGTCCCTCGAATTCCTTGACGCGAAAATAACTCCTTATCGCGGCATTCCTTTAAAGTAGCCCCAAAAAGAACAGATTTAAATTGTCAGTTTTTGTTTTCGCCCTAAATAACATTCCTTCATCGTTTTAGGTTATTATTTTTCTAAATGATATTGCTACTAAATTGGAGTCCGATTCAATGTAATTGTATCTTTAGGTCGCTTATTGCGATATTTTCGTCAGTTTCATAACGATACACGAAAAGAGCAACAACGACCGAACGCATATAATATTAAGTATTGTAGCCACAAATATGTTCACGGTGGTGATGTCTGAGCTCAGTTCTAAAGACTAATTTAAATAGCACAGTAGAGTCTTAAGAAACACAAAAACCTTAATATGCGGTTGTACAATGCGTATTGTTCGCTGTGAAGGGTGCGTGGTGGTGGTGCGCCGGCGCACGGCAGCCGGGCGGTCGAGCGCGCGCCGATAACGCGCGTACCGCGAGCGTGCGTGGGCGCGGAATCTCAATGGATCCTCTTCATTCACAACACTACCTCCGCATTAAAAGCTGCTTTACTTTTTTTCGACGCCCTAATCTTTTCTCTTATCTCTCGATCCTGACTCGGGTCCTTCTCCGTTTCATTCAGTCGCAGGTCGCTCGGACAACCTGTTTGACTTCTTTTTTCATTGACGCCGTACAAACTTTAGATGACCGCGGCCGAGGTCGAGTTTTTATTTCTTTCACATTTTGGTTTTCCGGTCCAAGCGATTCGTTAATAAATTCTCAGATAATGAGACTGAACGTTTCGTCACCTCATCTCGATTGGTTTAGATTTTGTTCTTTTTCGGTTTATATGTGTGAACGCGGCGGCGGGCTCGCACCGTCGACGGCGATAGAATCAGAACAGCTATCGAAATGGACCTTCTTTTTTATTAATTTAAATACCGCTATAGATTCTTTTTAAGGGATATTTTTATTGTTTTAAAATAAACCGAAATGACGCGGCCGTTAAGAATGAGACGACCCTTTGAATGAATTTAATACAATGTAAGAGATGGTCCTTAAAATGTAATCTTGTTATCGTTTGTTGCAGGTAAAGCACGTGAAACCTGGGTCGCTGCACTACCCGTCTACTACTAGGGACTGTCAGATAATCACAGTGGCACAGTGTTTCAGTTCTACATTAAGATCAACGACACGACTATACCTTAGTGAAATGGCCTCGGGCTGGATATACAACTAGGTCTATAGACCCCTTTGTAAATTTATATAATTTGGTACATACATTTATTTGTATATCACATAGTGTAATTTTAAATTCCTGAACTATATGCACAGATCATAATGATGTATAAAGTGTTCCGTTAAGTACTTAATTTTTGTTTGATGTTTGTCTATGGTTGTCACTTGTCACTAAGTACTTATCGAATGAATCATTGTATGAAATCGACGTTGCTCAGTATTTTTGTAGACTTAAGAATATTATGGAAATAATATCCAAATTATTTATAGATACACGGAAAGCGCAATTATGTGTAATAAAATTTAAACTAGCCTAAATTGGTTTTAGTGAATTATTGTAAATTTATTACCAATTCCAGGATTGGAATGTTGTACTTACAATAGGCATCTTTATGTTTTTGCTTAGTTCTTCCAATCTTATGTTTATGGTTTAAATTACTTGTGGAGCAATAAGTTATTGGTTAGTACAGGTGCCAGACTTAACTTTGATTAGATATAAGTGTAATTGTACATTGAGAGAGTAGACAATGAGTGGTGGTTAGGTTTGGTATCATGCCCTACTACACAAACTATTGTTTAATTTTGTTAATAACTAGATAAATAGTCGATAAATAATCATCGATTTGGTTATTGTTGTTGTCCTTGTACATATAAAATGTTTTGTAGATTTTCTATTTTAGTTTGTCGAGATGTGTACAAAGTAATTAGTATGATTTCACCACGTTTGATGTTGTCGACGAATATTTCGATGATAAAACTTATAAATATTGTTTAAAAGTATTATTAGTATACATGTACATAAAAATATTCTGAATATTTTTTATTTTAAAACGGTCGCAGTAACTTTTCTGATGCAACGTTTTGACAGCATTCTTTGAAGGTAATTTTCTTTCGAGTCAAATTAGAGCCATGTGGGTTACTTAAGAATTAAAATGGATATGCTACTGGTAATGAAATTCAAAGTTGATGTTGATCGATATTCGAGATATGGAAAATTCGAGGTCCTGATTATGTGTTTACATATAAAACTGATGTGGCAAATAACTAGGTAGAATATGGGATTTGACGTTTGTTGTATATTTTGTTTTATACACCGTTAAATTTTGATCGTTTTAATCCCGTGAAGTGTCGATCCGGTACATAAAACACTATCGAATTGTAAAGGTAAAATAAAAAAAATAATTTTTTTTCTAATACTCGTATTAGTATACGCAAGTACGCAATTAATTTCTTTAAGTAAATGAGTCAATGATCTTCTAGGTAGTTGTCAGCCGGTCCGAACTAACTACTTTCATGTCATTGACCTCGTTCAGCTGACGTTTACTTAAAGAATTGAATTAATTTCTTACGTCCCTAAAATTAAATCGAGTTTTACAAATCGATAGTGTTTCATGTACCGAATTACCGTCGACGGGATTAAAACTATAAAAATTTAACAGTGTGGTTAGTGCTAAGTGCAGGCACCGAATGGGAATCACGCACAACGCGGCGCGTTGCCGCCGTGGCTGCGCATAGCGCTAACTGACCGGAGCTGTGAATATCTAAGACGTGTTTCTAAACATTTTGTAACGAAGGCGTACATCGATCAGTAATATAAGATTATTTATTAAGCATTTTACATAGAATTAACCTTAATTTCCCACATTGTAACAAAAGTTAAAGATTTTTTCTCAGGTCACAAGATTTTAAGCAATAGTTTTGAGGCTTGTTAATATAGAAGTTCATCTAACTTAAAACATAGATGAAAAAAATTTCAATGTGACCAAATCGAATACATTCGCTTAAATATTAAATGTTCTATATAGATATTTATAGAATATATACCTATTAATTATTATTATTATTATGAGTAAAATTATGTAACGATTGTAATTAAATCTTTATTTCAACTGTGTAATTTTTATTTTATGATAATTTCCTGAATCCTAAATATATAAATAATATTAGCTGTATCATGATCGGATGAACAATTTGTCTAAAGCAGTTTGTCTACCCGTCCGATTATAATTTAGGTGTCTTAATGGTTAGAGTGAATAAATAGACTCTTTAGAAAATAGTGAGATTCACCATTAACGTTTACATCACTGTTTATCATTACGTGGGATTGCAGTCAAGCACTACTCTAAATCTATAATTTAAAACAAAACCCAATTAAAATAATATAAGTAGCATCTCATACCATCCTGTGTTGTAAATGTTTCTTTAGTTCCCAAATTAACAGTTGGGATTTTATCAAATATCTACCTACTGCCTTTTATTACACATAAACTACAAAACTCAAGATTTCTAATGCGAAAAACCCGTTGTTAACGACACATCTAAAAAAGATTCACAAAAGGATAAAGGCTACCTACCTGAGTATTTTAAAACTGAGTAAATTATATTATCAGGATCGTTTCATTAAAATTCAACTTGGCCGAGACCTTTTTCCATTTGCTCACAATTAATCCTTAATCAGAGGAAGCAGCAGCTATTTATATTCTACCCTTTTCTTAAGTACTTAATCGGAACTAAATTAAAAGAATTGGACTTTGAAATGGTTCGATCTTGAGGTATACTTACCTCTAAACAAAATGGGAAAAAAGTCCGTAATGAGCCGCTAAAAGTCGTAGGGTACCCTCTGAGGGGTCCCTCCCTTCACTCCCTTACTCTCGACACTTAAACAATGCTTAAAAGCTATTTAAACAAACCTTTTTAACTTTTTTTAAGATAAAATTATGGGTTCTATTTCCACTTTAGCAAGGGTTATATATTTTTTAATTAAAAAGCTTTGTTCTATAGATATTTATAAATATATATAAAAACGTAATAGCTTCGCAAAAATAATTTATGGCTATTTACGTTCATGAAAGAATAAAAAGAAAATATAATAATAAATATAATTAATAACCAAATGCTCAATAGACAACGAAGTTAAAAAAAAAAACAAATAATTACTTTTCTGTTTAATAACTAACGTTGTAGGTAATTTTAAAAATATGATTACTATGAAAGTCTATTAACTTAATAGAGTACTAACAGTAAATGAAACATGTGCACATAATAACTATAAAAGCGGTAAGAAACAAATGTCATTAAAAAAAAAAGCACAAATATATACTTATGGATATCGCTAACGTAAAGTAAATTACTAGGATTTAAATGATATAAATTACATGTACAAGCTTCATTTAATAAAGCTATTTTAAAACCTGTATACATATCATCTAAGAACCCATATTTATTTATTTATTTAAACTTCATAACGTACTCGTAAAGGTACAAAAGAGAACTTAATACCTGTAGTATTCTCTACTAATACCTTTAGCATTGTCTACTAGTGAATCAAGAAGATAGCATGACTATAATAGGTAATTATGTATATTTATTGAACCACTAAATATTTGAGAGTAAACACGAAATGGTACGAAATATAAGCAATGATTTACAAAAGGCAAAAGGGCAGGGCAGTAAGCACTAATCTATGTGATTGACGACATAGCTCGTGAAGTGTTTGTTGATTGAATGAAATACTAAACTGAAGAGCGAATAAGGGGAGATGCTTCACATTGTCAAACAAATCCTTGACAGTATCTATGATTACATTTTCATTACCATTAAGAGTAAACCTAGTGGAGAATTTAGGGTGCCTCAAGTAGGCAGCAAAACCATAGGGACCCAGCAGGGTCAAAGCCTACTGGGACCACGGGTCGTGCTAGAGAAAACCCCTGGAATGACGGTAAGGAAGGAACAGTAGAGGGTTTTAGTCAGTAAAAGTTTGACATGCTTGTCTGCAAAGCCATTGAATGATTTACGACCTAAAAAGGAATGGTGAAAATATGGTTACTTATTTCGGCCCCAGGATTTTTCCTCACACAACCCATGAAATTTAGAGTTTATTCCAGTGAGTATAAAACTAAGGTTACTTACAGTAACGAATTAGTAAAGCAAACACCAAATACTCAACAAAATATAGTTAGCTAGACAGTAAAATGTTCTCATTTAATAACAAACAAAACGCAACGATTGCTTTACTTAATCAAATCCGTTGCTATAACAATTGAATCTGCAATAAAACCGCCATCGCTAATAAAATGGCCATAAACATTGACAACACAAATAGCGGCTAATAACCTACGGAACCAATCAGATCGTACGCGTGTGACACCAATATATTTTATACGTACCTTTATAGCGATCGAGCCTTGCAGATGATTGCCGCAATCAAATTGTTTGCTGTCCCCGCTTTTAATTAATTAGGATCACATTATACTAACGTTGGAAAACGTAGAAAAGAATAACAATTTTCTAAAAAAAAACTGTACTTAAAATCATTCAAATTATGAATAAGTATGCAGGTATGTAAGTCTATATTTTTTATGAAAATAAAGGAGGAAGAACTGAACGCGGAAAGCGCCTCAATCTGAACTATCAATAAAACAGAGGCAATACTACGATACAGCAAACGAATAATGAATTGTAACACCTAAACAAAAAATTAAAAATTCTTTAAAAACCCTTACTAAGATTTATTTTATAACATCATAACCAAATGAAAAGATTGATAAAAAATTATTTATTGTCGGTAAAGTCAAGCACAGTGACTCCAAAGTCTTTGACAATTCATTGCTTACGCCCGAACTAATAGTCTTGGTTGGTTTAATTCATGCAAACGGTCCCGGAAGTCGGGTTTTCAGTAAACGAGCTTCCAGCATTGAGCGACAGATGGCACACCTTGTCGTACCGTGCTCTACCTTACCTAGCACTAATATACTTCATAGAGCAACTAAAGAACCCCATACCAACCGCGTTGTGATACCAAACACGATTCAAATGTGACTTAATTAATATAGATGCATTGATCAAACAAATTATTTGGACAGGCTTTATGCGTTTAGTATGGAAACGACCAAATTGATTGAAAGGATTTTGATTCTGCTTTACAATTTTACGATAGAACTTAAATTTCTATTAGATAAAAGAAAGTACCTAGTTTGTTATGTCTTTATTTGGCTAAAGGGTTAAACCTCAAATACCTGTAATTTAAAAGATATGACCTACCTTTCATCCCTATTATCTCATTATTTTCCAATTTGATAAGAAAATCATATAAAACCACATTACATAACCCACCTTTGAAATTAGAAAAGTTTAAAAGTCCTGAAACAAAAGATTGGACTATCTTTATTAAGTTATCAGTATTGTTAGTGAACAAAACAAACGAGGACAGTTGTAGCAAGATGATTGTTCCCAATAATGTTTCCGCAAGGAGCGCAGCGGAGGTCTGTCAACGTAACCTCTGTCGGCGTCCCACAGGATATCGATTCCTTAAGGAGAAGTTTTATCGCACAAACGCGTTTACGTTTGGCATCTTTATAAATATTTTAGTCTCGTCTTGGGTTAACCCCGAGTGTGCAACGCAGTCCAGTTTGCGGTCCGCGGTCGGAACTTAGCGTCGGCGGCGCGCGGCGTGGCCGTCAACCGCGCCCCGTGCCGCCCGCTCACAGTAATTCAAATAAATATTTAGATTTCCAACGTCGTTTACTGCTTCGTGAATGTTATTCTGCTATTGTTCGCCGAGAATGGCTCTTATTGCGAACGCGCCCCGAGTTAGCTTTTTTGAGCTTGTAAAATTTATTAGGTGTACAAATGGAATTGGAGAACAATAAAAACAAACCGTATAGGTACGCCCTCATGTGCGGTCTGTGATTTAATGCTATGAGTATTCATTATGACATCCACAATTACAGTCGTACACAAAGCAAAAACACAGGTGGCTTCGACCCACCTGTTTCCGTCATAAGTGTCGAATCTAATCACTTCAGATTTGGTTGCGAAGGGGCAAATTTATTCATAACCTCACATTTATCACCGCGGGCCGCTCCGAATAGTTTTTCACATGTATGAGAAAATTGCCGAGGCGAAATTCTATCACGCCGCGTCCCAAGGAGGGCGCGAGCCGTTAGTATTTTGTGCACCTTGCCGAAACCAATAAATCAAACTATTGCGTAATACTGCCCCTATATGCATGGAGATCTGTGCGGACCTTCAGCTTTATTTATTGCATCTAAACAGATTTTTATGAACGATTTATGAGACTTGGAGTTGTTTAGCCTGTTTAGAATGTTAATCTTGATTCAAACATTTCAAAATTTGTTAAAACATAAGTTGAATGACCCGATGATTATGTTTATATTTCACCGTTTGTAACAATTCCTTCCCTAAGTATTTATTTATTAGCAATATGTTCATAATAAATTTTAATGACGGAATTCAGTAACCTTATCAATTTGATTATCTACATGTAAAAAATTATTCTGCAGAGCAAGCAAACATGTGATATCAAAGAAACGTTAATAAATTACAGATATTTGTGCAGACCAAGATATATCTAATTATTTATTGTGACATAATGTGTTAGACGTCATGTTATTAACTAAAATAGCCATCAATAAATCTCTATGACTTCGATAAATAGGTTTGGCCGACGGTTCACGCCGATAACAAACTAGTGGCTACCAGATGTGTGCCGGGCGCGTATCGTGGCATCGATCGCTCCCTGCGTCCGAGATGTGATCGTCGGCATTCCACCATCCCGACATCGGAGATAACTGAAAACATTACGTTTAATAATTTATCTCCAGCAATTCGTCTGCGCTCGGCTCCCAGTGTCTTGTATCGGACGCGCTGGTACCTTCCTACACCGAGCCACTAGATAGTACCCTTAATAATATTAATGCTGTTATAGATAAGCCAGATAATATTACTTAAATTTACTGCAGATACTTAACTGATTAAAAAGGATAATTTTCTCATATCAGTTAAAAGGGACCTATCAACGTTAATGGAGTTGCTTCGTCCTTAATGACGTCCGTAAGACAAACGCATCCACCATATTAACAGGAGCAAGGCTTTGAGCACAAAATACAGACCTACTAATATTTACTTAATTTTGTTACGAACGAAGAACAGAGCAAGATTAAGTCAGATCTTAAAAGAAACCTGGAAGCCAAGTCCTTCAGTGAAGTCATCATTTCAGCTAAAATACCTACGTCAACTGATAAACCTATGCCATCCTAAAGTGTCTCCACAATGACAGGTCTTGTTTATTTTGCATCCATTGGATTACCGCGATCATCACCAGGTTATTGGTTCACATTATGGAAGGCCTTCCAATGCTGCATCTATGAAAGCAATCTTTTTAAAACAAGTGGAAGTAGCTGATAAATAAAATAATCAAAGAACCAACGCACATACACCAAGAGAAAACGAGAGGAGGGATTTACTTCATTAATATTTCTATCGAAATCAAATACCGAACTTGGGAATACTTTCACGACGCAGTTGACGCATAATCCAGAGGAAAATCAATGAGGCATTCCTACACGAAGGCCGAAGATTCGCGATTGAGAGGAACTTTGGAGTTTAAATGAGTTCACCTTCAGGCGTGATTGTGCCATGCTGTACTCACGTACGTATGCAGATATTGTTCGTGACGACTCGAGGATCAGTGTTGGGATTTGAATAGTCGGGCGTTGTATACCTTACTAATGCACCTGTCATGATATCTCTAAGCTACCCTAGGATGCCTTGTAGAGTGTCTGAGGCTCTAAGCCCGCTGCAAGATTGTATACAACCTTATTGTAGTTTAAGCGAAATCCGAAACACAGGTCTTTTACGGGATTTTTATGCAAATAATCTATGTAAGTCCTAAATTTTATATTTATTTATATACACATAAAAACTTGTAAGTCGAAAAAACAAACACAGATTGAAAAATACAAAGGCTGCTTTTTTCTAACGAAATTTTTTTTCAGACCGCAGACCTGCGATACGATAGTTGGATGAGAGATGAAGATGCAAATAATTTAAAGAAGAAAAAATAGACTAAATAGTCATAACTGTGTCATGTTAAATCTCTAAGTAATAAGTTATCTGGTTGTCCACACAATCATATGGTCACGGGACCATTCGGTTCACGTAGGTGTTGTTTCGTCCCCGCACCGAGCTGTGCGTTGGCTCCTATGCCCACTATGATCTGTTGTGACTCGTGTTATTCAGTATCAATGGTGTTCCAACTTGTGACCTTTTTTAATATTTTTGGAAAAAAAAATATGACATGGTGTAAAAAATATTCGAATTGATTTGTTTACCAACTATATTATGGTTATATATTATAACAAAAAATTAGTAGGTAAATGTTAGTAGGTCTGTATATTTGGGTTATATATTATAAAAATCAATGCCAATTTTCGTTGTAATTTTATAAATCAAGAATGGGCTCACTCATCTAAACTAGATGTTTAGGCTTTGTTCGGACTATTTAATAGATGATTTATGTGAAGTTTGCACAAAATCGATCGAGCTGTTCTTCATTTTATCACATTTTTCTGTTGCCTGGAGCGAAGCCGCGGGCAAAAGCTAGTATATACTAAAGATAACATTGGATGGAATAAAGTACGGATTTGTTTATTTATCTCCCTACTTAAAATATTTATTATGAGTAAAAATTGATTACAGCACATCAAATCGAAAAAAACATTAGACGAAAGGGGACAGATACGTTCCGTACACTATCGGAGTATTTTTTTCACATGTGAAGTTCATATAGCCCAAACGTAAAGTGAATGTTGTGTGTCGTAAAGTGAAAAAGTGTATGCTGTGCCGTACAGACATCGAGTCATACTTATTTTTATCAGTGCAGTATTCAATATCTTATTCCAGGCTTGCTTTAACCCATATAGAGACTTGCAGGCTTACGGAGTATGAGCAATGGGTAGCTCGCCGTCCGATAGTCTGGTAACAGTTCGGACCAAGCCAGTCGTCGACGGCGCGCTCTGTTCCCGCTAAGTTAGTAAGAGTCTGACACTGTTTCCCGCTCCGCCCAAGGGCGGGATCCATTAGATGATTTTTTCCACCATAAAAAACCCATATAGAGACTTATTCAGTTTAGATACTTTATTATCTTCTTCATAATCAAGTGGAGGTGACATATTGATGTTGCAACACCAATGCATCACTGCTTATCATCAGGTGGGAACCCAGTTAACCATAGGAGGAGTGGCAAGCGGTCGCCTCCTTCTGCGAAGCAGTAATGCTAGCAAAGGAGGAGGCGGACCGCATAAGGCAACGGCGTTTGCGCCCCAGACGCCGCCGCGATTCCGATCCTGACTTCCGGCCACCGTAGGCGCGGGCTTGCGGACGGTGACCATTGGGTAGCTCGCCGTCCGGTCGTCTGGTAATCGTCCGGACCAAGCCCAGTCGTCGACGGCGCGCACTGTTCCCGCGCGCCTCAAGGAGTTGTCAGCGACCGTAGGGACCCTGCAGGAGGGTCGAAGCCAATCAGGGCCATGGGTTTGTGTCTGAAAAGGAAGGCTCTGGCCCTGGTATGTATGGCGATGTAGGAACGGGGTGGGTTTTTTAGTCAGTAAGAGTCTGACACTTGTTTTCCGCTCCGCCCAAGAGCGGGACTCGTCATTGGATGATTTTTACCTACCATAAAAAAAAAACCCAGTTAACCATTAGTTTATAACAAATAAAAAATATATCTATATTCCTTGCAGTACGCACCTAAGTTAAAAGAACAAACACTTTAACACACTAATATTATAAAGTCGAAAGTTTATGTGAATTCAGTTTATTATTCTTCACTGTCGAACCACTGAATGGATTAGAACATGGGTATACCAAGTTCTGGAATAGCGAATAGGATACTTTTTTGTATATGGAATAATATCCCACATACAAAAAGTATTAATGGAACATATTATGTTCCTTTGGGATAATTTTCTATTAGCAATTAGCATGTGTTATAAAACCAAAAGTAGTGAGTATATTGTATGTTTATTACTTCTGAAAGCTAGAACGGCTGAACGGATTTCTATGAAACTTGGTAAATTCGTAGACTATGTCCTGTAAGACCATGCAAAATATTTTTTTTCTTACTGTCATGCATACGAAAGTTGCAAAGTTTGAATATATGTGTATGTATGTCTTTTATGTCTTCATGATCAAACGGTCGAACGGATTTGGATGAAATTATGGACACGGGTAGGTGAAGTCTTACAAAAGGACATTTTATAAATGAGGTATGTCACCGAGTCATTTTATTTATTTTTACGCAGTGAAAGCTCCTGGGAGAAATCATAATGTAATAGTATATATCCGTATTTCACATATCCACACAATATTTTCTGTAAAGTTACAGTCCTGTAAAGTTTCTAATCTGAGTTTTTTTCTTTGTATCTGTTCCTTGTGTATAGGTAAAGGTGGCCAGGAGACCCATACTACAAGATTTTTGAGTATGTGCTCCTCTCTCCCTATCAAAAAACATTGTTTAAAATTTGCTATATGTATCTTGTGAGAAGAAAAAATAATTTTTATTATAATGTATAGGAATAGGCGCAATCCTACGACCAAGATGACATTTAAATTAAAGATATCAAACATATTAAAATAAAGATAAAATCAGGTGAAGCAATAAAAATAATAAACACCGACGCTTAGTATTAGCGCAGCGCACCGATGAAACACATTCGAATAAGCAAATGATATTACAAAAAACACACGCTGATTTAGATTTCACATTAACAAAAGCGGACAAGACGATATAAAACAACATAAATCGGACCCCGCCGCGTGAACCGCGGACTTGCTTCACTCATGCGCTGAGAACATGAACAAATACTTTATTGCGCTCATCGCAACATCCCTGGGAACACGTTGCGCGATCGATGAGTTACGGTACAGCGTGCCTGTCAATTTCGCGGTATAAAATTCCTCTTCGGACACGACAAAGGCAGCTGTCATCGTGGCTTGAAGGGTCGCGGCATCCCTCGAGGCTAAGCCCCTGCCGTCCGGCGGAGACACGCACGTCGGTCGTCCGAAACTCGCCTAATCCGCACCTACTACACATAAACCCACCTAATTGTTAATAAAAGGAGGAATTCGGAAGCGTGCGGTTACATCACTTGGATAGACTCTCTAATTGATTTTTACTGCCCTTCTAATTTAATGCGAGTTTATGGAGTTAATCGGCGCTAAATATTGTTTAGCGCTAATTATGTGCAGCCTGCTTTTGCGATCGTTAAGGGTGTCTGCGGGGGAGGCAATTTTGTAAAGGCTTTGTTTGAGCTGCTATCGAGAATCTGAACAACTTTGTTTTCGTTCCAGCCATATACTTACGCCTTTACTTTTAAAAATTCGCAGTCAATAATGTATTTCATGTCGTAAATCCAGAATTTTATAACAAATGTTTGTTCACACATTGTGTTACAAATGACAAGACATGAATAACTATTATAGCGAATTCGAAATCATCTAACATTAAATATTACTAAGTGGGATCAATCGTATCAGACTTTAATCGCAAATTAATATCCTATGAATAAAATACTACTTATCAACTCATTTGCAAACTTAGGCTAATTTAACTAAATTATAATACAGTAATTTATCCAAGTAAAAACAAAGCGTAGTATCTCAAAAATAATGGATTCAACTAGCTTATGTCAAGTGGCTATGATTTCAAAGCAGTGTATTGAATTCACGATGACGTGACGGTTCAATCGGCTTACCCCAAACTTCTACAAAGTTAGTAACGTGGGCAATAAACAACAAAAAGACAGAGTACGCTGTTCACCAGCAGGGTGACATATAGAAAAATTCCAACATTTTATTCTATTTCGAACTCATCTTAATAACTCGGACAATATTTTTTGTGAAACGTCTTATTTTCTAGTGAATAAGAATTTGTTGGGACTCCTTGAACGTGTACAACATAATGTTATTATAATTTATGTCATACTAAGCAGGTGAAGATATACGAGTGGGTCATTCATTTTATTAAACATGTTTGCTAAGTCGATTTTGTTATTTTTTTGTCGCTCGCTCGTGGGCATCTATCACGCAGCGTGCGGGCGCTTTCTCGCGCAGCTCTTTATTACAGCACCAATGATTTCCGGAGGTCGCCTGGCCACTCGGCGCACTCCGCGCGCCCTCCGCACACTACCACACTACACCACATGATGCTGCATTTGCATAAAAACAGATAAACTCCGATGTTGTTTTTACGATATTGAAGGTCTGCGCGTTTTGTGTTGTGCTGGCAATCATTTCACTTATGACTTACTTGTAAATCATGAGGGAATTCTTGAATAAGAGTAAACAAACGGTAGGCACCTACTTATTCTTATTGTTCGTAAATTATTTTAAAAAATTAAAACTACTGTAAAAATATTTAATAAGGAGAAATCCTCAGTGCTCATATTAATTTCTTACCTTTTAAAAACTCAATATATGGCTTCACAATACATTGACTGGATTACACTTAAGATTAAAATCTTAAGAAGAAACCCGTAGTGAACAGACTCGAGACGGTCTTAGAGCAAACAACGAGAGAAGCAACAAAAGCATGGATTCGACTCACAAAGATATATTTTGTGATATTATAAGAGAAACATTTGCGCAAAATGCGAACATCGGGACCATCCATTATGCGATGTCGCCGACAGACCGACCACCTCTCGCAAAAGCACTTTGTATTAAGTCAACAAATCTAAAAACCATTCAAAGGACATTTGTTTCCATGAATAATAATATGTAAATACATTATTATGAACACGTTTGGAGAGTCCTCGCGACTACTCCGTGAGACAGGGGTATGTTAAACTGTGCAATTAAACTAAATATTGCTGTGCTTGAACTGATCTCTTTTGTTTTATTCACTGAAATTTATGAAGTGACTACACCATACTTGTAAAAAATTTGTTCTGTGTTTACATGAATCAGTTTCTTTATTGATGGAGTTAGTTGGAGTATATAGTATATACCAATTGTATAATTTTATTACATCGTGGTTTATTAGTATATCTATCCTTGTATTCTGCTTCTCCTTTATTGTACCTACAACTATAGCTATTGTTCTCTGCTTCACACTAACATTGACGGGTAGGAAATGCCTTAGGCATTAATTCCGCCTTTTGTCTTTCGCCAGTTTTGTGTGAATTTAGCATTTAATAAATAAATGATGGAATTTACTACATTATAAATACATTAAGTATTAATTTTTCCCTACACTTATTATTGTTTTATCTTTAGCTTTTGCTGTCTAAGACTTCCCCCTCAATTCCTTCCAATGATGACAAATCTTATGGTTTTTATTTCTAATTCTTAAGCAAAACTTCCAGATTGTACCACCATCTTCTTCGTTGTCTTCTGCGTGCCACTGTGTCAGGACACCAATACTTTGTTTTATGGGCCCACTTATAATCTTATTGTAATATTATCATTTTCTATTTCAATGTTTCACTTCACTTTTATAAAATGTACCTACAAAAAATGTAATTTTAACCGTGCCAGGCTAAGCACTGTCTATAAAAAAGTTAAACTCTACAGAAATCGTGTGAAATTATACAATTAAGTTTATTGAAGTTAACCTTTAGTTTAGTCTTTAAAATACAAACTAAATTATTCGTAACTTGTTCTATTCGTTTACTATTTCCTTCGCAATATGTTTTCGCGGAAATTCAATTTTGTATCTTTGGTATAGTACCTTATTATTCAAATTCGCGTAACTTGCGAACAAGATTCAATTACCAAAATAATTTGGAGTGTAGCTGGATGTCAGTGTAAGAGTACAAGAACGCGAGGTCCGTCCCGTGAGTTTTACAGATTTTAATTTTCCTTTTGTCTTTATGGATCACGAAATGTTTTGTGTAGTGGTGCCCCGGGAGGCCGGGCTGAGACCCCCCGCCGTGGCTTCCTTCCTACATCGCCTCACTACAAAAACGCTTGTTATAAAAATGCACGAGGAACAAAAACGCTTACGTCGGGTGACAAGTGGCCTTTGTTTATAATATTTGTTGATTTGTTCAACTTGTTTATGAATGTCCATAACACCTGATGACTGTGCTCTTTTACAGCTTATAGGCGAGCAGTGATTGCATGTGTAAATAGACACCTAATGTCATTGTGGTAGGTGAGGGTGGAGAATGCTGAACGGAATTATTAGTTATCTTACCCTACAACGTAAAGGTAATAGAAGAAATACAAGTGTGTTAGTCAGTAAAAGTCTAACATTAATCACCAAAGGTCTAACACTCCCTCTCACTCCACTCGGAGATCAAAGAGTTATTTGATGATTTCCCATTTGAAATAAGGGTGCAAATTCCAAGTCATGACCTATAAATAACCTCAATTAAGTTACTCAAACAAATAAAAAAATTATCTAAATAATTTCCAGTAAATTTTAATTATATTTTAACAAAGATATCATCTAAAACTCTGGCTTCATGATGAGTTCGGAATTTTGTAGACTCAAACAAAACCTACTTTGAAATTAACTCCTTTAATATATTTGTACCTATTACCTACCTATTTGACATTTCGAAGCGTGATGTTCATTAATTTAAAATGTTATATTCGCAAGTAAATTAAAACTATGTTGTAAAATATAGACAGTGTCGTAACATGCGTGCAAACAAGTTGTAAAACACCTACATTCGGCGAGTGGCCGAAACCGGAGAACTTTATTAGCTGACACCTCTGTATAAAACGGCGTCATTATCGAGATATCATACTAATATAGAATGTTAAATTTATCAAATATACGGTATTTGGATGAAAACATACAAGTTGACAACACGTGTAGTCGCTATCTACGCGGACGGATCGGACGCCCCGGGGCGCGGGCCCGACTTGCCTGCATTACTCACCGTGACCTAATGGGCGGGGATAAATCATGTGTATATGTAAAAAAACATACAAAACAAACCCAGAAACGGACCAATGTTGAATAAACAAAATTCATGGAAATGGGGACAAATCTGACAATACCGAGTCCGGTGGTCCGCGGATTCACCTTGTGATCCATTTGCGAATACCGGAATAATGACGTCATCACCGCGGATGCTTCACTACGTCCACATGTCGAAGAATAGTTCCCTACGTCCGATAGCTCTTTGATGACGCACGACTTCCTGTGTTGAAAGTTTAAGTGGATTCACAGTTTATCAATGAAACCTATCCCAAGTTGACCACGAGTCATCTCAAAATGATTTTAATGTGTCTAAATGCAAAGTCATTGCTCCCATTTTTACTCTGCGGGATCTAAAATCACATCCTATTATTTAACCGAATATTAAATTAAAGTGTCACTCAACGCCTATGCAAACCAACGATAAGGAGTTGTTGATTCAACAAAATAAAGATATGAATACCCTCTAATGCGATTAAATGAAAAGTGCAACAAATTAAATTCTCCCACGCGAAACGTCCCTCGTATAAAGAAAGACATTACGTCGAGCCCAAATAGGAGCAATTCATAAAACTGAGCGAGCCCTTTGATATGAAAATACAGCTAATCCGGGGCACGCGCTCGGAGCTCCGGGAGGTGACCTGTGTTTGTTTGTTTGTTCCACGATATCATGTTGTTATTTATTTATCATAACTTCGGACTTTTCAATACTCTCATCCAAATTTATTAATGCTCCGCTTGTACGCCATTATAAATTATAATTTATCCCGAGATTAATGAATATAAGTGTGTTATAATCATTATGTGGTATTTCTTTAATATATCTCTTGAATTTCTGGAATGCTTGTTCGGACGTATTAAACTTTATTGGATAAATATTTGGTTTCGAATTATGACGACGAGCGACGCTTCCATAAAATAACTATATCGATTCAGAGTTGGATTTTGTAATCTTTGAAATATAATATTCGATTACTCTGACTGCGGGCTCTAGCTCTAGCGTAGCTTGGCTCGTTAATAGGGTCCTTCGAGCCGGATGTGTGAAAAAAACATCATTGATAGTTTTAGAGATAGATGTAAGGTTTTTCTTAAGATTAATGAGGAATCGAGTGTTTACGGAGATTTGTTGTAATAAAACACAATAATTTGTTATAGTTTAGACATAAAGCTTTTGCGCAATGAACAATTCAGTCAAATGGATAAATGTAAAGCTGGTGCGCAAGGTACATGACACTTTATGGCCTCTGGTAGGAACAACAATAATAACCGTTACGTATATATTATTATAACAGTGAAAGGGCTGGGCTATTCTTTTAAAAGGGTATTATTAAAAGTCATTTGGAACACAATATTACGAGAAATAATAAACACCATAACGAGTGTTTGTTCTTTTTAAATGTTTTGATATACATAAGCACCAGATGATTGAGTGTTGCGGTCGCCCTGAACGGTTTTATTAATTTTAAATTGATTTCGATTGTAAAACCCTTTTTTGTGTTCCGATGGAGATCGACAAAGGATGAATGAAGTTATTATTGCTACCACCGAACATTTTTTTATGGCTGTTTCTCGGCACGAATCGTAAAAAACTATTTTTGTTTACAATTACTATAATTTACTTTTCGTGATATTGTGATTGTTGCTTTGAGATTCAATATTCTTTTTGAGTTGGTTCTTAAATTTTGTTTGTTTTAAAATGTGTCTATATGTACCTTGAGTTTATATTTAGTGTTTTAAAAGTGGATGGAATTAATACAAAATCTAATTGAATGTCTTTCAATATTAACAGCTTTAGAACACTAAACTAACTCGTAACTCCACTAGGATTAAGAAATTATAGCAGAAGTCAAATATACCCACTTACTGATCCTGGGAACATATTATTGAAAAGAAGAAGAATAAGCTATTAGTTTACATTATTATTTGCCGTAGTTAGAGGCATATGCATTAGGAGCTACTGGTAAATTTAGTTCTCATAATTTCATCCTGAAGACTTTCACTGTTCCAACGACTAGGCCTGAGCGTCTTGCATCCATAGAATTCCCGCAATCCTCTACAAGTCATTGGTTCACCTTGTAGGAGGCGTTCCAATGCTGCGTCTTCCGGTGGTCACCACTCCTTTTGACTACCTTAATTACAGACACAATTAAAAAACAATAGGTTTTCGAGCGCCGGCGCTCACTTGGGGCTTAATGAATCAGATTCTTACCTAATGCCACTTAAGTTTGGCGATTCTTCGGGCTATGTCGGTAGCCTTGGTCTTCTGCGGAGATCTTAATTTTTGGTGCGATGATGCAAGGAAATTCTGAGTACAACCTTTTATTTTGCTCTTTGGATGACTTTAAGCCTTCTGATGAGGCATATTGTGAGCGAACACATTTCAGAACCATAATGTTGAACCACTGGCAACACAATTTTGTATTTAGTTCTAATTCAGTGAAATTTGGACGTAGACAAATCGTGTAAGGATGTGAAATTACACTAGTCCCGATCGATAATAATAAGTTTGCCAGTTTTTACTTCAATCAAGGATACACCTTAAACTTAGAGTTCTAGATGAAACACCTAGATCGATAAATAGATATACTTTTTATTGTACACCATAAATACATTAGGACCTTAAAATTACTAAGGTGTTACTAATGGGCGGTAGATGATGATGATGATGATGGATGGTAGAAGTTCTATCGATTAGATAGAAAAGATACACTTTTCAAAGTTTAGAACTAGTAAAACCACTGCAAAGGTCCACATGACAATCATAATTTACTCCATCAGGGATATACCTAGAACTTAGAGTCCTAGATGAAACACCTAGATGTTCTATCGATTAGATAGAAAAAATATAATTTTCTGAGTTTAGAGCTAGTAAAACCACTGCAAAGGTCCATATGACAATCATCATTAATTCCGGTAATGAGAGTTGAAACTACACGGGGCGTTCATGTCAGATCTAGTAAACATGACGTGGGCATCGCTATCGCGCCACGATCAATGATGTATCGATATGTGTATTTCATTAAGCACGTACGGTGAACAAGGATACTTAACTAAAAGATACGGCAAGCGGCAGGTAAGTATGGTGCTTGACTTAGTGAATACCATGAATTAACTTTTGAAGTTAATTTTTAAGGATAATCATCAAATGACTTCTTCTGTCCTAGGGTTGAGCAAAACGGCTTTTCAGACTGTTACTGAACAGTGTTTCTAGAGGAAAGAATTCTTTCCGATTTTGGTCAAACTTAGTATAAATGTTTTAGTCCGTTATTTAAAAAAAAAAATAAGAAAATAGGGGAAAATAAGACATTTTCCAAAATTTTAGTTTTGTCAAACAAATAAGTTTCTTACTAATATTTTTGTTTAGATTTTGTCTTTTAGTAAAAACACAATTATAAAAAATGCCACTGGTCTTTTATTCTACGCTATAATTAGGTATGTGCCATAGGCTATCTTAAAGCAGTTATCATTATATTTAATTAAACTGATTACATGAATGATGTAAGCACCACAATAAGAAATCGACTGATATCAAACATTCAAAGTGTGATATTTTAATTATAACAATACAAAATATTCAACAAAAAATAAAATATTAATGTTCTCAACATTTATAGTATAACTGTTGTTTGTTCTTAACTAATAAATATTAGTTATATATTATGATATAGTCTTATAGTCTTAATTAAATACTATAATACAATTTGCCTTATAATAATCTTACTGCTGCAGGCATCTTTTATTGGAGAGGAAATGGACCGTAGGTAATCTACTACATAGACCCAGAGTGAGGGGCCTTAGGTATATTATATTGATATAGCCTCAGAAAATCGATTTTTGAAAAGTCAATAATATGGGTTTGGTATACGCAACCCCGAGAGCAGTGGTGGCCGAGTGATAACGGCCCCGACTTACGAGTCGTAGGTCGCGGGTTCAAACCCAGCCAGGCGCATTACTTTGTGTTATTTATTTCATCACCACTTCTCTCAAAACGGTGAAGAAAGAAAAACATCGTGAGGAAACCGGCATGTCCTAGAACCAAAAAATCGAAAACATGTGACATCCACCAATCCGCACTGGGGCCGCGTAGTGGATTATGGCCCATTTCCTCTCTTAGAGGGAGGAGGCCTGTATCCCTGCAGTGGGAACATTAAAAGGCTGATGATGATGATACGCAACCCAAAACGTAATCAGGAGTATTTTGACATTTCAACGATTGCTTTCGGTGTCACACAATGTCACTTATACTACACTAATACCTAGCGCTCTGCTAGGTATTTGTCACTTTTTAACATCACCTTTTATAAATGCAGGTGAAATGTGTAATAAAGTACGCACAGCTTTAAGAAAATTGATGTACTTACCGGAAAAAAAACCTATACGTATCTTTGCTGAAGTGATGAAAAAAAAGTTAAATTTCGGAACAAGGAATTCGACGACATTCATGTGAGTTACGAATTAGAAATGATCAGTAGCTGACATTTGCAGTATTTTTAACAAAATATCTAAGAAAGTACAATGCATTCGTTGAAATAAACCACTTCCAGTAAACTTTTAAGTCTTTATGGGGGCGCATGGGTGGGTGTCCTTGACTTCTCCAGTCATCAATCATATCTGAGGCGCTCTCAGTATAGATGCTCACTACACATAACACCACATATTATATATTCACCAAGGTGGTGTATTAAACATATTAATATTCTTAAATGTAACTTTATAAGCGATATGTATAATTTAATTGCTGTTAAATGTTTAATAAGACCTAGATATACGAGAAATGCGGACATTGTTATAGAAATAAAGGTTCTAGCTAATAGGTATAGTTAAAGGCTGGTTGTAGTCACTGATTATGCCCCGGTCCATGTCGAATTTAAAAAAAAAAAAACAACAACTATTCAATATTTTAGCTTTTGCCTGGCCCTTTTAAAAACAAGTTTTTTTATGTTTTGTAACCTTAAAATGCTTTCGCTATTTTGCAAAAACAGGATTGCCTGTTGTTGACTTTCTGAGGCTATGGGTGTTTCAATATATTATATTCTAGGTGCTTCTCTCTCTCCTCGTGGAAATGGCCCATTCCCTCTTCTAGAGAAGAGACCTGACTTAGCAGTTTGCAATATTAAAAGGTTTAATTATGCTGTACTATTTAAGACTTCAATAGACGTAGACCTAACTTAGAATTCAAGGGAACTTAACGGTAATTTTATTTGGGACCCATGAATTATTAGCTAAATTATTGCATAGACAGACCCATAGAGAATTATTGGCTAATCACTGTCACTTAACGGCACTTTGGCTTAATGACGGCAGATATGTGCTTAAGAACTCTCAACGCTTAATCGAACGAACAGTAAGCCTGCCAATTTATTAAGTATAACACTACTATATTATTCATTTTAGTTGATGCATTTTTGCATATTGGCTAAAAAACAATTATATATGTTTTTACTTTACCACGGTGTAATTTGATTGTTTTTAAAATGATGATGTAACAGTAGAAACGGGTTTAAAATGGATTCAAGATCTTAGATCAAGGTATGCATAGACATTTTGACATATCTGCATATGCAATTGGACGCAATTTAGGTCGTAGGTCACGAACAATTTCACATTTTGTTGTCTCCGAAAAAAATGTTCTTGACTCTACAATTTTTAAACAATACACAAATGTAGTAAGCACGACAATAACACTGGAAATAGGAACACAAAAATCACTAAAAATAATTAAAAAGCGCTTTTAAATTGTCGTGTTTAGCACTTTAACAACGAGAAGCATATTATTTTTCAATATTGCCTATTTTCGTTGTTTTACAGTTTTTCTACAGTAATGGAAAAATACTTTTTTATACGTCATAGTAAGAGAAAGTGGTGCATTATCATTGACTAAGAAAAGAACTCACCACGACTCCGCCACCGATATTTTGGTAGAATAAAAGAAAATAAAATCTGCCCGAACCACTATTAAGAGGAAGCTTCAGGATATCTCAAAGGCTGTAAAACCATGAAGAAGCCAGCTCACCGCGAAAGCAAAATAAGATGGGCCTGTTCTACTGGTAGACTATTAGTAGAGTTTCTTAAAATTCTAGATCAGACGCCACACGATAATCACACTACGTAATTCAGCACAAGTGTAAAGAATGGAACTAAAGTGCAATAATTTTATAATATACAGTGAAAATTTGATTTGCATAGCATAGCATCAGCCTTATAATCATCCCACTGCTGGGACTCAGGAGCCGTAATCCACCATGCAGGCCCAGTGCGGGTTAGTGGAAGTCATATGTCTTCGATTTTTTTATTTTTCGATATGCCGGTTTCCTCACGATGTTTTCCTTCGCCGTTTTGAGAGCAGTGATGATGAAATAAATTACACAAAGTAATACGCCTGGCTATGTTTGAACCTGTACAATCTATAAATCGCAAGTCGAAGGCATTATCACTCAGTCACCACTGCTGTCCGATAGTGAAAATTTTATTTGAAAGTGAAAAAATTAATGACAATTGTGAGATAAAAGTAGAGAAAGCTAAAAACAACGCGATGCTGATAAAAAAATATATAAAAGAACCGGCTATTTTACAATCCATTTAGGAATTTTAAAATAGAATTAGTATCTCAAACAAATTTTTCAATACGTAATTATCATTAAAGGGAATTCCAGAACTATAACGGAAAAAGCAGCATTTAATTTATTTTTTTTCAAGTTATGAAAGCTAACAAAGATATAAATAAAATAAAAGCTTTTTATCGTTTGAATTAGTTCTGTACGTTGCTTATTTGAATAGTAATCTACAAGAAGGTTTAGTAATAAAGAACTACTCTTTGAAACTTATTTTTGTAATAATATTACAGTGAATGCAACATTGTAGATATCACAGCCTTACATATTATTTTCTATTTCAATTGTAAGATTTTTTTTTGTCTTTATTTAATACAATGTTGACTGGCCTGTACTTAATGAATACTGTAATATAGAAATATTGTAAACAGCAATATTTCAATAACTAGTAAGTTCTACTCTACAAAAAAAAAATGAATAGCATATGACAGTTTCTACGTTCAATATTTTAACATCCTCATCAATTAATAAAAATACGTTTTTTCAAACTTCTTTTATCAATATCGCTTTTTTGTAGACATGGTCATAATGAGGTTTATATACAGCATAAACAAAAGCTTTCATTTACACTTATTGCATGTACTTATCAGAAAATCTGAAAGAGAGTTTAAAAGTCTCTCCTGGTCAAGCCGTGAAAGATGACAGGGATTCGGTACCTATCTATATTAAATTAAAGATAAAAACAAAAAACAATTTTACGACCTTCGAATATGCGTTTTCCTTGAATCAAGACAGGAGGTGAATTTTTATCAATGACCTCTTTTTTTCAAGTTTACCTTCTTCAGCTGATATCAACATTATAACCGAATGTACAAGTGTACCACTGATAAATGTATCAATCATACTTTTGATTTCATTTACTCTTTTAAACATGTTTATTCTCCAATTATTATAATTTTAAATAGCGAGTTGAAGCGCCTGCCCCTGACTTAACGGCAACGTTGAATCGTTGTAGGAGCCACTTTTCTTTTTCGGTAAGGCGTTATGCGCGTGAGTCATTCTTAAACCCCGCATTCAATATAATTTGTAGCTCAATGAAGATAAAGATTATCTTTACAGTTACTTTAAAGTTTATTTCAGCGTTATAGGTCTTTTATATCGGTAGTTGTAGTTCGATTTGTGAATGTTCAAATAAAGCAAAGATTCAAATGAAATATAACTTACTCCAATAGCCAAAAAGCAATGTAACGTTACTTACGTTTGAATATTTTATTTATAACTAATTAACCAGTTATCACACACTGTTACATCAACTCCTTTTCAAATAAGGTTTTCAAAACTTATGTCAAAAGTTGTTTTTTATTCTTGATGACCGATCACAGAATGAACAGTAGTATTTAATCTGCTTTTTCCTCGAAAAAGATCAAACTGGATTTACAAATCTGTTAACAGATAATGGATGTAGATATAGGCCGCATAAGATATTCTTCTAGGAGAATGAACTATTATAGATAAAGCTACTTATATGGCTCATTCATGGAACTTCATGATAAATTTAAATATTCACAAATAAATTTAGTTAGTAAATTCTGAAGCTTATGCAGCAGAAAATCGAAATGCTTTAAAAAACTTAATTTAAAACCAGCCTAGATTAATTTAAATGTAAAGGAACTTCACAAACAATGAATACATGATGTAGGCAGGTGTTCTCGTCGTTGCAATACAAAATATATTTTTACATTCTTGTCTGTATTGCCAACATGGCAAAAACACTTAGTGACCCAATTCAAACTTGATATCTTATTTTTACTGCCATCCTATTGTCCAAGTTCTGGTCATTTGGTGGCATAAAGAGACATCCCAGTTGTGTACGTATCCATATAGAATGACTGAACTGAATTTATTTGTAATGATGTATATTCACAGCAGTGGCCTTGACACCTACGGCGTGGGTAGCTTGCAACGCAACTGCGTACACTGTGATTATTTTACCTCGCTGCGTCATCCCATACATCTTCACTGACAATATTTTACCACCGACCCTTATTTCACAGAATCCGAGCATATTACGGCGGACAACATTCGGACATGTAAGCAAACATCTTAATGTTTACTAATGAAACATTTCTAAATACATTGATTGATGATGTTCTCCTCGCACGGGTTTTGTGTAGGCTCGCATTATTCTATTCATAAGTTGCGCTGCGGGAAGCTGGACGTCAGCGTTGGTGGCTTCGCTATTGTTCACTGCGGACACAATTCGGCAAACATTCTCGTGCTATTTTTTTTCTACTGTTTTCCTTTCGAGTGGGCCATTTAAATTTCATGGATTTCCATTAGGAGTGAATGATTAAGAGGTCGAGACTCGAAGCGGCGAGGGAGTGCCAACGTCATGAGAGGGCCTGTGTCTCAAGGGAGTGTGTGAAACCCCTGACATCAGAGTGTGGTGCTGTGCTTGCAATTAACTCCTCAGGCGGCATTATCTCGGCATTAGAGCTTCGTCGCGATGCCAGAGCACCCTCTCCGATTTGTATCAATGAAGACACGTCAACCTCGACAACTGTAAATGCTCGACTAAACTCAAACACAGACTATTTTTCAAACTTTGTTTTGAGGGGTAACACTCGTGTATTTTAAAAGGACGTTTGCATTCGCTTTACATTCTCAGTTTGTCAAAACTCGTCTAATGTTCCTAAATGTTAACAAGTTTTTGACATTGATTAAAACTGAAATGACGTTGCAAGTTAAGTGCAACCGTTTTTTAAGTACCACAATTGGCCTTCGGAACAGAAGTTGCCATTGTTTCTGTTTCTGTCTCCGACAACACAAAACCTAGGGACGTGAACACATGTTTAATAACTAACTTTGGACAGACTGTTTCATCAACAAATTTTTAACTCCTGTATACGATGATAAACTTTACTTTGTGATGTGAAAGCTAACAAATGACACATTGTAGTGGCGTTTGTAGAGAACAAAACAGCGAAACGTCAACGGTTGTGATTGGCAATATAAAAGTTAATCATGTTAGTGCGCCGGGGTGGGCCGGGTGTCGCGATATCATTGTGCCAGGTTCGAGCTCGGCCACCCCCCGCAAGGATTCCTTGCTTATTTAATGCAACGATGCACACGTAAACATCTAAATAACTTTTGTGTGACACTTCTCCCCTACCCTCTAATTTTACTAAGTAGCCGTATCTTTACAAATGTATTGGGGAAGAAACATTCAAACCAAATGTGTTTTTGGAACAGATTTGTTGTCTCGTCTTAATTGAAGTGAACAGCAAACAAAAAATGTTTATTCGTACTAATCAAGAAGGTACTTCTTCAGGCTCTGGTATTGCGTTCATGAAAATGTCATTAATTAAAAAATCTCAGAAGTAGAGGTGGTGTAATTTTTTTTCGTTATGTTGAGAACAGGCCTGAGTCCCAGTAGTAGGAATATTATAAGGCGTTATGACAATAAATGAATGAAGTTTACATTTTCGCAAATCAAATCACAATATTTTTTTTTATTTAGTTTCTATTGTTTGTTTCACGTTGCACTTTTTTTTGTTTCTTTTGACGAGATCCATGCAGCGCTAGTGTTGTGAACATTGCGTAGAGTAAGCTGTTAGATAACGCTATCCGACAGGAGCACGCGGAGCCGCGGCGCAGTGCAGGGCCGGGGCTGGGTGCCAGCCTGCCAGGCCCTAAGCTCGCACCCCACGGTCGCTGCCAATCTCCTGTCACAGCTTACGCAAACCGACTGACAGCCTCCCAATAATTCGTTACGAAAATGTGTTAATCGCGCGCCGAACACTTTCACGGTTCGCGACACCGAATTAGATTAGTGTGATGACAATGACTACATCTGTAGCTGAATACGACTCGTCATATTTTGACAGGTATCGTCACATGTCCGGACCCTCGTCTGCCCACATACACGTGTTCGCTCGTCCCACGCGGACTCGTCGTAACGTTCGATGTCAGCCTTTTTTCCTCACAAAAGTCGTGATTTCACGCGGCGCGAACATTCATCCGATTGTCGTGAATTTCGTTATCTTGTATAAGCGAGCATGTGAGGTGATATTGAAAAAATAATACGTTTGGGATTTGACGGCTCCCCATGTGCGCACGGCAGCTTCCTTTTCACTGCAACGCTCCTATAAATGAAACGGGATGATAAATTTATTTAATGTATACAAATGTTTGGACATTTTTATTTTGCTGTCGTTTAGACGTAGGTAACATAATTTAGTTCACCATATGTTAAGTCGTTACAACGTTTTGAGTAGGAAGTGAAAAAAATGTTTTACGACTTGTGAGAGATAGTATGACATATCGGCCTTTTTCCGTGTATCATCTTAGCTGCGTCAGTAAACAAACTTTTTTCAACTAGACAAAAGGTAATTAATGACCCTATTAATTGATGCGGCACCGGAATTAAGTCAATTATGAAACTAATTATTTCAGCAATGTATTCAGTCTGTACAAACATACAGAATGAATAAATTTGTGAAATAATTAAACACTACTATAGACACACGTATTGTATGTCATTTATGTAAGTATCGTCATATGTATAGAATTTAATGATAGAGCTTTGGTCGATTAAAGTTCGAACATAGCAGAAATAAAAATTTGCCGGCTCATTAAGGAGGGGTTTAATTCGGGGTTTCCGTCTAATTGATCTCTGGCCGGGGTAATTATTCACAGGGGGTATATAAAGTAATTATTACTGGGTAGCCCTTTTTCCTTGTCGCCATGGTGCTCCCCCCTCCCCCTCCTCAGCTAATCACCGCCTGCGCCCGGTGTCAATGACGGCTCGCAACTGTATCTTGGATCGCGATGACAGAATTTTAATATATTTTGTTGTCGTATGTAAATGGCTGTGCAGATGGCGCCACTTCGACTGGCGGATGATACACATAACTCCCCACATCGTTTGTAAACTTTGCTGCTAACAGTTAAAACGTCTTATGTTCATATACGTAAAGTGTTTAGCAATAGTATCTAATTCACGACGTACTTAATAGCTAGGTACTTATAAAACCCAAAATAATTAACTAAACAAACCACTCGAGAACATTATCAGAAGGTACTCTACCGACGAGGTTAACAGCAAACAATTACAAACCATAAATTAACATTACCCTTAACTGCCTCAAAAAACCTACGCAGGATGAAAAGGAGATTTATATTTGTTAAGGCGAAGTTGTTCGTCTTCATAAGGCTTGACGTTTCATTTCTGTCTAGGCAGGCCGACAAGTGCTAACCCTCCTCGCGCCTGTCCCGCGCGCCCCCCGCCCCACCCCGTCTCGAAGGGCTCCCGTTGTTATGCATAAAATTTTGTCTTATTACTTCCAACTTTGCTATTATATTTGACGAGACGGAGTTGGCAAGTTATTTTGTTATTAAAATTTTTGGCCAAAGACGGCGGCGAGATGAATCTAGTTCGAATGTAAATGCGAATGCTTAAATTATAAAGCAAGAACTTATTTGATTTAACAAACCTTACGATCTGGGGATTAATGTCGGAAATTGGAGGAGGCGGCGGCGTTGTGATTCGCGAGTTGTCGCGAGTCGAGCGGCGTCGCGGCGTTGCGGATAAAGGACGAGAAAATGGAATTGACGAACATCGCTATACCAACTTTGAGAGAATATTGGTTGCTCTTGAAACTTATCAGCCGCGCTTTGTTTTACATTTGTACCCTCTTACATATTTATTTATGTGTAGATAACATAGACCTGCTGCTTGTGATATTTCTTATAGTTTTGGTTTTTACCTAATATCAATATAGTTTTTTTATTCTTGATAGATTTGCACTTGACAGCTATTCCACCTGATGGAAAGTGACGATGAGGTCGACGATGGAGTGGGCTTCCCTAGAAGTAACCTATTCACCCTAGACTTGAAAGATTCCCAGGGAGTAACCATCAGGAAACACAGACTCCGGCAGGAAATTCTACTCCTTAACTGTACCACGATGACTGTGTTACCAAAACTTCGTAGCTACTAATTTTATTGTTACATAACGTCTATATTCATTATCTAGGCAGACAATATTCAGCTTATAACATGTACGAACCACAAGTACCTAAAAGTTTTAGCTTATATCAAATAATATTAAAAGCTCTCCTTAAGCGAGTGTCCTCGGACGGAACGTTTGTACAGCGTAGGCGTTTAGTCAGACACTGCTTTGAAGCTGCGAAGGTGGCGTCATGAGGACACGTACACAGCCTTTAGGTGGCACTTATGCGGCTCTTAGATAGTGTAGAACAAACGTAGCCTTACGTCGCTTGGCGTAGCACGTTTGTAGCTTGCGCGCGTAACGGTTACTTAATCGCACGTAGCACAGGCGTAGCGATGAATAGGACGCGTAGTACAGGCGTGACAAATAATGGGAAGCGCGTACGAACGCACGTAGCATGATTAGCAAGTGCGTAGCAGTGACTAAATCGCGAACAGCACGCCCATTGAAAGAGGTAGCACACATGACCGTAGCTTTTTTTTATTGGTAATAGGTTTGCGCTTGACCGCTATCTCACCTGATGCTTAACTTAGACGTACCTAATGGTGACGATTTAAAGATACAAGCATTCTAAGATTGATAAAGTTACGAAGTTTCGTAAGTTTTAGCTCAGAAGTTAAGCGATTGCGTTTTTACTATGTTTAGCTTACAGATAGTTTATCTGGATTTCAGTAGGTACTCTTATTTTGATCTACCTAGGTAAATTTACATATTTGTGAAAGTACCCACATTACTGGAGACATTCTTAGGGTTGAGCATAAAAAAAGCATTCAGACAACTTCTTTCACTTCCAGTAGACCTGTAGAGAAATAAGTTTTATGGTGACAGGACCATGAAAAGAAACTAAAATTATTTTTTTCTTAAAGGAAGGTTCGTCACCAGTAGGTAAGTATGTTGGGCTAATGAGGGACAGGGTGCGTTGTTTAGTCAATAAGAGCCTGACACTATTTCCCGCTTCGCCCGAGGGTGGGATTAGTCTTTGGATGATTTTTACCCACCATAAAAACCAGTAATTTTTAACCGATATAATTTGTTGAGGTCATCCATATTTTTATAACACGTTTAGCTTACCAGATTAAAAAATAGCTGCTATACTAAATTACTACCTATCTCTTTTATTGTTACTTGTAGGTTTCACAAAATATATGTAAAATACATATACTTGTTACGTACGGGAATCGATCACGAGCTACGTTGTGCAACACCCAATCGCTTAACTACTGCGCTAACTGTTCCATTCAAATTAATAATTGGATAGGTCGTCTTTTGTTTACCATTAAGAAAATTGTGAAAAGATATTCTATTGGTTAGCCTACTTTTGCATGTTTTGGCGTCAATAAAGCTATGATGTGTTCTTTATGTATACCAACATACATTTCTTTAATACAGTGATGCAGAGTACAGGATTTGTAAAACAGTATGATTGTAAAAAATACTAGTGATATATGCAGTACTTTAACAGGTACTCGTAACGAGCAAACGGGTGGGACAGTGCTCTCGGCCGAAAACTCAGTACGTATGAACGTAGCGCCGAGTGTTACTACCACCTCGCCCTTTTACTTGGTACGTGTGATCATGGTATAAGGCCTCTAACTCAATAGCTATGTTTAAAAAAATATGTGTCGATATCTGTTCTCTTTGGTTAGGTTTTAGCAACTATTTGTATGGTTGCAAACAATGAGATGGTAACATATAATCATAAGGACCTGCTTAACATTCTGTACAACTCATGAGTCAGTTCGAAGTTAAATTAATGAAGTAACTCTTAGAACCGAGTACTATTTCAAATGGCGCTTTATACATTTCATTTGCAACATGAGGAAAGGGAGTTGTTCGGAGACGAGCGTGCAGAGGAACAAGACGCGACAAGGCGCGGCGGCGGCGCGGCGTGGTGCGGCGCGGCGGCGGTGAGCGTAGCGGCACGGAGACGCCGTACGTAACATCTGTTCCTTTTGTAGCGACAAATTAACACCGACTCGAGCAAACTGAGGCAATGCAACGACCCATTCCCAGCTCGGAACGAGCCCTAAAGCTTCCCTTTAGCGCGACGCCAGATGGTCGCAGCACTAAATTCCACGTTACAATGCTTTGTTTTAAAATTTGTAATCATTCTCACATTTTACGACGGTGAACGGTCCGTTTCGGAAAATTTGATACGACTATAAAGCCTGTAATTGTGTTAGCATTCCAGTTAATTAAAAGTTATGAATTTAAAGTCGCACAGCTTTAGTGCTGTTTGACGCTCGCCGTCTGAATAAAACGGTCATATAAAAACGTGATGAATTTCTTTTTACTGCTCAAAAGAGAGTTTAGACAGCATTTAGCTACTGTTAATGAGCAAACAAAAAACATTATGAATCTTTTGTCTATCAGTTTATATCTTCAATTGTTATAGCACGCAATTTAACGTACAATGAACGCGCTCAGCTCGTTGTTCAAACGAGTGCTGTAATGTAAATTGTGTGTATAAAGTCACTAAAGAAATATAAAGCTTTCCCTGTTAAGCATCTGCTTACGTCATAAAAGTGTATTATGTCTATAAATTAAAAAAAAAAAACTGCAGAGTCAAAATATTAGATTCCCACAACGATTAAGCGGCAACGAATAAAGGGCATACTGAAAATGCTATAGAGCAGTGAGTTATGAAAACAAATACACATTACGAGTACGTACGAAATCTCGTACAACTAATGACGTTAAAAGCGAGGGGTAAGAGTAACATTGTTAACAGTCATAGTTCGGGTGTGTGTGCGCCAAAACTTGGGTACTGCGACCATAAATACCGCGGCGGGGGGTCGCCGCGCCGGGCGTCTGTAACAATAACCACCGACGTATGCCGTGTTAACATTAGCTCCGTACTTAATTCCTTGTAGCCCTAAACTCGCTTAAGAGGGTAAGACTCAGTGACACGGTGTTAATTAAATAATTACTTTAAATAATAACTCCTTGGCCCCGAACCCGACCCGACCGCGTCGCGTTGTTACCCGCCGTCCTTTCCTTAGCCATGCTTAGTGTTGCATTGCTTTGTTTAGAAACACTGTTTATAATAATGTCAATTACGCCCCTTTTTTTGAGTTTTCTAAATCGTTACTATAATCAGTGTTTTTTTTTATTTTGGACTGTGTGTTTGAAAGTCATATTGAACGAGAATGTTCAGTCCTTTGCGTAGCGTATCCATGTTCATCGTTGCATTGCAAAAATAAAGCCCAATAACAGTTTTTAGCAGCAATAACAACTGCAAATAGCATTTATTTATTTTTTACGAGTTTTCAAGCGCTAAAATTTGCAGAGTCTAAATTCATACTCGCCAAGATCCGATGGCCGTACTGTACTGTTGCATTACTTTGTTTAAAAACGGTGTTTATAACAAGTAATTTACGCCTCTTTTACCTGAATTTTCACTTTAGTATGATCTGCATTAAAGTTTATTTCTTTTTTTTGACTGGGTGTTTCTTTTACTAGCTTCTGCCAGCGTAAATGTTCCGTCCTTTGCGTAGCCATGTTTAGTGTTGCATAACTTTGTTTAGAAAAATTGTTTATAATAATGTCATTAACGCCTCTTTTTCTGAGTTTTCTCTTTAGTGTCATCTGCGTTTTTTTTTGGACTGGCTGTTTCGATGTCATTAGTTTCTGCCAACGTTTCTTTTCGCTTAAATGTTCCCACCTTTGCATAGCCATGTTTACTGTTACAATGTTTTGTTTAGAAACAGTGTTTATAACAAGTCATTAACACTTCTTTGTTCTGAGTTTTCCCTTTAGTATGATCTGCGTTGTTTCTTTTTCGGACTGAGTGTTTCAAATTCTTACTTTAGCTAGCTTTTTTCTACCAGCGGTTTCGTTCGCGCGAATATTTGGTTATAAAGTAGCTTTTGTTCATACTCACGTCAAGCTTAGGTACTCTTCTACTTAACATTGGTTCAGTAGTTTAATCGTGAAAGCATAACAGACAGACAGAGTTACTTTCACATTTATTTATAATATTAGATAAATATGGACAAATACCTTTTTGTAAAAAGGTATTTGTAAGTTCGTAAGTAGGCGATAAATTCTAAAATTACTGAAGCAATTGTGATTTTTTAAAACAAATTTTGTACTTAGCTGCAATATTCCTAAAAGCATTATTTTTATTATTCCTACCTTGAGTTGTACGGGCAAAGAGGCAAACAGAAGTGTACAGCAAAATCGTCTGGCAGTGAGCACCATCAAGCACTGAGTATCAAGCACCGACCACTTCTTAGTAAATTTAATTAGTCGGAAGCATTTGACTAATTAAAACTAAGGAGTGCTTTATAAACAATTCATAAATAGGAGCTTATTTTTTGCATAATTATCTACAAGCTTGCGTTTGAGGACTGTCTGGCTTGACGGTGTCCGACGATGGAGCACGCCTGCCTCGAAGTATAGTAGTACTCTTCACTTTTAGCTTAAATATTAGAACCCTAACTGTAGGTAAGTTTGTATTTAAACTTTTGAGTCCGAGAAAACGCCGGCGTTCGTATACCTATTGTTTTTCTATTATGTCTCTAATTATGTTACTCGAAAGGTTAAGTTCTAGATTATTAATTATTATTTATTTTCTTAACTTAGAAATTCAATATTTTCATTCCCGAGATAAAGGGGCCTTGATAGACAGACAGATAGACGGACATCAAAGTGATAAGGGTTTCGTTTTCTCCTTTTGAGTTTCAAAACCCTAAAAATGATAAGTAAACAACATGATTTGTAACAAACTTACACGTATTTATAAAGAAAACATACCAAAATAATAAAACGCACTACATTTGAAGTTAACATAACTACTAAAAAGTTTATTTTTAAGAGAATCAACTAAACAAAAGGGGAACATAAGTTCACAGAATGTAATGTTCCCGGTTCATATCAAAGGCAGAGTTTAATGGGTGCAGTTATTGCCCAGAGGTCGACTGTCTAAACGTATAATAAAAACCCCCAGGCTATGTTCAAGTGTCTCTTTTAGTTATACAATGTTTCCAACCGCTTTAGGCATATTTTTCTTTGTTATAAATCATAATAATGCTCTATTTTTTGTTAATTAATACAAAAAGGGGCCAACGCGAAAATAAAAATCAATGTTTTGCTGTAAGTGAATTTATTGTTGGTAATTGAGAAATATGTAAGGACAGCAGTGGTAAGTTCGTAGGTGAACGTAATTCAATAAGGTATACTGTACCAGTCATCCTTTAGTTTACAAAATATCTTTTGTTAACGAATTCAATTAAGTAAAGTTAAGGTTAGGTTAACCCTCTTTTGCCGCAACCAATAACAGTAGAAAAAGGGCGAAAATGGTAACTGGTTCATTTCTTTATTGTCTTATCATCTGTCCATAGAAAATCTGAACATTTTGAGGTACCTATAGTACCTACTTTATGATTATTAAATACACACATACTTTATAAATATTAGCGCAACGGCTTTAGCGTTGTTCGTAGCCAATTCGTTTTTCAACGTTTGAATAAAAACCTACAGTAAAAAATTCAGGGCCTAACATTTTAAATATTTCTATCAAAGACTGGATTTAGGGCGTTTTCAATTTAGACGTTCCATGCCGGACCGCTGCCGCATGTTTATCGTGTGTGTGACAACAAGCGCCTAAATTGAAAACGTATCTGACGGTCATGCGTTGAACGCGCAGTGCTTTGACGTTGCCGTGCTGTAGTCGACCGTTCGCCGCACGGTGGCCACACCGTGTGCTTTTTATTTAAAAAAAAACGATCGTCCGTACACAGTACGACTAACGCCGTCACACCCTCGATCACGCCGTCAAAAAACACATACATTGAAAGTGTCATTTACTCTTTTCCTGCTTCTGCTTGCAGTTTCGACTATGTATTCCTCGCTGGGGATAGTAGTAGCAGTATTAGTAGGTGATATTGTGTAGTTAACATATATCCCACATGGGTGAAGGCCTCTTCTTCGCTGTCGACGCGCCTGGACTTGGGCATCACTGAAGACTAGTTAATCTGGTAGTAGCTCATCTCTTTACCTTCATCTTGGTCTGCCGAATAGTCGCTTAGTGTTAGAGGTAAAGTCATAATATATAATAACATAATATAATATATATATATAATATAATATCTGTATCGTGCCAAAATTAAGCGCGATCCGTTCAGTGGGCTGAGTTCTGGAAAAGTTTCCGTTTAAAAATTTTATAGTATTAACCAGATAAATAAACAGAAGAATCGTCAACTTGAAGTGGAAGTGGGCAGGGCTCGCTGCTCATAGAATGGGTGGTCAATGGATTCGAAAGGTTCTTATATAGTGGTGACCGCGCACTGAAAAACTCAGTGCTAGAAGACCTATCTGGTAAGGTGGACTGATGACTTGGCGAGCGTCACAGGTATGCGGTGGATGGGAGATGCCTAGGACCGTTCGTTGTGGTGACAATTGGGGGAGTCTTATTTCCAACAGTAGATGAAATGATGATGATGATGAACTAGATAGACAGTCGCCACTCAAAACCTTTCTGCCCGCACCAAAACTGTTGTGCAAACAATAGACTATGAAAACTACCACTAAGATTTGGTCATTCTTCGGGTTATGCCAGTAGCCTTGGCTCTCATACGGATATCTTCATTTCTGAATAGGTAACGCTAAGAAACTCGAACAAAAGCCATTTCCATAGCTTTTTGGATGCAGAATAAGATCTGATGAGATCTCAAATTGCAGAAATGGATCTACCTCTAAATACATGAACATGCAATAATTTTTTATACACCAACTTCTTATCAGATAATATAATTAAAAGGTTTCTTGAAAGATTTTATTATGTAGGTTTAGCTCTTAAAATGATCGATATAATGGGGCGATCCAATGACTGCTAAAAGGTTCAGACTCAATATTTTGTTGGTGGTGGTATAGTCTTAATTGGTTATGACAGGCGGATGACTAAGCTTAGGGATCCAGTAAAGACGATGCTAATGCCGAAAATCTGTCAATGTTGAAATCCTTAAAAAGAACAATCGTAGCCCTATAATGCAAAACAATAGGTGTAGTTTTAATCTGTAAAAATCGCCCAATGACATGCCCTTTGTTCCACTATAGAGCTTGAAAAGTCATCGCATTATTTCTCGATTTGAAAAGAAGACAGATGTTTGAAATATTTTGCTGTCAGCAGAACTTTGGCAGTCGCTTTCGTGCGACTGTCAAAGAACGACTACGAAAGCTGGGCCAATAGCAAAATGTAGAAGAGGTCTCTTTACATGTAATGAATGGGCTGATCACCCATCCACAAGCAAACCTCGGTATGGATCCTTATAGGTAAAGAGTTAATATAATACGCTTGTACATCATCATCGTTTCAGCTGAAAGACATCCACTGCTGGACAAAGATTTCCCTTAAATATCATTACTATAATTGAGGCTTGTGTATCTCGTATTCATCGGATTCCTGAGACCCTTAACAGTTCATCGGTCTACCTTATGAAAGGCCTTCCTACGCTGCATCATTGAACAGTCAGATTAGATCAGTTCCTAACCTTGTTTCTCCTGCGGATATCTTTATTTATGACTTTATCTGGCAAGGTAACTTTTTTACAAGCTTTTATTTACTTTCACCTGTCCCGTTGTCTGTCGTTCTGTAATCAAATCTTGCAACTTAAATTTGATCCACTTCCCGGTTTCCGATTGAGCTGAAATTTGGTATACACGTTTAGTTCGGATGACAATGCAATATTATGATGACATGGAGCTGATCTGATGATGGAATCGCGAGGTAGCCACAGGAACTCTGTAATTAAACGGCACAACCACGTCGAGTTTGGGCTCGTGTGAATCGTCTTGACGAGTTTTATTTATATAAGTATAGACCACCGCTATAAAAGCTTGTTATGAAAAAAAAATTTTTCATTGAAAACTTGTTTAAAATTGATATTAATTAGTGCTTGACTGCAATTCCGCCTGATGGTAAGCAAAGATGTAATCGTTGATAATGAAGCACACTAGTTTATGAACAACTTATATTCACTCTAACCATGTAGACATACTTACAAATTATTCCAGTCCTTCAATGTACACGGTTTAAACGACGAGGAGAAACGCTTAGTCCGGACCATAGAAGCTGCAAGAGAAGCTCTCTCCAGCGCCTTTTGGGTGACTTAAAACCTTCCGATGGGGTCCATTATGAACGACCACGCAACATGTTTCATATAAATTGCCAAATTAACTTAATTGTTCACTTCTAGCTAAGTTAAATCGATCTTTAACGTAAAAAAGCGCGTCATAACACTTTATTTTTATGAAAACAGAGAATAATTTAAATGGTCCCGACGCACACAAGTCGGCTGTTATTTGTTCATGAAGGCGGGGCGAGCGAGCGCCAGCGCTGTGTGAAGCCTACCCTCAAGCACCTACTCTATTGACTTTCTTCCGTCACTTTCTTATCGAGTTATGATAAATGGAACCTCGTCCACCATGAACCCGACCCTGTTCTCAGCTCCCAACGTACATTTTCCTACAACACGATCTAGTGAGCATAATTCGTTTCACCGCATCGACGTTACTTCTTAAATAATAAAAGCTCTTTGTAAAACTTTCCCTCCTTGAGCGTTCTAAAGCTTTTCGGTATCCAGTAATTAATATTCATGGAGGCTCGTGCCGGAGGGGCCGTGTAATTAATAAACTTATATGATACTTTTGTTTACAGTGTCATTCCTGAAACGCAGGGGAGCTTTGGGAACGCCTGTTTGTCTCAATGTTCAGTGGAATCGAGTCCCCCTTCCTACTTTATGTACTTAAGTATTTTTGTCAATACATATAAGACAGTACACCGCGCAAAGAAGGCAATTCAGATGCAGACGTTCGGTGAAAACGTTAGCCCAGCTCTATCAGAGTCGACGGAATAAAACGAGGTCCTAAAATAAATTAATGCTTCATATCAACGAGAGACAAGTATCGTTTAATTTAATTTGAAGGCTCAAGTAATTCGACAAAACTTCTGTAATAAAATTATCGAGCATTGACCGTAGTGTGTGATAAGGTGGTGAGTGGGTGTAGAGGCCAGACGTGCGACCGGACACAGCTCCGCATGTTAATACAAGTAAACCAAGATAATCCATAAAACTCACAAAAGGTGCCGAGTTGTCTTCACGACCCGGGCCGGGCTGCACAGAAGCGCTCAACCGCAGCTTAATCTACGTTTAGATACGGATTAACCATGAATGAAGTTTTGGTTTAACTTCACTGAAATACGTCACAACGATGATTAGCTTATAGACAGGTTTATATTGCTCGGTATGTGTGCCAAATAAAACACAAACATGCATTTAAATTTTATTTAAAAAATCAAGTTCAAACAAAAATGTTTAGAACAGTACAAAATCAGTCTACAATTACGATATAAGAATGTTGCATCGAATTGAGAAATTCGCCAAATGTTAAATAGCATGCATTGCTTATTCATCAGTGAAACGCAATCCCCTCGAAGCACTTAAGCACTTAGCGCAAACATATCGATTCTCAATATGCGACGCTAACGCCCCGGGGACACTGTGACAATGTAAAAACGCGAATACGCAGCGCACCGCGTGATTCACTTATTTGTCCTCTTGTGCGGCGAGAGAGCAGCGAACATTACCAAAACGAGAGTTAAACTAGGGTTAAAAGTGTGGAGGGTCTACCCCAACCTCATAATATTATAACGTGTAAGGAGTAAAAGAGTCGGCGTTATCTTCTACACAAGCCCGATTCCTGACCACTTTAATGGGAAAAGCATGTTAGAATTAAACTAAACAAAGACGACGCATCAATTAGGGGCTCTTCTCGTTTTTTTCCCCTTTTTTGAAAAAGGGCTTAACTTTTTAAACTTGTACTTTGACCAGCCGGCGCTCCATGTAGTTCGTTATTTTTTACTGACTTATTTGATTAGATCAATCTCAATTATTCTTGTATGGATTTCAGTAACGGCGATAAAGAGATAAGTGGATGCAAACATTACCTTTCGTTTATCCTTTAGGTTTATTAAAGATACTGTCATGGTGTAAGGAGTTAAATTTTTATAAGTGACATAAAATTTAAGTAACTTACTACCTAAAAGCAAAATCAATGCACCAACAGTGTGCTAATTTGCTCTTCAAACAACATTCTAGTGAAATTTTAAATTAAAATCTGTTGTTACCACAATAAACAAAAGTTAATTGCATTATTTAATATCCGTCTTCAGATATCTCTATAAAAATAAAATCAATTTCATTAGTTTTAAATGCCGCTGTCACTTCGCGATTCCCACTTAATTTGATTACATTAATAGCACTCTAAAACCGTATATTGCAACGCAAACATAAAGGTAATCGAGGTACCACTAAACAGGGCTTTGATTATACTAAAAATGAAGTGCAATAAAACGGAGAGGATAACTCAACAGTAATTAAGACGAGGTAAATATATGGAACGCATTGACGGATCGTAAAGGTAAAGGATTCAGAACAACAAACTGCAAGCCAGTGTTTACGACGACGACCGAACCGCTTTTATTGTTGTTGTAAAATTCACGATCCATTATTAATTATTACAGACATCATTAATCTACTTATCTATTTAAGGGCGTGCGATAAGAATCTCATTTAAAGTATTGAATGAAGAGTGTCCGTAGTGGACTTGAGATAGGCTTAAATTAGCTCCCAGGATCGTGGCACAAGTCACAGTGTTCGGTTAAACGAAATACGTTCTTATTGATACAAGATTACGGTTTTATTTCGTCGGGTTCTGGCATTGAGTTAGTTCGTTTGGTAATATTAGATGTGGTGGCTGATTTATTACAGGTCGGTGTTTAAACGACAAATGCATCGAAACAGATAGGAGCGACATGTCCGACATTGGAGGACCGATGTTGACCACTATACACAGAACATACACGGCGTTATTGGTCGAAGACACGTCAGAAGATATGTCCTAACTCGCATTGACATCTGACTGATTCGAATGATATAATATATGTATTTGATGAATTTTAGATTTTTTTTATATTATAATTTTTATAAAATTTTAGTTAATTAATATAAATTATTTCGTATTAACAAATAAATGTAATATATTTTATTGGTATACTAAAATAGTTTTAAATTTTTAGCTACTTACAAATAAATATTGTTAACCGAATTCGTATATAGCCAATAAAATATTTAATAGGATAAATAGGTGCAATACTAATAATAATGTCTTATTGCTAAATTTTAACGTGATGATAACTTTTGCCACCTACAATTGGCACAAAGAAATAACAGACTTCTTAAAAAGAATTAATAAAGGATTAGGCGATTTTATATCGTGTTAGGTTTGACCTAAAGAGTCGTAATAGATAATAAACGAGACTTGATTTTTTAATCCAGTCTTAGCTAAATCTAAGCTGAGATATATCATATTTATAAAAACGTTAAGTCAATTTATTACATTCTATATAATAATACACTTCGGAAGTCTTTCGAGATATTTTTGGCTACTTTTAAACTATCCAAATAAAAATCTCGAGAAATAATACTGGAATTTCTCGAGTTAAAAAAAAAATATTAAGTATAATTAAATTCTTTAACTTTTCGCAAGCTAATTAATACCAAAATCATTTTTACTTTCCCCTTACTCATATTTTGGTTTGTTTTTTTTTTAAATTTACTTTAACATAACTTTAAATTCTATACATGAAAACATATTTGTATTATTATTTTTTTGGTAATTTTTACTGCAATTGTAAAATAATTTACGTTAAACAAAAACAAAATCACACGCGGCGAACAGGACTTAAATTCTAAAGATATTTCTTAACCTCACGTGTAACAGCCTCACCCAAAGACCGGATGGGAGTTTCTTTAAGACATAATCTTTACAACAAACCGTGATCCGATCACATACTAACGAAGCACCAGGAACACAAGAGATAGATTTAAGTAGCACTGATTATAATGGAATGAATCTTCGAATCCACTATCACTATTATAAACAGCGCTTTTGTTACGTATTGTACATTTAAGGGTCCAGTATCTTTGGAAAAAATCGTGTTAAGATAAATATTGTTTGAACATTTTTTTTTATTTTATGTATTTAATTTTCATGTATCAGTAGTGGCACATAGGCGGACTTAATGCAACAAGGCATTCTCTACAATCTATGGGTTAAAAAAAGATAACACTGTGGTAGGTGTGCATAATAAATAAATATCAGATAGATACAATTAAAATTTAGTGTAGTATAATTTAAACAAGTAACTTATAATAATAAAATAAAATACGTATATAAGCTAATATTATAAACTAATAGATACTATGATAAATGTCAATTCAGTATAGTTATGAAAACTTAAACTATGACATGATTTTAATAACATTTATTCAACATACTAGGAACAAAAATTAGTATTGCCCTGGTTCTAGTCCTAGACCATCCTATATTACAAAAGTCAGACCTTTCAATACACATACTCATTTCTCACTTTATTAATTATTTTTTCTTATTGTCGATAGGTTTACGCTTGACCTATCTCACCTGACGGGAAGCGATGATGTCATGGACGATGGAGCGCGCTTACCTAAAAGTAACCTATTCACTTTTGACTTAAAAAAATCCTGTCAAACTGTAATTATATTAAAAAAACATTATAGGTATTTTATTAGTATCTACACGAACCACTTAAACTCTTTAGTTTCTACCACCTACACACAGCAGCGATATTTATATCACCACTACACTCTTCTCGTGACGACAAATACATTTTAAGTGTCCAACAGTGTTAGTTAAGTGTTCTTAATACCTCATTACCCTATGACCGCTCTCACTTAGTGGCTCAAGTTTGTATTTCCCATAGAAAATTAAAATACCAAGAATTTGGCATCTTTGCACAGATAGAGCTAAGATGGATGTATCGTGTGAAGAGAGTAACATTTCAGAAACACATTCATTGTGCGTACAACTAAAGGGTCGAATTTCCTGCCGGAGTCTGTGTGCCAACGTGACGCTCATTCATCTGGTTCATGGTGTCGTAAACCACTGGACACAAATGACTACCTTTGATGCATTTGACTGGCCTGTTGTCCTAGTGGTTAGTGACCCTAACAGCTAAGCCGGATGTCGTGGGTTCGATTCCCACCCAGGACAAATGTTTGTTTGATGAGCACGATCATTTGTTCTATGTCTGGATGAAACTTATCTGTAATATATATTTATTTAGAAATATATAAGCACGTTTATCAGTCATCTAGTAACCATAACACAAGCTCTGCTTAGCTTGGGACAAGACGACGAAAAAAAACCCTCTCGGTTTCAAAGTATCACACTCAAGCAATGTGTTTTTATCTAATGCAATAGTCGATAGTGGCACCGCGAAAAAAGAGATAACGCCTGACGGCTCTGTTTTGTCGGTAACTTTCGCCACTCACTGAAAAAAGAAATCACCAAGGCACTTTTAAAAGTTACCAACCAGTTTCTTCATTATACGTCGACACCCAAGCGAGCGCCGGCGCTCGCGGCATGATTTAGCGCCACGCGCCGTTGTCAAATTAAAAAAAATAGAATGTACAATATTTCAGCATTTTTTTTTTATAGGGTATTTTGATATTTATCCAAGAACGTAAATAGTTTTTTTTATAGACAAATAACTTTCCGTTAATACCCGCGAACGCCGGCGTTCGCTCGAGGGTGAAAAGGTTAATGTGGTTTTCACGCCTAAAAAATATTGAAATTATAATTATCATCCCCGTAGTCTACATTCCAGACAACAGTTGGACATAATCTCCTCCTACTCTCCCAAGTGTCGTCATAATGACTGGTCCTACGAGTCTAGCGTCCATCAAATTGCCCCGACCCTCACCAGGGCCTGAAGTATGTTTTTCAAAATTGTTGATTTTGACAAGTTTGGTAATCTACTAATATGATGGCGTCATTATGACTCTCCAATGATGCAGGCGATATGTCCTGCCACTTAAGTTTGGCGTTTTTTCGGGCTACATCAGTAACTTTTGTGGATGTCTTCTTACCACCCAGGGAAACTCCGAGAATTAACGTAACTTTAAGCTGTGATAAAACTGTATAACACTATACATCTTCATGTCTATTTGTTTTACGCATCCATCTGTTTATCCGCTAACACCTCTTATATTACGCAGCCTCTTTTGATGCGGTTATCACAAATAAAAAGAAGAATAAACGAGGAAGGTTTATGTATATTCATATTTTTTCCCGTTCAAAGTCGGGGCGGATCACTAGTAATTAAGGAAGTGAGGCATGCCAATCAGCGTTATTTTGAAAATCCGTACCTAATGAACTTATCAAAACGGTTTTTATAACGCAAATGAATTACTACAGAAAAAGTCGATATTTAATTTAAATGCTCTCGCCTGGACTAACACACATTAAATAAAAGCGGATTGCATCCAGCCTCTGTCTTTAAATATGGACCTTGAACATTAACAAATATAAAGCTGTTGTAAAATTTCAAAACGTTTTTGTTTTATTTCCAAAGATTGACTTGCTGCTCAAAAAAAAAACCAGGCAATTGCGAGACGGACTCGCACACTGAGGGTTCCGTAAAAACTTAGCATAGCATCAGTTTTGTAATATTCCCGTTGCTGGGACTCTGGCCTCCTCTCCAGGAGAGGTTCTAAAAACTTACACCAATTTAATTTTTGAATTGAGTTACTAAGATTGTTCCGTATCGCATTTTTTTTTTGTGAAGTGAAACTACAGTTGTACAGTTTTTTCCTATACTTATGCTATAAGATCTTGCTTCATGCCAAATTTCAGGAACATAGGACAACGGGAACTTTGATACCTTTGTGAGTATCGATATATGCGTTTTTTTTGCGACATATACGGTCATATCTTTTTTTTCCGTTAACGTAGAAGTTTGATTTTTTTACAGCTACAAGAGACCACAGACCCGAGAATTTAGTTTAAATTTCAATTTGACAGACAGACAGACGGTCAACAAAGTGATCCTATAAGGGTTCCGATTTTGCCTTTTGAGATACGGAACTCTAAAAAAGACAACTTGGAGGTTGAGTTCTTACAACAAATGTAAATCCTACGAATTACAGCTTCTATCATCCTTAAATATAAGCATAAAAACATGTTTTGTCGACAAAAACTCAAGTCGCAAAGCGTTTAATAAATAAAAAGTTAATTCTCACGTTCGAACGTAACCGCTCACCTACAAGCAAGGCGAGTTGGCGAGACTCGCAGAAACTATTGTGTTGTGAACTATCTACAGAGTATTGTACGGACGAGATTGCTGTTCACCTCTGTGTGTACCTGGGGGGGCCGGCGGTGGCTGGGGGGGCGCGGGAAGGGGGGCGGCTGCATTGCTTGCTTCGCTATTCCGCGCCACCACATAGTTTTGTTCGCAAGCTCTCATCGGCCTCGAGCTCGTGCTTAAGGCCCAGCCCTTGCTAATTGGACATTTTCAAGTGTCTGCTGCCGGTACTAGAGCTAACAATACAACAAAACGCGCTTGTTACAGCGCTGGCCGACCGAAAATCTTTGTATGTGCATGTACCAAATTATTTTCAATGAGATTCGTTAGTCAGAAAATATTTTGGCCTGCGGCGGTTCCAATGTAAGCAATGTTGGTAGGTATTTAGTTCAACAATGTTTATTAAATCGGGTCATAATCGTAATGAGTACCTTTTTATTTTGTAATGAAACTAGGGCCTCGTTTTCATAACTTCAACTTTGTAGGTATAAATTACCAAAATTTCTTCTGAGGAAAACACAAAGATAGTAAAACATCACCGTGACATAGCCAAGTATGAAGGCTGTTGTTTCGTGATAAATTATTAAATGACTTCTCCCATTCTTCACTGAATGAAGTAAACAGTGAGCTGAGTTCGAGTTTTTCTTACGCTAACGCGATCGACGCGTTTATGACAGTCAGCGGTCCGATTGGCCCAGTCCAACCTCTTTACCCAATCAGAGAGCCGAACGCGCTAAACGTTTCGATCACGTCAACGTAAAAACAACTCACACTTGGCACACTAGGGTGCCAGATCATTATTGACTAAAACTCTCTTATAGTTGTTTTTTTTGGCTCATTAACGTTTTCTAATAACCTCGTAGTCACTTCTGTTTGTTATAGTGTATTTGTTTTCATATCTAGTTTCTTTCACCACTTCTAAAAAGTGTGATCACTCCTTGGTCTAAAAAAATTATGCACTATAGAACAGTGTGTTGACTCACCAATCAATACCTATGGAAGACAACATTATCATCATCGTTTCAGTTTATTGTCGTCCACTGTTGGCCATAGGCCTCCCCCAAATGTAGTTGAGCCACCATATTAACCGGTCCAAAGCATCTCGTACCCATCGAATTTCTGCGATCCTCTACATCGACCACCTTGTGATGAAGGCCGGTCAAATCCGCGTCTTTTGATGTGCGGTCCTTTGCACAACCTTTCAGCAATGTTTCATATACATAGCATAGTAAATATAAACTTATAAACACACAATTACAATATTTTTGCAATCTATTCTACTAAATCTACTCTAACTAAAAAAAGTGACGTTATAACCAAGCCATTAACTACATACTCGTACATTTTTTCAAGGTTAAGCATAATTTTAATAAGTAGCTTATTTGGTACCGCAATGACTTAATTACACTTTTAGAAATTATACAGAGGCTAAAGGCATTTTGAAGGGATTTTTACAATCGTCGTAACTTTAAAATAAATTTATTATGTGAATTTACTCTAAGAATAACTTTTACAATATGTTTCTTAAATATTCCAAGTTTTCTCATCTTTCTTCGTCTTCTTCTTATTGTAAAATCAGTGCAGGTTCTCTTAAAAAAATGCGGATTGCGAAGAAATAATAAGATTTAATGAATTAGTCACAATCTCAAAATAAAAATAATTTATTCAAATTCAAATCCATAAGCCGGTAAACCATTCTAGTTGTCACATCGATGTCACCGACCTCAAGGTGACAACTTACTTCCCTCACAATGAATTGAAATGTTACCAAGAAGGATTAATCATGTACTAAATACTCCATAGTTAACATTATATTTCAAAATTAATTGCTGTAAACGGTGAGAAAATATGAAAAAAACCACGACAAAAAGTCCATTCTAACTATTGGGTGGTACGAATTTTGCCGGGTTAGCAAGTATTTAATAGATTGCTTTAATTGCGTCTGCTTTCAAAGGTTTTAAAAGTATATAATTATATTATTGTAGCACAATGTAATGTTTATTTTGTAATCAAGTTTAAAAAAAAACCCTTGTTCGTCAATATAAACAAAATAATACCGATTTTTTCTCGCTGACTACCTCGAAAAAAAAAACACCGAAATAAACTAAATAAAGTCAGTATCTTTTAAAGTTAGTATTTAAAGTTTAGGATTACTTTTAAATTAAGTCATGAACCATGTTAATTAAATTAGTGTGTCATCATCATCAGCCTTTTAATGTTCCCACTGCAGGGACACAGGCCTCATCTTAATATTCAGAAATCTTTTTCAAGATTTCTGAATATTTTGAATTCTTTATAATACGAACATTTTAAACTAGTTTCTACGACTACTTTTTACTCAAGCGACAAAGAGCAATATATAATAATAATATCTTAATATAAAAAAATATATATTTTATAAATGTAGTTGTCAATGATCGGTGCATCTTGGCCTTAAAACGGAACTCGGCGGAACTTCGGTCGCGCAGGTTCTTGTAAAACGCCGCCGCCCTGGAGCTTAAAGCAATTTGCAAGAGTTCATACCATAGCGGAGCTGTTTGTTCCACGGTTTTATTAAAAGCTCTCGCAGTTTGCGCAAATGCAAATTGTTTGTGATATTAAAATTTCCAACTGTTCATATTAAAATGGCCACTAGCGAAGTAATTAACTAATGTAACTGACCAACCCGCCTCTGATTTACTGTCCGTACAGTTTTGATCAACACTGCAACGTATTCAACTATGTTTATTATTAATTTTAGTCCGTGTTTATTGACGTTCAGTAGTGTTTAGAAGTACTTCAATTTCTGTTAATTTTGTTAATTACTGTCAATTTTTATTTTTGTTATTGTTTAGCACTTACTTATTTTGACATATTATGAAAAATATTTCAAGTTAAGTCAATAATTACTGAGTAGGTGACGAATTATATTTATTAATAATATAAATACCGAGTAAACGAGATATTTTTAATACACATTATTGAAAAGAGTGTTCATGGAGTTTCTTGCACATTTTTCTCCATAGAGATCTACACTTTGGAATGTGCAATTAGCGTCATTTTTTCTGACAGACCGACTCCTTGACCTTTCAGAAATGCCCGTAAAGGTTTATTTGAAATAAATACTTTGAATCTTTGAATCTTCATACAAGTTTCCTAAACAGACTTAAATATGACAGATTATCCTTACCAAATCATTTTTTCTGTAAAGGTGACACAAAAAATTAAAAATACTGCTGAAAGGAAGTTAATATTGTCTTGCAAAAAAGCAATAACGATGAGCCTTCAATATTTTTACTTTACCTAGTATCGTTCTCCCCCTACCGACAGCTCCGCAGACATACCTCTGAAAATGTTACAACATAAGTTCAAAAACTTGAACAAAGAACATGTTTACAGTTAAGAACTAATCCGCAGTGAGCTGAAGTGGGAGACTTGAGTGTGAACCGATAGTTCATGCTTGACAGAGTAGCGATAATCACTGCAACTCGTAATGTACCTTATGATCAGAGACTTAGAAACTATTCTCGCTTAAGTGGCGCTTGCTGGCGCCACATGCGGGGTTTGAGACAAGCCAGACTAAACTTTTCAGATTCGCAATCACGCCGCGTGAAAGTTTCAAGTAAGTATTAAGTTGAACGTGAACCGTGGTAAGGTAGTTCCACATTGTACATTCTGTAGTGAACAATTGTCTTAGGTTTTGTTCATGTATAAATTAATGCCATAGGATGTATGTCATGAGCGTTTGGAATTTTGGAATGCTTTTTGAAAGATTTTATCTGTTACCATATCAGCCTTATAATAGTCCTATTACTGGGACTCAAGCATCGCTTTTAGGTACGCGGGTCGTGTTTCATCACGCGGGTCCAGTGCATATTGCTTGTCATCAAATTCTATGACATGCCAGTTTCATTCAGGCTCACGATATTTTCTTTCAGTGGTGGAATAAATTACACAAAGTAATGCGTCTGGATAGGTCTTAACCTGTGACCTACTCGTAAGTCAAAGCCATTACCAGAACCATTGCTATCTTTTTGTCTATATTCTACCATGGGATTGAACTACACAATACAGGATCTCCATTCACCTTTTCTTGGAATATATGAATGATTATAATAGGATTTTTTTTAAGGATTCATCAGCACCTAAATTTCGATGACATCGTCGCCGAGATAGTAGTCAGTCAATTTTCTATAGTAATTTCGGGGAGATCGCATCGAATTTTCACAATTTAATTTTACCAAGCTCGTTTTAACTTTTGACCACTAGATGTATTATTTACCACTAGGGTTGCTGGAATTCGAAGGATGCGAGACGCACAAGACCGGTCATTGTAGCGACGCTTGGGGAAGGCCTATGTCCAACAGTGGACGTCTTTCGGCTGAAATGATGATGACTAGATGTACCTATCCATATACTTACTGCGTTCCACCATCGGTACGTCGTAGACATTCTACCCATACTTGCTAAATGTTTTAGGTACACATTTATTTTGCATAGGTACAACTGCCTAAGGAATACAATTTCCTGCCTGAATGTGCATTTCCTGCGTATCGCTTACCACCGGGTGAGATAGCGGTCGAATGAGAGCTTATAAAACTTCTTATATTATATAAAAATGTTATAAAATAGTTTTTCGTTAGTCTCGTTAAAACTCCCTTCTTCCTCCTAATAGTTTTGGTTACTTATTTAAATAGGGTGACCGTTAATTAGTGACCGATACTTAAACACATGATTGTAGCCATGATACTGAACTAATTTTACTTTGGAACCATACATGAAGTCGCGGAAAAAAAAAACCAGCAAGTTCAGTACATTTTGAACAGTTGGCAGACATAAATATACCTATATACTGACCAGCAGATTTTCTGTGAAGGAACAGAGTGACATTATAAAGTGCAATTTTTGACTTTAATATAAAGGAATCAACTATAAATAACTGAAATGCCTTCAACAGCTAATAACACTTTAGTAACATCCCGTTTCACAAAGTTTCCAAAGCTTCGTACCTTCGTAATACGTATGCAGACTTAGTCTCGATTAACTTGGGGTTTGTACATGCCGCCACCTCAGACTGTCTGAACTTTCTGGATTGTTCAGCAACACTGCAATATGAGTCGCGCTCATATTACACTTCCCGATTCTTCTTATTCCAACTGCGAGAAAAATTAAAGAACAGAAGTTTAAACACCACGATCATCGTCATCAGCCTTTTTAATGTTCCCGCTGTTGGGACACAGGCCTCTTCTCTAGGTGAGGGAATGGGCCTTAACCCACTAAGCAGGTCAACTGTGGCGGGCCCAGTGCAGATTGGTGGTCACATGTCTTCAAATTTTTGGTTCTGGGACATGCCGTTTTCCTCACGATGTTTTCCTTTACCGTTTTGAGAGCAGTGGTGATGAAATAATTTACACGAAGTGATATGCCTAGCTGCGTTTGAACCCGCGACCTACAACTCGTAAGTCGGAGCCGTTATCACTCGGCCACCACTGCTGAAGATTAATAAACATGGTCCAAGCGAGTCAGCCACGGAGTCTTAGATCTTATGCTATGTGGTGGCCGAGTGGTAACGATGACTTACGAGAAGTAGGTCGCGGGTTCCAATCCCATCAAGGCATTATTTTGAGTAATTTATTTCAGAAATACGGAACCCTCAAAAAAAGATAACGTCGTCGTGCGGGTTTCGGTAAAGTATCTTTTGAACTCACTTTCTTTGCTATTAGATTATAATTAAAAATGTGTGGTCCTAAATAAATAATTTACGTCCATTGGCCGGCGGTTTTTGTATTCAAAGTTTTTATGCTTAAAGTATAATCTGCCTGATTTTGTAAACTTTGTTATCTTAAGTTAAATAATTTTTAATATTTCAATTATCTATTCGTTTTTGTTTAGAAAAGGTAAATATTAGGCATGTATTTCGAAATTGGTTCTAGAAAAACAATGTTTTTAAGGAATTTCACTAAAACTTTACAAACAACTCTTGATAAAGATACTGTAGTATTTTTATAGGACGCTGTTTATTCTTTTCCTTATACATCAAAAATGACTCTTCAGATTTTCATGCGGTTTTATCAGTAGACAGACTTATTCTGAGTTCATATTTAATAATGAGGGATGATAATCCGATGAATGCGAGACGCACGGAGCTAGTCGTTGTGTATGTCCAACAGTGCGCGTCTTTGGGCTGGAATGTAGTCGACTGTGATGATTATAGTTTCAATATTTCTAAGGCCTATGACCACTAGTGGACGTATTTCGGTTGGAACGATGATTTAGGCTTATTTTGATTTAGCTGAGTTCGCTTTAAGATGTAGTCAATAAGTATTCTGGTCTATAGCCCAGCCTCCGTCGCCACGTTACTATCGTTTCGTTAAAGGTGAACGCTTGGAATAGGCCACGCCTCCAATTCTTTTGTTCAGACCACGTGACTGAGCTTTGAGATGAGAGCAGTACAAAGGAATTGGCAAGAGCATTGAGTTGGCAAGGCCAACTCAATGCCTTCGACGTTAACGAAACGATCGTAACGTGGCTAAAGTGGGGGGAGGGCTGGGCAGAATTGCTAATTAAATTCTATAAATTAATTCACAGATGGCGACGGCCCAGTGATAGCAGAAATTTCGTTTTGACTAAGTAAACAACTATTGTGTAAATCTAGACTATTTCCGAGTTCAGTTAAAGTAGGATATACCACAAACTACGGGTTTTACGAGAAACCTATATTTACCGCTCATAATTTCCATATATAATTGTTGACGATTAAACGATCACCCTTTGCATGGGGGGATACTTGGAATAATTCAAGTGAGAGTCGGACAATACCTCATGCTATACCGCCAATTACGCCATTATACAGCAACGGTGCAAATTTTAAAGACGGTAGCGTAGTCGGCGAATTCTAGTAGATGCTTATTAGGGGACCACACCCTGTTGTTAGCTGTTAATTAAAGGGCACTTACCTCTTCACTTCATAACTGTTAAAGGTGCAAAAATTTCAATGAAAATTAGTCATGTCATCCTTGTAGTCTTCTGTATAGTTTAGCTTGTTAGTAGTCGAGAGTTGAGCTCCTTAGTAGTCCTGATTTCACTTCCATTTGCCATTATACAGCAACGGCGCAAATTTTAAAGATGGTAGTGTAGTCGGCGAATTCTCATCAACATCATCATCATTTCAGCCGAAAGACGTCCACTGCTGGACATAGGCCTCCTCCAAGCGCCGCCACAAAGACCGGTCCTGTGCGTCTTGCATCCATCGGCTTCCAGCAACCCTGACCAGGCGAATTCTAGTATTAGGGGACCGCACCCTGTTGTTAGCTGTTAATTAAAGGGCATTTACCTCTTTACTTGATAACTGTTAAGGGTGTAAAAATTTTAATGGAAATTAGTCATGTTTTCCTCGTAGTCTTCTGTATAGTTGAGCTCGTTAGAAGTCGAGAGTTGAGCTCCTTAGCAGTTCTGATTTCAATGTCAAAGTCAAAATATTTTTATTTCAAATACATGGGCCTACTTACTACATGGGTACTTATAAAACGAAGTTGAGGTCTTTAGTAGTCCTGAGTTGAGCTCTCTAGTAGTCCTAAGTTAAGCTTGTTAGTAGTCCTGAGTTGAGCTCCATAGTAGTTCTGAGTTTCTTAGTAGTCCTGAGTTGAGCTCCTTAGTAATCCTGAGTGGAGCTACATAGTAGTCTTGAGTTGAACTCGTTAGTAGTCTTGAGTTAAGCTCCTTAATAGTTTTGGGTTGAGCTAAACGAATGTTTGTACTAACTGGACAGGTTTACTAAAATATGTGTGTTTTTCCTCAAAACATCATCACGGATAGGTTCTGCAAAATTCTCATATGATTTCATCGTTGCATGTTTGCTGTATCGATTTTAAATAAGATTTTGTTTCTTTCTGTATTGATCTCATCTGCCTCATGTAGTTTAAATTGACGTTTTTTTTTTTATTCCTAGTTGTACTCGTATGTTCAATTTGTATGTTCTCAATGGAAATTAAAGACTGTGGAAATTAGATTTCAGTACTAATAAAAATATCATTATCCCGTAAGTTACGTATAAATGATTTGGTTAAATTAAAGTCTATGATGCATATCATGGCTTGACGTCTATATGTATAAATATAAACTAGTGATGCAAATAAACATAAGAATGAATGTTGTGTTAATGAGTTATTCACTGCTTTTGTTTATAAATGTGGGCCTGCTTATAAAATTGTAAAATAATAAACGAATAAATAGTCTATAAAAACATGTATCATAGCAAATCTCTTGCTTTTTTGGTTCTTAACTGCAAAATTTCAAAGTTGCCAGTGTTGCCATATTTCATTCCATTTTAAACAGCAATAAAAATCCAATACACTTGTAAAATAATAATATAATCATAGCAAAGCTTTTTCTTTTTCTGGCACATTTCATTCCATTTCAAACAGCAATAAAAATAAGAATAAATTAATGAGTAGTCTGTGAAAATGTTTATTATAATAAAGCTTTTGCTTTTTTTAAATATTAATTGCAAAATGTCATAGTCACCAATGTTGTCACATTTCATTCAATTTCAAATAGAAATAAAAATAATAATAAATTAATAAGTAGTCTGTAATGTATCATAGTTAGTAAAGCTTTTGCTTTTTTTACTATTAACTGCAAGATGTGAAAGTCGCCAGTGTTACCACATTTCATTCCATTTCAAATAGCAATAAAAATCCAATTTTAAAAAATTAAACTTCCATTTGACGGCGTGTGTGTGACGAATGGAAATCGGGCAAAAGGGGTCGTCAACCCCTTCCTTTAAACTTAACGCATTAGAGCAACAATCTGTGTCCAAAGTTATGGTGACAGACACTTTTTATAGCAGCCTCGTAATATTATATTATGAAAGTAAATTAATTTATTGCTACGTTAATAAAGAGAGACATAATTTTAAATTGGTTAGTTACGTGTTGAGTTCCGTCAATAAAGTATGACGAGGCTAAAATTGTTTATTAGGCCAATGAGGAGACTAGGATTGGTGGCATGATTATTTATAATTAGATATTTAGACTCGCACTTCTTCCGTTATAACACGGTCATCACAACGTAAATATATAATTTATTATATATGCAATAAAATCACAAAGGTAATTGGTAATAATTAGGTACTACAACACATATGATACACCTAGCAATAAAGATTTGCATTAAACAAATATCTGGAAATTGAAAAAAAAAACTGTATAATTATATTATAAAATTGTACGTTTTATGTGTTTATGATTATTCTGCATGCTGTTTGATTCTTGTACAAGGCATATAAAGCAAGGCTAACAATAAAAATTAATAGCTATCATAATTACCATCATAACATATCTTTACAGGAACAATAGCATTTTCCCATTTTTCGCATAGTTAACATTCTTTTCTGCGTCGTTAGAACTCAGTGTAAAACCATTTATTTGTTTGAGGTTATTTCAATCTATTTTTTTATAACTTCATTATATATTTAAGGAAACAATAAGCCGTAATGTTTATCTGTCCTGTAAATCAAAACGCAGTAAATGTAAATAGATACACTAAAAGATTACGTATAAATGAGAGTCGGCGCCCTCTCACGCTATAAACAACCACATTGGCAAATAAAACTTCTCTCCTAATTCTCACACGAGCGTTAAGCAATTGGATCGAAGTAATTTACGAGTTAAATCTAAAAATATGTCTTTTCTATGGCGTCCCGGTTTCGTCACAGATGGCTGCACAATAATATCGGCAGTGAGACCCCTTCTGAGGGGAGCACCACTTATTTTATAAAGTTTGAATAAGATTTTAAAAAGCTGAGTGAGGCTTATAGAAAGATTCGGGGAAAACGTTAGGGATATTGTTTCGGGAAGTTTGTGAAAATTCTGTTACCGTCGCCCCTTGACTCCTTCAGACGTATTATGTAACGATACTTTAGTTTTATGTTGTTTCGTAAATTACTTTAGAGGTGATTCAAAAATCGGTTTGTTTTCTGTAAAACGTATACTATCAACATATTCTAAACCAAATTGATCCTCTGATTTAAACAGTACAATTTGATCAAATCGAAAACTTAATTTTAGGTAAATAAATTATGTTTTACTGTAAAAGACCGAAGTATTTATATTATTTACGAAAACTAGCGAAGACACTAATCTCTATCATACATTTAACACTATTTTATGGATCAAGGGATTTATACCTTTACATCAATAAACTTTTTATTATTTGTTATTTCTTTATTATCTTTTTTAAGATTACTTTATAACGCAGTGTTATTCCAATATTTTCTGTAGGTACGTACCATGATGATTCATACGGAAAGTTTTCTAGAACTACGAGTAGATTACCAATCATTCCAGCCATCTTTAACGACAATCAATAAATAGAATTGCGAGTACTTTGATCATCTATCCTAAAAGCCATTGGCTACAAGGGACTACGATATCAATCCTCTTAAAGCCCTTTCCAAAATATTCGTACCATAAGCCATCGTATTGGGGGCATGACTCGTGGATACGTGTGTAAGTACGCTATTAACCATCCCACGGGTCTGTCCACTCGTATAGTCAATGATCACAGTTCTGGGGGATCACTGCAGCTTCGTACCATGACGCAATAAAACTTTATTTGTTTGACGCATGTAGGTACTCGTACTTTTTATTTCCTCACCGCATATTTCCCTGGGTACGCCAAAGATCAGTTTGCGAGCGAGTAATTCGGTATCGTTACGTTACGTGACTGTGAAACGATGTTCGCGACGTGTTTCTACTATTGCCTTAGGCCTCCCCTTCTCCACCACGCCAGTAAGAAGTATCACTACGATTTTATATAATAAAGGTTTAGGTACCGGTAGATGTACCACGTCAGAAATAAAATATTTTTTTTCCATGCTTTGTATTGATTTTTGACTTATTAGTAGCATGAGAAATGTATCAGCCACCTTATACGTACCAAACGTTTCGAGAAAACAATAATTGTGTGTACAGCTAGGAGTCGGTGCTTCCTGATAGTTACAACCTAGTATTCTTTAAGACAAGAGTGAATAAGTTACCCCTCGGCGTGTTCCATCATCGGCCACATCCTTGCTTACTCTCAGCTGAGATGTGGTCAAACGCAAATCCATCCTTATTTAGAGTAGTGTAGTAGTTCTTCTTAGTCGTGCAGGTTATGTGTCAATCGAATACTGCGCCACCGCCTCTCTCGCGATACGACGCCATGCAGTTCTGTGTTTGGCGGCTTGGGAGTTTTCATTGACGCTGCAATGCGTCACCGATTTGATGAGGTCTGTCCACCGTGTAAGAGAGCATCCATGATCTTTTGTCCTCAACTTTCCCTTGCACTACCAATCCTGGATCCTCGTTACTACTAGTCGTTAGAATAGTAGTTAGCCTCATATGTATATGAAGTCTTCACTCCCTCTTTTTCACACACTCTGACCTTGGCTATTAGACCGACCTTTAATAAATCTTATTTTACTGAATAGCTAGAGAAACTTCTAAAGTATTAAAATGTCCCCCACGCACAACATCTAAAATAAGAAAATAATAAAATCTAAAGTCAAAAAATATATGATGTAAGTACATTACCCAGTAAGAAGTTTTTTTATAGGTCAAAATCCTAAACAGCAATTGGTACGGAATCCTCAGTGTGTGAGTACAACTCGCACTTGCCTAGTTTTTTTTAAATTCCCTAGTTGTTCTACTAGTGAACACTTCATTAATAAAATACAATTATGTTACTATTGCAAAAAAAAACCGAAAAAAGAAATAGAAACATTATAATTAAGTAATAATAAAATTGTAAACGTATATTCATTACTGTTCAATAAATTTTTAAGTTAGTTAATTGCTCCGTAATTTCTAATAGCGGTTTTTACACCGGATAATAATATTTTGCTTTTCTATTAAAAAAAATATATATTTGTAGCTTAAATTTTTTCAAGCGTAACGTTGTATTAGTAACTTATCTTTAATGCTTTTTTACTGCAGCGATAGTTAACTCGCTAGTTTTTATAACCACGCGATAAAAATTGAAGCTTGCTTATAACCTGTATAATTTGAGTGACCTGTTGGTCTAGTGGTTAGTGGCCCTGACTGCTACGCCGGAGGTCGTGGGTTCGATTTCCACCCAGGACCAATGTTTGTTTGATGAACACGAACATTTGTTCTGTGTCTGGGTGTATTTATATATAATACTAGCTTTTGTTAGCGGCTTCGCCCGCATACATAATAGCCTATATCACTCAGGAGTAAAGCAGCTTTCTATTATTGCTAACATTTCTCCAATCGGACCAGTAGTTCCAGAGATTACCCCCTACAAACAAAAAAACAAACTTTACCTCTTTATTATATTAGTGTAGATGTATGTTTTTTAAAACATAAAAGTATGTTTATCAGTTGTCTAGTACCCATATAAAACAAACTCTGTTTAGCTTGGTACTAAACGACGTTGTGCGATAGTTGTGAAAAAAAACCAGATTAACACACGTTACTATAAATAACTAATTAAATAATGACAAAAGCGGAAATTCACACGAGATGAATACTTAGAAATATCCCAATTCAAACATACTGCCCTTTTCCAATAACGTAAAAGGATAATTCTTTGAAACCGAGAGAAAATCCTATTCATCTGGCCTCGCTTCCGAACCTAGAATTCTGTGTCGTTAGCCACTGGGCGCAAATAAGTTCCTTTGATACATTAAAATTTAGTGATCGGGGAAAACTTATTTATTTATTTAAACTTCATGTACAGTAGTGGTACATAGGCGGACTTAATGCTACAAGGCATTCTCTACCAGTCAACCTTTGGGTTAAAAAAGACAACACTGTGGTAGGTGTGCAGAATAAATAAATAACAGACATTTTAAATAGATTATAATACAAATAAGTGACTAATAATAATAAAATACGTATATATGCTAATAAAATAAACTAATAAATACTATGATAAATATCAAATAAATATAATTAACAGATATTAATGAAATCATATGTCATGAACCTATGTCTGTACTTACCTTTTTGAGAGAAATAAATCATTATTATTATTCCGTTTATTTATAATTGTAACATATTCCATACATTTTTAAATATTTTCTTAAAATATAAATAATAAAAAAAACATTTAAAGATATAAAAAATAATTATATATAAATATAATAAATTATTATTATATTATTAATATCAAATTGTAAAGAAAAAACTAGGCCAGGCGAATGAGACACCCTCTGAAGCTGAAAAGCTTTTGAGTGATTCTTTGAAACCGGATTCTCTTAAATACATTTGAAGAAGACCGGTCTGCAAGATTCCGTGGTCTATGTGTAAGAACATTTGTTATTCTACACGCGTTCGCTCGCGGGGCTTCATCCCGCGCCCTTTGCGCCGATGGTCTCTGTCATTATCATCGCTTTTTGCCTCACATAACTGGCCGCAACCTCGAGAGATGTCCGTATAGTGCGGCCGCACCTACGCACCAATCCTGTGTACTAACACATACATACTATGAGTAAAAATGAGCTTTTTAGAGGCGAGACGATGGCCATTCCAGGATAATGTACCTAGTAGATGTCAACGATATAAGACCTTTTTGTCATATAATTAAATATACGGGTTTTCTTTATCTGTTTATCTGATTGTTTTTGCGTTCAAAACAAACGCAAACTCGCAAACATAACTTACAAAAGTACTTTCAACGCTTAAAATAGCTTCACTAAAATGTAAATTCGAATTTTGAAACATCATGAACAGTTTTTGTTTTTTTTTTATTGGCTTTGTCATAAATGATATATTTTACAATGACCACATAATTCAATATATTTACTAGGTACTAAACGACGAATCGAGCTTACACGTGAAAAGATAATATAATTTTTATGTTTCCTCCACTGTTAGTGTGCGTAATGATACTATTTTATAGCAAACTGTAACTATAAATTAGACTTTTGATTTATAAGTAGTTACGGTAACTAGAATAAAATTATTGCACGAAAGAATGGTAGTATGTGCATTCCGATATTATACGAGGACGTGAGTTGAGTGAAAGTATTTTAGAAGGTTTCGTCGCAGCGTAGCTGAAAAATGGTAACGTTGTGGTGGTATGGATTATTAGTTTAATTTTTTTTTTTAATATCGCAGCATATGCCGAGATAGTAGTCTTTTGGCCATGTGCGAGGTCAAAAGAGTTTTATTTTTAATCTTTTAATGTTGTTTGTTTTTATAATACAATTATATTTATAGATTAAGTAGTTACTTTTTTATTTTATTGTTGTTTATCCTGTGCGTGTCACAAATAAATGTTTTTTTGTCTCTCTTTAGTTTTTATTAGCATTATCAGCCTGTTAATGTTCCCAATATTTGGGACTCAAGCCTCCTTTCTAGGAAAGGGGATGATCCATAATCCACCAGGCAGTCCAAAAGCGAATTCGTATTAAATGATACAAAGTAATACGATCAATTCGTATTAAATTACACAAAGTAATACGCCTGGCTGGGTTTGAACTTGCGACCAACTCGTAAGTGCCGTTACCACTGGGCCACCACTGCTATCTTTAGTTCATCATCATCATAAGCTCTCTTTAATATTTTCACTGCTGGGACACAGGCCTCTTCTCTAGGAGAGCGGTATCTTTAGTTATTTAGTGCTAATGAGAAGTTCATTAAAACTTATAATCTTTTCAACATACTCGTATATATTGGTTTCAGACCCCTAGATCTAGACCGCATACTAAATCAATTCAATTTGCTATTTTCGCTTCGTCCCATACCGTCACTGCCTACCCCAGTGGGACTCATATAATACGAAGCGTTAATCAGTAAGCACGGGAACCCTCACAGGTGCGTATCTAAAATCAATCCTGTTATTGTTTATTCAAGAAATAACATGTATGTTAGTCCCAATTTAATCATTAATATGAGCGCGCGCCATACATCACTGTCAGCGGTGGGACCGTAACCGATACAGTTTATAGGCACAAGGCCACTATTCATGTAAAACGTATTCCCAATAGTGTGACATGTTTATTTTCCGGCACTGAAAGCCTTTCCCGAGAAAGGAGTAAAATGAAAAGTAGACACGGGTCCGATAAATAATTGAAGGCATTGATAGAGCATCGGGAATTCCAGGTCGGAGTACGCCGGCTGGATCTAGAGGGAGCCATCCCTCAAACCACCCTCCGACGCTACTGAATTATTCCGCAATAACACACTTGTTATAGACATTTCTCGAGGAGTGATACTTTTATGATTTACTCCAACTTTTATTGGCACTTAAAGGAAGTATACGATTTATTTCCCGTTCAATATAAGGTATGGAGTATATCATTTTTTGAGTCGGTACCGAATCTCTAAGGGCGCTCGCATCGGTTGGGCGTCACACGCCATTTATATTTGGGGTGTTATGATGTTTCGACGCGTTTTACAGCTTTGAATTATGTCGTAGTTTAAAACAATAATAGCTATAAATTGTACAGAAGCGTGGCAATCTATTATAACAATATTTATATTTGCTTTTACTTTATAATAGTAACTAATTAGAAATAATAGTTTGTTATTTATGCGACACGGTGACATGACGTTGCTTTCAATTGCTTTTTTCAATAAATGCCTATTAGTGTTCACCTCGGCAAACACTAATATGCATTAATAATAAATTATAATAACTGTACTGAACGAATGAATGGGTTTCCAATGGCACGTATTTTCTGGTAGTGACTAAGGAGAGCTGTTCCAATATGTGCACACCTGTTCATTTTTATTATTCATAATTTATGTACGCTCGTCATTATGTTTGAGTGTTAAAACGGTCTAAATTAATTCATTCAATCATTCTAGGAAAACTGAAGTACCTGAGTGAAGTGTTTGTACATTTTTTAAGTCGAGAGGGTAATAAAAAAGTAGTCGAGTACTTTAAGATTTTAAGAACAAAGTCTTGTAATGGACAAGTACGTAAGACAGCACTAAGTATTCCAGCATATGATGTTTGTCAACGAACACGTGTGCCACGTTCCGTGTCAAAACCTGATGCATATCGTGAACGGAGCCGATCAAAAATTATTATACGAGAACATTAAACTGCTGTACATTGTACTTTATTGACGTCACTTCCGCGGCAATAAAATCGGCTTGTCTCGAAAATGCATAATTTGTACGACAGTCACGCGCATTACGCTACTAAACGGTGTCTTTGAGAACACATTTCACACTAAACTCTCTGGGGGCTGCCGTTCGATCATAGATAAAGCTTTGTTTTATGCGTCCGAATTATTATCGTCAAACGCTTGTTTATAGCCACAGGAATATTAATATTTCTTTATATCGTACACGCACGCACTTGTTCACCCTGCCAATATGCGGTGAGCAATTCTAATGAAGGTAGTTTCTGTGTCAGCGTGTGCTCCACATTGCGACATAAACAACACATGCTCTAGAAAACGAAAAAGGGTTATTGTTGTGTATCTCAGCATAAAAAAAAGTTCCGAGATGTTTTTTGTGCGGTTAAGCGGTATCTTTTGTGACAAAAACATTTCTAGCGAATCCATTAATTAGTGAGATATACGACACACCCGCAGCCTTTGGCGTTCAATTATAGCCAGACCTTTGACGCTTGATTAATTCCGACACAAAACTGACCTATTACAGTTTATTGATAACGATCTCTAAATCGATTCAAAGGGCCGCGCTTCCCATATGCTAGTTTGAATAGAAGCTTAAAATTCCTCGAATACCGACCGAGAAAAACAATAACTGAGGAGGATAAGGAAGGAACGGGGACAGTGTCACGTAATAGGTCCAGCTTCCGGTGCGTTTATCAAAAAATTTATTTGGACATTCCTAGCGCGCCTCCGCTGCGCTTGCCCGTCTGGATGTGTTGGCATTTAATTTATCTATAACGCTGAAAATGCCGGAGACGGCCGCGCAACCGTTATTGCTGGGGTTCTCTCACCACTGGCAGGCTACGCACTTCCGCTATGTCAATGATTTATAGCCGCTTACGGCATTTGCGGCGTTTAACTGTGTGTTGTTCGACCCATTGTCCAAGGATCGTCGAATATGGACGAGAATGATTCTTGAATTATGAACGAGCGGGGGTTGGCTGCCCTATAATTTTTGATTTCGCGTCCTAATGCAAAGGGTCAATGCGTGCTTTGTCCAACTTTAATCTGTTTGCGTCGCCTAAAGGTGACGTTGATTTGTTTGCGTGTCGATTCGTCGCGCTATTGTCATGGGCGTTTTAAAAAACATATGAATGGCTTTATATTCGATTGTTTGTACCGGAAGTTTTTAGAGATAAATTTTAACAACGATCTCTGTTGCTATAGCTTTGACCGTGAGTAAATAACCGGATATTAGTAGTAGCTACGTTGTCAATTTTATTGACAAACCTTTTTGGTGTGTCCTTGTAAATAAATCTCTGACTTTTAATTTTTTTCAAGACTAGCTTATGTCAGCGGCTGCCCTCGCGGCTCTTAGCTTTTTATTGGTTAATGATTTTTTTTAAACTTTTGAGTTTATTATATAAAGTAGAAATTCTTCTACAAATTCTTTTTATAATACTGCTTTAGCTTATAGTCATTTTCATTTTTTTTTTTTATAATTTTGTTAGGCTCGCGCTTAACCTCTATCTCGACCGATGTAAGGCAACGATGTGCTTACCTAGAAGAAACCTATTCACTCTTAACTTAAAGCCCTTCAGATTGTAGCTATCATGAAATACAGACTCCAGCAAAGCAAGCTGCACACGTGATGAAGAATGTTTTGTGCGTATGAATGGGCGCAAAATAATGTTATGCTTTAAACTGATCTCACTAGAATAACTAATATATTTAGAATTTAAATTAGTGAGTTAATATTGTATCCTTAGTTCTTGATTTCTATTTTTCATTTTTGTATCCTTATTTTGTATCTTCTTTTTTTATGATTTACGTTTATGTTTACATACAGTGAATGTTGTGTACATCTGTTAGAGATATACATATAAGATCTCTGTCTCTGCCATAAAAAAACAAAATGTATGTTATGTATATTGTTGATGTACCTTAATAAATAAATAAATAAAATAAATAAAATGGGCATTTTGAAGGGTCATATGGTTCTTTGGACCGAAACAGCAGTCCAAGATTACACCTATTTATAAATAAAGTATTTATTTCAAAGAGTATTTAGGGAACATAAATAAAACAAACACAGTTACATCTCGGGAAAATACCTAAAGTCAAATAAATAATTTAGAAGTAATATACAAGTATTCCAGTGGGAATGATTGAACTTCAAAAGCTTTGGGTATTTTATTATCTAGAACTCCCAGATTATTCTTTCAACTGGTAGTATATTAAAATCATAAGTGGTTTATGAGGGTATTGTGGACGTTTATGTTAGTTTTAAGCGTCATGTAGTGTCGCCACTCGTCAGTATGGCCGCGGTACCATTCGGTTCTCACGCTCTTACTCCGTCAACGGCTCACTCACTCCATCAACACTCTAGTGTTGAAAAACGCCTAATATTTAATCAAGTCTACTTGATTAAATGTTTCATCTCGATCCTACAATAATATGTAGTACAAGTATTTCAAATCTGTATAGAGTTGATACTGAATCTATTCTTTTTTTAATTGATATAAACTGGTGCTTGACTTATTACTTGACGGTAAGTAGTAATGCAATCGTTAATGGTGAGGTGTGAAAAAACTAGTGCAGTTTATTAACCCTTTTATTTATAAAGAAGTAATTACTTGTTGAAGTAATTACTAGCAGTAGTGGCTAAGCAGTAACGGCTCCGACTTACGAATTTTAGGTCGTGGGTTTAAACCTAGCGGCATTACCTTTTATGATTTATTTTATCACCACTGTTCTCAAAATGGTGAAGAAAAACATCGTAAGGAAACCGGCAAGTCCTAGAATCAAAAATTCGTAGACGTAACTGAGACATCCACCCATTCGTACTGGGCCCGCGTGGTGAATTTTGGTCCATTCCCTAGAGACGAGGCCTGTGTACCAGCAGTGAAAACATTAAAAAGGCTATGATGATGATGATGAATAAACTAGTGCTTGACTGATCACCTGATGTTAAGCAGTGATGCAATCAATGATGGTGAAATCCACTAGTTTAATAAGAGCCTATTCATTCTAGCCTTGAAGACTTTCAGTAAAAGAAATCACAGACATAAATAGATAGGCTATCCCTGCCTTTTAGAGCGAGCGGACCTGAAGGAGCGATCTGTTAGCGTCAATTAACTATTTTTTTAAACATGCTTTCCTGCAACTTGTAATTATAGTACCTGTAGCGTTTTAATTAAATGACGATGTTATTCACTTAACGTTTTAAATTTACACTACTTTGATTAAAACAAACATGAGCAATATATCTTTACACAAATTTTGAAAACCGTTTCATTATTTTAGGAGGAGATTTCTGGAAAATCTCTCTTAGTGCTTTTTTACGTCCTACGAGGAAACCGTGTGCAAAATAATGCTCCTAATCTTGGAACTAGGAGCGTGAATTTTTTATTTATTTTTTCAGAAAGTTCATTTTAACCAGTGCATCATCATCATCAGCCTTTTAATGTACCCACTGCAGGGACACAGGCCTCCTGTCTCTAGGAGAGGGAATGGGCCATAATCCACCACGCGGGCCCAGTGCGGATTGGTGGATGTCACATGTCTTCGAATTTTTGGTTCTAGGACATGCTGGTTTCCTCACGATGTTTTCCTTTACCATTTTGAGAGCAGTGGTGATGAAATAAATTACACAAAGTAACGCGCCTGGCTGGGTTTGAACCCGCGACCTACGACTCGTAAGTCGGGGCCGTTACCACTTGGCCACCACTGCTCTTTTGACCAGTTAGGCGAACATAAAGGAACCGAACAGCAATTTTTTTGGCAATATTCCGATGATCCCACCTAATGGTAAGTAGTTGACGGTGAGGGATATTAGTTTATTAAAAGCCACTCACTCACTTCACTCTAGCCTGGAAGACACCCAAATTATAACCGAATGGTAAGACCACAGCAGGCAATTTGTTCAAGTCCATCGATGTGCGCAGAATGAAAGATGAAACGAAACGCTTAGTCCGAACCGAAGACGTTTCGAGAATCGATTCCTCAGTGTGCAAATCTGACTCGCACTTTCCAAGTTTTTTTTTAATTTGTGGAAAAGGAAATACAGACACCGTGACACTTACTAATTATGCCGATCGATTGTCAAAAAACGATTAACGCTATCGTTATTCTGTTTTATAAACCAGAACTTAATTAACTAAATAACCTTAATATAACTAATTCAGGCTATGGAACAGATACTCTTAATGTTAAAACTAAACTTTCAATCCATTATACAAGTCAGACGAAACCGCAAACAGATGCTAGGTTTCTAAGCGGCGAAGTTAAAAGCTTTGTTCGCCCGTCGAATGACTAATTTAAACCTACTGAGTATCGTGTGATACGGATTAAGTTTAGCCAGATTTTGTGTAGGCAGCAATACCAAAAAATAATGAGCCTGTCGAAAGATTTAAGTCCAGGCCACATTTATAATAATAACCTATGAGTATCGAAGAGTTTTTGGCGGGACTTCTTTGAATTAAATTCAGTCGCTGTTTTGATAATTCGCAAATTGATTCCTAATGGATATTAATGATTTAATTTTATAATAGTATTTATCACTTTATAACATTAGTTTTAATTATTATGATTATTATTTGATTACCTATAATTGGTATGCAAAGTTTTATTTTATTTATTGTGTAAGAAATAAATAAAAGAACAGTTTTTAATACTTTTTGTTGCCGTTGCGCTATACTTTCCAAGAGCAGAGAGAACTCTTTTTCATCAGAAAAAATAGTGGCTGCCAAAGCCCAGATTCACAAATAGTAGATCGCGGGTTCAAACTCAGCCAGGCGCATTACTTCGTGTAATTTGTTCCATCACCACCGCTCTCAAAACGGTGAAGGAAAACCTCGTGAGGAAAAACCAGAAGAACCAAAAATTCGAAGACATGCGACATCCATGTGACATCCAGTTCTGAGTAAACATAGATGGATGGAGAGGAAGATGGAGGCCGAAAAAGAGGTGGATGGATTGTGTGAGGAGTGATATGAAAGAAATGAGAGTTAGTGGTAGTATGACGGGTAACAGGACAGTGGAAACGTCTTGCACCTACGTCATGTAATATGGAATAAGGGTAGGATGATGAAGAGTTTCGAAGACATCCACCAACCCGCACTGGGCCCGCGTGGTGGATTACGGCCCATTCCCTGTCACAGGGAGGAGACCTGTGTCCAAGCAGTGGGAACATTAAAAAGGCAGAAGACGATGATGAAGAGTTACTATCTATTAATCTAGAACTGTAGGAATCATCACATATTCGTAGCAGCATATTTGTAGTTGCTGTATTGCTACGTTGCTACGAATATGCACTACGGTCTGGAAAATAAATTAGACAAAAAAAAAACATTCATACAATATTTTGTGAGCGGAAATCGGAGGGGTAAGTATTGAAAAAAAAATTATGCTTCTCTTTTTTTGCACAATATTTTGTATGTTTGTAAAAACTTTTAGCTTGATTACTTTAAATTGGGCCAGTTTGGAACGTAGCGAAACTGTTTGAAAGAGTAACTGAGACCATAGAATGCAAAATGCGTCTTTAGGAACACAGGTGTGTTTTAGTTAGTAACAGCCTGTGGCTGTCAATCGCTGCATTGAAAGCGGGAGGAGTCATTTGAAGATATTCCCTAAAGAAAAACCGATTCAAGATCATTTTTTTTCTCTTGTTATTTTTTTTTTACTGTAGGGGAACATTTATTTAGATAAAGTATTAAGACAACAAAAGTAACTGTTGTATTAATTACCTACAATAACTCTTATAAAAAATCTTCGTTAATCTAACTAGGTATTTGATATTGATTTTTTTTATTTAGCCGATACTTTCCCACTGCTACTTACTTACTTATTCTGCTGTCAAACCATCTCTTGCGGTAGGCATCTAGGTCATCTTACCACGTCTTTCCAGATCGACCTGGAATATATAAAATTACAAAATATCATTTATGTGATTTAACCAATACATTATTTATTTATTTCCTGTATGGACTTTAAAAGAGACCTCTGAGTTTTTTTCGATGTTTCTTCTTAGGGTAGTCAGCTAGGAAACACCGAACTCATCTAACATCGAAAAAAAAAAATGGTTGCCTGTAAAGTCGGTTTTACGGGCGAAGATTTTACGTGACAACGTCTTTTTCTCGGTAGAATATTTATTGATATGAATATAATTAAATTGCACAATAGGAACAAGGAATTGAATGAAAATAAGAATTGCACAAATTTTAACTATAGAAATATATTTTGTTTGCTGCGCGCGCGGCAGACCGATCATGGTTGAGTGGGAGAGAGACGCAAGGCATTCGGCGGGCCTCTCTCTCGTTCGGTGACTCATCGTAACGTTACCGAGCGTTACACTTTTTCATAAGTGACTCCCAGCCGCAACCTAATTTAAGACGTTGTCACGTCAAAAGACGTGTAAAAGTGTTTTTTAAACCTACTTGCAAAATAAAGAAATAAGGTTCAGTGGTAGAGCGATTGGCTGCTGTCTGTGGCTAGTTTGATTCCTGCACGGAATAAGTATTCTCATGGCCTTCAGATAACTATTATAGGTCTAAGCGACTTCGGTATGTCAGTTTACTAGTTTGTGAACATACCAATAAAACAGGATGGCTAACTACTTCGAGACATAGATGACTATTTCACATAATAGTTGACCATTAAATAAAATAGTCTATTGTAATCTAACCTTATATTTTTTATGAGTAAACGACCCACCTCAATCCTACATTACCTTTATATCAGGACCAGACTTTTTCTTTCAGACGTCCCCTTTCCCTCTGACCCCAGCAGGCTTCTATCCTTCTGCACTACCTTAGGGACGCCTAAGGTTTGCTGACAACTCCTTGAGACGCGCGGGAACAGTGCGCGACGTCGACGACTTGGGCTTGGTCCGGACGGTTAGCGAGCCGATCCATTGCTTGCATATCATGAAGTGGCCAATTTTATGGTATGCTACGGCATGCCTATGTTTATTTTACACAAAATCTGCAAAATATCATTGAATTATATTTTTTGCTGAAATTTGAGTCTTAATGATTTGGTTTTTAGGCTTTAAACATAGACCAACGAATTTTACAGCGATTCTAACAATAAATCAATTAGTACTGGAGTGGCCAGTAATCATGTCCTGACCATTCTTATTTTTAGCAGATCTATTTCCACCTGAATTTTAGAATACAGCATAAAGCTGGAAACAAATACAAGTTTTACATTTTTAAATATTTAATGGCATTTATTCCTGAAAGTATTTTGGTACTGGCTTGGGTTATAATTTAGGGCTAAATTGATACTTTTTCACATTGACTTAATGACATTGATTAGGTTTAGTAGTAGGCTTTTAGTACTATTTTAAAATAACCAGATTTTAACTAATTTATTTTTCAGGGTTAACTATTTTTTTTTTGTTTTGGATTAATTGAAATTAAATGTAACTAGTAAATAATAATAACAATAAAACTTCCAAAACTTCGACGACCTGATCTAGGGCCTGATACAAAAAGCAGTAAATATAAATTTAGAAAAAAAAATTTTTTTTCAAATATCTCAACGCGTTGAGCGGTTGACCCAGTGGTAAAGTTATGCGCTGTTGCATTGCGTGTAGCAGGTTCGTTTCCCGCACGGAACAAATATTTACACACATTGAATATATACACACGAAAATCCGTAGGCCATAGTTTTTTCGCGAGTAAGTTTATATATTTGTGAAAACGCCCACATACACTTATAAATGGAAGTTAACTAATATTAGAGATTGTTAGTAATATATTTTTTTAAATAATGTCTATTTAAAGGTTATTAAAATATATTTGAAACATTAAGGCATTAAGTCCGCCTATGTACCTTTGTGTTGCATGAAGTTCTAATAAATAAATAAATAAATAAATAGGAGGTTTCAAATATATATTAATAACCTTTAAGTAGCCTATTTGCTTATTTTTTTTAATTTACTTTTTTGTCTGTTTATCTGTCTGTTATTCCAGCTAATCTCCGAAATGACTGAACCAGTTTTGAAGAAACTTTCAATGGTACCTTATGTTTTGAGGAGTCATTTAAGCTATTTTTTATTTTAGAAAAAGAATTAGAGTTCCGCGACAAAAATAAAAATATCTGGAAATTGTCACTAAATCGTAGAGACTGGACGCAGACGAAGTCACAGGAACGAACTTGTTTGTTACATAACTTTGCAAAAACAAATTCCCTCTGATTTTCCTACAAAACAATGAAAGATTTCAAAGTGTTATTGTGTTGTCTTTGTTGCTAAAAATACAAAACAGTAATTACTTTTTATTGTTTTTAAAACTCATTTGGTTTAATTTAATGGCTAAATTAATCTAGAAGTAATTTTAACTAGGTATACATTAAAAAAAAAAAAAAACTTGTTTACTATAACATAAAATTTAAATCTTTGACAGTTCATAATCATTATATCAGCTAAAAGACGTCCACTGTTGGACATAGGCTTCCCTCAAGTGTAGCCACAATGTCCAACTGTTTATCTATATATATAAAAGGAAAAACAGACTGACTGACATATCAAAGCACAGCCGAAACTACTGGGAATAAAAGTGTGAAACTTCGCACAAGGCTTTCTTTTATGACGTAGGCGAACACTAAGAAAGGGTTTTTCAAAATTCAGCTCCTAAAGGGATGTAATGGGGTCTAAAGTTTGTATGGAGAACCCTACTTTCACGCGGGAGAAGTTGCTGGCAGAAGGCTAGTTATACATAGTTGGATACACAACTTAATTAATTATCTACTTTTCAACGTACAAACTCAAGCGTGCTGAACTCATTATTTTCTTGATACAATCTAGGACAATTCTAAATAACAAAAAATTATATCATTATTTTTTTTCGTCAGGTGCTGGTCGATGCAACAAACGCGTTCGCACGGCGAACTACCCGTTGCTCGCCATCTGCAAGCCAACAGGGAGTCATTAATGTCCTAGTTAAACTTGAATTTAAAAATTACATTTATACTTGTCCGGTTTCGAAACTGTAAACTCATGCTTAACATGTAGGTGTCTTAACCACTAAGCCAACAACAAGATTATAGTAAATAATTACGACCGTGTGACTTGTTTTTTTTTTAGGTGTGTAAAAATCATCGAATGACATCTCCACGCCGTTAGGTGGAGCGGGAGATAGCGCAGACGTTTACTGACTAAAAACACTTTTATTCCTTCTTTACTTTGTTTCCAAGGCCCCGGATGTAACGTCAATTTGCTCCATGGCTTCAGTAGGCTTCGACCCAGCTGGGCCCCCAGCTTGCAGACAACTCCTTGAGACGCGCTTAGGACGACACGCGCCGTCGACGACTTGGGCCTGATCCGGATGGTTGGATGACCTACCTATTGCTCGCCAAAGTGCAGAACAAAGATTACCTAAAAAGTCTATCCTAATAAAAAGGTGTCTTCAAGGCTAGAGTGAATAGGCTCTTAATAAACTAGTGTGCCTTACCATCAACGATTGCATCACTGCTTACCATCAGGTGGGATCGCAGTCAAGCACTAGTTTATTGCAATTAAAAAAAAACTAATATATGACACCAATAAAATGCAATTTTCCGCTTGCTCAGAAACACGGGACCAGTCTTCATTTCATTGTCAATTTAATTGACTACTAAACTTTTCTTTCTCTCTCCTATAAAGGACGCGGTAGTCCAAACGCTTGGAAAATGTTAGGGCTAAGGTATACAAAATTAACAAAAATAGTTACAGTTAGCAGATTTCATTGTTTTGCGAGGTAACTAGCTAGCTTGAATTGTCCGTAAATTAAAATATAAACTTGATTTTAAAACACTTTTATTATGGTGGGAAAAATCATCCAATGGCAAACCCCGCCTTTGGGCGGAAAGGGAAATAGTGTCAGACTTTTACTGACTAAACGACCCACCCTAATCTTTCTTTGCCTTAGTTCCAGAGACCTGGTGTTTATTCCCTTTCGCGTCAACCCATGGTCCCAGAATCAACCCATGACTTTAACATAGGTACAAGGATTAGCGTAGCGTAGGTTAGTAATGTTTAAATTTAACCTTAATGTATTCGAACTTTGATATTATATTCTTCAAAACTTAGTAAATCTAATAAAAAATATTCTGTTAAGTACTTAAACATAGCAATAATAATATGATCATTATTTTATTTCAGGATATTATTCCCATATTATAAATTAAATTATACATTTAAAACCACTTTAAAACCATTACATTAAAATAAAAATTAAGTTACAATTAATTATATTTATTAGGTTAAAAATAAAATTAATTTGATAACGTTTGATATTCCATTTGATAACCGTAATGGTATATTAACCATATTAACGGTGAAGAAAAACGTCTTGAGAAAACGGGCATGTCCTGGAACCAAAGATTCTAAGTCATGTGACATCCACCAATTCACACTAGGCACGCCTGGTCGATTCCCATTCTCTCTCCTAGTGAGTAGGCCTGTGTCCCAGCAGTTGGAACATTGAAAAGGCTGATGATGATATTAACCCTACATTAAGTGAACATCAACATTACCATTATTACTTCAGCCGAAAGACTCCTACTGCTGGACACATGGTAGGCCGCAAAGGTCGCAATGAAGGATTCTGTGTTTCTCGTATCCATCAGATTTCGGTTTCACCAGGTCGTCGCTCTCTTTTCTTCTCGAAAGCGATCGTCACTCTAAAACCTTTCGGAGCCAATGACCACCTATCCTTCTGCGAGCAATGTGCCTTGCCCACTGCAAGTTTGGTGATTCTTCGGGTAGTAAGTACCTATTCCTACAATCATTAATATAGTGACAGTCGAACTTCTCAGCCAGTTATCTTTACATTGGATTTTTAATGGTGTCAGGCACATTTTGTATTAAACATAAAACATAATAGGTATATGGAACAATACGGAATCTATTTTTAAAATATTATGTTTGAATTTAGAAAAATCTTACTCTGAACTATATGGTTCTAAAATGAGTTTCCCTTTCGTGGAAAGAAATAAATATATAATATAAATATATATGTGATCTATGAACGGAAGAAAATTTATTACAAACCAAACTAAGTACAGAGATATATAATTAAATACACAAAATATACTCAGGAGTTTAAATACGCCTCCACATTGCTATCTACACAATTGTGTCATCCGAAAATTTGCCCAGAAGACTGGAAGCTATACCACGTTCAATCATAACGGCGAGTTTTGGGCAAAGAATGAGCTAATCTATAGACTTGTTCGGTGTATTCTTTTAGGTAATAATATTAGCATATAAAAAAAGTTTTTTTTTCTAAAGTTTTACAAATTATAACCTTAGGTCGCGGGAAGCCGCTGGATGCGGACAGCACAGGACCGATCGTTTTGGAGATCCTTGGGGGAGTGGGCATCGCTCGGCTGACGTGATGATGATGATAACCTTAGGAACTGTTTTTTTTTTTGTCAGTCTGTGCAACGAATGGGAAGGTTTGAAACAAACAATCTGTTTGCAAATTCCACGTCCTATTCTATTTTATTCTATTCCATGGAACATAATTAATTAAGAAGTAATTGTAAACGTGGTTTTATTTTTTATGAAACGTGACATATTCTTGCTAACATACACCTAGAGAGGCTGCTCATCAGCAGTCGAGTCATGCAAGGGACACTATATTGCACATAACTATGTCCATTTCTCGTTAGCCTGCAATAAAAGGCAGGCGCAAAAACGTCGAAGCATTTCGAGTGCCAATTAAATCGCCACAAACATCCTGTAAGCCGAGATTATCGTATCGTAACAAGCATCGGAAACCTGCCCACTTCTCTCACACTGAATAAATTAAATAAAAACCCAATATAAAATAAATTAGAAATTGTTACACCAACGGTTGAGCACTGTTCTGTCTTGGGTTGGCTCATTAACTTTGCGCATAAGCGGAACTTAACGAGACGAAACCGAGTGGGGAAATATTTATATTTTATTCATAATTCATGTTGTCTTCAAGGTAATTTTAAGGCGCACAATTTGGTTTTCACAGCACTTATTTGTTTAATTTAATGATGTACTTTCCCAATAGATGTGTCCCACAGTACGACGATGAATTACTACGCAACGCACGTGCGTCGGCCGCCTATAGATATTTTATGTCGGTTCAATTCCGTTTCCTTAGCCTTTCTGAGTATTTACGAATACGTATTCGATGACGTTTTCAGCTGCCTCTGTCATGATTGAATTAAGTGCTAATTTGCGCTGACAAAAGTTTTATTAATGTATAAATCGGTAATTTGTAACACTGACTTGCGTGCATAGAGTTCCGATCTAATTGTTTTTCTTAGTAATGTAGTATTTAATAAACGTATGCATACGTTATATAGATTTATCTGAATTCTATAAGTAAACTATTTTCCGTATTTTTTTGAAAATTTTAGATGAAAGTACCTTCGCAAATAAAACTATTATTTTATAATTATGTCAAAAAAATTTTTGAGTTCCTCCCAAAAACATTTTAAATATCGCAAAATACAATTGAATAAAAAAAATTAAGAGTTCCTTTTTTGCGCCGGGCGTGTAAAACTTGTAAAACTTGCTGTAATTCAAATTCGTTTATTTGCGTTACAAATTCGAATTCAGGACATACTTGTAAGTTTTTTTTATTGTTTATAGGTTCGCGCTTGACCGCTGTCTTACCTGATGGAAAGTGACGATGGAGCGCGCTTACCTAGAAGTAGGTAACATTCACTCATGACTTAAAGATTCCCGGATTGTACCTATCAGGAAACATAGACTCCGGCAAGGAATTTCACTCCTTGGCTGTACGCACAATGAATGTGTTCCCAAAACGTTTTGTACCTACGTGTATGTGGCATGTCGTTTACGTACCAAAAAAGTCGATGATTGCAATAGGTGTCGAACGAATAAGCTGACAGACAAACGGACACCCACCTAATCTTATAACGGTTTCGTTTTTTTTCATTATTACTTTGGGACCCTAAAAATAAACATAATTATAATTCACTCATTGTTTAACATAAAAGAACCCTATTTCTCACGTGTTTCATAATTGAATTTGACACAAGTTCGTAATTAAATATAGATCTAGCTAATTAATGAAGCTTCGAAAGTACCACTTTATTACTGTTAATGAAGATAATTCTTTACTCGTTACAGTTTTGTACCATGTTTATTTATTTAAACTTAATTTACAGCAGTAGTAAATAGGCGGACTTAATGCAACAACTGTACTAGTCAACATTAGGTTTAAAAAACGTATCACTGTGGTAAGTATGTACAATAAAAAATAATAAATAGGTATTTCAATATGAGAGCAGCAGTGGCCGAGTGGTAATTCAGGCAGGCGCATTACTTTGTGTAATTTATTTCATCACCTCTGCTTTCAAAACTGTGAAGGAAAACAATTTGAGAAAATCGACATGTCCTAGGACCAAAAATTCGAAGAGATGTGATATTCACCAACGCGCACTGGGCAGGCATGGTTGATTACGGCTCATTTTGCTTCAGAGGAGGAAAAGCTGATTATGCTGTACTTAAAAGTTTTAAATATAATGAGTATCATAAAATTAAATTGCTTGTTTTATCTAATTGTTTTCTTTCGGGTTCTTTAAGAGACGTGATGATAGCATTTTGAGACCGTAGAGAGTCTGAAATATCCCTGTTAAATCTTTTATTAATGTTTTATGTATGTATTATTTTATTTTGACTATTCTATCTTAACGATCGTTTCTGAAATTGAAAAGTCAATGAATTTATTTTTTTTCTAGCTCCTAACGTATCATAAACTCCGGTGATTTTTCACAGTAGAGAGTTAGTAGACAAATCAGCTTGATACTCTTCAAATCTTTGGCAAACATATCAATTGTCTCTCCACATTCTATTTTCATATTACTTTAATATATTCTACCAAAGCATATCCATTTCGGCAATTCCAACCTCGCCTCAAAGAAAAAAAAAACTCTCGCTTCAAAGCAATGTCTACAAAACTATAAGAGACCACCAAAGCCATGGTTTTTAAAATTACACTAGTTATCCTAGGATTTAAGAAATGTAGGACCAATTTAAGAAATATAGGTGGATTTTACTCAGCAAAAGTCTGCCGCTCCACCATAGATTTAAACAATTCTAGACGATTTCTCAACAACCCTTAATTATCTTCTGTTGAAATGTGCACTTCTACATCAGTGTTTACCTAGAATTTTTTTATTTACTTCAATCCGAGCAAAATTTTCAAAACCCAGAAATCAAACTGGATAGAAAATTCTACCAAGTATCAATAATTTCCAGTTTCCAAAAACCTCACTGGGAGTAAATCAATCTAGATACCTTGTATATGTCCAAAAATAGTGAAAGATAGAAGAAGAACATTAAAAAGAATCATGAATAAAAACAGTAGACATGGTAACGCTACGCTGGGCGGGCGTAGCGTTGTGGCCAGATAGACATGCATGTGGAAATTGGATCTGAATTTGTGTAGGCCTGAATTTAGAAATGGATGGCACCTTAAGATTACGTAAGCTGAAGCCACATAGTAAAAATCAATAGTATTTTTACCCGCGTTTTCACCCGTAAATAGTAATTTCACCTAGGTTTCTCCATACAAACTTTGGATCTCCATTGGATCTCCTCTTAGGGGTGAATTATAGATCTTTCTTATTATTTGTATAATTATATTAGAAAACAAATTGCGGTCAAAATTTCAGTGTTTTAGATCCAAGGGTTTGTTTTGGACGTTTATGACTCAATGGACCAAAGTCAAAGTCAATTTTTTTTATTTCACATGGGCCTACATGGGCACTTATAAAACTTCAGAAGCTTGTGCTAGGATGAGTCAAGACTTTATATAGAGATCATTATTTGAAAAAAATCTATGATTAATTACAGCAGAACACTCACTTCAAAAAGAAATTGAGTTTTAAGCTAACTTCACAACCAAGACGAAGATTACCAAATATGTATTCACACTAGGGCTGTATTCATTGTTGATATGACATATGCATTTTTTAAATAATGTAAACTAGTGCTTGACAGAGATCCCAAATGATGATAAGAAGTGATGTGATCGTTGATGACGAATCGCACTAGTTTATTAAAAGCCTATATTTATTTAATCTTCATGTACAGTAGTGGTACATAGGCGGACTTAATGCAACAAGGCATTCTCTACCAGTCAACCTTTGGGTTAAAAAAGACAACATTGTGGTAGGTGTGCACTCTAAATAAATAACAGATTAATTATTAATTAATTAATTATTCACGCTAACCTGTTTTTTAGGTGGGTAAAAGTCATTCAATGACATTTCCAAGCCCTTGGGTGGGGTGGGAGATAGTGTTCTGACACTATCTCCTACTCCACCCAAAGGCTTGGAAATAGCTTTTACTGATTAAAACGTATTTCGGTTTCTTTTTAGCTTCGTTCCAGGGTCCCGGGTTATTTTTCTACGTACGACGTAGCCATCGACCCAGCTGGGCACCTACGGTATTATAGTCTTGAAGACACCTAGTGAGTAACTAATCGGACAAGAAGACCGCAGCAGGTAAATTGTACCAATCCTTTCAAATTTTTAAGACGTAAAAAGTCTTTTTGGATTGTTTTGTTATGAACGAAAGTAACTATATCGTTTTACCAGGTAGGTATTACTGCGTACGAGAACAACATCGCCATTAGCAAGTATGTAACCGTCGCTTTATTAATTTGAATAGCGTTTATACCTAAATGCAGAACGTTGTATCTGGCAGTTTGTGTGTGTTCCAGTTTGTTTTGATGGCGCGAGGATGCAGGGTAAGACAATGATCGAACAAATAGGGGTTTGTCACGCGACGCACGCCTAATCAGGGATCGACGATGTTGCAGAGCGCTACCCGACAACGCTTATTTATGCGTTGCCGATATCGAACGACGCTTTTTATTACCAGACGTTGCCCGTTATAATTCATATAGTATGCGCACGTTTTAACGAGTGCCTTTAAATAATGTTATTTCCCCATCCAATTAGAATTTCCGATGAATGTGTCATTGTCATTTTCGGGGACGATCGGAAAGTTGTCAAATAAAGCAAGTTTTCGATATTTTGAAGATAAAAGCTTTAGCTACGCATTGAATTATTATTAATAGTTCCCTTTCTGGAAGTATTGATTTTAAGGTGAAAAATTATGCAGTGACTTTTCCCTATCTAGAGCGAAGCAGGAGGGTGTGACAGGGTTTTACTGGATGAAATGACACCTAGGTATGTTCTTTTTCTGCCATTTCAGGAACCCCGGTTGCCTTTCGGAAGTCAACCCGAAGTCCCTTGCTACGTAAGTGGTGGAAATACCACCCAAATTTAATAAACGTTCTGGAAATTTCATTGTATGTGCAAGAAAATAGAAATTCGCCGAAATCTTTGCTTCCTAATAACTGAAACTTAGAGTCAGGAGTGAACAGTTTATTTCTAGGTTTATTTAAGGATGCTCCAGAGCTTAGTGCTGATAGTGGAACTACATATTATTGAATGAATGTTTAGAATCAGTTGAGACGTACAAACTTGCAGTTTTTACTTATCTATAAATTTGAAGTAAGTGTTTCTAGTTTAAAACACCTTTTTTAAGATGGAAAATTATGTGTCAGACTTTTACTGACTAAATTCACACCTACATTCCGTTATTTGCGTTTTAAAATTAACCGGAGTTCGGAACCACTGCGACCTAAAATATTCACATAAAAAAAATCACACATTGGGGAACTGCACAGTAGCCCGCATTTTTTAAAATAATTCATTATTTTAATAAATATTCCTTAAATAAATATTTATGAAGACTGCCAATTATATTTTAATTAATATATAACAGACTTACAAAAAGCAAACAACTTAAGGAAATTTTAATTCGCGGCATACCCTAACACTTTCACTGTAATCGTTAAAATTTATTTTTTATGACAAAAAAAAAACTTAAAAACAGCTAAATTGGCCTTAAATCGAAGTAGTATGAACAGAAAGTGATGCACATTGGATTTGTTCACCCTATAGATTAATAATACAATTTTGATTATATTCATGTCAGACATGAATTTTTATTTATCACAGAAACTGTCATCATGCCAAGTTAAAAATTCAATTAAGAAATATTATTTTTACAACAAAATTTATTCACCGTAGGCGTGAGGTTGCGGACAGCAAGCAATGTGTAGCTCACCATCTAGTCGTCTGATCCAAGCAGAATTGTCGAGGGCGCGTAGTGTAAATGTGAAACCGTAGGTGCCCAACAGAGCTAAAGCCAACTGAGGACCTTGGGTTAAAAGAAAAACCTGAGGAGCTAGAATGCAAGGGTAACTGAAAGCACATCAAAGGTGTGCTTTTATTCAGCAAAAGTCTGACACTAGCAGTGGAAGATGTTATTAGAAGCTTTTCCACCTCAAAAAACCTGCGAAATGGTTTTAGACTAGCTAAAATCATGATGAAGTAGGTAATATGCTTCCTTGGATTGTTCATTAAATTATTGAGCTCCTTCGGAGTCCCTAAGTTGAGGTACACGAATACTGACAATATGCTCAGTGCAAGCAAGCTACACAGGTGCATTCAAATCTGAGCGGTTCTTTCCTCTAAAGACCATCTCAGACAATAATCAGCACGGTTCTTATATGATTTGACCATTACATTTATGTGCTTTTATAAAAGGGGCTTTGGAACCTGAGTTTGTTTTACTTGTTTCTTCTCAGGGTAGTCAGCTAGGAAACACCTGCCTCATCTAGTTTAAAATGACGAAAAATAGTAGCTTAGAAATCTATTTATAAAATAAATATCATTTATCAATACCGCGACAAAAGAGTTTAAAAATCGAGCCATGATTTTATTTCGACTAAAACAAGATTTCATCGAAAATATTTTTTTCATAGCATGCTTTTATAGCGCGGCATATACCGATAAAATTAAAACTCGTCGAGACATATCACACGTACCCAAACTCAATGGGGTTGTGTCTAATTACAAAGTTCATGAGGCCACCTTTCAGTTCCATCATCAGGTCCAATGCACGACATAATAATTTTGCATTGTCACATGCATGCAAAATGTTATTTCAATCGGCAACCAGGAAGTGAAACAAAGTAAATTTACTTTTTTTCGTGACAAGTGAAACTAAATAAAAACTTATAATAATTCAGTATCACTTGAAAACTAACAGGAGCAATGCTACCTCATTTCATTGTAACTTATGAATAATTAGAATATCTTAATCTAAATGTACGCCATTAAGATTATATAGGCTCTTACCTGACGCACTGTCGTTAAGATACCTACAAGTAATGCTTCGTTTACTTGCTCAGTGTTAGTAAAAATTAAAAACGTTTACGTCAATGAAGAAATCGGTGTGTAAACGTGAAATAAGATGAGAAAGCTGAGTTTTTACAAGATTTTATTTAGTTTCACCAGTCCCGATGTTTGTTGTAACTTGTAATTCTCTTAATGACACTATTGCAAAATTTTGTCTTTTCTTACATACGAAATTCGAATGGTCCAATTTATCGTAAAATCTAGCATTTTCCGTTTATATAATTATTTATATACATTCTTAAAAAAAAATTTATAATTATTTTATTTTTTTATGAACCATGGGCTTAATATAAGTATTATAAAAATATTAATGAAGTGTAGGTAAAAGGGTTGACTCATTAAATTTACTTTTAATTAATACTAATGACACGCCCTAACTTTGCACGGTGATGGTGGTATAAATCAGGCGCACTCCATGACGTGTGCGTTGGTCTAATGTAGTTCTAGCTTTAATCTAGAATATACAAGTTATAAGTTATATACTGTATATCGCAGCATTTTATTTCCTAGTTTCAGCAGATTAGCAGCATACTGATTAAAAACTGTTATACAATAATAAACTTCCGGACCAGTCGTGGCTTAGTGGTAATGTCGACTTCCGACTTGTGCCATTTTTTTCATCAACTCTGCTCTAAGGGGAGCCTTCAAATTAGTCGCAAGTGCGGGTCCAGTTTAGTCCTAGATGGAGTTGTGTGATAGTTGTGAAAAAAAGGCGCTCTTAAAATGGTGAAAAAAGAAACATCATGTAACTGAACATAATGAAACCGGCATGTCCTGGAACTAACAGTTTGAAGATATTATAATTTGACATCTTTCAATCCTGTCTGAACCCATTAGATATATTAATACGGTCCATTTCTTCTTCTAAAGAAGAGGTTTCCCCGCAGTAGGAATCCTAAAAGCTGGTTTGTAACTTCAACGACCTCTAAAAGTAGAAAAGGAAACATATACTACAAAAAACCTGCATTTATAAATTAAATGTATGATCAACTGCACTTCTAATTCTAAATTCAGTTAATTTAATCTTCGGACGGTACATGGGTTTCATTTTACGTATCTGAGCTAATCTCCTGACCAGTTAGTAAAATTTGAGTGCCGAGGCTTTTTAGGTCTATTGTCGTGACGTATGCTAGACAGTCGCTGCAGGTCTAGGGTTGAATGTAGATGAAAATATCGATAATCGAAAGTTTTGAAGCAGTATTATCGATAGTTTTAAAGTGATATTATCGATAATTAAATATTTAAAGAAAGTTTATTATGACTCAAATGAAAAAGATGATTTGCTTTTTTTTATAAACAAGAATAAATTATTTGCTTTTATTTACAAAACTTTCCCACCTGAAACAACAATATAGACAGCTTTTCCAAGCAGTCAATTCTTCTACTGGCAGTGATATTTACTCTCGCCTTCCAAAACAGACATCAAGCTGCAATCGATATAGCACTACTACTACTAGTATGAACTTTGCATTTCAAGCCATATAGGTATTAACGATATTTTAAAGTAGTAAATATATATATAATAATTATGATATAAATATAATATTAATTATTTTTGAAATGATAATATTGTATCGGCAATACTAATATATCGATATATTTATCGTGTCGATATTTTAAGGTCGATATTATCAAAAATTTGATATATCGTTGCGTCGCTATGTAGGTCACAGCAGGTGCACACAGCTAAAACCTTTCAGTTTTGTAAATAAATAACCGTAACTCTTAATAAAGTTCAGTTGAAAATAAGCATCAGGCAACTGACGCGTAATTGTTCGTGATTTGGTTGAACTGGAACTATTTAGTGCAGCCGTGAGACAAAAATTGCGTCAACTTCTTTTTAGGGTTCCGTAGTCAACAAGGATATCTTAGGAAATTGAGTCACTAATTTTTACATGGGCTACTGGGTTCTGTTACATTGTGAGAAATTTGTGAAGGACGGGAAACTACGGAACCCTACACTGAGCGCTCTTTCTTGTTTCCGAAAGAAATAATCTAACTCATGCGTTGCCAGCCGCCAAAGCTCTGGTTAAGGGAAATTTTGCGAATTGCATCAACTTAGCAATTAAAATAATGCTCAAATTCGGACTGTTAAGGTGAAAGTACATTCGAGTCTAGTTTAAATGTATATATAATTATATATATATATATATATATAATTATATATACATTTTTTAATATTAACACATTTTACCTTTAACGTTTTTTTTAGGCACGTAAAAATCATCCAATAACGAGTCCCGCCCTTGGGCGGAGCAGGAAACAAGTGTCAGACTCTTACTGACTAAACAACCTACCCCATTCCAACGTTGCCATATACACCTTTCAGACGCGAACCCATGGCCCCAGTTGGCTTCTACCCTTCTGCAGAGTCCTTACGGAAATTTTGGTATGTGTGTGTAAACGTAAACTAGTTTTCTGCCAGCGATTTCGCTCGCGTGAAAATAAATTTTCGCACAAAATTTAGACACGCTTTTCGTCCCTTTAGAGGGTAAATTTTAGAAAATCCTTTCTTATTGTTCGCCTACGTCATAAAAGGAAGCCTTGTGCAAAATTTCACTCTCTAGTCCCAGTAGTTTCGGCTGTGCGTTGATATGTAAGTCAGTTTCTCCTTTTATAGATATAGATATATATTTTCATATAAACTTAACAAAAAAAAATCTTAAGAACTAAATAAAAATAATCTAAAGCATGGCGTCAAGATTACTCCTCATCCTCTGTTTAGGACGAGGCGAGACGACGTTACATACACGTCCGTCGTATTGTCAAAAACAATTCTTATCCTCTGCCTAAGGCAAAAGTCAGCCCTTGGGTCACGCGAACTGTCAACTATTCCACAAATGTCAACTTTTAAAATCGTAAACACACATACTGAAAGTAGGAAGTATATTCAGAAATTCGACTACTGAATCAGTTTCAGCTATTTTGAAAATTAATCGTTCTATTCTCTCGGCTCTCAACGGTAGTATATTTAGCTTTCCATCAGCGACAATATCCGTAATCTCATCAGGACTTGCAGGGATTTCCTCTTCAGCCGAATCCAAACGTTGAACGTATTTTGATGAAAATTGACACACAGGACACTGTGTGTCAATTTTCAGGATTGACAAATCCTAGAATAGGGCACACACAGGGATTTATATTATGCAGCATGCATTTTGAAATTGCCTTTGGTCAATTTCTAATTTCATGAAGCAGATTTTTAGGTATAATTCGAAGAACCTGAATTGAACTGTTAAAGGGATGGAGCTGTATAGAGTTTTTTATGATAGGTAAATAATATCATCTAATGACGAATCCCGCCCTTGGGCGCAACAGGAAATAGTGTCAGACTCTTACTGACTAAACAACCTACCCTGTTTCTACGTTGCTATACATACTAGGGCCAGAGTTTCTTTTCAGATACGAACTCTTGGCCCTAATTGGTTTCGAAACCAATTAGGGCCAAGAGTAGGGACCCTGTCCCAACAACAGTAGGCAACAGTAGGGACCCTGTCCCTACTGTTGCCGACAACTCCTTGAGACGCGCGGAAACAATGCACGCCGTCAACGACTGGGCTTGCTCCGGATGGTTACCAGACAACAGGAAGGCGAACTTACTACCCATTGCTCGCCGTCCGCAAACCCGCTCTTATGGTGGCCAGAAATTGGAGTGCTATATAAGGTTTTTAAGTATAGCTTCATCCCCTTTCTCATAAGCTCAACTGAGAGTTAACGCGTTATTTAATCACGTAAGGTGATTCCGCTAAGTGACCTTATGCGAGAGGTTTCAGTTATTAATATTTGATTTGGACCTACAAATAATATTTACACATTATATAAAGATACAGTACAGCGTATCCAATATTTTTTTAATAGCCTATTGTTTGTCCCTCTGCTTGGCGAGGCTTCCCACTTTCCCTTCTAAACGTCTCTGTCTAGGGCAACCTGTGGTCATCTTTGCTCCACGAGCAACATACATTTGTAACATATTTTATAATGATAAGTAAAGAGCTAGATGGTTCTTGGCGTGACCAGAGGGCTGGGCTTTTATATCGGTCAGCGAATCAGCATTGCTATCCAGCGAGGCAATGCTGCCAGTGTTGTGGGCACGTTTCCTACTGATATCGATGTGGATGAAATTTTTGGTGCCCAATAAGTTCCTTTTTTAACCCATCACTGTAAATATTAATATTCTCATTTTGTATATATATATATATATCTTTTAAGTTATAAGGTTTACAAATGTTAAGTTATCTTTAATTATATAATGATAGGTACTGTAATACGTATGAACGGATGGAGAGGTAAAGAGAGGCCAAAAAAAAAATTTGGATGAATTCAGTGAGGAGTGATTGCATGAAAAAAAAAAACATATTGCACCATCTCTTCTTGAGATTTCAAAAGTGCCTGTAAATGGTTTATAATCTTTAGTAAGTTATTTATAAAATAATCTGCTTTATGAATAAGGTAAAGCACACAATCATCTCTTCTTCTAATTTTTGTTGAACTAATCCAACATATGTTGCCATTCTATTATAATATTCGAAAACTATCACACAAGGCCGTCTAGTCTCAAGCTAAGCAGAGTTTGTGTTATCAGTACTAGACAACTGATAAACATACTTATTTTCTAAATATATATGATAGATAAATTACACCCAGACACAGAACAAATGATCGTGCTATTACACAATCATTTGTCCTGGGGGGAAATTGAACCCACGACTTCCGGCATAGCAGTCAGGGTTACTAACTAATAGACTGATAGGTCAGTCAATTTTAGTTATTTCATGTCGATTTTGGTAGTATTACCGCAGTTTATGTGGGAGGAGGTATTTATCTCGCATAGCACACCATCACTACGGCAAATGGGTAGTCAATACGGATTATCTATGCATCGAACGAGCCAATCGTATTTCGCATTGCTACCATTTTAGTTAGAAATTTGTTATTTATTTTAAACTTTATTCGCTTTTATCTGGTTCAAACAAACTTTTGTGTTTTTGAACCAGATAAAAGAAAATCACCAATAATTCCTTCTGCTCTGTCATTGACGTGGCATGATAAAAAAAACCTGGGTAAGTACTAACAACTGATGGAGAAATGTAATGGTCGTGCGTATTTCATCATACTTGCGGGATTGCTCCGCATGCGTAGCCTCCGAAAATGTTCGTTACTTAAAGGTACTTATTGTAATGCCTTGGATACGCATGCGGAACACGGGGCGTTTTACGGCTGCGGAATAACCGAATGCGTGATAAAATCCTCAGAATCTTAAAAACATCCTTAGAATATGTGTGGATAAATACAACGAAAGGTTATCCATTTAATTTTTGAGTAATCGCCTAATGATTTCTTTCGCTTCAATGCTAAGCAAGAGGGTGTAACAGATTTTTATTGACCAAAACCCACCTACACAGATGGGCTTTTGCCCTTAGCATCCCGAACGTAAGATACCCACAACCCTAGCAGGCATCGGCCCTACGGAGCCCCTTTAGTTAGTTCAAAGAAACTTGCACATAATGTCTCTATAAAGCTTTGCCAGACCACTGCAAAAAGCATATCTACCCACTGCAAACAAGTGCGATAACTTGAACAACAAGGCAAAATGCATACAAAGTGAATAGCACTTTGAATGTAATATCGTAAATATGCATTTTTCACTTAAAATCGATGTTTTTAAAGGTACTTTCGTATCTTTAAAAACAACAACAAAAGAGTTCGATGTATACGTTTGGTAACTATAAAGATGTGTCACCGGCCACTGAGTAACCGCACGACGTCCTCACGGAAGATGGCACGATGTCGTATCGTGTCAAGGTACGGTACAAAACAGGGGGATATAAAGATTTTTGCCGAAATATTTATCCGTCCTTTGGCGACAAGCACAATTTGCCGAAATATTGATGTTTGACGACAAGCACAGTAAAGAAAAAAACCAGGCAAGTGTGAGTCGGACTCACGCACTGCGGGTTCCGTGCAAACCTTCCTATGCAAATCCAGAATAGAGTTAAGAAGATTTTTCCGAATTGCAATTTTTTTTTTGTGACGTAACTACAAATTTACAACTTTTAGATTTTTTCTATATTTGTGCTGTGAAGCCTTGCTTTATTTTGATTCCTTTGAGTGTCTTCAAGGGACATGAGCTTCAAGGGACCTCAGACCTGAAAATATGGTTTAAATTTCAACTCGATGCCTCTACGCGTTCTGGATATAAAGGGTCTTGACAGAGAGACATACATACGGACTACAAAGTGATCCTATAAAGTTTCCGTTTTTTCTTTTAAGTTATGGAACCCTAAATACGTAGAATAAATAAATAATAGTTTTTTGTGGTCCAAAACTGAACGATGGTTGTTGTAATGACCCCGTGGTACCACATTGCGGTATGACGCCTTGTCGTCTCCCGGTAGCAATATCGTGTCGTCAGTACATTACACGGTGGCCGATGCCATACCGTAAACATGTATCCACGCCCTAATAGTGTGTCGTAGCTTCATTGGCTCGTGGTAAGTGGTGTACTTACCTACTAACTAACAACGGGATCCGCCAAAGCTGTGCATCACCTATTGCATCATTTCGGCCTCAAATTGACCATCATCAACATAAATGCCAATAGTTAATAGTTGTTAACAAAATGACAACTGGTACCTAATGGCGTTTATTTTTTTTTATTTTTTTTAATTCTAGATAAGCTCGCGTTTGACCACAATCCCACCTGATGGTAAGCGATGATGTGGTCGCTGATGGAGCACGCTTGCCTAGAAGTAGCCTATTCACTCTTAACTTAGAGACCCCTTGGTTGTAGCTATCAGAAAACACAGACGTCGGCAGGGAATGCATTTATTTTTATACAGGTTCACAAGTGCTAAAGCTCGCAGAGCCTAACGTTACATTCGCCAAGTTAGAACGGCCGTACAGTATTTTGTATGAACTCCGTCATGGCACGTTGTGACTTGGCCGTTAATGTTTTCTGAACACTCCTTGAGGCGGTTGATAAAATTAGTTAATTTTATGAATCCCTCACTATCGTAGAGTCAGATTTGCGCTTTTTCTTTTTTTTAATGAAGCCTATTAATTTATATAATGTTTTTATTTTTGCTGAACATTGAGTCATACGAAAAGCAATTTTAGTGAAATAATTTTTCATGGTATTTTCTTTTATATTTGTGATTTCCAGAGGACCTTTCGAGTACCGTAATTACAAATATAATAGAAAGATAATAGGTGTGTAAACGCCGGCATTCGCTTCGGGCTCATTTCTGTAGAATCTGACCTTGCCTGGCCTGACCAAAAAAAAGACATAATTACTGTTAATTGAAAGTCCGACTTTAACTTCCGATTCCGGTCAACAACCCAACGCCAGACGCGTGCAGGAGACAGCCATAATACCTTTCATATTCATCCACAAAATGACAAACAGATTGCATTGTACTTCTATTGAAATTGTATGTAATATCATAAAGAGAAAAAAAAGTTTCCATAAAACAAAGATGTTTGAAAATTTTTTTGCCAAGAAAAAAAAAATTAGTGACCAAATTTTAAAAATGGTTTTACTTAAAGAATTCTACTTTATCACTGATTGACATAAGGTGGTGATCATAGAATTGGTCACTAGATGATATGGCCTAGTTAAACTGGCCAGATCATTTTAAATGTTAAATTTTGATGATATGTATTGACATATCATGTAAGTTTATCAAACAAACATAAAGTAGCACAAACGACGATTCTTTCGTTTCGTAGCAAAAACCTTCAAGTTTAGTAGATACATTTTTAACAGTAAGGTGAACATAAAGGTACTCGTAGGGACTCTGTAAAAGGATTGAAGCCTATTGGGGTCCAGGGTCTCTTTCTGAAAGGAATGCTTGGCCCTAGTGCGAAGGGCAAAGAAGGAACGGGTTTGGGGGGTTTGTTCAGTAAGAGTCAGACACTGTTTCCTGCTCCGCCCAAGAGCGGGATTCGTCATTGGATGATTTTTGTCCACCATAAAAAAAAACATAAAGGTACTGAACTTGCTGATTTATTTCGCGATTACAGGTTTGGACCCATAGTAAAAACTGTTTGTTAGGTATCATGACTACAATCACGTATTTAAGTATCGGTCACTAATTATTGCCGGTGAACCTATATACCTATTCACGCACATGCCCCTGGTAGAAGCTAAAAATATCTTTATAATATTCTCTTTCTTAAGTTATTTTACTCGTTAACTCTTTTGAAGCAATCATTGAGTTGTAGCAATCCTTATTTATATTATAAACTAGCTTTTGCCCGCGGCTTCGCTCCCGGCAACAGTTTATTCTACTTTACTCCAGTCTACCCTACTCTACCCTGCTCAACCCTAGTCTACCCTTCTATACCCTATTTTTTTTTTCATAAGAACCTTCTCCTGACAATAACAAACACAACAAAAAAAGAATTATCGAAATCGGTTTAGCCATTCTCGAGTTTTGCGCTTACCAACACATTTTGCGATTCATTTTTATATTATAGATTATATAATAGTTTAAACTCTTCCCAAGATCGCACACCTATGGTCTTTTTATTATGTCTGTAATTACGCCATTCAAAAAGTTTAAGTAACAAAACCTATTCTATTATTGATAAGTTCATGCTTTACCGCTGATGAGGTTGACGATGGATAACTTTTTCCTAAAAGTTACCTATTTACCCATGGCTTATAGGACCCCAGGTAATAGTTATTAAGAAACACTGACTCAGGCAGGAAATTCCACTCATTACCTGTGCACACAATTTATATGTTACCAAAATTTACTGATAGATAACTAAGGAGAGGTTGACTGCAGGATACAGACTATTCATATTTTTCAATTACCATACTGCGATTTATAACAAATTTCTACAATTTAATCGTCATTTTTTAAACAAATCCTTTATCTGAATGAGTGACTCAGAAATTACGTCATTAGATGAACACATATGTGCCAACTTCATTTTATAAATAAAATTAGCGTGCACGCCGATGCATATGCAAGCAAAAACAAAGTATTGAATGAAAGACATGATATAAAGATATTATAACGTCTCCATTACCAGACTGGTTTCCTTACTTGTCATTTGCAAATTGAAGGGTACTTTGAGAATTCTTTAATAAACAAAGTAACACAAAATATTTATAATGAATCGTAAAACTGTTACCGCGAGGTGAATCTCCTCGCCGCCACTCGTAGTAGTCTTAATGCATGATTACTCGTTCCTCCCACCTCGTCGAACGGCTATCATTGGCTCTCACCGAGTAGACGCCGCCTCCACTCCTGCGCACACTCTACTTCAAAACAACTCCATCGACTCAATAAACAAGTCTTGAAGTCCATTGTCTCCGCACCATTATGCCGTCACATCGACATGTTATGCAGCCCTGTCATAGATCTGTTAGAAATAAATAACAAAAAACATCGGGGACTCCGGCACGGCTACTCATTAGTTTCACTTCTTTAATAAATAACACTTTGAAATGTGACTTTGTGAGATATCAACTTATGATTTGACATCTGTTACTAAAGCTTAATGATAGGTTTGTACTAGATAAAGTTCAACACGTTTTATAGTCTTAGAAAGCTACCTGTATGAAAAAATATTTGGTGGGTAAAAATAATAACATTTATTGAGTAAAAATGTGGAAACATGTACACACAATTGTTTATACGCTACTTATAAGTAACAACTAAACAATACAATCAATTGTGCTTAACTGTTAGCATCTGCTGCCTGAAAGCATCTGCTGAAAAATGTAATGTTTTATTCAGTAGGGCATAGTTCAAAACTGTTAAGCTTAGTTAATCAGATGATCCGGCAGTCTGAAGCATCAAGGGCATGTAGGTTCGATGCGGCAAGCGTCAGGAGCGTGAAATGTGGCGCCGGCGAGTGGAAGTCGAAGGGGAGCTGGAACATGGCGAGGGGCGGGGTAATAGCGCCTCCGCGGGAATAAAACCGTTTGCCTCTGACGCCCGCGCTTCCCTTTAGCAAAAAGTCGAAGACGGAACGAGGCGACAACCACAGAGGCTCGCCTCCACGCTGCCGCGGATAAAATCGACATAGAATTAAAGAAAAATACAAAAATCACTCATTGTTCTCATAAAATGAATGTGCTGGGAGTTGAATGTGAGGCTTTTTGTGAAAATATTCTCATACTTTTAAATGGGATCTCGTGTGGCGCCTCCTAATGATTCGTCCTTTTTGCGGCGGCGATGTGCGCGCCGGCCGGACGCTCTCAACATCTCTAGGCTTTTGGTGTGTCGGCGCATGTCACCACTTTAGCTTTTTGTTTTACTGTTTCGGATGTAAATTAAACAGTTTAGGCGGCATTGTTCTCAAAAACGGCGGAGAAAAGAAAGCGAAAATTTTCATTATTGATTTTTTATTTAATTTTTTAGACGTCCTTAGTCTTTGTATCATTATACTATATAGTGGGCAACTCCTCATTTAATTGGGCACTAATACAACGTTAAAAATTCTAGGTCTACCATAACGTAGCTTCCGAGTATACTACATCTATTAACTTTTAAGAGTAATTTTGAAATGGCAAAAATGATTACAAACTACACACCAATAAAACTACCACATCAATAGCTTATAATATATTTAAAAAAGAATGCGTAGCTAAGAACAACCGCCTTTACTCCACTCTGAATAATTCAGCTCTGTACATTTATCCAAGAATTTTAGGAACACTTAAAAGTACGAGTAGAACAATTAAGCAACAATCAAGTCGTATACCTATATAAAGAACCAATCAGGTATAGCTTCCACATTTTCATCCACAAAAGCTGCAGTGGTTTCAGTGTAATCGCCGTGGGTCGTCACAAAATTCCAGTCCGCCTGTTTATTCATTGTGCATAAACGTTCATTTGTTTGTGTACAGGCCGATGGCGTGGCGGTGCGGTTACGAAACTGGGAATAAATAATATAAGCCGTGCGAGCCCGAGTCGTGACACCAACTCTTTCACTAATGGAGCGTCGACGCTAAGTTCGTATTGTGTATCCCAATCAAGATGCTTCGTTAGCTTTTCCTTCGCCTTTTTACTGATCATAATGATGTACACAAATATCACATTTATTAGAAATACGCCGCTCTTAAGTAGATAATTGACAGAGAAACTTTGACTTGCGATAGCGGCTGCCTTGTTTTTGAAAGCATTATATACAGAGAATGGGGAATTCTGCTCCACTATATAGCGTTAAGATGTTATGCTATAAGTAGAATATCTTTAAGCGAGACATTTTCTATGTGGTCCAAAAGAAAATTCAAAGATACTACTTTACTGACTTTCATTCATCGTGAATTTAATTAAAAATATTGATCTCCTATTCTTACAAAGAAGCAATGTCAACGAGTCAGACTAAACGGTAAGAAAATGTCCTCAATTAAATAGCCTTAAGATATTTCTCATTAAATAGATTTCTTCAAAGCAAAGCAAGTGGTTATTATTAAATAACTTCTCTGTAGTGTATTTATTCGAAGTGCTATAGAGCTTTGAATTTATGCCATCTAACCTCATCTTATTATTATTATTTTTTTAATATTTTCATAATTAGTTACTATTTCATAAAAATCGATAAAAATCAAGTAGTGGCAGATTTCCTGAATCTCTTTCGCCCGCGTGATAGTTGAAAATTATTTCAACGCGACCTATTCTAGGGGTGAGGAAAAGTACTCTATGTACTAATGTAGGACATAATTTACTCATGTACCACATTTCATCCTAATGTTGGGGTTGCTGCTGGGTCTGAAAATCGCATCACCGATGCGTCGAATCATTTCAGCTGAAAGACAGGCTGTTGGTCGAATCATTTCAGCTGAGCATTATTTCAGCTGAAAGACAGGCTGTTGGTCTTAGGCCTCCTTTAATCATAACGAAAAGTATCGGTGACTTTTTCCAATTTTATTTCCATAATTTAAAATTCTTACATCCTTTACCGAAAGTATCCGAAATTAGCAGATAATCCGAAATAATTTCATATACGAAAGCGGTACAATATTATTCCTATTTCACTTATTTTTTAAATTTTCTACCATCGGACAACCCGACGGACGTAAGTATCCTAACGTTGTTGAAATCTTTGGAGTCCGAAGTTCCGAACTATGCGTTTCGTTTAATTGTTTATCTCGTACCTACATCGAAGGACTGGAACAAGGATATATCCGTCTGATTTATAATTTGGGTGTCTTCAAGGCTTCTCATAAGCATCACTTTACCTAGCGGCTCACCATCAACAATTGCATCATTGCTTACCATCATCACGTGGGATCACAGGCAAGGATTAGTTTATATTAAAAAATAAAGTATTGTATCTAGATCTGAAATTTTATAGACATCCTCGCTGGTATATCGTACGACGTAAAGAAGATTGGGGGCAAATTCCTACAATTAATCGACAATCCTACAGTTAATTTACCTTTTTAGTGTTAAGCCTTTCCTAGTTTTATTGACTTGGTCAAAGTCGATTCAACTTTTATTTTAAGGGAGGAAGTGGACTGCCTCATTACTTAGATGTTTTTGTTTCATTTTTGGTGGCCACACGAGAGAACAGTAGGCGCTGCTATCTCAAATTGATGGGGTTAATCTTAAAGCGATGCTTTGTCGTTTGTCTCCGGACACCGGCTTTAGTTGAGCAAGATAATAGATACAGAAAGCCATTACGTGTTTTTTGGATGATGATTGGTAAGTTCCTATTTTTGTATGAAGTATGATACCCGGGAGACTAAATTAACATAACGGGTAACTACTAAGTCCTGTAGTTATATTGTAGGAGTTTGCTTGAGGATATCCGCAAAAGAACCAAGGTTGGCGACATAGCGAAAAGAATCGCCAAAGTTAAGTGGCAATGGGCAGGACACATTGCACGCAGCACGGATGACCGCTAGGGCCGAAAGGTTCTGGAGTGGCGCCCGCGTACCGGAAGACGCAGCGTTGGAAGGCCTCCCACAAGGTGAACCGGAGACCTGGTCAGGGTTGCTGGAAGGCGATGGATGCAAGACGCACGTGACCGGTCTTTGTGGCGTCGCTTGGGGAGGCCTATGTCCAGCAATGGACGTCTTTCGGCTGAAATGAAGATGATGATGAGTTTGCTTGAGAAATGTATAAACTCCGCATATGTTTTAATTATACGTTTTTACCATTTTTTTAACTCGTCCGGACTAGCATCGTTTTGATGATGTCTTTATTTATATATACAATTTGTTTCTGCTATCTAGGACTGCTTGTTGAGCAGATCGCAACGTATACGAATAGAAGAAAATATTGTGTCATAACATGTACACTTCACGACAGTGGTGCTGGGATGTGTTAATTTTTAGAGTTCTGTACCTCAAAAGGAAAAAACGATACCCTTATAGGATCACTTTGTTGTCCATTTGTCTGTCTGTCAATCGAGACCTTTTATCTCGGGAACGCATGGAGGTAGCGAGTTGAAATTAAATAAAAAATACACTCAAATCTGCGGTCCCTTGAAGCTGTAAAAAAATCAAACTTGAAAAAAAAATATTGCCTTTTATGTCGTAAAAACGTATATATCAAAATTCACAAGATGCTCCTGTTGGCCTACAACCTTGAAATTTGGCATGAACCAAGGTCTTCTGGCACTAAAATAGGAATAAATCCTAAAATCTGGAAATTTGTAATTACGTCACACAAAAAAGACTAATTAGGTTCAAAAAACCGAACAATTATTACATAAATCAGTTTGTATGGAACCCTTAATGTGCGAGTCCGACTCGCAATTGCCCAGTTTTTTTTATAGGCTCGCTTTTGAGGGCTAAGTTGGGATGGGTTGTTTAGTCAGAAAGAGTCTGACACTGTTTCCCGCCATTAGATAATTGCCCACCATAACAAAAAAACCGGACGGCCTGACGGCGAGATATTACATCTGGATTATAGTCAGTTTTCACTGACTTTAATCCACCTGTGATATCTTGCTGTATAGAATACGTCTCTTGCCCTGAATAGAACGATAGATAAGTGCAGAGTGGAAGAAGCTACTTCAAGATTTCCCACCTCAAACTTGAACCACAGTATTGAATTAATAAGTTCTGTTGTACGAGATTGTTTCAACCACTATTTCTATTTAAGTTTTAACTACCCTATTTGGGTCTAACATTATGTTTCGATGTCATTTTCCGTTGCGTGACACGGCAAAGTAAGTCAAGTAAAACTTTGACTTGTTGCCCTAATTTCATTTCACTGGTATATTTTTTATTTGAAGTTTTATGTGAATTGAGTTTTTGATTTATTTTGTTCTCCACCTCCCCTTGAATAAATTACGGACTAATTCATTTCTTTCGTATTGTCGTAAACAAGACTTCGTCATCAAGTGATGTGTCTGATCATGGTTTATTTAATATTTAGGTACCTGACTAAAACTGAAATAGGTTATACATTTTTTTTTCTCTGACAAACTATGACCTATTGTTATGGCGACGCTTGTAGGAGCTATGTTCTACAGTGAACATCGGCTAAAATGATAAAGAATGATGATGTCAGATTATTGACGTCGTAGCCGTTCTAAATAACTTACTAAATTGCATAAATTCTGATTTGAGCTTTCCTCTCTCTCTGATTTTTGAAGGCCTCAAAAGTGAGTGTGGGTCTGAGTGAATATACCGAATATGGTATACCACGTCGTGCTTCAAACCGTACTTAATAAATATAGGCAATAGAGTGGCACGTTCAAACTGGAGGGGTGTGCATGTCACGTCAGTTGCATGGACAATAATTAGTAGGCCATTCAAAGGTATTCAAGCACATGCCTAAACAAGAAAGTCTCTAAAGATGCAAGACTACATCGAGGCCGAACATTTCGGCTTCGACATAGTCACAAGGTTGTAAGATGCTTTAGACGTTTACCCTCTGCTTTCTTGTGTCAATTTTCCACAAATTCTGTCTGACCAATATTTCTACAGCCACCTGGATAGTTCTGTTGTTGGCGTTGTTTCAGTTGTTGAAGGTGCAAGTAGTCGTGTTTGCTGAGCTGGATAGAAGAATGCTCAGTTTTTTAAAAGGTCAAAGATTTTTTCAGATTATTTCTGCAGCAGTCAACTTGAACCCGAATTGGTTCATAGATTTTCAGGTTAACTGCTGTAGTTCATGTATCGATGGTGGACGTTCTGCTGGAGAGACGAAATTTGGAAGAGTGGAATATCTAGTCCTCGCTTACTATAAAAACTTGTTAAAACTGCAACAAAACAATCTGTTATATACCCTTAGGTATATATACAAGCAGGGAAGCACGTATCACTATAATAATTATATAACAGCTTTTTTTTTCATGTCCACTTGTCTAGTGCGGTAGTTATACACATACAATTTTTTTACATTGTACATACTTTTGTAGGCATATTTGTAATACTATAATAATATTATTAATCCTTTTTGTGAACCTGCCATGATTTTTTCTTCATCACCCTTAGTTTAATGGTAGAGTCTAAGGCATTAAGTCCGACTTTGTGCCTTTTGTAGCATGAAGTTTTAATAAATAAAGAGAGAGGTAATGCGGCGAGTGTTATGGGCACTTTTACACCGGGAACGATCAGAGGTGGGTTATTTGACGATTGACTTTTTATTTATTTTACTTTTTATTTAATGATATTTTGTTTGATGTTTATTATTTTGTTTGTAATTGACATTATAATAAATAAATAAATATAGGATGACGTAATTCAAACCCACTCAATCGGCTTCTTCAGTGTTAGCATATATACAAAAGTAAGTTGAATAAATGACACGTAATAACTTAACTTCCTGTGATCGATATAATCTTTACAAATATACCTCATATTTTGTCTTTGAGGTGATCTTTCTAAAGGAAAGTGTTCGGAAGTCTTCCTTAAACTTGGCAATGGACGGATGCATGTAAACACTGTGCCATCATCTTTCCGAAGGTCGATTGGTCGTTTAAGGCACCCCCGACTACAAGTCCGGAGTTCTGACTATCTTAAATGATACAGGTCATCTTAAATGATACAGGTCATGACGAATATGTCTACGTACCTGCGGGCGTAGCTTCATGTAGTCGAAAAGATGCCATTCGAACCTCGTCTTCAGGCTGCGATTGTCGGCAGCACTTGCGGCGACAGCACGTACAACTGCAGCCGTTTTCAGAACTGTTTTATTAGAAATCCATAGAAAACCAGTCATGCAGCCGCAGCCGGATTTATGCAGCCGCCACATGTACAACCTGCAGCCGAGAGTCGAATGGAACCTTAAAAATTGACAGGTTAGGTGTGAAGTAAAGTGCGGAAAGAATACTTACTTCACATTATACAACTTTATCTCTCACAGGAACACCTGCTACGTGGATGAGACTTGCTGTGGCTTATACGAAAAACGGTAATTCGTTTGGGCACTTAACTCAGCAAACGGGGACCCAAACTGGTTGAAATCCCATATGTACAAATCATCATCATCATCACAGCCTTTCAATGTTCCCACTGCTGAGACACAGGCCTCCTCTCTGGGATGGGGATGGGATGGGGGGATGTACAAATACTTTTTCTAAAAACAGAGTATTCGTATGAGGCATATAAATTATATTCGCAAGCCCAATTTTAATACTTAATAGCTTAGCCACTTTAAAAATCTACAGGTATGAAAATAGTTTAAAATAGAGTAGAATATCAAAAATAATCATTCGAATTTCGCTCGAAGTCAGCGCTATAGAGTAGTCCAGAATGTCAATTTATTGAAATTGCAAATGTCATTTCAGTCGGCAATCGGTCTCAAAGTGGCGTTTGTGATAGTTTCTATTTGTGGTGCGAATGCAAACGGTCCTTAATTATATTTGAGGCTCATGTCATGAGTGACAAAGCTGCATCGTGACAGGAAGCCAACCTTATTTTAGTCGGTCAGAAGGTTGGCAGATTGATTGATTTTCTTTTCGGTTTCCACATGATGTTTTCCTTTACCGTTTTGAGATCAGATCAGTGGTGATGAAATCAATTACACAAAGTAATGCGCCTGGCTGGGTTTGAAACCGCGACCAAGAACTCGTAAGTCGGGGTCGTTACCACTCGGCCACCTCTAGTCTCTAATACCATCTAATATATTAAAGATAAATTACACCCAAACACAGAACAAATGGTCATGCTCATGAACGTCACACAAAAAGTTATTTTGCCTTGGGTGGGAATTGAAGCAGCTACCCACAGTCTAGTAGTCAGTGGCCCTGCTGGAGACACTAACTACTAGACTGTAAGTTGGTGGTGAGATACCTATCTATCACATAAAGCCGGTAACTGATCTCATCCCGGTTATGTCGTATTAACATTTGCCCTATAAAATGCGTATGCGTAAATGTTTAAGCGTCTATGATTGTGGATACACTTGTGCACTGAATCTCTTGCTCACTTGCTGCTATCGTTGAAATTCATTATTATTATTATATATCCGCTAACTTCTACCTGCGACTTAGCCCGTGTGAGTCTAAGTCTTGTCGGTGTCCTCACAATATTTTCCTTCACCGTTTTGAGAGCAGTGGTAATGAAATAAAATACACAACGTAATGCGCCTGGCTGGGTTTATTGGAGACCTACTACTCGTAAGTCTGGGCATTTACAACTGCTCAATAGTTATTAGAGAGATACATTTTGGAGAAAGCCAAAAATATTGTACTCGTCAGTTCATTAGTTTTATCTCGCGTTGTTGAGTGAAGATGACTAACTTACCGATTTATTCAAAGAATTTTATTAGTATAGTATCAGTGCAGTGTTTATTCAATTAAGACTCGGTGCTCTACTTTTTTGCGTTCTGGGGAATGCATTTACCGTTTTATTACTGGAAGGTAATAAAATTGTTCAGGTTCTACCTGTCCATAGTCTTAACATATTTGTTAATAACCAACTGGTTGTGTGGTCTTAAGTAGACTCACTTAAGACTCCAAAAACCATAGCCCTATATCTTAGTTTTCTATATATCACAATAGTTTTCCACCAACCGAGGACTGTCCTTGGATGAACTAGCATAGCGAGTACAGGGATATTCAGATTAGCACCAAAAGCATCACATGGGCCTCTGAGAGTCGGTACACCTTCCAAAGATCCAGGACCTCTGGATCCTGAGGTAAATAGACATATAACATTTTGATTATACTTTTTGTTTTAAACTCTTAAATTCCAAGCGAACGTCGGTGTTCGGACACCTATTGTCTTTCTATTATGTCTCTAATTACGGTACTCGAAAGGTCCTCTGAAAATCTACAAACATAAAAGAAAATACCATGAAAAATGATTTCAACTAAAAATGCTTCTCGTATGACTCAATGTTGAGCAAAAATCAAAACATGATATAAAACCTTAGGTTAGGTTAATTTATCATTTAAATATCCATCATCGTAATATAATAACTTTTAAACTTATTCGGCTGGTGAATAAACCTTGATAATTGTCTTTGAAAACATAAACGAAAACAACTGATAATGTAAAAAACGGTACTTATAACTGCAACCTAAAGAATTTCTATCGCATACACAGACAAGAATGAATGTTACAATAAAGTAGAGGATTCAGCCCAAACTGGCTGTTAAATTTCTTACAGTTGCCATTTTATTACACTGCCAACTCTCGGTTTAATATGCGTCCAAAAAATGTTAGCAAAAAATAGGCGCCACCAAGGAGAATCCTGAGTCGATGTACATCGGGCAGGTCCTTATAATATCGTGTAGTATTTTTTACGTGTACCTTTTGGAGGCCCGGATTTTGTGTTAAAATACACACCTAAGTATCATTAGCTATAAACACAGTTCTTTGTGTCTACCTTTGGAAGAAATAAGGGCAATAAAATGGGGAGATTGAGGTGCCGAACGGATATAGGCCAAGTATGGAAAGGGCTCCTGTCATGGCCCGCTAGCGCAGCAACGTTTTACTAAATAAACGGTTGAATGACACATTTATCGGTTTAAAACGTTGTCTATAACATTGATAGATTTAAATTAAAGATTTTATATAACAGGCAGCCATTTTGTTTTATTATTAATTATTATCGAATTTACTAATAGATAACTGTAATCAAAATACCGATCATATCGATGTTTTGTTTGTTGTAGATTAAACAAAAGCCGATTCCTCATAATATTACCTTATAAATCCTTTGAGCGACAAAGGAGTTGCGCCTACGCAAGTCGCCAGTGCCAGTGACCCCCTCCCCGCCGCGGAGATCCGCGCCCCGCGCCCTCACGCCCCTGCGCCGCCCGAGTTCACTGTGGCGCCTTATTATGTTACCTTTGTTTTCAAATTTAATTGGCTTCTCAAAGATAACTTATCTTGATAATAAACGACGACCAATAAACCGGGGGTCGGGAACAACTGACTGTTCTTCAAGATAAGATTGCGACTTGAATGACGTCTAATAGTAGCTAACGCCATATATTTAGTAATATTATGTACTCTAGTAATAAAAGATAGAGTTCATTTCAGTTTCCGTTTTTTCAAAAAGGATACTCACAGCATTTTATTGCACTTCGAATCCGTTTAGAAGACTATTTTGTTTTTTGCTATAAAAATATTTGTTTTAATAACTAAAAACTGTTCCAAATAAAACTCGAAGATTTTTAAAACGAAATGCCTGAAAACATTTTCAGCCATTGGTCCAAACTCTGTATTTTTTCTGGTTTATAAAACAAAAAATTTCATACACTCAGTCTAGGCAAACTGCCATGTAAGTTATCAAAGAAAAAAATGATCTTAGGAAGGTAAAGTCTGTGACGTACTTTCAGACCTACCATAACACAGAAAATTTTATAAAATTATGGTCGACCCGTTTCAAATGGAGCAGTAGTGGCCGAGTGGTAAAGGATCCGACTTACGAGTTGAACGTCGCGGGTTCAAACCCAGCCAGGCGCATTACTTTGTGTAATCTATTTCATCACCACTGCTCTCAAAACTAAGGTAAAAACCGTGAGGAAACCGACATGTCCTAGATCCCATCTTCATTTCATTTTAACCAATCGACAGAATCATTCTTGAATAAGGTACACATGCATAACACAGTAGGACCACCAATAGGTCACCGACATAGTCGAAAGAATCGCCAAACTGAAGTGGCAGTGGGCAGGGTATATTGCTCGCAGAACAGGGTAGGGTAGGGGATTGGACCGAAAAGTGATGATCGCGCTCGGAAGACGCAGCGTTGGACGGCCTCCCACTAGGCAAACCCTCTGAACTGGAGTAACAGATGCGAGATGCACGGGACCGGTCATTATGACGATGCCTTGGCGACTTCCTATATCCGACAGTGAATACCTTTCAGCTGAAATGATGATGATGATGAATATAACTAGTGAATTACTGAAAATTTCAAAGATTTGTGAAACTCATGTTGGGGTTTAGCAATAGATTTGTTTTTTATTTGATATAAACTAGTGCTTGACTGCGATCTCGTCTGGTGGTTAAGCAGTGATGCAATTGTTGATGAAGACGCGCACTAGTTTGAACCTATTCACTTTAGTCGTGAAAGCACCTACGGGAAGATCTCCAGTCCCTCGAATACACAGAGCATAAAGGACGAGGCAAAATACTTAGTCTGGATTCGCTGTTCTTATTAGTTACAAGTAACACTTTGCTTCCGTTCTTCCATGACATCTCTGAAGAAATGATCGCTAATCTAAATTCATGCAATCGGTGTTCATCAGTAAAAAAAGAAAGCTAAATGTAAATCGAAATTAGTAGTCATAACTTCTTACTCCAAAGTTCAACACAAAACAGAATATTTAGTCCATATTGAATAACAAATACACTATTACCGATTACACGAAGGAAATTCCGAGGTCAAGTACGAGGAATATTTAACATAAATAGCCTGTACTGTATTTTGTTATTATCATAAGGCTAATGTCCCTTTTGAACGTGGGACTTTTTATAACAAACGATTATTGCTGTTTATTACTTTTTTCTCTGAGCAATTACTAAAAATAATGTTATAAGTACCTATTAGTTATTTAACAGGAGTGGCGGAGTAGTAAAGGCCTAGGCTTATACTCGTAAGTTTGTAGGCCATGGGTTTTTTTAAGGTGGAAAAAGTGACAAAGACACAGTGTCAGACTTTTACTGACTAAACTTCCTTCTTAGTCCTCCTACTGTGGTTGGACCTTCCTTTCAGAAACTGAACCGGGCCCAAGTAGGCTTCAGACCTGCAGTTGGGCCTTTACATTTGCTGACAACTCCTTGAGGCGCAAAACCCAGCCAGGCGCATTTCTTTGTGTAATTTATTTCATCATCACTATTCTCATTACGGTGAAAGAAAACGTCGTTAGGAATCCGGCATGTCCTAGAACCAAAAATTCGAAAACATGTGACATCCTACAACCTGCAAAGGAACCGCATGTGGATTATGGCCCATTCTCTCTCTTCTTAAAGAGAAGACTTGAATGCCAGCAGTGGGAACGTTACAAGGCGTAAGCTATGCTAGGTAAGGTACTTCACTTGCCTACATAGTATAAAACAAAGTCACTTCCTGCTGTCTGTCCCTATGTATGCTAAGATCTTTAAAACTACGAAACGGACTTTGATGCGGTTTTTTACACTAGATAGAGTGATTAAAGAGAAAGGTTTATATGTATAACTCATGCATAATATATTTAATATCACCATTGCACCCATGCGAAGCTAGGGCGGGTCGCGTGAATAATAAATTATGATTGATGAAATTATATATTTTATGTTAAGATACCATCGCTTAATCTAAAGACTGTTAATGTGTTAACAAGGCCTTGCATTCTAAAGGAGCGCTTACAGAACATAAAAGGATATAGTTAATTATAGATTACGTATGTGTATACATATGTGGAAATATACACAAATATGTTGCAGTTAATACTGTTGACTGGTTTCATAAAAAAACCTTTTTTACCCGACTGCCAAAGAAGGAGGGTAATGTTTTTCGAGTGTATGTAAGTATGTATGTATGTCTTTTCCTTTGTGACCTCCTGTAGCCTAAACGGCTTGATGGATTTTGATGTATGAGGTATCGTTAGATTTGTCTTGATTACGGGAGTGTCATAGGATACATTTTATCCTAAAAGTCCCACGGGATAAAGACATAATAATATTTTTTCTAAATTTCCCTTTAAAAAAATATGTAGTATTTAAAATGGTACTTACATATACATAGTCTTCTACATCTACAACATTTTCGTTAAATAAAAACAGCTAAAAAGTTATAAATAAAAAAAATATTATTAAAAAAACAAAATACCCGACTGCACACTAAAAAAAGAGTAAAACAAGCCCCACAATACAAATTTACTGAATATAATTTATAAATGTTGATGGAAAGCATCGCAGGCGGGGACCACCTTGACCGCCACCAACGAAAATTCTGCTAAATGGTGCACAACAGAAATGACTATAAATAAGCCTCTGTTGGTCCCCGCCTGCGATGCTTTCCATCAACATTTATAAATTATATTCAGTAAATTTGTATTGTGGGGCTTGTTTTACTCTTTTTTTAGTGTGCAGTCGGGTATTTTGTTTTTTTAATAATAATTTTAAGTTTGATAATTTATAAAAAAAATATTATAATGACACATTTTAGTTATTTATATGTACTTAGAGACACCACTCTCTAAAACACCGATGAAGTGAAGAGTCAAAAGTCGTCAACATCGAAAGACGTCCATTACTAGACATAGACCTCCCCAAAATGTCTAAACAATGACCATACTTATGCGTCTCATATCAATGGGATTCCTATGATTCTCATCTGGTCGTGTTTCTAACTTGTGGAAGGCTTCCTTACCACTGTCGCTACTCGAGAACCTCATAGCTTCACCCTTTAATGTTCCCACTGTTGGGACTCAGGAATCTCCAGGAGAGGAAATTGGCGCGGCCGAAATCATCCACGCAGGGTTGATGGATGTCACATGTCATCAAATTGTTGGCTCTAGGACATGCCGGTTTTCTCACGACGTTTTCCTTCCCCGTTTTGAAAGCAGTGGTGATGAGATAAATTACAAAAAGTAGGTACTTTATCGATCATCTATACTGCGAGAAATGTGACCTGCTCACTGCCACTTGGTTCTCAAATATATTTTTATTTCTGTTTCGATCACCCTTAACCTTCTCATGCGGTCCAAAGTACTTCAGACATTTTTTTGCAGTTAAATGTAGTTATGACGAATTAACAGACTTGACTGTGACATGTAAAAAATAATTATCATATCGCATAATTATATATTTTACAATAACAAAAATCGTACGATTTAACAGAACCTACTGATATTAGCGGAAGAATTTGATATATTTTAAAAAATCAGGTCATATATCTTTTTGATTGTTCCGATTATTAAGTGCAAACTATTGTAAATACATGAAGATAGAGGAAGAGATATGGATCAAATCGAACAAACACGTATCTTCGTTTCCTGTTGTATAAAAGCAGTAGTTAAGCGGCATAAGCATAACATAATCAAATTTTTTATGTTCTGACATTTTTTTTATTATATCTCCCGCCCATGGGCGTAGTGGGTGATAGTGTCAGGATTTTACTGACTAAAAACTCATCCAGTTCCTTTCGTTGCCTTAGTTCCAGGGCCCTGGAGTACATTTTCATACACACCCATGGCCCGAGGAGACTCCGACCCTGCTGAACTCCTACAGTTTGCTAGCAACTCTTCGAGGCGCACAGGAACAGTGCGCGCCGTCAAAGACTTGGGCTCGGTCCGATACCGGACAGTCGGACATCGAGTTACCCATTGCTCGCCGTCCGCAAACCCGCACCTTCGGTAGCTGGAAATCGGGAATGTCCAATGTCTAGTGCGGTTTGGTGGATATCACACGTCTTTGATTTTTTTATTTTTCGGTATTTTCTCTCATTGTTTTGGGAGCGGTGGTGATGAAATTAATTGCGTAATTGAATCGTTTGCTAAGGTACCAGGGTACTCGTGACGTAGTTATAACTAAGTACCAACTACCTTACCGCTACGTGGCCACTGCTGCTCCGTGCAGTGAAGTAGACCAACAAGTATTTGTTCAATTTAATCATCCAAAGTAACCTTCAACTGTAGAAATGGTTCTTACTACGTGTATAATGTTTATTTTGCAATCTTGCTTGTTTGTTTTAGGTACCCGTTTGATATTGCGTGATGGGATACAATTCTATTCAGTTGCATAAATTAATGGCCAGTCAGTTTGAAGATTTCACTGTTGAGCTGTGAGAGCATTTGCCCCGTATGGGAATCGTACAAGCGAATTTGGAAAGAAAAGAACATCGAGATTCGAAAGCACTCTTTGTAGGTCATATACATTAGACTGGTTCATCGGTATAATTCTTAGAGGCCCTCACTGCTATGCCAGAGGTCGCGGGTTTGACTTCCACCCGACGCACGGCGAGTATCCATCCTTACGTTGTTAAAACCTCTACGGTTCGGTCTTCCTCTACGTTCGCTTCATCTTTCGTTCCGCGTACATCAAAGGACCGGAACAAATTACCTGCTGCGGTCTTTCTATCCGATTATATTTTGGCCGTCTTCAAGGCTAGAATGAATAGGCTTTTAATAAACTAATGCGCCTCACCATCAACGATTGCATCACTGCTTACCATCAAGTAGGATCGCAGTCAAGCATTACTTTATAGCAAATTATAAAAAACCAGGATAAATGTTTACATGATGATTCCATAAACTGTCTGGGTGTAATTTATAGAAATAAAGGTATTTACAACGCAAGCTCTACTTAATTTGGGACTAAATGGGTTATGTGAGAGTAGTGGAAAAAAAAAACAACTGGCACCACAATTCTATTACGACACCGCTGTCCGCCCAATGATCAGCTATTATGAATAAAATTAACAGATTACGAACTTTTAGCACAATGACAATAGAATCGTGTTGGAATGACAGTGGAATGACAAAATTTTGAAAATAGCAGACTTGAGCCCCTGGGCAAGTCCGAGTCGGACACACGCTCTGACGGTTTAATAATTTAATAATTTTCTACCATCACGCAGACGAAGTCGCTGACAGCAGATAGTGTCAAAAAAAAGATTTTTGCTTCACCATGATATAGGTGAAGCAAAAATCTTTTTTTATGACATCTACTTTAAATATCGAGGAACAAGCATTGTCTTTGTTAACCTTTCGTTGGTTCATTGTAAACCCATACTGTGAAATTAGTAATTCCATTTCCTTCCTTCTCCATATTCATGGCAGTGTCATTCAATTTGGTTTAAGTATGTAAAGAACATTCAGTTTAAGTTAATCATGTTCAAAATAATGTCAAGTAAATAAAATACAACTAAGTACAGCTGTTGTCGAAAACATTTAATTTTTAAAAAATGTAAAAGGAACCTGAACATAACCTGAACATAGTATATACCTAAACTAGTCAAGTAAAAATGTAAAATTAAATCTTTAATAAATTTTATGTGAAAAATCATTTAAAAAAAAAAACAAGGTTATAATTTTTTCCGCCATGTTGAATTTAAAATGACATCGCTTAGCTTACATTTGTCATTTAAACTTGTTTCCAAATTTTCATCTCAATTGGTCGGTAACTGTTCAAAATCCATTGGCAAGATATAAACAAACATAGGTACATACAAACATAAAAAATACAAACACGTATAGGTACAAACATAATTAATTTAAACAAACACTTGAAAAGTATCCGTGTATTACTTAACGAATACGTTTTTTTTAAACAAAACATTGTTCATCCGAAAGGGAGCACCATCCGATTTTATTGCTTAACATCGACGATCAAAAAAGTGTTTTAACGATAAAAATCTGTTGTTGATAATAGCAGCACCTACAAAAAATAGGCGAGCAGAAAAGTGATAAAACATTTACAAAAAATAAGTATACTTAAAAATCGCCGGAGCCACAATTTATTACCGCTTTTAGCAAAAGGTTGGTTGTTTACAAGACATCTTTTATTTAAATCTTAATTTACGATTTCTCATTCAACATCAAAAAGATAAGCTGGATTTAGAAGGCCAGTCTAAAAAGAAAAAAAATAATTATCCATTTTATCCAAGTATTTATGTAAGCGGAAATTGATATGATTCGTACCTTAGTTTTAGTCGAAAGATCTGATTTAGTAGATAAATGAAATTGAGGATAAATTCTTGTAATAATTTTCGTTACAAAATGGATAGAATCAAATCTCATTTTGGGAACTTGATTCGTTAAGCCCATTAATTAAGCGAACGCCGGCGTTCACACACCTATTGTTCTTTAATTGTGTCTGTAATTACAAGGTCGAAAGGTTAAGGAGTAAAATTGGCAAAATCGTCTCCACGTCTACGTCTGTAGCCCAAAGTATGAGCGCATGTTATTTTCATTAATGGATTGTGTACATTGCATGTGCCGCACGTTTCCACTGGTAGCGGGGATCCTATCAGAGGCCGGTGCGCGTCGAGATCCCAAACTCCCAAGCTGGCCGGAGGTCGACCTTAACCCCGTCGACGCGTCAGTGGTGGTGTCGTCAATGGCGAGAAGTATTCGTCGGTCGACTTCGACGCAACTGCAGCTACCAGAATCACTGGATTCACGGCTGGCTGTAGTCCTGGCGGCTGCTAGGCGATGTTGGGTGTGTATCTAGTTCTCGTGTCTGGCTTCTTTCAGCATTTCATTAAAACTTTATCACTATGTCGTTTTGTATGCACCTTTATTCGATGGTACATTTGTTGGAACGTTGGTGTGATATTAATTTCTTGTCTTTTACATAACATACATTTCAGGACTTTGGGAGTCCAGTGCCATAAAAAAGCGTATGAAAGGCCGAAGCCAGATTGCAGAGGTCTCTTAAACTTTTCGTAGAGCGTGGTACGAACTGACGATTATCCCTGCACGCGCTATGCTCATGTACCCAAGGACAATCTCCGGTTGGTAGCAAAACTATCCCGACGTACGACAAACAAAGATATAGGACTTTTTTTAGGTGGGAAATTTTTCTTTGACTTGTCTCACTCTTGGGCGGAGCAGGAGGAGGACTTTTACTGACTAAATCCCTCTCCTGTTCCTTCTTTGCCTTCGTTCCAGGGCCTTAGGATTGACTTCGACCTTGCTGAGCCCCTTTGCTGACATCTCTTCGAGAAACACTTGGAACACTACGCGCCGTCAACGAATTGGGCTCTATCTCGACAGTTACCGGACGGCCGGACGACGAGCAACCCATTGCTCATCAGCCGCAAGTCCACGCCTAAGATATAGAGCTACACTTTTATTACTATGTTCCGTAGTAAAAAAAAAAAAAATTTCTTAAAGCAGCGTTGTGGGGGGCCTCACAATGTGGACCGATGATCTGGAGGACCGCGGGTGTCCGATAGATGCGAGACGCTCAGGATCGATCATTATGGCGACACCTTTCCTGCTTCTTCCGGTACATAGCCGCCAGTCCAGAACCTTTCATCCTCATCGACCGTCTGTGCTGCGAGCAATGCGCCCTGTCCACAGCTGCCGCTATTATTTTGCGATTCTTTCAGCTATATCGGTTTAAAAAATATACATTTTTATTATCTATATAATTCCAACTTATATTTCATACATTTTATTACATACTAGGTCTAATCGCCTTCATATCTGAACTAAACCATTTAATTACTGCACGTGTATATGATTTCACGCATTAAAAATTACCTACTAAAGATTTTTACTATTATATTACCTAACATAAATATCTAGAAAAGAAGTTACGAGTATGTAATATCGTTACAATAAATTTATATGACCAAAGTCTTTCGGTTCGAGACTTCCTGCTTTTAAAACAAAAACGGTGGGGACATTATTAATTCATGTGTTTGACCTAATTCTATTTTTGCAATTACAATTTGAAGTAAATACTCAAATAAAACGTAATGTAGGTATACTGACCTAATTTTTAATTTCACTATATCAACTTAAATTAAAAAAAAGATAATATTCCACAACTATTACACAACGCCGTCTAGGCCCAAGATAAGCAGAAATTGTGTTATAAGTACTAGACCAGTGATAAACATACTTATATATTCTAAATACATACATATTATACATAAATTACACCCAGACACATACCAAATGATCGTGTTCTACTAGACCAAGAGCCCAGGCAAAAAACGTCACCCGAAGCCCTGGAACGAAGGCAAAGAAGAAAAATGGGAGTGCGTTTTGAGTCAGTAAAAGCCTGATACTATTGTCTGACACCTAGGGGCGTGGAGATGTCATTGGATGATTTTTCCACCCAAAAAATGGATTAACAGAGTTCATGATAGGCCCTAAAGGTAAAGAATATAGAAAAATTATATACGAGTGCATAATTAAATATTACAAACTAAGGAATATTTTTTTTACTTGAAGGAAAGAAAAGGGAAGAGGAAAGTTCTAAATAATTGCACATTTATAAATAAATCTGAACCCACTCATCATTTTTTTTTCTCATGACAAATATGTTATCAAAATCCGGAGGAAAAAACTAAGGAAATCAAAGTAAGAGTAACTAGCTTAAAATAAAATAAACAATACGTAGTTCATGTGTTCGTATTTCTGACGAGTAAAAACTATTAGTATTCTTTAAAATTCCCTAAAAAGTTTTTTTATTGAAATAAAACTTAATTAAAGGTGGTTATGAGATTAAAAGAAATCGAGGATTTCTCTCCATTTTCCTTACAAAAATGATGAGGAGATGGAAGTCCGCGGCGGTACTTTCGTGACTTGCCTAGAGCTACCTTAGCATCTATAAATTCGCTGATTTTAAAATATGCTAGTGATGTTTTACCCTTGGCCTAAAGAGACTAGACGATCAGGATAGTCACTTCTTTAATTTTGCTGTTGAAAACAACAGCCAGAGGGAAACGACGGGGTCGAGGGGCAAGAGGAGCAAGAATTCTCGGACTCGTCGTCTACTTGGTGAAGTCGAAAAATCACATACTTTATCATGTTCCAACTGTGAAACTCAGTAACGTTGAAATATAGTACTGCAGATTAGCGTATTTGTTTTTCAGTTTTACTGAAACGCAGCACTAGGTAACGATACTATACTTTCAAGATACGTCATAGAACGAGCTCTTTTATTACTGATCTCAGTGAACAGTTATACTAATTACATCCCAATGACTAATATTCTAGCGAGAGACAGACACGTTTACTTAAACTATTTGCCAAAATATCGAAAAGTTTAAACAAAATTCGGCTGCATCGCTTCATTTGCATTAATTCGTCTAATAAAACTTACAACGCTATCACACTGCGTGAACCTCAAAACTGCACTAATGTCATCAATGTAAAGGTGTATGGCCTGCAGATTATGTAAGTACTGTACTACTGTGTGCCTAATCTAGTGCGTAGTATCTATATATGTATAGTAAATTGATGATTATGTCTATCCAAAATTAAGAATGTAACTAAATTAGGTTAGGTAAGTACACTACCGTAACTCTACGGACGAAGCCACGGACGTCTTGCATAAGTAATAAGCCAACTTGCTAGTTTACTGTGTGTGTGTGACTCACACAATTACAGCCGCTTGTACGTACGGATGGAAGGAAATTATAAATAGCTACACGTCATATTTGTATGTGTAGTTACTTGAACTTATTACATGCCGGTTAATTACCTCTGTAATCGATTACTATTGTTTAAATCGTGGTGAGCACAGCCGGTTTTTATAAAGGGGGAAGTGAGTTAGTTTAGCTAGAGGCATATTGATAGATATGTATAACAAACATGTTTTCTTATCTATTATTAGTACTTGAAACATAAAATTGCTAAAGCGTTTTTATACCTGTTTGGAGGTAGGTGGAACAGAGAGTAAAGTCCCACATACCTCCTTTGAAAAGGGAGGATCCTCCGACCAGACAGGTGTTATAGTCTGGTGGGCTACTGCCCGATAGTTGACTTCGGGCTGTCGTATATGTTCTAATCGCGCGGAGAACTTTCATTGCGCGATGCAGGATTTCTTGTAGTTCCAATGTGTCGCCACATAGATGTCGCTACATCACTCCCCTCCGGAGATCGGAGATCGATGGTTCTTGAGGCTTCTTGATGCGTGCCAGGCCAGTGGTAGGTTGGTTCCAGTGAGTCGGAACCGGAATCCGCATAGTTCTCGGTGAGTCGGAACTGTCTGCGGTGATGCCCCAGTGAGTCGGGGTGGTGCTATCCCAGTGAGTCGGGATGATTGCTGCAGGCTCCAGTGAGTCGGAGTAATGCTGCTGGCTCCAGTGAGTCGGAACCGGATTCCGCATAGTTCTCGGTGAGTCGGAACTGTCTGCGGTGATGCCCCAGTGAGTCGGGGTGGTGCTATCCCAGTGAGTCGGGATGATTGCTGCAGGTTCCAGTGAGTCGGAGTAATGCAGCTGGCTCCAGTGAGTCGGAGCGGTGCTGTGCGACGTAGGGCTTGACTGCTGTCGTCGACCAGGAGAGGTTGTTCAAGGCTCTTCTTGTGACTGGCCGAAGGTGTAGGTGCTTAGCCAAGGTCGCTGATGAGGCTGAAGGTTATGACCAGGTATGACCAGGATGTCATGTTGGTGGTCAGGATACCCTTTATAGCCGTGGGTGCTGGCTGTGTGGCTCGCTGCTCGAAAGCTTGAGGAAGTGATGATGACGTCACGAAGTATTGCACGAAGGCTGCGCTGACGTTCTTTGTCGAGGGTCACCAGTTTGGAGGTATGCGGAACAGAGAGTAAAGTCCCGCAAACCTCCGTTGAAAAGGGAGGATCCTCCGACCAGACAGGTGTTATAGTCTGGTGGGCTACTGCCCGATAGTTGACTTCGGGCTGTCGTATATGTTCTAATCGCGCGGAGAACTTTCATTGCGCGATGCAGGATTTCTTGTAGTTCCAATGTGTCGCCACATAGATGTCGCTACACCTGGCTAAACTATCACTTGTAACCGCATTCTCGCTGATATTACATGGTGGATTTAATTTCGCTATATCACACAATGTATGAGCATTGTGCGATATAGCGGAATTAAAACTTAAGACACGACAAATAATTAAAGTAATTAATAATGGGATGTTTTTAAGAGCACTAGAGTAAGCGATGATTCCGTGGATGAACGTGGACGCCAACACAGAGACTCCAGATCAGTTGTGGGATCGAGCTAAAACCGTTTTGGTGAACTCGATCAAAGACTCTGGTGTAAATATCCGAAAGGCAGTCCCCCTTTCAAGACCCGCTATCAGAGTGTTACGCACCTACGGAACCCGGAAACGAAGATCTTGAGCCTGACATTCTGGAAGATGAAAATCGAGCAGCTATTAAATATCTAAAGAACGGTGTAGACACAGGGACAGATGCGATGAGACATCGGACGAGCATGGTGTCAAAACTTTCCACACCCTGTACAATAAGATATGGCTCACTGGGCAATGGCCGAAAGAATAGGGACACATGGTTTTTGTCCCCTTACACAAAAAGGGTTTCACTAAGGCGTGCACCGACTTATTGCTCTTATCTCCTACGCAAGTAGATTCTTGCATATACTGGACGCGCGTCTGAAGGCTTATTTGGGCGCAAATATTGCTCCTAAACAGGCTGGTTTTGTTAAGGGGAAGGGAACCCGAGAGCAAATTTTGACAGTTCAACAAATTATAGAGAAAGCTAGAGAATTTACCAAGCCCGTCTACATTATTATGCTTTATAGATCTCTCTAAAGCGTTCAATTCTGTCAAGTGGCCCAAACTCTGGGAAACTCTGATGGTGATGGGTACCTACTCCAAAACACCTGGTACAACTCCTGCAAAGACTGTATGAGGATGGAATAGCCTCAGTACCCGCAGATGACGTTCAATCACATCATTTCCACCTCAATCGGAGTTCGTCAGGGATGTATTATTTCTCTACTTCTGTTCAATGTGTACACAGAGCTTATAATGAGGATTGTACTTGAAGACTGTATCTCGATCGGTGGTTTCAAAACTATCCAATTTGCGATACGCGGACGATACCACTTTGTTCAAGATGGAGCGAGGTAGCCTTGATTTCGGACTTAAGATATACAGGAATAAAACAAAAATTTATGATTGTCGACCGCATGAATTACAATTCTTCAGAATGCTAATTGTAATGTGGTTCAATCATACATTGATCTGGGAGCCATAATCACGAATAAAGGTAGATGAGTTAATGAAGTGAAGAGGCGTATGGCAATCTCTAGGTCTGCAATGGACAAGTTGAGGAAAATATTTAGGAATCGCAACGTAGAGCCACAAAAATCCGGCTAGTTCGAGCAATCTCCATATTCTTGTACGCCGCAGAGACGTGGACCCTGCGGATAGTAAAGAAGAAAAAGAAGATGAACGCCATAGAAATCTAGTGTTGGAGGAGAATGCTTGGAGTATCGTGGACTGAATTTCGTGCCAACGAGTCTATACTTAGAACTCGGCATCAAGCAGCGTCTACCGTTTTTGATACAGTCTCGTATCCTCACATTTTTTGGCCATGTATGACGCAAAGGGGTAGCTATTAAGCGACTTGTGTTACAAGGAGAGTTGAGAATACCAGGCCCCGAGGAATATCGCCTAAGAGGTGGACTGACTAAATAAAAGCTTCAGTAAGTAGATCATCATCACTGCATGAATGCACGGGGAATTCGGCCAGGGAGGAAAGGCGATGTTTTGTAAAGCTTACTGTCAACACATAAAGTGATGACCACAACCATTCTGTCAAGAGTGATGACAACGAAGAAGATGATATGCTTCAAATGTACCCATATAGTGCGTGCGAAGTTTTGTGTATCAGTAAGTTTTTGTGCAATCAGGCAAGATCTGCTCATATACCCTCTTATTACAAAAAAAAAATGCTTTAGTACTGGTTTAGACCAAGACTAAAAGGTCTTGATTTGTTACGGTATTAAAGTTAGTTCAAGGTTTTATTGCTAGGATAGGAATAAGTTTTTTATTGCTAGGATCTATGCCTCATTGAGTCCTAGTAATAGAAACATTATATGAGCTCAAACGCACTAGCGGCTAGCCGTAAGTGCTTGAAAACGCGACACGTTGGGCATTTGTCATACGTGGCCGTATGTTTGTGTCTGCACGTGTGAAGACGCGACCAGCTGCTGCAATGGACGACGAACCCTCAACGTGGCGCTCATCATGCCTCGTCTCCAAACAAACACTAATTTGGTAGCACTTTAATTTTTGTATGAAACCGCTTGTTACCATCGCACTGATCTGCTGGAGCTGCGGCGAGCCGCACCGGTTGAATTTACAGGTGAGTCGCACCTCCTCGCGGTTAATCGCTAGCGTTTCCCGCGCTCACCGCTACCAGCCATAACTAGACATCGTATTTGTAGTAGTTCAGGACGAGCCTGTCATGGATTTTGATACAAAAAAGTTCATTCATTAATAGCTACAGCAACTTCTACATCAATCAACGAAATCTAGAAGCACTGACGACGATATGCGGCGGACCGCTACAGAACCGAGAAGATACGGTTAGCAGGAATACGGCGCGCTATTTCGGAAGACCGTGTATACTACGGCCAACCGCAAAGCCACTAGTTCATTTGAGTTCTCTCTTTAGGCAGTTCGTAACGATACAGTCGCGATGCTGTAACGCATTAGTAGCTCTTCTTACCATCATCATCGTTGCAAACTTGCAATACGACTGATACTTGTTTATAGCGATGTTCTCGCATGCTTACGAAACGCACGACAGTGTCGCTACAAAAAGTCGCCGCGCGCGGGGGACCTAAGGTTGATTATTTTTATCGTAACTAGAAATCATTTCTGCATATTTATCAAGCAAAAGTATCATTTTCTAAAAGAGATGTTCACGATATGTACTTTTCCAGGTTCGTAAAAGAAAGCAGTTGGTTGTTGTGTGCTCGATGCGATCAATGTTTTGATAAACTCATTTGGGTTTACATTAATTAATCTCGATACTATTTCAGTAAACATTACAGCATTATATGCGCATACTTTCCTGCTATTATTGTAAGTCGACTATTAGTATTAAAAAAAAATCTAATTCGTTACACATCAAGTACCTAAATTGTATGTGTAAATTATATAACTACTTAGTTTACAAGAACGCAAGGTCAATAGATTTAGTTTAATTATACAGAACTATGCACATTATGTAAGTACTAGTTTGGTCGTATGTTAAAAATATTGCCTCGTTTTGTTCCTTCATTTTCGGGGATCAGTAATTTCTCTTTGATTTCATTCATTTAACTTTATTTCAGCCGAAAGACGTTCACTATTGGACATAGGCCTCCCTCAAGTGCCGCTATAATTACTGATTCTATGCGTCTAGCCCCCCGTTTGACGCAAGAATTACCAAACTTAAATAGCAGTGGGCAGGTAACATTACTCGCAGAACAGAACCTCTTTGCCAAGTTACAACCGTTTCGTTTCGATTCTCTTGCGTCAAACGCCTCGAATAGGCCACGCCTCCGATTCCTTTGTTCAGTACACGTTCCTTTGTTTAAAAACGGTTGTAACTTGGCAAAGAGGTTCTGTTCTGCGAGTATTGTTACCTGCTCACTGCTATTTAAGTTTGGTCATTCTTGCGAAGCGTGTTCGAATAGATACAGTAGCGATGTTGTAGCGCGTTGGCATCTTTTCTATAGCGGGTTGCAAATGAGGTGCCTCTGTCATCTATATTTGTTGGTCTGCCTCTTTTATTCTATCGTCCAGAGGCATTTGGATCTCTGTGCAATGCCCATTCATTTGATTGAGTAATCAATACGTGAAAAAAAATCTTTTGTTTTCATTTCTGTAATAAGTATCTTTAAAAAATCATTTTTAGCAATAAGACCGCCCTTTGTGCCAGGTGGGATCGCAGTCAAGCACTAGTTTATTGCAATAAAAAAATATATATTTTATTTTTGGTGTACAATAAAGAATATTATCTATCTATCCACTAGCTTTAAAATCCCAAATCGAAACGGTTGAGCAGTATTGAAGAGTACTAAAAAACGAAAAATTAACTTTACTTTAGACTTCAGACAACAAAAAAAAATACTACTCCAGAACAAATTTTAATCTATTCTTTACAGTAAATAAACATTGTGTTCGTAACAGTTTGTGTTTTTTGTGTTATCAATACGGTGGCCGGGTCACGGGTTAGCGCGACCAAAAACTAGCATAATACTCAATTGAATTTCCAATTACATCATGAATATTTGCACTGTTTAATTATTATTATTAGACTTTTACATAATAAGTTAATAAACACTAGTTTACAAAACAATTTATTCTTGTCCTTTGATTCAAACATAATTATTATTTATAAAGGCTATAATTATATGGTAGTAAAAAAGTTTTTTTTTTGTTTTTCATAGGACGTCACAATTTTGAGATAGAGGTCTTTGCTTTACCTGTCTTTCAATACCTTTGCTCTGTTTTGACGAATCTTTCTTCTGATAAGCTTTACTAAAGGAATAAATATTTGTGGATCTTTAAATGACTAAAGAAAGAAATTAATATTTGTGGCTTTTTAAATGGACTTTGTGAAAATTCCGATACAATATTTTGACACATTTTAATTAAATTAAATACGTTTTCACTGACGATCCAGATACCGCCAAATTGAAGATGTTGAGTGTTTGTGCGGTCTTAAAATATTATAAAATAAGGATTTTTTTCTTTCTTCATGTATAAACGTCAAGAAAGAAAAAAATACACTTGTACAGACTTGTATTTGTCATGTTTGTAAATAATTACAAACATGACAAATACAAGTCCAACCAAGTATCCAGTTACTACCAGGGATCACGATACAACTTGTCATGACTTCTGACCAAGTAAAAATGGTCAAAACTCTACAACGTCTTCGAGACATGGAAACTGTCGCTAAGCCAAACATGGTCACCATCCACTTGCAGACTTCGGCAGCTTTTACCTTGGAACTAATTAGTTCTAATTGTTATACAGTTGTAATAAAGGTTAACACTTCTCGCTAAACTTCATCAATAATGTTTTTTAATAACTCATTAGATATTCCCTTATTCATACCTAGGTATATCTAATTAAAATTTTAAATCGAGAGATAGGATCGCACTACAATCGAATCAGTAAGAAGTTCATGGTAAGAATACATTTACTATTGTATTGTTAACTTTCTTATTCATATTATTTATTTCTTCTTCTTTTCGATTTTCGAAACTTTACGTTTACTGCAGCATCAAAGGCACTCATTACGTTACCAAAAGAGCAGATGTATGTTCACTTGACAAACTCCAATGTGTGGCTCATGTTCTGTAAGCAGTCACTTTTGGTAGGGTCTATAAAACATCATTTCTCCAAGTTGTATTTGCAGCAGCCTACCATGGTACATGATTTGAGTTGCATGGAAAGGTTGAAGGGAGAGGATGAGGGAGGCCGAAGAAGAGTTGGATGGGTTGTGTGAGGAGTGATTTGAAAGAAAAGGGAGTTAGTAATAGTGCGATGGGTGACAGGACAGAGTGGAAGACAAAACTAGATATCGCGGGTCTCAAACCATAGGGGCGTATATGCAAAAATGTGATTTTTCGTTTTTAATGCCATTGGATTCTACTACAAGCGATACATCAACTCGATTTTTTTTATAATTTTATGTTTATTACTTTTTGCACAAAAACTAAAATATTATTTGGCGTAAGCTGGAGAGTCTACAATTATTTTTAGACCAAATAGCCGTATAATAGACGTAAGAGCAATATTATTCCATATTGGGGCAGTTTCGACGTGCCATAGAGACGTAAGTGCGTACGACTTTCAATTATATTGTGATACAAGGAAAGCATGTCGGATCATACAGGCGTATAAACATACTTCTACGTTTTTTTAACTTAAAATTGCAATCTTACTTCGAGCTATGCAGGCGTATGAACGTACGACTGTTTTTTTTTAAATAAACCCTACCTTTTTTTTTACTTTAAATTGAAATCTTTTGTCGCGGGATAAAGGCGTATGAACATACGACTTGTTTTTTTTTTTAAATAAACTATAACTTTTTAGGTGGACTAAAATCATCCAATAACTAATCCCGCTCTTGGGTAAAGCGGGAAACAGTGTCAGACTCTTACTGATTAAATACCTCACCCCGTTCCTTCTTTGCCCTTCACATTGGGGCCAAGCCTTCCTTTCAGAAAGAGACCCTAGGCCCCAGTAGGCTTCGACCCTTTTGCAGAGTCCCTACTGTTTTGCTGACTACCGGTACTCCATGAGGCGTGCGGGAACAGAGCGCGCCGTCGACGACTTGGGCTTGGTCCGGACTATTAACAGACAACCAGACGGCGAGCTAACAATTGCTCGCAATTCGCAAGCCCGCGCCTACGGTGGCCCGAAATCGAGATCGGAATCTCGGCGGCGTTTGGGGTCGTCCTTAGCTAGCATTATTGCTTCGAAGAAGGAGGCGATCGCCTTCCACCCCTCCACGCTCATGACCATGGCTTCCACTAAAGCCCAGTGCGAGAGATCGCCGCCGCTGCTCGCCTCTACGAGGGCACAGTGATGCTTCTCCCAAGCGGGGCACACCTCTATCCGGGTGAGTCACACAGTGGCGACACTCGGGCTACTCTTTCGCACGAATCCGATGTAGGTACCTCCAGAACTTACCATGTCCGGTGAGTACCTGCGTCATACAGAAAGTGAGGACGTCGTGAGGTCTTTCCAGCCATGCCTCAAGGAGGAGACTTACCGCCAGAATTGTGGCGTGTACAGCACTAGGTTGCGATAGACCACCGACGCCATTCTACCATCATGAGATTCCGTCGGAGCTGTCTGCTATGCCGCGACTTGTCGTGGCAGCGGACTTTCGCCTCCACACTGCACCTCCATGCGCAAGTCGTGCATGCGTGCAGAAACAGTTATCTCCAGATCCCACAGTGGCATGCCAGCAAAGAGGCTCGCTACTTACTATAGGACACCGCGGGGTATCCCCGGATCCCGGATCATCCGTATTGCCATAACCCTCTGGCATGCGATTTCTGGGCCCTCGGTTGCTTCTGCAGCAACGGTGACCACACTGGCGCCCCATAAAAGGCCATGGACCAGACGATACCTGCGCTGAGCCTCCGGCAGGGGGCGTCTGGAACCCCAAGGTTCGGCAGGAGCCGGTCCGATTCAACTTGGAAGCCAGACGTCGGAAATGATTAAAATTGGAAGTCGAGGACGAGTCATAGATACTCTGTCATCAACCCGACGCCGATGTGAATCCCCCTACCATTAGCTGGAAATCCGGCAGCGGCGCGTTCCTAGGGCCGTGAAAACACAAGGCCTCAGACTTGTCCAGCGCCACCCCGACTCCCAGCTGCTGGATCCTGCCACCGGCTATCGCAACCCCGCGTGTGGCTAGTTCGACCGCCGCCTGGTTTTAACCAAGGAGTAGAAATGACGGTTTGACAAGTTTTGTATACATAATATACTATTGATAAATCAGCCCTGAATTTCTTTTAAGGTATTTTTTTTTTGCCTTTATAAGTTTCAAATTATTAATTTTAATATAAATTCTAAACATGTTTTAATTTTTAAAAGTTTTCAAGATATAGGGCGGCTTGCACGTCTCAGTTAAATCTAGATTTAGTGTGATTTAAACTCGACTTAGGCTTAAATCGAACTTAACGCATTGCACGACATCGGTTTAGCGTAAAGCTAGACTTAAAGAATTGTCAAATTTAAACTGGCATGGTAGGCGGTTTAAATTGCTAAATCTAGATTTTGTGAGTGACATAAACAATAGCAAATGTCAGTTTGCGTCAAGGATCTTGTATCCTACGGATAGTCTGGATTGATGACGAAGCATTATTGCAAACTCTTTATCAGCAAACAGCACGCTAACATGGAGTGCAGTCAAAGTCAGTTAACAAAGGCGGAAATGTTTAACAGTTTGTTTGTCACACTCAAGAACTCTCTGTGTTCAGAGGCAATTTTTTGCTTTTTTAGGCCAATTTTTGCCAATACTTGCAAAGTTACAACGTGCGCACTATTGACCAAACTTTTTGCGACATTAAAAACTTCTGCTAAATGTCACCCGGTCCCCGTCTTACCTCGCAACCCCATTTCTTAACCCATCTTCCTTTAAATTATGGTTTTCTCACTACTGCTCTCAAAATGGTGAAGGAAAAACAATCACAATTCCGCACTGGACCAGAGTGGTGGATTATGGCCCATTCCTTCTCTTAGAAAGGAATCCTGTATCCCGGCAGTGGGAACATTAAGAAGGCTGAACGTCGTCTATGTAATTATTGTACTAATAACATATTGAACTTCTTTAGAACAGAGCTCAGAATTTTACAGCATGCACCATGGCGCGAATACCATTGCGTTATTAAGTGGATATCTATCTATATTGATATATATCTATTTATAATACCTACACCAAAAACATCTCGAACTTGTTTAGAGCAAAATTGTCCCGTAATACGTAGTTAGTGTATGGTCATACTAGACGAATGAGATAAAAAACCCATTTTTTTAACTTTAACCTTCAGAACTTTTTTGAGGTAGTCGTAAGCTTTCCAGTCACTCCTTCATAAAATCCTTGGTTTTTTTATATTTGAAACGTTCCATACCTCCAAAAAAGTTGTAAAATATCCAGCACAATTATGAAAAATGGAACGCAAATGAACGAACGAAAAGAATGAAACGTGTTAAGCTAGGTTTAGTTAAGTCGAGTAGATTTCGAGACTAGCAAGACGCTACTAATACAGTTTAACTTAAGTCGAGCTTAATGACTAATGCGACTTTAACAAAATCTAGTTTTAAGAGCAAGTCGTGCAAGCCGCCCTAAGTTTTATTTTATTTCAGCTCCATTTCAAATGTTTGTGGTTTTAAAGTTATTTAAAATAGTAACGTTCATATTTATGAATAAAATTTATTTATAAAATGCTTATTTTTCATTTCACACGCGAAAATATTGTTTAATTACTATTTATCATTTCCTTTTTTAAATTGTAAAACAAAACTTGTTTATACTCCCTCTTTGAATTAAAACGCTTCGCAATGTTAATGACAAGCCAGACAGGCGTATGATTTCTTAATTTTACGTAAATAACGTTAATTTTTATTAGTTCTCATACCTAATTGCTATATTTGAAGTCACCAATTAAGAAATAATAAATATTGGTGTAAATATTGACAATTTGAGAAAAAAGGTTTTACGTCCATAAATGACATATATTTCAGCGAGTATTTTGACGTAGCTTTACCGTACAGTCGTCATGCTATACAGACGTATCAACCAAAAACTAGTGTTATAGAGTAAATACCTAGAAATTAAGAATCCTATATTAACTGCAGCATAAATATAAAGCTACATGCAAAAAAACAACGTGTTGGCTCAATCACAGGAAAAGTTTTTAAGTAAAAAACTTAAAAACTTTTCCTGTCTCTCCTGAAAAGTAGGGGTTTTGTGGATACGCCTCTATGGTTTGAGACCCGCGATATATGGACGATATCGCGGGTCTCAAACCATAGGGGCGTATATGCAAAAATGTGATTTTTCGTTTTTGATGCCATTCGATTCTACTATAAGCGATACATCAACTGGATTTTTCTTATAATTTAATATTTATTACTTTTTGCACAAAAAACAAAATATTATTTGGCGTAAGCTAGAGAGTCTACAATTACTTTCAGACCAAATAGCCGTATAATAGACGTAAGAGCAATATTATTGCATATTGGGACAGATTCGAAGTGCCATAGAGTTGTAAGTGCGTACGACTTTCAATTATATTGTGATACAAAGAAAAGATGTCTGACCATACAGGCGTATGAACATACGACTGTATTTTTTATAATAAACCGTAACTTTTTTTACTTTAAATTGAAATCTTATTTCGAGGCATAAAGGCGTATGAACATACGACTGTTTGTTTTTTAAATAAACCCTCTTTTTACGGCGGACAAAACTCATCGAACGACGAATCTCGCTCTTGGGCGGAGCGGGAGGCAGTGTCAGGCTCTTACTGACTAAATACTCTACCCCGTTCCTTCTTTACCCTTCAAACTGGAGCCAAGCCTTCCTTTTAGAAAGAGACACGTAGATAAGTTTGCGTCATGACGCGTAAATAAACTGTTTTTCTTTCTTTCTCTTTCTTCTTTCTTTAGACCCTGGGCCCCAGTAGGCTTCGATCCTTTTGCAGAGTCCCTACGGTTTTACTGACAACTCCTTGAGGCACAGAGCGCGCCGTCGACGACTTGGGCTTGGTCCAGACTATTAACAGTCCACGCCCACGCCCACTGTGGCTGGAAATCGGAATCCCGGCAGCGCCTGGAGCGTGTGCGCCGTTGCCTTATGCGGTCGGCCTCGTCCTTCACTAGCATTACTGCTTCGCAGAAGGAGGCGACCGCCTCCCACCCCTCCTCGCTCCCGACCATGGATTCCGCCAAGGCCCAGTGCGAGAGATCGCCACCCCCGATCGCCCTATGAGGACACGGCGATGCTCCTCCTAAGCGGGGCACACCTCTACCGTGTGCTCCACCGCATCCTCCGGGCGAGCCACACAGTTCGGCACTCAGGCAACTGTTATGCACGAATCCGATGTAAATACCTCCCGAACTTACCATGTGCGGTACCCGCGTCATGCAGAAATTGAGGATGCCGTGAGGTCTTTCCAGCCACGCCTCAAAGAGAGGACTTACCGCTAGAATTGTGGCGTGCCCAACACTAGGTTACGATAGTCACTGACGCCATTCTACCATCATGAGGTTCCGTCGGAGCTCTGACTGCCATGCCGCGACTTGTCACGGCAGCGGACTTTTGCCCCGCGTTGCACTGCCATGCGCAAATCTTGCATGCGTGCAAGGACTTATCTCCAGATCCCTTGGTGGCAGGCCAGCAAGGAGGCTCGCTATTTCGCGGTATCTCCGGATCATCCGTATTGCCTATTACCTCTTGCATGCGTATAGCTGGGCCCTCGGTTGCTTCTGTAGTAATAGTGCCCACACTGGTGTCCCATAAAAGGCCATGGACCGGACGTTACCTGCGTAGAGACCCCGGCAGGGGGTTTCTGAACCCCCAAGGTTCGGCAGGAGCCGCTCTGATTTAGCTTGGAAGCCAGACGTCAGAAATGCTTCTTAAAATTCCACTGGCTGTCGAGGACGAGTCCCAGATACTTCATCGTCGACCCGACGCTGATGTGAATACGGGACCGTTAGCTGGGAATACAACAAGTGCCGAGAGAGGGCCGATGTGTTTTAAGGCCATAGCCTTAGACTTGTCCAGCGCCACCTAAAGTCCCAGCTGCTGGATCCTGCCTACGGCTATTGCAACCCCGCGTGTCGCTAGTTCGATCGGAACCGATCGGTTCGGATCGGAAACCAAGGAATAAAATGTCGGTTTGATAAGTTTTGTATACATAATGTACATTGAGTCCTGAATTTATTTTAACGTTTTCGATTTTATTTTTCAAAAAGATCAAAAATAAGTGTAAAGCCTTTTTAAGGTTCTAATGTTTGTGATTTTCAAGTTATTTAAAATAGTAGTTCATATTTATGAATTAAATTTATTTATAAGATGCTTATTTTTTGTTTTACACATAAAAATATTGTGTAATTACTATTTATCATTTCCTTTTTAAAATTGTAAAACAGAACTTGTTTATACTTCCTCTTGAGTTAAAATGCTTCTCAATGTTAATGACAAGCCAAACAGGCGTATGATTTCTTAAATTTACGTAAATAACGATAATTTTTATTAGTTCTCATTCCTAAATTGCAATATTTGAAGTCAACAATTAAGAAAAAATTAATATTGGTATAAATATTAACAATTTGAGAAAAAAGGTTTTACGTCCATAAATTTCATATATTTCAGTGAGTATTTTGGCGTAGCTTTACCGTGTAGTCGTCATGCTATACAGACGTATCAACCAAAAACTAGTGTTATAGAGTAAATACCTAGAAATTAAGAATCCTAAATTAATTGCAGTATAAATATAAAGCTACATGCAAAAAAGCAACGTGTTGGCTCAATCACAGGAAAAGTTATTAAGTTTTTTGTCTCTCCTGAAAAGTAGGGGTTTTGCGGATACGTCTCTATGGTTTGAGACCCGCGATATGAAAATATAAAAAAATCTCAAAAATGGAACTTTATCAGAGTTTTCTAATTTGAATTTGTAGCGATGAATATTTTTTAAAAACATAGTACAAAATTATTTTTGAACTATGTTTGTTATTTAACTTGGTTTACATATTTTATTATTGTGAAAGTATATTATTGTGAAAGTATATTCTTTCAATTAAAAAAATAATAATTAAAATCGGTTTTTAATGTAATCAAAAATATTAACACCGAAAAGGTAACCCTAGTCTAGTTTGTATAAATTAGTAAACCAGTTTCTCGAGAGATGGCGCTGTACTTTGGGCTAGAAGAAAATTTTAGCTTTTTACTTTATTATTCCTTCGTTTTCACAAACGTTGTCTCTACACTAACAATAACCTCTATACTGATAGTACATTCACAAACATGTAAACTCATAAACACAAGATAGAAGATACAGACCCGAAACATCTACCTAGAATTTTTTTCCCATGCAAGAAACGAACCCTCTGGTCGCACAGTATCGGTCAGTCTGCGAGAAAAATCCTTAAAAAGAAACGCGTACTCAAAGCCCATCCCTATCATCATCATCATCATCATCAGCCTTTTTAATGTTCCCACTGCAGGGACACATCATCATCCCTATATTGATTGTTTTTTTTTAAATAGAAGGCAAAGCCAGGTGATACTAATTCAATAGTAAACTCAATGAATCAGTATCACGGCCAAATGGACATTTCAACGGAAGGAAAAGGTTAATCCTTTGCCTTCCGTTAAATAAAAAAAGACATTATGCTTTTCAGTTCACCTCGTATAGCTGTTCCTACAGTCCATTTTTACAAAGTGAAAAGTAAGGTGGATCCACCCAAATGCACCCACAATTCAACATGACTTAAGAGAATAATATGTACGTATTCTATTACTGTTATCAGTCTCATGAATTCTGTTCAACCATCGACTTATATGCTACATAGTGATAGAAAAGCATGCTACGTAGTGACGAAAAGTATTTGTGAAAATACTAAAAACTTAGAACATTAGTTTGCTGCACCGCTTGATTGGCATTATGTCGTCTAACAAAACTTAAAACATACAGCGGTAAGTAGCATAAAAGAGGATACGTCAAAACTGCATTCATCTCATCAAATCATCTATGTAAAGGTGTATGGCCTACAGTACACTTACGTGGAGCAAGCAAAGTGAGCGTACGGCACGCCTAATCTAGTATACAAAAAGATTAGTGACAAATTGGTCGCCGATGGCAAATATAGGCAGATACACTTCACTAGCCTCGGCTTTACGATCTTCAATGATGCTTAAGAGACTCCAAAAATGCTTTTGCGTCGTCAAGAAACTAATTTGCTCATATATGGAGACGGTATCGTGGACGAAATCTGTATCGTTTTGTCTTAACTCACAATATACCTATGTTTAATAAGAACTTATTTGGATTATGTTTGAAATGTATTGTCTCAAGGTCTTAATATTAATAAGATTTTCCTATACGACCTGTAACATCCTTTATTTGTATCGTTTTATAGGGTTTTTTAGATGTTAAATCATCCAATGAGTTCTCTCTTGGGTGGCGTCCAGGGACGTGTTACTGTTCGTGGGGCTGTTCCTTCGTGGCTGAGGACACGGCGATATACATCTCTGCCGAATGCTTCTTATGCTCCGGGGAACCCACAGAATGGTGACACCTAGGCAGTTTTTTGTGCAGTACCACTTCGAATCCCAACTTCTGGATACTCTTCACGACAGTCACAATCCCGCGTGTCCCTAGTTCGACCGTCGCCTAGTACGACTCTCTCTCTCCAGTGTCATCTACGTTACAGAACATTTATAGAGAAAAATGAAAAATGTATACCATTTTTCTTTATTTGGTACCTTTTATGTGCGTTGATATGCTAGTCAATCAGTTTCTCCAAAGTGAAAACTGATTAACTGATACCTATATAATGTAAAAACATTATATAGGTAATGTATAGAAAGAAAGAAAAGTCGCTTGATGACAAAAATGTGTTCATTGAACAAAAGCAATTTTTTTTTAATCAAAACAAATATCGACATTACCTACTTAGTATCCGAATAAACCCTATAATTTAGAGAAATTATGAATTGATAACAAAATAATATGAACTTTGGTAACAGGAAACATAACTCACAAAACAATATTATGTAATAAATTAGCGTTTAACTGGAATGCAAGTTCACTAGAGCAAGGCGAGAGCCTCTCATCTTATAGATAAGGAACAGCTCGACAAAAGAGATCACAATGCTAGTTCACTAGGAGATAGTAATTAAGATACTATTTTTTTATATTATCAAATCTAGTGCTAGACTGCTATATGATATATAATGATGCAATCGTTGATGGAGAGGAGCACTAGTTCATTAGGAGCCGTTTAAGACTTGAAAAATCCCAAATCATAATCGGACGGGACAATGCAACAGTTTAAGGCTACAGTTTTACTAGAAAAGACATTTTTTTCGGAAATATTTTTATTTTTGGTTGAGAAGTTTCAATTACTGGTGAAAAATATTTTTTTTAAGTGTGAACTATGCATTTAATATCGTGATTTATTACGCGTATAATTGCATAAATATCAACAATGGAACGGAATCAACCGAAAAAAAATAGCACCTATACCTAAATGTGATTCAAAACAAATCTTTTCAAAAAACCCTAGTATAGCTACTAACTGGTCTATATAGACTATAATGGGAAGATTTACCGATCTTTCTGAGGTACTCATCGATAGTGTGTCCTGCCCATCCAAATCAAGGGTGCTCACTTGCTCAGTCTTGGTTGCACACTGAGTTTTCCCCAAACCTTTACCCAGTAACAAAGGCGTGGAGCATTCTGGGTGTCAAAAGAATTGATAGAATAAGAGAAGCTACTCTGCAGTAAAGTGGTCATGGTCATAGGCGTAAAAAAGACAGCTTTAAAGGTAGGTCACGTTAGCCGCATGTACATTCACTACTGAGTAAGACTCTCTCGAAGTCTTCAGCAAGAGCTGTTTCGAGATGACCCGTAAAAAAAAACAATATCTGGAAGAAGTTGGACGTCAGCTGATGGACGGGACAGCTGTTGGCCTGTTTTTAATTATTTCGTGTGTCTCTTCTATCGCATTCCCGCAACACTCACCTGATTTTCCAGTACGTGGCCTTCACTCCAAAACGTTTCGGCAACATTGACCATTATGTTCTGCGAGCATTGTGCCCTACCCATTGTCAATTAAGTTTAGCGATTCTTGTTGCTATGTCGGTGACTTTTATTCTGGTTTCGATCACGAAGCATAACCCTTTCAGTGTTCTGATGAGGTCCACTATGAGCCACCATGATATGTTATGCCTTCTATGGTGATACGCACGGTTTAAGAGTATAAAACTTTAAGACTCTTCTTGAGGTATTATACACTATACTATATTAATCCGTAGATAATTTTGCCATCGACACGCTAAGAAGAAGAATAATATATAACTGGTTGACTGGTAGAGAATGCCTAAGGCATTAAGTCCTCCTGTGTACCTTTGTGTTGCATGAAGTTCTAATAAATAAATAAATAAATTATACTTAACCCTTAATAATTTAAATAAAATTAAACATCCAATTCCCAATTCAAAAACCAGGGTTCAATTCGCCAATCTTTTAAAATAAAAGCGTTACTTTGAAAAATGTACAATATTATTTCTGCAAAGGCCGGTGTTGAACTCGGTGCGCGCTTCCACAGTACTTTACCGATTTTTACACTAACGAATTACTTAATTGAATTCCCAAACAATGTCACTTTGACCACGGACCTTAATTTTAAATTGGAAACAACAAAGTTCGTAGTCAAATTTTCCCCTTTTTTGTTAAAATACCAGACTGTTTTTTTTTTAGAAAACTTTATTGGCATAATATGGCTTTGATAGTAGTACTATGTGATAGTATATTTGAGTAACAACAAAGCTCATATTTTTATTGCCTTCCTTTTAGTAACAATACAGTCAGACATTGCTTCCGGAAGATCTACTTGGCATAATGGTAAAGTTCATGGTAGTAGTACAGTCTGGTATTATTTTAGAGTAACAAGTCGTAGGTCAAAGATTCTGGAGTGGCGACCACGTACCGGAAGACGCAGCGTTGTAAGGCCTCCCACAAGGTGGATCGATGATCTGGTCAAGGTTGTTGGAGTCCAATGGATGCAAGAGGCACAGGATCGGTCTTTGTGGTGGCGCTTGGAAGAGACCTATGTCCAGCTGTGAATGTTTTTTTTTCATATTTCATTATCCTGAGCGTATCTTCTTTCAAATAAAAATACAAAAATATTAAAATCGGTTCACGCAATCCAACATTACCACCGGGTATAGCGCCATTTCTCGTGAAATTGGGTTACTAATTTTTACATGGGCTACTGGGTTTTTTTACATTGTGAGAAATTTGTGACGGACCGGAAACTACGGAACTCTGTACTGAGCGTGGCCCGACGCGCTTTTGGCCGGTTTTATTGTAAATACTGCCAGACAGTAGTAATTTGCCTTATAAGTACTTATATCTAGTAAATTCCTGGAAGTGGTACTGTCTGGCATTATTTAAAAGCGGATGCAGTATGGTGTTAGTTAACCTGATTATGCTACTCCTGCCATTCGACTCCGATCGATGACACCCATCGATATAGATATATATATGTACTACGCACTAGATTAGGCGTACCGTACAATCATTTTACTTTACTTAGGTGTTCTGTAGGCCATACACCTTTACATTGATAACAGCGCAGCTTTGACGTTCACGCAGTGTGAGAGCTCTGTAAATTTTAAAAGTTTTGTTAGATGACATAATGCCAATGAAGCGCTGCAGCGGACTGTTGTATTAAGTCTTCAGTATTTTGACAAATAGTTTCTAGGAACGTGCTTGTTTATAGCTAGGATATGAGTCGATGATGACACCTTTTCTTTACTTACAATTATTTGACAGACTATCAAACGCTATTCATCAAAATACCATATTTTAAAACAACTCGAGACTTCAATATCGACAAGTCTAGTTAATTTTGATGTATCTTAAATGTTTTCAGTGTTATAAAGCTCGATTTTGTTTTTAGGCATGTTAAATAAATACAATTCTTTATACATCTTGGTCCTTTTTTTTACGCTAAGTTTGTCATTGCAGCTGAAGCGATTATTAAACCTATAATGTGCAGTGAAAATTGCTCACGCTTAGAGGAGGCCTACGCTACGGTCAACCATGGACGTCTTTCGGCTGAAATAATGATGTTGAAGTCGACAAAAGAAAAATGTGAAGTGCATATTCGGTATTTTTTTATTTGAATGTCGCATTTGCAAGATTTTTTTTAGTTTAGTATAATACTAAGAGTTTTTTCGTATGTACTAACACCTTGTACTTTAGTCTAACGTACATCCTGTAAGTATTGTAGGTACAAACATTTGTATTAAAAGATGATGTTTTAAAAAGTTGTGATTTCTATCAGAAAAAAGAACTTTTTTTGTAAACGCATTAATGCAATAGTATCGGAGAGAAGCCTTTGCCCAGCCGTGGGACATCACAGGCTGGCTTTATAGCTAATGATACCAATAATTATTAATATAATCTAAACATCAGAATCAATACAAACATTAAATCTATGGTGTTTCAGTTGCAGTGTGTGGAAATGTCCACACACTGCAACTGTGAAGAGTAAGATACCCAGAATATATTATCCTATGCTTTACTTCCCTTAATTAACTGGTTTCAACGAATGGAACCAAGCGAAGTGCAACATTCACTAAAAAAAGCTCTAGTTGGATTAAGATAAAGCTAACAATATGAGATAGTTTTGGTGATAAAGTGAACAAACAACCCTCGTGCCTTAAAACCCTCACAGTCTTACATTTTCCCGTAGAATGGACAAAACATTGATAAGTATTAACAAAGAGGGTGCCGTCCGGTGATAGCCCTTCTTTTTCAAAAAGCTCATCCATCCATTCTGCCAATATTAGGAGGAGGCGTCTGTCAAGAAACCCCTTGATGGCTGCCAAACGTTAAAATTATTAATGAAACTGAAAATAAACTTCGCCACTCATTTTCGAAATTCGAAGTTTAAAAGTGGAATACGTAGTATCGATGAGGGCCGCAAAACAAACAAGTTTAGAGACAGACAGCGGATCGTTTAATCAGTCTGTGCTGCAGACACGCCGCGCAGGGGCAGAGGGGTGGTGGGGGCGGACTACCTTCCACTAAATGACCATCCCTCTACTCTGTTAACCCGTGCCACCGTATCCACAAACAGTATACTCGGTGAGTGCGGCAAACAATAGTACCACATACTGTTAGAGTAGCAACATATTCAATTAAAACTGTGGAACAGCGAGTGTGAAACGTAACTGTAGTTCGATTAAGTTCGTTCTGCTTTTGTAAAGGTTTGTTCGATTAATTGAGTACTCGGAATTTTTAAAGTAATTTTGTTTGCAGACTGGACTGTTCATGATTTTTTTACGATGGGATTACTTTAGAGCGACGCACACGTGTAACACTCTTAATTTGTTTGTAGAACGACGTCGCGTGGCGTCGTGTGGCGTGGATCAACTGTAGCTCTACAAGTCTAGTTTCCATATAAAATATATGGATACCGACACGCCCTTCTCAGCAAAACTTGGTGCAAAAATTAATAGTACATTCTTGGAAGTAACTGTCTGTATGTCTTTCTTGGTTAAATAACTAAACCGACTTTGACGAAATTTGTTAAGGAGCTAGTTTATATTTTTTATCTGTTTTCGACTTCACGTCCGCTATAATCAACATTTACGCAGGCAAAGCCACTGGAAGTTACTAGTATGGAACTTGACTTCCAGGCAGTGTGCGTATAGGCATTTTAAGTACCTAATTACTAAATACGTTAACTTAAAAAAATACTACATTATTATATTAACTAACTATAAAAAAATGTTAATAAAGCAGCCTACTATTTTGAATTCAGAATGACCAAGGAACAACAAACTTTCTGTTATACTACAGAAAGTTCAAATTTCATTGCAACCTAACTTTTTTATTGTATTCTTTTTATATTAATGGTCTCTTAGAAATCAACTTAGGAAACAGAATTCTAACACCCATATTTATAGAGAATTCCTTGCTAAGTAATTTCTTATTAATAAGTAATTACTTGAGGTTAGAAACTTCATTTAAAAAAATATATATTTTTCTTAAGTATAGAATGCAAATTGTTACTTAAGTAGTTACTTTGTTACTTTTACTGGAGTAAGTAGTCGTGCATCATTGAGATTTAAATGTGACATGTTCAAATTGACTCGAATAATAAAATCAAGTAAGGTTTGATGCTGTAGGGAAGTCTAAATGATCCAGGGTCTGTAGTCATGCCTCCCGTGTTATTTCCGCGCCCTCGACGTCGGGCTGGGCGGAAGTACTCCGCCCGCCCGGATTCATTTCTGGTTTTCGCTACTCTTATGTCTTAAACTGTTTTTGTAAGTTGCCTTCTCTTTCTTCCCAAGAAAATGTTTACCGACTTTTTGCTTCCACCACACATTGAATAAATGGGTAAACAGATAAGTTCATCAGTAATTAAATCACAAAAAAAAATCCGTGCAACTCGATAATGAAGTAGGAGGTAATTAACGATTTCGACCCGATTCGACTAATGGAGCAGAAACTTCGTTGTCGTAACTGTAGGTAGCTGCGATTTCATTCATGAGAATGAAATGGTGCGTCCTATCTATAAATATAGATGTGTGTGTGTATGTATATCTATCTACATTTCTTGTTGTTGCCACTACGTCTATACTGACTTGGCTTGCTAAGAAGTTTATTTGAACAAGTTTTTGTAACTTTGAACTAAACTTATTTTCAAACTTATGAATCCTAAGCGAACGCCGGCATTCGCATACCTATTGTTTTTCTATTACGTCTCTAATTACGGTGTTCGAAAGTTTAAATCTAAACTGAAGTTTATGAATATAAACTAAACTAGATTAGACTAAACTAGTGCGCCTTACCATCAACGATTGCATCACTGCTTACCATCAGGTGGGATCGCAGTCAAGCATTAGTTTATGACAATTAAAAAATATATATATAAGGAAGATGCAGGTCTAGAAAGCCTTGTAGCTGGCCCAATGTCCTAAAGGGAATCGTTGGAATCCAAGCAAGGCGACACGCATAAAACTGATAGTTCTGGTGACACTTGGGTTTTGACTTTAAACACCAGACTTTATAAACAGTAACAGATCTGTAAATAGATAGATACATCCTATGACAGGTCAAATTAAGTATCAATAATAAAAGGTAGACATTAAAGTTATATTTAGTCAGATTTAAAATGTGGTAAAATAGTTACATAAACTAAAAAAAGGAAAGGAAATAACAAAAAAATAAATAAAAAAGATATGACTATGTCATGCCAGTATTAGGAATATTGCGATAAATTAGTATCACAGGCGATAACTCTCACACAGATCTGAAATTAGGAGAATAAATAAACACCAAACACAATTCAACTAAACACATCATACAGATAAAGCTATTAAATCGAAATACTCAAACATTCACTTATTATATTATAAATACAATAATTATTATTTATAAAATTACGCAATACATAAATTAATTCACACTCGCGCACTTAGAGCCGGTTTATTTATTTTTTTAATAACTCAAAATGATTAGGTAATAAAAATGAAAACCTATTTCATTTAAAAACACTTTATCATATCCATTTAATGTTAATGCCTTGCAAAACCTATTCATCAACATAATGACAAAAAGGTTAAATACTGATGGTTGTTAAACCCCTTTCTGAAGCGGCTTGTTATTAGTGATACTACAGTCTCTTCCATTTTAATTAATAAAGACATTATTGAGTATAGAAGTTGCCCGTTAATTATCAGACCAATTAAGACATCGTGAAGTCTAAAACTCGATCACATAACATAATAACTGCAAGCGGCATACACAGCTATAATTACTTATCTATAAAAGTATTGAACAATGCCATTTTATACCGTGTATTTCTGTTTTAAATTATGATGACTATTTTGTTACTCTATTATGATGAAAATAGGTTTGTTAGGTTACGTACGCGCGCTCTATCTTCGACCGCATCGTCGCTTTCCGTCAGTCTCACTAGCCAATTAACTATCGTTTCGTTAACTCTCTGTTGAATGATGCCAGAACAAAGGAATTGGGGGCGTGACCAACTCAAAGCGTTCGAAGTTAACGACAAGATCGTAACTTCAAGCGCGAACCTATCAACAATAAATATAAAATTATCGTGGAAACACTTGCAGTGGTAAACGGAATTGCCGCTGCGTTGCCTCTCGTGAGTTCGAAACCCACATGGAATAAATATTTTTTTTGGCCTACATATGTATATTGTGCCAAGTCTGGGTCACTTGTGAAGTGAAATGTTAATAAACACATCCACGACACATTCATAATTCCTAGAGCGAGGCAAAGTTTAAAGACTAAACGACAACTGTTACAAAACTGTCAACCCTCATTTTGCACTCCAAGTATTCCTAGAGCATCCAGAGACCAATTTTAAGCCAGTCTCATTATACAATACTCGACATGAAAGTTGAACCGAAATGAAAATCGAACTTAAATGCGTAGTAATAGATTTTCGGGTCTCGGAGGGATTGTGGACGGCAAGCAATGGATAGCTCGATGTCCTGCTGTCCCATAAGAGCTCGAGTCTTTGACGGCACTTAGTGGTCCACGCCAAACCGTAAGCGGCCAGGAGTAGCAAAGAAAACTTCAGAAAGGGAAAACCTCGGTGCTGGAACACTAGGAAAAGAACACACATAGGTAGTCAGTACAAGACATTAGATGATTTCCCACCCTGAAGAAAAAAAAAGTGGGTCCTATTAAACGCATGACCACATTGTGGCAAACTCAGACGAAGCTGGACTGATGAATTTGATAACTACCGAAGAGACTGGTCCGTATTGTTATTAATTGGCATAATAAAGCGCCAAAGTTCAAAGGGCTGTGCCCAAACATCTTGTGGATTTAACTTCAAAGTTTTCAAATCTTTTAATATACTTTTACTTACTATAGGATTCTGATAGGAAAATTAACATCATCTTACATCCCTTGTACCTACCGTAACCACTCACTATCTCGCTATCACTGACTCCTTTTTCTTTTATATCACTACTGACATAGTCCAGTCCACATTTTTTGGCTCCCTCTACTTCCTCATTCTATTTACATAGTTCATCTATTTGCGCATAACTCTTTCAATATCCTCCTTTTCACTTGACCATACTAGTACGTAGTAACTATATAGGTTGTTAAGGACGATTAAATATTAAAAGCATACTATTGGTCTGGCCAGCTGCGGCAAAGTTAGTGTTCGTGGGATAATTTCGGTCAGAGATCACCCTACTATACTAAGATGTTCGGAAGGAGAAAAAAGCGGGAGACCTAGTAGGACACAAAACAGATTATGAAAAAAAGCAGCCGAAAAATGTACTCAGATTACAAAAAATATTCCAGCTTCTACAGAAGGATCATGTGAGCTTGCATGAAGGTGTTCTCACCTTCGTACAAGCTAAACATGGCTAGGTTTAATGTATGCTTTTACACGGATGTATTAACATAAAGTCCATCCCGTAGGTGAACAAAAACCCCATTAGAATCAAAGCTTCACCAAAATGGAACTTGTCATTCTCCATTTGCTCCGGTATCTTCCTTGATTTAATGCGAGCGTGTGGAAGTGAAACCGTTCCACGTACCTACTGGAGCACAGATCAAAAGCGCAAATGAATTTTGACGTATCCACACGGGGGCATATCGGGCGGATCAGCGGCGAGGTATCTAGAGGTATACTAGCTAAGTATTTACCAGCAATAAACCCGCCTGCACGCCTCCCCCACCCCGCTCAAACAACGGTACACCCACACGGACTCTCGGTCTACTCATTTCGTATGCAATTTTATTCATTATTTGTAATCTACTTCAATCGAATAGGGTCTCAGTATAAATCACTTTTAGGATTTGCTCGCTAGGACGTATGTAGATTGACGCTTTTAGTGTGGTATTTAAATGCGATGTGTCTTTGTGCCGGTACAGTCGCGCTAATAAAGCCAGCCTTCCACGAACTCGATATGTATGAGACGCTCCACGTCAGAAACTCATTTGACTAAAACAAATAACGTTCACTTTCTTTTTATTTTCTTATGCGCACGCCTTTTAAGATGCCGATGCGTCTTTCCATTTTATTTCAATCTGTCGTTGAGGCTATAGAGCGTTTGTAGGTGTAAGTGGAGCGCTCATAAAAGATCACCACACATGCCGTGGCTGAAATTAAAAGAAGCCGTCGAATGAGCTATGTCTACCGGTAACTTCAGAAATAACAAGCCGAGAAAATATTTTCATAACATGTTTATTGCGAACCGCATCACTCAGTGGCCAAGAAATTACTGGAAATTTAGTAGAAACTTCATAATTGACTGGCACTGTGAATTTGTTAGTGTATTTTTTATAAAATTTTAGACGAAATTAAAAGAAAAGTTATCACAAATAAATGTCAAACATGTAGCTAGTTGGTATAACTAGGAATCACAATGTAAAATGTTTCTCTCTACAATGTTCGTGATTTACTCATTTAAGATTGTACCAAAAAATGTTTGAAGATTTTTGTTTATTAATTATACATATTTCCAAAGACTTAGCTTAGTGTCTGGATAAAAAACAACTACGTAATTACTTAAATTGTGTTGTTTTTAAGAATATATAAAGACTTTTTTTTAAGTTTTGCATGTAAATTACAGTACAATGTCAGCACCTTGTTTGCTTAATGGCCATTATAACAATTTGAAGGATTTTGAAGGCAATTGTTGGTTAACAATGGTTTTCAAAATCTTTCAAATTGTAGGTAATAGGTTATAGTTGTTTCATATTATAATTCTAATTTCAAACTTTGTATGACATTATATTTATAAAAGTCATACAAAATTGGAATTGTCAAACTGGTCTTTTCATAGATTTTACAGTTATAGAGTTACTTAGAGTCAAATTTATTATCTAAATAAACCCCTTGAACTTTTTTGCCAATGTTTTCTTTTTAATATTATGTTTAACTAGGTATTCGAGTAGATCTTAGAATTTTGTTTTTGTAAAGTCCAAGTAACGTTAAATTGTCACAAAAAAAGCAGTTGAATTCGTTATAATTTCCTTGACTGAATCGGTCTAAATTATTGCGAAATCTAACTAGCTGTTATCGTTTACAATAACTGTCCGTAGCCCCATTTTATCGAAATGATAGTTAACTACGGCATGGAAGTGTAGATGTGTAAGTACATTGCGGTGTCAGTGAGTCGGTGTAATGATTCAAAGGATTATGGGTCATGGTTTAGTGCCGGCGGGTGGCGTGACAGCGGAGCGAGAGCGGGCTAGCGTGCGGCCTCGGCTACAGCGCCGCGATGAGTGACTTTGGCCCGGCGTCGCGCGCCGCTCGACCCAATTGGTCGCTCGCCGGTACCCGCCCAGAGGAGGGGGCAACGCACACAATCTCACACTCACCTAAGATAATTTATTTTATGTTATACCGTTTGAATATTTTATATCTGTGTGAGTTTTTTCGGTCGGTATGCGTTCACTGTGAAATATTCGCGCGATAAGAAAGAAGAGGGGAACAGATCGATCGGGGACGTTGCGCTTTTTATTTCGATACTTGGTGTGTTATTGTCATAGTTTAATTGTAGATGGTTATCTCTTATGATTGCTTGGCACGGTTGCCACTTGGTCCAGTACAGTATATCTGTTCAAAGACCACTGGCAAGTTTATCATGTACCTAGAACTGTAGTGAGATGATTTATTAAATATACCACATTGATTTGAATTGAATTGTAATTAACATTACCCACCTATAAGTTGTTATTATCTGTCTTTGGTGTATCATAGTCAGATATAATTATTTTATTATGCCTATAAAGTTGAAAACAGAACAAAACTTTTAATGTTCAACTGTGTTAAATAAACATAGCTGCTTGAAGACTACACTTAGCTTATAGGTAAGTACAAGTAACGTACAATAAATGTAGATACTCAATGTATGTATAAACCAACTGTATTTGTGTTGGAGATAAAACTTCCTTTAAGTTGGTACGCAATACAGACATAAGTGAAACACATTCAAAAGACCGTTTAATACTGTCGCCGCTAACATGTTTCCACCGCTAAAGCGACCCCTGTAATATAAGCTATCGAGTACACAACAGGCCACAACCGTCGACTTTACAGGCAGGCTTGTATAGCTACCCGAGTACGTTTCACATGGAAGGAAAATAAAAATTACAAATGTCGTGGTTACCTTTAATCAAATGCAAAGCTATCATTAAGTCGACGCTTCGGCAAACTCGCTCGTCGTGCGCATCGTCACTGTTAATTATCACAATATATATACGTATAAAATAAAATAAAAGAGACCGCTTCGTACCAATACTAACATAAAAAATACGAGAAAAGAAAGAGAAGCTTTAAAAAAGAAAGGAGTGCATCTACCCCCACCTCCGGTGGCCCCCACCGCGTCGGGCCGCCCCTGCGGCGGGCGCCACCCACCGCACCGCAAAAATCGAGAGCGTCGACGGCGCGCGGGGTCAAACGGCGACGCGAGCGTGAAAAGAAGGAGCGGTGTGCGAGCGTCACGCACACAGCGACGAGTGTGCGTGTGCGCGCCGAGAGGGACGACCGACGAGCGAGCAGGACGGCGGCGCCAATTACTATCACCTGGCGGGCAGCTACCGCATTACCCACTGCCGCCGCGCGCGCGACCACGCGCCCGCTGCACCACGCGGCTCGCTCCGCTCCTGTGACGCTCCGCTGTATCCCGACTCCACACCGCAATCGATATTCGCGGACTCGCGGCTACCCACTGTGCACCGTCGCGAGTGCATCCCGTGCTACGCTCGCTGATTCTCGCTCGTCTCGGGGATGCACCGCTACTACTTCAGCCCGCGTCCTGAATAGTGCCACCGCGAGACAAACATGCAACTGTGAAGTGTGTGCGGACAGTGACACAGACATTAAACTAAACGTGATCATTTATAAGTTTTCTGGCGAGTTCCACAGAACGAGATGACGTCGCAGTTCGCCTTCAGAGGATCTCCCCCCAATCAGGTAACAACATCTTGCTATGTCTAAATTATATAAAGTTTTCAAACTAATAAAATATATTCTTAAATTTTTGCGATGCGATGTCAGTTATTATAAATACTTATAAACATTTTTAAATGTACTACTTTGCTTTGAGTATAGTGATATGTTCATGTGGTTATAGGGTCCCATAAATAAATGAAATATTGTTTTGTTTCTGTAATTATAGTATACATTTATTTTTGTCATTTAGATATAATTTGATCACTTAAACTTTAGATAAACCTATTGGTTATAGAGTAAAATAAAGCTCGAGAATAAAACAATATAATTTGGGCGATAATTTAAAAGTTAAAACAGTCAAACTTTAAAGTTTAAGAAATAATGTGTACATATTCATAAAACAACATAATAACAATAATCACATGAGCACAGAGTTTAACAATATAAAATATTTTATTCTCCTTTGAATAATGTGCTCGTAAGTTTCGGTGTTGACAATATATTTTTTAACAATCTAACTCTTGATAGAACAAGGTAAAAACAATTGGAATCGAAACCAATCGATACTGTTGAGTCTCATTCGACTGTAATGAAGTGCACATTATGTTCAAAATAGTTTTATAGCTGTAACAATGTAATGTAACATTTATGACAGTTATAAATTTAAAAAATATATATAAATTTAATATCACTTTATAATATTTTTTTGTATTATATGACAGTTTACTTTCTGTTTTCTTATAAGTAAACACAACTCTATTTTATTTAGTTTATTATTGTAAATATATATTTGTATACCTTAGCGCGGCAAAAATATTTTACAACCAATAAATTAATTTTGCCGACGCATAAATTCCATGGTCCCAATATTTTTATCTGTACTTTTTATCGATTGTTTTTTTTTTCAATTATAATGTATATGTAATATATATATGTGTAAAACAACGATAGGGACATCGTTTTAAAAAGTTTATTAAATAACTTTATTTTTTTCTTTTTTCGTTTTTTTAAGATCTATATTTTAAACAATATATTAATAATTAACTTAGTATAAATTAGGTCTACCCTTGACACATTAATCAAAACATTAAAAAAAAAACAATATATACGTTGTACTGGAAATAATTAATGGTAGAAAGAAATAATAATTGATTTATCTATTGCAATGCAAAACGTATAATGTTCTAAAATGATCAGATAGTAAATCTTGCGGTTACAAGTTACATTATAACCAATAATTGTAACACAAGTACAACTATAGAGCGATACATTGAAATAATGACGTTTATTAAACATGTAATAACAACATGAATTTTAACAATACACACAAACATATTTACCCCAAAAAGTCAAAACTAGAATCAAAACACTGGTATCGTAACACCATCGTATTTTAAAGATAAAATATACAGAATAAATCAATACAAAAGAGTATACTTAACTTTTAAAAGTGTAGTATTCACACAAAAACTTACTATCAGCTCTATCTGTTCGAAGAAACACATCAATAACTTTAGAAACAGCTAAACCAGTTAGAACAAGTTTTTATGTTAATGTAACTATACAATCAGGCCTAAACGTTCTTTGTTTCTAAAAACATGTAACGTTACGATGGTTTACATTTACTTCAGATTGATGTTAATGATTTTACAAAATTTTAGTCTACACTTAGTTTTTCCGATTATTTTATTTGACAAATAGATCATTAGGTATACCCATCTTAATCGAGTTGTTTCTCGGATTCAGTTAAGACGGCATCGTTTGTCTCCTTTTTATCTAATATTTTATGCCCACGGTTTCGCCTGCTTGCATAAAATATAGCCTGTGTAACTCAGTAATAAAGCAGTCTTCAATCAGTGTAAAAAAAATAGCAATCGGACCAGTACTTTTAGAAATTGCCTCCTACAAACAAAAAAACAAACTTTACCACTTAATATTATTAGTGAAGATAGAAAAGATTGATTAGTTCAAGCTCTAGATTATATCCAATTTTATTTCCTTTTTCAATATATATTTTATTAATGACCTATCAAGTTACTGAATAATCCAATAAAATCTTCTTAATAACTATTTTATTTAAAAACAAAAGAGTATATCTCAAGTGGATGTGATTCATTAATCAATTATTGGATTTCCTGTCACCCTTATTTGTTATCCGATAACAGTTTATTAAATTTTGCACTCGTGTTAATATCGGTCAAAGTTATCTAGTAATACAGTTAGTTGTGAGCCATAATTAAAATGGTGAAGTCTACGTACGCAAACCAATGTTAATAAAGATAATATTATGGAATGGTTCGGTCAGTGGCCGAGTGCGTGCCGTATTCGATCTAATTTCGCTATCTCCTTGATAAGAGGGAGTCACTCCCTCGACAGGGAGAGGATTATCCTCATTATTTCCCAGTTTTGAAATGTTTGCTCCATCGACAACTCGACGTAGCATTCAGAGACATTTAACACTCAATAGTCCCGATCCAGTTGCAGTTATGATTCTCTATTTTTCATTTTATAATATGAGACCATCGTAAATTCTGCCTTTAAATAAGCTTACTTAATAAGAATTCAAAGTATTTTCTTTAATAGCAGCGTGGTCTCATTGCTTTCATGGTACGTTTTTATTTAAATAGCAATTAAGTTCAAGAATGGGCTGTAAATGTTTATACTGCGTTGTATCGTTCGTTTTAAGACCTCAGACTCGCTAAATCTCGTGTGGCATCATTTTACTCTCACGATACTTACATGCCTAGACGGTTTGATTTCTAACAATATCGCAATTAATTTAAACTTGATTAAAGGCACTTAGTTAAACTTGACTATATTTTCATATAAATAATTTAATATATCTCATTCTTCTTTTCTTGCAATTATTTTTGATTGATGAAGGATACTGTGTCTTCATCTTCATTTCAATTTACCTAAGAAATATGTATTTTCATGGACTCTTCTTAAATGTGTATACTACTGAGTGTCTCGTCGCCAACAGGATCAAAATTGAATCGCATTAGGAAGCCATGTTTATTTTATTCGAAGCATTAGAGATAGGTAAAAGAGACGGTTTTTATCTACAAACACCGATGGTTCATTATGAAATGTATCATCCATGCTTTGATAAACTTGGCTACTTATAAATTTTTATAGGTGAGACAGTTTTGCAAAAAAAAAACCAAACATTTTCCTTAAAATAAAATTTAGAAACAGAAGTATATTTTAATTTGGTGCATTAAAAACCATGTTGCTAGGTTTTATCTACTCACAAGTACATGTATAATTTCATTTCGTAAACAATTTGGAACAAAAGACTACAAAGTTGTTTTTATATAGGTCATACAAGTCTCGTCAAGCTTGCGTTCCAAGTGTCGAGTTCCAGATTAATATTTTGTAAATGCGCCACGGAGTTGCGACCAATTCTTAGGAGGAATACACATTTGTAGAAACGACTCACAACGTGAGAAGTGCTTGACGTAAATGGTACGTCTTCATGTTAATCATCGTTTTGGTTAACTATTAATGATAAAACAGAACCGTCATATCGTATATTTTTCTTAGAATTTTATATTAATTCATCATATTAATTATTTGGTAAAATTTTCCATTCAGCATTACTTACTTATACTCAATCGTTTATTCTCCACGGTAATTGAAGGTGGTCTAAAGAAGTAATGCGCAGGGGCGTGAGCGAGTTGAACTATGGGTGCCTACTGCACTCTGCGCTGGCTTGTGGTCACATATCGGCGAACACGCGTGCACGACCTCGGGACACGTAAACCGAAGAACAAAACCAACACCATTCATTTAACTTCATAATGAGCCATGAACAATCTTCGTCATTTTTGCAGTTTGCATTCGACCGCTCACTGACCCCTTTTTGTTCAGAATCGTAATTTGACGTTTGGTACCCGTTTCGACTTTAATAATGCGTACCTAATAAAAAGCCATGATTAAGTAAATGTTCGTCTGGTGAGCTATTGTTCTTGATAATGAGCCAATGTTTAATGATATGCAAGTGTGCTTTTCACATTTGTGTGTAACAGGATATCACATCACAGTTTCGCTAATTAGGTCGCTGAATTTGGTAACGTAGTATTATTATTTAAGTTTTATTTTGGTTGGATGTTAATACGTACTTGGTTTCATATTAAATATTATTCAGGCAACCAACGTGAAGAATATGCGGCAGCAAATGGATGTTCACTATATCCTAAATATATCGAACCTAATCTAAATACTTGTCTCTCGTGGGAATCGTTTAATAAAGTTCATTTCCAAATTATTTAAATTAAAGCAAAGACATTGTACGATTTATAAATTCAACAATTATATAAGTAATAATATAAGATTACATCATATTAAACTAACAAAACTGTTTAATAAAAACTCATTTGTCACTGCAAATAACGCTATAAATAAGTTCAGTATCTACATATTATTACAAAAACTAGCTAGGTACGTGACTGTTGCGAGTATTTTGCAACTCGAATCCGAGAAATACCGATAAACGCCAAATGCACGGACACGTGTAGTGTAAACCAATAATCACAGTCCCGGGACTACGAGATTTCCTAGAATAAAATCGGAATCCATTTTAAGTTTTTTACGGATTTCAATAAAATAGCACTTTTGTTATTTTAATTTTTTATGACACTGGCCTATTTTAAATGCCATTTACGAATCCTATGATTATTTTGTATAATAAAACACAACAAGGTCAATTTTAATTATTTTCTGTTGAAATCAAAATATTTATAGAACTTTCAGGTTATTTTTTCCCGGAATGTGATATTATTTTCCATATAACATTTAATAATGACTAAGAATTATTAATATTGCGGCTGCAAAAACACTGATAAATTTATAATACACTCAAAAAGAGCTCTCATAGCTTGGTTCGTTACGGTCACTTTTAATTAATTTTATTACGATTTCAACTAGTATTATTCAACTTTCGAAACAAAACTACTACCCGAGATTAGATTAAAATTAGATCTCGGGACTTTGACATCTCGGGATCCCAACCTTAATTTTAACATAAATATTTAAAATTTATTGTGTCTACTTGTCGTTCTCCAATATTTAGCCAAATTTCAATACAATTCGATTCAATGTCAGTTTTTATCAGTTAAGTTAAATTAAAGTAATACAAAGGATCTCTACACAGGAATCATGTTTTTTTATTCAAAAATTATTATTGATAAATAGGAAAAAAAATATTTTATTGGTGGGATTTAACCAAAATGTCGTTTTAAAAATTGAAAACCACAGGACAATTTAATATTGAGGTATTATTAGGGCTTATTTAAAATATTGGTTACAAAATCAGAACAAGTGTTAGTATTTTGTATGGAGGCCTTTTTGACACGTTGCTTAGAGAAAATTATAAACATTAGGAGAACTATTAGTATCTTACTGTTGGGTTTAATCGAAATACAGGTTAAAAATTTATAAACATCATGAAAAACTGTTAGTATTTTTTCTGTAGACTTAATCAAAATGTTGATTATAAAATTATAAATATCAGAAGAAAGTCTATTAATACTTTTTCTGCTTGGCTTGTAAAAACATATATTAAGGGTAATAATTTTTGCTTTCCTATTAATAATGTAAATATCTTTTCAATTCTTGATATCAATTTCTTTTATTTAACATTAATACTAAATTAAATTTACTTGGCAAAACTAATTTTCCTCAAAACCCTTAATTAATTAAAACTTACTAAAATAGCTACTTAATCTAAAATATGGTGTCGATTAATCAATGAATTTCAAATTAAGGTTAATCATCAAAACATTTACATGATATTGATAAAATATCATACATTTTAATAGGTTAATTGTCTTATTGCGAAAGCCAATCAAAGTAAAAATTTGTTCCTTAACAGAAGTTAAGATACACAAGTCTTTTTGTTAGGTACCGTAACATAAACTTGACACGTTATCTTACGACCCCAAAATCGGTGAAGAGCTATCCTACACACACACACCCACTCACCTCACCCTAATCAGATAGGTCAATGAGACGCTCACTTCTCAGAAACTTTAATTAATTTCTCCGAAATGAAGGGAGTGCGCTGTTCACGCGGTTAGTAAATTTTGTAGTCTCTCGTTACAACAGCGACGAATTGTGATAGTGTTTCCCATACTAAAGCGCGGGCGCAACCGGATTTAGTCGCATGTGTGTGCGTGCCGCGTACGCTCGCACTGAGCCATACTCCATCCATTTCGAGAATATCAAGTCGACTTTACATCCTTTCGAATATGAATATTTTCCCTTACACTACAGAGTTTAATTTAGTCGTATAATCTAATAGTCAGTCGGATGGAACCCCGAGATATGTTACGACATTTTGATGGTAATAAAACTTTTTCGCGTTCAAACACGGCAATGAAAAGGCCGTGTTAGCGAGTTATGTTGCGATTAATAAGAAGATACAGTAATTCTTATGGATGACCGCATGAAATTATAGAATTTGCTGCTATTTAAAGTAACACATCGCATACTTACGCCCGTAAAGTTGCTGAGGCAGAAGTAATTTAGTGTCACGTAAAGTTGTATTGTTAATATTTACAGATAACTTATAACAGCTTAAATAATGATATTAAAAACTATAATCCATGCTATAGTACAATAGTATCCTGCAAACTCATATTATTACAGCTAACTAACTACCTATTAGAAGCGCTGCCGTACTTGGTACTCAATATTTTACAGAAATAGAAAATTCTACAACAGGACGCGTATAACTTTAAGACAAAATCTTTCGGTTTAGTATTTTTTTTTTTTGTCTTCAGCGTCTCCCACATCATTATTTACTTTAAGTACAAGATATAAACACAACAATTATAGCATCAAAATAACCACGAGACAACTGAAATACACGAATAAACGGGCGTAGAGTCGCGTCGCGGCCACAGATCTTTCGGTAGTGGTCCTAATCAGGCGCGCCATAGAGAGTCGTGAAACTTTATTACCAGCATTGTGAACTTAAAATACACATGTATGACAATTACTGGCGTTGTCTCGCCCACGGACGTGTGTGTGCGACGGATGAGGTGCTCACATATCATTAGTTCACACCTCGTCGCCTCCGAACCGTCCGCGTTTGCGAGACATCGTTACACTTCTGACATACGGCCGCGCCCCTCCCTTAGCAACTTCTTAAATTGTCGTCAGATCAATGTCTTCCCGGTAATATTACACGGTTGATTTTTAACGAACTGAACTGCTTTTTCAGGTTTCCAATAAAATGTAATACAACAGCCACAATCCTTCTAGTAAACGAATCAACTTGTACCGCCGTGACTTTAAAGTGTATTTTTGCAAGTATTGTAAAAACATGAACACCCAAAATCGTGATAATACTCGTAGTCTAACTAGAATTTAAACAAGAAGCTGGTATTAGTTCCGTTCGAAAAATCTTAAAAGAAAAATTTTAAGCAGTCGAACTTATAAAAATGAAAGTATCATTTTTATAAGTTCGATTATGGGTACGACAATGTATCCCTCAATTCAGGACGCTTTCAAAATATTCTGCAAATAGAGCATGTAGCCGCTGTAAAACCACTCACGAGTTTCTTGTTTCTCAGTAAATTAAATAAGTTAAATTTATAGGAAGTGCTGTTCTGATAATGGTTAGTAGTAGATAGTATTTATAAACAGCGTTACACGTGTATTAGTAATTAACCGTCGTATGTTAACAGACTACCCATATAACCTTCTATGCGGTACACTATCTGTCTTTAATAAAACGTACATTATGATCCAATTTGTAAATAAATTACTATTGTTCAAAGTGTAATTTTGTACGCGAGTTATTTTGGTAACACAGTTGTCGATTAGCGAGTAACGACAGGGAGTTTGCAATAAAGGCTCGACCGGGAACCACACGGGATGTTTTGAATCGCCACCGCTTTAACGGCGTCTGTATTAACCGATAATTCAAATTTCCATGCCCCTCTTCCAGCTCTAAACACAAGCTGACATAACACGCTGCGCCCTCTATAGATACCGACCGGAACGAACTTAGATACACATTCGCGGATTTAATAAAGGTTGTCTTCAGTTATTGTTTCTTGGTAGATACAGTTCCTTTACATCGTGAGCTGTCTTACACGATGGTAACGTGACTTTTGACTACATTTTTTTGAGTCAGAGGCAGGATTTCTTTTTGTAATATAATTATCTTCAAATAACTTTAATCCGTTGCTTTGGATACAGTAAACAAATCAGATTGATTAAACTATATGAGAGCTCCTGTAACTCTTATACAATCGCTCGTCAGAAACAAAATTAAAATCTGGATTATTTCTAAATATATTTTTAACAACTGACTTATTTTTATATACCCTGTCATATTAAGCCTAGTTTCAATTATGATCTCAGTGTTTCTTTACCTTTAAAATAGTCTGGTTTGGTTCACAGTGATAATGAAATAAATCAAACACTATCTCATCAGTTGAACTGGAAATAAGTTAATGAAAAAACAACATTTCAACCCAAAAAGCAAACACTCTATATGAAAAAACTATAAAATAAATCATTGTACACATTGTTCCGATTGCATCAATCTAATTTCAGCATTACAGTACCGTAGGAATGTTTGCGACCACGTCACAGGGGTATTAAGCAGAATAATGGTCCGGTTATTAATAGAGAAGTACCCGCGGCTCCAGCACATGTTTATTCCGTAACAGGAGCCAATAAATCTCGGTGAACAATCTGAAACAACTTAATTAGCGAAATCAACGTTCATTCGCACCGCACTGGATGATTGAAGACACATAAGACGCTGTTAAGAGATAATGAATCGAATCTTATTTTTCATATGTGAATATCGGGGAAAAAGGAGCAGGTAAAAGGTATTCACATTTGTGGGTGCGATGGAGTGTGTCGACAAGCTCTCCGGTTGCTCTCGAAGAGTTGCAATTTTATGAATGAGTTGTTTGAATGAAACACAATAATAATACGCTCCGGGTGCGAATCGACGCGGAAAGCGCGCTGTAGAGACGTGTCCGAATCGCCCTTTAAGGCCCTTGCTCCAATTTAGTGCCTTAAAACAGTGACTTGCTGAAGACTAGTCCTTGGTAAAGGCTAGATTAATTGATTTGAAAAAAATATATTTATAATACATAGATTCATATATTTATATAACATTATCAACATATGATTTTGTCGTTTGACTAATACTTTTGACAAAAAAATAAAATAATAATATGATATTTTTTCGCTTGTTTTCCTACTCTTTTCAAACGGCTTGGATGTTTAGAAATAGGTTTATAGAATAAAAATAGCTCCAGTAGTAAGTACTGGAGTACATAGCATGAGTAAATCGATCAATATTTCGCAAAGAAAATAGAAATCAGCGAGGCTCTATACGGTCACAGGTTCAGGTGGTAGTTCAAGTATGTGTGCATTTAACTCGGCCTGATGTTCAAGGAACTATACGCCTTAAACGAGCATAATATTTGGTACGATGTTTAAAGATTTCACCTCCCCATAAAACACTTAATAATATTGTATATCGATTTACAGTGGCCATTGGGTTGCCGTTTTTATTTAAATCACATGAAGCGTACCTACCTATTTAAAATTAAAATAAAATAAAGGTTTCAGGTACTTGTGCCCACAATAATAAATATTATTTGTTACTGAAAACATTTGCTGTTATAAGTTAATAAATATACGAATACACGATAGAAGAGAATAAACTTAATTGTACTCTAAAATACCATCGCTATAGCTATAGTCAAATTATTAGAGATAGTAAATACAATTTTACAAAAACTTAAATCTATGGGTATAACAGCGGTCTTATCGTTGACAACGATATCTATCACACAACCTTAGGATGGAACATACCTATGAAATTAAACTAAAAAAAAAGACAGTTTCAGGCGTACTATTTACTGCTTGCTAATAAGTTTAAATACCGATACCTAAATGGTATCAAGACTTTTGACTTTAAATACTTTTTTGATAAGTACATTTTAGTTAGGCCTCTTGCTCACGGCGACTTTTTGTATTGTAGTAAGCTGTTAGTTTGTTCGCATCGATAGAGTCGCGATGATGTGGCAAGTTAATAGCAAGTTAGCTTCTCGACTACAGAGCGTTGCAAATGCAACTAACGGGCGTCAGTAGCGATACTGTCGCGCGCTTTAGAAACGCTAGACAGCATAGCTACAAAGTCGCCGTGAGCGAAGCACCTCAGTGGTATATTTGAGCATCATCGTTCTAAACGCAGCATTAAAACTGCGTTTAGAATGTGTACGTATGTGTAACGTGTAGATGTACTAAGTCATGGTTGAAATTAAATTTATAACTTCACAAAAAAATTAAACACTTGTGTATTAGTAACCCGCATTGCTAACAGATCATCAGTCGATAAGAAAAGAAGGCTCTGTTATAAAATCGCCGACACTGTTTTATATAATTTTTATAACCACACCCGAAATTAAACTATAAAAAGAGCGTATATAACGTGCTTGTAAATTTGCTATCATACATTTTAATTAGACTTATCTAAATACAAGAGTAAATTAACTTTTCATGTACCTACTTAATTATTGGAAAACGATTGTTAATTATTATTATCTGTCTGCTAGCTACCGACACATGAATGTATTTCGTATCCACTATCTAAATCAAAACAGAATAGATAGACCGCCACTTAAACATAGGCTTTATCACCCTTTTGATAGACTGATAGTCCTGGGACTGTAGCCTTCCTTCTAAGACCAGCCGTGCTATACCTACTCTAAGAAAACAGCATTCAGCGCAGCGACAAAATCGAAATAAGTACATTGGATTGTTAACCTAATCCACCTATACATAGATTTGTTAATCCACTGGACGTATTTGGATTTCATCGTTGGCCCAGCGCTGAGCTCAAGGTAGTTTTCTTAAGGAGTAGCATGCAAGGACTGGGACCACGTTGCGTGCAAGTTGACGTCACATGTCTTCGAACAGTTCTCTCAAAAAATGGTAAAGGAAAACAACTTGAGGAAACGGGCAAGTACTAGAACTAAAAACTAGAAGATGACTACTTACTCATTTTTATTTACAACTAGCTAAAACCGGCGACTTCGTTCACTTTAACCTCGTAATACAGTTCCAGTATCAAGAATATATTTTGTGCAGAACTTAAACATTTTTTTTTTAATTTAATTAATCGTTCGCTTCAGGAGTAAATGGTAATTAGCTGATGTTATAAAGATATTTACCGGAAAACGTCTCGTCAAAGTCAATCCAATTTCGGAGATTATCCCGATACAAAAGAAATTAAAATACTAAAAAAAATTAATTAATAAAGTTAGTATAACAGACATTTTTACTAAAATGATATGAAGATGATAAATATTTCTTCTGGGGAAGAATGACAAGAAAAGCCAACCCTTCATAATGGAATAAGCCGAGACAAAGAAAGATAATGTCCCCATTGGTACTGGAAGCACTAAAATAATCAACAATATTTAACAAGCTTAAGTGGGACAGAGCTGGACATGCCTGCCACATGTCAATCTTAACAGTAGACTTGTTAAACGGACGACGACAAAGAAAGACGGGGTCGCGACAGACCACGAAGGAGATGAGACAACTTAAATACTTTTTCCTTATAAATTAGCAAAAAGTTAGCCAGAACCGGGACAATGAAGGAGGCCACAACTCGGCCGTGGGACAGAATAAGCCAGATATAATTAACATAACATCAGCCTTATAATGTTCCCACTGCTGACACTTAGCCCTCTCCTATAGGAGAAGGAATGGGAATCCACCATGCAAGCCCGATGAGGGTTGGTGGATTTCACATGTCTTCGAATTTTTATACCTAGAACATACCGATTTCCTCACGGTGTTTTCCTTCAACGTTTTGAGGCCAGGCTGGATTTGAACCCGCGACCTACAACTCCTAAGTCGGGGCCTTTATCACTCGGCCACCACTGTTCTCGATCAGATATAGTTATTATAATAAGAATCTGATAATGCTAAGATTGACTTCTTGTCATCTTATAGAATATAGACTAAAGGAACATTTTGCACTATATAACAAGCATAATCAGCCTTAAAATGTTCCCACTGCAGGGTTGAAACTCAACAACAAAGAAGCAAGAGTCCTCTATGGATACTTGAAGGCCTCTTCTCTATGTGACGGAATGGACCGTAATTCACCATGCAGGCCCAGTGTGGTTTAGTGGATATCAAATCTTCAAACTTTTAGTTCTAGAAAATGTCAGTAAAGGAAAACATCGTGAGGGATTCCTTACGATGATTTCTTCGTGGTTCCACAACCAACGACGAAGTCTTACGAGTTCTAAGTCGAGACCACTTGACTGCAACTGCTCATGAGAAACCTTAATTGAATTGAGCAAAGAGCAACATTATGAAGATTGAAACAAACTTGTTTATGAAAATCTTTTATTCAGTATCACCCTAGCCTTTTCTCAGCTGTCTTGGGGTCACCTTCTATGTACTAGAAGGGTGTTGTAGCCGCAACCGGTTATAACCGGTTGCGGCTAAACTCCCGTGTTGTACATGAAGCGACTACCTTTCCAACTTCACGAACTCAGTTATTGGGCAACAACACTGACCTCTATTATTTATCTCACTGGACTCGCTGCCGTCAAAGTGTGCTTTTGTCCCCGTTTGATATTCGCCATATTGGCGCTGTCGGCCACGGTAACTGTAGCGAGTGTCTACGGTACTAAAACTGGAAATCGCGCCCCAAACAATATTAGTCAATTTAGTTCTCTGGACGCTCGCGAGTGGCTTAAATTAGGGACAAAAAAATTGCTGTCAATGTGGAATATGGAACACCCTGGTCAGTGGTAAGTAGTAAAGGTCAGTGCAACACGATACTCCCTGGATAGACGGATATAATTAATTAGACTTACTGGCGTCGGATGCGTATGTGTGTGGATTTGAGCTACCCATACTGGGCAATACGATACTCCCTGGATAGACTAATAATTAATCAGATTTTCTGGCATCCGACTACCTGTATTGACTGTCAAAGATCTGCGAATGTCATTGGGGACCATCGGTTTTACTTGTTTCTAGGCACGGGGTGTCAATAATGATCTAAATGAACGATACTATGAATTGAAAAATTCAAATTGGTACATAGGTACCCGGTTTCCACCTTAACCATTTTGCCACCACGACACTATAAAAACCTTTTACTATAGTATTAATACAGAGCTATACTTAGATAAATTAATAGATAGGCGTTTTATCATCTTTTAGTATCATTAATGCGTATTTATATTTACATTAGCATAACACCGACTATTAGAATGAAACCGGCCGTCCGAGGCGGTTCCTTTCAATATTTATTTTTTCCTAATTCTACCCTAATTAGAGAAGGTGTGAATTTCTTTAAGGCATCATGCATTTTGAGGGTGGGCCAATTTTGTTGGCTTATCTATATGGATATCTTGACACAGGATGCGGTCGGAATAGACACCTACCCTGGGTTGTGATCCACCATGTAATTGTCCAATTAAAATAACAATTTTATGTAAATATTTTAACCTAATTACACAGAGACGTTAAATTTTGATGGTACCTTTATTTGGAAAGAATGGCTGATGTTATTGTTTCGTGTGGGGTAACCAGTAGATGGATTTGATTGATCAATTCTAAGTAGCCAAACGTAAGCGGCTGTTAGCAGGGCACATTGCTTGCAGAACCAATGACGTGAAAGGTTCTAGAGTTACAATCACGTACCAAATTGCAGAAACAATGTTTAATGGAGCAGAATGGTTTTGGAATAGTGACGATGCGAGGTGAAGATACAGTATTGGAAGGCTTCCCTCAAGGAAATTCCATGGATGCGAGACGCCGACCGATCGTGATGGCCATTTTCTTTCGGTTGAAACGATGATTGTGGCTAATTCTACGTAATAGATGAGCGCACAAAACAAATCTTTGCCAACACGCTATGCAAAGCTCAGCCCGTTTCGGATGTAAGTACGTAATTACACTGCCAGTGTTAGCCCGTAGAAAATAGGATGAAAAACATGGAACAACCAGTTAATTAATTCGTATTCCTATTCATGCGAACGAGGCACGTTGTTAATTGAGACCGAATCACACGATACACTAGCATTCATTGTCTAAATTAGATCGGCGATAATCTATCATAGTTCGTCAGTGTGCAAGTATGTTTTTATCGACTCTAAGCTTAATTATAGAAATCATACTTAGATGATTTTCTAAGATAAGTGATATTGGAAAGAAATACTATGTGAAAGTATTAGTAGACCGAGCTTGCGGTTTCTCAGAATTTAATATTTTAAAGTTGGCTATGAGCGCCAGCCTAATGACACCGATTCTCGATTCGCGTGTATTATCGCGTTGTTTTCGGTAGCATTCGCTATTTACAAGCACGGAAACATCGTAAAATTAAAGTTCAGCTCTAATAAATATGAATGACATGTTCAAAAAGCGGTTTCTATCCAATGTTATCTTGTAGAACGAGTGCCACGTTATCATAATCATCTTTGCAGGAAAGCAAGAACGCGAATACTGTTATGCAAATTTTTTTTAATAAGACCATAAATGTCCGGTATATCAGTTTATAGAATCGAAAGTTGGTACGGGAGCGTGTAGCTGTTAAACAAATTATTTTAGTAATATTGATGTTAATCTGCCGCAATTAACCTGATGTTTAGGAGAGGAAAAAATATACCACATCGGAATTATTAGCACACACTTTTCTCAAGACAAGGAATGTAAACGTGAAGGCAAGCTGGCGTGACGCCTGCGCAGGCGGCTTATCATACGATCTATCAAACTGTGATGCTTTTTCTTTTGCAAACTATGTGCGAAAAGGATTAGGCGAGAATATTAGCACGCTGATAATTCTGTGAACTGTCGTGGCTTGACTAATAGCTTAAGCCGTCGACCGCTACTTTGTAACAAGCTCGAATTATTATCTGCGCAGACAGAATCGGCAGACCTGCTTTGACAAAACAAGCTGTATATTCATACATGGCTAATGATAACACGTGACCACAATATTCTAGCTTGTTTCTGTAAACAGTGTACATAATGTCATCTATATCAGGTCTCTGTTTGCTTTACTGATTGCCTGATTGCTTCAGATTAACACTGATTCTGAATGGGACCGTCGCTTGCGTCCGGACTATGCAGAGGAGTGACGACATTTATCTCAACTTTATCGAAGAATTAAACATTAGCAAGAATTTCAAAATGATTATTGTGCACCGGTAACCTTATCGTAAATTTAATACTTTAATGATGTCTGCTAAAGGGCCGACTTTGATAAAAAAAATCCCGTGGTACCTGGACAAAAGCCATCGCTCGGCGTCACCCACAGTTAGTTAAGCGAGCTACATGTCATCGATATTTTTTGCTCGGCTGATGTCTTTAACGAAATTCATGTCATTGGGTCCGATTTCTCTAAGATTAACTTTTTTACATTATTTAACAAATAGATCGGACCCTTATACGCTCGAATATTCAGTTACATGGTTTAACACTTAAAAGGGCTTAACGACTCTAACATATCCTGCGGGTTACGATAAAAAAAGACGACAAAAAGAGAATACTTTTCGTGTTTGTTTTTTAAAAGATGTCTGCTGAAGATAAGGCGCTGCGGCACTTTAATCCTCCAACCGTCCGATATTTGAAAAGGATATGATGACAACTTTTTTGTATTTTTATCTAATAAGCACACATAACCAATACTTACTTATTTCAAAGTTTGTCTAAATAGATAAATGAAAATTATGTGTTAGATCTGAGGATTTAATTACATGTCCTGTTTACGTACCGTTTTGGAAACTGACAAAGCAACTTTGTATAAGTGTGAAACTTGTTTAATGCAAATGTCATCAGATGTTTCCATCTGTTTAAGTTACGAAGCTGTATTCCAAGTAGTATGGTTATATATACCTAGCTAGTGGTCCCGGCAGACGTTTTCCTCAATTGAGAACCTGATTGCAGCGCCATCTACCGGGATCAATTGTATTTTCAAAGCATCCAAGTAACGAAAAGTTTCAGGTGACAATCACACGTGCAGACGAATCTATTTATATAAAAGCGACACTTAGAAATTAAAATTCAGCAGGTTCTTTATAAGGTGTAGAGATCGGATTTACGAAACTCTACCCGTCAGGGAATAAAACGGGGTAAGAAATTTGTATGGGGAGACCGACTTTTTGGCGGCCGAAACCGCTGGCGGAAGCTAGTTATAAGTATAACTACATAGTTGACATGGCAAATATTGTACTGCCACAAAAAATTAGCAAAAAAAATAGGGGTGAGGGAAGAATTGTAGAAGAATTAACTAGTCTACGAAGTATTCCTAGATCTACCAAATAAAACAAAAATAAATAAATAAGAAAAGCGTTTTTGGAGATCATAATTTAGGTAAGTACTTATGTAAGTTTTAACATCAAACTAATACCACAATCTATCGTAACATATGGGCTGATGCTGCAAAATGCCACTTAGCAGCTTTGGACTCGGCACAAAGGCATCCAAAGGCATCAATTGGTGATCCAGATTTGATTAAGTCCAATCTACAAAACCAGCAAAGGTATAGAGTGCCAGCCTTTCGGTTTTTACAGGATTGCATGACTTGAATCGCCATTGAACAATCCGACGTACAGTGAATATCCACAGTTATATTGTTGAAACTTCTACGGTGCGAACTAAGCGTTTTGCCTCGTCGTTTATACCGCGAACATCGAAAGACAGGAACAGTTTGTCTGCTGTGGTCTTTTCGTCCGATTATCATTTAAGTATCTTCAATGCTTGAGTGAAAAGATTCTAAACTAAATCTCCTCATCATCAATGATTGCTTCACTGCTTACTATCAGGTAGGATTGCAGTCAAGTACTAGTTAAGGAAAAAACTATCAAACGGCGCTAGCCACGTATATAAATTTTATCTACTAACAGTATTACGAAACATGAATGCTTCTATAATTCATTTGTTCTTTCAATTAACTGCATTAGGCAGAGCTTGCAAGAACTTTCTGGCATAACAAACTTGTTGCAAAAAATGTTTCGCGTTACAAACTAGCGTTTATTTTAACTCTTTTTGCACACGATGAGGGCATTCATATTCAATAGCATTTGTTACTGGTCTTCTGCTACGAGTAGCGACTAATTTTTTAAGATTAATAAGTACAACAATAATGGTTCTCGAACTACTTAGTTTTCTACATTCTAGCGTTCTTTTGGGTATTTTTAGCCGACTCAGGCCTCAGCCATAACTAACTTAGTGGGACTTATCCTGTGCTAATTGACAAAAGCTTAAAGTACTTTGGCTTATGATGGGGTAAAAATAGATAGTTTTTTTTATATTACTAATTTTAAAATAAATATTGAGATAATTGGCATGTTCTCATAAAAACAGGATGTTGTCTTTGCCACATAAAATTTCAGACTTTCAGAAGATCAAATTAATTAATTCTTCATCGTATTATACTATACCTACAATAAAGAGTATATATATATATATATCTATCTATCATCTTTGTATACCATTTCACTGTTACGCAGTCACAACGTACTTCTTCGTGCTGATACACGGCTTCTACGTACTACTACGCAGACTCTACGAGCTACTACGCAGTCCCTACGCGGTACTACGCAGTCCCTAAGCGATACTACGCAATCCCTAAGCGCTACTACACAGTCACTCATTTGGTTTTTAGGTTATTTTCAATTAAAACTATTTTATTTTAATTTATATAAAATTATAGTATATTAAATTAAACTGACTGAATATAAAATAGTTGTGTTCACAGTTACTTTTTAGGAAACTTACTACTTTACATTACCTACGAGTATAATAATGTATCAATAACTTTCGGGCCACAATACATATTTTTTAATAGCATTATTTGTATATTAGCTCTTAATTATCAATAAAGTTCTTAAGTGTATAAAACTTTACGTAATTTAATAATAAAATTAAAATCAAAATAGGGCCAATAACCACTCAGTTTAAAAGAATATATGGACAGATTAGGTTTGCAACAATATTCAAAATTCCTCAATTTATTATTAGCACGTTCAACTCTTTCAAAACTGAAAACCCACACAACTATTCTACGATTAATGACTATATATCATGTTTTTATAGGTTCGATAACCTTAACACATCAGTTATCTTGCCATGCACTAATAATTAGGTATGCACGTTATAATCAAATAACATTGACGAAATCGTTACCAACCTAATACAACAAAATTGTCAATGTCTGTCTGTCAAATACTGCCAAAATGTTTTGGACAGGTTACCTGTCGTACCGCATTCGAATTCTTAATTTAAACTTTCTACTACATTCTATTTTTCGTTTTCGCTATCAGCATTGACCTTGCTTCTAGCAATGACGTTGAGGTCTACTTCCAGTCTAATCAGATACTTATTACTAAATATCAGTACTTACGTGGGCATCTGCCTCTATGACCTTCACAACCCTGAAAGATATTGGAGAAGTCTATAATTTGGTAACTAATGAATGATCAGCCATCTGCAAATTAACCTAAGAAAATAACCATCTACCCAAGCAGCTGTTATTTAGTCAATCATATTGCTGATAAATTAAGAGGGCCATTTCTGACCCGTCTATCGTTAACCTGAGCATGATTTAAAAGCATGTTTAAACCCAAAGTTTGTTAAAGAGGCAATGCAAAAAAGAGAGATAACACCTGAAAATCTGTTGACATTCAGTAATCCACTCGCATGTTTCACAAAACTTGTTTCAGGAGATTCTTCTTTTTTTTTAAATATTGTTTTAAATAATATTATCATTCAGAATCTATAAAGCAAGGTTTCTATATTTAGTCATCTTTTATAAAATGCCAAAGTTTATGCGAAAGGCCATATTTTCTGTACTGGATTAGTCAAAATATCTAGAGAAAGATATCTATACTCACGCTTGAGCAGTTAGAGTGTATACCACAGGAAAGACGCTCTTAACTAGTAAGAGAGAATATTTTATTAGTTTGTTCCACTCTCTACAGAATTTATTTGTAATCTTAAGTGAAGCATAGTTGTAGGTAACTCCTGTAAACAGCAGGCGGCCGAACAAAAGAGTAAAACCTACCTTCCTACAGTACGTATACAATAATTATGTCGTTTCAGCCACCAGACACTCGTATCATTTGAACGGATTGAATCCCTTTTAAGTACCGGCGTCGATTTCAGCCGCAACCCCCATATAGATCGATATCATCTCTATTACCATAGTCATTAGGTCGACATCGCGAACACCTACCAACTCTTGAACCTACATAGATACACTATGTTACTGAGCAAGGATTAAATAACTATGCAGGGTATGTAATGTAGGTAATGCAGGGATTCGACGTTTAACGGCTTCGGGATTACCTCAATAATTCCCTCAACACAACAAATGTTTTTAGCCTGGTGGCTGTCGTGAGGGGGTGAAGGTAGGCTCAGCGATGCTATAGGTCGTCGAATGGTTCGTATCCATAGCGACAGAAGTGGCTTTGGGTGTGTGTTGCGTGTTTAGGGCGAGCGAAGCCATACTTCTGGCAGACGGGTCATAGCTCCAGCTTAATACGTTCACAGTCAACCGCGACGTGACTTTACTAGGCTTATGGCGACAGAACCGCCTCTTTACACAATTGGGTAGTTAACTCTATATTTTTCTTTAAAAGTATCTAACTTTATTCAAAATCGTCACTATCTCCGTCATCCTGAAAAACGTCCACTGATGGATTTAGACTTCCCCCTGAAATCGCCACAACGAAAGGTTCCATACGGCTCGCATCCAAAATCGTAAAGAGAAAGAATTTTGTAAATCCGTTCAGTCTTTTAAATTGGGTGGAAGGAAAATTGTCAAGTAAAAGAATAATGACACTGCTGAAATGTGACGTCACTGCGATTAGGTTAAGCGGTAACAAAGAGATAACGAGATTTCCCACCACTCTCTCTCGTACCAACAAAACTAAATGCCGTTCAATTGTTGGAGTTTTTAACCAATTTTAATGTGAAAAAAAATAGTGTTAAAAAACAGTAAAGTTCCTACTAATTAAAAATCAAGCCTTGCTTACCCAATAACGAGACGAGACTCTAAAGCTAACCTAATTAAGTAGGTCGAAAATTACATAGAATGGAGGCCACAACATACGTATTATCAAAATATGTAGGTAATTTTACAGATATAACTGACAACAACACAAAGAGTACAATAGAAGTATTAATTGAATTTCTTAAAAAAAATTGACATGGAGTTGTAATATCAAAATGACATTTCTCGGTTTCTAATCCCATTAAAAACACAATGAATGTTGGACGGCTGAGACCATTTTTCATTCGAATGACAAATATTTAGAAAGTTATTTAAGAACCCGCGTGCGGGTCCGCACTGTGCTCAATTAAAAGGGCGATCTATACTCGCGGCTCGCATTATGAGCGGACAACAGCCGGATGTTTATTTTGCGACCGCTTTATCGACTCAGGTAGTTCGGCGAATAATAAATCTATAACAACAACAATGTGTCCGCCCAGACCGATCCCATTGTGATTTATTCAAAATCCACAATCGCATCATATTAGTATTACCTACTCGTAAAGAAGCATTAATATATTTTTAATAAAAGAACCCTCAGCGTTTCGAATTTGCGTACCGTCACAAACCCTGACGATATAACAGGCACGCCCAAGGTTACTTTTGATGCTCACCCCTTTTCACACAATCGTTAAAGGCTCATTTATTATCCATCAATTATTTTATATTATGCTAATTTGATTTTAGCTGTCCATTAAGAACTTTTTGTCGATCAATTTATGGTACGTACATTAACTACGTGAGCATATCACAAGTGCATTTTAAATTGTTATATATGATGCTCTGCGACTGGCTGTGCGCACGGAGGCCTCCTATTTATACATATACATACATCGCGTCTGCAAAAGCGAATGGAAAACGCGCCATAAAGGCATTTCAAAATTTGCAACTTACAGAGCACCATCTCGACAGCCTCCAACAGTCCGCCGCCGGCGCAGGCGGGAATGAGTGCGGCGGGCGGCGCGGGGGCGGCCGCGCGGCCCAGCTCGCCCGCGGCCGCGGCGCCTCGCTGCTGCGACACCGGCCGCCCTATATTCCAGGACCCTATCACCGGACAGACAGTCTGCTCGTGTCAATACGAGTTCCTCAACTACCAGAGACTCGCTTCCGGCGTACCCCTGTCTATGTACAGTGCCCCTTACTCAGACGCCGCCGCGGCTACAGCTGCCGGTATGGCGGCATATTTTCCCGCTTTAGCAGCTGATCAACCACCCTTTTATACGAATGCTGTAAGTATGAAAGCTCATTTTATAATTAATATTATCGCGAATTTTTCAACAGTTTCATTGGTTATCGGTAATGTTGGCAGCTATATGTATAACTCTCATTATAAGACGGACCTCGTAAATCAATTTTTCATATGGGAAGATAAACTAAATTATTTAATTCAGATGTCCCACCACGACCTATTAACGCGATCCATTTTACAACCTATACCTACTGAACTTTTAAACGAATGGATTACACAGAGCGTTACATAATTCCATCTCTCTTTTTTGGTTACTCGCCACCAGAAATACTTTAACTGTTGTGTAGGTTTCAAAACAAATTTCTTAATAATAACTTGGTGTTTTTGTTAGAAAGGGAAGAGAACATTTGGAACGTAATAGTTTAAATTAACGAGTATGTTGTAAATGTTCACATTAAAATAAATAATAGTCGTACAATGTATTATTAAAATTCAGATATCAATCTTTATCTGAATTCAAATGTTAAGTGCCTAATTAAAGCCGAAAATATAGGAGTTAAGTAGGTATTTGTCACATGAAAAAGCAAAGCAACTTCATTTTCACACAAAGAGCTAAGCTAAGTAATAAACTAGTAGCAGCGTCACTCATTAATATAGTAATTAAACATACTAAAGATAAATAATATAATCTGACCGAGTTTTCAATACGACGCGACCAATTCCTGCGGTTGACATGATAATCAGACACTAGTGTTGCAACCATTATGAATTAGGGATATCGAATTGAATTGCAAATAAAAACGAACATTAAATTAATTCTGAGCTTTTTGCACTCACGAATATCGGTCACTTAATGTTCGTCGTCTCTTAATTTCCATCGCATTAGAAATCACTTTTTTCAGCTACCTATCGAAACGAAATAATGAATCCATGTTATAAATATTTCGTACAGCATCTTCTTATAAAAAGTCGTTTTTCGCATCTGCTTGTTTATCTGCTAAATTCGCCTAAACTACTTAACGAATTTTGATGAGGTTTTTGTTTATAGAAAGAGCAGTCAATGAAGTAGGTTTTTGTGTGTATTTTTTTATACTTTAGAGCAAAACCGGGCAGGTTACTAGTTTAGCTAATACAAGTAAATTAATGCTGCAAAAACACTAAATTTATTGTTTCCTATTAAGAGGACTACAAGACCTAATGTGCGGTCACACTCGGACAGCGTACAAAAAAAGAGAAACACGAAAACAATGCTTGCAGCATTTTACCGATGAAAAAAACTTAAGATTTTATTATAAAAATTAAGGTTACTTGTAGATCTAAGAAACAATCAGAATGATAGCACATACATTAGTCTGCTTTTTAATCGTATTTATCCAAAAGATAACGTATATTTTCCTAATTTTGTTTGCTGCAATAGATCATATACTTCTGTGCATAATAAAACTCGAGCTTTATTATGTTCTGAATATACTATAGGTCTATTTAATATAAGTAATATATGAATAATATTAATAGGTTATCTTAAGGATAAATATTTCCTGAAGATAACCTATAAATATTATTCTAATTCTTCTTACTGCAGTAGATCATACACTTTTGCGCATTATTAAACTCATGATTAGCTACTGTAGTCTTCTTGAAATATGAAAAAGAAAAATAAAAGAAAGAAAAGCAAAATTTGAAAATAAAAATCTATTTGATTTTGAGCTCTCCAATTAGATCAAAAAACGCACTCAGTTCATCATAAACTTATAATTTATTTAAGTTTTGTATCAAGACAAAATATAACTAATTAAATTTTGATTCGGACTTCTTGGCTGTGAATACAGCAAAATTCATACTGTTCTAGCAAATATGTAACGCATTTAAGTACTTAGCAAATAATGAGTCATATATTAAGTTTATGATAAAATTTACAACTACAGCTAGACCACTTAAAGAGTGGTCGATGTTTATGTAGCTGTGGCCAGCCTAAAGCAAGTACCTACTCGTACATACTCACAAAACTAGTTTAGTAGCCAGGTTTCTATCCTATCTGGTCGACACCAAAGAGCCCAGTAATTTAATATTTATTGTTTTAGTAATAATGACGTAGGATTTTATTGAATGCAGTCCTATTCCAATTGGAAACGCAAAATACTTAGTATACAAATTGAGTTCTAAATTATCACATCTTTGCAGTAAATCAATTCAGTTGATCATAAACGTAGGGACAGTACGGTCGATATATCTTGACAATTCTGAACTTCGTACAATCGGCTGCGCAGTAGTTCTTTTTATGAATGATATGGTGAACGCGTTTTGCTTATTTTTTTAAATACGCTTATTGTTCGGAATGACTAACTTCAGAGTTTTCGAAATATTTTGACTAATTATGTACAGTTTGTAAATCGAAGCCACCCATTTTTTTTTTTATATTGCTTTGTACGCTAATTCTCCAGGTGGTTCAAAGTCCGAAATTAGTACAAATAAATCTAGTTTAAAAGATGTTTCTTCTATAACTACTCATGATTGTTGAAAGACTGATCACAATAAAATTTGAATTAAAGTTTCAATATATCATATTACCTGTACTTCAAATTCTTTACCCAAACCTACCGTTTGTTGCTGTTAAGTAGTCACCGACATCATCTAGGCCTAATATGACGTTATTCTAATACCAAAAAAATTTAAACCATCTAATCTTATTACCTATGACTTAAATTAATTACGTTCACAAAAGCTTAAAAACCCATCGCCGCTGAGGCCGCGATATCATCTACTTAACCAGAGGGATTATGTTCCTATCTTCATCTATGACAGTAGAGCTTTAATTCCATTTTTCTTCCATTCCCTATTACAAAAGGTATTACGTTATAATAATTAGGATACGTTGTCAAAATATTACGTTAGAGAGGCAGTTATAAGACGCTCGCGCAGTGTTAAGTAAGCACCACAATAAGGTTTATGATTCAAGTAATAAATACATATAAATTTGAATCGTAATCCGTTGATGTATGCTCTTTTGTCCATCGTCCCAAAAAAAAGTGGGACTGCACCGGGCTTTTATATTTAACATTTTCTTTCACAAGACCCAAATTGCCTTTTTTCAGATTTATAATATAAGTTTAATAAAAATCCATATCGCAACATATCAATTTAATTACAAAACTGCTGTTATCTTAAAGTTCAGAATAAAAATAAATTACTTGATTAAATCACTTAAAATAATACAAAATTGTAATGATAAAGCACTTCTTGTCTTAGAAACACACACGTTTGTGCAGGCTCAAACGTGTGTGGGTAGTGACTTTGAATGATAATGATCATAACAACATAAAAGTAGCCACGGTACGTAATATATGAGGTGTAGTAAAACTTTTGGAGGAAGGTGTTAAAAGCCGTGAACGTGTCCCGGCAGATGATTCAATCATTCATGAAGATATGATCGTACATCATCAGTGGCGAAAGTGTTAACTCCGGCCGACGCCTTCAATGGGATCCTGCCTCACACCGTTTTTTTAGTTAACGCCTTTTATTTTGTCTATAATTTATTATTTCATCCCGGCTCGTAGGGTATCCGTGCACTGAAGACTTGTTTTTATGCTTCTTTGTTTGGTCTTTTTTCGTTGTCGGATTATAACGTGTTTGTTTACACTTTAAAGCTTAAATCTAACGCTTACTGTAAACAGAAATACGTTTATAAGACAAACGGAATATTGGAAGTGTCAAAATATTTAATAGCTCGCTCGGTCTAATCGTTTCCATTTGCACATGTGGGATACTGGCAGGAAGCTAACGTTATTATTATATTAAAAGAATAATTTATAGTTCCGAAGAAGTGTCCTAAAATAAATCATCGATTTGCGCTACCGCTTTTAGTAGATTTGTGGTTAATGTCCTCTGTAATTTATGATAATTATAACATCTATGTTATTGTAATCAATGGGCTTAAAGATTTATTCAAAAGTATGTAAGCAAACATCAATAATTTTACCATAAATTATTCCGTCACTAGTTCTAGGTAGACATGAAGAAATTTATTTAATTAAACTTACGGATGTTTCAATTTTAACAATAGAATACTAAAGTAACTTGTACATTGTACAATATCTCTCAGTTTGTAACAAAATTTTATAAATTCAGCATTTTCCTAAATAAGATTGTAGTATCGAATAAGGCTATCTGCATGACCTACCACTTTTACTAAAACTTAATGCTACCTTCAACATTAATCATATCTTTACTGTAAAAATAACTAATCATTTTTTTAAATCCGTCCAAAGTCGTGTATCTACTTAGTACCTTTGTCGACTCGACGACATTTGAACGCTACCTGAGCTTGCGTGTCAACCACATCGCTCACCGGATTAACTTTACCTTCTATAAAATATATACCTACTGGATAGTTCAACACACTAATGTTAATGGGATTATAGCTAGGTTCCATTAAACTCATAATGTTGATACCAATAAAGATCACGGGCAAGTTTTTTGTATTCAAATAATTGTTTCGTTAAGACCAATAACATCTATCAATCATTTTAGAATCACCTTCAGAATAGGTAGCCGCTCAATTTATCAAGTTTTAGAATTCAAGGAGACAATCTTTTAGAGGACCTAGATATTGTAAAAAATATATTGTTCAATATTATAGGCCTTCGTTATTAATTTATTCTTTATCAAATTACTAAACATATTGCAGATTTTTTATAAGTAGACATTTAGCTGTTCATTTTTAACTCACAAAGTGTATTTACGTTGATATTTTCTAAAGTGACAAATATCGTTGTATATATCACTGTGTGAATTTTTAGATATTCCTTTAAAAAGGCTATATGCTGTGTTTCAGTGAATTTTTGTTATTTTTAACGCGTCAGTAACAAAATAGTAAGTATTTAACACTGTCACACGATTGGCCTTTTATCTGTCAAATGCATACGATGGATGGGATCTTATGGCAACAGCGCAGTAGGCACAATAAATCCACTTAGCCGCAGATTCGCGTTACGGCGTAGTCCGATTATTATTTGAAGTAACAGAAAACTGGAATTATATCACAAAGGTCGCAGCAACAAAGACCGACAGCGCGACTGGATTACGCTGTCGTACTTGAGTAAAATTTATTATCGGATTTTCGATTCGGCCACCAATGAAGTTGTTGGACAACAAAATCTTTTGATAGATTTATCCTGGCTGACCGCATTAAGACTCGCTCCTGAGTTATTTTTAATGTGTCGCTATAAATTTTTGGACCCTTAGTGACAGCCGTGGTTTTTTACACGATCTCCAGCGCACAACTTTAATAACAAATTAGTCATAATTTTAAAACTGCTGTTTACTTAAATTCGAAATGAAACTTTCTCAAATACAGTTGTTTAAAAATTTAAAGCATTCAATGTATTATTTGTTTAGGTTTAAAAGCATAAAAGTTGAACAATTACAAAACAAAAAAAGATACACATTTGTCGATCGAAAGATGATTGATGCGCTCGTCTCTTATCTTTGGCCATTAAGTAATAATAGTTAAGACCGAAACGCTAAAGCGATCGATCAAGAAATCAATCCGACGAGGATCATTTTAGTAATGGATTACGTTAAAGCTACCGGAAACGTGGAAGGAGATAATATTATTATAATAACACAGTTATTACGTTGGTGCGTTTTAATGAGATGGCTATAGATTTATTTGCTGCCTACAATTTACCGATAACAACATGGTAACCAATATTTTATGATACTAAAGAAATGTTGCGTATCGAATTATAATATATTTTTTCATCCGTAGGCTGCAGGGATTGAGCTTAAAGAAAACCTAGCCGCAAGTGCAGCGAGTTGGCCTTACCCAACTGTATACCACCCCTACGATGCAGCCTTCGCCGGATACCCTTTCAACGGGTAAGTCAATCATATTTTTATATACTTAGAGATGAGTTTAACTCTCAATGGACAGTGACGAGTAGCTAACTCACGCCTCTACCAAAGAACGGAATTTAAGAACAGTTTATTCAAGCCATAATCAACCGCGGGCTAATGATCAATTTTCAAACTCGACACTTCTGCATGATGTGGCTTTTAAATTTTATCAATCAGCATGCTAAATCTCACCTGCACATATTCTACAATAATTGTTTCCAAACACAAAATCATATGTATCTATAATTCAGGTTCGTCTCTATCTCTACGCTTCCTGATTTACAATTCTCGGTGACAGCGTTCGGCTGCTCTGTGCTTGGCATAATTAATTTTTGAGTAACTGGCGCTGCGAGCCAATGCCGGACGAGGCTCGGCCCTCGGGAATTTACAGATAAGTCTCTTATAGCTTCAATATCGACAGAGTAGACGTGAAAATCTCTAAAAAAGGGGAAAACTGACGTGAATGCTAAACCTACGCCAAACTACCTACTGTCACTCTGCATTTCCTGTCCATATCGCTGCTGCTCTTTTAATCCTCTTGCTCCGTGAAAACTAAGCTACTGTAAGAAAAACAAATGCCAACTTTGTGTGTGGGAGTTCGGATACTAGCGATATAATATAAAGAGTCAAATCGTTTCTAGAAGTACGTAATTTAAATATGTCAAGATTTTGACTCAAGTTTTTACTTTATAATGAGTTGATTTGCTGTTAAGCTCTTCATTTATTTTTGTATTCTTAAACTTGCGAATAGGTCTAGTAAAATCAGACAAAGTAATTTTTAATCTTGCAAATTAAAGTTCTGTATCGACGTTATGGATTCACGGTGATTTTAAATTTATTAGTAATGTTGCAAGCGATGAAAGTGCTCATGCATAAGAACACTAGTTAGTGCGAGACCAAAAATAAAATCGTGATAATAAATCAGTGGTCCACTGCATTTTGTCAGCTTTTTTTTCATGTTTCAGGGTTTATCCTGTAGTAAAAACTTTTCATGTTCATTCGTATTTTCAGCCTCACCCTGAAATATTATCAATTAATTAACACTTGAATGAGTAGTAACTTATGTTTTAAGCATTTAGTAGAATATGAGATTTTTAAATAAAATTTGACTGGACATGGATTTAACTTTGACATTGATTGAATGGACATTGTAATCCAATTGAATTTGTCCCTATTGGGATCGCAATTTTCAAAAGTATTTATAATGGTAAAAAATTTCCCTCTGCCTGAAAAAAATCTCCTGGCTTTAAAAGTGAGATGCTTGATATCTAGGAATTAGGATTTCAATTGTTTTTTGTTATTTGGGGCCGGCGCAAAATATTTTTTCTATCCTTCCGTCCTGGCACTAACTCCCTTTTCTTTTATATCACTCAGTATACAATTTATCCATTTTTTCCTTTGGCCTCTCTCTCCGGCTCTATCCGTCCACATGTATTCTCATATTTCTTTTAGTAACGTGCGTTTCATCCCTCCTCTTCACATGACTGTTCAAAACAAACGATTCCATTTCAACGTGTTCAGTTGGCTCCTTTACGATTTTTTTATCACTAGGACTAGTTTCTTTTCTATAGAATTATTAATAAGAGAGTCCTCGAGAATCACCGAATAGGTACTTACAGTTTTCAAATTTTCCAAAATACATCGTACTGAATTACACAAAAAAGATGAAGAACCTAAATAGATGTGCCAATAGTTTCACCAAAAGATATTTGCAAACTTATACTTAATTTAGAGAAAAAAAAAATGGTTTCATATATCTCGAAAACTGCTAAATCGGCATTTTTTATTCACAGGTATTTTTTTTAATTTATCTCAAAATTAAGGATTGGTTTGCAAATATCTTACGGCAAAACTATTGGCATATCTATTTATGTTCTTATTTTTTTAGTGCGGTGTAAAGTTTTTAAATTTTGAAAACGTTAAGACGTGTTTCTTAAAGCACTCTCCTCCTTAATCTTGATTGTGTATAATTGGAACAAAATATAGGAGTACCTATTCTGTTATATAATTAATTTATTTGACATCCCTGCCTACATCAAAAACATAATTATCTTATTAAAATTTACCGTTATACTCAAAGGTGAAACATGTTATCATCCGTGTCACGCAATTGAGGGATAAAGATTAAGGTTATTTCACTTCGAATTCATTAACTGGAAGTTAAATATTAATACTAAGCTTTCATGGATAAATAAAACTGGAACATTTTCACATTAATTGAAGACCATTTTTTTTTATAATAACTACAATGTTACAGTATCTACTAGTACCTATCCACGTCTTAATTACTATAAAAGAAACCCATCGCATGTGTCTGTATTTTCATCCGTGATAAACTTAAAAACAGATTTTGATGTAGTTTTTACTGATAGATATAGTAGCTTAATATATACATAGGAGGCTGATAATTAGTGATCGAGTAGTTACTATGGGACCAAACCTGATATAGCTAGAAAAAAATCTGCTAGTTATTTCATTTATGATTGTCTAACCGGTCAGTGTTTGTTGTTGAGTTGAATTTTTTCGCGATTTCAATTTTGGTCCCATAGTAAAAGTTGTTTGTTATCATGACTACAATCATGTGTTTAAGTACCAGTCACTAATTACCAATTATTCTGTATAAAAGAAGGAACGGACATTTACGAATGCCTAACTGGGCAAAATGTACTGAATTTGTAGATTTTTTTTACGGTTTCAGGTTCTTAGTTCCTTTTATGATGTAGGCTAGCTGTATGAAAGGTTTTTTTGGAAACTTAACCCTTAAAGGGGGTAAAAAGGAAGAATATCATATTTATGCAAAATCGCATACAAATGCCGACAGCTCGATCATTTTTTTTTAACTCCTGTGCAAAAACCGGAGTGGATAGTGGATGCTACAGGCCAGAAAAATTTCAAAAGAAAATAAGGTCATGTTAAGACAAAAAAGCAACAAAAACTACCTTATGTAGTTACGACGACATTGTCGGCAGGTAACCAGATACTGTTACTGGGGGGTGTAGGTGTAGAGTATCATTGTGTACGCCCCGCGGGTGAACTAAGGGTTACAAACGAACACATACGCCAGGAATCTCATTTAACTTACTTTACCTCAGCTCATGACAATCTTTTTAATAATAATCTTATTTTTACTGCGTAGCATATTGTGAAAAACCTTATGTAAACATATTCATCATTTCAGCCGAAAGACGTCTACGGCTGGACATAGGCCTCCCTCAATTGTCGCCATAATGAATGGTCCTGTTCATCTCGCATCCATCGGATACCTGCAACCCTTGCCAGGTCATCGGTCCATCTTGTTGGAGGCCTTCCAACACTGCGTCTTCCAGTACGCAGTCGCCACTCCAGAACCTTTCAAACCCAACGGTCATCCGTTTGGCGTTTCTTTGGGCTATGTCGGCAACCTTGTTTTTTTTGCGGATATCTTCATTAGGATCACGCAAGGAAACTCCGAGCATAGCCCTTTTGGTGACTTTAAGCTTTCTGATGAGGCCCATTATGAGCGACCATTGTAAACATATTACGTACCTACCTATTTTTTAATGGCGGCTCTACATAAGTGCCGTAAATTCACGCCATGAATAAACTACAGTAGTCGTACCCCGCAAACACCAATGTTCACGTTTTCGCCTGTTTACGGAGCTTCACGGCTCTAATCTCGAGACGTCACAAAATAGCGTGAAGTAACATTGTGGAAAGTGACTATGAAGTCTTCAAAATAGTGTTGGTACAAATAAAAGAAGATGCCATCTTTTGACACACCTTTTCGAGTTTAATAAGAGTTACTTTGGCACCAAGTTTCAAATCTTATGAGTTACTTCTAGTTTTTTCAATAACCAAGTATGAATAAGTACGCGACAATTATAAGTTAAACCACTTAGTGCCATAGTAACTTTTATCAACTCAAAAAGACCTATCAAACAATATAAAAACACACTCATAGCTATTAAAATATCGTCCCAAAAAAAAGACTTCAAAGAAACAATGGTATCATCCATTGTACGTATCGCAACCATGTTTTTTTCTAACTCACAATTATGAGTCTTTTATACCATAGCTGCTTACAGTTTCAAAGAAGGGTTGTCAAGTTTATAACAAAAATTACAAATTACTGTACTTTTGACTTTTGTTATAAGCCTACGATTTGAGAAATCAAAGGCGCTCCAAATTAATCTCTTAATTATAAAAAATGTTACCGTAACCCTAACCTTTTCCCAAGTACCTTGGGATCAGTTCCCAGTCTAACTGGATGCAGCTAAGTGCCCGTTTTTCATTGAGTGACTGCCCGTCAGACATCCACAGCCTATACTCCTTGGAGTCTTGGAATACTTGGAACGGCTTGACAAAAAATACAAAATCAAAAACTTCCTCTATTGGACATAGGCCTCCCCCAAGGGTAGTTGCAATGACAGATCCTGCGCGTCACATCCATCGAATTACCGCTATCCTCAACAGGTCTTCGGTCTACTTTGTAAGAGGCCTTCCATCACTACTTCTTTTGGTACATCATCGCCACTCTAGAACCATTGATCCCCATCGACCATCTGTTCCCCTTGTAGGCCTCTGATAGCTCCTACAAGGTGGACCGATGACCTCGTAAGAGTTACGGAAATCCGATGGATGCGAGGCGCACAGGACTGTTCATTGTGGCGACACTTAGGCTTTGGACGTCTTTCAGCTGAAATCATGGTGATGAAGACCATCTGTTCTGTAATAGAGCAATGGGCAATGTGCCTTACCACTACCGCATACGTTCGGTAATTCTTCGGGCGGTAAACATTAAAAATATACTACTGCAAAATTCAAAAGACCTAAAACGACGCTAACACTCAAAGCTCAAAGAATATTAGATAGGAAATTCCTATCTAATATTCTTTGTGCATTTCCGAAAGGTAATCAAAATTCGTTTAACCCCTTAAAAGCAATACATTAGCCAGATATCGTTTTTTTTTTCAAAGTAGGTAATTCTTATGGAGTCTTTTGATGTGTGTATATTATCGTAATCAGCGCAAACGTACCTATGTAGATAGGATTTGATACAGTCAACATGCTTATGCAAACTGATAGCGGCAAACTGAAAAGGCTACAAAACATGAGTTTATTAGATAATTATGAATGTTGAATCTGATTATCGAAGCCGTCCGTATGCGGGCGCACTGTAACTACAAAAGTAGAACTTTAAGTGCGCAATTGAAGGAAATGCTTACCGACCTACATTTCGATTAAAATATAAACACGCACCTTTAGTCTATTAAGTTGTTCAGGCTCTAAAGTGGTCTAGTAAAGCCGATGCATGTTATCGCTCCAGAATAGAAATTCTAATGAATCATTGGGGCTCTGAAGCGCAAAAGGCAACTGAAGCAGTACAATCTACACTAATATAATAAAGAGGTAAAGTTTGTTTTTTTGTTTCTTTGTCATAGGCTATATTTTATGTACGCGGGCGAAGCCGCTGACAAAAGCTAGTATTCTACATATAATATTCATCAGTATTTTACAATTTATTCCCCAAAATCCAACAGTATCTCACAATTTTCCCCAATATCTGACATTATCCCACAATATTCCCCATATCCGACAGTATTCTACAATATTCCGCAATATTACAAAGTATGCCACAATATTTCGCAATATTCCGCACTTTAATTCTGACACCGACCACACCGTTGTCCGTCAGTTGCCATTTGTGTTCCAAGACCACTTCCTATTCAGAAATTCCCCGTGACACTAGCATTAAAAGACCTACTTAAAGAAAAACAAAAAGAGGACAATTTTTAACGCATTTCATTAGTAAACAGGTGTCACTTATCTTAATGTCACTTAATATTTATATTTTAAATGATAGGTATCGACGAATTGGTTAGATTGTTTTAGATAGCATAGGACAATGCAACATCAACGCTACTTTTAATGTTGGAGCTGTTATCGATTGCCTGAGTACTCACTTAGGCAATTGATCGTTAACAGTAATATCTTTTTTTTAATGGTAAATCATCAAATAACTTCTTCCGATCTGAGTAGTGACGGGGAGCTTCATACTTTTCACTGACTGAATAGTCTACCCGTATATCTTTCCTGGGGCAGAGGGTTGATGCGAAAGCGTTACACCAGGGCTCTGGGACTAAGGCAAGGAAGGGATGGGGTAGGTTGTTTAGTCAGTAGAGTCTGACACTGTTTACTGCTCCGCCCAAGGGTGGGATCCGTCATTCGACGATTTTTACCTTCCTTAAAAAAACCATATTATATACCTATTCAGTTGCCATTTGCATTCCCCTATATCCTTTTGTATATTGGAAATGCTACTTCGACCTTAGTAACATTATTCGCTTAATACCAATACGCCTGAAATAAATACAAATTAAAAGGGGCAATTTTCATTATCTCAGTTTGGTGTTCTTTACTTATAATTTAAAAAAATGGATTCAGTTTTCTAAGTATATATCTACTAAGTTACTAGAAAATGTTGATATGAATTTCGGTGATGTTATTGTCTGACTGTCTTTTAAAAATAAATCATTAATTTTGAGAAAATAAAACAATGACAACATTTGACAAAATAAAAAAAAATGCTTTTCGTTAATATCGCAAAAAACACAGAAACAGCTTCACCGATTTTAATCAGTTTTAATTTGTTTTGTTCGCTTTAATATAGAGTTAGCTTTTATTGATATTAAGATTTAAAAAAACAGTATAAACTAGTTTCCCCATTTGAACTGAGAACGCTAACAGAAATTATCCGTTGATTGTAATGTAATTTACAACATTTTACATTCAATGGAGCAAATTACTCTTGAAGAATGTGCGCAATGTGGAGTATTGACGTATAGAGTCTTGACGCAGCTCGGCTTGAGTGAGCGTGACCCCCCACCGCCGCCCCCAGTTTTGTATCTACCGTGAAGTCTAGATGAAAGAAAGAAAAACAGATTATTCACGCAAAATGACGCAACCTTAAATTACCCAACAAACATAATGATTACATTTTATAGGAAAAAATGCGTCACATTCGCGTAAAACGGCCAAACGCTCAACATAATGCTGTAACCTCATGCATAATGCGATCACAGCTCTGGTTTTCAGCATTGACCGGTGTCGACATTAAGACGAAATCATTATTATCATCATTATCAGCCTTTTTAATGTTCCCACTGCAGGGACACAAGCCTCCTCTCTAAGAGAGGGATTGGGCCGTAACCCACCACGCGGGCCCAGTGCGGGTTGGTGGATGTCACATCCACTTCTCTTCGAATTTTTGGTTCTAGGACATGCCGGTTTCCTCACGATGTTTTCCTTCACCGTTTTGAGAGCAGTGGTGATGAAATAAATTACTTTACTTGTGTAATTAAGACGAAAACGATAATATAATTGTCTCACCGCGTATAGTTCTTGGTGGTCACCGCAAATTCCATGTCGATGATAATAATGTTCAATCTATAAATGTACTTAAGACCATTCTATTCAGTAAAACACCAAGCCACATATAACTACAACGAAATGCTAGGCTAGAAATAGGTATTTGTACGACTGAGTCAAATATAGTGAGTATAAAATTATTTTACCATGTTATTATATAAGTAACTATATTGTGATATAAATATATTTCATCTGATTTTATTAGAGAAGTAGGTACATGTAAATGCCGTATGTAGGTATGATGCGGTCTAAGATTCGGACGAAAATTGCTGTACTTAATTTATAATAATAATTGTACTTTTACATGATACTATTATTTCAAAGCTATCGGCACATATCGTACAATTTCAATTTTAAATTGTCGTTAAAATAGTCTTGTCAAACTCTACGCAAATTTTCCAATACCTGTATAACTTTATTTGTAAAATGCCATCCCAAAAAAAGCCAATAAATAAAAGTCTTTCACGCACTAACAAAAGGCAAAAAGTAGGAAATCTGTAACAAGTAAAAAGTCTGACATTACAGTTTTTGTAACAGAAACACTTCATTAGTTTCACGCCTTAGAACAGAACACGATTTTTTGCGATATTGTCGGCACACCTATTGATCGTATATCAAGTATACGAAAGCTAAAGCTAATACAATCATGGCATCGTTCTCATGATCAGTTTTTGTTACTTGCTCATCGCGGTACGTCGGTAATTATAATTAGCAATGGTTTCATGTCAATGTGAGGAGGAAACACAGTTTTTCTACCACATTTAAAACACATAAACTAGCCATAAACGATATCTAGTCTGTAATTAATCGACAGGTGAGCATTATAAATAAAATTGCATCAATTAACAATGGACGCGAGGAATAGATAATACGCTGAATGTTTGTAGCCTTTTATCATAGAGTTTAGTGTTTTGATATGTTCTTTAAGTAAATATAGGTACTCGTAAAACCACAAATAGACTTAATCTATACAATTATATCAAAGTAGAAATTGGCTGACGTATATTGCTGGCACTAGGAGCGTGAAATTTTGCATAAGGTTTTCGTTTATGACGTAGGCGAGCGCTAAGAGTAGACTTTTCATAATTCACTCCCTAAAGTGATGAAATAGGGTCAAACTATTACTAAAGAAGAAGAAGTTAACTGGCATATTAAAGCACAGCTGAAACTATTGCGACTAGTAGCGTGAATATTGCACAAGGTTTCATTTTATGACGTGGGCTAAAACTAAGAGAAGATTTCCAAAATTTACCCCCTGAAGGGATTAAAATTTGTATGGAATGTACATCAAGACACGATGACATTTAGTTTGAAACGCGTTGATTTTTAAGAATCCGTACCTCAAAAGGAAAAAATCTGATCACTTTGTTGTCCATTTGTCTAACAACACTGACACTAAAACTTTATCTCGGGAACGCGTGGAGGAATCAAGTTAAAGTTTAAACCATATACTCAAAAGTCTGTAGTCCTTTGAAGCTGTGAGAAAATCAAACTCATACCAGAAAAAAATACGGCCGTTTATATTACAAAAAGAAACGTACCTACATTTTGACACTCACAAAGGTATCAAAATTCACGGCGTATCCCGTTGGCTTACAACCCTGAAATTTGGATGAACCAAGGTCTTACAGTACTAAAATAGAAATAAACCTGAAAACTAGAAATTAATTAAATAAATAAAAAACGTTTTTTTTTTTGTTGTGACGTACACACAAAAAAAAATAACTTTGTACTCAAAGAACAACATTTATTTATAAGGCACTTCTCGTTGACCTAGAATCCTGAAATTTGATAAACAACTTTTTAGCGACTCGGAAAAATCTTCGGGACTCGATTTGGGAATTGAATTAGATTCACTTCATACCTACGTAGGTTTGTACCGAACCCCGTGATCGACTCACACTTGCCCATTTCTTTTTGTTATAACCAAACATAAATAAAAAAAGGTCACAAATGGATATAAGTTAATTAGTGGCTTTATATCGCGTTAATAGATTACCGCCGCTGTTAACTATATATGTACTCAAGCTGCTTTGATTTATACGTTTTTAATTGCACCGTTGTGCACTGATGCAAACTTTGCCGAATGAATACAGATTACGCGATTGGAGCCAACTTCTGCCGTTCTTCTACCGCAACGAAACTCCTCGTTAATTTGAATTAGTAATTTAAAAACATTTTGTATCCTCTATTAGGTAGTATGCCGCTATATTGGAAGTATTTATCGTTCGCTGTAAAACATTAATTGGCTATAAAAAAAGTATCTGTGGTAAATAGGATTGCTAATAGCTACATTTACTTCGCGGAGTTCCGGTATACGTTTTTAAAAGTGTAATAATGAAGAGCCGCTTGTTATGTTGTATTTCAATCGTTCGCCAAATCATAATAAATAATGCTAACGGTATTCTCGTACATAGTACAAGCGCAACATGGATACGTAAAGTGCCAATTATAATTGTCATTAATGATTACTGTAATTTGATTTAGTTTCTCAATGTCTAGCGAGATGAATTATTGTATTTTCTCTCGTTTTCGACGTTCATCTATAAAGGAGTAGATTCATTCTCAGTATTTGTATTTGGTAGGATAGGTACCAATTAAGTTATAGTGCATTAGGATCGTATAGGAGAGCAGTGGTGGCCGAGTGGTAACGGCCCCGACTTACGAGTTGAAGGTCGCGGGTTCAAACCCAGCCTGGCGCATTACTTTGTGTAATTTATTTCATCACCACTGCTTTCAAAACTGTGAATGAAAACATCGTGAGGAAACCGGCATGTCCTAGAATCAAAAATTCGAAGACATGTGACATCCACCAATCCGCACTGGGCTCGCGTGGTTGGATTATGGCCCCTTCCTTCTCCTAGAGAGGAGGCCTTTGTCCCAGCAGTGGGAATATTAAAAAGGCTGATGATGATGAGCATCATACTCCGTCTAGTCAGTTCTGTGGTCAACTGTGGAGATTGATGAGTTAAACGAGATGGAGTACCCAGCTTCGAATACACAGCCCTGGCGAATAGAACGCGATAATACTCGACTAGGCTTGTCTCCTGTCCCTCGCACCCCTCGCGTGTTTTTTTTTTGGGCCCGCGTGGTGGATTACGGCCCAATTCCTCTCTTGCCTGTATGAGAGGAGGCCTGTGTGAGAGGAGGCCTGTGTCCCTGCAGTGGGAACATTAAAAAGGCTCATGATGAATATCGTTATTTACTTGTGAATCAGTACTGTAATAGTTAATTATAAGATGTTTTATCATAATGTAAAAACAATATATAAAGACCAATAAGAAACAACACGATTATATATGTAGAGCAGTAATAAAACTAATATTATACAAGCAAAAGTTTTTGCACGTGTGTATGTGTGTTTGTTAACCTTCACGCTTAAACGGCTGAACGGATTTGCTTGGAATTTGCCACACAGGTAGACCATATAATGAAATAGTACACAGGATATTTTCATCTCGGAAATATATTCCTATGGAATAATTTTCTATTTTCCCGCTTATTAAGGCGCTTGTATAAACTAAATAAATATGTTCATAAATATGCTCAAATTATTTGATGAAATACTCGTATTAATATTTATTATAACTTTCATCAGTCAGAACAGTTTTTAAGAGATAATAAAAATATTGTCAAAATATTTTAGGCCTAAAAAACCATTTACTGACATCTCTCCAAAAAATTGCTAATATTGGACACACCTAGAAAAAAGTACACTTACGTTTTTTATATAGATAAAATCTTGCACAAGTATCATAGTATCAGCCTTGTAATGTTCCTACTGCTGGGACTCAAGCCTCGTCTCTAGGACAGAGAATGAGCCGTAATCTAAGTAAAGCAAGCCCAGTGCGGGTATCCTAAATACACTTTTAACAAAACACAAATTTCATCAAACCAAATAGCATTGCACTATGATTGATTTTATTAACTTGCGTGTTAATTATTATTTTATTGTTCTCTTTGAGCCGTAAAAAAGTTGGCTGCGAGTAACATTTGTTCTTTGAAGATGCAAGCGTGTAAAGAACTACATTGCGCACTCGTGGGCAATCGACTTGTAGAGCTACATTAGATCCACGTCACGCAACGTCATTCTACGTAAATCAGACGTGGCACACGTGTGCATCAGTCTAAAACAGTTCGCGTTTATATGCCCCGCTATTTAACTAACAATTAATTAATTAATTGTAAATTTTAGGTTAGGGTTGTTTTTAGTAATTGTAGTAGGCATATTACTGAGTAAATTACCTAACAAAGGTGGAATCATATTTTACCTCCATAAAAAACGCATAAACGGAATGCTTAAAATATTCAGAGTAAAGATTCGATAAGATAACATAATACATTGAAAAAAACGAGCTGGATTCATAAACGATGCAATAAAAATACTGAACACGAGGACTGGGAGATCAAGTCTCTAGATGAGCTTATTTCTTCAATTAATACCTATTGTTATAAAAGTTCACATTGTATTGATTAAACTAATCCAATTGCGACTTGTATCATTCTAATTAATTCTAATTTAAGACTGGGCCAATTTGCCTGCTGCGGTCTTCTCCGATTATAATTTGGGTTGTCTTCAAGGCCAAAGTGCCCTTAATAAACTAGTGCGCTTTACCGCCGATTGCATCACTGTTTAGCAGATGGGATCGCAACTGGGTTGTGGACGTTTGATAGACAAATGCTGGGCTGCGGGATTTTTCGAAAAAGTCAGGGGGTGAATTCACGAAGTGTTTTTCACGCGCGGGCGCCGCGGTTTTAGGCCCGCAGTTTTTGTAGAATACAGACAATATGCCAAAAATTAAAGCACATTTCATTACGCGGTTTTCGGCCGCGGTTGGCGCGGTTGTTCGCGACTCACGCTATACCGGCGTAGGAACGCCGCCTCGGCGGTTTAAGGGCTTGTTCAGACACGGCGGGAACCGCGCGATTTCAGAATCGCATGGAAATCGCGCGAGTCTTATTTGTATGATTTATTAGCCTGCACACTTTGCGAACGGTTGGCGGGCGACCACGCAGTAGCTGGCGATAAGCCGCCAGGCCTGCAGTTGAAAAGCATAACGTTTTCTTCCACTGCCGCTTCGTGAGTTCTTAGCCTTACAGAGGCATGTACATTGTAATATTGTGTGTAAGTATATTTGACTGAGCCTCTGGATGATTTGAAGAAACAATGAATTCTGTAAGTGGCGCTGCAATTAGTTTCTTGTTTTTTTCTGACGGAATAACAGCTTTCGGACCGGACTACGTTTAGCGGGACCGCTAGTATATTAAAAGTAGGTAATACTTCTAGGTAGATTTTTAAAGCCTACCTAGATATACTACATAATCTACCCCGGTCATACTTATATGTTTATACACATAATTATGTCCGGTATAGACTTCGAAGATATCTAACTAATGTTTCCCAAACCGGTTTAATTAAAAAGGTAATAATGTGAAGATGTTTTTAAACCATTATAATGAAGCGTTAAAAAATAAAAGCTAATTCCCTTTTTTACAAGCTTTTTATTAGCTTGCAATGTAACTATGTATGTTCGGCTCAAATCTTGCAACTCAATTTTGAAGCAGATCTCTTCACCTGATTAAGCTGAAATTTTGCATGCAGGTGTAAATCGGATGACAATGCAATATCATAATATTGCATAATAACATGGAGCTGATCTGATGATAGAGCTGAAAGACAGCCATAAGAGCTCAGCAAATAAAACAACTCAACGTTATCGTGTTTGGACTCATTGGATTTGTATTGACGAGTATTTTGATCCTATGTGGTATTCAGGGTCTGGTGGTGGTGTTGGAAGGTGACCATAGGAACTCTGTAATACAATTAGATAACCTTAACGTGTTTGTAGTTTTAGGAAGAAACTATCTTATTATTAGACCGGGTCAGTCAAGTCAGAAAAGATGCCTTGAGTCTTCTCAAGAGTCCGTAAAAATTAGTAACTCTGTACACCAGGACAGTTTAAGGACAGTTTCTACTCGATCTGAAGTTTTAAACCTCTGGAAAGCCACAAATGTAAAAGAGAATAAAATAAAAAATTATTTTATTAAAATTAACTATTTGACCAAGCGCCGGGCAAAAATCAAAATACGATATAAAGTAATCACCTCGATAAAAAAAAACGCGAAGCACACCCTAGCTTACGATTTAAAACATGTATATCTATGAGTTTATTTCCACGAAAATATTTATAAATTACAAAAAAAAAATTAAGCTTGTTTTTTTAAAGTCCCGCAAGTTTTTTTTTTATTTATAAAAATCAAACCATTGTTGATATAACGCTGGTAAAAGCAGAGGTAGCCTAGTGGTATCACTCTTAACTTAAAATTTTGACGTCGTGGTTTCAAAACCAGCCAGTTTACTACTTAATTTACTAATTTCGTACAATTAATGTCTATAATTTATAATCTCAATGTCTTTGTAATGTAAATAGATGAAGTCACTGGCACCTGAAATACAGGCACATAACCTAGCTCAGGAGTCAAGGTTTCACTAATTGTTAGCAAGTGTTTATATTTTATTTAATTTTTTGCAAAAAAGACTTATATTAATGTAATAAAACAAGACTAAAATCATCACACACTAATCTGCATAGTTCTCATATGATTTGACATGTGTAACTGTATGCACGTTAAAAGAAGACTGACCTCTGAGTTTGTTTCGATGTTTCTTCTCACAGAAGTCAGCTAGGCAACACCGGACTCACACGAAATGACGAAAAAGTTTACAAGTCAAATAGAAAATTTACGTGTTTTGCAAAATATCAATAACTATTCATCATTTAATTCTTAATATCTGACCAGAGTAAAAGCCAGGATTTGGGTCACGCGATATGTCAATTAGGACTCTTCTATCAATAAAGAGATATTACATATTATTATTTTAGATCGGTAAACTGAGTAGTTTAGCGATCAAAATCCACAACTGCCAATAACGTATAAATCACAACGTCCGTTGTAAAATAACAAGCGTTAAATAACACAATTAAAATGTTGTAGAACGTTGAGGGGCGTCTCACTAATAACGAGGTAATAGAAGGTTTTGATGTGAGCCGAGCGGCAGGTGCGACTTCAGACAACAACTCTTACCCGATGCGTATCTCACACCTTAATCACTCACGTCGGCAACAATCCGTAATGATATGTATGTACTAAATAAACACGAAAACGGACCGTAATTAAGTACATTTAACTATGTTACCGACTTAAAAACGTAATAGAGCTGAATTAAACAGTTTTTATTGAATTTTTTATCGCTTGGCTTTGAACAGACTCAGGTTCTTTGATATATTAGTTATTAAGTATCTATTAATAGTAGATTTGAGGACACCGGTGTTCGCGCACCTATTGTCTTTTAATTTTGTCTGTAATTACGGTATTCGAAAGGATAAGGTTAAACAGTTAATTTTTCTAAAAAAAAATTCCACTATTAGATCTCATACCTCTTCTCTAGGAGAGGGAATGAGCCATGATACACCATGTGGGCGCAGTGCAGATTAGTAAATCAAAGGTTCAAAACATTTATGTCAAAAAAAAATAAAAAGTCAAGAAATTTGTCTGTCTGAAAAAATTACTCTTTTTCACCGTATTGAGAATATTGGTGATGAATATACTACCTAAAGTAATTTACCCGTCTGAGTATGAACCCGCGATCTACAACTTGTAAGTTGGAGCAGTCACTACTGTTCAGACTCGCATTGCTATTTTCACAAGAATGATCTATATTTTTTTGCCTCATGTACAAGGTTTACAAATTAAATAAACAAAAACAATGTTTCAATTAAACTAGCAAAAAAACTTTTTGTAAAACATTATGACCGCCAATAAAGCTAGGGCTGCCAACTGTACTTTAAAATAGAGTATTGTTATACTCTATAGGTATTAAGTAGGTATTGGTTAAAATACCCTTTTTTACACAGTGTTTATTATACTATTTCCAATCATACATGTATGATACATGCCGATTATTGTAACAAAAAAAAAACTATTTTCATAAATGTGAAGTGGTCGAAAGAGAGGAACAATGCATAATTGAAATTGATTAAAAATGAGCATTTCATGTAAACTTAGATATGAATGTTTCGAATCATCATACAATTCAATTATATATGGCAGCAAAAAATAACAAAAAAAAATACCATCAAAGAATTTTAAATAAAATATACTCTTTTTTTATCCGTCCGTACTCTATATTTACTTCATTTAAAATCAAATATACTCTATTACCTTCTAATAAAAGTTGTCAACCCTAAATAAAGCGCCACCGACGTTGAATAAAGTTGAGGGACGTCAATTTATAGAGTCGTCAAACGTTGGACGGTTTAAACTCTTCGCGTGCGTAAAATTAATAGTCTTGGTACTAGGTTAGTTTGAACTTCAGGGGCGTAGCATCCTTTTTTGTAAAGCATGTTTAACCCTAGAGTACTCCCGCGATGAATATTTTGCCGTCGCTCAAAATTTAAAAGTAAAAATCTTTTTCTATCTTGGTAGTGTTAGTCTAGTAAAATACTAAAGCTTGCAATACAGGTAGGTGCAGGATGAGAGTCTAGCTAATAGATTTTATGACACGACAATTGACCGTGAATTTCGCATAGTTTTGAAAATAATGACGTAAGTTTTTGAGGTCGGCAAAAAGTTCATAACGCGAGCACTCTAGTGTTAAATTAATGCAGTATAGGTTAACACAACATGTTAAAATGTTGAGGTTAGTATTTTAATACTTTGGCGTATCTTAATTTATTTTGAAAATATCAAAAATTTCAGTCTAGATGAGTATACCCAGCAGAACAGTATATTTGATTCCGTCAGAATGTATTTTAGCGTTAAGTCTTAAAAAACCTGTTCATTTAAAATAACTTTACAGAAATATACCTATCTGAGTTCAAAAAAACACAAATTGTTTTAAAATAAAGTAACTTTGTATTTTATTTACAAAGCATTTTATTTTCGGAAGTCAACGTTAAAAACAAAAATAAAAACCAAGGTCACCGAATTCCGACACAAACGTATAAAAATTCTTTCTGTACAATTTATAACCTGCTTCCTTTTGAAGACAAAAAAAAACTAGACTTATAACTGTATTTCTATCAAGTCTCGAGAGACTGAGAACAGGCAATCGGTATTCACAAATTGCCGCTAACGCTGATTAAACGTGCACCGTAATCCAGAAAAGTTGGATGACAATCAAACTACCCTACAAAAAAGAAATGAATCCTACAAAAAGTCCCTTTTAAAGTTTTCTTACAAAAATCCCGAGCACTCAGACAGGTAACATAAACATTCTAATTTTAAAAATACACTATAGTCTTCCTCGTTGTAGCGCCCTCATCTGTGGTTACTACTCCGCTTCTGTAAGTCGCAGCATGATGTTTTATTACCCGAGCGCAGCAAGGGATATAATATCCGAACGGTAGTTCCACAGGTTAGCGCGTTTAAACAGGTAAAGAAAACTCAAATAAAGCTTTATTGTTTTAGCATTGACTGTGGGTAGGCTGCCTATCTTACAAAATCACCTGTATCTTTAAAAATTTCAGGAACCTTCTAAAACCTAAAATGAAAAAGACGACAGAAGAGTAGGTACAGCTGGGTATTAAATATAAAAATCTGACATGGCCTTTCCCTCCACTTTAGGACAAAAGAAGTCATTGAATAATATCGTACAAAAAACTCATGTCAAAAAGTTGGCAAATTACATCGTCATTATCATCACCATCATCAGGCTTTTTCGTGTTTCCACTGCTGGGATACAGGCCTCCTCTCTAAGAGAGGTTGTGGGCCATATTCCACCACGCGGGCCCAAATCGGATTGGTTTATGTTCACCACTTATAAAAGAAGTTGCCCAAATATAAAAGAAGAGTTGATCGACACAAAAAGAAGAAAGAACACATAATTTTCGTTTGCCAGCTGCGGTCTTCCCGTTCGATTATATTTTAAGTGTCTTCAAGGCTAAAATGAATAGGCTCTTAATAAACTAGTGCGCTAATCAACGATTGCATCACCGCTTACCATCAGGTATGTTCGCAATCAAGCACTAGTGTATATCAATAAAAAGAAAACAGATATTTTAAATAAAATGCAATATAAATTAATTGACTTATAATTATAATAATAAAATACGTTTATATGCTGATATTATAAACTAATTAATTCGTTGCTAAATTAGGAAAGATGGTATGCATCAGTTAGTAACAGCATAACTGTTGTTATAAAACCATCTGAGGAAAGCGGTTTACTGCTGTGTATGTTCATAAGCGATGGGCTAGCAAACTACGATGTACGGCTTTAAAAGTTTATCTAATTATCTACGTTCCTTCAAGCGAAACGATTGTACGCGCCTAGTTCAACTGTTTGTCGGTTTATTAAATTTAATTAACATAAATCAAAGTTTACAGTCACCAGTTTAAACAACGTACTGAGTAAAGCAACAAGCTAACGCAATATTCTCCTTATGACAATTTGAGTTGGTACTTATGTATTGATTTATAAGTTCGCGCTACTCCATTCTGATTTTGGTAAAATAAGGTTTTATTTACAAATAGATCTACGAGTACCAGTGGCTTGGACGTGAGAAAGTAGGTGTTTTCACAATCTTTGGAACCCCGGTTCATTCCCTTGGGAATTTTGAAAACTCTTAGTGCTCGCCTACTTCACAAAAAAAGCGTTGTGCAAGATTTCACACTCTTAGTTATTGATAATTGTTAAAATTAGCGATTTTCCATCAATCAATTTCGCAAAAAACGTTTTTCTCCTTTCTTTTTCTTTGGGCACAAAGATAAGAACGTGATGCGACTTCGCATCGCATAAATTTGCAAGCTCGCATGACGCATCACAAGAACTTAGGAAGTGATTCGTATCGTACATCGTATGACCACCTGAACCGATGCTTTGCAGCTCGCAAATCGCATCACAGAAATTCGCGTCACAGCTGTTTGCGATGCGGCGTCGTATCGCATCTCATTTCAGTTTTGTCTTTAGGGTTTAAAAAAAAAGTCCTTGCTGATTCTTCTTAGATTTATAAACAAAAATTGTGAAATATCAGCTTTTTAGCTAATTTTTCAAATTCTCTTTTTGAAAATAGATGATTTTCCGGATTGAAATACAACCATGTGTGATTAAAATTTAGGAGCAAGCTCATATGACATTTTACTTCAGATTTGATGGCGGCAGTTATTCGAGATTTACAAATGGTTTTTTTATTAACCTATTAGATGTGACATTATTACAAAACAAACCATTAATAAATACCAGTTGCCATAGAAAAAAAAAATCATACTTAACGCAACTGGAAAATTTACACTGTCCATATATTACTCAAATATGTTGATAGTTATAATAATGAGCATGTGATAAGTGTAGTAATACGCAAAGGGCCTAACTAAATTTATTTTAAGTCCCTAATGTGAGATGGTCGCGCCGCTGTCCATAGCAGGCGTGAGCCCGTTAGGCGTCGGGCGACGGTCGACGGTCGTCAACCGGTGCGTCGTGACCGGTGTAACAACCACTGCCGACACTTCCTCTGTCCACCGACATAATTACAAACGGAAAATTCAACTACACCATACAAAAGTGTAGACGAATTTCGTTGAAGCAAGTGATAATACTCGGGAGGCGGACATGGTCGGCACGCAGCGCACGTCCCAATCTATTTGGCCCCGACCCGATATTGTGCACACAAAGTAACGATTACTCATGCCCGCCAAAGTTTATTTATGACAGGAAGAAATTGCGATTGTATTCTCTTAATGGTTATAACTTCCCAATATGACGGCGCCTGCCGCTTCTTATTTGCTTCAAATTTTAGCAACATCATTGTTCGGATGTCTGCTACAAATGAAAATTTCGATGTCATATGCATATTTCTGTTCACCGTAATGTGACAATCTGTTAGTTGAAATATTTTCTGTTATTTTTCTTTCAAATCCCGGAGGAGACTCGTTGAGGTAGGGTGGGGTACTAAAGAAGGTTTAACGTTCACAATTTGTCAATCCCGGTCACTTGGGGGTTAGTAAAAGGCAATCCGCTAGCGTCGCGTAGTCAACATTACCTACGGAAACAAATTCACTGAGCATTACGTTTTGTTTTTTTTTATTTGTCTGCTAGGATAATAGGGAATTACGGGTCATAATAAAATTTATATAAAGTTCATAACATTTTAAACATTACAATAATGACAAGAAACACAACTAACCAACTTTTGGGGAAACGACAATTTAACACTGACAAGTGTAATGTCTTCTGTCTTCTAAATATACGGTATAAGAATAAATTCAATTCAATTGGTAAAAGAATTGCACACTCTTTAATTCAAATTCAAGTACTCTGTCATGTTTCTTAAATGATATTAATAAATGAGATCAGTTTGGATAAAAATAGCTACATCTCTTTAAGTCCGTAGTGAATAGGTTACTTCTAGGCAAGCGTGCTCCATCATCGACCATATCACTTTCTTTCACGCGAATTTTTTTTTGCGCAAATTACGCAAAATTATAATGACAAAAAAAAAATTTGTCATTATAATTTTGCGTTTTGGGCCTTGTAAGTGATTGGGTCAGACATATACATACACTTTATTCTAAAGGCCAACTTACTAGCTCGAGAAGGCAATATTTTTATCAGTATGGCAGATCAATTCAACAAGACATTGATGGTAAAGCCGACTAAAGGGCTATGCGTCATCGAGCACAGTAAAGCAGCGATAATAAGAGTCAGTGAGACACGTACCCTCACGTTTCTGTGTGGCCACTCCATTCCGGACATGATGTCACCGTCCACACTTGCGCAGAAGCGGCATGTATTGACACGGTCCCCGCTTCAACTATGGCTACAGCACACAGTTAATCGTGGATACGTGTACAGACAACGATTTACAGCACAAAGTGCCAGTCCTCCCGTGTATTACCAATCTATGGAACAATAAAGAGTACGCGCGAAGGCATATAAATGAGCGGTGGCGTATGCAAGGGACACAGCGCGTGCCATTAGTAAGCCGGGCTCGGTTCGGAGTAATTGACCGACGGGCTAATTTCATTCTAGGCGCATTGGACGCTTCCTCTTTCCTTTTTCCTATCGGTCAACGGCGGCCACGAGGCGAGCTGTGATCGACATCAATGTGCTTATTTAACTTAATTAAAAATAGACGAGTCATCGTCTTGATTTAAGGCTGTTGTTTTTGTGTAGGCATAGGCTCGCGTTTGACCACTATCACAACGATGATGTGGTCGACGATGGAGCATGCTTGCCGAGAAATAACCTATTTATAGCATAGCATAGTCAGCCTTTTTAATATTCTCATTGCTAAGACTTGGGCCTCCTTTCTGAGAGGGAATGGGCCATAATCTGCCACGCGGTTCCAGCGTTGGTGAATGTTAGATGTCGTTGAATTTTTGGTTCTAGGACATGCCGGTTTCCTCACGATGTATTCCTTCGCTGTTTAGAAAGCAGTGGTTGTGTTATTACTAAAGGACCCCTAGATTTTAGCCTTCAATGCTAGACTGAATAGATTCTCTTAACTGCCATATTAAGAAATGACGAAAAATGATGATGATCTAAGGTCGGGAACAATGAAGGGAGAAGTAGGCCTCAGCCCGGTCTTCCTTAGGAAATGACAAGAATTGGCCAAGGGCCGGGAACAATAAAAGGAATGGAGCCTTTGCTTAGTCACACACACACACATAAAAACGAAAGTGTATGAATTTAATTTGTCTCACTGTTGGACTCAAAGCTTCCTTCTCTTCCTTTTTTTCTATGTTTAGCAGTCTGAACCCAAACCTTTAGAAAATAGTGGGGTTCCTACCCCTTAAGTTAACTTCTTAATGAATAACTTAAATGAGTTATTAATTAAGGGGAGATTACGCATGCGTATCGATGCCACATGGGTGGTGAAATCCGCACGATATTAAAAACACCGTAACGATAGTACGGATTTCATTTCGCATGCTGGATTGGTCCGCACGTGTAATCCCCGCAAATATCCTTTTCATTCAAGTATATTTTAATGCATGATATACACGCGGGACGCGGGGCGTGATATCGGGCAGCAGCCTACTATGAGGATCAATTCCGCATGCGTGTCGAAATCCGCACGATATTAAAAATACCCTCGGTGGAACGTTTTTATTTTGAATGAAAATTAAGGCATTATTTATTCCGTTTGCTAAAGGTTGACTGTAAAAAAATCCTGTACGATTACACATTATGAAATGTAAATAAATGAATGAATTATCATCAACCTTTTTAATGTTCCCACTGCTGGGACACAGGCCTCCTGTTTAGGAGAAGGAATAGGCCATAATCCATCACGGGCGGGCGCAGTGCGAATTGGTGGAAGTGTTCGAATTTTTGGTTCTAGGACATGCCGGTTTCCTCACGATATTTTCCTTTACCGTTTTGAGAGCAATGGTGATGAAATAAATAACACAAAGTCAAGACTGGGTTTGAACCCGCAACCTACGACTCGTAAGTCATGGCCGTTACCACTCGGCGACCACTGCTCTCAAAATAATGAATGTACTTTATTAATCAATCCATAGTTTAAAACAAAGTCGGTGCTCGCTTTCTGTCCCCGCTGTCTGTCTCTATTTATGTTAGGTCTTTAAAACTGTGCAACGGATTTTGATGCGGTTTTTTTTAAAATAGATAGAGTGATACAAGTCGAAGTTTTATAGGTATAATACATGCCTATTATATTCAATAGCAGTACCCGTGGCTGGTGCGGGTCGCTAGTTATAAAATAAGTAAATAACATATAAAATAAATAATTTCAAATCTGTAGGTAGCTAAATATATCACATTCATGTCGATAGTTGCTCAGCAATCCAACGTGTAACCGATTACGTAGATATACACACGATTTGCGGTTCCTTGAACGTTATATCAAGCCGGTGGTGGTTGTACACGTTGAGACAGTTTGTTGTATTGGTCATGTATCGGCCTTGCGTGTTCCAGCTAAACGTACATATGTAGCTTGTTAAACATAAGTGCTACGATTATAGACGTAGAGGCAGCAAGACTTGAGAGCGGTAACCGAGTGGTAACTCCTTCGAGTTGTAGGGTGTGGGCTTAAACCCATTCAGACACATTCATCATCATCATCAGGTTGCGGGCTTAAACCCATTCAAATGATAAATGAATGATAAATGATATTTATTTTGTAAATAGGTTTTAAAGTAACACTTTTACACTTAAATATTTTTTTCTTTTCGTCAGTTTAAGCTAGATGAGTCCGGTGTTTCCTAGCTGACTACCCTGAGAAGAAACACTAAAACAAACTCAGGGGTCAAAGTCTGTTTTAAAGTCCATACATTAACCATGTATTGGTCAAATCATATGAGAACCATGCAGATTAGTGTCTCAGGTGGTCTTTTGAAGAAAGAACCACCAGATTTGAGTAGACCTGTCCAGTCAGTGCAAGCATTTGTCAGTATTCGTGTAGCTCAAACTTAGGACTACTAAGGAGCTCAACGACTTGACGATCAATAACAAAGAAAGGACATTTGTGTAGGCCGCATCAAATACTCAAATCTGTCAGACATCATATTAAAATTAGAAAAAAATGTATTCATCATCATCTTCATTTTAGCCGAAGGACCTCCACTGTTGGACATAGGCCTTTTCCAAGTGTTGCTAAAACGAACTGCCCAGTGCAACTTGCGTCCCTCACCAAGCATTCGGTCCACCATGTAAGAGGCCTTCCAACACTGCGTTTTCTGATGCGTGGTCGCTCTTAATAAAATCTATTCCAAGACATGGTATACTCTTGTGTCAAATTTCCTTCTAATTCGATTGCCTAGTGCGAGTTCGTTTTATATTGACGCTCTTTGTGATTCGTACCCTCTGAATTTTTATTCACTTGACTTATAACCCAGAATTTCGATTTTTTATAGCATATGTATATGAATAAATCTGAAAGTAATATATTTGTAGATAAGTAACAATATTTTTTTATTCGGAAAAATCTTGATACTCTATTCGGGAATTGAACTATTTATATTATAAGTTTGTACAGAACTCTCATTTATCAAGTTCGACTCGCACTTGCCAATATTTTTAATATTACTATGATAAATAGCACTGACGATTACTTATTGTATCTCTAGTCAAATGTTAATTTAAGCAACAGTAGTAATTTGTATGTTTTTCCATTTAACTCTTTGTGATGCTAAACAAAACATCACATTTTGAATTGACATAATGATGTGTTGTAATTTTATTACGTAAACACTGCCTTAATAAGCTTTTTTTTGTGTATCCAATCTTTCAATGACTTCTCCCTCTCCAGGGTGGAATGACAGGACCTATCAGACTTTTACTAACTCTTTCTCATTCTCTCTCGTTTCTCTTCAACGGTACTATTAAGCCCCGTCAGTGCTGACACTTCTTTGAGGCAAGAGTGAAACACTACGCTAGGTCCTTACAGGACTGGTGGACGACTAGAAATATGGTTCTAAATAGTGCTCCCGATGCCTCGAAGCGTTTCTTATAGCGGCTAAGGCGTGAACATGTCAGTTCCCTCATCTCCTAAAAAGTCTCCTCCACTTGCATTACTTCTTTTAAGAACCTGCTTCCCATTCCCTGTCGTTCCGAACAAAAGCCTAAACCAAAACCGGACACGAGAGTTTGCTGCCGCCATTCACCTCTAGGAGGACACAGCGGTGCACCCGTCAAGTAAAGTAGACTTCCACCGCATGCTCCACTATTGTCCTTCAGACGATCCACACAGTGGTGACACCTTGGGGTATTTCCGCAGGGGTAGGTTCTGTATTACGCTACTTATAACCTGGCGGGATTAAAAAAAAAAACAAAGCAACAGTCACAGCATCGCGTTACCAATGAAACTCAACAAAATAGTATTATTATTTCTATAATCATTTAAACATTTGATAGCAAAAGTACTTTAACGGTAACGGCAACGGAATATAACCTACCAGCAGTTATGACTGCAAAGAAAGGAGTTTTCTAACTATAATATGGCCACTGTCCAGAATCAAGTCCTTGATCCAGCCACCTAACGTAAACTTCCTAAATACGGGTCAAGGCCTATAATGAACCAGTTGTCTCCCACTGCAGGATTTTGGCTTTCTTTCCAATCTTCCATTCTTCAAAGGGCAGATTCTAAAAGACTTCTGGCTACCACAACATTACTACAAACATTCAAAATAAAGCTTCGTACAATTTACCACTTGCTGTATTGTATCCCTTTGACATTTTAAACTTACATGTCCACAATGAGAAAAGCGTTAGTGTTGTTCGAGCGAACACCAGAAACCAATTTAGATTTTAATGCAGAATGAATGTTAATTCAAATTCGTAAATTGAAATTGGCATTACACGGTTGTCCACCTACTGGTATGTTTTCCACTTAACGAAGATGTCTTATGAAATTAATTTTCACGTTTTTGCTCAATAAAAACCTACTAACGGTACTAAATGGAAACAGTATACGTAATTATAAATACCTATACCTATCGAACAATATGGAAGAAGTAGTAATTAAGAAAACATATATTTACCGTTAAAGGAAATTTTCTGTTGTTACTCGGAGCGTTAGGAACATTAAACTCGTACCTGAGGCTCTACCACGACTTCTTACCATTTTATGACCTAAACTGAATTGTTAAAGGGATGGTGCTATATATGATGTATATTCATCATTCATTGTCGCTTGAAGGACTGACATGTCGGTACGTCATAATTAGGCCTCTAGTCGCATTTGAATGAAAGCTAGCTCTAGGCTAGGCTAGGCTTCCACCTGAATGGATGCATGATGGTGCCTGCAGAAAACATTTAGAGCATTATATTATTTTACGTACAATCGCTCAGTATAAAAAAGTGTGCCATCATCTATCATCATCATAATCTCGCATCCTTTATATCTCTGCGACCCTCATCAAGTCATCAGTCCACCTTGAGCGAGGCCTACCACCGCTGCGTCTTCCAGTCGTCGCTCTAAAACCTTGTCACGCAAATAAAAAAATACATTATCTCCCTAACTCAAAGCACTTGGAATTATTATATTATATCAGCCTATACTATCCCACTACTGGGCCTTCCTCCATTTCTTCCAGATTTCTCGGCGTTGAGCCACGTGTTGCCCATTCGTAAGGAGGACAAAGTCGTCCCGCCATCTCTTTCTTGGTCTGCATTGAAATTATAAACGTTATATTTTTAGGGCAATCAATTATTAGTAAATAACACGTACCCACATACGACCTACATATACCTTATATAGTTTAGTTTAAGAACACATTATAAATATTACTTATTCCAATAGCAGAGTCAAGTTGTTAAAAAGACGAATAAAATGACGCTCAAATATCGAAGCGTCTCTAGGAATATTTCACACATTTAGCACAAAGAATTTTTACGACATAGATAAAAGAATTCATGATAAACCCATGCAACTTGACCAATAAACGTATTCACAGATCACGAAGTGTAGTATTATTACGCAACAAAAATTGTAATAATTGTTGCGAAACAATGCCTGGGGATCGTATAAAATTCAATGTTCTCATCGATATTAATAATATGTCAGTAATAAAATGAGACGTGACCCCTGATAGCAAGTGAACCGTGGGCACGACACTTAATTTTCACTAGTTTATACGTTCTACATAAGGCGTCTTGTGAGGTCCAATGCGACTATCGGGTCGTCGGTGGCGCCACCGTACAACGTAGCGACAAACGAGGAACACGTTAAGGCCTGGACAGACTATGCTTTATCAGATGTGCAACGTCGAAAAGAATTCCTTGATCGATTTACATATCGACCTAACCTTCAGGAATATTATCTTCTTCTGTTTTAGCATCACTGCTATCATCTTCAACTATCTCATGTAGATTTTTTATTTAACTTATAATCTATTTTAAGTGACAAATACATCATTATCAGGATAGAATGATGCGGGTGACAGCTGTCGAATTCATGCAATGTAGCTGTCCTTTTCTCTCATCTTAAAGATGCATATTTTTTATTTGTCCTGCTTTTATCTCACTCATCTTATGTAAAAAAACCTTAAAAGAACGTAGATAATATTTAACACGGGAAAGCTTTAATTTGTCTTTGTAAAAGTTAAACGCGTTGATATAACGGGTGTTTATTTTATACTTATAAGTATTACGAGAAGAACAGTGTACAAACGAAGTCTTGTATTTGAGAATGTCTGTAAAATTCTAATCACTAACGCGATCAGACTGATTTGAGTATTCAAATATGGACATGAAGTACCCTCTCGTGTATCAACTTGCATAATACATTCTATTGGAATGTCCAATTAGACATTGTGTGATCTATCCGCGCCTTTACACGTCCATGTAGGTAAATGTTCACTAGTTGATTGACGTTTGATAAATAGCATGTGTTGACATCTTCTAAGAGAGAGTTGAGCATTGATAAGTCTTTGGGAGGTCGTAAACAAATTTACAACAACAAAATAAACATGACAATTTATCGGCTCGATAAAATAGTGTGTGGTATTTGTTGATTTGTTTATTGTAATTATATAATAAATGTGTAATTATATTTTATGCCATTATTGTATTTTTATTGTTCTTTTTTAGATTACCTCTTTCGATACCATACCATTAATTCTTATCAAATATATTTCTTATTATTTAAATTATATATTTTATCATTATAAAGGAAATTGCTCTGAGTGGTTTTCTATAATATTACGTTGATGATAAATATAATAAATTCATTGTTCACAAGTTCATTATTGAGTGGACTTTTGAACAATGAATTCATTATATCTGTGGTACAAAAAATAAAATCTATTATTATAATAAGATTTTATTATAGACGATATTTGTGAAAGTTAAGTTCGACAAAGATCTTGAGTAGTTATAGTAAATCATATTACGGAGACAGCAAGTTGCAAGTGAAATGGTGTCGGCATTTATTATTAATTTTGTAGGGATGCTGTGGCGCGCTTACGAAACGCGCGTTAGTCGCATTTACAATGTGCTATAGGAAAGTTGCAAACGCGCTACTAACGCGCTACAGCATCGCGACTGTATCGATGCGACCGCGCTACATCATCGCTACCAAAAGTCGCTGTGAGCGAAGGGCTTATTATTGCATATTTTCTTTTAGTGCACTTAAAACGCACTTATTATTGTCAATCAAATTTGATTAGCTAAGCTAAGCATGGTCGCCAAAAAGCTTAATACTGCACTTGAGTAACATATCACATTTTCAAAAGGCCATTTTTTATTTCTTTACGACCGATCATTTCTGGTTATCCTGCAAAAGTTGTAACAAAAACAGTGGTGTAGTATGTTTTTTTTTTATGGTGGGTAAAAATCATCCAATGACAAATCCTGGCCTTAAGTCGAGCGAGAAATAGTGTCAGATTCTTACTGACTAAACAACCAGTTCAAAGGAGTTCGATAAAAACGCTGTAAGACATGTTTTTTTTAATTTTCGATTAGAAGATTACATATTTCTTGTTATAGTACATTTTATATATTTATCGACTATTTTAAACAATAGTAGTCTTACATTATGTAAAATAGATACTTTAATTATTTGGATTTTGGATTTTCAACACCGACCTTTTTGTGACCTACAAACTACTTTTTGCGCAAGAAAACGTTATAGTACGCGGCAAATAACTTGAATCATCCGCCACAGGTACCCGGCCCCCACTTCGATTGAGACTCGACAATAGGTTAAAATCCTCGTCACACAAGTTGAACTATCATGGCAGTCGACCTTGAACGCGCAGTAAATTTTCGGGTCCCAATCGAAATCAGGAGCCAGGAGCAAACACAGCAAATGGGTCAGCCTATTTAAAGCAGTAAATAGGCTGACCCATTTGTACTATACTTTCTAAGTGCTTGTTAAGTTGTAAAATATACTTAGCTGTTATAGGCCTTTTGGCTTCATTAATTAAATCTACTCTTAACTTTAATCTTTCATTCGAGCAAAACCTAAAGTCATAAGACATTTATAAAATTAAAGTAGTGTAAATATTTTTTTAGTACAATGGGTAATAAAACCCTAAAACAAAAAGAAACAGTCAAAACCTACGCTATACTTTATGCAGAAGAATATGATTTATCATCATCGTCATCAGCTTTTTAATTTCCCCACTGCTGGGACTTAGAGAGGACTCTAATACAATTATTACTTATAAAAAAATAAAAAAAAATTACATGATTGTACCATGCCAAATTTCAATTTTATTTTTGGTAGAGTCTCTGAATAAACCGCAGTCATACGGACGAAAGACTAAAAGAAGAAATTTAAAATGTCCTTTGTTTATTTATTGTCTATTACACCAAGAAACATAGATAGACAACTTACTAGCATATACTGTCTCACTGCTGGGCAAAGGGATCCTCATCTTCTTCCAGGCAGTTTTCTCTCAGACCTCGAACCAGAAAACTCATATATTTAAAAAAAAAACAACAATGCGCGGCCTTAACGCATTCTGCGATTTCTTCCAGGCAACCCAAAATAGATCTTAATTTGCCAGAACATGATGTGGGGCTTATTATTTTTACTACAGAACCCTAAAACCGTTGAACTAACACCGTGCATATGACGTTATTAAGCAATGATTAGGTAAAAGTTAATCATGAACACATTCGTTATGCGCATGGGTAACTTGCAGAACGAATATTAAGATAATATTAATAAACTTGAGTAATCATATTTATCTTACATCTGCTTATGTAACAATGTTAACTTTAATCATTGGGAAACGCCACTAAGCTTCCTGTAATACTTATCTAGATGTTTATTAGAAAAAGGGGTTTTTCTAACTCCCTTGTGAATATGAAACAAAGAACCAATGGATAAAATACCGGTTAGATTAAGTCTTTGTCTAAGAAATTGAAAGAGATGATAATTTAGATTAATATGCACTTACTTTATGTTATATTGAAAGACTTGACTCGTATTGTGCAGCTGATTAAGTGCTTAGTTACATATTACTACTGTTTGAAATATTTATTATGATGTGGTTGAGGAGCTGGGGTGGATCAAATGACTGATTTGTTCCACCTATACTCAAAATACGCGATTCAGTCGTGGAGTTGCGGACACCAGCCCGAAATACAATACAATATCCATATTTTTTTATTGTAATTCACAAAACTGATGAACAATTACACATACAAAAATAAAATAATGCATAACGTAATATATCTGATTGACATCTACTAAATGTTAATCTAACATGCATACATAAGATTACAGTCATACTTAGTTTATCATCGAACCACTAGACATACTTAGAAAACATTTTGTTAACACATTCGCGAGTCCTTTAATAGTATGATTGATTTTGAAAGAAAGAAAAAACATGTTTATCTAACACACTAATTAAATTAAACAAATAAAAACAACAATGCGTCACGGCCGTACTAAATAGGCCCCGCGATGAAATCCCACAGCCCTGATAATACCAATAGATCCTTGCGTGATGTTTATATACCAACTACATTATCCCACGGTTGGGCAAAGAGCTCCCCCAAATTCATCCAACTATTCCTTGCGTGATTACATGTAATTTAATTGAAATAACATTCTTTTGTTTTTGACTGTAACCGGAACGAATAAATAGGCATACCTTTGATAATTTATGTACTTGTAAGTACCTACTGCCTATATAAAAATAAGTTCCTATAGCTTTCGTAAATTTTTAAAAACCTCCATCTTCATCCAAAGCCAAATTTTGCCCATAGGCTTTGACCTCTTACACTAGGCTTTAGTTCAGGCCATGGTCTGACGGCGAGACTGGCCTTCGAAAAAAATAATGAAGATAGGAACATTCTCTCGCTATAGTTCATGGCCTGAACCTAGGTCCAACGTGACAGATCACCGGTTTTGACCGCTTCCACGAGGACTCGATACTGCTACCGACCAAGCGAGCCACATTTCCACGGCAGTAACCTTCCGAACTTACCATGTTCGGTGAGGACCTGCTCTTTGAGGACGCCATGGCAGGCATCATCTAGACATTTCTCGAACAAAGGAGTTACCATTATGATTATGGTGTCCCCTCGCATAAGTCTTCTGCTGTGCTAGCTTTCACGATCCTGTGCCATCCTCATCCTCCAAAATGAAATCTGCCTGCGGCAATAACAAGTTCGTATCTCCATCTTGCTGCCAGAAGACCAAATTTCTTTGTATCAATCCTTTAGTACCACTCCGTCACTATCTTACTCCACCTGTAGTCACCCAGCCTTACCATTATATCCTATCAGTTGGGAACAAAAATTAAAAAATGTGAACACATTTTCCGATGTCAAAAACCTTCGTATGACTTCAGATATCGACGTTTGGTATTCGATCCAGTAGCCTTATCAGTCTATGTGTAGCCAAGCATAGACAGCTTTCTATGCAAATCTCTACAATCTTAATGTATTTTCAAACCATCTAAATACCCACTCAAATATACATCCAAATCGGTCACATGTACAGACGAATTGTATATATAGGGTAATTGGTAATTAGTGACCGAACATTTTAACTACTAAGGCGAATATAAATGTACTGAGATTGCTGATTTTTTTCGTGACTTCGGGTTTAGTCCTATAGCAAAAGTGGCTTGTTATCATGACTCCAATCACGTGTTTAAGTATGATGTATAAAGTATGGTCACTAATTACCCGTCACCCCATATATTATACAAATTAGAGATTGAAAATGCGTTGGATTATAGAAGGTTGCGGTCAAATCCTTCATTTCCAACGGACTTCTACATTCAATTTACTTCTAGTTAAATTTGAACCCAATCTGATTAGATATTCTGACACGTCACCTAATCAAATTAGAACAACCATTAAGCCAAAAGGGTATCACTTACTAAGGTCAAGACTTTACTGGATTAACCTAATAATGTAGCACCATCTCATGAGCTATAAAGTGATAGAGAACTAACCGAATTTGTTTCGGGGTTAATATTTATTTTTATTTTTTTAGTAAAACAGACCCTTAAAATCCCTTACGACCCCTAAAACGTCGTAAGGCAATTTTTTTTTCAGGAGTAGCGTTTTTTTAATGTTAATTATGTAAGTAATTTGTTTTCTACCGATGTATTTCTATTATGTAATCCATTATCAGTTTAAGATCACAGTAACAGACGCTAAAAGACGTAAGAAACAATTATATTTATTTTTACACTTTTATTATATATAATTCAAGAATAAGTACTCAAAAAACATGTTAAGAAATGAAGTCAGAGAATACAATGGCACTTCAAAAGAAAAAAGCTGCCCTGACTTACAAGTTGTAGACCGCGAGTTTAAACTCAACTAGGTGAATTACTTTGTGTAATTTATTTCATAATTACTGCTGTGCTGCTGCTAAACAGTGAAAGAAAAAATTAAAAAATATGACAAAACTGCTATATCCTAGAATCAAAAATTCAGCACTGGGCCCGCGTGGTTGATTACGGCCCACTCCTCAGGCTCCCAGGCTCGGTATTCTCTTTTTTTTTAAGAATTTACATTACGTTTCCACGCGGGATATCATCATATGACTTCTCGTCGGAGTATCAGATATTAGATTTTTGCTGAATGAAACCCAATGTCCTTACGCTTCCCTTTGTGAGCGCCATGACAACTCTATCGAACATTCTCGCACTGTACTATCAATAAGTTTTCTTTTTCTGCCGAATAATATATTTAATACAACAAATTATATACTTACAATATCATGTTGTGAAGATTTACTGGCACTCACTAAGATTTTATTGGTTACGCGTACGACAATATTATTGTTATAATTGTTTAATTAATTAAAACAGCTTCTTATAACTGTATCACATATAATATGAATACTTTATCAACTACGCAAACGGCAGGGTCAAGACACAAGTTTAACAGAAAAATAATTTGCCACAGATAAACGACACAATTTATGCCTTGTTTTTGTAAAGTTTAGTCTCGACACAAGAAAAGATTGATATTATGGAAAGATTTAAAACAATAATGACATTCATAAACCTGCTATACTCTTCAATAAACATGAGTTATTGAACAAGAGTAATTCCTATGTCCTCTCTGGGAATTCTGTCTCAAACTTGATTTACAGTGTCAATCAACAAAAACAACTGATTGCAAATATATACGTGATTATAAATAGGTACCTACACGTTACAAATACGCGTAACATATTCAAGGTTTTCTATAAGACACTCGGTATTCATGTAGGACAAGAGTAAATACTTATTGTGGGTATATACTCGTTCTTACCTACTTTACGCAACATGTCACCGGAAATGGGACAGGCAGGTAATTTGAAACTTTAAAATAAAAGCAATTTAAAATATTACCCCCTGTTACAAAAACAAAGATGGCGCAACCGAAGTACCGGTGCGGTGGTGAGTTTACGCTTCGTTTGTCACGTAACATGCGCCGCCCAAGCCTCTAGATAACACGCCCTTTGGCCACCTAACTTAACGATTGGCCCTCATTACAACCACCGGCGCCGAAAATATTCGGTAGGCAGCCACATACACCGGATTGTTACAATCATACCTTGCGATTAATGCGATCATATACGGTTTAAGCTGTAAAGCGGCTCCCCCTGGCCGCAGTTGTTTCTATTAGGGCTTTTTGTGCATGAAGCTGACCAATTAGTCGTCGGATAGCATGTTCGGGTGGCAGCTATCGGCTAACACGGACGCGTGCGGTTCGCCGTAATAGCGCGTTGCCGGCTCGTAATGTGTTTTTGGCGTGCCGCGCCCCCAACCACCCTATCTACCCACCAATATTTAGGACCTGTATCGTACCTTTTAAAACTTCGTCCATAACCCGAGATTGGTCGTTGCGTGCGCCCATTTCTATATTACGACGACGAATAATTAGCTTTATCAGATATCATTTTTACGAACACAGTAATTTAATAGTAGCATGAAAAGCGTACTTTGTGTTGGAAGCGGCCGTTCCTTTTTAATCATTTCTTATTTATTGGAGTCTACTTGCAGTTAACGATGTCAAACTCAGTCTAAAATTAAATCTTAAATAATTCGATCTTAGAACATTTAATGTCAAAGTTCATGAGTTTGAAATCGTATTCTGTTGTCAAAGTCATGACGGCGCGTATCGTCGCAAACCCTAGGGGCCCAGTTGAGTCAAAACGTACTGGGACTATGGGACAATGTGAAAACGTTACACCCGAGGCTCTGGACTGAAAGCAAACAAGGATCTGGAGTGGGTTTTTTAGTCAGTAAAAACTGACACTAACTCCCGCCCCACCCAAGGGCGCAGAGATATCATAGGATAATTTTTACGAAAAAAAAAGTCGTCAAAGTGACGACGGCTAATATTATAACTAGATAAAAGAAACACGATCTACTTTCCTCTGTGGAGTTTATACACACAACAAAAAAAAAACTGTCACCATGTATTAAGAGTGTCTTTTAAATTTCATAGATGGTGGATTACAATGTTGAAGGAGTCTATGAAGCGTAAAGAAAAGGTGTACCTACTTACGTCTATTAACTCACAAAATATGGCACCGTGAAATTTTATATGGGTGCGGGCGATGTCATTGGTAAATTTCAAACTGTAAGAGAAACACTATACTCGTTGGCTTGTCTTTACGTTACGTCATGTTAGAGGAGCCGGTATGATCACTCAGACAAAAATTCTCTTGGTATACGGTTACGAGGTGCTTGCTTTGAATAATTATTTTATTAAACAATATTAATAATTGTTTTATGCTGGTATTTAGAAGTGATCTGTAGGTCTCTTCTTTTCTAATTGATGGTAAACTCATTAAATTTTTTGGGCCTCTATAGGACAGGTGTACCTATGGGCTCTTATAGGGTCAAGTTTAGAACAAGGGCACCGCACTCACATAATATCCGACGAGTCTTTCAGCGGCCTGCCTAGGTGCACAAAAAATTTAGTGCTTTCCATACAACGCACTGCAAAGAGCTCTTTATTCTCTTGGGTCAATTTTACGATGGCAAAGCTGCTGGTATCAGGTATACAAAATCAAAACTTATCTCGAATAATTTCGAGGATGACTTTGACCTGCCGTTTGTATAGACCCATTAGTCATATCTGCCACCAAAACTGATGTAAAGCTTGTGGTAAAGTTTATAATGTAATTAAATCATCACAAAACAGATTGTTTCAATAAAGGTTAGGTACTCAAAACCCTCTAAACTATCGCAATGTTTGCACTCGCTAATAACAAGCGCAATTTAGCCCAATAATGTAAATAGATTTCATCGGTTTAAGCGAACCACATCACCGCCAAATCAGGACACTGGCTGCACATTATCCCAAAATCCATTAGCATTAGCAATTACACTGTCGTGTTAACATACTAAACATTGATTACTTAAACTAAACACATAGACGAACAAAGAAAAAAATGTTTTCTGAGTATAATCTGAGAATCTGCAAAAATTCTTGCAGTTACTTCAAAGGTGCTGATAGATCCGATCATTCACTTGTAACAGAACATTGAGCATTCGCCGTTTTTAAATTTGTCTAATTGAACAACGAGCCGAGCCAAGCATAGAGCCAAACATCGCTACGAACATTTTCATGAGCACTTTAGCGAACGAACTGTCTTTCGCTAGAATGCTCGCCAGAATGCTTGATAGCACGCTCGTCAGAACTCTTGATAGCATGCTCGCTAAAATGCTCTCGTTATTTTTCTGTAATGTAACATTCGCAAGAATGCTCACAACAAGTAAATGCTCAAGTGTACCAGCACCTTAATATTCGAGTTCTCGCAAAAGCCTTTGGCCATCGTTTTTGTTAAGCTGTAAGGTACAGCACTTTTACGTAAACGATCTAATTAAACACGACAGAAACATGTGCAATGAAATTTTAGATCAGCCGAGTGGAGGTACATTCGAGCCGCTAGTCGCGACCGGCCAGCATTACTCTTTTATAGTGCTCTCTAGTCTAAGCGCCGTACATACCTGATTTTATATTTATTTTTTATAAAATGTTCTATTCTTTTTAGATGTCTTAGGTGTCGGTAATATTATACTGAAGCTAACTTTGTAACGGATTTTGTTGGTCTATTTTATTATTAGAAAATCGTTTAACTTAGTAGTACTTAATATACATTATCTAAAAGATCTGCTGTCTCAAAGATTGTTAGCTTTGAGATTATTTAGTTTTCAATTATTCTGCCAAACTCGTTCTTTTTCGACAAAAAACAATAAAGATAAAATTAGATAAGTTAACGTTAAAAAATGTATTTATTTCTACGGTACTTAAACAGTACCTCGGTAATTAATCCGAGTGACTGAAAATGACGTCAAACGCTACCTTATCTTGAAAATATACGTAGGATCAAAGTATTTTGGGAGCTACCGGCTTTTTGTTCTTTTTATCTGATAGGATATGATATGATCATCACAACACAATCACCCAACAATAGCAGTACACATTTCTCTTGATCCTTCATTTGCACGGCACACGATTTGACGTTTATTTAAAGAGATGTTGATTTCAAAAAAAAAATAAAGTGGACACTATGGTACCGTGAACATTTGCTTCGCGAACATGTAACGCAATCGTTCGCTTCGAGAGTGAAGGAACACACATTCATAAAAAGAACAGCACACATGAAAATTAACACAACTACAGGCAAACTACTCGCGACTGTAATCATTTCACTAATGAATGTTCGTTAGGGAACAAAAGCTCGCACAACCAATGCATACTAAAGTTTAGCCTGTATGTCTCAATCAGACGAAGGGAATTCGTTAGCAGCGATTTACTCGTCACAAATGAACACAATTCAAAAAGTCGCGGCGAAAAGTGTGTCAGTCACACCAAACAATTTGCAGATTTGTACGCGGCGCGATGAAATTGGCAGCGAGTATTCACTTCACTCGTGTGACCGGAGCTTTGCACTTCTGTTGAACTAAAATAATTCAATAATATTTAAGCCAAAAAACGGTTTCATAGATTACATCTATGTCAAAATATGATATTAGTGCAACACAGCGAACATTTTTTTTATAACTTTTTGGACCGTTGTGGCTCTTTTTTTTTCCTTTATTTCATTATTTTGGCTCCCAATTCACGCCCGCTCCTGGTCCGCCCGTTTTTATGTCGGCATGTGAAACTACTAATATTAATATATTACCAATTCAAGAGGTGTTAGGTTAGTTATATCACATTTCATCATTATTGACATGTCAAAAAAGATCTGGACTTCCCCTTAAGAAACTGTGGTTTACAAAATTATGACATTGTTTTGGAACTAGTACGAGAGAAAATGTAAATGAAGTTGTTTAATGCAATAAACTATGAATTGGTAGATAAAATTTAAATAACTGAATGAACCGCAGCACCATCGGATTACTTTAATAATAACGACAGACTGTACGAGCAATATTTTTGTGTTTATCTCATTTTTATGAGTTTAAGTAGGAAGCATGAGGTGGCGCGAGAGATAGGGATTTAATTGAAGGCGAGGCGTTGGTGTGAGGAGGGTGGGTAGCCGCAACCGCCCGCCGGGGCGCAAGCACGCCGCGGGGATAGCAAAATAATAAAAAAATGAAGCTTGCAGACCGATCCCCGCGAGCTCGGAAGCTGTGAAAGTGGCACGCCGTGGATAAATGAAGCTTTTTTGTTTGTAGAGTACGCCTAAGCTTGGCGACGTTCCACTTTCGTATTGTCACTTGAATTCTATGGATGTTAGTTCATTCATAGGCTTCTTCGCGGGCGTCATTACTTATTTTTTACCTGTAGTTTATCCTTTGTTCTCTCAAGTTATCATAAGCTACACAAACAAATTTTTACACATTCACCAAAAGGTGAAACAATAATTCTGTGTTAACAACAATCCATAAACATAGACACCAAATAAACGAGATTTTCTATCATATTTATGAACGAGGATCTCACTCAATGGGGATCGAGGAGGATTAAGTCAACATTGGACTTAACAATGGAGTGTGCTAGTTAATTTGGTAAGGGCTATTGAATAGAGACTATATGTGTTGCGCTAAAGGTTCAAAATCGATTGCTTGTATTGAACGGCAAGGGGCACTGCCCGTCACTTCTGCGATTTTAGTGACAGTTTTATTAATTTCCCTCTACTCATCCCTATTTTCCACCCTTCTCAGTCTTCAATGCTTCAACAAAGGCAGCATATGGTACCGGCGGTGTTTGCACGATGCTCCCTATCTAAAAGTTATAAAAATGAATAGTACGAGCATGACTTTTTTTCAATTGCATAATTTTTCCAAGCTTGTTAATGAAATAATCTATTTGCTTAATTGTTTAATCAGTCTGCGTAGTATTGTTAATTTATAATAAGGGTTTAGTGCAGGTTTTTAAAATTTATGCTGCCAAGAAAATATACAGAACAATTAGTTCATTTGCCCACAATCTTCCTGAGTGTTGGTATTATTAACTTGTTTTTAACTTTATTTATGCTTACCGAACCGTAGAGGCTCAATATATCCTAGAACGCTAAATATAACTCAAGAAAGGTGAGTTTTAGTCAGTAAAACTTTATCACGCGCTCTGGTTTCACCCAAGAGCGGGAGTCATGAGATTTCTCAACTCATAAAATTTAAGCTTAATAAAGTTGTATTTTTGGATTAATTTGTATGAGTTCTTGGCACTGAAAAGTTATAACGGTATTAAAACGAATCTATTTCATCATTTCGTTTTGGCTTTAAATATTTAAGTAAACAAGCGACACGCGGTAAGAATTAACCTAAATAGAATTTATACAGATACTGCATCGCAATAAAGATAGTACAATTCAAATAATGGCGCATGGTCCACCAACAAATGCGTACGTAGCTGTGTCTGAGATAAGCTGCAGCTTAACGCTGGCACAGCAGTCGATGGCTTATCTCGATTTCAATTATTATGCTGGCGCTTTCATTGGTTCGGTGTGGCGATCACGGAGCGCCCGGGAGGGCGCGATACGGATTGGGGCGGTCTCGATTCACGTTATCTGAAATCTCGCCCAAATCGGACTTTGCCCATTATACGCTTGATTATGTTCTAAAAATTTAGCACTGGCGTCTTTGCAACAGCTTCACAATATAAGCAATAAGCAATTTCTCCTACTTTAAGTTTAAGTATGAATTTGATAACCTCACAATACAATAACACTTCTTATTTATCTTTGATAGGTATGGAATGGACCTAAATGGGGCGAGAAGAAAAAATGCAACCAGAGAGACTACGAGCACGCTAAAAGCTTGGCTGAATGAGCACAAAAAGAATCCTTACCCGACGAAGGGCGAAAAGATAATGTTGGCGATTATCACGAAGATGACGCTGACGCAGGTGTCGACGTGGTTCGCGAACGCGCGGCGCCGGCTCAAGAAGGAGAACAAGATGACGTGGGAACCGAGAAACAGGGTCGATGACGATGACAATAATAATGATGATGATGACCACAAAAGTAACGATGGAAAGGATGGACTAGGTACGTACACATTAAGACAATATTCACAGCCAACTTATGCTACCGTTTTTCAAGTAGGCCAATTTGTAACAAAAATACGGACTGCGTTGTGGTTCTTATAACAATATACGTAGCAACTTAGGGATTTTATGAACAATCTCAAGTAGATTTAGAATTACCTTAGCTAAAATTTATTTCTCTTTTAGATGGAAAAGACTCGGGAACCGGCTCCAGTGAAGATGGAGACAGACCACAGCAAAGATTGGATATGCTTGGGCAAAGAACTGAATCAGAATGGTCTGAATCTCGTGCTGATAGCGGTCCCGAATCACCTGAGCCTTATGAAAGGCCTATTCATCCAGCTTATCAGCATTTACCTTCCCGTGCTCCACCTGGCAGCACACCAGCATCAGCTAAGCCAAGAATATGGTCATTAGCGGACATGGCAAGCAAAGAAGGTGAGTCACCGGCACCACCATCGCCGGCGTCTGCATTTTACCAATCGGCAGCTGCAGCGGCGGCAGCTCGCCTCGCCCATCCCTACAGCCGCCCGGAGCTGTACCGAGGCTTGTACCCGCCGACTCACCCTGCGGACGTGGCGCTCCTCGAGTACTCTCGTTCACTGGCGCTGGCAGCGCCCGCGCCCGCGCCCCCTGCCCCCTCGCCATCTTCGTCGTCCACGTCGTCGCTGGCCGAGCCACCTCCTCCACCGCGGGCCTGACCACAAGCCCCCCGCCCGCCGCTGGCGCATCGACAATAATTTCGATCTCCCCCGATGAATGCCGCGAGGGTGTACTCAGCCTGTAAATAGCGATAGACTAATATAAATATGTATACATACGTATAAATACGTGATAATAATTATTATGCACCGGTAGAGAAGCTTAGATTTGTGATAGTGGACACATGCGAGCGGCGCGCCCCCCGCCGCCGCTCGCGCCGTGAGGTTGACAACTCGCAAACGACGTCGACGCCGTGCGCGCGCCGACCGACCGACAATACTAGGTGCTATACAACCTTGCGACATGTTGCTGTAGTTATTATTGGAGGTGGTTAAACGAAGTGATTTCATTCAAAAATAGGTATTAATATGTGTTAAGTTTCTTATACATAGATAAACAACACTGTTTAGATTTATTATTTGTATGTAGTGTAAATTATTATTTCAAATATTCTACTTATATTTAGTGCCTAATTACGTCCAGTGTTTTCTATTGTTTGATAGTTTCTTATAATATGTAACATTCGAATTTTAATATTTATTGATACGAGGTCAGTAGAATAACGAGTCGTTAATATAAGTTTTTTTATCTCCATAATATCAATAATTTATATCAGATTTGGTGAAGATTTCGGAAAATCTGTATAGTTTTTTCTAGTCAGAAGACTATGATTGTCTGTGTTACACATAATTGAAATTACATACCTATGTCTAATTAATCGACTTTAGTTACTAATAATTCCTCAGTAAGTAGGGCTGGCATGAACACGGGTAGCAAAACACACTATTTGAATGTTGGATTATTTTAATATTAGGTACCGTTTAAGTAAAAAAAGTAATGACAGCTGATACAGTTTCCTGAATCAGAGAACCCATTATATTGTTCTAAGTAGATGTAGTCAAAAACTTTTAAACCATGTGGGACCAACGAAACGTGAAATGCGGAAGAGAGTCGCGTTTCCTGCGAAATTAAAATAATTAGAGTCCAAATAAAAGTTGCTCGCTGCTGTAATACATAATTGTAGGAAATTTATTGTCACAATTAAAATATCTAACATTGCTGTTAACTTTTGTTTGCGTATGGCGGAACGTTATAAAAGTTGAACAAACCGTGTTTGTGTAACATACGCATAATTAGGTACCTAATTTCCATTTAATTTTGTGCCAACGTCTCCTATTATTCCTTAAACTATCTTAATTAATTTGATTATTAGGTACTTATGTTTTATTTTGCATTTATATTTGTGCTTTTAATTGTATTAATAGATTAACTAGTCATAAGTGAAATAGTAGTTTGTAGAATAGTGTACTTAAAGATAAAGCTACTATTCCACCCATGGCAAGTACAATGCGTTCCAAATGAGAATAGGAAAATACCATCAGGTGAGATAGTGGTCAAGCGAGATTCTATGAATAATAAAAAAAAGATCGATTGCCATGTTGTGACGTGACGTCACGAAATTTTAACAATTTAATTTATTTATGAAAATTTTAATTTAATTACGAACTGTGAACAAAAAATTTTAATCAGAACCCAGTTTTAAATTTTACTCACCTCTGAGTTCTTTAATTTTGTCGAAATTTCTACGATTTGATAGTACGGCGTGACCTCACATCCTGACAATGGATCCTGTTCTCATTTGGAACGCATAGTAGAAGAAGAAAAATATCTGTTATTTTTGGACTCTACTTTCTTCAATCACCTGTCAAGATTCAAGAAACCTAAGCTATGGCAACGGTTTTGCTGTAAATCATATATTCACTGGCATTTATTAGTAACTGTCATTATAATTCTTTTTTATGTTGTATCATAAACTTTCACTTCTGCAATAACTACTGTGCAGCGTTACAAGTTGATATATTTATAAAAATAAACAAAGATCTGATACTAAAATTTTAATATAAAAGTGATATACAATATATAAGATTATTTATGATTTAGATATTCTGTTTTCATAGCCCTGATATAATTCAATGTACTCGTCGTTTCGATGGTGCCAGCCCTACTCGAAGCGGAAATTTGTCTCATCTGTAGCATTTACACAACATTCGTCTTCGTAACAATTTGTCATAACTAAATAAAAATGGCCTTGTATAATTGTAAACGTTAAACGAATGTAAATTCACATCTTCGATTTGTTTCAAAACATTGTATGATATTTTTTTTTCAATATTCTAGAGACTGAAAGTCCAAAATTGAGTCTATAGTTTTGTACATACATCACTGTTGTAAGTAAATAATGTAATAATATTGTGAGTATTTAAGAGAGGTAAATGCAATAATTTTTCTGTATTAGAAACCCTTTTGATGTAAATAAAAACACGGATGAAAAAGACGTGAATCTTCATTGTAGTTATATAAACAACGAAAATATGTATATTCGACTATATACGATATACGAATATCTTAATGACAATGTATATTTTTCATTAAACAGCGTACCTTACATTTCTGAACTCACATTTACTGTAATACTATTGTAGCGTCAATGTCATTCAGAGAACTGTAGTATCAGAATCTATTGTAATATAGGTAAATGGGTTTAGTTAAAACAAAATAACTGTTGATAAAATTATTACATGTTGTCTAATTTTGTTAGCTTCGAAACGTCTTTTAACCGTTTTCCCAGAAAGGTGTGTGAATAGATGCAATAAAATTTAATACAGAAATATTTGTTCGTTGTTTCAATTATTATATTTCCATGCTTATTATAAGTTAGGTCTCTTCAATGCTAGATTTTTTTTTCCTTACTATTAAGAACTAATTTCTTAAAATTGTTTACAATCTAGTCTAAAACTAATTATTATGCAATAATACAACAAGGGTTTCATTAAAATTAAGAATAGCGTTCTTTAGCAGTTTAATAGTCAGATATTGATAAAAACACTGTACATACACAATATACACATGACACATGAATATACACATTTTTATCACATGATACACTAACTTTAAACACTACACTGACTCAAAGGGTTTAGTTCTTTTTAGTCTATGCACTACGGGCGTGTTGTCTAACACCTGGATTGCAGTCTGTGCACAGGGTTTCAGCAAATTTTTTAATCATGGCGGTGACGAGTTCCATTTTCGAATTCAAGGTAAATAAGACATTAATAAACTAGTGCGCCTCATCATCAACGGTCGCATCACTGCTTACCATCAGTAGGGATCGCAAGCACTAGTTTATATCAATAAAAAAATGCCTCGATCAAAATACGGAAGCACGAAGAATAAATAAATCGATGAATTTAAACTAACTAATTAATAGGACATAATAAATGTTAATCAAATGAATTAAGAAGCTCTTGGTCAAATACAAGATTGCTATTAAATTAGAATAGGTTTTTAAATTCAAATTAATTTAAATCAAAATATTTTATTTCACATAGGCCTAAATGCTACAAAACGTCAGAAGCTAGTTCACGGTTCCAACTAGCTGTTTCGTTTGAGGAAGAACTGGCAAGACGCTCCAAAATCCACAATTAATGTTTAAAAAAAATAATAATTTTAATGGTTTTTTTTTTGGTGGGTAAAGACCATCTAATGACGTCACCTGCCTTTGGACTTAGTGGAAAATAGTGACAGACTTTTATTAACTAAAAAACCCACCCCGTTTCTTCTTAGTACATCTATTTTTACACCGGGGCCGGACCTTCCTTTCAGAAGCAGGTCCATGGCCCCATACTTCAGCCCTGGGCCCCAACGGTTTGCTGCCAACGCCTTGAGGTGCGCACAGTAGCTACGCACCGTGCTCGTTTTTGTTTTTTTTTTAATTATAACTTTATTAGGTATGAGTCCTGCTGAACAACTATGTACCTAAAAGGAAATAGAGTGGAATAAAAAAATCTATGAGTCTGTAGAAGTGTAGAGTCTACAGTATTCTCATAATTATATTTAAAAATACCTACTACTACATACAAAATTTAATACTTAAAACTATTCACAGCATGTCATGATTACACAGTATAACGGAAATTATAATAGGTTACTATATTTTAAGTTATGATAGAGCCAATTTGGTCAAGATTGTTCCGTCGTGCTGATTGCGATATCGCCGAGAGCCGCTTCAACCGGTCCCCAAGTAAAACCAACATTTACTTCTAACGTCTGATTGTTCTTTGAACTGACCTACTGACATTTAAATTCTCACACATACAATGTTAGTACTATAAAAGAAAAAAATACCAGAATCAGGCCCCATAGTTTGTATATGTCACCGTATAGAACCCGTTAGTTTAAAACAAATCTAGTGAAATTATAAACTTTTTCTCAGGAAGATATTAATAGATTACAAAGTATCAAAGTTGAAACTTTTAGGTATTATATTTGAAATTATTTATTCATAAGAAATTATGAACCCCTTTTATTGATAGATTTATTACAATCTTGTGAAGATTAAAATAACCCGGTGACGTATAAGAACGTTTCTAGTTATTCAGACTGACTGTCACAATTATTTTATTCATACATTATTTCATTCGCCAATAAAATTGTTCATAATCTGCAGTTCTCAGCGTAATTAATACCAAAATATAATGCAGTTTATACCATGTCTTATTGAAGGATCCATCAGCCCATTGCAGTTGTTCGTACAAGTGCAGACAGGACTTTGTATTTGTTGGTTATCTTGTACATTACCTGTATTGAAAAGCCCCGGTTAAATCAGGAGTACCGGATCTCTGCCTTATTTCTTTATATTTTGAACTAAACCCAGCCACTGAACTCCTCGGCAGTCCTGATTTGAGCTACACTAATACTAACAAATGCCTGACTAACAAAATTAAAATATGAGATAAGAAATGAAGATATCCGCAAGAGAATCAAGGTTGCCGCAGTAGCAAGAAGGATCACCAAACTTAAGTTGCAATGGGCAGGGCACATTGCACCAGAACAGATGGCCGTTGAGGCCGAAAGTGTCCCAGAAATGAGTAGTCTCTAATAAACCCTCGAGTAGAAATGAGCCACATTTATACTTTGTCCTAATGGAAAGCTCATGTGACATCTAATTTGCTGGAAGCCTAACATCAGCTGCGCAACATTTTGATACTTGGTGTAGGTAGTAGGAACAGGTACTTAAGTGAGTATAGCACATTCCACGTAAATTGGAGGATCGGTGGCGACGAAAGGTTCCAGAGTGGCGACTGCACACCAAAGTCATAGCGTTGCTGAGCCCCCACACGGTGGATCGATGACCTGGTGAGTGTTGTGGGAATTCGAAACGCAAGGAACCGTTCCTTGTGGCGACACTTGGGTATTTGGTAGACCCTAGTCCAAAGATGTGTTTTGGCTGAAATGATGATGATGAGAAGTTGGTGTGGCATTTGCTTTTTACTGGAGTTCAGAACGGATCTAGTTGCAAATTCTATTTTTTGGAATTCTTAGAATTTACCTAGCTCTAAGCCCCACAAACTCATGGTGCTACCCCGTATGCTTGTATGTGTCGCCTGTTAGGTGATTACCTCCAGCTGCTGGGCTCTGGACTGTTTCGTGCCGTGAAGCCTGGACATCAAGTGCTTCCCTCCAGTTACACTGAAGGGTACCAGCTTCACTACCTTCAAGACCTGATATTTACTGCTTAAAATAAACAGTAATCTTTATGATTTGCTGGTCCACAACAATTTGATTGTTTTGTGCTGATAAAATAATGTTTTTATCTGTTAATCTTTATACATGGCCAAATTTTGAACATTTTAATCCCGTGGAGGGTCGATCCGGTACATGAAACACTTTCGATTTGTAAAGATAAAAATTAAAATAAAGTTTTTTTAACTCGAACTAATCTACGCATGTGCAAAATTAATGTCTTTAAGTAAACGTCAGTCTGCGAGTTCAATGAGCTGTAGGTAGTTAGTACGTAGTAAGTAGTACTCGTAAAACAATCAAAATTTGGTCGTGTAAAAAAAATAACTGACTATCAATACAGAGCCGTAACTACTGAGACTAAGACTGGGAAATTCTGAATAAGGCTCTCTTTTGTGATGTACGCTAGCACAGGGTTCAGTTTTTGTGACAAACGCTACTTTCACGCGGGTGAAGTCGCTGGCAGAAGTTAGTCTGCTCATAAACGCAAAAGCTTGACGGAAATTTTACAAGATCCAGAGCTTTAGTTTTCATTTATGATGGCTTTCAAACCAGTCCAATTAGGAAGGTACGACCACAAATAAAGAAAAAACTTAGGTTAATAACACAACTTTTTTATAAAGTTAATATACACCTGATGGTAAGCACTGATGTAATCTTTGATGATGAGGTGCACTAGTTCATTAAGTCGGTTAACTCTAGCCTAGAAGTCACCTACATTATAATGGAAAGATCGCAGCAGGCGTGGCAGATTGTGGCCACCAGACCCTAAGGTCTGGTGGTCACAATGTGCGTCTAAACGCACACGGTATAAATGACAAAGCGAAACGCCTCGTCCAGACCATAGAAGTTTCTATTAGGTATTCAAGGGTGGAAACTCACTGTTCGTCGGGTTGTCCGCGGGTAGAAAGAAGGTACCAGAATCACAATTCCCGCGCACACTCTCCAAAGTGCTCATTTTATTTGGTCAAATAACTTCTCTTCTGAATGGAGCGAGAATGAGAGTCAGGTTTGTAAAGACTAATACTCGTAGAGTTCCATCAAATCTGATGTCCTATGCGTTCTATGACCATCTCCAAAACGAATAGATCCGTTTAATTTTGCTCAAAACTCTTTGAAGTATCAACCCTGGTATACTCCTTTTGAGGCGGCAAGTTACTCAGTAACTAGACACAAGTTACTCTGAGGCTTTTTTTGGTGGATTAAATCATCCAATGACTTCTCTTGCCCTTGGACGGAGCGTGAGTTAGTGTCAGACTTTTACTAAAAAACCCAACCCGTACCTTCGTTGCCTATATATATATATATATTAGGGTGGAGCCCTGCTTTCAGAACTGAATTCTTGATCTCAGTAAACTTCGACGCAGCTGGGCCTCTGAGAACTGTTGCCAACTCCTTGAGGTGTGCGTGGAACAGTACGCGCCGCACTTGCAACAGGTTCAAAAATATTTCAACAATAAGTACATATAATCAACCTTATAATGTTCCCACTGCTGGGAGTAAAAAAATTGGCGTAGTTCACTACACAGGTCCAGTTCATGTAGGTGGATGTCTCATATTTTCAAGTTTTTTACTAAAGGATACATCCCCATCCACGATATTTTTCATCACCGTTTTAAAAACAGTGATGATGAAATACAAAAAGTATGGCAGGCTGGGTTTGAACCCATGGCCTAACAAATCGGAAGTTAAGTAGAGGATAAACTTGAAATACTACTTAACTACTATTTTCATTCTTTCTTGTATATCTGTACCTATAAGTTAGCAGTCCTAAAGGGCATAACTTACAATGTAACAAATAGAATATCCCAACAGCATTGCAATTTGGATAATAGCAAAAGGGTAAGAGCTAATCTTATTTTGATCGTACCATACAAACAAAGTAATTAACTAGTATCGTGTAAATATTTGTGAGCTATGTATCAAAGTAACAAGAACCGCTAATGATATTCCAGTCCACGATATCTTTATGATGACTACCCTTGACCAGTAGTAAATATACCTACTTAAAGTGTTACGATAAATCAATCAACGATTACCGGGACACTACGATAGCTACGATATAGCTCATCGCACCATCCGCCCAATTAAACATCAAAGCTTTTCAGCGGTAAACACATTATAATGAATATGCACAAATTTTCATGAACGTAATTGGGCCGAAGTCTAACAAAATACGCATAAATCATCGATGTGGAGTGCTTTGATGTGACCGTGTCCGGAATAACGTCACTCCGCCTTCTGATATGTCGTACATTCATTATTTGCTCACGTATACTAGATGAAAGGCGACCATAATATAAATAAACAAATCGTGGAACAGCCTATGCCACGTTGACAGAACCTTATGACGGAGTTGTAAAGGAATTCATGAGAAATACAAGCGCCCCAATTTTGTTAATAAATTTGTTAACGATATACTCGTACTTGTAGCAATTTGATGTTTATGTTATCAAGTGTTTTGAATGAAACGTGGAAATAAGTGAAATAAAAGTTTGTAGACAGGCAAGGCTTGAGATGACGTCAGACGTCTTAAGTGCGGCGCTGTTAACACTTCTCCAATCAATAAATTAATAGTAGCTGTGATAAATTTTAACATAGTTTGACAACATCGACTTATATCCTAGCGATAGACAAGCACGTTCATAGAAACTATTTGTCAAAATACCAACTGAAAAGTTAATACCACAATCCTCTGCAGCGCTTTATTGGCATTATGCCGTCTAACAAAGCTTTTAAAGCTTACAGCGCTCTCACACTGCGTGAACGTCGAAACTGCACTAATGTCATCATTGTAAACGTGTATGGCCTGCAGATCACCTAACTCAAGTAAAGTAACTGTACGGTACCACGACGGTACACCTAATCCAATCTAGTGCGTAGTACATGTATATCTATGGAACCACATGACTGATGACAACTTTCCTGGATTCTGATTATGTATAACGGCTATTAAGGATCTTCAACGCAAAAAATAATAATGATAATATTTAGACGTAATATCTTCATGTTGTACAAACGTTAATATAGCAGAAAAATTAATACAGGCAAAAAAAATCCTTTTTTAGGTAAATACTCTACAGCAATCACCAAGTCATCATTTCAGCCAAAAGAAGTCCTCTGTTGGCCCAAGTGTCGTAGCAACGAAGAGTGCCTGTGCATTTTGCATCCACCGGATTTCCGTGACCTTCTCCCGGTCATCGTTCCAGCTTATGGGAGGCCTTCCGACGCTGTGTCTTCCGATAGCTATTCGGTCGCCATTCCAGAAACGTTTACTCCCATCGACCATTTGTTCTACCAGCACTAAACATTGCCACTTAGTTTGACGATTCTTCGAACTATGTCTATATCAATGGTAAATAAGGCAAATAAGAATAACCTCGTACAGTAGGCGGCAAATAAAATGAACCATACCCGTCACGGCTACGCATAACCCCCGACTCGAGCGACTCGTTGTCCAGGGATAAGTAGAGGGGAAGGGGTGTCGTGGGCGCTCACCTACGCGTAGAACAGACCTTATTAGAGCTGCAACACAAACCTCCATGGCCCAGAGTTCCCGAGACACCGTAAACCGAGTCAAGTGGAGACGCATCGCGGAAGCCTCACTAGTCAACGAAAATCCAACATGATCAACCACGACCACTCTATCAAGAGTGAACGACTAAGGAAGAGGTTAGTCAGGGTATCGAGATAGTCACGGTAAGTTTCCCAACGCTGAGGATAACTAAACGGTCTGGGCACTAGTCAGTGAATGGTTGACACGCCTTCTCTCACTGCACTCTAGAGTGGGAGAAATTATTTGATGATTTCTCTCCAAATAAAATAAAAAATAAAGGCGAAAAGGTCTATATGTATGTGCACACTTGGACTAAGGTTATACCTTAAAGTTTATTTATACTGATAGCATCCTTCAATGTAAGTACTTCTACTGCTTCGACCAAAAAATTGGTCCAAATTAAAATACAGTTTTCAAAACAAAAAAAGAAGTGGTCATATGAGAGTTATACTCACGCGTTGAGGGTTCTGTAAAGTTTCCTAATGAAGGTACCGGGCATTACTCTAACGAAAGGATAAACTGTACTGAGGGAGAACTTTGCAGTTATAAAACTGACGTCTCCATACATCGACATATGTGTGTCGCGGTTGGCTTGCTAATAAGTTTATAATCAGAAAAAAGTAATTATTTCGGATTTATTTATTCTAAATCGCGATCTAAACGTATGTATGTTAGTAGATTTTATAAAACAAACAAGCAGCTTTACAAAACACACTTATAGTCGAAAGAAGAACCTCTTTGTTTTTTAAGTCGAATAAAACGGTATTAAACAAATTCCAGTGCTCTTTGATGTGTTCATTCAATATTAAGAAGACAGTTTAAATATCCGATCTGATCGGACATAATGGAAACACGACCGATTATATTCCCCACATTTTTGGGGAATATACGTAATGCTCCCCATAAATCACAAACCAGAATCCGAAGAAAGAGATAAATATGTTGATACATTTCTAAATAAGTTCAAGAGTAGTCCATCCTAGCTAAACTTCGGACAAAACATTGTTAAGTATAAGTATCAGCTAATAAGAAAATGGCTCGGAATTTCCAAGGCCAATCAAGATGTTTATGAAGTGACTCATAGTGAATAAAGTAGATATTTAAGTTCATGATTCAATTACAAACTCTCACGCAGCAATCACGCATCATTGTCACCTCAAGATGCTCGCTTTGTTGAACCTTAACCAGGCTATATCGCCGTCATTCGGTCCATATAATAAAGCTATCGAATCGATTCATTATATTAAAAGCAAATTCTAACGTCGCATCGCGCTAAGTGACTTGAGGATTTCATTCAAAGTCGTGAGAGCGATATACGCTGACCGACAAGAACGAAACGAAAAAAAAGACTTATTTTTACAAAGGCCCTCAGAGCAACGTGTTGTGTAAATAGTCCAACATGTTGCTACAACAAAGAATTCTTAATAGCCGATGACGAGCAAAAGTCAACATAACAATCTACGGGTTGATTGCTCATAATTTTATGTGCACACTTGGACGAAGGTGCTTGGTAATAAAGCCCACTTCCTCGTGATTTAACTTCAACATTTACAAAGGCTCTCGAAAATTTGTAAGTTATGTTTCTGTTTATAGGATTAGCATAAAACATGGTTATCTATTGCATACCTGGTTACTAAAGCGTTGTTCGAACGTCGCGATACAGTCTCATTGTACAACGTTTATTTCAATGAAATAACGACTTTAACGACATATGTTTACAGCTGTTTTTCAGCTTCAAGCTCAAGGAGAATCCTTGAGGCAGGAATTCCGATTTCGTAGCGGCGACTGCTATGCCATCTAAAATATTGGACATCTCCATCTTGGTTGGTGTTTTGCTCTTTCTGTGGTCACAAACAATGAGTCGGGATCGTCAAGGGAATGTATGCATACTTTAAAATACATTAAAATCTTTCTCCCACGTGGATATGCACAATTTCATGCAAGTAAGTCGACTGAGGTCGAATAACACGAAATATTTGTACAAAATGCTCCGCTAACTTAATTATTTATTGCCATGAGAATCAGCCATAAACACCTTAACATAAGCAGTAATTAGCGAAAAAAAAAACAATAATGTTTCCTGTTTAGACATCATAATCCTATTATTAAGCATAACTATTTAAAACTTAAATTTTAAGCCTTACAGTTTAAGCTTATTTATTACCAACGTGGATTCCATCTTCCCCACAATGTTAAAACAATAGATAAATAAATTAGGGACAAGTCTTCATATTAACATTCAGTATAAAACCGTATTTTGCTTGTATCTGAATCGTGATCTGTTAAGGTTGGCAAAACATACTTAATATGAAATATGCATAATTTAAAATGCTTTTAGTAGCTATCGTCATAAGCTTACATGTTAATAAACATTATAATTAAATTTAAATGGTCATATTAGTTAGTAGTTTCCTGTGTTTGTAATCGAAGCATATTTTTTTGGTTGAAGGCGAAAAATACCTACCTACCAATTAAATTAAAAGCCATTGTGCTGACGACAAATTTACAGCTACTTTGGTTATTAAAACTGTGTAATACCTTTGTAGAGATTTATTATAAATATTGTCTCCAACCCTGAATGTTCTTAGGAGCTTAGTTCGCTCCCACCCAATTCTACGGGGCATCTGAATGATGGCTTGTATTATTTTTTGTAAGCATGCCATGTCATCGGAACGATTGTGGTCGGTTCCCTATGATTTATCGATGTCCATATTACAAATACGACACAACATTATGCGATTCTTTATTTCTTCTTTAAGGCATATTAGTATTCCGCCAACAATCCTGTCCAGCGTTGGTTTTGTCATACCGGCTAAATGTTATTTTGTTGGAATTTCAAATAAACAATTGTTGTTGTTTTTTTAATAGGTTTTATTTACAATATAAATTAATGCGGGACTTCAATCAGCGCTGACCAAGTCGGTTGGCATATTTAGAGCGCTCATGAATTAAAACTTCGAGATTATGTTTTCTTACATTTCAAATACAACTTAATTTGTACGCAATAATTAAAACAATTAGGACTTTGTCCGCATGATCCCAGTATCTTTTGTATGCTTATTGATGTAGTTTTTGTTGTAGAATGATGCGATGAAACAGCAGATCTGAAACCGGAGCAATGTTTAGTAAATATTGAAGACAATCGATCGGTAGGTGGAGTTGGGGAATCCTCAGAAGTGCTCATGATAAATCTGTTTCAGCACGCATGGCAATTAATTGAGTGGTGACACTCCATCGCATCGCTGCGGAGTCTTTATGTGGTCAAGCGGTAATTTGCTGCAGCCCCGCGCTTCTGACCAACTGTTACTTCTATACATATTATTGGCTCTATTTCACCCAAGACGACGAAATGATTTATGGGCATTCAAACTTACGTACTATATCAATAAACGTGTTTAGATATCTTCTTAAATATATATTTTCTTTCATTTACAGCTATATTGTTTTAGCCAGTAGAACAATGTTATACTCAGCTTACATTTAAAACTTCACAAAACCACCCACTGTGAAACAGGTCTCCATTTTGAGATTATCACTCTAACGTTATCTTCTTCATATTATAACTGAATTCAAATTATTATAATTATCTAGGCAGTTACCTAATTATACACAAACGAATGTGTCTAAGATTCGCCAGGCACCCGTACTTAGTAAAAGAATAGTTGTTTTTATAATGAGCTAATGCAGGTAGTAAACAGTTTTATGTCTTTCTTTATAGTTTGCTTGAATTAACTAAGCACTGTAACACATTATTAAAATTTTTACTTCGTTAGTTACATTATGTGCGCCACGAATTTCACGCGTAAATATATGTTAATATATGTATACCACGATAAACATATACAACAAAAATAAAATCTCGTAATTATGCTAAATCTTTAAACGGGTCCGCATAGAATCAGGGCGTGAAGTTCAAATTTTCATTTAACTGCGCACTTTGCGTTATTTGAAAGTGACCCTAAATCCCGCGTCCTCTGTGCAGATAATTCTTAATTTGCATATTAACGAGAAACTTTGCATCGGCAATACCGAAAAATTCCAGAGGTCGAGTGTGAACTGGCAGGTGGTGCGGCGGACTAATGCCGGAATATTTCTCAAATCCTCCAGCACTGTCGTCGGCGGCGACGGTATGTTGTTGCCCTTGATAGCTTTCTCGTTTCAGGGAGATTCATTTTAAAGGATTCTCGAGTACCGTAGCCCACGATTTAAATTTTTGATGGCGGTTGCGTCGACTACTAAAATGTCAACCTATCTACTTCCTAGAAAATGACAATTTTTAAGACCATTACCTAACAATACAATTCATCATTGAGATATACGCATGCCTAATTGCGACAGAACTTAACATCTAAAGGTACAAATAAACTTGCCTGATCTTACCGGCCGATCTTTCAAATGTGATACTTTTGTCACCCTTTAAGTGTAATATATTTAAAACAATATTATGAGCGGCGAGTGCTTTAAAGCGTGAGGATGGTAATTACGTGAACAAACAGGGAAACAAAAATAATGATAACTACCACACGATATTAGAAACGGCTCATTAGGTCTTTAAGTTGAAATGACAGCTCTATAAATAGGAGACAGGCGTCTTCGAAGAGTATATTATTATTTTATTTATTTTTGAATTGTCGGGGCTAAAAGAGAGAGAGTAGTGGAAAGGTGGTGTGATGACAAAACATCTGTTCCGTGTGTGGGAGCCTTCGGCGGCTATTCCGACTAAATCGTTTACCGCGTCCGCGACACCCCGTAAACGAGCTTAATGCGATCGTCGATGACACATATAATCTTTGCTCTAAAGCGAGTTGACTTGACACTGTTGTTATTCCGAGAAACGGAAAGATTTATTTTTACTCAAAGAGCTAAATATTCAGGTGAAAGATATCTGGGAGAGCGTTGTTTGGCCGACTCGTTAAATCTGTCGACAGAGTCGCGTCTTCTGTGTAATCGGGCCGTTGATACCGAAAAATCTGCCCGGATTTCATTGCTTTGATATTCGGTCTCAAAGAAGGAATAACATTTTATTAATATCTTCAAGCAAGCCAGTGTCAAGAACTGTTTTGGATGATCAGGACAGATGTGGCCGCACCGGATTAAATTTTATTGATAGGTACGTAATTATCACCTTTTAGAATATGAAGATAGAACACGTGGGCCAAGGCGCGTTGGTCTCCATACATTTCATATGGCAACAAGACTTATAGAGCTACAATAGATCCTGGCCACACGACGACGCTTCGCTACGTACGAATCAGATGTGGCCCCTGTGTAAGTCAGCCTAATGCAGATAGTTGTGTGAGCTGTGTTATGCACTTAGGTATAGCTTGCTCCGGTTAGATTTAGATAACACCACGGCCCCCTACCGTGAAGCTAGCTGTATTTCATACACGTTAACAGCTGCTGTAAAGCAATTAATATGACGACGTTCACTCACTTAGTTGTACACATAAAGAAATCTTATTTTTATTATAACTATCTTGCTTACATTACTTCCTTATTATCACGTTTTAGACATTATATTTAATATACAGCGCTAATTATGAACGAGTTCTTTATTACACAAAGTGAAGGCCCATTCACAAAATATCTTAGAGGAGGTTAATCGCCATTGTTATTTTTTTGGTTCATTTAGGGTTCTGCGAGTAACTGATTATTTTTTTCAACGAATAAGTAAGACGTTTCTGTACATGATATGGGAATAAGGAACTAATAGAAATTGGATACTTATGTTTTTTTTTAACGACATTTTTTGCATGCTAAAATAATTCTTATGTTCAAATTAACAATTACCCATGTCAGGAAAAATTTAGGTAAAAAATTAAAATTTTTAGTATACGTTGTTTTTAGTTAGTTAATATGCTATGTGTATATTACATAAATACTTGCGTTTAAACCTTTATCTCACCAGATAGTAAGCGATGATTTCACCGATGGAACATGCTTGCCATTATCTGTTACAGAAAACAACAAAAATATATAACTTCACAATTTCAAATAATTATCTAACATAAGGAACCCTCTCATCAATGACTTACCTATTACTTGACCAGTGCTCACTAATTTAATTAGCATAAATTGTTATGCTGGATAAACGAATCTAGACGTGTAATTTTATTGTCTTAGTTAAATGACGTGTGAACAGCGTCTAGTTAATTTTTATTTGCTATACAAAACCGTGTCCCTCGTCCACTACAAATTTTCACTCAGGAAGTTAGAACGAAATGTCATTGTACTCACACCCCCGATAGAAGTAACTGTCTTTTATTAATCATTTTAACTGAACTAAGACATGATTTGCAGTAAACGGGGACATTTACCATGACGTGTTAGTGTCAGGCGAGCGAGCGAGAAAGAGTGAAGTAGTTATATACGCTGCATTTATTTATTTATAAGAACTTCATGCAATACAAAGGTACACAGGCGGAATTAATGCCTTAGGCATTGTCTACCAGTCAACCAAGGGTGGTGAAGAGAAAACATGGCAGGAACATAAAAAAAAATAAAAGATTAATAAAATCCAGGGTTAAAAATAATAGTAGCTGTAGTCCTCTGTGCTGAGGATGCATAGCGCCAGAAGTAACTGTCAGGCATGTACTTCTTGAGTGCACAGCCGTCAGTTAGATAAGAACACGAACCTTGGAAGCACCGAGTTCAGTCATAGATGGCCTGAGCAAACTGAAGAGACTCATCTGCTTCTGGAATGGTGGTCTGGTTGGTGTAAAGGCCGCCATGGCCCACGAACTGGTCCGCTAGGAACTAAGTGCGGAAACTAAACCATAAAAGAGAATAGAAATAGAATATACACGCTATCGCTCCGTCCTTTTTCGCAAACATTTTTCTTCTTTTCTTTCTTTTTTTTCCTTTTCACAATTCCGTCAAGGTCGTCATATAGATCATGTTGAGAACTCGACATAGGGCCTCAGTATGCAAAATCTAATAAGGCCATCTTTTTGCAAAAGTTTTTGCAAATACTGCTCCAGAATATGCCCTACGGTATGATCGAATCAACTACAAAACTTCCATCAAAATTAGTACAGTTTTTAATGTATAAATAGTTTATAATATTTGTAGTAAAAAGAACCAAAAATAAAGAAAAAAATTAACATTATAGGTTACCAAATGATCCATATCATCCCACAGTACTAACGTATTTAATTAGAACTACTTATTATATTACAAAAATATTTCTGACGACAAGCTTAATATATTCAATTCCGCCATAGCCTAAACAATACGAGCTTTATTAAAATGCGTATTAAAACATATCTTGGAACGAAACAAAGGTCGTTCACACCGGTTTGGTTCCTACAAAACGTGGTGTGGGACCGTGACCGTTCTGTTCCCTCAATCATTTTAAAAATTTTCGTGTACCAACTTACAAACAAAAGTACTCCGACTTTTATCACTACATTTATCGAACAAACGCCTTAATACTAAAGCGTTTTGAAACATTCAATTAGCTTTCGCGATTTGCCTTTTCAATAAGCAAACACGTTCTCCATAGTCCATCGAGTCAAAATTTCTCAACACGGCGGCAACATTAACCATCTAACGGCTTGTCGTCCGTAAAAAATGTCTCCGTAAGTAGGTAGTTAAGAATCCGCTGTACCATTTATTTACAAGAGTGAATCAGTCTTAGAAAAACTAGCATTCAAAATTATTAATGGTTTGTTTGAATGGTGCGTCACGCGGTTCATTGTTGGCGCGCACTCCGTCCGGATGCGCTCGCTGACACTAATTATTCCCATAGTGCTTGAATGATAGATTGCCCTGGACAAATCACTTCTAGCCTCACTCCCAAACAGTAATAAAAAAGTCGTGTGATTAGTTTTTTAAGTCGGAGCCCACCGATTGTCAAAGAACGTGGGTTGACTTGTACCGTTTGTCTAAAAAGGTAATATGTTACTGTAAAAAAGACGAAATGTCCGCGATGGTATCTTACGTAGACTTGTGTCAGATTGGTAAGTTTAATCCCGTTCAAAATTATTCACGTCAAACAGAACTATCTACTTAAAATGTTGATATTTTAAATTCCGTGACTAATCTCTTGTTTATTGTTTCCCTACAATGGTAAATCTGACTACGTATCTGAATGAGGATGTTTAAAATATATATTCATGCGGTAAATAGATCACAGTTGGCGTACCACTTAGCGGTAACAGGTGAATTTCTAATTAAGAATTTGCAATCTCGAATGGCGTCTAATTATGTACCCCGCATGTGTAAACATCTAATTATTTCTGAATAAGGAGTGGATTTAAGAATACTTTATCTTAATTTTATAAATTTTTTGGGGTGTGTTTAAAATATATGGTACCGGTATTTAAGATATGAACTCTAAATTACTAATACTGGTAACAAGTTCTCGATTTATAAATATGAATCAGAAAAAAGTACTAATAAAAAAAAACCAGACGAAGTTACGTACCAATATTCATTAGCTATACTTACTAGCATTTGTACAATTCAATACGGGTTTTGTCAGGGCACCGATTTTCAAGCTCAGAAATTGGACATTACAGAAAATTTCCGTTTCAATGTAAAATAAAAGTTTTCGTCTATGTTCGTCATTATCAATGAATTTTAGTCGAAAGAAAGGATAATTATTAAGGCCCATTCTTGTCAAATATGTATGTTTTTTTTTTAATAAATTTATCACTTTGACCGGTAATTATTGATAATTTCTACAAATGCGTGGTGAATATACTTAACAACATTTATTAAGTGCCTCTGTTTTCAGAGCTTGTAACAATTTTATTACACGGTAAAAAATGGCACATACCATATAAATTTTGACAATCATGTAAAAATAGTTAAGGTGTGTGCAATTTTTAACGAAACACGTAAAAATGTATTAATAAAAACCGGTGTAAGTGATTAATATGGCACTAAGTACTAATAGACGCTTTGCCCACGTGAATGAACTCCTGGGTTGAAAAGTATTCTATGTCCTATACCAGGACATAGACCTCGTCTACTTGTCTGCCAAATTACATCCGAATTTGTTCAGTCAATAAAATTTAATGAAGAAACAGACCAAAACAGTTACTTTCGTAGTTATGATATCAATATACTTACTATCGCCTGCAGCTTTGCTCTCGTTGGGATCATGATCAGTACTTTTTTCTTCATAAAAGGTAGTTTGTGTTTTATTCTATACCATAACGATGACCGGTAAGTTGGTGTGAAAATCAATAAAACAAAAGTTTCTTTTGCAAATTTATCACAATATTATCACTTCATCATCATCAGCCTTTTTAATGTTCCCACTGCTGGGAAACAGCCCTCCTCTGTAAGAGAGGGACACTTGTGGGAACACTTGTTTTCGTATTCAAATAAGATTTTATATAAGTTTCAGTGTATTACAGTCGCAGGTTGAGAGGAACGAAGCTGCGATGTTCAAAGTTTTGTGGGAAACACACGTCCGAGGCAGTTGGAAAAAAGCATCTTAAGATGGATTCTTCAAGTTTAAGGTCGCTGAGAGTTACAAGCCTTCACCATAGACGAAGAGAAGAATTTCTTAAGGCAAATCAAAAGCTGGTTTGATTTACGGAGATAGCTGGTGGGGTATACCCTGCAAAAAATTGAATTTATTTTGTGAGTAATATTTGCCCCACCAATGGTACCTTAATTAATGAGACAAAGGCCTAAGAGCCCAGCTACAAAATATTGTAATTATAACAACAAATGTAAAATAAAAAAAAAAATCTAACTTCTCATAATACGTACCGAATTTATCACTTAGACCATAACATTATGTAAGGTTGCGGAATTCTGTTAATCTGTTTAAAGTTACCTATTTAATTGTTAGAATAGATTTCGTGAACGATACCTTAATGTTGACCTATCAACCTCAAACAAAGTAACGGAGATAACATAACAAATCGCTTCGGTAACTGCGATACTAACTGAAACGATAGCGTCGATCGAGGCGGGGGCCGCACCGCGCCCAATGAAATATTATCTCTTGTGTGACTTACGAGTACTGGCCTCTCGACCAAGCATAATGACATTTTAGTATTACAACATTTTATCTACACGAGACGAAAAGTTCCAAGATAACTTAAACGCCAACTGGTATATTGTTTCAGAAAGTTGACAGCCGATGTAATTTGTTAATGTCAAGCGGCGTTTGCGGCGGCAGCGACGTATCTGCGCCCGCGCCGGCCCGACCGATCTGACGTAACCTAAAAATACACTGCGACATCACTTCGCCCCAGCTCCTAGCCTATCAGTCGTACTGATTTAAATAATGAGATTTATCATTTCTGTGTGCACAAACTCATAAAATTATTATCTGGCATCGTTCTATTAGTTACATTATTTAGTCAAGCTACCGAATAAATTAGTGACAATAATTCACCTGTTCGTTTAAAATCCGTTCTATGTTATTCCATTATACTTACTAAAAATCTGAATGATTCATTATTAATAGGTGTTTCTGATAAACGTCAAGTTGCGCCCACCTACATAGCTTATCCCTAATCTTATACTAGATTTGAGAAATGATGAACACGATGATTGATTTTCGTGCATAAGTAACGCGAATATTTAAAAGGAAAAATATCTTTAATATTATTAATAAATTCTTTCTCTCTTACAGGTGACACCTCTGCTTTTATGGTTTACCGTTTTGCGATAGATTGAAGAAAAAAAAACGATACTACACGAAAAATGTTTTTTTTTTTTTATGTCACATAACATTTTTATTGTTGATAGGTACGCGCTTGACCGCTATCTTACCTGATGGAAAGCGACGATGCGGCCGACGACGGAGCGCGCTTACCTAGAAGTAACCAATTCAATTTTGACTTAATGATTCCTAGATTTTAGCTATCAGGAAACAGACTTCAGCAAGGAATTCCACTCTTTAGCTGTATGCACGATGAATGTGATCCCAAAAAGTTTTGTTCGTATATGTAGAATGTCCACCAATTATAATTCCTGCAACAGAGAGACGAACGTAAGTATAGGAAGCAGAGATTTAAGGTAGATATACATTAGGCACTCGTAAGACACGTACGGTGTACATTGAGACCAACTCACCCAGACGTCGAACATTTTATTTAACGACAAAACTGGTAGAGCTACATTAGATTTTCGCCACGCTATGCCAAGAGACGCAACTCTCCGTACAAATCAGGCGTACCACACGCGTGCGTCGGTGTAATGTAGTGTTAGCTTTAACTTACGAGTACAACTACATTAGGCACACGTGGGCCACGCACGTCGATTTCCATACATTTTATATGGCAACTAAACTTGTAGAGCTACATTGTGTGCTCGCCACGCGATGCCAAGCGACGCCACTCTCCGTACAAATCAGGCATGGCCTAATGTAGTACCCGCTAGTGACCTGGACCTGGTAGTGGTGACCTGGGGGCTTAGACAAAGTCACATTCTCACTAACGATAACGAAATGCGAAACTCCAAATGTATGGAACTGATATATGCCTTCGAAAAGTCACGTGGTCAAACGTTTTCGATTCGCGCTAATTGTTATTAGTTGTTTATACGTCAAATTGGACGTTTTAATTCGATAATCATAGCCAAGAAGTTGTTATTTTATCGAACCAACACTTCGACTTATCGATATGTTAGTCGATGTCACTTTGTCTACCATTTTGTGGTCGACATCGTTAAGGCGAAATCGAACTTAGAAAATGGATTCGACACGGAGCAATTGCCACTTGTCTAGGGCCCCTGGTATAACACAGTACGGCCGTTCTAATTTAGCGAGTCTGAAGTTAGTTTTGAGAACTCTTGAACTGAAAAAAAAATGGTTTTAAAAAATATTTGCCATTACCAGTTATTTATTGCTATTAAAAACTGTTATTGGCGTTTATTTTTTAAACCCTTTATTTTGCAACAAATGGCCAAGTGCTTAATTTCACTGAGGTTAACTTCAGATTTGCTAAGTTAAAACGGACTGACTGTACAGTACGGCCGTCGGACCTTGGCGTGTTTGGAATTAAGTTCTGCGAATATTCGCGCTTGAAAACCATTTTTTTACGAGTTTACGCTAAAATTCGCAGAGCATAACTTCAGAAGTTCAGACTCGCCAAGTTAGGATGGACGGACTGTACCAGCCACGGGTAGCTTTTAGTACGGTAAGGACTAAACTCAGGTCAAGGGCGCGTTGCGTTCCTCGCGCTCGAGCTGATTACCTGTCAAAGCTGCAGGAGTGTTCCCGTATATAATATATACTATATATAATATAATATATAAATAAATCACACAACGTCGTCTAGTCCCAAGCTAAGCAAAGCTTGTGTTATGGGTACTAGGCAACTGATATATTTCTAAATACATATTATAGATAAATTACATCCTGATATAGAACAAATGATTGAGCTCATCACACAAACATTTGTCCTGGGTGGGAATCGAACCCACGACCTACAGTAGGCCAGTCAAAGTCAGTATTACCGTAACCCTCACAAAGGTCAACAGATAAAACATTTGTCAGTTTAATTCTGACATTCCTTCAAACTGTATTCAAAAGAGTAATGTCACCAATAAAAAACCGACCAAGTGCGAGTCGGACTTTCACACATAGGGTTCTGTACTATCCGCTAACGGTAAAAAAGTCATTTTGGTTGCCTGAGTAGCAAAAAATATTAGTATTATTCGGTTTTTAATATTTTTTGTCATATCAGCCACAGAAATACATTCTGATAAAACATTTACACACATTTACACTGATAAAACATTTGTCAGTTTAATTCTGACATTCCTTCAAACTGTATTCAAAAGAGAAGTAATGTCACCAATAAAAAACCGACCAAGTGCGAGTCGGACTTTCGCACGTAGGGTTCTGTACTATCCGCTAACGGTAAAAAAGTCACTTTGGTTGCCTGAGTAACAAAAAATATTTTCAGCCACAGAAATACATTCTGTGATAATTTCGACTGTCTCTATCACAGTTCTTGAGATGCAGCCTGTTGACAGAAGGACGGACAGCGGAGTCTTACCCTTTGAGTACGGAACCCTAAAAAGAGCACAAGACAGGACAAATCCTCAATATAAAATTCTGATATCTCAGGATTTGTCCTAAAATTTCAGAATTTTATATGGTGTATGGTAATCCTATCCGAATTACACAAAGTGCTCTTTTTAGGGTACTTATGGTATTTTTGGATCAGATTTACCGGCTGAGTTTTGCAAATATCAGGATTTTTAGAATATTTAACAAAATACTGCTTACATCTTTGATAAAAATTTAAACAAACTAAAAATAAATTTCCTTTTTTAAAAGTGAGGGGGCAGGCATTTGTTTTCGAGGAAAGGGGGTTCCTCGAAATTGAATGCGCTACGCGTTATCGAGATCCCCAGTACTTATATAAAGCTGATAAAATTGACTTTTCAAAAATTTTGAAACCGTTGAAAATCCCGTTTTCTGGAAATCAGGCCTTGTTTCCAGATTTTTTTCTTCTGAGAACCCTACATTTGGGAGCAGTCATTACATTATTTCCAACGTAAAATCCAAACGGAGGTATATTAATAAAGATCAGGTTGTCACCCTACGGATACGGTGTCCTATAAAATACGAGAAGTTTAATGAGATGACCCTAAAAAGATTTATTAATCGTCTGCGTCAATTAACGGTCTATTTGGCGGTACACAAATGCCTGATTAGAACATAAAACCTTTAGTAGGTTATCCTCTCATTTGATTTCCGAATTATTTTTTTTTTAATATTAACTAATGCTTTTCTAAGATGAGGTCAATCCGATTGCTGTTGCTTCTGCCAGAGGTATACCTACCTCTGGCAGAAGCAACAGCAATAGAGAGGTACCCCATTCTCTAAGAAAACAACCCTTGGTCCAGCGACATCCAATTCTTGATTATTTTTTTTGCTGTAAAGTAATGCTTGACTGCGATACCACCTGATGGTAAGCGCTGACGTAATAGTTGATGGTGAAGCGCATTAGTTTATTAAAAGTCTATTCACTGTAGCCTTGAAGACACCCAAATTATAATCGGATGGGAAGACGGCAGCAGGCAATTTGTTCTAGTCCTTCGATGTGCGCGGAATGAAAGATGAAGCGAAACGCTTACTTTAAACCGTAGAGGTTTCAACAACGTAAGGATACTTGCCGTGCGTCAGGTTGTTCGATGACAGAAAAGAATTAGAGGAATCATGCAATTCCTAAAAAGCAACTATAGTACATTGTTATACGAGGGATGAAAGAAAGTTATTTAGTCCCGAGAAATTTCTTGGCGACCGAGCGAGAGCGAGGTCGCTAATAGTTCGAGGGACTAAATAACATTTGAACCCGAGGTAATCACTGTGCTTTTCATTACGAATACGAGGAAAATAAAAATAATAAAAACCTGAGTCGTCGTCAAAGGCCTGAGTCGTCTTCAAAGGTATGTTTTTAGGTATGTATATTTCTTTTGATTTAGGCGGTAAGCGGTTTTCTCCTCTTAAGAATCTTGCGTTAAATTTATAACTGAAGCTGACTAACTAAAACTTATCGTGTTAATAAAAATTTCTTGTAACAGAGATTTAGCAAAATGTAAACAAAACTTTACACCTCGAAAAAAAAAGGAAGATCAAATCGGCCACAGATTATAGACAGTCTACCATTTACCCGCCAATTCTTTTTTTCAGTGTTCGGCTCCCTGGCTTTTCAGTCAATATTTTTCATTTTGTCATTGTAAAAATGGGTCTGGTCAATTTTTTTCTCAAATATACATTAGTTTTAATGAAATAATTGAAAGTAAATTAAAATAAAGTCATTAAAAAAAGTATTCTTAAATTATTTCTATCTCTATGTCATTTTAATTCGGTATAAAGTTTCGGGTCACGGTTCAATAGAAATGTCAAAATAGAACTAGTTTTTTTTTAATATTTGCTGTCTAAATATTAAAAAAACAACTGTCAGTTGTAAAGTAAAACTCCCTAGGGAGTAAAAGTACTTCTTCCAACCCTGTCCGCAGGCAACTTTACACCTACTTTCAGAGTATGAGTAATGAAAAATAATTTTGAATGTAGGTACCAAAAATAGATACATACAGACCACATACAAATCCAATATACTTATTTAGATTTCGTCAGTGCACTTTCGTCGCTGTGCTCAAGGGCTGTTTTTTAGAAAATAGGTACTCGTAGCACTGCCGTAAGGACCAAGGTCAAGTAAGTAAGTCATGCATATATTCCCTTGGGATTCTTTTTTACTATCACGCAAGAGAGCTAGTCATCAAATCAATTCGTACGGCAGAAACCGGTATTTATTTTTCAATACACTTACTCGAAAACTGCCTCTTATCGCACTCATATTAGGTTCAATATAGCATGTATATCACCCAAGTGCTTTTTTGAGTTTATCACAACAAGGGCTTTTTTATTCCTTCCTTATCGTCACGGTCACGAGTGATTATTTTGTTTTACTTAGTTTATCGAATCAGGCGCGAGGCGTCCCCCCGAGTCGCTGGACGACCCCACGAAATTAGAAACTGACCAGAGCAGATTTGAATGCTATACTTATCTATATATTTCTTATATTTCTACTGTATGTTTGAGATACGATTAATTTTTTTTTCTTTCTTTCTTTATTTCACAAGTCGTAAGTGTATTGAAAAACGTCGTTTGACACACGTGCAGATTTGTCATTGCAGCCCTCGGCTTCATAACACACTCGCCTACGGCTCGTGCGAATTTCGCCTCGGTCGCAATGACAAACTTCCTGCACTTGTATCAAAATGTACTATAATTACATAAAATTGTAATCTTATTTGTATTGTACACAAAACATTTAACAGTACTCAGTAGGTACTCGTAGTTAGACAACTCATGTACAAAGGCGAGCTTCACTCAACAATGAGTTTTCTCCCAGCAAACCTTTGAGTGACAGAGAGAGTAAACATTCCAGGGTAGAATCAGTTTACCGGCTTTTATTTCCTCGGTTCACGGCACGGAGAAATTTATCAGGAATACCTATTCTAATTTCTCACTGATTGATTTTGATGTGCCGGGCTTCACTGAGGCTGTAAACGCCTGGAAACTTACTTGCCCGTATTCCACCCCACAACCCCTCTCTACAAAGGCAGTGGGATGAGTCGTTCTGCAAAATAGGTCAGGAAAACCTATTTGCAACATCTTCCTGACTGCGAAGGGGGCCCGCCTGCTGAATGTGGAGAAGTGGGATTCGGGTCTCTGGATTCGCGCACTACCGTCGTCGAACATAGGCATCTTGGTCGACGATACTACTTTTAGCCTCGCTGCTTCCCTACGTTTAGGCGCTCCTTGTTGTTCTCCTCATCGCTGCCACTGTGGTGTAGTTGTCAACAGCCTTGAGCCTCACGGTCAGTCATGCAGCCGAAGTGCGGGTCGCATAGACCGGCACGCGAACATCAAGGACATCATCTCACGTGCTCTTGTCTCCGTCGATGTTCCGGGTGTATAAGAACCTCATGGCTTGGCACGCGACGATGGCAAGAGACCGGACGGTATATCTTAATTTCCTTGGAAGATGGGTAGGCCTTTAGCGTGGGGCGCAACTTGTGTCGATACTCTTGCGCCATCTTATCTTCCTAGCTCGTCATGCTGTGCCGGTGGTGCTGCCGCTGCGACTGCGGAGAACCTCAAGCGGAGAAATTTGTGACGGACGGGAAACTACTGAACCCTACACTGAGCGTGGCCCGAACGCTCTTGGCCGCCCTTGGACGGACCGGGAAACAGTGTCATATTGAATAAACAACCTATCCGGTTCCTTCCCTGCCGTGATCCCAGGGCCCCCGTAATACGCTTTCGCATCAACCCTTGGTCCCAGGAGCCTTCGACTCTGCTCGGCCTCTACAGTTTGCTGAAACTGTAGAACGACTTGGGCTCGTTTCGGATGGTTACCAGACGACCAGACGGCGGGCAACCCATAGCTCGCGGTCCGCAAACCCGCGGCGGCGCGGCGGCGGTACTTGACTTTATTAAAAAGAAAATTCGTTAGTATTTCAATCAAGAACCTTTAGTTCTTTTTTGAGCGAATTATAATTTAATAACTAGTATACGTGTGAATTTAACAAAAAGAGTTGAGCGCACTCATAAATTTTATAATAAAATTAAGGGTTTCATTCAGATGGTACTAAAATATTCCTCGATACGGTCCGTGTTTTGAATATATCTTCGCTTTTTAATTGACTTTTTAAGATATTTTTTTTATTTATTTATTTCACATATACACCGTAAAATTTAAATGGTTGTTTTCCCGCGGCAGAATGACTTGCCATAAGGAGTACTTTTGAAGCAAACAGTAAAAATAAAAAATAGTTTTTTTTTATAAATAATTATTAAAAATATTCATCAACTCAAAAAAGCGAAAACAATAGTAAAATTAGACGTAATTTGTAGGTACTACTAGAGTCGCATGAGCAGCACGCCGTCAAAGGAAACCGATTCATTAAATATTTAAACCAAAATAAGCTCTCGCACGTTGTGATACGTCATAATTAGCTTGCACTATACAGGTCCATTTTTTGTTTTTAACATTTTATTTTTTTATCAAACGTTTGTATTACCAAGACACAACCATTTCGCTGAGGGAAAACAACCAATAAAATTTCACGGTGTATACAGCTATCATTACAGAAATCCAATGCGATAGATGTACTTAGACAAATATTATAAAATACAATTTCTATAAAATTCAGTTCAATTAACGTAAAAATAATCAATACAATGCAAATTAAATTAATACAAAATACAATAAATTTAATACAATTCAATCATTTTATTATTATAATCTTACTAATATTATAAATGCGAAAGTTACGATGTTTGGATGTTTGTTACTCAATCACGCCAAAACGGCTGCACGGATCTGGATGAAATTTGGCACAGGCATAGGATACACTCCGGAATAGGACATAGGCTACTTTTTATCCCGGAAACCCCAACTCCAACTCCAATACCACGCGGGCGAAGCCGCAGGCAAAAGCTAGTGTCATTACAATCATTAATTTATTTTTATTATGACATAATTTGAATTTTCATGATAACACAAAAAGTGTAATAAGATTTTCGTGAACTCGATCAGTGAACAGGAGAACAAATCTATTTTATTCGCAATTAAGTTTATCTATTCGTCTACTTAACATAATAAACTACATTTTTTTAGTATATGAGAAACTTGGATATAGTTTCTTCAGAATCTGTAACTGAATCCATTCCAATAATGTAAACTTGTTATATTTACGGCGCGCTCTGTTCCCGCCCCAAGGAGTTGTCAGCAAAGACTCAACTGCAGGACCAAACCAGACCAGGCATACTCCCCGGTCCGGTTTCTGAAAGGAAGGTCCGATCCCAGCATGAGGTCTGGTAAGGAATGAGGAAATTGAAAGAAAAAAAAAGAAATAATCATTAAGTCATGAGTCTAAAACTATTTCCCGGGATTCGTCATTAGATGATTTTTCCCACAGTAAAAAAAACATGTTATATTTTTTTCCCAAAAATATTCAAAAAAGGTCACAAATTAGACACCATAGACACTAATTACAACAAATGTCACTGGCTGGTCATAGCAGGCATTAGCCGCCAGCGTACAAATGAGTGCGGAAGCAAAACCACTCTTCAGTTGCCCAGATGGCCCGGTGACCATGTATTTATGAAATTTTGTACAAAAATATTATACACGTGTTTCGGGTGTCGTAAATACTAAAACTAAGGTTCAGTGGCAACTACCCCGACTAAGACGAGTTTGACCGCTATCTCACCTGATGGAAAGCGACGATGCGGTCGACGATGGAGCACGCTCACCTAGAGGTAACCTATTCAATCAAGAGTGAATAGGCTACCTAAAGATGATATTATTGTGATGTGTGTGTGTGTGTGTGTGTTATGTGATGTATTGACAGTAATGTAGAGGTTACATTTAATTAACAAAATTATAATGACAATATACTGAATAAAATTCAATTACAATATACTGAATTTTAATTTTCTATTGTGATGAACTCTAGATCTACTTAATTAAAGACACTATTATTTTGAACAGAAAACGATTTTATTTGTTTTTATTGTAATTAATTAATTTATTGCTATGTTTTATATGCATGTTGTTTGATTTTTTGGGAATTAAAAAGCTTAAATAACTCGTAAAACACATCGGCCATTCTAGATAAAATTGTGATTTTTATTATAATATTATTGTGATTGTTACCAATTTTATTGTGTTTGTTATTTTATTATATTTTTAACAAATCGTTTTTTCTTTTTCAAATGGTTCTTAAAGGTGAGACGTGTACAACTGTACAGCACCACTTTTTTGTACCATATCTCCAGCGAAATAAATGATTTATGCAGATAGTCAGGACTGCCAACATTATAGCCAGGGCTCTCACAAACATGAGGCTATCATTAATTCGTTGAATCGAGAACTTAATCCGGAAAACTTTACTCTTCGACACGGACCGTACTGTTAGAAGGATCTTCTTTCTTAAACTTTAATGGCGGCTCCAGATTAGCGCCGTGAAGCTCCGTGAACAGGCGTGAACGTGAATGTGGACGGATTTCGTAGAGTATGACTTGTGCAGTTTATTCACGGCGTTAATTCATGTGGTTTATGGACGGCGTAGCTTCATAGAAGCGACAAAATGTCACGACGCTACCGCTTGATCGACAATTTCATAGTTTTGTATGTAAATAATCACGCAGACGCATTTCTTTGTGTAATTTATGGCATCACCACTGCTCTCCAAACGGTGAAGGAAAACATCGTGAGGAAACCGGCATGTCCTAGAACCAAAAAATCGAAGACATGTGACATGCACCAGTCCGCACTGGACCCGCGTAGTGGATTATGGCCCATTCCCCCTCCTAGAGAGGAGGCCTGTGTCCCAGCAGTTGGATCATGAAAAAGGCAGATGATGATGAATTACGCAGGCGTATAATAAGCGTATAGTGACAAAAACGCGTTTATGAAGCGACGCATCCGTGAACAGTTGGCCTAACCTGCCACAGAACCTTTACATAAATAATTCTTCAGTACGGGTATTTGTCACCTAACTCCTCCTAAATGACTCGGCCGATTTAGATAAAATTTTGTATGAGTATTGTGAGTGGGTCCCTATATGCTTCGAAAATACAATGGAACCGTACTGGTGGCGTTGCAATCAAGTACTCATGGAACAAGTATTAAAAAGTAATGTCTACCCATGTGTAAAATTTCGCCCAAATCTGTTAAGCTGTTCGAGCGTGGGAAAGTAACAAACATACACATAGGTACATACTCACAATGTTACGCCTTCATAATATTAGAGTAATGGAATGTTCGAGACAGTAGTGTCAATGGCAAAAACTAGGAAAACATTTAATGTAAAAGCCCCAATTCGGATCCTTTTCACATCTTTCTCATATTGATCTGCACGAATCCAAGTTGTAGGTACTCTCTTTGCGGTTACTCGCAAGACGCAATGCGGCGAGCCAACCGGTTGACCACAACTACTGTAAAATGAATGTAAAACTTATTGCTAATAGCACTGAGATAGAAACAAATAAGAATAAAATGAAATAGAATGTGTGTGTGATAGATCGTGACCAGTGGGTTCCCTCACTGGTCACAATCTACCTTCAACCTTCCGAATACCGTAATAAGAAAGAACCACAGGGAATTTTAGTCAGTAAAAGTCTGACAACTCCTCTCGCTCCAACCAGAGTTTTTTTTTATGGTAGGAAAAATCATCGAATGACGAATCCCGCCCTTAAGTGGAGTGGGAGACAGTGTCAGACTTCTACTGACTAAACGACCCACCGTTCCTTCCTGCCTTAGTTCCAGGGCCCCTGTGTTTCGCTTTCGCATCAACCCTTGGTCCCAGCTCCACCCAGAATGGGTGAATATACAAAAGTGATGATAAACCCTCAAAAATAAAATGGTCTTAGAAACCATATCAGAAGAAAAAATGTGGATCAGTAAAGTTATAATGTCAGTTCCCTCTTTAAAAATCAGGAGACAGAATGGATCTGGGATATACATATTTGGCAGCTAATGTAACCTAGAAATCATCAAACGCTGGTATTTCATCATTTTCTACCTAAAAAGAAACAGATTGCATGGTTTTCTTTATACGGTAGGTAAAAATCAAACAATGACGAATCCAACCCTTGGGCGGAACGGAAAACAGTGTCAGACTCTTACTGACTAAACAACCTACGACATTTCTTCCTTGCCTTAATCCCAGAGCCCTGGCGTTAAGCTTTGGCATTAACCCTTGACTCCAGGAGGCTTCGAACCTGGGATCAATACATACAATAAAACCCTCACCAGTATTTTACACCTATCTGTGTATCTACCTTCAGATCACCTAAGTCAAGTTAAATGAATGTACTGTACGCCTAAATCTAGTACATAGTAGGTACATATATAAATCAATTATAGAACCATACAAAAACACTGTATATTTCTGTATAGCCTATAAACTTATAACGGCCTTAAAATAAACACGCAGTTGATATATCATAGCAAAAACAAGGTTCATATCGTGATTTATTCGTAAAAAGATTATCCTGATCATCCACCAGGCCCTAATGCCCGAGGGGCGCGTCCCTGATAGCTCTGTATCGCGGGTGCTCTCGTTTTCAAATAAGTAAATTAACGTGGAATTGAATTAAGTTTCGTCCCAACTTGAGATTATAGCGATTTAGTGAGATTATCTGAATGTGTTAAACGTTGCCGTCGGGTTGTAATGGAAGGGCGTGGGTCAGGCCATTGTTTAATTACAGATAGTGCCCCAGTATAAAAGCCACGAAGCGTGGTCAGGTTTACTACTCATATTTATGTTTATACGTAAGAAGGTACCGTTTTTATGACTCTATTGTGGACGGTGGTTTAACTTTATAATGCGTAATAATATCACGTCATTTGGTATTGTTTAATTGCTATTTAGCTTGTAATTTAGATTTTTTACTGGTTACTAACGTTTTGGTCCAGCTTTTTAATAGAAGTCTTTGTCCAATAGGTACTATTTTTTTTAATGATATTAACTAGTGTGAATCGCATTAGTTTATTAATCTTTTGAGCCCTGAATAGGAAAATTTGACCTTTCGAGTACCGTATTTGGAGACATAATAGAAAGACCGCCGGTATGCGAACGCCGGCGTTCGCTTGGGGCTGAAGAGTTTAAACACACAAAGGAAATAATTTAATTTGTCTATGTCCAAAATTACCTCTACTTTTTTTCGTGAATATGTATATAAAATAAAATTGCGGATATAATCTATCATATAATTTATCATATAATTTATTAATAAATCATGCACATTTCATATAATGGTACAGCTGTTCAAGAATCCCAAAAAAAAAAATACTCACGTTAATAAAGAAAAACAATTAAACTTTTGCCTTTTATTCACAAAATCGAGAACTCATTGACTGGCTGGTGTTCGAAACGAAGCTTAAGTTTGGAAAGTCTTTTTATTTCTTTTAACGGGGACCGAGTCTTGGCGTGTTTGAATCTCGGTAGCTATCGTAAAGCCGCGTAGAGATCGACGCCGATAATTGAAAAAACGTTACGACTGCTGAATCTTAACATCGATTTAAAACTGCGATGGATAAATTAAAAGAATCCAACCCCGGACGATTGTTTTTCTTTCCGATTCTTTGCCATCGATTTAGCCGATAAGCGTGTTCTGAGCGAACTTTATGTTTCGATTGTACTCGTGTACGTAGTGAGTAGGTGGCGCTCTGTCGTGTGCTTTTAACACTTCTTTTTAATTTTAATTAAAAACAAAATGTATTACAATTAAAGGACATTATTCTTAGTAGTTTCTTTGGGCCTTTACGATTCTTGAAGCTGTTTTGAATATTTTATTCTTGAGATTCGTGTCAGTAATTTTTGAGTTGTTCTTTTTTTTGAATACTTTGAGATTTCTGATTTAAGTATTTAAAGTTGAGTCATTCTCTAACTCTTGTCTAAAAATCTGTAAAGATTTAGTTTTTAAATAGATTTTTTTTTTGTTATCTCGTTAATTAGGTATAATACAGAGTATGAGAGTACCTAACTTTTATCAGACTTAATAATAAATGTAGAATGCTGATATTCACTCATTTAATCACACCATTAACACTAAAATCTTCATCTCTCTCCCTCACACACAGACGCAAACTCTCACGTACAGAGGGTACACAATTGATCGTATTTTTTTTCTTAATTTTCTTCTCTTTTAGTAATTAGCCTATTTATATATTTATAATGTAATGCAAGAGTGGATCCTTCAACTATTCATTAAGATTCATTAAGTTTCTGAAATGTAAAAGGCAGCTAAAGGAACCCCGGTCAGGTGGGGTTTAGTCTGCAAAAGTCTGACGTTCCACCGAGAGTGCCAAAGCTATAAAACCTTTCGTGTATCGTAATTAGAGACACAATAGAAAGATAATAGGTGTGTGAACGCCGGCGTTTGCTTAGTCCCAAGAAAAAAGAAAGAAATAAAAAGAAAGAAAAATAGTTTATTTGTTTGTTTGTTTTGTTTTTTTTTTATGATTAGATACTCTTTCTCAAAAAAAAAAGGTAGTGTACTGTATAGAAACTTATGGAACCTATCGCGAAATCTCAGTTAATACTCGGACCTGGGTACTCCTACCTGGATATTTATAAATATAAAATTGAATCCCTATTTCCTCTGGTCACGTCATCACGCGTGAACGGCTGGACCAATTTCGCTGATTCTTTTTTGTTTTCTTTGTCATTATCATGGTGGCTCCACATAAGTGCCGTGAATGCACAAATTCACGCCATCAATAAACTTCATAAGTCGTACCTCGCATACATCCATATTCACGTTCATGCCTGTTTACGGAGCTTCACGCCTTAATCTGGAGCTATCAAAAATCTTCTCTTCTCGCATACTAACTTTCTGCCAGCGCAGCGGTTTCGCCCGCATGAAGGTTTTCACACAAACTTTGGACACGCGTTTCATCCATTTAGGGGTGAATTTTGGAAAACCTTTCTTAGTGTTCGCCTACGTCATAAAAGCAAGACTTTTGTAAAATTTCACTCTGCTAGTCCCAGTAGTTTCTGTAGGCTGTTCAATAGCTGTGCGTTAATATGTCAGTCAGTCTGTCCTTTTATATATATAGCAAAAAAAACTGGTCCTGACAGAAAACTACGGCTATGTTACAAACCTTTGATTAAACAGTTCATAGTTACAACCAGGGCAATGTCTGTCCATTCAGCTAATATAATTTTTTGTTAACGTTCAATTAATTGAATCTGAACGCCTGTTTGTTCATTTACGTGTCTGATGAATGTTTAATCAACCGGAAAACTCATCGAAATCGATTTAATGATACATGATTCAATACTGTCAAATTAATTTAATACGAATCTGCTAACACTTTGTTAAATGCAACAAAGTAGGCACCTCGCAACGTTTGGCAGTAGAAAAAGTATTTTATCGGGATACATAAAAGCGAAATACTACTCACTGATTAATCACGAAATCTCAGAAACTATAACATCTACAAATTTAAAATTTAGCAGGTAGGTTCCTTATAGAGAGTGAATATCGGTTACGAATGAATTTTATGAAACTCCGTCCTTAAAGGAGTAAGATGCATGCAGAAGCTAACAATATAATATATTCCATTTATCACACAACACCATCTACTCTTTGTGTTATGATTACTAGACAACTAACAGATAAACATACCTACATACATCTAAACTAATTTTTGCCAGTGGCTTCGCCCCATGAAAGTAGGATTCTTCATATAAACGTTTTACCCAATTAGGGGGTGAATTTCGGGAAATCCTCTCTTAATGGTCAACTACGTCAAAAACGAAACCTTGTCCGTCGATATATCAGCCAATTTCCACCAGCGACTTCGCCCGCGTTAAAATCGGTTTCCATACAAACTTCCAAACCCCTTAGTAGTTTTAATTTTTAAGCTTGGTAAAAATCGTCCAATGACGAATCGCGCCCTTAGACTGAGCGGGAAACAGTGTTAGACTCTTACTGACTAAACAACCTACCCCGTTTCGTCCTTGCCTCAGTCCTAGAGCCCTGGTGTAACCCCTTATTAGTGGAGTTTCCTCAAGAGTTCTTAGTGAATGTCTACACCCTATATAAGAAACCTGCCTGTCCCTTGAGTTTGCAGGTGTTATAGTTTCTGAGATTTTTTGATTAATCAATGAGTGGTATATCGCTTCTATACATATACGAAATTGATACGATAGATGGACTTTCCTTAAAAAGGATATTTATAGACACCAATACGAACTACTTTTGCTGTGAGACCGACCCAGAAACCCAGGAAACCTATCGTCATATCAACTATGTATATAGATTACTCCCAGGCAAAGAACAAAATGCTGTAATTTCTTATTTCTCATTTACTAACTGACCTCTGACTGTTAAAGCTTCAGCGTTGAATTCAAACAATTCTTCCTTACAACTTTACACCCTAAGTAGTTAAAATTGGTATAAACGTGTTATAAAACGCGAGGGTGTACGGTCTGAACAATAATTCACAAAAATTGTGAGCAGTTAATGTGCTCTCGGGCCTGAGGGCGACATAATCATCCGCAAAACTAAATTTAATGCTAATAGCACTTTTTAAAATAAAACCTCGGCAGGGTTGGGCGCTTAGTGGCATTATTTAAAGTGATTTTAATTATGTTGAAAGCAGATGACACTGAGTTCCCTCCTCTTCATTGTCCGTGGCGACCGTCGCTTACCGAAATCACTTCCAATTGCGTATCGGAGTTTTCGCCTGTTGGTGTTACGTACATACATTTGTCTTGCAATTTTTTTTCACATGTCGAATCTTTTTAGAAAAGAGAAGAAGGAAGGAAGAGTTTGGTGTGAAATGGACTTTTTTCGTGCATAGTAAAAACATATATAGGTATATGTATATGTACATTCCAAAAAAAATTGTAAATAAAAAGTCCTGACACACTCACTGAGTCATTAACAACCAGTCGAAAAATTTGGACCTAGAGTGCTGAAATTTTGCACAGAGGGTACTTTTATGATGTGTCCAAATAATAATAAAACCGGCCAAGTGCGAGTTGGACTCACGCGTGAAATGTTCCGTAACATTGACTAGCTAAACAACAGTATTTACTGTGGTGTATTTTGTACAGGAGCCCCCCTTAAATATCTATGTTATTATTAAAAATACAACTGATTATTTTGTGAAGACTTAAAGTGCCTCAAAGGAAGGCTCTAGCCCTGGTATATATGGCGACGTAGGAACGGTTGCTTATTCAGTAATAGTCTAACACTGTTTCCCGCTTCGCCCAAGGGCGGGATACGTCATTGGATGATTTTTACCTACCATAAAAAAAACTGTTCTTCAAGCTCTGAATCGAAAGGTAAAGAGACTCAATGAACAAATCCTGTCTGTTATACTACCACATTGTCCTATTAGTGTAGTGTGTAGACGAATCGTAAGTGTATTTGATGAACAAATCACTCATGACGAGCTGGCGACCCAATATCACATGCAACGGTCTATGTGTCTAACAGTCACGTAACGTAACACCGCGTTCTCGCTAGACTAGGACCCCGCCAGTGCGTGCCTCTAAATCCGACGAAGCCAATAAATCACACGAAGGCAAACATTACGAGGGCTTTCTATGTATACTGTTACGCATACTGCCCCACGTTTGTGTACGAGCCCGTGTTTGTGCTCGGCTAGTTGTTACAAAACCAGAGTGATACACAAACAGTCATAAAGCACCCGGCTTGCGTATATGCGCATCGATGTCAAATGGAAGCATGATTGTTCGGATTGTACCGCAACGGCAATTTGCCGCCCGCTAAATAACTCGATTTGTTTTAATTAAGCTTTCAATTTGTCGCATTTTAATATCAACTAGGTAGAGATTGTATGTAGGTAACTTATTTTTGTATTCGTCATATTGATTAAAGATTGTAATTGATGGGCTCGGCCTGATTCGGTTTTTAATAATGCTCGGTTGTTTTTTTTTTTTGATACCAAATATTATAGCGATGATAACATTTTTTTATAATATAAACTAGCTTTTACGCGCGGCTTCGTTTTCAGCAACAGAATAATGTGATGAATGAAGAACCACTCGAAATTTTGTGCAAACTTCACATAAACCATCTACTAATTAACCCGAACAAAGCCTACACATTTGGTTTGCATAGGTGAGTACGGTCTTGAGTTATTCATTGATTTTTATATATCTAGATTAGTGCTTGAATTTTATTCCACCTATTAGTAGACACTGATGAAATCGTTGACGGTGATGCGATTTATTAATAGCCTATTCACTCCAACCTCGAAGATACCTAAATTATAATCGAACGAGAAGACCGCAGCAAGCAAACTGTTCCAGTCGTTCAATCGACTAGGTAAAAGGCTTAGTCCGGACTGTAGAAATTTCAATAAAATAAGGGTGGATATTCGCCATACGCCGGATTGTCCGATGGTAATCAAGTCATGCAATTCCGGCGCACGCTGGCCAAAATGCATCCTGTAAAATACCGAAAGGCTTTGTAGATTGGGCTTGACCAAATCCGGATAACCAATTAGCCTCTTCGCTCGCCCTATCATTGACACTATATTGTTTTTTTATTTGTGGGTGACGTTAGCCAATTTAAACAAGTTGTAACTTAAATGACACAGTTTCCGAAAAGGGAGTGATCTATTTAAATTGTTAACTAGTTTCAAAACTTTCAAGATTCTGACGGTTTATTGTCTTCCAAGTTGTGGCATAATACCAGGTTCTTTTAGCCTCAGTAGCTCCGTGCTTCCGTCAGGTTTTCGATACTTATATGTTATGTTTCAAAGCCCTAAAAATCTTGTTAAAAGTATGCGAAATTAACCAAAAAAAGTATCAACGTGTTTTTTTTTTCATGGTGGGCATAAATCATCCAATGACGAATCCCATTCTTGGACGCAGCGGGAATCGTTCTGAGACTTACTGACTAAGTGCTTAGTCAGTAAAGAATCTGGCAAAGACGGAACGAGGTTGAGTGCCCCCCCCCCCGTTCTTGGCCTCCCCACTGGAGCCAAGCCATTATTTCAGAAAGAAACCCTGGGCCCCAGTAGGTTTCATCCCTTTTCCAGGGTTCCTACGGTTTTGCTAACAACTCCTTTAGGCGCGCGCGAATAAAACGCGCCGTCGACGACTTGGATGTATCAACATGTTAAACACATGAAGAAAACTGGTGAAGTGGTATTCAAAATCTCGAGCTCAGGATCCATACCATACGAACTAACCTATGAAAACAGTTCAATTCCCGAATTGAGTAATGAAGATTTTTACGAATTACATTATTTTACGACATAAACGGCCGTATATTTTTTTCGTGAGTTTTTAGACACCATCAGTGGTGGCCGAGTAAAAAAGGCACTCTCACGAGTAATTTTATTTGTAAGCCGTGGGTTCGAACTATTTCTATGGTTCGAACCCACGATGCCTTACTTTGTGTAATTTATTTCATCACCATTGCTCTCTAAGTGGTGATGGATAACAATGTGAGGAGACCGGCAAGTCCTAGATCCGACTCGTAAGTCGGGGCCGTTACCACTCGGCCACCACTGCTCTGCTCTGGGCCCCAGTAGGCGTACCTAATACGGTTGTAGACGAGCTCTAACATGAATACCAATTCCATGGGTGCCTAAGGCTTGGACAACCAAAAGATCAAATAAATAGCGGGTAGTATTGATGAGTGGTGTGTTTGAAACACCGCTCACTTTGTTTTCGGGTCGAGGGTTTTGTTTTTTAAGGGGTGCTATAGATAGAATTTCACACCGGGTGTATAAGCTCCTCCTTAGTCGTTCACTCTTAACAGAGTGCTCGTGGTTGACCATGTTGCATTTTCGTTGGCCAGTGAGGCTCCCGCGATGCGTCTCCACTTGACATGGTTTTGCGGTGTCGCGGGACTACTGCTGATTAACTGTCAATAAATCGTTTTTGGGTAGTGTGCTGGGGCTAAATCTCTACCCGTTACCATTTGGCTAAATTGTTGCCGTGAGTATCGATTGCGGCCTCCGCTATTTAGTATATACAACGTGTAACAAAATAACCATATACATCAAGAAGCGCTAAATTAGGTAGCCAGGTACTAGGCGCTCAGATTTACAGAATGTTTCGTAATATTAGCGAGTGTTATGGCATGTTATTGAACCCCGTCGTGTCCTGACACGTTTGTTATGATTTGAAATCAAGAATCATGCGATACCAAGAATGTGGTATCAATATTTTGAAAATTTTATTTTGAGCTGAAACTTCGTATAGAGATTCTATTCAATCTGTATTCTTCAGCGCTCCTGGATGTATATGGTTGTTTTGTTACACGTTGTATAGTATTCTACCCTGACAGTTATAAAAAGTCGTCGATCCCGTCACATGTAGTCAGATTGTGGTCAGATGCCCGAAACTGACTACTGGTTTAACCTCACACTGTTGGTTTCAAGTTGGATTTAGTAACACCGATAAGGTTCGGTAGATTAAAATATTTCTACCGCAATGAATTTACCGACAACTGGCTGCCGGATAGGCGACAGTACAAATGAATTTGACGGGCTTTATTTGTTTTCATAAATTTTACAGTGAACTGTATTACCTGTTTTTATACCGGAGTCCCCTCCTGAATTATTGGAGTATTCCATCTCCTAGAGGTGAGGCCTGAGACCATGAATTATACACATAAACCTTCCTCTTGAATCACTCTATCCATTAAAAAAAAATGCATCAAAATCCGTTGCGTACTTTTAAAGATCTAAGCAGACATAGGGACAGCGGTATGCAACTTTGTTTTATACTATGTAATGATAATGCTGATGCTACGTTATGCTATACCGGAATCAACTCATTTTCAAATTCTTGGGACATAAGGTCTGAGTGATAATCTGGGCACGATAGTGTCTCAGCCAAGTCTCGAGCAAAGTGGGCAAGGCCGTTCCATCGTTCTCTCGAAGCGTTTCGCGGCTATTTCACACCTGTTGTATCATCAATGTGAACAAAGCTAGGGTTTAGGTTTTCAATTCGACCAAGAGTAAGTATTAGAACAAGCGCAGCCTCAAAATAACATGACATTTGAACCAATAGTTTAAAAGTTATGGGCGATCAAAGTTACACCATATGCTTTTTAAAGAATAATTCCAAACGGTTAGTTGATACTTCGCTCCCAAGACCTCAAGATCCCAAGCTTTAGATCCCAAGGGCTAACTTTTTCTCGGTGATCAGAGGTTAAGCATTGCCATACAACGTGGTAATAACGTCAGCTTTTTGGGCGCACTTCCAGTCTACAACGAAGTGGAGTAGTTTTTTGACGCTATATTTTAGTCAGGGTGTTTTTAATATCATGCAGATTTCATCACGCATGCACGCATACATCGATTACTTCCGCATATGGAGTACAGCCCGATATCACGCTCCACATTCCTCGTGCGTATTCCACGCATTACAATAAACTCTTGCATGAAAAGGTCCTATGCGGAATCAATTCCGCATGCGTATCAAAACACCCTTTTTAGTTCGTTTTAACTAATTTAGGGATTTCATTGTTGTGCATTTTCTGAGCAGTGTTGGCCGAGTAGTAAAGGCCCTGACTTACGAGTTGTAGTCGCGGATTCTAACCCAGCCAAGCGCATTACTTTGTGTTATTTATTTCATCACCACTGCTCTCAAAACGGCGAAGGAAAACATCGTGAGGAAACCGGTATGTCCTAGAACGAAAATTTCGAAGACATGTGACATCCACCAATCCGCATTGGGCCCGCGCAGTGGACTATGGCCCATTCCCTCTTAGAGAGGAGGCCTGTGTCCCAGCAGTGAAAACATAAATAAGGCTGATGATGTGATGTGATTATTGTGCATTGAAAACTTTGAAAGCAATACAGTGAACAAACTTTGAGTATGTTTAACGATGGGATCGTCTAAAAGCTTGATGGCACTGATCCGCAAACGTTGATAAATCACACGAATATACACACAAGGTGGGATTTCGTTTGCCTTTCGAGCCACCGCAGGAAGTAACCCTCGGGTACATCAAAAATGTGTCTAATATTTGTTAAACAAACGCCATGACTGAGTACTTATATTATCATCTTACGTACTTTATTGTTCATGGTACATTACACCTGTTAATAGAAATAATGGATAACTTTTTTTACTTTAATTTGTTGTAGTGTGTAACCATTTATGCATGTAGACAGCCTTATTTATAGTGCTTCTTCAGCAATACTATGTTTTATACCTAATAAAAAACTCTTAAGTGTAGAGGCCTCGACTTATAAGTTGTAGGTTGCAAGTTCAAACCCAGACTCGTGCATTACTTTGTGTAATTAATAGTACCCATTTTCAAATCAAGCCCCTGATCCAACCTCCTAACCGTAAAAGCCCAGTAAGGTAAAAAGCTCTTTGGCCATGTATTCGCTTCTGAGAAGAAAACCTGGTGGTGGTGGAAACCTATTCCCAAGTTCCAACTCTGAAATGGGTTTAAGTCACTATAAGGCTGACATTAAGGAATCTCGTTAGATGATTTTCGCAGCTTCTAGAGACTGCAAACTTGATGAGTGTTTGATATATCCGCGCATCTCCGAGATAAAGTGTTGTCTTTTTTAACCCAAAGGTTGACTGGTAGAGAATGCCTTGTAGCATTAAGTCCGCCTATGTACCACTACTGTACATGAAGTTTAAATAAATAAATAAATAAAGGGTCTTGACAGACAGACGGACAACACAAGGATCTGCTCAATCATTCAATGACAAATTTCGCCCTTGGGCGGAACGGGAAATAGTGTCAGACTCTTACGGACTAAGCACCCGACCCCGTTCCTACGTAGCCTAATATACCAGGGCCAGAGCCTCCCTTTCAGTCAAACCCTTGGCCCCAGTTGACTTTGACCCTTCTACAGGGTCCCTACGATCCTATAAGGGTTTCGTTTCCCACTTTTGATGTGCGAAACCCTAAAAATCACCAACATACGGTGGAAGAACTTTTTGCGCAGAAAATTCTTATTTCGTGTTGCGTCAAATTACTATTCTTCATCGGAATCTCTGCATTTAGCCCATAACAAACGGAGTGCAGGGGCTTAAATCGTTAGTTGCTCATTATTGCCGCGACAATGGAAGGCGGTGCGCAGTTAGGCATTAGAAAGGCCGAGCTTTCGCTAATGACATCCCGGCGCGCCTTATGTATGCCGACACGGCGCTTTACCGAATAACTCTTTGTTCGAAGAACGAAGCGTTTAATTTACCTTTTTAAATGTTCCGCGTTCTGTGGATAATTTGATAGCACATTTTTGAGACAACGGTGAAAGAAGAATCAAACAATAGCTGGCTGATGGTTTAGTAACTGCTAATCTATAATGTAACGTAATCTATACAAAGCGAAATATCACTCACTGATTAATCACGAAATATCAGAAGCTATAACACCTAAAAACTTTGGGGCCTAGGCCCCAAATTTTCCCGAGCCTTCTTTTGAGACGTGTACCCTAGGGTACTTTTCAGATGTATACCCTAGGGTACAAGTCTGAAAAGAAGGCTCGGCCCCAGTATGATAGGGCCAAGGGTTCGTGTCTGAGAGAAAGGCTCTGGCCCTAGTATGTATGGTAATGTAGGAACAGGATGGGTTTTTTAGTCAGTAAGAGTCTGATACTATCTCCCGCTCCACCCAAGGGCGGGAGTTGTCAATGGATAATTTTTACCCACCAAAAAAAACACCTAACTTAGTCAGGTAGATTCCTTATAGGGTTAGACATCAGCTAAGAACGGATTTTACGAACTCCACCCCTAAAAAGGTAAATCAGAGGTTGGAAGTTTGTATGTAGAAACAGAGTATCACGCGGGCGAAGCCGCTAGCAAAAGCTAGTCTAACTTATAATACACTCCAGTCAGAGCGTTTGTTATCGAACTCCTCCGAAACGGCGTGACTGATTTTTATGATTTTTTGTTTAGAAGGATATGTGGTTAGTCAGACTCTGAGTCGTAGGTTATTTTTGTACCCTCCTACCCGCACTTACAATTTTTTCTTTAATCTACACTAATATAATAAAGAGGTAAAATTTGTTTTTTTGTTTGTAGGAGGTAATCTCTGGAACTAATGGTTCGATTGGAAAAATTGAAGCTATAATAGAAAGCTGCTTTACTCCTGAGTGACATAGGCTATAAATTATTTATATAACATGGATATTAACCGAGCTATCACAACTTTTGTCTCACAAATTTTCCGCGGACGAAGTCGCGGGCAGAAGCTAGTAACTCATAAGGAAGAACAAAACCGGGTCAGCTAGTTTTGTATATTAAACTCTTGAGCCCCGAACGAACGCCGATGTTCGCACACCTATTGTCTTTTATTATGTCTCTAATTACGATATTCGAAAGGATAATGGGTAAAAGGCGAAGAGTTTATTTGGTTTGATTAAACAAAAAACCTTTGTAACTACCATCCTGGTTTATTTAAAGGAGGAGGCCGACCGCATAAGGCAAAGGCAACAGCGCCCTCGCCGTAGCCGTCGCCGCCGCGATCCTGCCGATATCCGGCCACCATAGACACTGGCTCGCGGACGGTGAGCAATGGGTAGCTCGCCGTCCGGTCGTCTGGTAAGACCGAGTCCAAGTCGTCAACGGCGCGCACCGTTCCCGCGCGCCTCAAGGAGTTGTCAGCAAACTGCAGGGGCCCTTCAGGGTCGAAGCCTCCTGGAGCCTAGGGTGGTGCAAACTGTTACCTCGACACCAGGAATAAGGCAAGGAAGGTACGGGGTAGGTTTTTTAGTCAGTAAAAGTCTGACAATGGTCTCCCGCTCCGCCCAAGAGCGGGTTTCGTCATTGGATGATTTTCACCTAACAAAAAAAAAAAAATCCTGGTTTAATAAAATTCTTCATCACAAATAGGCTACATAACATCATGCTACAACCCACAGAACCGCAGCAGTAACCAAAGACGCGGGAGAAACCACAGGGAACAGCTAGTGAAGATAAAAACAAAACGTTAGGAGCGTTTCCTTGCAAAACTATAAATATTAATTTATTGAAACTATAACAATCAGAGTAACTTAATTTGAGAGCTACGGCCTACTGTATTAACCTATTATTTTTAAATATCCTTAATAGTTTCTATTAGGTTACGCGTTGCTCTTTATTTTCATTTTATTTTTTTTATCTACACTATCTACACTAATATAATAAAGAGGTAAAGTTTGTTTTTTTGTTTGTAGGGGGTAATCTCTGGAACTACTGGTCCGATTGGAAAAAAATTAGTAACAATAGAAAGCTTCTTTACTCCTGAGTGACATAGGCTATATTTTATGTTCGCGGGCGAAGCTGCTGACAAAAGCTAGTTTGATATAAACTAGGTTTCAAGTTTGGTCCCATAGTCGAAAGTTGTTTGTTATCCATGACTACAATCACAGTTTAAATATCGGTCACTAATTACAGGTCAGCAGTCAGCCTGCGTCCCAGCAGTGGGAACATTAAAAAGGCTGATGATGAAGTGACGAAGTGAATTACAAATCAATTGTATATTTGAGACGTTAGTAGTGAGTTGATAACATTGATCAGTTACATTTTTTAAATGGTAAATCATCAAATTTCTTCTCCGTTTTGAGTGAAGCTAGAAGAAGTGTCAAGGCTATTACTAACTACAACCTACCATGTTTCTTCACTCTTTTAAAAAAATCTATGAGTGTTTTTCTAAATCAGGTGTCAGATTGACTTACAGGACATGATTTCTACGTGAAGATGGTTCAAAAATCACACCATAAGTATATGATACTACTGTAAATACGTACCTAAGAAATATCTTAAACATTTTACAAGCTACAATTTGTGTAATATTTATTGACTGGTAGAGAATGCCTTGTAGCATTAATTCCGCCTTTGTTTAAATAAATAAATAAATACATCTATTAATATCAGTTCAACGTTTGATAAATACTTATTTATTTAACACTTCATGCACATAATGATACAAAGGTGGATTTAATGTCCTAGACATTTTCTACCAGTCAACCTTTGGGTGATGCGGAGAAGCATGATGGCAGGTGCAATAAAAAGATAGAAAAAACATGTGAATATAGTAGATTTATGAATCATATAAACAATAAACACAATTTTATAAACTAAACATATAACTAAAACTCAAGAAATAGCTGCTCTTATAGAAATCCTGAAGTAAGTAGTTAACATTACTTAGACACTGCCACAATGATCAAGTTGTATTCGCGTTTGTAGATAATTTGATGAGTAAATCTTGTTGTAGGAATTAACACTCATATAATAAAAAACAAAACTAATTAATTGAGTAAAAGTAACTACTTAAGTTACAATCTATATTCTATAGTGATGAAAAACTTTTTTTTATAAAAAAAAATAAAGACATCTAACCTCAAGTAATGACTTAATAAGAAATTATTTAGCAACAAGCAATTACTTCTTTATAAACACGGGTGTGAGAGTCGCACCGAACTAAACTTCAACTTTGAAACTGATATGCTGAATGTCTACTTTGGCTCTAAAGTCTAAGACTCCCGAAGAGATCCCAAAAAAAGACTGAAAAAAAAAGAATAAAAATAGAAGATGGAATTTAATAACTTCAGAGATAATGAAAATTACCTGTAAGAAGCCCACATGTTTTAGGATAAATCCTCAAAAACAAACAAAATATTTCTTATCAAAAAACTACTAAATATACCGATTTAGAAAGTCAAAGAACCTTCAGTTGTAGCACTGTACAACCACAGGAATAATTGTATCTTGGTGCGTACAATACAATACTGGAAGCACGGTAACACGGATCGCACAGCGCCATCTATTAGCCTAACCTTGCACTATAAGTTCCATGCGTTTCTGAACCGGTGGGATGTGTTAAATGCAACGACCGACAAACCCGACTCGCGTCAATATTGACACAAAATCCCATAATTTCGACCGCCATGCACACAATAGATTTATAAGATAAACACAGAGTAAAATGTCAGTAAATAGGATTGACAACATTTTAATATATGGTCGTGTATTTGCTTTGGGTCGGTTTGCCTCTCTGTTATGCCTACATGCGTTAATGCTGTACCGTGAAATCATTGTTTTTTGTAGACGCTTTGGAGATTAAATATGAATAAAAGGACAAAGCGCCGTGAACATATTGTATTTTTTTTTGTTCAGCAGAGTTGACTTAGTAAGCCTGTGGGATTTTGGCATTGCGACATACCACGCCAGTTAAGTACTTTTAACGGGTGGGAATTTAAATAAAGGTTTCTTTAACCTGTGAGCTATATTTCATATGTTTGAATCGTATACTCACAACAACTGCTTGGATTATCATGAATTCATAACATTCAATTATAGTCTATATTCAGTATGATCTGATAGTAGAAATGTAGTAACATTCCTTGAAAAATAATAGTGCATAGGTAAATTTGATGCATGTTTTCTACGTAATACAGTTCTGCATTTTTAAATATTTATGTATTTATTTGTATTACAATTTTAGTATACTTATACCGAAACTAACAAAGGAACTACGGAAAAATGTGAATAATAATCTATTTATACTACACCCAACTACGTACATCGTACCTCGAAATCCGTAAAGATGCCAAGAAGACTGGCAACAATATCATATTAAATGGCTTTGCTAATTTTTTGAATAAAGAACGAGCCAGTTCTCGGGTCACAAACTGTCGACCTGTTGGCGAGAAATATCCTTGAAAAGAAGACGCGTACAAAACCTCTCTTAATACCACAAATTGTGCAAAGTTCTGACATACTGGATTGAGCTTCCTAATGATGGCCAAGACTGGATGCAAGACATTATCACGGTGATTAGTCTCTTATTTGTGGAGAGGCGCCTCAGCTTCCTTTCTTTGCACCTGATATAGAGCCTTATCTTATCAGACATGGTTGTTTTGGGAGGTTCCTGTTTCGGAAGAAACTGCCGAATGTTATCATAGTGCGGATTGCTCGGAAGACTCCCTGGAGGACTGCCTTGGACACAATAGAACTTCCGAATAACTACAAATAATATATGTACATTTGCCAGGAATAAATACTTTGGTCTTTGTCGAACTGTATCATATATTTAGTACCTACTTACAAAGGACAAGTTTTCAATAAATATTAAACATAACCCAACGACAATTGAAATACAATCTGCAATTATTATAATAATTTTTCGGTATTGTGGAAGTTTACGAGTCTTTGACGCATCCGGCGGGATTTGGAGCATCAATGCCGTAGGAGATTACCTGCTTTCAACTCAGTTTGTCAATAGTAATCTGTAAACAAGAACTGTTAAAATCTGCTCTTTAACGTTAAGCGAGTTTGCTCAGGTGTACCCCTTTGACAATAACCAGCTTGCATATAATAAGCCTCTTGAGTGATATTTTTATAGTGTAGTTTTTGTAAAGCGATGACAGTTTTGAAATGGATGCTATAGTTATTACCCACAGTATAATTGGTCTACCTACTTTAATTATTATTTAGAATAAAACTTCACAATTTTATGAATAGTGAAAAATTTATACAAACTTAAAAAAAATAATAGTATTGTTAAACGAAATGTTCTTTAAGTTACAGAAATCTAGATGCAATTATGTATAATTTTATAAAATATCTAAATTAATATATAAATTAAATTGTTATAGCTCTATCTTATGGAGAAACTAAAAAAACTGCCGTGTCTTTTAAATTACCGTAAACTAAATAGTTTCAATTTTTAATCAAAGTAATTTATTATAATTTATATGTTAAGTACTGTATTATTACGTTTCTAAGTATTTCTAACCTTGATCACAGGTTTACCTTTGTTTTAACAAAGAAGAAACTGTATTTGTTTTAATAATATTTTTTAAAGTTTATTCTTAATTTCCATAAAGTGTTACATCTGTAACCAGAACTATGAAGTTCCGTTATGCAAATATCATTTTGGTGGCAAATATTTAAGCTATTTTATTGAAAGCTAGCTTCTGCCAGTGGCTTCGCCTGCGTGAAAATTAGTTTCTCTATACAAACTTTGGACACTCGTTTCATCCCCTTAAGCAGTGAATTTTATAAAATTCTCTCTAATACTCGCCTATTACATTTAATGCCTATACAATTTATTTAACTTTTCCATGCCCTGTAGTTTCAGCAGTCTTTTTATGCATATCAATGTTTATGTTTACTTGCTAACTCACGTATTTTGTTAAAATTATAAATACATGATTTTTTTTATCTTTATAAGCTGATGATACTGGACCTGACTAAGCGCTAGGTTAAACAGTTAAGAAGATAATTGCGTCCAAATTTAAAAAATAATGATTCAAGGTCTTCAAACGCAACTGCTTAGGTACTTCTTTCAAAACCGTTGCACAAAACAGTAATGGCGCTGCCGTTGGCAAGCGACACCACAGGAGCAGACATCAAACGCATATTCTGTATCTGATTAATGACGCCCATGAAAGGTATAAAAGAACCAGTAACAATAATTCATGTCGCTATGTTTGTACACGTTCGATGTACAACAATGCACCACATCACCAAAGGGGTGATATTTAACTCAAAATCAATGCCAACTCCATTGTATGCACACCACGTCTACCGGGAGGGGGAACTTTATGTCTTTTGCTTATACTAATAACGACACCCCTTCAAGGGTGGCTCGCTGGTTCCTTTCGAATAGGGAGCACCCAAACTTTGTATGTTAATATAAACACTCATGTAGGCTTCCTTGCGAACATCCAGAATTCAATGTATAAAAGCGTTATTATTACATAAGAAGCCCTAAGAGAGAGAATTATTTCCTAAGGGGCCATGTTGAGGTGCCTCATAAACGGGTTTATACGAAGTTCGAAATGTCTTTGTAGTAATTACATTAAAAGCCGTTCAAGTAAAAGACCGGACTGTGTTGGCCATTGTTCGTTGTTATGATTATTACTTTTTAATATTTTTGGTAATCTTTTCTTTATTTTAAATGGTGTTTGTTCGAAGCATTGTATTTTTTTTTAATTAACCAAATGCTTACCATCAGGTGGGATCGCAGTCAAGCACTAGTTTATTGCAATTTAAAAAAGAACCTTTCGATCTTATAATTACAGACACTATTAAAGAATAATAGGTGTGCGAAAGCCGGCGTTCGCTTGGAGCATAATGAATTAAAGTACCTCTTTCGGGACCACCAAACTTTTCCTGATAGCTACAACCTAGGAGTCTTTAAGTCAAGAGTGAATAAGTTGTTTCTGGACAGGTGCGCTCTATCGTCGACCAAATCATCACTTGCTTGGTGAGATGGTGGTGAAACGCGACTCTATCCACAATCATTTTTTTTTTCGGCACCTACCCTATCCCTTTGTTGACATCAGTAGGTATGTTAGCTTAATGCCGAATGTGGAACTAAAAATATAAGAATATTTCTCATTCGGTACTAACGGTGCGGTATTTTCTATTGATGGGATGTCTAATAAACTTATCGATAAAATTTAAGTCCATAATCATTATAGGAGCGAGAGAGACAAACAGGTACCGTCATGTATTTTGTGATATAAATTGAGTATAACATCCAATAATTCTAGGTAATATCTACCACTCAACTGAAAATTAACAGCAAAGTAGAGCTTATTTCACTAACGTAAACGTAGTTGACAATAGTCTTTTTCGACTATAGTCAATTAAACTTTCGACTACCGCAATAACAAACACAATTCAAGAAAAATAGGTGTGCGAAAGCCGACGTACGCTTGAGGCTTAAAAGTTTAAAGATATTTTCTTTCTTTACTTCTAGTCAAGCGTTCTCCATCGTCGGCCACTTCATCGCTTACCATCAGGTGAGATTGTGGGGTAAACGAGAAAAAAGGTAAACCTATCCTTAATAAAAAACATAAAACAAGTTTAATATTTACCTTTTGATTTCTAAATGTAAGTTGCACTGTAAGTAGATGTCGATACATTCCTACTAGTACCAAGTTTATTGTAAAATAACTGTTTTGAATTTATTCAAACCCAACGTCATATTATAGACACAGTCCTCTGTTACAAAGGACTAACAACCTAACAAGAAATTTAAAAAAATTAAGCAAATAAGAATAACAATTGAGCACGATATATTTCTATTAGAACCAAATGATTGTGAATGTACTTATTGGAAAACGCAAGAAGGGGAGACTATGTTAGATGAAGTAAAAACTGAATGCAAACTGCCCTGTCTATTGGAAACTGGATATCTTTGGAGGACGCATTCACCTGTAGTAGTTATAGTTTAAGATAAAATCTACCTAATAGTTAACCAACTTAGAATAACCATCATCATCATCATCATTTCAGCCGAAAGACGTCCACTATCGGACATAAGCCTCACACCAAGCGCCACCTCAACGACCAGGCCTGTGCGACTCACAACCAGCGCAGCGTTGAAAGACCTGCAGCAAGGTGGATCGAAGACCTGGTCCGAGTTGCAGGAACCCGATGGATGCGAGACAATCAGAATGAAAAAATAAAATTAAGACACACGAGAGAAATACCAACTACAGTACGATACATTTGGTAAAAACATTAGAATTTGTACATTTATAGTCTAATAGTAAGGCTGGACTCACACATCCGGAATTGGCTTTCTGAAATCAGATTCTGATCTCAGATTCTTAACTCCGGCGCTTGACCTCACACTGTTCTTAATAATTCCGATTCTGAAATTAAGAACGCTCGTCAGTACCATTTTGTAAGATCGATCTGAGAAATTAAGAATCATTCGGAATCTGAATAAATCAGAATGTGTGTGGAGCATAGTGATTTTGTATGCCATTTCGGACGTTCTTAATTAAGATTCTGAATTCCGGTCCTGAATTCAGCAAGCCATTCCGGCTGTATGAGTCCAGCCTTGAAATGAACTATTCATACGAAGGAGGTATTTAAAGATAAAGTGACATAGATTCTTTAAATCACGTCAATTACCTATAGGTGATATCCATCGACATATATCCTAGTGATAGACAAGAATTTATATAGAAACTATTTGTCAAAATACTGAAGAGGTATGCAGCGATGCAATTAACGTCCGATGCAGCGCTTCATTGGCATTAGGTAGGTTCTTTAACAAAACTTTTATACCTTACAGCGCTGATACGTCAACACTGCACTAATGTCATCAATGTAAAGGCACAGGCTTGCAGATCACTTAAGTCAAGTAAAGTGACTTTAAGGTACGCCCAAACTAGTGCTTAGTACATTACATATATACCGGTGGTGATACCCAATAGATGTGATTCAACCAGACCAACCTATTCCCAACTATAATGGAGTTGACTTCCAGTGTAACCACACACAACTAAATACCCAGTATTTAACAGGAAGCTACTACCTATCTGCTCTACAAAACCCAGTAATTGGATAACACAGCACTCTATAACAAGACTGGCGTCAGATTTCCTGGCTTCTGACAATCCGTAACGATTGTCAAAGGTTTACTATTGTCAAGAAGTACTAGAGTGCTTTCCGAGACAGGGAAGATCTTCATTATTTTTTTATGATCACCCATCCAAAGGCTGACCCCGGCAAGTATTGCTTAACCTTTAAGATATTATGACTAGCTCTTCCTTTATACTATGTGACTTATAATGCTGAGTGTACCTTACTAGTACTTAGCCAGTTACTCGTACATCTTCAAGAATCTATTCATAAAAACGTAACCTTTGAAAAACAGCCTTTAATACTCATTTCGATATGAGGTTTTGTGCCAAATTTAATAACACAAAAAATAAAAATCCTTCAAACAATCTTTAACGACCCTAAAATTGTATCTCTCTCTGAAAACAATAATGACAATGTGCTAAATATCAAGTATGGTACACGGAGTGAGATTATCCATAGCATAGAAATTTCTCCTTTTCACCTCCTTATAGGCTGAAAATTCAAAAACCCGCTTTTAGTGCGCGCCTACGTCATAAAAGGAGTTTTTGAAATTTCAGTTCCTAGTCCCAGTAGTACATTATGATTAGTCACTCCTGTTATATTTAAAGAAAAATATGATTTACCTATAACAGTACAGAGTATGCGAAGTTACACCTAGCGTACACTAACTAGCTGGAAACTAACTTCAGAATAAAAGTTAAGAAAAAAGCTGCAAAGTCCAATAGTACATAAAACTTCACCAAGAAAGTTGACATCAATGCAAAACATTGAATGGAAACTCGTAACTGACGCAAAAGTGAGCCGAACGTACATAAATGAGAATATACTTTCAGCGCAAAACGGAAACTGGGTTTGTCTACATCGAATACAAAAATCTTTCTCGTTTCATGTAAATATAGAACGGAACAAACTCCGAACGACGCCGAATTCGTAGTCGGGCTCGTAGAGACCGTAGTGAGCAAGATTCACCGTTCAGTAACACGTGTCGGGCGCGGGGGAAGGGCGTCGCGACGCTGGGCGGACACGTGTCGCCTGTAGCCTCCTCCTCTCTCCACACTCTTATCATAAGGATGTGCTAGTTGAGTCGTCAGTGTCGCGTCTTCACTACCCACCCGCGCTTACCCCGGCACCCACTTAAATTTGTATGCACATTATACATGAGGCGACGTGTCGACCGATCATCTTTATATTGCTGCCTCTCCACCCCGAGACACTGTAAACACCACTAAGCCATAGGCCCGATTTGTCAGGCTGCCCTGCGAGTTCTTATTTTATTTATATATAAGATTCAAATCTCGTTTCAAGACACAAATAAAAAAGTTTCCTTGCTCCTTCTTTTCCTGTCTTCCTATATTTTTTCGTTGATTTCTCATTGAAGTGCAATGTCATTTCTAATCGTAATGAATTTTCTTACCCTTAAAGTAAAGGTATTCAATTAGGTCACTTAAGTAAACTCAATCTCAAAACCAAAAAAAAATTGTGAAATGTCTCGTCAAAAAAAAAATCGTGAAATGTCTTGTACTCTCTGATTTCTTTTCTTTATATCGATTGGTTATCATATTACTATGATATTATTAACGCATATGCAGCTAGCCAACTGAGACCTTTATGAACTCTTTAAGACTAAACTGTAGATTAATTTCGGGGTCATAAGGCTCTGTCCTCTTCTAGAGAAGAAGCCTGAGTCCCAGCAGTAAGAACATTATAAGGCTGATGCAATGCAATGCAAGAACTCTTAAATCCAGGACCGAGGTATAAGGCAAGGAAGGTACGGGGTAGGTTTTTTAGTCAGTAAGAGTCTGACACTGGTCTCCCGCTTCGCCCAAGAGCGGGATTCGTCATTGGATGATTTTCACCTAATAAAAAAAAAAAGTACCGAGGTGTAAACTTCACCACGACCACGAATAAAATGCACACTTAGAATTGGCCACGATTTCAATTCCTTTGTTCTGGCAGTTGATATGACGAACATAGGAATTGGGGGTGTGGGCAACTCAGAGCGTTCGACGTTAACGAAACGATCGTAACATGGCTAGGTGGGCTTTAGGTATTCATTTGTCAAGATTCTTGCAGATTATGAAGTCCGTTACCCAAAATTTCGGCTTCGTACTGCCACTACAGTATCTTGTAGGAAATTTTAATTTCTTGATATAACTAGATTTATTTCATCTAATATTCTTTTTCGACTGCGTCCAATAATATCTTATCGCTGAAGAGAAAATCTAAACTCATTTTAAACCAGAAATTAAATTACGTGTAAAGACGAATAAATTAGTCAGAACTACCCATTTTAACAAATTGTCTACTTATCTTAAGTATATAAGTTCTACAATCGTAAAGGGGTGGACAGTAAATGTCTCTAAGTGTGAATCAAATCAAAAATTACTTTCTCTAATCTACAGCTAGTTCTGAAGGTCGATTTTTGTGTAGATGGGCTAAATTTTAAACATTATGTTACTTCAACTTGTCCATGTCGCAGTCACGTGCCACACAAAGGAAATATAAAATGAAAAAGAGTTGGTATACGTACAAACGTTGGACTAAAACACCAATATAGCTATGTACACGTAACTATGTTTAGTAGGGATATCTAAGCCCTCTCGGAGCGTTTAGCATTACCAATTCGCGGCTCATTGAATCCAAATTGAGCTCGGCTTTGTGAAATCCCTTTTCTCCCTTTTTCATTTTTACGAGTGTTGCTTTGGCGCTAGGCTACTAATGAACTTCGTTTGCCCTCCCATTTCATTAAAAATGTAACCTTAAATTGTTAATGGCGCAATCACTTTAACCTACTTATTATTTTTAGGTTTTTAATGCAAATCGAGCAAAAAAATGAAGCCAGCTCAACAGTTTCAGAGCTTGTGAAAAATGAAAATATTCTGATTGTATATTTCGTTTATTTTCTCGTAAAAAAAGAATCAAATCAATGCCACTTTTCTGTGCAATTTCATAACTCAAGAACTCATCATCAAGGGCTCACCTATCCAAACCCACCAATAGGTTTGGCTTTGTCTGAACTATTTAGTAGGTGGTTTACGTAAAGTTAGCAAAATTGGTCGAGCGGTTCTTCATTTATCACATTTTCTGTTGCCACTGCTGGGACTCAGGCCTCCTATCTAGGAGAAGGAATAGGCCATAATCCGCCACAGATCGTGGAGGGTGTGGTGAGCGCTCTGTTCCCTGCGCGGGGGGCCCCGCCCATGGCTCCGCCACCAGCGGTGTCTGACGCGGACCACGTCAGCGACGACGGTACCAATGCTCCGGAAGTGACCGAGGTAGAGATGAGAGTGGCGGTACGCAGGATGGGTGCGAAGTATACCGCCCCAGGACCCGACGGCTTGCCAGGAAAGGCTTGGGTCCTGGCCATGGAGGCTCTCGGGTCTCGATTGGGGGGGCTCTTTAGCGCATGCTTGGAGAGGGGCCAGTTCCCACTTCCCTGGAAGACGGGAAAACTGGTCCTCGTCGCGAAGCCGGGGCGCCCTGCGGACTCTCCGTCCGCGTATCGGCCCATTGTGCTGCTTGACGAGGTGGGCAAGCTCTTTGAAAGAGTCATTGCAGACCGCCTCGTCAAGCACCTAACACTGAAGGGGCCCGATCTCGCGGACGACCAGTTCGGGTTTCGCAGGAGGCGCTCCACGGTGGACGCCATCATGCGCGTGCGAGCCCTCACGACGGGGGATGCGGTGTCCCGGGGCAGGTGTGTCTTGGCGGTGTCGTTGGACATTGCCAACGCCTTTAATTCCCTGCCCTGGAGTTGCATTAGGACGGCACTCCGGTATCACCGGGTGCCCGACTACCTCTGTCGTACAATCGAGGCCTACCTGTCCGACAGGTACATAGTCTACCCCGGTCACCAAGGAGATTGGAAACGGCGAGAGATGTCGTGCGGTGTCCCACAGGGATCGGTACTAGGACCGCCCTTGTGGAACATCGGGTACGACTACGTGCTGCGCGCCGACTTCCCCGTAGGGGTCAGCGTGGTCTGCTACGCAGACGACACGCTGGTCCTAGCGCAGGGAAGGTCGTACCAGGCGGCGGTCGAACTAGCGACACGTGGGGTTGCGACAGTCGTTGAGAGGATCCAGCAGTTGGGACTCAAGGTGGTACTGCACAAGTCCGAGGCCATGTGCTTTCACGGCCCTCGGAACGCGCCACCAACGGGTTCCCAACTAACGGTAGAAGGAGTTCACATCGGCGTCGGGTCGACGATGAAGTACCTAGGACTTGTCCTCGACAGCCGATGGAATTTCGAGGAGCACTTCCGACGTCTGACCCCCAAACTCAATCGGACGGGGGCTGCTCTCAAGCGGCTCCTGCCGAACCTTGGGGGTCCAGACGCCTTCTGCCGGAGGCTCTACGCCGGCATCGTCCGGTCCATGGCCCTTTATGGGGCACCAGTGTGGGCGCCGACGCTGCGTAAACGCCCGGCGGCCCAGCTGAACGCCTGCCAGAGGGTCATGGCCATCCGGATGGTGCGGGGATACCGCACGGTGTCCCGCGAGGCGGCGAGCCTCCTTGCTGGCCTACCACCATGGGATTTGGAGGCAACAGTCCTTGCACACATGCACGACCAGCGCGTGGAGATGCAACGCCGGGGCGAAGATCCGCTGCCCGAACATGTCGAGGCGTGGCGGAAGGAGCTCCGGCGAGATCTCATGGTGAAGTGGAAACAGCGACTGTCGCAACCCAGCGCTGGGCACACCGTAATCTCAGCGGTAGTGCCCCTCTTTGAGGCGTGGCTGGATAGACCTCACGGCGTCCTCACTTTCCGCATGACGCAGGTTCTCACCGGACATGGGAAGTTCGGGAGATTCCTGCACCGGATTCGTGCGGAAGAGACGTCCGGGTGTCGCCACTGTGAGGCGAGCCCGGAGGACACGGTGGAGCACACGGTGGAGGTGTGCCCTGCTTGGGAAGAGCATCGCCGTGTCCTCGTGGGGGTGATCGGTGGCGGCGACCTCTCGCGTCGGGCCCTGGTTCAGGCCATGGTCCGCAGCGAAGAGGAATGGCAGGCGGTCGCCTCCTTCTGCGAAGCAGTAATGCTCGTAAAGGAGGAGGCCGACCGCATAAGGCAAAGGCAACGGCGTACTCGCCGTAGCCGTCGCCGCCGCGATCCTGCCGATATCCGGCCACCGTAGACACTGGCTCGCGGACGGTGAGCAATGGGTAGCTCGCCGTCCGATCGTCTGGTAAGACCGAGTCCAAGTCGTCAACGGCGCGCACCGTTCCCGCGCGCCTCAAGGAGTTGTCAGCAAACTGCAGGGGCCCTTCAGGGTCGAAGCCTCCTGGAGCCTAGAGGGTATGTGAAAATTGTAACCTCGACTCCAGAAATAAGGCAAGGAAGGTACGGGGTAGGTTTTTTAGTCAGTAAGAGTCTGACACTGGTCTCCCGCTCCGCCCAAGAGCGGGTTTCGTCATTGGATGATTTTCACCTACCCTAAAAAAAAAAAAAAAAAAAACCAGGCGAGCCCAGTGCCAATTGGAGGATGTCACATGTCTTCGAATTTTTGGTTCTGGGACATGCCACTTTCCTCACGATGTTTTACTTCACCGTATTTAAATTAGTGCTCAACTGGTGAATACGGTCCCTCTGATGGTAAGTAGTGATACAATTGTTAATGATTAGAAGCGCTTATTAAGAGCCTATTCATTGTAGCCTTGAAGACCTAAATTATAATCAGACTGGAAGACTGCAGCATCCGAATTGTTGTTACGCGGTTTTTTTTTTTAATCTGGTTATTTTATAAACTTATTTTAATAATGAACCGCTTCGCAGTTTTGGTTTAATCTAAGAATGTTGTTGATTATTTTTGTTTTGATTACTATCAGATAGTCCCATTTTTTGTAAAGATCTGATGAAGTTCACAGACACACCATGTAAATCTTCAATAATATGAATCCAAAACTGCTGCAATCTAACAAAAGCATTACGCCGATACGCTCTAAAGGGGACCGCAAATGTACAAAGTTCACACTGGCATTCCCTCATTTCACCAATTATTGTTAAAATTCCGTGTTATTGGAGTTATTAATTCGGGCATAACTGTTTTGTTTATAGACCGATTTTGATGATCCTATTTTTTATTGGATTAAGTTATTTTTGTGGTATTCCCATTATATTATGTGATTCTTATGCCAATTCCCAAAGCAACTTACGTCGAGTAATAATGGGTTTTTGATCAATCCTATGTGTAGTGATCTTACCTAAAACCGTGCAGATTTAGTTAAAGTTATAAAGGAAGAAGAGGACGTTCCAAAATGGAGAAATAAAATTTTTAGTAGAGCACTTTTCTGTTAAGTTTAAATTATTAAATACTAATAAAATTTTAGGATGTATAATATTACTAAATATCGTTAAAAGTTTGTATAATATATAAAAACTTTTAACCTTTCAATGTCAAAATAGAACTAGTTTAAAAAAAAAATAGTTCTATTTTGACATTTCTTTAATAATAATATATTCCACTACTTTCACACAACGTAGTCTAATCCCAAGCTAAGCAGAGCTTGTGTTATGAGTACTAGACAACTGATAGACATACTTACCAGACACAGAACAAATGATTATGACCACGCTAAAATTTGTCCTGGGTGGGAATCAAACCCACGACCTCCGGCACAGCAGTCAGGATCACTAACCACTAGACCAACAGGCCACTCAAAAGTTAGAATTTAAAAACAAGTTTTTAAATAGAGATTCCCATCTAACAAAATTACCTTTCGACTACCGTAATTACAGACACAATTAAATAACAATATGTGTGCGAACGAAGGCGTGCACTGAAACTTCATTAGAACATCACTAAAAGCTGTAAAGTTCAATCTTATGTAGACTGTAGTTCTGATATAATACGTCTATAAAAAAGAGCGGCAAATACATCTAAGTGCCAATTAAAAGTGATGTTACATTGTATTAAGCATTATTTAGTGTCACAGTGCAGTCAGGAGTGCGTACGATTGTCACGAAGGCCGTGACGAATGGCCTCCAGTGTCGCCGACACATTTCCATTGCAGGGGGAACTTTTAATATTTTGTAGTCTGTTTCTAATTGCCTCGCCAATATATAAAAAAAAAAGTCAAGCCTTTCATTTTAATTTAAATGGAAAAGATAAATTGACAAAATAAACGGTCGGGTTCAACATCGTTTCATTCTCATTTTTGCTTAAAGAAGAGCAAACGATTTCGTCTGGATGAAAAGTAAAAGAAATACAAATGGTTGAAAATAAAATGTGCACAAAATTGCACATGAGCAGTCTCTAGGCATCGTCGGTGCAGTGGCAGTGCGTCGCGGGTTCGTTTCCCGCACGAAACAAATAATTGAATGGCCTAAAGAAAGGTATCCGGGTCTAGGTGCCTAGTGAATGTGATTTTACATGTATGTGAACGCATCCATACCGGAGTTTTTTTGTTACAAAATCGTAGTAGTTTCAAAGTAGAAGTATTCATTTGAAATAAATCATTTACAAGCAATGCATAAATATTATGAGATAAATTATACCCAGACACAGAACAAAAAGAATGTGCTCATCGCACAAAATATGTATTTATCCTGGATGGGAATCGAACCGACAATCTCCGGGTTAGCCGTCAGAGTCCCTATGCACTAGAGCAACAGGCCTATGTTTGAATGTTATGATTCAACTCTAAAACTGCTGGACCCATTTAAAAAAATCCCTCTCTATTAGTAACCTACTTTATCGCTGTGTAACATAGGGACACATGTTTTTACATTTTCTATTTTCTCGCGGGCGAAGTCGCTGGTAAGCTAAGCTTATTAGTTATACACAACTTGATATTTGACTTTTTTATGGTGGGTAAACATCATCCAATGACGAATCGCGCTCTTGGGCGCAGCGGGAAACAGTATCAGACACTTACTGACTAAACACTCCACCCCGGGTCAAGCAGAGTCCCTACGATTTGACATGACATGCAGATTCATAATATTAGTAGATTTGTTCAATCAATGGTATGTACTCGTATATAATTATACCATCAATCAAATAAAAAAGCAATTAAGTCACGTTCAAAGCAGCAAACAAATCATACAGCTCGCAGCAAATTGGCCTAGCCATTGGGGGCATAAAAAAAATGTACGCAATCAGCAAGACCAGAGAGAACAAGGGAACTGATGGTAAATGATAATGCACGGCAGTGATCGCGCACTCCGGTCCCGACACACTGACTGTGTACATTCGCCTTTAATGTCGTATGATTAAACATGAACCGAGGACTTTATCAAATTTTGGCACGCGTTTACTCGCCGGGGATGGGGCGATAGGTGTTTGCAGACCGCGCATGCATCGGCTGCTCCCAGATAGAGCCGTCAATACGTCGAGTTGGCGACAACCCTGAGTGATTGCTCGATAAACATGCAACGTAGATTTATTTTCAGTCATCTGATATTGGGGCCTCACAAAAAAAATATAAGATCGTTTTTGTACCTATAGAAACTGACAGACTGTTTCATTTCATTAACTGTGTAAATTTAATGAATATATACCCATCTAACTACGTAGTTAGATGTGTATATATTCATTACCTAGATAGGTACGTACCTACCTAGTTAATTAATCTATTTACTTACAATACTCTACTGAAAGTAGTAGTTTCGGAAGGCGTATGAGTGTACGCAGTTCAGAGGTCCAGGACCTGAGAGTTTCGAAATATAATAACATTGTTGATACATAATAATTAACTTCCAAAACAGTTTGCTTTATCTAGCATAGCGAATAATAAAAAAATATAGGTATATTTACTAGAAAATAAAATTAATTGATTTCGAATATAATGTCAAGAATTATTAAACACAAAGCAAGACTTAAAGTCGGTACTTATTGTCCTAGCAATCCTTTTGAAAATCTCTAATACATATGTAATTGTACACAAATTACGTACAGAGGGTGACTGGTAATCAGTGACCGACACTTAAACAAAAGATCGTAGTCATGATAGCAAACTTTTATTATGGGACCAAACCTAAAATCGCCAAAAAAATCGCCTAACTGATCAAAAAATGTCCTAAACTTCTTTTTTTTGCGATTTCTGGTTTGGTCCCATAGTAAAAGTTGTTTGTTATCGTGTTTATGTATCGATCATCGATTACCAGCCACCCTATATAACTAATTCATTGCTAATATTTCGGTAATGTCGAAAGTGCAAGTTCTTACTAATTATCTAAAGTCAACAAATATAAAGAAAGCTGCTCTGGCCAGACCTAAGATTAGCTCTATGGGCTTAAATAGCACGCTCTGCCACTTAGGATGCGGGGGAGCGTGAATAGAGCAGGAATCAGGATACTACGGATGTGCACTGGATCTGCGAAATTCTCTTGTAGTATTACGGATATGACAATTCAATAGCGCGAGCTTGTCGTCGACGATGCTTCAAATACTAGAGTATAGTTCGTTTTTTAATCCTAGACTACGATTTGACAACTTAAAATGTCAAACTCCAGAAAATTAGCAACATATTTGTAGAGTGTGATATTCTGAGATGTCCAATCGTGGTCTAGAATTCAAAAACGAACTATAGTACAAACTATTGGATAGCTAGTACCAAAATTTTTACACAAACTTTAAATCTATGGGTGCAAGGTGGTCTTGTTGCTGGTAGTGATATCTACCTGTCAACTTTAAGTTGGACAATAAGAACTTAAAATATAAAGGGGTGGTCTACGGTCAACTACGCTGTACTTCAAATTAATGAACATTTAGGAACAGTTTGCCTGCTCCAGTCTTCCCGTCCGATTATAAAATAGGTGTCTTCAAGGCTAGAGTAAATAGGCTCTTAATAAACTAGTGCGCATCACCATCAAAGATTGCATCACATCTTACCATCAAGTGGGATTGCAGTCAAGCACTTGTTTATATGAAAAAAATATAATAAATTTACAATTTATAGATTAACTAGCCTTCTGCCAGCGGCTTCGCCCTCGTCATAGTAGGGTTATCCATACTAACTGTAGACCCCCGTTACATCCCTTTAGGAACTGAATTTTGAAAAAAACCCTTTCTTTGTGAACAAGGCGAACGCCTACGTCATAAAGGAAGCCTTGTGTATAATTTCACGCTCTTAGGCCCAGTAATTTTGGCTGTGCGTTGGTATGTCAGTCAGTCAGTTATTGCTTTTATATAAATAGATTAATAGAAGAAGTCAGCTAGAGATTTTGCTTGTTGTTTAAATAGTTACCTAGAGATACGATTCGTAATTAAAATTAACTCAAGTAGGAATGAGAATAGGTAAGTTTCGTATGTCGTTGTGAAGGGTTCACATGGGCCGCGCAAGATGCGGCGTGGCCCCACTCCGCCATCCGTCAGGCTGTCGTGCGAGCGCCACTACACGGCTCTGCACTTAACTTCACGCCAACCATACATGTGTCTATGGCGATGAGGGGCTAACTTGCTACTTGTTAATAGTTATGAAAGGGCCACGCCGAGTGGTCATCCCGCAACAGACGCCCAATTATGAACCGCGTCGTGACAGATAGTGGCGAATTTAGTTAGTTGTCAACATTAATGTTGCTACATTTGATTCATTTGGACTTGATTTGTTGGTGTTATGAATGGATTTATTTTTCTGATTCTTCTTTTCGAGTCTGTGAAGTCAAATTATTTTTAAATACAAGTATCACTTTTTATGTGTGCTTTCAAAGCACACAAAAAAAGTATGTTAAATAGTTATTTAACACTTATTTACAAATATTAAAAATAAAAATATATATAATAAAATATAAATTTGTGTTATTGATGATTTTTGAGCCTATTCATTACAACCAAACAAACAAAGTTTTCCTCTTTATAATATTTGTGTAGATAAATTTTCGAATTTAAGATTCTTCAGATGCTATGCAATATCTGGGATTGTAATTGAATGTTGATTGAGGTAACTTGCTGTAGCCTGCTGCCATAAAATCAAAACTAATATACCTACATGGCAACCTTGGAAAATTTTCTTCAGTTGTATCAAAATGTATTTTTTTTGTTTTTCACCTCAGAACTTCGTCGTTTATGGTCTTATCGTTTATATTTCTCCACCGGGACCCGGAAAACGAGCCAAGGTAGCAACCGGGACTTACGCTAGGTTGATGATGATGATGATGATGTCGTTTATGGACCGATTTGCACATTTTTATTTATGGATAACTTCCAGGTTGATCCCATTTTTCCAAAATCCAGTTCTGATGATAGGACCCATGAGGAGTCTAAAAAAACTCTTCAAAAAATAAAGTAAAACAAAAAAAAAAGATAGTCTCGCTCGCTAAAACTCGAGAATTGCTTGACCGATTTGGTCTTGAAATTGCGTAAAAGTTCAGGGAGAAATTTATCCTTGTATTTTTTTTATGGTGGTAAAAATCATCTAATGACAAATCCCGCCCTTGGGCGAAGCGGGAAACAGTGTCAGGCTCTTACTGACTAAACGACTCACCCCTTTCCTTCTTAGCCTTCATACCAGGGTCGGGCCTTCCTTTCAGAAGCCGGACCGGGGCCCCAGTAGGCTTCGGCACTACAGTTAGACCTCTTTATTTGCTGACAAATCCTTGAGGCGCGCGGGAACAGAGCGCGCCGTCGACGACTGGCTTGGTCCGGGCTATTACCAGACAACCGGACGGCGAGCCCGGGCCTACGGTGACCGAAAATCGGGATCGGAATCGCGGCGGCGTCTGGGGCGTGAGCTCCGTTGCTTTATGCTGTCGGCTTCCTCCTTTGCTAGCATTACTGCTTCACAGAAGGAGCCGACCGCCTGCCACTCCTTCTCGCTGCGGACCATGGCTTCTACCAGGGCCCGACGCGAGAGATCGCCTCCGCCGATCACTCCCACGAGGGTACGGCGATGCTCTTCCCAAGTGGGCACACCTCTACTGAAATTGTCTTTGTATGACGGTACGAAGTTTGTCAGAGCAGCTTGTAATAATATAAAAAAATACAGCAATAAGCGCTTATATAATAGAAATAAATTTTGAGGTAGCGAATTTTTTGAAGTGGGGACTCATCCAATGACATCTCCCACCCTTGGAGAGATAGAGAGATTGTGTCAGACTTTTACTGACTAAAAATTCACCTCACAGCAACAGCAGACCCTTGACCCCAGTAGGCTTCGACCCTGCTAGGCCCCTACGGTTTGCTGACAACCCTTTGAAACACGCGTGGAACAGTATGCGCCGTCACGACTTGGGCTTGGTCCAGACGGTTACCGGAAGGCCTAACAGTGAGCACTACTCACTGTCCGCAAGTCTGCACCTACGGTGGCCGGAAAACGGTATCGGTATCCCGGCGGCAGCTGGGACGTGAGGTCTCACGTGTGCAGCCTCCTCCTTTGCTAGCATTATTGTTGTGCAGAAGGGAGGCAACCACAGATTTTTTATACCTATCTGTTTTTATTAAAAAATATTATATCTGTGGAGGCAACCGCCTGTCTCTCATCACTCCGTAAATCGTACCATGGCCTGTACCAAAGCCTGGCGAAAGATATGGCTGCCAACAACCACCACGACGACACGGTGATTATCTGCCCAAACGAAGTTCCCGCGCTAGGATGAAGCATTTCGGCACGCTAGACTTTTACTGACTAAACTTACATATATAGGGTGGGTGACTGGTACTTAGTGACCGATACGTAAACATGTCATTGTGGTCATGATAAAAAATAACTTTTACTATTAGACGGTTGGACCAAACCTGAAATCGCGAAAAAAAAATCTGCACGTCCTTATCAAGTACATACCATAAAATATATTTAAAAATACCTTAGCAAACGTTGTATGGTATCGTGACTACAATCACGTCGTATTTAAGGATCGGTCAGTAATTATGCCAGTCACCACAAATTATGTTTCTTCATATGCCTTTTCGTTCACGGGTCACGCCACAGTAGTTAACTCTTTCAAACATCCTCACAGCCCTAGCAGCCCACGGCTCTACCCTCTAAGGGGCCCACCCTTCGGTTTTGCTGACATCTCTTTGAGGCGCGCACGGCGTGAAGCTAGTCAACTTAAAAAAGTGCCCTCTAATGCCGGATAAAGTGAATCACCAACACACGCTACGTACTCTTCACTTAATTCCAACGTCAGACGACGGTACTTTAGAGATTAGTTGTCATAAATCACGCTAGATGGTGCTGTCACACCATAAACAAGATATACAAAACACCAAGGTAATTTTTTATCTTGTCTTATATTATATATTATGGTGTATACTTATAAAGAAAAACTAACTAACTAAGCGTAAAATTTTGCACAAAGGTTTCCTTATGATGACGTAGACGACCACTAAGGGCAGAAACACATTTAAACCGCGTTGCGGCCCCACACTGCTAAAATTGGCAGTGCCTCCCGCCGCTCTTTATGGCGTCGCCACAACGCAACTTTTAGCGTTTAGTCGTATTGTTGGTACATGGATAACTAGTTCATTGTGATTTTTTAGTGAGAAGAGATGTATCTCTGCCATGGATACTAAAAGAAAACTAAACGTAATAAACGATACTGGATACATCCATTTAATAAGGCTATGGAATTCGCGTCGCGGTGCACAATGCCACATTCTGCTACGGGAGGCACTGCGGACTTTAGCGGCGCGGCGCCGCAGCGCGGTCACCGTATTAATACTATGACCCGGATATGTGTTTGGGCCCTAAGAGATTATTTTCTAGAGATGAAACGGATAGTGGTTTGGCCGGATACCGGATAGCGGATATTCGGCAAGCTACGGGGCCGGAGCGCCGGATATCCGGCCACCGAATATTCGGCCTTTTCGGAAATATTCGGGCGCGTTCGGGTGTATTCGCATCGTGAGCGGAGATCGGGGCGGTTCGGGGGCGTTCGAATTGTCGCGCGCGTTCATTCGTTCGTTCGAGTTCGTGTTTGTTTCTGCCATTGTTTTTTCATTTGTGGTCATAGTTTTAACTTTGATTAAAAAGAAATGTCATCATTAAAGAAACGTTCGCCAATTTGGCAATATTTTGATTTAAATGTGAACCAGTACCCGCAGTTGTCAAGGTTTGCCAGAATTTATCTTTCAGCACCTGGCAGCAGCGTTTATAGCGAAAGGCTGTTTTCAGAAGCGGGTCTGGTATACGAAGCCAAGCGGAGTCGCCTGTTACCAAAAAATGCGGAAAATTTGGTATTCATTCACCACAATTTGCCACTTGTTTATTTTGAGTACTAAACAAACTAATTAATATTTAACCAATTACTTTGCAATTATAAAAATAAAACTTGTTCTTATCCTATATGTCGTATCATTTGCTTTGTGTAAACTACGTAATGTATATTTAATTTAATATCCGAAATTCGGCCGGATACTGTATTACTATCCGGTATCCGGCCGGATAGTGAAAACAAGGCCGGATAGGCCGGATACCGGATAGTTACCGGATATCCGTTTCATCTCTATTATTTTCCCCATAGTGGGATGACTCGGAGATCAAAAATCGGGTCTCAATCGATGTGGGGCCCTTGAGTGAGACTTTAAACCCGGAACAGTACGAGTACATGCCATTGAAGATTTGTGCCTGGTCCGAAAGGTTGGACGCCAAGCCTTAACGCGTCTCTCTCTCTCTAGTCTCCGCCTAGGCGGCTGCAGTTCAAGGAACTAGATATTCGAGTGAATCATTTATTTTTAGGCAAGTGTCTAGCGTCTATTAGGTTAGTTCTAGCAAAAATCTCTCTACTCTACTCTAGAACTCGCACTTGGCACTCAGAAGTATAAAGCTACTAGGATATGCAAAATAAAAATCCAATTTTCAACCATAATAAACCCAACTCAGTCCATCTATCCAGGAAAAGCAATTAAGCTCAATAGCAATCGACAAAACGCGGCTATTTTGGACTCTTAATAGCACCGCAATACAGAATGAACAATAAATACTAACAATTGCCGCTATTAAACGACAATCAATATAATATTAATCTGCAGTATAAATAACAAGTACCTATCTGCTACAAAACCTTTTGATATTTATGCTTTAAAAAGTTCGTAATACGATAAGTGCCTAAGTAATCATTACATACTCGTAGTATAAAACAAAGTTGCTTATCCCTATGTATGCTTAGATCTTTAAAAGTACGCAATGGATTTTGATGCGGCGTTTTTAATAGAGTGATTCAAGAGGAAGGTTTATGTGTATAATATATGCATATTATATTTAATATTAGTACCCGTGCGAAGCTGGGACGGGTTGCTAGTTATATGAATAAACTTCTTTTGTTTGAGTATCTCTTGGATGGAACGAGAGTATCAGCTTTACGGTGGGCCCCCATTCGCCTATCGTCAACGTCGCGCATGTTTTAAAAGCTTGTTTCTTCATTTAACGCAATCCAAAGTGCTTTTCAATGCAAAACTAAAGCGAAAAAAGAAAGATAACACCTGAACACCTGTTCGCATTCGGTAATTCTACGATTTACTCGAATGTTTCACAAAACTTAATCCAGGAAATACGAGTTTTTAGGATTTTTGAAAAAAAAATTTACATCATTTAGAATCTCGAACAAATGCGCAAGGCGGAGGAGGGACACAGGAGTGGAGGAGTGGACATTGTGGAGAGTCAAAGTTCACGTAAAATAGCACATTTTCAGAGACCTTTACTGGATTACTCTTACACAAATTTATGTTTTGTTTTCTATGGAAGCCTAGATATCCACAAGATATCTGTGTATCCAACATATCTGAAGAAGGATGTATAATAAGTAGCAACATCATAATCACGTAAGAGCGCTTCTATGAAAGTGAACACCGGGTTGGCCGCTCTTAATTGTGACTGCGATGTAGGTACGGTGACTAGAAATTGCCCTATGACTCCTAACTACCTTCTCCCTGACACCCGTTTTCCCGGCAGGGGCTAGAGCGTGAGCTTCGATTCTGTACATGAAATACTATCGAATTGTAAATATCAAAATTTAAAAAATTACGTACGTATGTAGTATATGAAATTAATTTCTTAAAGCGAGTCTCGACACGGTCCCGTACAAAAGTGCTCTTGTCCGGGCTAACGCACGGGGAGCCTGTCGCGACCAGGCGTGCCGCACGCCCGTTTTGCTACGTAACAATACATATAAACTCTCCATTAAAGATGAACTAGCGATACTGTGCAGGAAATAATCCGGTTTCCGCTACGGGGACCGCCGCAAACTACAGAGCGTGACGACACGTGACGGGTGCTTGCGCGGATGGACCCGTTAGGGTTCCTGTAAAGTAGTAGTAATAGTAGGTAGAGATCCTATAAATAGTATAGCCTAGCATAGCATCAGCCTTATAACGTTCCCCTTCCCACAGCTGGGACTCAGGCTTCTTCTCTAAAAGGGGGAGTGGGCCGCAATTCACCACGCGGGTCCAGTAGTAGATATGAAAAGTCACTTATATATCAACCGTCACTTCACAATCACTACTCATTTGGATACACAAATGTTGACTCAGACGGTGGATTTAATTTCTGGCCTACCTCGTCCAATCATATAACGTTTTGCTTTTCTCCAGCCACTTTGGATGAAATCAGAAAGATTGTCATATCCGTAAAATCCAAAGCTGTGGGCCATGACGACATCAGTCGGTATATGGTCACCCTAATCCTTGACCATCTTCTTCCGCCGATTACTCACATAGTCAACTTTTCTCTCGATTCTGGACAATTCCCATCCCTGTAGCGAATGGCTTATGTTCGTCCGCTTCCTAAAATCTCGAATCCTTCCCTTCCTAATCATTTTCGACCCATATCCATTCTCCCTTTCTTGTCTAAAGTACTTGAGGCCTGCGTACATAAGTAGTTTTCGGGGTTTGTTCACCGGAATATGCTCGTAAGCTCATTTCAGTCTGGATTTAGATCTGGGCACAGTACTACTTCCGCTCTCCTTAAAGTGACTGGTGACATTAGAAAGGCAATGGAAGATACAAAGGTCACTGTGTTGGTGTTGATCGATTTCTCCAACGCCTTTAACGCCGTCAGTCACGATATACTCCTATCTATCCTTTCCCATCTTATGGTTTCACCCGAGGCGCTGGAATGGTTCGCATCTTATCTTCGGGGACGCCGGCAGTCAGTTCGCGTTGATGAGAGCTCATCGAGTTGGCGTGATCTGGATGCTGGAGTTCCACAGGGCGGAATTCTTTCTCCATTGTTATTTTCCATCTTCATACATTTTATAACTCACTGTCTTCGGTGTTCGTATCATCTTTATGCCGATGATCTTCAGTTGTATACATCTGTGCAGGTGGAAGGTTTTTCAGAAGCTATAGAGATAAACCGGGATCTGGATGCTATCAGTAGCTGGTCTGATAGGTTTGGGGTGTCAGTAAACCCCTCAAAATGTCAGGCCATTGTTATTGGTAGCTCGCGCATGATGAGTAGAGTGGCGGTTAGCTCTCTGCCTCCTATTGTTTTCAATGGTACTGTCATCCCCATCAGCACAAGCGTAAAGGATCTTGGTTTGCATCTTGACTCGACGCTTGGCTGGCAAAGTCAAGTGTCTAGTGTCTGTCAAAAAGTCAATGGGACTTTGCGGTGTCTGTATAGTCTGAGGAACTTTTTACCCGCAAAGACGAAGACAATAGGTACTTGTGCAAACTTTAATTTTCCCTATTGTAGATTATGGTGATGTGTGTTACTTTGACCTGAAAGCGGTCTTGCTGGATAAGCTTGATAGACTCCTCGACAGCTGCATGAGGTTCATATTCAACCTGAGAAAGTATGACCAAGTGTCGGCCTTCAGGTCAGAGCTGAAATGGTTGCCTATTCGCCAGAGAAGAAGTCTGCGTGCCTTAACTACTCTTTTCTCTCTACTCAACTCTCCCACGCCTCCATCCTATCTCATACCTCACTTTCAGTTTCTTTGTGCTACACACGCAAGGAATTTGCGTTCCTTTAACAATCTTCTTCTGCTCTGTCCTTCTCATACTTCTGATTTCGTCCATTCTTCTTTCTATATTCAATCCATCCTTCTGTGGAATGCGCTTCCTCTCGATATCAGAGCGGCTGAATGTCGCTACACATTTAAGCGGAAGTTACGGAACTATTTTCTCCACTAATAGTGGAACCTTGGCTATAACTTCTTTCCTTACTTTATGTAAATAAACTTCTCATCAAAAAAATCGAAACACCTTGCAAGTTTACGTTTTGTCAGGATTATCAGAAAAATGTGTACATTTAGGAATAAATGTTAAATGTCGTTTAATAGTGAGTAATATGAGCTTATCAAATCTTAATGTTAATGTTCTAAATTTAAATGAATTTTTCATAGGTTTCGTATTTTGTTAAATGAGTCATTTTTATTCCGTATGGAGTATAAAGGAAATGGATAAAACAACACACGTAAATGAAAAAAAAAGCTAAAAAACGTTTATTTAATAACTTGTATTCCCTCCCCGAGCTCTAATTACTGCTTCCATACGGTTCTTCATCGATCGGATGAGAGTCACGATCACATGCTGTGGTATATTGTCCCATTCCTCTTGGATTGCATCTTGCAGCTGGCTAAGTGTTTCTGGGGCAGGATCTCTTGCTCGAATTCGTCTCTTTAATTCATCCCATAGATGTTCAATGGGATTCATGTCCGGGCTTCTTGCTGGCCATTCCATAATAGAGATATCGACTTCGTTAAGATAATCTCGTACGACGCCCGCGGTGTGAGCCCTAGCATTGTCGTGCATGAATATGAAGCCGTTGCCAATAAAATGTGCATAGGGCATCACATGAGGCTCGAGACACTCTTCGACGTACCGATGACAGTTTAGTGCAGGCAGACGTGGCCCAGACACGAAAGCAAGCTCTGTCTTACCGTCGGCGCTGATTCCTCCCCAAACCGTCCACGAACCGCCACCATAGCTGACCTTTTCTTCAATGCAGCATTGTGCATAGCGTTCTCCGTCTCTTCTGTAGACCTTGTTCCTTCCGTCGTTACCATACAGCATAATTTTACACTCATCAGAAAAGAGAACTTTGCTCCACTGTAGGTATGACCAATTTAGGTGCTCACGTGCAAAGTTAAGGCGCGCTCTTCGATGGTCTGCAGTTAATTTCGGCCCATTTGCTGGCTTATGCGGTACCAGTCCACGATCCTTCAACCTTCTTCTAATTGTAGAGTCACTTACAGCCACCCTTCGTACAACACGAAGCCGCTGCTGCAGTTGAAAAGCGTTAAGGCGTCGATTTCTTAAAGAAGTTGTTACAATAAATCGATCATCTCGCTCAGAAGTGACCCGATTCCTGCCAGATCCTGAACGGCGCGTGAACAAACCAGTCTCCCGATAACGTTTATAGACTCTATGAACAGATGACAGGCTTAGATGCAGTCTTGCAGCCACAACACGCTGACTAAGGCCAGAATCCAGCAATGCCACAACTTGGGCGGCTTCTGTGGGCGAAGTATCCATACGTTTTAGAAAAAAAACCTTTTTTCAGACGTCCCAAAGTCACAGTATTGAAATAAAAAACAAAAAGTTTAAGGATAGGCGCCAATTTTTAGTTTTTAAACGCTAAATGTACTCCAACCCTAAACACACATTTGTCTCAAAACAGTGATTCATTTCGTTTATAAGATAAACAAATGAAATTCTAATTTTGAATTTAGAATTTTCGCTTATTATTGTAATGGCCAAACTGCCAGCTATAATATATGTATTTTTTTTCATCGTATGAATTCTTTTTTGTGTTAAATTCGGACAGAAACAATGAAAACGGAAGTGTTTCGATTTTTTTGATGAGAAGTTTATATTTATGTATGTATATATATAAGTAGGTATATATGTATGTTTATGTGAACATGAAATATGTATTTGTATTCTTGTTTTCTAAATAACATTTTCTTTTTTATGTACCTACCATATTGTCTCTTCACCACCCTAGGTTGACTGGTAGAGAATGCCTAAGGCATTAAGTCCGCCTTTGTACCTTGTGTTGCATGAAGAATAAATAAATAAAAGTTATCCTATAAATAATGGATCACTTTGTTATTCGTCTGTCTGTCTGTCTGCATGTCCTTGGAAACGCGTTGGACTCTTTACATTGAGAACGAATGGAGGTCCTGAATCGAATTGAAATTTAAAACATATAGGTACTCAGGTCTGCGGTGCCTTAAAGCTGTAAAAAAAAAACAAATTTCTAAGTTAACGGAAAATAAAGATACGGCCATTTATGTCGTAAAAAACGTGTACATATTTCGATTCTTTCAAAGGAATTAAAATTAACTTTTGACCTACAACCAAAAAAAAAGAATTGTTAAAAAAATATTTAATACAGTTTAGCCGTCCCGAGTCTTAATACTGGCCCTTTTCAAACGATAGGAAGACAGACTTTTACTGACAAAAACCTACATGCTTTCTTTCAGCTGCTATTTGCAGTCCACAGTCACCATAACTCTTTCAATCTGGCCTCGCAAGCATCTGCGTGACGGATCTATTCAGGTCTATCTTGCATTGTGAAGACAGGCCGTCGATCTGGGTGTAATACTTATCGGCAAGCTCCTCACTATTCGCCACCGTTTTCCCGTGCCTATGGTCGACGAAAGTGCGACCCTCGTCGACTATAGGCACGGGCTTGCCGAATCGGGGCGAGGATAAAATAAAATAAAAAAAACTCTTCCGGTTTTCACTCTCATTACCTACTACTGTTCAGGAAGTGACGGCTTATCATTTTCTTAGGCTTCGTACCTGCCTGGACCAGGGTCAAAAGCGAGAGGTCTCAAGAGGACACAGTAGTCTGCTTCGCCCAAGCGTGCCAAAACTCTACAGTGTCTATCGGACAATCTGCACTATGCTCGTAGTGACACACGGGTGTTTCAACCCATAAGTAAGGTGAAGATCTGCGTCAGGTGGCGTCGTTATTTCCTTTTAGTCACTCCTCAAAGAGGAATTACTGCCATAACTGTGGCATACCCTACGCTGTGTTGCAACAATAACTACATTCATACCACCATGAGATCCCGCCAGCGCTGCTCTGTCCGTCATGACGTGGATTGTCGCAGGTCATAGCAGGGTCTCCCGGGACTCGTGAGAAATGACAAAGTAACATATTTTCCACGCTAGCTTCTAAATGTACCTACAACATAATTCAGGTGCACTGAGGAGAGACCTCTCCAGCTGACTCCTCGACCAAGAGGCACACCGAAGAGTCAAATGATTCAATTTATTTGCGGCGTATTATATTCGCATCAAGAAAATAGTGACTTATCGCCGTCATTCGGCTTACCCACTTTTGTAAATTGCTTAGTAAACCATGTTAGCATTAACCAGATGAAGGCTTTTAGAAAGAATGGGCCCACATTTTATCGCATTTAAAATGAATAGATACCTGACCTATTAAAAAAATTAAAGCGAAAGTTCTGACCATCAGGTCAGAAATAAAAAAAAGTAAGTAGAGAGAGAGAGGAGGGACGGGGGAGGGAGAGTGAGTAGAGTGTAGTAGTTTAGTAATGAATATAAAATCTAACAATAATTAATTGAATTCTATATTAATTGCTTAAAACTTTTACTTGAAAATAAACGGTGTAATAAAAAATGCTTCAATTCGTATTCATACTGGACTAAAAAATATATCATATTTTTTTACACCAGTATGAATACGAATTTGCTTTAAAATTGTAATGATAAATCACTATTTTGTTAAAACGAATAGACTATATTAGCTAGGTTATGTGGATGTTATTAAAAAAAACAAAAATATACATAATAAATCTTTTATTTAGCACTTAAAATCATACTACCACCTAAAATTAAAAACATAACAAAAGTTTCTTATAAAACTCTAATCTAAATATCCAGTATGTAAATCACAAAGCCTGGATCCCAACATTACTATGGCTACCAAATAACATCTAATTCTAATTAGTACTGGAGATACCATTCTCATTTTTACAAGCTTTTATATAAATTCACCATGTTTGTGATCAATTCTTGTAATTTAAAATTTGGTCCACTTCCCGGTTTCCGATTGAGCTACATTTTTTTGCGTGCATCGTGTCAATCAGATGACAATGCAAAAGCTGTTCTGATGATGTAACCGGAAGATGGCCATAGGAACTCTATAATTAAACGACACAATCCCACTGAGTTTGGTGTCATGTTCATGCATGTAGGATTTCAAAGGTAGAGGTGCCTTCTGAGAAACGAATAGTAAAAGAGCGGTTTACTAACTAAAAAGATTTTTTTTCTTTAACTAAAAAGACATTACTAAACTTACCGCGTTAGGCAATATTAGACATATAATTTCAACTGTATTTATTAAAACTTCAGGCAATACGCGGGGCTAATGTCTTAGGACCCTAGCCCATGGCGATTGTAGCGATGCTGTAGCACGTCCGTAGCGCGTTAGAATCTCTTTTATCGCTACTAACAGTCGCCGTGGGCGAGGGACCTTAGGCATTCTCTACCAAAAAACTTAAGGCGGTGAAGAGAAAATATCCGTAAGTTGCCCGAACTAGATATAGCCTATTTCAAAGAGTATGAACTGTTCGGTATAAACAATACAACAGTACCTCCTGTACTAACACTATATTTACTACAATTATTAACTTATCTGTTACCGGCAATTGTATAATCTCTTAGACTAAATAGTTTAAAAGTTGTCAGGATTGTGTGGTACCAACTCGGTAAACACTTCCTATATAAAACATGTTTTGTTTGTCTTTTAGTTTATACTTTGCCTGATCCCCTCGTAGTATTGGACGCGGCAGATAAGTTGAACTGAAATGGCCATCGTTGCTATGGTTACGTGCAGCCCTCAGCCGTGCCGCACTTCGATTGTAACCTAAATCTGTTAGTACGCATTGAAGGTCATAGTTCAACTTACATGTCGCGATATAACCTATACAATACCTAGGCTTATTGCATTGACTAGGCCAGTTAATAAACAATCAATAAAAAAATTATACTCTTTACCAGTAACATATTAACCATCAACTCTCAACAACATTAGTTCAAAAAATAACAATTATTATTTCATTAATATATTTGAAAATAAATTATATTTTAAAATAATTTTTATAAATATAAAAATAATAATTGGCACTGGTGGTCAGAAGCAGGGTTCAAGATACAGTAACCTCACAAAGTGAGCCATATTGAAGAAAATTGCCTTCTGTAACAGACTGATCCAATCTCGAAACGACTTCGCCAGATGGTAGTCGATACTTTTGGCCATCAGGCCATTGGCTTTAACAAGGATCGCCACAATGACAGCTGGATCCACATCCCATATGACGAAAACCTAGTGCGATAAGAGCCATCGACCACGGCGACTTTTTGTAGCTTGTTCACATCGATACAGTTGCGATGCTGTAGCACGTTCGCATCTCCTCTATAGCTCGTTGCAAAAGCGACGACGCATTAGTAGTGATGCTGTCGAGTTTCGTAAGAGCGTAGCACTACAAAAAGTCGCCGTGGGCGCGGGGTTGAGATTAGAGAGAAGTTTTCGTCATGTAGGATGGCGAAATCGATTATCATGGAACGGCACGCTAATAAATAATAATTATTAAAAAGCATCTTTGAATCTGTAAAGCACCGATATTGTTAAGCTCGCCATTTTTGCTGGACTTAGGCCATCCTACGGTACTTCATGAGTTCCAGAAACCTATCTCAATAAAAAACATCTTTTACTTATAGGGCTCAAGACATGAGGCTAGTCCTTGAATAATTTCATCGAGTAAAGCCTTAGATACATTTGGGAACAAATTATCTCCCAAAATGACGTGCAACATTAAATCCCGAAATTTGTATTTGCTATGATTACTCGCAGTTCCCCATTTCGATTGAGACCAGAAGATTGGTTATAATCCTCGCCACACTAGTCGAACCATAGTCGGTTGTAGACAACCGACGACAATCGACTAGGCTTGGTCCGGACAGTTACTAGAGTAACAGTTTGGACCAAGCCTAGTCGTCGACGGCGCGCTCTGTTACCGCGCGTCTCAAGGAGTTGTCAGCAAATATAGAGGCCCAACTGCAGGGCCGAAACCTACTGAGGCCCCGATCCTGTTTCTGAAAGGTTTGACCCCGGTATAAGAGCTAAGAAGGAATGGTGAGTCGTTTAGTCAGTAAGATTCTGACACTGTCTTTCGCTCGTCCATTCGAATTCGTCATCAGATGATTTTTCCCACCATAAAAAAACCATCATGACAGTCGACCTTGAATGCGCAGTAAACGTTATTCGGATCTCAATCAAGTGGGTGGTTGCGCATAACCATGGCAAGTGGTTTAACTAATATGTTTAGTTGTTGTTAAATGTGACAGCATTGCAAGTCATCCTGTTGGGACATTTTGTCCCCTAATGTATTTGAGGCTAATATTCAACAAATCATAAAGGCTTTTCGCTGAACTGCAAGCTGAACTACTTTCTAAAGTGCATGGCAACTAAAATCCTAGCACTTGAACTCACTCCCAAATTGCCTACGTGTGAACTTAACCAGATCCCATAAGGCACTAAGCTTGGCAAGGCACTGTTAACATATAGGTAAACGTAACTTATCTAAACATATAAATAGGCAAATATCCTTTAAAATAACATTGAATACCTTTACAGTAATCGATAGTTCATCTCTGCCATTATTAAAGGGAAGTTCAAAGGTAGCACATGAAATACAATTTTTCTTATTTTTTTACATTTTGCAAATTAGTGGCAAGTTGTACGTCGATAATCATATAAATCGCGGGTGTAATACGTTACGTATTTATTTACGTAATTTAAATCATCAATACATCTGCCTCAGTACGTCTTACCTTACTGAATGACGTATTTGTGAAATAACCGTTGTGAAAACTTTATTTGAATTATACAGGTCTTACGCAAATGCTGCTAAAAGTATATTTTAATAATATTTAAGGCGGCTTCAATAATAGCCTCTAGGTACGTATGTGTATAAGCTCCGCATTGGCGAAACGGGATCGTACACTACAAACTACAACTCATGCTACAGTGCGCACTAAAGGGTTAACCAAACGGTTGCAAACCAACACACACCCAAGGTCACCTAGCAAGTTTCAATACGTGTAGACAGTAGCAGTAAATCATAATTTTCAAAGCATTTGATCGGGAAGCGTATTTTCCCAATCGTTGTAAACCATGACCTTCAACGCCCTTGGGTTGCCAAGCGCGCTTTCTCAATCACAGTGGCTGATTTGCGAATGTGTCAGCGTGTGGTTTACATACATGTAGTCGCAACTTAACTGTTGAGACGCTGGAGTACAACCGTCTGGTCCACCTTGATTGCAACAATATAATGTTCTTGGGAACATTGTTACGGCATTATTTCACAACTATTCACAATATAATTTTACCTCTTTTATCTCAATAGCCTTTTTTCGTATAATTACAGTTATCTAGAGAATGTGCGACATGACATTTTACAATTTAACTCATTTCATTTAAAATCAATTGTGCTTCAAAATTTTTACCATATATTTACGTACGATTTCGAGACCTTGTCATTTCAGACATAAGTTTCTAATTTTTAAAGGAATATTATTAACAGATATGCCAATTTAAAAAGAAATAATAACATATATTTTTCCTAGAATGCATTTATAAATGTTCTCATAAACGTATTCTAGGATCCAATAGAAATATTCACAGATTTACATTATAATCTATAGTGTATAATAATATACGAGTACAATGATATACTTTAGTACTTAACACAAATGAGGTGTTCGACTGTATCACAAAAATCGTCAATTAATTTGTAGAACAATATTACAAAATGTGTTCCAATTTAAAATGTTTGTTCCGAAAACAATATGTAGGTATGACCTCAAACTTGAATTCAAAATCTTAGATAATTCATATTCATAGTTCAAATATCGACCTTAAGCACATATAGCCAAAGTTCATTTAAGATTGGCTATCTGTAAAAATATTCTAAAAAAATCGAACGACATCACGTATAGAGGTCGGTACAATCAAGGATACTTCGTTTTTTGTCTTCCATGTTTGCCTTTCAATCTACCTTATTATTATATACCTTTTTTAAGATTTTAAATTCAATTTCAGATCACACTTAAGTCCGAATCTAAAAAAAAAATTAAGCCGGTATCCTTTTTATAAGATTACCTTTGTCAAACGAATAATTAAACGAGTTTATGTCTAGTATACCTTAATTACATAATTATATGATCGTTAACAAGGCTTTTCTAGTCCGACGATGGTCTTTTACATAACATTATTACATTAACATTTAATCACAGATTTTGTACGGATACATTAGATTTACCAATTAAGCTATCATAATATAGCATGGAATGTTGATTTTCCTATGCCATAAATTATACGTCAAACGTAAAAATAAATTTTATGTACTGTATTGTGATATTGATATTACATTTACATGTATTGCTATTGCTTTTCGTTAATAAAAACACGTCAATCTTCTTATTATTAGGCATTTGATATTATAATATTATAATCCTTTAGTTTTGCTCCCATCCCAGGGATCTGTCAACGGCCATTTTCCATTGCTTATATCTCATATCTCTTTCATCGTCACTGATGACAGGTGAATATGTGGTTCCACTTGTCATCGGTATAGGAGAGCCCTGTTTGGAAGGTTCTACTCCCCAGTAAGCAACCAATGCTGCCCCTAAGGCAGTACTTTCAGTAAACCCAGCTCGTATCACGTTGATACCGATTAAATCTGCTTGCATTTGCATCACTAAGGCATTAGATGTCATGCCGCCATCGACCTGTGAAAGGACAAAGAAGTTCTATAGAAAATGTACTATTAATATGGGCTGTCATATCATTTAATTGAACTTGAATAAGTAAATTAAAAAATGTGGTTTATAACTATTATAAGAACTATATACATCTAAACTTTATGTAAAACACTTGAACATGCCCCTAAATAAGTTTGAAGTACCATGCGAACATTTTTTGTGAACGAATCGTGGTGGTCTATTTTGTTTTGACTAGTTTATAATATGTATGTATTAAAAAATATATAAGTTTAAATTTTTATCAGTTGTCTAGTACTCCATAACACAAGCTCTACTTAGCTTGGGGCTAGAAGGCGTTGTGTGAAAAAACCTGATTTTTTCACTGTGTAAATGAGCATTGTTAGTGACACATACATTTACACAGTTTACACATTACACGTAAACACTAAATATGTATACCAATCACCGACATGTTATCTATACTAATGTTATAAAGCTGAAGAGCCATTCCCTCTCCAAGGCCTGAATCCCAGCAGTGGGAACATTATAAGGCTGATTACGCTGACAAAGCATATAACAGTTATGCTGCCGCGCTTATGATGATTACAGTTAGTCGATACATTTTGGTTGATCAAACTCATTTATTTCAAATAGACCATTTACAGGCACTTTTGAAATGTCAAAATTGAAGCTAATTTGCACGTTCCAAGGCGTAGGCTCCTATGGAGAAGAACGTGCAAGAAACTCCATGGGGACTCTTTTGAATCAAATTTATATTTACATATTACTTGGTTACAAATTTATGATGCTTCTATTATGCGAGCACGATGTAGCGGTATTTAAAAAAAGTAAAATAATAATAAAAAAATATATATTTTCAAATAAGCGCCTAGCAGCCAAGAGATGACCGGTCTCAACTGACGGCACCCGTTCACGAGCATGACGCGTGAATCAGCGCCACTCCGCTCAACCATTTTAGAGGGAACAGAATGACCCAAAACACGCGCCACCATCAGCGAGACATTTGGGTGAGCATGACAAACTCTCAACTGCCATGCTTGTTTATGTCAAATAAGTTGCAACCTAGCGAAAAATGCTCCATAGTACTTCACATTTACAAAATTTAAAAAGTGCTTCTACATTATACAATGCTATTGTATCCACATCAAAATATATATATATATATATATATATATATAGTAGATGGTCATGAGCTTCAATTAAATAAATAAAATATAAAACTATTACGAACACGCCAATATAAAAAGGGCAACAACTTCCATCCTTTCAATAAATATGTTAACAAAAAAAAAAAAAAACACAGTTGGCAAAAGTAGACTGTGGCTGTGGAGCAGGAACGGCATTTAGCCAAGCATTATTATCAAGAATGTAATCTTCCAGTTTATAATATGCTTGTCTACATAGCGTGCGTTTAATGCAAGTTTTAAATTTGGATTCATTCAATTGAATAATCTCAACTAGTAATTTATTATAAAATTTAATACAGCACCCCATAAACGAACTACGTACTTTGGCCAATCTGAACCGAGGTTGATCTAATTTGTCCCTATTTCTGGTATTAAAATTGTGCCTGTCACTTATCTTAGCAAAAAGATGAATATTTTTCCGAACATACATGATATTTTCACAGATGTATTGACAAGGTACCGTCAAGATATTTATATCCTTAAATAGTTCCCTCAGAGAATCGCGCCATCGCGCAATCGCGCCGATATTGAGTTAAGTATATATTTGTAATATCGACCAAAATATGACTTACTGTAATTATCATAACCGCGACAGTATGGACTCATGACATTACATAAAATGAGTGTCTGACATTTTTTCTTTCTCTGATACATAATGTTCGACAACTGAATGATCTGACTTTGTATATTACCTTAAGTAGTTGAAGAGGAATTCCACAATCTTCATTCATAGCATCCAATATATCTCTCACTTGATAACAAACAGCTTCCAATGCCGCTTTCACAATGTGATTTGAGTTTGTATCTTCGGAGATGCCACATATTACACTGAAAATTGTTATGTTCATATTACGTATAGTTCGTGTATGTTCCCAATTTTCTGAAGTTTGACATTTTAAGTTGTCAAAACGTAGTCTAGGGATTAAAAAACGAACAATAAAGGGATTTTTATTGGCCATACAAACATACACCAGAAATTAGTCACCGATACATAAACACGTAATTGTAGTGAGGTTCCAAAATATCTGCTGGTCGCTATATTTATGCTGACTTAATTCTTGGGGGGTTATTCTTGGTTATACTAGAACAGCGCGCACAGGGATAATCATCCGATATTACTCAAAGGGCTTCTGCGAGTTGGCTTCGGCCCCTCATACGCCTCTCAAAGGCTCGCACTGGGTCAGCGTGGTGGATTAGTGCCCATACCCTGTCTTAGAGAGAAGGCCTATGTCCCAGCAGTGGGAACATTAAAAAGGCTGATGATGATGATATTGTCATGCGTATTACTTACCCTCTAGCATCTTGACGCCAATATGGTGCATACAAACCACTGAAGGCTGGTACAAACACCACACTGCCATTCTCGGTCGCTTTCTCAGCTATGTCTTGGGAATCCTTGGCACTTTCCAAAAGGCCAATGTTGTCTCTAAGCCAGCCTAAAGCTGCTCCAGCGACAGCTACCTGGAATTCGATACACAATTTTTCATTATAATAATACATACTTCGTTCTACAAGTCATGTAAAATCAACGCTACATTGAAAAAACGTTAACAAGAGCTCAGTGTGCTGACACTTGCCCACCTAGCCAAGTTACGACCGTTTTGTTAACGGCGAACGCTTTGAGTTGGCCATGCCTCTAATTCCTTTGTTCTGACGTCATTTCAACGCTCAGATACATGGTCAGAACAATGATCAAAGTCTTTACTCTGACCATATATCTAGGCGTGGCCAATTTCAAGTGTTCGGCGTTAACGAAACGATCGTAACGTGGCTAGGGGCCCACCTATAGCTATGCTTTCAAAATTACTCGTCCCTCAAAAATTACATTACTAATTGAGATTTCACAAATCAGCGATTAAATTATGTATTGTGCATAAATGTCAGCGCACCAAATTCAAGTCGCACTTTCTTTCATAGATGTGTAAAGTACGCGACAAATAAATTGAACTACGTTATTCGAAACGCAGCACTTCGATTGAGACCCCAAAATCGGTTATAATCCGCTTCACACACAAATTGAACCATCTTGACGGTCGACCTTGAATGCATAGTAACCAACTATTCCCGGGTAATATAGCAAAAATAACTTTTTGGAGAGTATGCGAAGGAATTGCAAAAGTTGATTCCTCCAACTCTTTTCTATCATCGGACAACCCGACGCATGGCGAGTATCCATCCTTACGTTGTTGAAACCACTACGGTTCGGTTTCGCTTCATCTTTCATTCCGCGCACATCGAAGGACTAGAACAAACTGCTGCGGTCTTCACATCCGATAATTTGGGTGTCTTCAAAGCTAGAGGGAATACGTTTTTAATAAACTAATGCTCCTCACTATCAACGATTGCATCACTGCTTAACATCAGGTGGGATCGCAGCAAGCATTAGTTTATAACAAACTAGCTTTTGCCCGCGGCTTCGCCCACGTGGTATAGGGGTTGGGGTTTCCGGGATAAAAAGTAGCCTATGTCCTATTCCGGAGTGTATCCTATGCCTGTGCCAAATTTCATCCAGATCCGTCCAGCCGTTTTGGCGTGATTGAGTAACAAACATCCAAACATCGTAACTTTCGCATTTATAAGTAATATAAAAAAATATACAAAAAAAATAACTTACGGATCCTTCCAGAGCATAATACGCTTGATTCTTACTGCCCAGCTGATAAGCGACGGTAGTCAGAAGGCCTCTGCCGGAGTTGACACGAATATCGCCCGTGTTGTACAGTACAAAGCACCCAGTGCCATAAGTCGCTTTTGCTTGACCTTTTTGTAAGCACATTTGGCCAACTAAGGCAGCTTGCTGGTCACCAAGACATCCTGCTATGGGCGTACCCTTGATTGGTCCATCAGCAATATAGCCGTATACCTGCAACAAATAAATGCTACGTAAGTAAAGGCTAGTACAAAAACAACTCCGCAGCGAAGAGGAATGGTAGGCGGTCGCCACCTTCTGCGAAGCAGTAATGCTCGTAAAGGAGGAGACCGACCGCATAAGGCAAAGGCAACAGCGCCCTCGCCGTAGCCGTCGCCGCCGCAATCCTGCCGATATCCGGCCTCCGTAGACACTGGTTCGCGGACGGTGAGCAATGGGTAGCTCGCCGTCCGGTCGTCTGGCAACTGTCCAGACCGAGTCCAAATCGTCAACAGCGCGCACCGTTCCCGCGCGTCTCAAGGAGTTGTCAGCAAACTGTAGGAGCCCTTCAGGGTCGAAGCCTTTTGGAGCCGCCGGTTTGTGTGAAACTGTTACCGCGGCTCTAGGAATAAGGCAAGGAAGGAATGGGGTAGGTTTTTTAGTCAGTAAGTCTTTCGATGATTTTCACCTACCATAAAAAAAGTACAAAAACAACACTGCCATTATTCTTACTGATTAAACAATCTACCTCGTTCCTATGTTGCTATATATACCAAGGCCAGCGCCTTCCTTTCAGTCACGAACCCTTGGCCCCTTGACGACTTGTGCCTCCCAAAGGTGGCCTTGACGACATGGGCCTCCCACAAGCGTCCTGCAAGTGACTATCCTCACCCATCTGTCCTGGTACATGCTTGCGACGTGGCCAAACCACTCCAAATTTGGACTGGCAGTTTTCCCCCAAGATCTGCTACTTGAGTAATGGAATGCAATGTGGTATTGCAGCTTGGTCGCTTGTTATGAGAGAAAAATTCAAATAGCGTGACTAAGTTTAGCGATAAAGGCTATAATTTTCATTATCATTATAATTTTACAAATAATCTTAAAATTACTAATACTTTATAATTTTTTTACCTCGGAACTGGACTTAATTTCTGGTAAAACACTCTTAGGAACTTCGAAAAACTTCAACAGCAAAGGATCCCATTCCAGGTTCTCAATATTCATCAACATAGTCCTGGATGCATTGGTGACGTCAGTCACATGTTTCCCGCCATTAGGTCCACCTGTAAACATTAAGTTAGGCCTTTAAATTTAAAAAAAAAACCGGACAAGTTCGATTCGGGTTCCAAATGAGATTTGCGTATCAATAAAGCGTTATTTTTTCTTTGTATTACTAAGTCTTAGTTGATTGTACGAGAAAGAAAAACGTTATCAAGAAACCTGGAGCATTACCATCTCTTTCCCATTGCCCTTTGGGTGAAGTCTTCTGAGAAGGCCTACTGTGAGCGAGTAACATCACTTAGTAATATATTCATCTTGCTTGATGGGTATGAATAAGACAAAAATATGAAGAACTAGCTTCTGCCAGCGGACACATGAAAGTAAGATTCTCCATAAACTGTAGACCACTGTTTCATCTCTTTACGAGGTAAATGTTGAAAAATCCTCAGGGCTAACGCAATGCTGCGTAAAACGGGATCCTGCTCAAGCTTATGCCGCGCGCGAACCAAATTATTACCTGTGTAGTGTCGCTAGTTGTAGTTGTAGAAATTTAATAGTGTGCATGTAGTCGTTTCGTTGGAGACCTTTAATGTATTATTACGTAGCAAAAGGGCTCACGAGGCGTGACAGAACTCTTTTGTATGGGATCGAGCGGTCTCCTGCATTACGCAGCGTATTCCCTTAGTGCTTGCTGACGTCATTTCAGGATATTTTGTGCAAAATTCCGTTCTTTTAGGTCCAGTTATTTTAGCCGTGCGTTGATATGATAGTAACTCAGTTTTTCCTTATTTATATATTTAATATTTACCAGTCAAATTCCACATGATCCAAGTGTCAACGGTTCCAAAACAGCATGTTCCTTTTTTCATAGCAACCTTTACCGCTTCAACGTTATCGCTGAGCCACCTCAATTTTACGGCACTGAAGTAGGGTGACAAAGGAAGTCCACATAATGGCTGTAAAAATATTGAAAATTTTCAAATGAGTAACAACTAGCTTCTGTCAATGGCATTATCTGCTTGGAATTAGTACCTACTTCTCATTTTTATTCCTGGCTTTTTTGAACCAGCGACTTACAGTTTGTGTTGGTCTTTGTATCGGGACCGCAGTCCCAACTTCCAATAATAAAAATAATGTTTTTTTTTTTAAATAGTATTTTATCACAATAGAAATAAATAGTTTTTTGGTAATCCAGTCTTTGTGGTCCTAAATAATATACTAAAAAAAAGAATATTTTATAGGTTGAAATTGGGACCACCGTCCCGGTCCAAAGGGCCCCACGACCACTACTACTGCTCGTAAGTCGGGGCTATTATAATTGGGCCACAGTTTTAGTAAGCCCTGGCTGGAAGGTTTAATTTTTATCAAGACAACAGATCGATTCAATCGAATCGATATAAATACCTCACTGATTGACCAAGGTAAGGCTACACACAAAAATGTAAACAGCGAGTTGTGATCCATGCGCGTCTCATAAAGACCTACTGGGTCGCTAGTTTTAAATAAAATAATGTAGCATTCTGCTGTTGAAAGAACTGTTAAAATCGAATACGTAGTTTCGAACATTAACTATCTCTCAATCTCCTACATCAAAACTCACAAACATTACCTCTTTATAATATTGGTATAGATAAGGTAATTTACTGATAGCGTTAATCTTTTTATATCAGTCAACATTACTGTGGATTAGTTGCTGTTCGTTAGTTTACCATTGAATCATTACATAGTATAAAACAAAGTTGCTTACCGCTGTCCCTATATACGCTTAGATCTTTAAAAGTCTGCAATGGATTTTGATGCGGTTTATCATAGATAGAGTGATTCAAGAGGAAGGTTTATGTGTATAATACATGCATTAATATTCAATATCAGTCCCCGTGCGAAGCTGGGTCGGGTCGCTAGTTAGATTAATAATATAATAATAGTATGTCCACAACTATCACACAACGCCATCTAGTCCAAAGCTAAGCAGAGCTTGTGTTATGGGTACTAGACAACTGATAAACATACTTATATATTTCTAAATACATATATATTATAGATAAATTACACCCAGACACAGAACAAATGATCGTGCTCACAACGGCGGATCCAGGGGGGGGGTCATGGGGGTCATGACCCCCCCCTGGGCTGGTTCTAAGACTTAGGTGGACCACTAATTGAACATAATGATTTTATTTATATGTTTTGTCATCATACAGATTTTATGTAAGTAACTACATTCCTTCAATATTTAATTAATTTAACTATATACCGGGTGTCATTGAACACAGGGAGCCATCGTAACACAAACGAATACCATAGATCCAGTACATGATTCTAGTGGGCACGCCATAATCCTGGCGGTAAATCCCCTCTTTGAGCCGTGAGGTCTATCGAGACCTCACGGCATCCTCACCTTCCACATGGAGCAGATTCTCACCGGACATGGCAAGTGGAGCACACGGTAGAAGTGTGCCCCGCTAGGGAAGAGCAACGCCGTGCCCTCGTGGGGGTGATCGGCGGCGGCGACCTCTCGCGCCGGGCCTTGGTTCAGGCCATAGACCGCAGCGAGGAGGAGTGGCAGGCGGTCGCCTCCTGCGAGGCAGTAATGCTAGTGAAGGAGGAGGCAGACCGCAACAGGCAAAGGCAACGGTGCACTCGCCGTAGCCGTCGCCGCCGCGATCCTGCCGATATCCGGCCACCGCAGACGCTGACTTATGGACGGCGAGCAATGGGTAGCTCGCCGTCGGGTCGTCTGGTAATAGTCCAGACCGAGCCCAAGTCGTCGACGGCGCGCACTGTTCCCGCGCGCCTCAAGGAGTTGTCAGCAAACTGTAGGGGCCCTACAGGCCCAAAGCCTCCCGGAGCTAAGGGTTGGTGCGAAAGCGTTACACCGGGGCTTTGAGAATAAGGCAAGGAAGGCACGGGGTAGGTTGTTTAGTTAGTAAGAGTCTGACACTGTTTCCCGCTCCGCCCAAGAGCGAGATTCGTCATTGGATGATTTTTACATACCATAAAAAAGTACATGATTCTAGACCCCGCAGTAGTGGAATTCTTTTCGGTTTTTTCTAAATTTTTTTTTTATGAACTTTTTACGTTTTTAAAATTAAACTGTATAAAAACGTTATTTTAAATTACCTTCCAAATTAAAAATGTCATTGGGTTTGATAAGAACAACGACTTAATTTGCCTCAATGATTTTTTCATAATCCATTTTTTTTTTTAAATATCATTGGGTTGGTTAGAATAACGATTTTATACAGGTAAAAATTTAAAAAAAAGAACGACTTTTTTTTATAAAAACCGACGGAAAATTTCACCACTGTGTGTTACGATGTCAATGACACCCTGTATATAAAAATTAAGCCACTTTTCATTGTTATTTTATAACTCAAGAACTGGCTCACCTATCCAAACCAAATCTTTAGGCTTTATTCGGACTATTTAGTAGATGCTTTATGTGAAGTTTGCACAAAATCGGTCGAGCGTTTCGACAGTTGACGGCGCCAAGAGTAAGGCGGCTAGGGCGGTGGGCTTGGACGTATCCATCAAGGTGGATGAGATGGTGGCCGCAATCGAGGCGGGTGGGTGCAAGATCGATCAGGTTCGGGCGGGCATCATCTGCGCTGAGACGGTTAGATGTCCAGTTTCGGCAGCCAAGACCATCGCAGGCGAGGGCAGACGGGTTCTTTGTGCTGGGTCTCCATACAAGGGAGCTACCGCTGGGTGTTACGTGGGGGCCTATTGCGCCTCAGTGCGTAAAGTGGGTCGCAGTTACCACAGCTATCAGTGTGGTAAGCCCGGTCACAAGGGTGCAGAATGCTGTGCTACGTTGCACTGTTACGCATGTGCAACGGCAGGCAAACAGGCTGAGCACTACACTGGGAGCAGGTCCTGCGATCCGTCCGTCAAGGCCAAGGGTAAATAAAGTCCGAAGGCCCACCCTAGCCAAATAAATCGCTCAGGATCTGTTGATAGCTGACTGGGTGCAGGACTTGAGCGGCTTGGTGACAATAATTTCGTCAGCTGGCGCCGGTACATCGTCCCTCGAGGCCGTCACTCCCTAGTTACGGCCTCGAGCCGACCCGTTCCCTAACGGGGTTCCAGAACGGGAAACCAGACATTGCAGTGGTAGCCTAGGTGGCTACCAGTCCCCGAACAGATTTCTCGCTGATCTCCACGTCTCCCTTAGGGAGCTGAATGCCTTCGTCGTGGGATTTGATTCACTCCCCGTAGTCGTTTTCGAGGAACTCAATGCCAGGGAGTTGGCTTGGGATTTCCGGTTCAGGAACCAGTGGAGTCGATGTTGGAGGACTGGGTTCGAAAGACAGATCTGGTCATTCAAAACCGGGGTTCTGGATTCCTACGTGCGTGTGGATGCATGGTGTGTCCGTTGTGGTATAACATTCGTCAGCCCCATTTTGTCACCACGTGTTGTCGACTGACGCGTCATTTAATGAGGGTGACGTTCTCGGACCACCGGTAAGTACATCTAGTTTGACGTCTCCATCCACACCTCGACCGCGCCGGCCCAACAGATCCCTTGTGGAACAGGTGGTAAAGGGTGACGAAAAAGAATAAAGATAAAGAATACATATTTTTACAAGCTTTTTATTAGCTTGCAATGTAACTATGTATGTTCGGCTCAAATCTTGCAACTCAAATTTGAAGCAGATTTCTTCACCCGATTGATTTCTTCTGCAATCTTGCATGCAGGTGTAAATCGCATGACAATGCAATATTATGATGACATGGAGCTAATCTGATGATGGAGCTGGAAGTTAGCCATAGGAGCTCAGCAATAAAACCACTCAACCTTATCGTGTTTGGGCTCATCCATTGTATTGTTTGTAGTTTTCGGATCGGTCTTGATGAGTATTAATAATAAAAGTACCGAGCTATAAAAGCTTGTTATGAAAAAATATTTTCATTGAAAACTTGTTAAGTACAGTACTTACATACGTACACTAATAAAATACCTACATTTTATTTGCATCTATTATTATCAAAATTAAATTGATCACGACTATGTGACCCCCTCCTGGCGCCAAAGCTGGATCCGCCCTTGCGTGCTCATTACACAAGCACTTGTCCTGGGTGGGAATCGAACCCACGACCTCCCGCATAGCAGTCAGAGTCACTAACTACTAGACTGACAGGCCAGTCAAATTAATATATTATTGGTATAAATTAAATTAATATGACTACATATCACAAACCTTTAAATAATTTTTATTTCTTGTTTTGTTAGGAACTGTATCCAAAAGCTTGTCAATAGTAGAAGAAGTCCTCATATCCAACCAGACAATGGCATTGTGTAATGGCTTCCCAGTGTTTCGGTCCCATACTATTGTTGTCTCTCGTTGATTTGTTACTCCAACTGCTATTATATCCTGAAAATTAATAAAAAAAAACCTTTAGATATGCAGTTTTGTGAGTACAGGGGAGTCACAGGCTTGCAAAAAATGGAAAATTGCAATGAGGTCTTTACCCAAATGTGGTCACAAAACAGGCTAGGATAAAAAAATCTTTGTTGCGAAACTCGGTAGGCAAATGTCCATCATTGCCATCACTAATGGTTTTCGTCAGTTCGGTAGATTAAATTTATTGTGGTAAAACTGACATCAATATCTTCCGTGTAATTAAACATCATCAGCCTTTTTAATGTTCCCACTGCAGGGACCACCTCTCTAAGAGAGGGAATAAGCCGTAATCCACCGCGCAGGCCCAGTGCGGGTTGGTGGACGTCACATGTCTTCGAATTTTTGGTTCTAGGACATGCCGGTTTCCTCACGATGTATTCCTTCACCGTATTGAGAGCAGTGGTGATGAAATAAATTACACAAAGTAATGTGCCTGGCTGGGTTTGAACCCGCGACCTACAACACGTAAGTCGGGGCCGTTACTACTCGGCCACCACTGCTCTCAATACTGCTCTGCTGCTAATATTTGCTATAAACTAATGCTTGACTGCAATCCTGATGCACCTGATGGTAAGCAGTGATGCAATCGTTGATGGTGAGGCGAAGACCGAGTACTTGGCCTGTAACACAACTAACGCTGCTCCTGTTCGCATTGGCGAAGACACAGTTGAGCGCACGGAACAGGTCAGGTACTTGGGATCGGTGCTCCACGAGTCCGGGGACGTCGATTGCGACGTCGAGTCACGTATCTCGGCGGCCTGGGCGAAATGGCGTGAGGTGGCGGGGGTTATCGGTGACCCCAAAATGCCGGTTAGGCTCAAAGGACAGGTCTATAAGACGATCATTAGGCCTGTCCTTTTGTATGGCAGTGAAGCGTGGTCTGTACTTGAGCGACATAAGCAAAGCCTTCGTGTCGCGGAAATGAATATGCTGCGCTGGATGTCTGGAGTTTCGCGGAAAGACCGCATTAAGAACTCCCGCATCCGGGGCAGCCTTCAGGTCCGTGACATAGCGGATAAACTGCAGGAGGGTCGCTTACGCTGGTATGGCCACGTTTTACGAAAACCGGCAGACTATGTGGGTAACAGATGCCTTGCCATGCCGCCTCCGCCGGGACCCGGAAAACGAGGTAGGCCTAAGAGGCGTTGGATCGACGTCGTAAGGGACGATATGCGTGCTAATGGGCTTAAGGCAGAGGCCGCAAAAGACCGAGCGAAGTGGAGACGACTAGGCAGGAAAGCGGACCCCGGGCACCGAGGTGAAAGCCAAGGTAGCAACCGGGACTTACGCTAGGCTGATGATGAAGACTATTTAATTAAGAGCCTATTTACTCTGGCCTTGAGAAGAGTTAAGAGACCAGTCAAGAGTTAAGAGCAAGTTTCATTTGAAAACGTTTCAGATCAGTTTCACTTGTATCGGCTGTTTATTCTAAGTTGTTTATGGAAAAGGCGAAACAGGAACTGATGTCTCAGTTCTGAGATACCTATTTCTAATCACATCCACAAACCACCTAAAGCCGCCTAACCACTAAGGCTCAATTCACACCAAAAGAGCGACGAAGCGCAGCAAAGCGTCAGTTTCAATGTCATATGAATTTTAACTTTAATTTCACTACTATAATACTTATTATCGCATGAGAAACTCGAACGACTCTCGCGGATGCTCGCGACGTCTCGGGAATTCGGGCGAATTCGATCCGCGCGCCGTCTCTAGCGAGCGGGTCGCTGCGCTTCACTTACCTTCGCCACTCTTTCGGTGTGAGTTGACCCTAATAGAGATGAAAATATCAAAAGTTTCCATAGATACCAAGTGAGTCAGTAACTATAAACAGCGAGACTTACTGACCTAGTTATTAGATAACTACTAGTAGTCTCGTTAGACACAAACAAGCTTGACAATTGGTTCATACTCATCAAAATAGTTAAGCTGAATGGTGTGGTTAACCAGTATCTCTTTAACTACAAGTGGTTTATTTCAATTTATTCTGAATTACTTTAATTTATTTACATTGTTCCCACGTAATACAAGTCGACGACCCCAGGCTATTGCCCGAGTAATTTTATTGCTCGGCGAACGGGCGATTAGAGACTATATTGCCTGAACATTAAGTCGATAATCAATTTTTTTTTGTGGTTACCAATTTATTGGCCAGAGGCGTCTAAGTGAAAAGAAAAATACAACCAGGATTTTTGATTATAGAATAAGCCATAAACAAAGGAAAGGGAGTTGCTGTAAATTAATTGCACAAATGCATAGCTGGAGGAGGTCATCAATAATTCTCAAACCTCAACTGTTTACAAACTGTTTACTATATTAAGAGATTTGAGTCTTATTTGCGCTTAATGCTGCTTTGACTTTGTATGTTGTCAATTTTTTTTATGTTTTGTGTTTGTTATTACCTATTATCTTGGCTACTTTAATTTCTAATCTGCAGTCTTGAATTATTAAATCAAGTACCTTTTTTTTCCTTAGTAGTGTACATTGAAGCCCTGCTTGCCTGGTCTGTCTTTCACACTCTACCATGCCTGCATGACTTAAGCAGTAGCACTAACTACACAGTTTTTGATGGTTGAATATGGCAAAGCAGAATACCCTAATGTATTAACTGTTACACCATGGATTGCCTTTGGTGAAAACCCTGTCCTACAACACCAAGAACCACAGCATGCTATTCATTTTACTCCATTTTTAAAAGTTATGACAGATTGCTTGATAAATAAATTTATAAAATCACAACTAATTGCTGCACATGTTTCAAACTTTCCATAGATAACGAGTCTGAACTAAATGACATTATAAATGATGTTTCTTTTGTAAGTAGGTTTCAAAAGAACACTTTTAAATGTAATTTGTTATTTATCAGTTTAAACTTTTGAGCCCCAAGCGAACACCGGCATTCGCATATCTATTGATCTTTAATTGTGTCTGCAATTACCAAAGTCTAAAGGTCAAACTAGATGAGGCCGGAGTTTTCCTAGCTGACTAATGGATCAAAGTCTGTTGTACAGTCAATTTGATACATTATCTGAACTAAAATATGTTGTTAGTTTCAAATTTAAGGACAAAGAATGATATAAATATTAATTAAATTTAAGAAGAAAGAATGTATCAGGCTATTTGTAAAATCCACCCTTGTAAATGAGCATACATGGGACTTGCAAGTTTGCTCCCAAAGCAGGCTATAAACCACTTATTTCTTGCCATCAATATATTGTGTATGAGCTACGCACTAGATAAGGCCTGCTGCTCCACGACTTTACTCCACTTGAGTGATCAGGATGCTATACACTTTTACATTGATGACATTTGATATATTTTATATATCAGCACATTAAGCTAATATTTTAAATGAACATTAACCGCCAAGTCTAAAAAGCAAAAGCATGCTACAATTCAAAAGATAGTGCCAAGCTATGATTTCGCTAATATGGATAAAATAAATAAGAAGCAATTCACATAATTATAAATTAGGATGAGTCTAGCTACACTAAGAATACAAATAAGAAAGTAATATTTTTTTTTAAGTTTTAATAACAATCAAAACACAGCATCTGTCTTGTGGTCATAATGTAGTACCCTGGGCTTGTTTTGCTATCATGTAAATATGACTTTGATGAAATCATCACATCACTGCTTTATGCCATGCCTATACAGGTAAATTTTTCAAGATGTGGATGGATAAATTCGACTGATAGAAAATGCCTATGGCATTAAGTCCGCCATTGCACTTATTATGTGCATAATTTTTTTATAAATAACTAAATTGGAAACTAAGGAATATAAGAAATGCTAAAAGGAGTCTTGGGCCCAATTTTGATGAAATTTTAAAATTGAGGGATGTTAAAGATGGCTCTGAGAGTTTTGGTTTGGAAACGTTCTAAAATCTCAATATTGCTATTGCTGGCTGTACCCCAGAGCTGGATACCGTACGTCCATATAGGTTAACATCCCTCAATGCATAAATAACAAATACATATATCATGACCTAAAACTACCAACTGTTAAACAGGAGATAATGACCTACAGTAAAAATTACCAGAAAAGACTAGCAAATCATAAGAATGAGCTTGCTCTTGGACTGAGTGGAGATCAAGCCCTCCAATATAGAAGGCTAAAGAGACATAGTGTTCCTACTCTACGGAACAGATTCATCAGGATGGATGGAGACATCATATAAAACGTGTCCCACCAAGCTTAAAATCCCAAAACAGATATATATATATCAGTCAGAGCAGTGGATTATTGTTTTGTACAAAACAGATTGCCATGGTGCAGTACTACAAATAAAAAAAAAAATAAAAAAAAAAAAAAAATTTTAAAATGTATATGTGGCATGCAGGTATGACATATGGTACAGAACATGTGATGTAAATTAACGAAGGAAACTAAGTAAAAGTATGGTGACTATATGCCTAAGCTTCTGTTTATGTCCAGTATATAAATATGAGTTTATTGTGAACAATAGTCATGACAAAATATCCAGCATTTTAACAGTAACAGCAATCTGATGACAAAAAATCAGAAACATAGCTAAAGCACTCTATATCTTCGCTGCAGCGTTTGCCAATGAACCCATGGTTACCACATCGCAGAGTTACATGTCGTAAGAGAAAAATGCAAACAACACTTTAGCTCAATAAATAAACAAAATACCTTTGCTGATCCTCCTAACTTCTCCAAGTTTTCCACAGCTTTTTGGATACATGTCGTAACCACTTCCAAAATCGCATAAGGGTCCTGCTCTACCCATCCTTCTTGAGGAAAATGTTGTTCAAGCTCTTTTTGATGATAAGCTAGAACTTCTGATGAATTCGCTTTGAAAATAATGAACCGCGCACTTGAAGTGCCCTCGTCAATGGCACCAACTAATGGACCGAATTTCCCGTATTCAGACATTTTAATGGCACTGGTATATATTTTTTTTTACTTAATAATTGTACTTCTTATCTCATTAATAATTTAACTAATAAGTCTGGGCAATTGAATTATCAGTGAATCTATTTACATTACGGATTACGGATACGATAGATGATTGTATTATTATTATGTCATGTATGATAGAAGATAGGCCTGTCAAAAAAATATCGATTCTTTTAATGTCTCGAAATGTCGAGTATCACATTTTGAACTCGATACTTTACAGAAGCCGATTTAAACCCTAACTCAAAAGTAAAAAACCGGATGGAATCGTCTAATATGGTTTTCACACTTGGTAGTAAGGGAAAGACTAACATTTTATCTTGTTTTACTGACTAAAATCATAGGCGTTGTGCCTTGTTATGAAAACGATACCTTACTCTTATGGAAGTTAATAAATGAGAGTCCATGGCCTGCAAAATGATTCGAAGGAGTAATTAACACGGCTCAGGAACAGAAAGTGATATATAAGAAACTAGCTTTTGTCAGCGGCTTCGCCCGCGTACATAAAATATAGCCTATGTCACTCAGGAGTGAAGCAGCTTTCTATTGTTGCTAAAATTTTTCCAATCGGACCAGTAGTTCCAGAGATTACCTCCTACAAACAAAAAAACAAACTTTACCTCTTTATTATATTAGTGTAGATTGGGAGGATTCTTCGGCCAAAACATCTGAGGCCGTTTTTACCCGGGAGAATAAAGAAATACCTACGTTAAACGTGGATGGGGACATGAAAATTATTGTTACTTTTTCCAAATAATGGCATACCTCTATTGATTTGATTATTTTCATTTGACAGACAAGAAGTACTGAAGTAATAAATTAAAAGAGCATAAAAGTGTTTGTCTCAAGAAAATACGGCAGGTGCTAAAAGCAGAACGCTTCGCGCCGTACCTTCTTCCGCTCCTCACCCGCTTCTCCGCACTCAGAAGTACCTATAGTAAGTAAATATTATCAATCTGTCACCTGGGTCTTGCCGATTGCTATGAAATTGAATGAAATAATTCTATGTTTCTAAACATTGAACGGTATGGTATGATAAGAAAAGTTATTCAGACTATGCGGAAACTCCCAAAAAAATCTGACAGATTATTTTTTTTCGTAGTTTCCGCATAGTCTGAATATTTTTTCTTAGAAATAGAAGTCTAATCTTTACCGCCTAGATACTGAGTGTATCATTTAGGTCTTTGAAGGTAATACTTTCAGAGATTTATAGCAGTTAATTAGAGTTAATTAGTGTAGGTATTACCAGGAAAAACTATATTTCTCTGTGTCGATATTTTATGGGAAAAATCATTGAACATCTTTTATTTTAAATATCGATACAATTTACCTTCCTACATCCCTAGTAGAAGTAAAGATAAGAGGAAGGTAGGAGAGGGAATTTTAAAGGGAAAGGAGGGCCGAAGGGGGCAGGGCAGAGGTTACTAACATCCATGTCAATAGGGTTATCAATCGCATGCTTCAAAAGGATTATGCATGGTAAATATAAATACTATAGTTTAGAAGTGACTGCATATAACAAAGTCTGGGCATTCTCCACTGCGCTTAATCTGCCAAGCGTGTCGATTATGGCATAAGCACCAACAAAGTGAATAGCAAACCAAAACAATTAACCTTAGTGCCCGGCAGCCCGTCTACCCTTGACTCCAACTTTAGTAGCAGTCAAGGCTATGGCGAGACAAGGCGTTCGAAGAATCTCCGGATTCGACTATCCTTTCATAAAACAACGGACCTAGCAACATATGACACGTACACTGAGGCGTGACGAAAAGATCACCGAATTTGAGAAGGAATTGAGCAGGTTACGATAAATACAATGTCGGATTAACTGAATTCCGAAGACAGGAGGGAGTCACGGTAGTAGTTCTCGAATCAGGTAACCTTAACCTGCTCTAATTTTGGAAGGATGACTAGCAGACCCAGGTGAGAGTGGTGTCAGGTATTTCGTACCTTTACAAGTTCCTTGTGAACAATGTTTATACGATCGATTGTGTCTTTTAGGATGTACAGTACCTACCCTTAGAGCCAGAGCCTTTAACACCGTACCTCATGCTCAGAATATCATTAAGATATTCACTGGTCATACAGCTTTATGCGCTGACCTCGACACGACGAAATAGAGACCATGTATGATACATTTTGTGAATATATGTTTTATAGTTATACCATGCATGGGCATCATGGTAATAAGACTCACTTCACCGTGGTCATGTGGAACTTTAACGCGAAACTGGGCAAAAGAAATGGTGAAGAAGAACTACCGAAGACTGGGTAATTTTATGGACCACGCGGCCCTCTACATGATAAACCTCTTCTTCAAAAAACGTAAGCATAAAAACGGTGGTGGTGATAGTAGTCATAATGGTGCACCTAAATATAAGATTGATGTCTCTGTGATCAAAGCAGTAAAAACTGGAAGTCATCATCGCATGGAAAGAGGAATATAACTATATGTTCGTGGAACACTTTTCATTAGGATCGTGTCTAAGTTTTTCAAGTCTCGAGAAGAAGATTAAGGAGTATTATCAGCCTCACAGCTTAGCGTTTATGGATTATGAGAAGGCCTTAGATTCGACCGAAACTTGGGTTGCACTGCAGTTGACAATTGGTACATCGAAGTGCTGAACTTTGTACAAAAACGAAACCATGTGAGTCTGACTTCAGGACAAGATCTCGAATCCTATCATCCATAGCAGCGGGGTGTAACGCGGAAAGACATTTTTTTTTCCAAAATGTTGACGACTGCACTGGATGAAATCTTCAAGGTTCTGAAACAGAGAATGCTAGGCACTCGTCAAGTATCAAACGAAACTCGACCTTTGCGAAGAAGAAACATGCGAAAATATCCATGATAAAAAAATGACTCAAAATACTTTGCCAAAATGAAAGATTGATCAAATGTTCGCTGGTTATAATAAACGCATTCAGACATGCGCCATATTATGCACATGCAATTAGATGAGCAAGGATTATGTACTGATACTGAAAGAGGATCTTTCTGTCAGGTCAATCCGGTAAAAAGTATCGAATAAATACAACAAAATTCTATTTATTTTGATTTTGGCATATATCTGTGGTGTAATATTTTACCTGTGGTATCAAATACAAGCAAAAAGATAGTGATGTGCCGTGTCACTAATTTTATGGATTGAGTCAAATCGAGTAGGTTTTTTCGTTTATTTAATTTTCTATTTTTTTTATAGTGGATAAGCTTGCGTTTGGACACTATCTCACAAGCTTGTAAGCGACGAGGTGGGCGACGATGGAGCTAGCAGACCAGCTAGCTCCATCGTCGCCCACATCGTCGCTATTAAGAAGAAGAAGTAACCTATTTATTGTTGACTTAAAGTCCCCTTGGCTATAGCTTTCAGGAAACAGACTCCGGAGGGAACGCCACTCCTTCTCCACTATGTACCGGTCGCGCAACGCCGTACTTCTTCTAGAATACCGACAGGCGAGCAACTCGGCACCAATGCTTATGACTTCGGAATTTTGCCTCAACAAATGCTACATTGCCGATAATCCTCTTGGCTCGCTTTTCAATCGAATCCAGAGCATCAAGCTGGCTGCTGGTGTTTGGCAGATCCGTCCCATTGATGAGACCAGTACTAGCCATACTCCAAGAAGCTCAAGGTGATCGGTTATTACCACGTTCACACCCCGGAAAGATAGCGCCGGTTAAAATTGGTTCCGTTTAGCACTGAATTTGATCAATTTGGCATCGCTTTAATCTGAGACTACCTCCAAGGATAAGTTCAAGCGTTCGACCATAGGGTCCAGAAGTGAATGGATCTGTGTCCTACTAGCTCGTGCGCTGATCATGTAGCACTTGGTACCGGGATTGAGCAGGACATTTATGAGCAGTAAGAACAGGCATTGATATCCATATTACCCAACGACTAGCCATCAACAAGTACTCGGATGAATAGATCGCTCAAGAAACCTAATCCATGCGATAGGCGATGCAATCACACAACACAGTGGGTAGACCGAAGGAAAGAAGTTTAGCAATAAGACTTTTAAAAGTGACATTTAATAAATTCACAGTGCGTGCGAATATTAACGCTTAAAATTAGGAACGCAAGTAGTTAATTATTTGTATCATAACAATACTTGTGATTTGTAGTCGAACGCAAATTCGAATGTTGGACTAGAATTCTGGTCTAGAACTTCAGTCTCGGAATTTTTGAGTTGAAAGTTGAGCCTTTGAAATTTCAAAACTTGAGCTTAGAAATTTCAAAGGTTTTTATTTTTGACTTACCTGATAGTTAATGAAAAAACAATTAAATTACACTTCATTACATTTATAATTTTTATTGCTATCAGTCCACAAATCCGTTAAACTATTACTGTAATCATTTTTTGAGAAAGCTTTCTTTCTGTAGAATATTACTCCGCACAAAATTATTCTGAAAGACTTTTTTGTGAATGGTCACTTAATCTTCGTGGAAGATTCATTCTTAGTCTCTTATTGGTATTTCTACAGGCTTATAGGCATTGTTTGCTAAAAAGGCCTTGCTTTTTCTCTTTGAACGTCATGCTCCCTCGCGGAACCACCTTTGCTGTAACCAGTAAGTATAAGTTACGTTTCTTTGATAAATAGTCACGATTTATTTATATTATCACATATTTGAAATATGTTTAAATGTTTCACATTCAATCAATATTCATTCATTTTAGAATGAAGCACGTGAGCGCAAAATCGTTTCTTTCTCAATATAATGAAAAAGAATCGAATCGAATGTGATTAGCTTTCGGTTCTACAGTATCGAAAATAAATTTAAAATCGAGTAGTCGAATCCTATGTAGGAATCGAGTTCGTCTCGATTCAAACTCTTAGCGCATCGCTACTCTGCAAACTGTCAAATTGTCAATTTTGCCGTTTGCGATCTGCTGCTCCCAAAGCGTACAGGTACTGCCTATTTTGCGATTCTATTAATCTGTTTCTATGTCCCTGTACCCCTGGTGGCACTGTAGCGGTGTATAGTGTTTTATACAAGCCATAAGTGCTACCATTAGTGTGAAATTTATGTGGGTACTTTGTAAATTCATAACACCATAACTAATTGGACACCGCATAGCTCCATACTTACTATAATACCAAGTCTTATTTCAGTAAAATTCAATAGACTGTACCCTGTGCCGTGGCTTCTTTCAGATCCAGTCGACTTGCAACTTTTACCTTTTGCCATTTCAAAAAGTTTCTGCAATGGATTTTAAGATGCACCAATATACTCACGCTCTGGTGGGTAAGGTGACACCAGGTTCTAGTCATGGGGATGATATTGAGTATGAAGAGGTGCGCCGTCAACATGATTGTTACACAAGACTCCTGAGGGAATTGAACATAGAAGTTATTGAAGTCAACTTGCAAGGTTCCTTGAACGAAAAGGTCTTGATAGAAAATATGGGAGTTGTGTGCCATGGCATCGCCTTGCTTCCAAAGAACAGTTTGACTGTTGATATTAATAATGTAAGTACCTGCATTACATTTTTATTATAACCAACTTTCCGTTTACATCCGCTAGTCAATAAGTGCCCTCCATCTTTTGTAGTAGTATATTATATTAGCCTGGTATCCATAACTCCACGTCTAAAGCGCGTATTTTGCGTACGATCTTTTTCTATTCCATTGTTTCTAGCCTGTCCTCCCCTTTACCAACATCTAATATAAACCAGCAATTTTTCATGTGTGCGAATGTTATTATTGTACTTGTATCATATTGCGATTTTATTTATGTTTTTGCTGTTGCTTTGTATACTGTGTTATTTGTGCTGTATGACAATCTGAGGTTAATGAAATTGTTGTGTGTCATACTCTTAAGCCCCAAATGAATGTCAGCATTTGCATGCCTATTGTCTTTCTATTATGTCTCTAATTACTGTGCTCGAAAGGTTAAAATTCATTCCAAGGACCAAAAATGTTAAAATTAGCAAGTTGTAGAAAACTACATGATTGCATAAAATAATTTATAATTTAAAAAAATGTGGGATGACAATCTTTTTGTTAACTTTTGGGTCATTAAACTTAATTATATTTCACACCTTGCTAGTCTTCATTCTCAAGAATGTGTGAAGTGTTTGTAAAATGCTCTATATAACCCTTAAAACCCTCAAAATTTAATTTTTGAAGGTAGTTATGAAAAACAAATTAATAATGAAATACTACATTATCTACTTTGTTTACTACTTGTGCTACCTATAAGGTATTTCATATTGCATACAAACAAAATTCCCTCTTTTTCACAACCTTAAAGATTACTTTAAAAAAAACCCTTAGTGCTAAACTCATGCTACACAACATGATTACAAAGAGTGTCCATGGAGTTTCTTGCACATTCTTCTCCATTGAGACCTACTTTCCAAAAAGGAATGTGCAAGCGTCATTTTTTTCCTGACAGACCGACTTTATGACTTTTCAAAAGTGCCTGTAAAGGTTTATTTGAAATAAATGCTTTGAATTTTGAATTTGAATTTGATAAGAAAAAGCAGCTGTATGCAAAATTTGATTTTCCTTGTCCCAGAAATTGTGACTATGTGTGGATTTTGATATGTCTGTGTGGATTTTGATATGTCTGTGTGGATTTTGATATGTCTGTGTGTCTTTAATGTACCTAAATGTATTGATTTTACTCACACATTGTTGCCATTTCTTTTGTTTAAATCCAGATTTGCTTCCAAATTATTTGGCTTGTATGTTTATTTATTTGATTTTTTTTTTTGTGGTTTTTGGTGCAATATGATCACATTTTAAACTCTTGAACCCCAAGTGAACACACCTATTGTCTCACTGATATGTCTCTAATTACAGTATTCAAAAGGTTAAGAAAACATGGGCTGAGTACTTTCAAAAATACATATTTTATGTTATGATGAGAACTATAAATGCTGATACTGTCGGGACAACTCCACTTGAATCTGTGTGATGCTTTTCTTACATGATGGTCTCATTTGACTAATACTGACTGTTTGGACATGAAAATAAACTTGACAGATTACTTTGGATTTTAGCTCTCGTATTATTTCCCAGGGTGATTGGGTAGGAAACTCCAGACTAGTCTAGATAAACTAATAAAATTAATTGACCGGATAAAGTGTTATTTTTAAATCTATTTTCAAAATATACTTTAAATAAAAGATGAATAACATATTTAATTTTATTTGCTGAGCGTGACATAGCCACTGCTTAGTTTTCCATTATCTTTAGTTTGTATTTTTTTAATAAAATTAAATATTGTAATTCTTCAATTGTTTCGTGAACCACTAATTGTCTTGTGAAAACTAGAGAATGAATGAAATATCAAAAATTAGGTCTCTTATAAAAAAAATACCAGGTAAAATGGGTGAAAGCCTTTTTGTTTTCAATATTGAATTAATAAAAATATTTAAATGCTGAGAACAAGTTTAAAAAACCAACAAAATGTTGTTTCTATTTATCACTGATTTGTTTCCATTCCCCCCGTTCTACGGTACTATAAAGTATTTCCTTATAGTATCTTCTTCTGTGTTTAGTATAACGAGATAAGCACTTGAGGAATTAAATTGTTTCTATTGCCACTATAACAACTAATTACTTCAGTAAAAGTAACTACTTAAGTAACAAGAATTATTCTATAGTAAAAAAAAAATTATGAAGATTTTAGATGTCAAGTAATGACTTAATAAGAAATTACTCAGCAAGAAGTAATTACTTGTTTTAAATAGGGTGTTAGTAGCACTTCCTATTTCTAATATTATGTACTTTGTTTCAGACGAAAATTTTGAAAGAAATTTTGCAGAAGGATCTAGGCCAGACGGTTATTGATCAAGTGGATCCAGAAGCAAATATTTCGTGTTCGGATATATTATTCACAGGTAAATGATTGAATAGTTCTGGGAATCTCACATGAAACCTACTTACTCCATCTGACCTTCTTCATGGAGCATAGCGGAGGTGTAGAAACTAGACTACACCTCTACTCAGATATAATTATGGATTTGACTTAATTTTTTTGTTTAATAAAAACTGGTCAATTGCGAGTCGGGCTCGCATACTGAGTGTTCAGTATAAACTAAGTGTTGACGATTTTCCCAATAAAAAAAGCGTTTTCGTTTTTGTGATGGACGACTGTTCAGTTTTCAAATTTATTCCTATTTGTGCTATATGGCCTTGCTACAAACCAAATATCGGAGTTCGAGGTCAACTGGAAGTGTCCATGAATTTTGATTGCTTTAAGAGTATCGAAATACACTTTTCTCGCCGTATCTTTTTTTCTTGTGAACTTAGAAGTTTGATTTTTTCACAGCTTCAAGGGTTTGCAGCCATGGGTGTGTGGGGTAAACAACTCGATATTTCCAAGCGCTATCGACTTAAATGATCTTGACAGACCTTTAGTTAGAAACCTGTCAGAACAGAATAAGGAAACTAACACAAAAATGTGACACCACCACCATTACGACACAATTAGCGAAACTAGCATACGATCTTTATTATTTGACACAACATTCAATATAATAATGTTGAAACAGCTACGTGTTCATAAGTAATACCTACCTTTTTTGTGCATTACAGGTCGAGAGTTTTTTGTTGGTATATCTGAACGTACGAATGAAGCTGGAGCAAGTACTGTCGCTGAAGCGTTTCCTGAATTTCCTTGCACTCCAGTAAAGGTACAATTAATACCTTCAATTAATTTTAATACCGTAATTAAATAATTGGTATCATACTTATGACAAGTTGAGTCTATTATAGGAGCTTCGTTAGTATTCATACTCATTACTTTCTCAAGTCCATTGTATTTAATAGAAACTGTAGGTATGGAAAAGTAAGTTTTGTATTGCTTTTATATAAAAGGGTTCGCAGCGATGCGACGTGGCTCGCATAAACATGTATGTGTGTGTTAGAGAATAATTTTATTAAAAAGGAAAAACATTGAAAGTATCGATAATATGTACTATGCACTACATGAGGCGTGCCGTACAGTGACTTTATTCCACTTAAGTGAACTGCATGCTATACACTTTTACATTTATGAAATTAGTGCAGTTTTGACGTATCAGCTCTGTAAGTTTTAAAAGTTTTGATAGACGACGATGCCAATGAAGCGCTGCAGCGGACTTTAGTATTTACTTTTCAGTATTTTGACAAATAATTATATAGCTGAGAAAAATTGAAATTTTTAATGAAGATCTCTAATCTCAAGTATTGACTTAGTAAGAAATTACTTAGCAACAAGTAATTAAGTACTTCCTTATAAATAAGTATACTAGACATAGCATTATCTTTGCATGACCCTGATCTAGGATAATTTTAGCTATAGGAAATGTCGCTGCGATCCTGACTTCACCTTTTATTACAGATTTCCAAAGGAGCTAAAAGTTTAAAGAGCTATATCACCATGGCGGGTTCTGACATTCTATGTGTTAGTGCGAGTAAGGAGGCCAAAGAGTTGCTGAAGAGAATTGAGCGTGAAGCCACCTTTACTTATCAGACTTTGACTGTCCCAGAGGATGAAGCAGCCAATTGTCTTTATATTAATGGAACGCTTATACACAGGGCTATTGAGGAAATACCTGAAGCATTCAAGGTAGGTTTTAGTTGTTTTATTGAGCTTTCTTAGGCATATTTTCATCATTAATTATAAAAACTTAGTTCAACTAAACTGAGCTCAGTATGAAGCAGTGGTGGCCAAGTGGTAAACGCCCCGACTTACGAGTTGTAGGTCGCGGGTTCAAACCCAGCCAGGCGCATTACTTTATGTAATTTATTTCATCACCACTGCTTTCAAATCTTGAAGGAAATCATCGTTAGGAAACCGGCATGTCCTAGAACCAAAAATTCGAAGACATGTGACATCCACCAATCGGCACTGGGCCCGTGTGGTGGATTCTGGCCCGTTCCCTCTCCTAGAGAGGAGGCTTGTGTCCCAGCAATGAGAATATTAGAAAGGCTGGTGATGATGATGATCTAAGTGTAGTCTAGTTTAAAGACCCGTATCAAAAACATGGAACAAAAAATGTAAACTGACTTTAGCGTAAACTAGATTCAATTCATATTGATGCAAAATGAAGCTATAATAACTGTGTTTTGGTTTAAATTATTGCGATTAGTTTAATTGATGAATTTGACCCTTCGAAATGCTTTTAATTCTTTGTTTTTAAAAATATCTATATGTTTTGTTATGTGTAGTATGTGTGTGTGTTTTCCATAACTTTAGCAGGACACATAAGCATCAAATTAATAATATTGAGGGAGGTTTTGCATTTCTCAGTGGCTAGAACTAATATGATGGAAATCCCCAATTCATCTCTCATCACCATGTAGTCGTTTTACATTTGCAAAGCAAATCCAACAAATGTATAAGATCTATATGAACATATGAAGTATAACCTCCATTTTTTTTTTAGGGAATGGGAAAGTTATTTGATTTAAAATAGTTTCTCTAATATTAATATTTAAAGAATACAGTTCATCACTAATAAAACAGTGAATATGTTATTGAGGTCTAGCAATAAAATGATAAAAAATAGTTTACACACGATTGTAGTCTCCCATTGGAGAGTGACGTCATTTGACCTAAATGACATTGTCGCTCCTCATAACGTTCAAATACAATAAGTTTCTAAATCGAAGGTCGCATACGAGTTGTCGCGTTCTTTCTATTTATTCTTTGCGCAACTAGCTGGTTTTTGTTATTGGTAGTATTTTTTTTTAAATCCCATCACAGTGGTAAAGGGTCTTGTGATTTCATACACTGGGCTGCCGCATGAGCCGAAGTTATTCGTGCAAGACCAACTTTAGTTCATTAACTTTAATTTTTACGTTGATTAGTTAAGATGCTTTATTGATAATATTTACTTTTATGTTTTCATAATTATTTCATAATAAAAAAATTGAAACTTTTAAAATTCGTATAATGATTCCTCTCACTCTGGGGTGGAGCTAGAGGGAGTGTCAGTCTTTAAGTGACTAAAACTACCATGATCAGTTCATTATGGCAAAAATTGGGGATACGTATGTCTAGCAGTGGACGTCTTTCGACTGAAATGATGATGATGATCATGAAGTCTGACATACCTTTTTTTTTAAACTGTTATTAAGTAGTGCTCGACGGCAATCCCACTTGATAATAAGTAGTGATGCAATCGTTGATGGTGAAGCCCACTAGTTTGTTAAGAGCCTAGTCTCTCTAGCTTGAAGGCACTTAATACAATAATGCCGTGCAGATACTAAAACGCAGTAAAAAAGCCTATTCTACAATCCTATTACTGCGTTTTAGTATCTGCACGGCAGAATACCAGGCGCGAAGATTGCTGCAGGCAAATTCCTTTGAATTCTAGGGTAACGGTAGTTCTTTCAGTTCATACCACAGTTATGTTATGTCCGAGTATGGTTTCCGCACTTAGTCCTATGCAGGCCATTGTACGTGATCATCCCACAGTAACCTTTACGTGATGTCGTAATTTTCGTAAACTCCGTTCTTAGTGGACACCCTTTAAGATACCTAACTGCCAAATTTTAAGTTTGTAGATGTTATAGTTAAGATTTTGTGATTAATCAGTGACCACTCACTGATTAATCACAAAATATTTCGCTTTTATATGATATAGATTTAGTTTAAAATTGGCAAAAATCTAAGCTAAGATTATACGGATGTATTAAAAAAGGGTGAGAAAATGTGTCTTAATTTAAACTCTAAAATGTCGTCTAGATCACTATTCTGATATTAACTTTACCATTTTTCATTTCCAGGTGTTTTGTGAAAGAATCGACTTTGCTAGGCGATCAATCTGCTTTTCCGAACTTGCGAAGATGCCAGCTGGATTAAGCTCGTGCTGCTTATTAGTAAGGAAACCCTAAATTTGATGTTAAATCATATGCTAAATTTATAATTTGTTTACATCAATCGGTGCGTTATAAATCCTCTGATGATGATGTTTGTGAGTGTGCCATGCTGTTAACAGAATCAAAAGACATACCTAAGCCTAAAACGTTCTCTGCCATGATTAAATCATTAGTGTATACCCTTACATATATAATTAAAACAATTTAGGTATAGGCATATTGAACCCACGTACATCACATACGCAATGGAATGTTGGAGAGTTGGTATAGTTCTTCCATTGGATGTGATGCGTGTGCTAGCGTTGCGTACCAAGTAAGTTTCTCAGTCAACTGTTTTCAAGCAAATTCAAGAATTTACCGCTTTTATATAACATGTGGCGTGTGCGCTTTCTCAATTTCCAGTAGACCTTATTTTCGAAATATAATGACGATGCTGTAGCACATTCGCATTGAAATACTAAATGTTGTAGCGCGTTAGTAACGCGTTGGCATCCCTTCTAAAACGCGTTGGTAAAGCGATTAACGCCTGTTAGTAGTGCGTTGGCATATCTTCTATAGCACGTTGCAAAAGCGACTAACGTGCGTTAATAGCGATACGCGATACCGCGCGTTTCGTAAGCGCGTGTCAGCATCGCTATAAAAAGTCACCGTGGGTGATGGGCCTTAGGTATTGAACAGCTATGCTATAAACGAGTATGTAATAGCATACATACCGTGGGTTCAGTTTATCTTTATCTGATGAGCTTCATTCGGATATCATAGACTGCGCGTTTATGAGATCTTATAAATAAATCGGCCAAGAGCGTGTCGAGTGCTAACGGTCGCTGAGATTATCCGCGGACGGACAGACAGACAGACTTGGCGAAACTATAAGGGTTCCTTGTTGACTACGGAACCCTAAAAAGAGCTATATTCACATTGCTAGATAGATTTATTATAACTAATGTGCAGTTGTAGGTATACACCGGACATTCAAGCTTGTTCTTTTTTGTCTGTCATTTCTGGAAAATATTTTTGTATTTTTATTTATATATATTTAATTAAAATGGAACAAGTCCAATGGCATTACTTAAAATATTACATCATCATTAATTTGTGTTAAGATTTTTTGCTTACCCACTCACATTTCTTTAACCGGATTATATTTTTCAACAGTAACCGACTGATGTAAATAAAATATTTTGTCGTATATCTAACGGCAATGTGTGTTCAACAATAAAACCAATGTTTACTACAATTTAATGTAAATCTGTCTGTTAAAAACCATGTTACTGTATTCCTTAAATCTGTTGTATTTTTGAGTATTAGATTTTATGTTAATTGTTATCTGTTACATGTATTTTTGATTATTATTTATGTATATCAGGCGTTAATAATGATTGGTAGTTAGTCTTTGAGCTAAAAGACTTCGGGAAATTGAAAGCATTCCAAACTTTTATAATCAAGTAATTAATATTAGAGTTTTTTCAAAAAAAGATGTTTCAGTAAATACTGCTAGGTGCAGTACGGTTCAAATGTGTTCACAACTCTGAAGTTGGCTTCCCGAACGATATGATGCGCATATCGCTCGAAAAAATATGCAATACGAATTCGATTCTACAAAAAATAACTGCGCAGCCAATTGTGCGAAGTTCGGGCCAGTCAAGACATTACGGCCATACTGCACGAAACGGATTTCGGTGAAAAAGATTAAGATTTTAAGAAATCTCTTAGGTTTTTAACCTGCTTTAAAAAGAGTATTTATTTTAAATTTGATGTTGCGTCTGCCAGTATAACTGATTGCTTTCGCAACACACGTACCAAATTTCATTATAAGTCCCTTGATATACTTTGTTCAAATATAATAGTATAAAAATGCAGTAACTAAAGCTTATGTTTTTGGAGATCAAGCCACCAGGCATAATATCTGTCTAGTTTTTCTTATGATCTCTAGATTATAATGGTATTACTAATTTAACTGTGTCAAAAGTTCGTACCAGAGCGCATTTTTTTACCGCTGTCTTCAGCACCGCTTGCGTTTAAATCTGACTGCGTAATTTATACAATCGCTTTTTATATTAAAGGCTTTACTTGAAGATGCCATATTCTTACTATACTTAATTGCAGCCTTAGATACATTAGGAGGCAAAAAGTCCCTCACCACGACGCGCAACACTGTCTATATGTCCCGCATCACGAAAAACCTTCATATAATATTGAGAGGCAAGTTGCCGGACACTGGGCAACGTTGCAGCGTCACGTATGTTTAGCTTTGCGCGTCAGAATGAGAGACAGTTTGTCCCTTAATGTATCAGGGATTTAATCCATTAAATAAACATAGAAATATAAATGTCACACCTTTTAAAATAAACAGCTGTCATTATAGATGTGGCTTGACATTGACAGTTATCCATCTGTCAGTGTCAGGCAGTGATGTTGCTTGAGTTGTCTTTGAAATCGATTTTAGTTATTTCGATTATGCTTTAAAGGATATATGATCTGTCTTTTGGGATATGTGTAATATTCTTCTCTGTTCTCAGTCACAATCAGAGAAAAATGAGTACATCACCTTAATGTCTTTATATACGTAGAATCAGCTTTACATCCATTATGTCAATGTCACTGAATTACTAATTAAAAAGGTGAACCTAACTATTAACCCTAGCTCGTTAACCTTAATTCCGAGTAACGTTATGTCATCAAGCGACCTTTATTAGCAGTATTAATTTGCTTTTTATCAAATAACATTATAATGTTTTAGAAAAAGTCGTGACTAAAATATTCTAGAGATGCTTTGATTAATCACTTTCTAGAATTGAGCTTCTTGTCAAGATGTATCGGAATTTGGTATGTTTTCACCGGTCTATATTGTCCAATTGAATGTTGCACTTCTAGTATCCCTAATATTTAATGCATTCCTCATTTTTTTTAGGTTATAAGTGTTATTTTCTATTCTTCGATATTTATTTCCTTAAATAATTTATATCTTAGATAATACCTAACATATTTGTCCTTCGTTGTAAATTAATTGAAATAGGAGTGTAACACTGATTCGAAAAAAGTAACATTTTGTGAATTCACACAATACCTACATACCTAAATAATTTTGTACAATTGACATTTTTTTTTTATAAATTAGTGCCAAATGTATGTATAAATTTGCTAATTGTAAGCCGATGGAGTTGCTGACGATTTGGACACAATATATTCGAATAGTGTCCTAATCGTCACTGAAGTTGTTTAGAAAAAAAAAATTAATAATATAGTGAAGTTACCCGAAGTGTCCGCTTTAACCTTTCGTATACCGTAATTTTCGCGTAAATCTGCGAAATAAATACCAAGATTTAAGTTCAACCTAAAATCATAATGGCAACACTTAAATTCTAAAAGACTTGACTGGTATCTTACTGTATTCAAATGTGTTTCTAAACAGTGAGTGTAAAAAATATTGAAATAAAAATATGTCTATTCAGACACTGTCCGAATCGTCAGCAACTCAGCAAGTCCAATCTAACTATGATGTAGGTATTGACGCCTGGTCTTCCTTATGTATGGTAATTTCTAAAGAAAATTATGCTGTGTGCTTTACCAGTAATAATATTTATCTCGACTGTACTGGAACTGATTTTTATTAATATGTAACAACATCAGGATTAATGATCTACAAAAATAGAATTAACGCCCGATTTCTATAAGCAAAAATTAATTAACAGAATCTCAAGAACGTGTCTCTAACATTGAACGGACTGATTTGTTTTCAATGTTTGACGCGTTGCTAATTTCATCCGACAAGCCGGGCTTAAAGTTCGTTTTTGTGAATTGTAAATTAGATCTCAAACATTCCCTAAATATATTATTATATTGTTTAATATTTATTTACATGTACCTAAAAAATTTTCTTACTGTATTATGTTAATTGGATACTTTAAAAGTATTCTAATTTTATTTATTCTATTTTTTTTAATATGTAATAAGCATGTATCACATATACAGGGATCTCGCTCACGGTGATGTTTTGCAGCGATACAATCGCAGAAGTATCGCGTTACAGTCGCGATGTTGTTGCTCACGCATCACTATTTACGAGCGACAACATCGAGCGTCAAGCGCTGAAGCATAGATAAAGTTGCGCGTTGTTGGCAACTCCTGTTGACAATATCGTAAAAAAATCATTGTGTGAGCTTTCCCTGATAAATGTATATCTAGCCGAGCATGATTTATTGTATAGGGGTGACATTAAAGTCATTACCAATCTTTTAGGGGATGAATGTGCTCTTAAACCAGGTGTAATCCGTCTGTAATATCTGAGGACCTTGATAGTATGCATACTCCTATTTATTAATATTTATTTATAAATTATTTATATTTTGAAAAAGTTAAAAAATATAAACACTTATGGCAACCCTACATTAATGCCGTGAATTCACGCCATAAATAAACAACAAAAGGCGTACCACGCGAACACCGTACACATTCACGTCTGTTTACGCAGCTTCACTAGTGAACACTTTCGCTTAAATCCTACGGTTCTGCACTAAACTAAACTTTTGAAGTTTTCGTTTCGCGTGCAAGCAATAATGAACTTTGCGATGGTCAGGCGGAAGTGTCTTCGACGGTACATAGATATTTCCGAAGGGTTTACTTTAGACTCCTTATCTTTTAAAGATATGCTAAGCTGTGTGGCGAGGTATTTACCACTAAGGTCGTTTGATTTCAAAGCTTATTTTCGCTCTGGTGGATAGGGTTCAACAAAGTATGCGAGCTAGGCGTGCATGGTTTGTGTGGATGTGTGAAGAGAGCATGGCATTACACAACGTGCTGCGGGCATGGCTTCGCAGTCGCGTCTTCATCTTTGATATCACATTGTACCATAACTTTGGTGGTTTTATAGCACAACCCCAACATATTTCTGGTGGGAAAATGGTCCTACAATTCATGCATATGCTTGTGATTTCTCGTATACGTTTACTATGTATATACCTAATGTATGACTTTTAACTTCTATATTGTGGATTCTTTTTCTATATTAATAAAACAGTCATAAAGTAGTGGAAGTGTCAACTAATAATTATTGTATTTATCCATGTATTCATTGAATGTAAGATATTCGTGATATAAGTATATCCGTATTGAATTTTCTATATATTTATATTGATATTTCGTTAATAGTGTAGCTGATGTTTATTGCATACTAAAATAGGTTTCATGTCAAATGTAAAACTACCATAAGTATAACCGAAAGTTGTTCTCCTTCACTAAACTTTTTCGATACCTTGTTTGCATTTATCTCTGCTCCTAACAATACACTCAGAGATACTAAATGTGGTCCAAGCTCGAAATTTGAAACTTTGAACATTATTTAAGTTATTCTATGTATTTTCGAATGAAAATAGATGCCGAGTAGCTTTGTGAACCGGTTTAAGTGAATAATATTTAAAATCTATTAAAAAAAATAGTGTTACTTTGTAGCAGTGTAACTCAGGGCTTTGTCCACATTTATTGCCTCTAAGGGTAGTCATCGTTCTAATATCTAAGAGATATTATTACATTTAAAAGTGGCATTTTAAAGGTTTTTAGGTAGGTACAGTTTTTAAAATTTAAACTTTAAATCTTTGTCTTCGTCTCCCGAACTTGACTATGTGAGTCGCTTTTTGAGTCTACATAATAATTCAAAATACATCCGCTTTACGTGTCTGTTTGCGTGCTTATTTCGTCTATACTTTAAGACAAATTAAAATGAGATTTTCACCCTACTTTTGGTAATTATTTATTCTAGAAGGTATAAGATAAATATAAAAATAAACTTAATGCCTATAACATATTAACATTTATTTTGTCATGATGGAAACCGAAAATCTTACATGTGCGAAGCAGAGGTGGTTCGTACCCCAGTAAAGCAGAGTGGCTAGTCGGAAGTCGTAGTTATAAAATAAACTAATACAGTTTTGAAAGTTCATTTTTGTCATTTCAACAATATAACAGCCAATTTATGACAATAATTTCGCCCCACCTTTTATAAACATGATTAGTAAGAAAATGTTTATTAAAGATCGATATCGAGCACATAATTTCTATATTTGCCTGCACTTAAGTTTAGATTGCAAAAAAAAAACAGACTTTGAGCGTACCGATTATATTTTCCCAACAATGAAAAGGAATAAAAAACGTTTTAAAATTATACAAAATTGGGTTATATAAATGTAACGAAAATTTAATTTTAGCTGAGGGATAACAATAAGTCACTATTTACTTAATGTGAATGTATGTTATAGAATGAAAAGGTTATAAAGCGAACAAAGCCGGTGATAATGATTAAAACTACGTCGCTCCATTTTAAAGTGTGCATGATATTAATATATTATTTTTCCTTGTAATTAAAAGTATTAAAAGGTTGTGTTCTCGCGGTGAGACCAATAATTTGTAATGTGTTTGATAATTGAAGGGTTAAGTGGACAAAGGTGTTAAATAGCAAATAATTTTAAACGAGTAATGAGCAATTGTGGTTTTATAATTTAGGTGTCTTCAAGGCTAGAGTGAATAGGCTCATAGATTCCGCTTCATGGTCAACGATTGCATCATTACTTACCATTTTTTGCGATCACAGTCAAGCACTACTATAAATCAATTGAAAAAGAAAAACTATATCTAAGTATACTTGATTGATCGTTACCGCTGTAACTATGTAACAAATTTGAATTGTGTGCTTTAAGTTCATGAATCAATACTTTTCGTGCAATGAATTTGGATTTTATACTTGATCAGTTAACACTTTTGTCCAGACTTAGGGCGAAATTAACCAATAAAAGTAATCGTGATTATTTTTCAAACAAACAGTTTGAGCTCTAATCGACATTAACGCTTCAATTTTGCGTTCAATACAAAACATAGTTTGTGTATTGTTTTAAATAATCGCGATTAGTTTTTTTGGTGAATTTCGCTAGCCTTTTAATTGCTCGATCAATTTTATTTAGTGCACAAGAGATTCAGCATCATTGTTTTGATCTTCGTAGCACAAAATGTTTAAGAATAAGATATTCGTTTTGTGTTTTAGTCAGTAACTAAGCATGCACTCTCTTTTTCTCTAATAGTATTATTATTATATCGTTTGTACCTACCAACCTAATTGTTCTGATTTTGAGATCTGATATTTTTTAAATTATTATTGTAACCTCAATATTTACTTAAGAAAATAAAGCGAATTACTTGTTTATTTAATGTCACGTTTCTGGTTTCATGATCAGAGGAAGAAAGTAGAGAATATAGTTATTTCCCTGAAGTTCCAAAAAGTATGTAACACAGAGCTGAAAATACATCAATGGATGAATCAATTGTATTACCTGTTATGTTAGATGATAATTTAGGGCCGAATTCACCAATAAAACTAATCGCGATTATTTAAACCATACACTGTGTTTTGTTTTACATAATCGCGTTTAGGTTTATTGAAGAATTTGGCCCTTATTTACGTTTCCCAATTTCATAAACTCCGATATTTAATCCTCATGTTTATGATTTCCGGATTTTAGAGGAGGTATTTTCAACTCTTTTAGTACTTAGAACTTTAGGTAAATAAGCTACTTATTTCGACCTCTGTTGCATGCATACATAACATAATGATGCCCTGAGTGTCTAGTGCAATTGTTTTATGAGAACGCGATTGACACGTTTATGATGTTCGGCACAGAGATTGGTCCGCTCCAAGTTTCTAACCAATCAGAGAGCCATACACGGTATAAAAAATAAGGCCAGAAACGCGGTCGCACTCGCTGTCCCATACAAAAGTGCTCTGTGTCGCGGAGAGCCACGACTCGCGCCTGTTTTAAGTTCTCCATCGACACGACTACATGCACACCATTAAAATTGAACTAGTAACAGTACGCAGGTAATAATCTGGTCTCCGTGACGGGGATCCGAGCACATGGCACTCGCGTGACGTCAAGCGACGGGTGCCCGCTTAATGCTGTGTCGGCCTTAAATGCTTCGATCGCGAAAACAAAAACATCTGGCACTCGGAGCATTGTTTAGTTTTACCAACGATTTTAATACCGTTTTGGTTTAAAAAGTAAAATTAACCAGTTTTTCGCTTTGTGAAGAATCTCATTTTCTATAGCAGTATCCATTTATATTGGTGTTGTAATTCAATTATTTTACAATATAGAAAATAAATAAACGATGTAAGTTCACATTTGGTTTTACTGTTATTTCCTTTCCATTATGTTCTTAATAAGTCCTATATTTATACTTACCACGTTTCTAACAAAACTTCCACATGACTGTTGCTTCGATGCAACTTCCTACCCCGCGCAAATACGTGGAAGCGCAAAAAAAAAATCGTCTTTTCTAGAGAGGAGGGCTGAGTCCCAACAGTGGGATCATTACCGAAAAGTTAATGCGAAAAAATCCAATGTGAAAAATGTTATCGCAATTTTTTTTTAATTTGTAACCCAGGTTAATGTCATAGGGTTAGATTTAAGGGTTGACAGATTTTTAGGCGAAAGTAGAGTTTGATTGAATTCAGAAATTGGGTGTAGCAACTGCTGTGGGTCGATCTCCAGACCAAGGCAGACCATACTGTCGAAGTCGGTCTATGGATCAGAAGCCCCACCACGAACTCAGAATAAAGGGATAGTGCGATATAGGTTGTGTAGCTCTATCTCTCGCTCTTACAATTTATATTTTAACACGTCATGGTAGACCCCAGGTTTTAACACATCGAGATTCCTTCGTGTTTCGGTAAGTTTGCCGACTGCAATTTATTGATCTTGTTACTCGTTACTAAGTTTTATAGGGATAATACATAAGGCGACATCTATTGGTGTTTACAGAACTGGCACATAACTCCAAGTTCATTTGTATCCGCGTTGTTTCGGTCCTGTGTCAGAGATGGGGATATATAGCCATCTAATACTTTTATTAATTTTTGTGAGAAATTTTCTGAATGCTGAAAGTGAAAATATAAAAATATCAGCGAAGTTATAGTTAATTATAGAATAGAATAAACTTTATTGTACCTACCTATATTAAAATAGTAAGAAGTACATTTTGATACAAGTGCGGGAAGTTTGTCATTGCGACCGAGGCGAAATTCGCACGAGCCGTAGGCGAGTGTGTTATGGAGCAGAGGGCTGCAATGACAAATCTGCACGTGTGTCAAACGACGTTTTTCAATACACTTACGACTTGAGAAATAAAGAAAGAAAGAAAAAATGTTTAATCGTATCTCAAACATATAGTAGAAATATAAGAAATATATAAGTATAGCATTCAAATCTGCTCTGGTCAGTTTCTAATTTCGTGGGGGTCGCCCAGCGACTCTGGGGGACACCTCGCGCCTGATGCGATAAACAAAAGAATCGACCGTGACGATAAGGAAAGAATAAAAAAGCCCTTGTTGTGATAAACTCAAAAAAGCACTTGGGTGATATACATGCTATATTGAACCTAATAAGAGTGTAATAGATTAGCTATTTATTTATATATCTATATATATATATATATTTATATAGATATGTATGTATATTCAATGTGTATTTCTTAAAATGTACCTATAACCACAAGTTATGACAACAACAAGTTTTGAAATTAGAAAGTTAATAATCCAGCAATTTATCAATACTATATTATTAGAGCTGAGTTTAAAATAGTTATCATATTATGGAACATTTATCGAGTAATAATAATATTGCTATGAAATAATCATTATATATTATTTCATAGCGATATGTACGATAAATAATAAATATATTAACAAATAAAAACATTTTACATAAAAAATCATTTATTAGCATTTTACAACCATAATAATATCACAACAGCAATTAATTTAATAAAATAATATTTATACTTATCTTCTAACTCACAATTTCCACACTTGTACACAAACTCTGTAACTTGTTCTTGTAGAGACAGCTCCGCACCGTCCGACGTCTGAACCGAGAATGACTCAGGACGGCCGGCGCAGGGCTTTTATAGGCGGTAACAAACAACCATGAGTCATACTTGTTTGTTACCGCTTGAACGTTGGTTTTTAGTTTGAATTTAAACGTTATCTTTCAAATATCTATTGTAATTATTATTTAACACATTATTACTACTATATATATTATATATCTATATCTATACATAGGCATAAACTATCACGGCCATACTGACAGTACTTCGTCCTCGAAGTATTACTATATTATTTATAACATACAAGTAGGTACATTCGATTCATTAATCAACATATACACAACATAAAAACAAAAAGAAAAACGAATTCGAGTCAACCAATTGTATGGACACGATGGTCCTCTTGAAATAGGTAACAGAGTATTCTTGCCAACTACATAGACATGTCGACCACATTCACCCGCTGCTCGTGAGATAATCGACACCAAATAGTAGGCCGACCAGCGGTTATTGAGTAATGCCAACTACATAGACATGTCGATCACATTCACCCGCTGCTTGTGAGATAATCGACACCAAATAGTAGGCCGACCGGCGGTACTCAATTTTTACTCATTCACAATATGGCATTGACTCTAACATTGACAGTTTCTTCTTTAGGAGTTTCTCCAGAGAAAGTTAATCAGGCTATTTATTTTTTGTGTCATGTATATGTTTTAAATAATATTTTATGTTGGTAAGTAACTTATGTTTTTACAAAAGCCTTAATTTAAACCAAAAAAAATTGTACAGTTGATAAATAAACAATCACCAAATAATCATAATCTTGAAAGAAACAATCACAAATTATATATATATCGTTTTAAATGGCATGTTCGATAGCATTGTTTTCATCCACCCATTCTCCTGGCCAAAACCGCAATTTTTCCTTAGCGACAATAATATTTCTAACATTACCGTTGCCTTTCAGAGTATAGCGATCATTTGGAAGAATAGACTGAATTTCGTAAGGACCCTTAAATCTCGATTTTAATTTATCATTACGTCTATGGTCTTGACAAACATAGACCAAATCCCCTACATTGTAATGTTTATTATTCCGCCTAACATGATCAAATCGTTGCTTAAATTTTTCTGCTATTTTTTGTAGCCTCTGTTTGGCTATTTCACGGTCAAATTGGACGTTAATATTGGGGTGCAAGTCTTCATCATTAATAATTTCGGTTAGGTGAGATTGTACTATAGGTATATTTGCTTCTACACCGATCAGTAAACGTAAGGGAGTGAAACCAGTCGACTTTTGTACTGTCGTGTTAATTGACTGCTGCACTTTAAACAATACGTTCGGCCACTCTGACGGCTCATTGCACATAGTATTCAACATATTGGCTACAGTAGCCACGTAACGCTCAACCTGACCGTTGCCCCTGGGCGTACCAGTAGCTATCATGTGGTGTTCGATATTCAGTTCTCTAAAAAGGGCTTGGATTTGATTGGAGCTAAAATTCGTACCACGATCAGTTATTACCAACGATGGTGTACCAAATAGTGTGATGGTTTCTTGGATAATTGGTATTAACTCTCCCGCAGTTAGTGTTTTAAGGGGTTTTAATAGACAAAATTTAGTGAAACCATCAACTAATAATAGAATATGTCTAAAACCTTCCGTGGTTGTTGGAAAAGGCCCTGTGCAATCTAAATGTACGGTATGGAATGGTACAGCAACTTTGTCGATCGGATGTAATAGCCCTTGTTTAGGACCAGAGGATCCCTTTTTCTTCACACAAATAAGACAATGGCTAATATATTTTCTGATAAAAGCTGTTATCCCTGGGAACCAAAAATATTGTCTGATTTTATGTAAAACCTTATCGAACCCCACATGACAGTTTTCATCATGAAATAGTTTTAAGATTTTTATTCTACATCCTTTTGGCACAAATAACCTTGGCTCAGCATCAGGACTAGTTTTATAATGCAATAAATTATTTTTAATTAAATATTGGTTAGTGTCTAAGTTACCGGCTTGCAATTGCGAAATTAGAGTTTGAGTTTCGGAATCATTTGTTTGCGCGATTTTTAACCAAGACTCGGGACTTATATTATCGGCTTCAATAAGATTAACTTTAGGATAATTCTGCCGTTCTGAAGGAGCGGAAACAGGATTGCGACTTAGAAAATCAACATGACTGATGAATTTACCCTTTTTATATTGGATATCAAACTCAAAATCCTGCATAAAGGTCCACCAACGTGCTACTCTAGGTGACAAATCTTTCTTCGTCATGGTTGATTTTATTGCATTGCAATCAGTAATTATTGTAAATTTAATGCCAAGAAGATATACTCGAAAGTGTTTTAATGCATTAAAAATGGCAAGTGTTTCTAGATCATAAGAACAATACTTTGATTCTGCTGGACTTGTCCGTTTACTATAATAGGCAACCACCTTATTCACGTTATCTACCTTTTGTAATAATATTGCTCCATAACCTATAGCGCTAGCATCGGTGTGCAACTCTGTTGGACGCCGAGGATCAAAAATTGTCAAAAGAGGTTTGGAGGTAAGATGATCAATAACATACTTTCGTGCTCTATCTTGTTCAATGCCCCATTCCCATTTTTCATTATTTCTAGTTAGTTTTGTTATACAAGCTGTCCTAGAGGCAAAATTGGGAATAAATTTTCTAAAATAACTACATAGACCCATGAATTGTCGAACTTGTTTAACATTAGAGGGTGTCGGTGAATTTGCTAAAGCATTGATTTTAGATTCCCCGGGCCTAACACCTTCACGGGATATTAGTCTTCCTAAATATTCGATGCTATCTACGAAAAATCTGCATTTCTTAAGATTTATTGTGAAGCCACAAGAACTAAGAGCTGAAATTGTTTGCTCCAAATAAGATAAACCTTCTTCAATTGTATTAAATGAGATCAAAATGTCATCAATATAAACTAATATAAATGGTAAATGCCCTACTGCCTTAGTGATAGCTCTTTGAAACACCGACGGACCATTACAAATACCAAAAGGCATTTTTACAAATTCGTAATGTCCATCTGGTGTCACGAAGGCTGTGTATTTAGTGGAATTGTTGGAAATAGGGATTTGATAAAAACCATTTTTCATATCTATAGATATATAATATGTTGAGTTTCCTAATTTATCTATTTGGTCTTCAATGAGCAGAGGCGGCGTAAGGCGTGGGCGACGTGGGCGAGCGCCCACGGCCTCGCGGTCCAAGGGGCCTCGCGCCTCGAAGGTCTGCGAACGCAAATCATCATCATCATCCTACCCTTATCCCATATTACTTAGGGTCGGCGTAACATGTTTTTTTCTTCCACTCTGTCCTGTCACCCATCACACTATCACTAACTCCCTTTTCTTTCATAACACTATTCACACAATCCATCCGCCTCTTCTTCGGCCACCCTCGTCCTCTCCAAGTCCAAACATCTACGTGTAAACTCAGAACTCTTTTTGTAACATGCGTATCATCTCTCCTCTTCACATGACCATACCAAGACAAACGATTTCCTTTCAACTTTTCAGTACCTGGCGCCACTTTCAGACTTCCTCTAAAATACATCATCAACTCTCATCATCTCTCACTTATTGAAGAACAAAGCTAACCACATCCATCATTCCACATTATATTCCACAGTTCAACTGGTATTCCATCTGGACCAATGGCTTTACCATTCTTCATTCCATTTACTGCTATTCTGACTTCATCCATACTAACCATTCTTACAAACCCTACATTAATTACCGCGAATGCAAATATAGAGATATTTTGTCATTTAACAATAAATAATATAAAAATCGGCTAGGAAATATCTGGCAATACCTCCGGTTGCCCGAGCACTTCTGTCGCGTGATTGATGCCTACCTATCGTTAACCCTTATCACCAGGGAGAGGAGAAACGGCGATAGATGACATATTGTGTTCCGCAGGGATCGGTACTACGACCACCCTTGTGGAACATTGGGTACGACTAGTTGCTGCGCGGCTATTTTCCTGACGTCGTTAGGTCCTAGCACAGGGAGAATAGTACCAGACGGCGGCCGAACTAGCGACACGCGGCGTTGCGATAGTCGTTAGCAGGATTCAGCAGTGGGATTCGAGGTAGCGCTTTACAAGTCCGAGGCCATGTGTTTCCACGGCCCTCGGAACGAGCCGCCAACTTGTTCCCAGCTAATGGAGGAGTTCGCATCGGCGTCGGGACTACAATGAAATACCTGGGATTCGTCCTCGACAGCTGGTGGCATTTTGACGAGTTTTCCGACGTCTGGCTCCCAAACTGAACCGGACTGAGGCTACTCTCAAGCGGTTCCAGCCGAACTTTGGGGGTTCAGACATAGGAGATGTCGTAGGTTCTACGCAGGAATCGTTCGATCTTTGGCCCTGTATGGAGCGCCAGTGTAGGCGCCGTCGCTGCAAAAGCAACCGAGGGCCCAGCTGATCGCATTTCAGAGGGTCATGGCAATACGGATGGTGCAGGGATACCGCACGAGTTTCTCGTGAAGCGGCAAGTCTCCGTAGGATCTGGAGGCAACAGTCCTTGCACACATTCACGATTTGTGCGTGGAGATACAAAGATATACGTGGGATGTCATTGTGTTATGACGATAGCAACTGTCGCAACTCAGTTCTGGGCACGCCATAATAATGGTGGTAAGTCCCCTCTTTGAGGCCTGGCTGAGAAGACCTCACGGCGTCCTCACATTCCGCATGGCGCAGGTTGTTACCGGACATGGTAAGTTCGGGAGGTATCTGCACTGGATTCGTGAGGAAGTGTCGCCCGAGTTTCGCCACACGGTAGAGGTATGCCCCACTTGGGCTGGGCACACTTGGCATTACGCCCCAGACGCCGATTCCAATCCCGATTTCTGGCCACTGCGCACCGTTCGCGTTGGTGCGTAAAAATTCGAGAATCAAAAATTTGTTTCTACGAAAAATCGGTCCTTTTGCATCGTCCTTCAGGGGGCCTCGCAAAATATATCTTGCCCACATAAAATTTTGGTCTTGCCCCGCCACTGTCAATGAGTGGGAGAGGATATCGATCTTTTTCTATTAATTTATTTAATTTAACGCTCTATAATCAATGCACATTCTATCGCTTCCATCTTTCTTTTTAACTAAAATCATGGGACTAGCAAAAGGCGAGTTACTTTCCTTGATTATTTTTTTATTCAATAAATCTTCCACTATATCTTTAACCTTTTCTCTTTCTATCGGGGCTAATCGATATGGCCTGTAATAGACTACTTCATCTCTTTTTAATTTGATTTCGAGTTCGCCAGTCTTAACATGACCAATATTGTTCAAAACAGAGGGATATTTTTCAAAAATACCTTTTATCTTATCCTGCAGCTTATGATCTAGATGGTTTATCGTATTTGAGAGTTCCATAATATAATTAGGGTCATTTTGTATCAGATTAACGTTATAACTAGATTTTGTAACAGTTTTTCGCACTAATCGAGAACCTAAATAGTCTGTCACAATTGCAATGTCGGGATGTTGGATAGCATTTCTGCCAATCAACAGATCGTATTCAAAATCAGTATCCGTGATGACGAAAATATCTAGTTCAATACACAATTCATCAAATTTAACAGGAGCTGTAATTTTGGCAAATACTTTTAAAGCACCCTTTCCTATTCCGCAAAGAGATAAGTAACATGGATTAAGGTGGACGCCAAGACGTTCTGCTATAGTTTGTTTGATTATACTACAGTTTGATCCTGTATCGATAAGAGACTTAATTAAGACATTATTAATATGTACTGGTGTTAAAACTAATTCGCTTTGTCTAAAAAATTTACCTGATTATCAGTTTTAGAAGGATCCGTTTTGGGTTTATATCTACAGTAAGAATCTAAATGCCCGGGTTTTTTGCAATAAGTACAAAATTTTCTTTTTGAATTATTCGAGTCTTGTTCTGAATTAGGTTCATTATTTTGGGTACTGTTTTTGCTATAACATTGGTATTTGGCGTGACCAGTTTTTCCACAGTTAAAACATTTTATATCATTGGGTTTATAATCAGTTTTAAAACGCTTAGGTGGATTTGATGGGTCCTTACTGTCTATTGGCCTTTTTTTTGTTTTCGCGTAAGAAGTAAATAGGGCAATTAATTCTGAGGTAGTTTTAACATTGCTATTAAACGAAGCCATTTTTACATTAACATCACATATACTACCACAAACTAATTCAATCAATTGTAGTTCAGAAAATGTAATTTTTGTATTTTTTAATAACCTAATTTTTTCCCTTGCGTATTCGCAATAGGAATCTGCAGTTTCTGACGTGTATAGTACGGCTTTTTGAAGCTTTTCTGCTAGATTTTTCTTCTCAGGATATAAAGCTACCAGCTCTGAACGTAAATTGTCCCATGAACGACCTTCAGCTGGGTCCCATGTTTCGAACCATAGTAATGCAGAGCCCTTAAGGGCCTTACCAGCTTTGGCGACAGTTGCGACGTTACTCCATCCAAACTCCTTGGCGAGGGTTGCAATATTGTTGCACCATGATTCAGCACCAAGGTCACTTGTAGCTGGATCAAATACTGGCAGGGCGACCTCACTGTCGTTCTGGCGGGAACCGGAAACTGCGTCTTTGATGGCCTTCAGAAGTTCTTGTAAGACAGGTAAATCCATCTGTAAAATTAAAAAAAAAATTATTATATTATTCAAAAAGGATCATCTTATCCTACTTCTGATAATAGATTAGCTATTTATTTATATATCTATATATATACAGGGTGTCATTGACATGTTAACGCAAACGAATACCATAGATCCAGTACATGACTCTAGACCCCCCAGTGATGGAATTTTTTGTCGGTTTTTTCTTATTTTTTTTTAATGAATTTTTAACGTTTTTTTAATTAAACTGTATAAAAACGTCAATTTAACATTTTTTGCGAAAAAAATGAGTGCATTACATTATAGATTAAATATGTCATCGGGTTTGATAAGAATAACGACTTTATTTACCTCGATGATTTTTTTATAATTTTTTTTTGTAAAAAAAATTTTTTTTTTCTTTTTTTTTCTAAAAATATCATTGGGATTGGTCAGAATAACGATTTTATTCAGGTTAAAAATAAAAAAACAAAACTTTTTTTTCAAAAATTTGAAAAAAAACCGACGAAAAATTCCACCACTGGGGGGTCCAGAATCATGTACTGGATCCATGGTATTCGTTTGCGTTAACATGTCAATGACACCTTGTATATATTTATATAGATATGTATGTATATTCAATGTGTATTTCTTAAAATGTACCTATAACCACAAGTTATGACAACAACAAGTTTTGAAATTAGAAAGTTAATAATCCAGCAATTTATCAATACTATATTATTAGAGCTGAGTTTAAAATAGTTATCATATTATGGAACATTTATCGAGTAATAATAATATTGCTATGAAATAATCATTATATATTATTTCATAGCGATATGTACGATAAATAATAAATATATTAACAAATAAAAACATTTTACATAAAAAATCATTTATTAGCATTTTACAACCATAATAATATCACAACAGCAATTAATTTAATAAAATAATATTTATACTTATCTTCTAACTCACAATTTCCACACTTGTACACAAACTCTGTAACTTGTTCTTGTAGAGACAGCTCCGCACCGTCCGACGTCTGAACCGAGAATGACTCAGGACGGCCGGCGCAGGGCTTTTATAGGCGGTAACAAACAACCATGAGTCATACTTGTTTGTTACCGCTTGAACGTTGGTTTTTAGTTTGAATTTAAACGTTATCTTTCAAATATCTGTTGTAATTATTATTTAACACATTATTACTACTATATATATTATATATCTATATCTATACATAGGCATAAACTATCAAGTGCGATAAGAGGCAGTTTTCGAGTAAGTGTATTGAAAAACATTTTTTTTTATACTTTCACAAGATACCTGTCAATAATGCCTTCTTTATTAAAGGTATGAACAATTATTTTATCGTCAACTTATTTGATGTTTTAAAAGCCATTTTACCGTTTACCCACTTCTAAATGATATAAAAGGAGCAGGTAGGTAGCTAACTGTCTGAATGTTATATCAACGCACAGCTGATATCTGGAATTATAAACGTGATATTTTGCAGTTTCCTTATAAGAGGTTTTTGGAAACTCGACTTTCAAAGGATTACATAGGGTAATTCGTTTGTAGGTGTATAATCTCTCCGTTACAGGTTGTAAATTCAAGAATGGTCTTTTGAGTTGTAACGGAGCTTCTTCTACGTGCTGATGGTGATCACCGGGGTGGTTTTAGTGAGGTAAAAATCCCACAATTTCCGGATTTATCTCCAAGGTCCGGGCGCTTTTTCAAGGTGTGTGTATAATCTCATTTCGAGTGCCAATATATTGGAAACCGAAATGAATAATAAAGGTTGACATTATTAATTTCATATTCAAAATTATCCCTAATAGAACAAAATCACGGGTATAAAGAATCTTAGGTTGATATTTTTTTACACAATTAATTATTAAAAGACATAATCATAATTTCAGCCGAAAGACGTCCACTGTTGGACTTAGGCCTCCCCCAAGCGCCTCCACAAAGACTGGTCCTGTGCGTTTTGCATCCATCGGATTCCAGCAACCCTGGCCAGGTTATCGGTCAGCCTTGTGGGAGGCCTTCCAACGTCTTCTGGCACGCGATCGCCACTCCAGAACTTTTCGTCCCCAACAGCCATCTGTTCTTCGTGCAATCTGTCCTGCCTACTTAAGTTAAAGTTTGTTAAAAAAGATTATTGAAAAACGTCATATGATACATGTTCGTAATTGATGGTTACCGTTCTTGGTTGTCTTAATACCGCCGCGACGGTAACCTTAATCACCATAATGTACTATTAGGTACACGGGAAAAATTTAGCGGGACTAGGTATGCGCAGAGAAAACAAAAGCTCGTTCAACCCCATAGTGGCACACTATTTTATAACAAACTAGTTCGACAGGGTGTAAGTACTTTCCATCGTATCGTCATCCTTAAGTGCTTTGACTCGACTCTGTAATGAACGGTTCAAGTTAAAAGCCCTCTACCAAAGTCACTTTATGTGAAACCTGTGTCCTATTGCCCCCTTTGCGTTTCACGACCACAATTATCTCTTTCAAATATTCCCGTTGCCTAAAAAAATTAATACTGGAGTAATTAAGTAGGTATTTATCGCGAAACGTAATGATAACCACCAGGTTATCATTACATTAGGGTGCAAATATATTCAGATCCTAGAGGAAAGGTCACTTGTCTGGAATTTAGTAGGTACTACCTAGAAATTACGTGCAAACTTCCATGAAATACTTCTGTTATTACGAAATGTATTAGAAAACCGTTTAATAACTAAGTCAACAAATCAAATAAACCTATTTTAATTAGTTTTCCGTCAAGAATACTGAGATAAAAGATAATACATTCCTTGAATTTCATAATCTATTTTATTATAATTCTCCTAGAGAGGAGGCCTGTGTCCCTGCAGTGGGAACATTAAAAGGCTGATGATGAGATACTAGCTTTTGTCCGCGGCTTCGCTCCCGTCAACAGAAAAATGTGATAAGTAAATGAAGAACCGCTCGACCGATTTTGTGCAAACCTCATATAAACCATCTACTAAACAGTCTAAACAAAAACAAATTTGGTTTGGATAGGTGAACTCGTTCTTGAGTTATAAATTTACAACGTAAAGTGGCAATGATTTTTTCAATACACTTACTCGAAAACTGCCTCTTATCGCACTCCTATTAGGTTCAATATAGCATAAATATCAACCAAGTGCTTTTTTGAGATTATCACAACAAGGGCTTTTTTTTCCTTCCTTATCGTCACGGTCACGGGTGATTATTTTTTTTTTACTTGGTTTATCGAAGCAGGCGCGAGGCGTCTCCCACGCGGCGCTGGGCGACCCCACGAAGTTAGAATCTGACCAGAGCAGATTTGAATGCTATTATTATTATATTTCCACTGTATGTTTGAGATACTTACTATTAAACATTTTTTCTTTCTTTCTTTATTTCACAAGTCGTAAGTGTATTGAAAAACGACGTTTGACACACGTGCAGGTTTGTCATTGCAGCCCTCGGCTCCATAACGCGTAACGAATTTCGCCTCGCTCGCAATGACAAACTTCCTGCACTTGTATCAAAATGTACTATTATATACCTATATATAGGTACAAAAACGGTCAAACTGACTGTGTGTCAGTTTCTCCGTCTACCTCAACGCACAGCAGTCACTACTCGGAAAAATGTTGCCCAAGGTTTCTTTTTATACCAGCAATAAGAGAGGATTTTTCATAATTCATCCCCTAAAGTGATGTACCGGGGGTGGGGGTCTAAAGTTTATGTGGTGAAACCTATTTTCACGCGGGTGAAACCGCTGGCAACTGCTGTAACATAATAAATTCTCCATTGTAAATCTGCAATTACGTGGACCTGTCAAACCAATTTTACCTATCAGAAAGTCTTACCTGTAAAGTAAACGACTACATTATCTCGCTCAAGACTTTAAGGGAACGAATAATTTCAAATTTTGTTGGACTGTGTACGGAAAAGTATTAATCCGCAAGAATGGGATTCGGACAGCTTATACCTTAAATTGTTACAGTTAATTGTATTTGAGCAATACAAATAAAAATAGGATTTTTAGTGTTTTAAAGTACCTACCGAGTAAATTGGGGTGACTTTGTCCTTGGGGTATAACTTTGGCACAGCTTACCAACCAATAGAAACACAGCAAACAGAGTCTTTTATGTTCCTATTTGTTATTTGGCTTGTCCTAAGTTAGGTTTACCCCAGGGTCAAAGTAACCCTATTTTACGGAATCTATTATTCCATTCTATTTCTAAGAAACTATTTTCAGTTGATGAAAGCCTTAATTTTTATTATTTATGTTTGTTTAACACTGCTGCGGATTCCAAAGACAGCACTTAGGATTAACGTCTAGATTCTGGAGGAGCTAAAAATTAAACCAAAGCAACGAAGATTCCATGCAGCTTTTCGTTATCCAAGGACAAGTGAAACGAAAGCCGTCACGCGGGCACTTGCCTAAGCGGATAGATCATTAGAGCTGCATCATAAATCTCCATAGTCCAGAGTTCCTAAGACACCGTAAAGCGTGACAAGAGGCCACGCAATAAATATATAATAAATAATTATGATAATATATGATAAGTTATAAGTTTATGTGAATAAGGAATAAAATACAAATGTCCGGCCTTTCATCTCATAAATTGAATTTTCAAAGACTTCTTAGTCTTCACTTACTTACATAGAAGCGAAGTCTTGTGTAAAAATCAACGCTCCTAGATCCTGGTTTCGGCTGTGTGTTGACATGTCAGTTTTTCGTTTAATATATAGGTACTGTGATGGCTGCAAGGAGGTCGTATCGTTCTTACTGGCATAATACGTTTACTTTTAAACTTTATAAAAAAGAATATAGTTTAGATTGAGACAGATAAGATGTCTTAGCTTGTCAGAGAAAAGAAAATTAATGGAATTATTATAAAATACATGTTATTTAAGAGATTCGAGACACGAATATAATATAAAATTAATAAAGTCTCTGATTGTAGAGTAGCCTCCACTACATAATGGTGGAGGCGCCGTAGCGAAAGTCGATCTACAAAAAATTGATTTCAGATATATGTGAATGATAGTTTGAAGGAAACGGCTGCATAGGTACAGCCCCTTATAAACGGTACTTCCCGTACTTCTTGTATGCCAAGCGAGGAAACTAAGTAAAGCAGGCGAAAGGACGCCTGAGCATTGGAGAGCTAAGTGGTTTTTCATTATTTGATTAGTTTTTACAAAAAGAGAAATGTATTACTCGGGAATAGATAAAGATATCTGTTTCGAGCAGTTTGTCGCTGAGTTTAAGCTGACTGCTAGAACCAACGAGTGGTCGGAGAAGGACTACGCACTCATTTTGGGCGTGTATCTGCAGGGACCAGCCCAATATTTTTTTAGGTACACGTACCATGACGATATGGAGTTCGCAACATTATGCGAGTTGTTAAGAAGCGAGTTCCCGTGCGAATGTTTCAATTGCAAACATCGTGCCGCATTGGAAGTATGTGTTATGGAGGAAAATCCAATGCTATGCGGTGAAGGTGGACCGTCTAGTGTTTTGAATGAAGATGATAATGCTGCTTTATATTCTAGCATGACGGATGATCCACAAAATGATGACGATGAGGACCAGAGCTGTAATGTGAGCAGCCAGGAGGACGAGGATGACCAGGGCTGTGGCGTGAGCAGCCATGATGACATTGATGACCAGGGCTGTGACGTAAGCGGCCAAATCAGCGACGAGACAGCCACGGAGGATACGGATGAAGACAGATCCCCGGGTGTGTTCAGTCCTATTATTATTTCATCCGTTTACATTCCAGAAAACCAAGATACGTTTTTCACCAAATCTGAAAATGATCACGAAGACGTATCCAAGGGAAACTATGACGACGATAGTCATAATTTTGAAAATAAGTATGTCGAAACTAAAAGTTTTTTACAGAATGAAACAAAGGAGATGACCCAAGTTATCATAAAAGAGGTTGACCATTCTCCTATGATAATTTATGAAGTTGACAGGTTTGATTTTTCTGGTTTATATAATAAATTGGCTCATCGTGTTCCATGTAAAACTAAAAAGTGCATGGAACAAAAAGGTATGGCTACAAGAAAGTCCGTCCATCATGAAAATTTAAATAAAATTAAATCACAATTATTAAATTGTGAATATTATTGTAATAAATTTAAAAAACAATTTTTTATGTAGTGGAGGCTACTCTACAATCAGAGACTTTATTAATTTTATATTGTATTCGTGTCTCGAATCTCTTAAATAACATATATTTTATAATATTTCAATTAATTTTTCTTTACTCTGACAAGCTAAGACATCTTATCTGTCTAAATCTAAACTATATTCTTTTTTATAAAGTTTAAAAGTAAACGTATTATGCCAGTAAGAACGATATGACCTCCTTGCAGTCATTACAATGAGCTACGCCCTTACGAATAGAAATGTTGAAGTCAACGAGGCACTTCTATTCCAAAATACTTTTAAACTTTACGTACAACCTACCTATACCTAACCCAGATGTCCCTACCTATGGGCGAAATAATATTTACACACATACATTTATTTGTGGTGGTCGTCTCCTCTAGGAGCGAGCCTAAGCCATGACGAACGATAAGCAAAAATTCGAAAACTATTTACTTACTCAATTATTATGCGCCAACTTTGCGCTCACTATCCAACGTTGTCATGCTTAAACCCCACTATGGCAAAACACCGATAAAATCCATAGTGCTGCACCCGACTTGTCATAACTGACATCTACCCAGAAGGGGTCTAACAAAAATCAACTACAACTTTTACTGTCATGACTTTAACCTCATCGGACGCTCATCGAGTCTGAGAAGAAAAAGACAGAACTGTGCAAGTTCCTATAATCGCTGAAAATAGAATACGCTCCAGTGACAAAACTTTTAAAAAATTCAATCAATCAATTATTACTTTATCAGTCCATCCTGACTGAACTGTGGTACTTCAATAATTATCCGCTGAACCAATGTTGTCAATTAGATCCCCTTTGCCAAGGCTATGCCTTATCAGCAAAGTCGGTATCAGCCTCGTGAGTGACTACACTCAACACTCCCTCCACCAGGGAAAACCACAGTTTCCAAAATTATTTTAGGATCACCAGGTAATATCTAAGTCTACTGGAGAGAACTCATTATTATATTTAATTAAAAATCAAACACAAAAGAATAAAATATATAAAAGAATAAAAATGTGACGCACAGTTTTCGTCTTTCTTCTTTTCTCGATGGCGGCGTCCCTCATCGACACGAACGAATATGAAACAAAAGAAAATGATTAATTCTTCATGCCCTGCTGATCTTACAAAAATAATGCGGTGACATGATCTCAAAACTAATAACCAAAATATTTACAAATTTCGTAAAGTGAACCGTTTTCTAACTTTATAATTATAAAAAATAACGTCTAATTTCTTTTTATAAAACTTCCAAAATTTATGTGTAGATAAAAAAAATTGTTTTTTAAATTTATTACAATAATATTCACAATTTAATAATTGTGATTTAATTTTATTTAAATTTTCATGATGGACGGACTTTCTTCTAGCCATGGACTTTCGTGCCATGCATCGCTGGGTCTTAAACTTGATACGATGAAATATATGAACGTTACGGGAGGACTTTCGTGTAGCCATACCTTTTTGTTCCATGCACTTTTTAGTTTTACATGGAACACGATGAGCCAATTTATTATATAAACCAGAAAAATCAAACCTGTCAACTTCATAAATTATCATAGGAGAATGGTCAACCTCTTTTATGATAACTTGGGTCATCTCCTTTGTTTCATTCTGTAAAAAACTTTTAGTTTCGACATACTTATTTCCAAAATTATGACTATCGTCGTCATAGTTTCCCTTGGATACGTCTTCGTGATCATTTTCAGATTTGGTGAAAAACGTATCTTGGTTTTCTGGAATGTAAACGGATGAAATAATAATAGGACTGAACACACCCGGGGATCTGTCTTCATCCGTATCCTCCGTGGCTGTCTCGTCGCTGATTTGGCCGCTTACGTCACAGCCCTGGTCATCAATGTCATCATGGCTGCTCACGCCACAGCCCTGGTCATCGTCGTCCTCCTGGCTGCTCACATTACAGCTCTGGTCCTCATCGTCATCATTTTGTGGATCATCCGTCATGCTAGAATATAAAGCAGCATTATCATCTTCATTCAAAACACTAGACGGTCCACCTTCACCGCATAGCATTGGATTTTCCTCCATAACACATACTTCCAATGCGGCACGATGTTTGCAATTGAAACATTCGCACGGGAACTCGCTTCTTAACAACTCGCATAATGTTGCGAACTCCATATCGTCATGGTACGTGTACCTAAAAAAATATTGGGCTGGTCCCTGCAGATACACGCCCAAAATGAGTGCGTAGTCCTTCTCCGACCACTCGTTGGTTCTAGCAGTCAGCTTAAACTCAGCGACAAACTGCTCGAAACAGATATCTTTATCTATTCCCGAGTAATACATTTCTCTTTTTGTAAAAACTAATCAAATAATGAAAAACCACTTAGCTCTCCAATGCTCAGGCGTCCTTTCGCCTGCTTTACTTAGTTTCCTCGCTTGGCATACAAGAAGTACGGGAAGTACCGTTTATAAGGGGCTGTACCTATGCAGCCGTTTCCTTCAAACTATCATTCACATATATCTGAAATAAAATTTTTGTAGATCGACTTTCGCTACGGCGCCTCCACCATTATGTAGTGGAGGCTACTCTACAATCAGAGACTTTATTAATTTTATATTGTATTCGTGTCTCGAATCGCTTAAATAACATATATTTTATAATATTTCAATTAATTTTTCTTTACTCTGACAAGCTAAGACATCTTATCTGTCTAAATCTAAACTATATTCTTTTTTATAAAGTTTAAAAGTAAACGTATTATGCCAGTAAGAACGATATGACCTCCTTGCAGTCATTACAATGAGCTACGCCCTTACGAATAGAAATGTTGAAGTCAACGAGGCACTTCTATTCGTAAGGGCGTAGCTAGTGTAGTGATGGCTGCAAGGAGGTCGTATCGTTCTTACTGGCATAATACGTTTACTTTTAAACTTTATAAAAAAGAATATAGTTTAGATTGAGACAGATAAGATGTCTTAGCTTGTCAGAGAAAAGAAAATTAATGGAATTATTATAAAATACATGTTATTTAAGAGATTCGAGACACGAATATAATATAAAATTAATAAAGTCTCTGATTGTAGAGTAGCCTCCACTACAGTACATACCTACCTACCTATAAAAGTCAAATACCACTCACTGACTAATCACAAAATCTCAGAAACGAATTATATGTAGTTTTTACCTAGATGCAAACTGAAAATTTGGTTGAAGGGTGTAAAAGACCGTTAAGAACAGATTTTACGAAACAGACAAAGCCAGTGGCAGAAGCTAGTATATCTACATACCTACTAAACTATGTTATACACTATTACTAAAAAATCTGCTACTGAAAAAGTTAAATTAGATATATCTAGTCACGTTTGCTATATTTTCCTGAATGCTTCTGTGTGTATGTTCGTTGCCTACAACGGGAGCAAAGACATTCGAATAAGCTAGTTTTCCAATATCTCAGTTATCTTACCTACGTCATTAGCTTTTTTTTTTTAGTAAAAAGGAGAAAGGACATACATTGGATTAGTAAGTGATTTGAATGTACCTACCTGTTTGGATTTCTTCGTTGAGAAAGTGTAGTTCGTTTAGCATGCTGAGAGGGAACATGAGACATTAAATAAAAAAGAAATACACTGAGCTTGCACTCGTTTCTTTCGAATTCTAGTCATTGTGTGTGGTTTATAACCGGCTACGAATTAAATCCGGGATGGTTGCGATTTTTTTTCTCTCTCGCTCATGGTTTGCGCACATTCACAATAGCTTGCTGTGTACAAAGACTCGTAATGAATTTAATCATTATGTATGCAGGATTTTTCGGATGTGGCCTGTGGTGACCCGTCTAGCATTAAGATTTTTATTATCGCACTAGCTTTTGCCCGCGGCTTCGCCCGCGTGGTACTGGGGTTGGGGTTTCCGGGATAAAAAGTAGCCTATGTGCTATCCCGGAGTGTATCCTATGCCTGTGCCAAATTTCATCCAGATCCGTCCGGCCGTTTTGGCGTGATTGAGTAACAAACATCCAAATATCCAAACATCGTAACTTTCGCATTTATAACATTAGTAAGATGCCATTATTATGGTGTAGGCGAGGGTTTTAAAGCAAGCATGATATTCCCTGCCGGAGTCTGTGTTTCCTGATGGGTACAACACGGGAATCTTTAAGAGTAAATATGTTACTTCTAGGTAAGCGCGCTCCATCGTCGACCGCATCGTCGCTTTTCATCAGGTGAGATTGCGGTCAAGCGCGAACCTATCGATATTAAAAAAAAAATAGCATACGCAAGGCAAATACGACTAGCAAAGGAGATGGATAAAATTTAGTTCAGGCGATGTCGGTAGTTATATTTCATAGGGTAAACTCCATAGTTCGTTCAACTTCCATGTTGCCATGCTATACCTAATTATAATTTGCATGGCAATATTTTTTTTACTACACATCGGCATTTTACTTATCTACATGGACCCTTTTCTGATTTAAGTCGTAATATATTATTATCAAATTACTCAGAGAGCTAAAAGGAAAATAATAAATTTACTTAATTTAGCTTATTTATTTTTTCAAACATACAACACTCCTATCGAATACTGTAACTACTGACAAAATTAAACGACAAAAGGTGTGCGGATACCGGTGTCCTCTTGGGGTTCAATAAAATATTGATTGTTCAATCAAGATCAAACTTTGACATCTTGTTTGAGCAATCATATTGATTATTCAATTAAGATGTCAAAGTCTAAAATAAAGTCATTTCAATCGACTCCATCGATCGAACGCATAAAAAGTATTGGTTAGTACGGATAATCTTACAAATATTATAAATGCGAAATTTACGATGTTTGGATGTTTGTTACTCAATCACGCCAAAACGGCTAGACGGATCTAGATGAAATTTGGCACAGGTATAGGATACACTCCGGAATAGGACATAGGCTACTTTTTATCCCGGAAACCCCAACCTCAACCCCAATACCATGCGGGCGAAGCCGCAGGCAAAAGCTAGTTCTTAATAAAACAATGTTCTTAATAAAACAATTATAGCTGAGATACTTAGTCTTAGCTATAATTTGCTTTATTGGTCTTGTCATGAGATGCTCTTTGGCTGTAGAACTAACTGGCTACAAGTGCTTTTAAAGTTTATGTTGTATTGGCATCTACTTCAGGTAAAGTTCAGAAACTTACAGATTATTAAGGCTTAGCTGAGGGTTAACACAACTAAAAGTTGTACAATAAAATCACTTTACAAATAAAATACAATCGATGTTGATAAAAAATAATACCTACATCCTGATATTTGTAAGCTTTCAATCTTAAAAAAAAATATACGGTATTTTACAGGTTGCATTTTGGAAAGTCTGTGCGGGAATTGTATGAGTTGATTCCACCATCTCATTTCTACCATCGTACAACCCTAAGTACGGCGAGTATCCACTCTTACGTTGTTAAAACTTCTACGGTCTGGACTAAGCGTTTCGCTTCGCCGATTCTACTTACCGTGTACATCGATAGACTCGAACAATTTGTCTGCTGTCTTCGCATCCGATTGTAATTTGCATATCTTCAAGGCTAGAGTGAATAGTCTCTTAATAAACTAATGCGCCTCACCTTTAACGATACTCGTAGCATCACTGCTTACCATCCAGACCAGTCGTCGACGGCGCGCATTGTTTCCGCGCGCCTCAAGGAGTTGTCAGCAACCGTAGGGACCCTGCAGAAGGGTCGAAGCCAATTAGGGCCACGGGTTTGCGTCTGAAAAGGAAGGCTCTGGCCCTGGTATGTATGGCGATGTAGGAACGGGGTAGGTTGTTTAGTCAGTAAGAGTATGACACTTGTTTTCCGCTCCGCCCAAGAGCGGGACTCGTCATTGGATGATTTTTACCTACCATAAAAAAAAACTGCTTACCATCCACTAGTTTAAATAAAAAAAATCGTTACTGTAACAAGATATTGCGATAAGTAAATAAAGATTTTACATACAATAATCATCGCCTGTCATAGTCTATCACGTCATACGCAACGTGGCGTATATTTTTTTCTGTTACATCGTTTATCCGTTACGGTATATACGTGTCACGTCACTTTCCGAACGAGAAGCTTTCAGGTATTAATGAGGTGTGGCCCAAAAGCGGGTTGTCTGGGTTTGACGCCCATCTTACCACTCTTGAAACCTAATGAGCCTCTTACCTCGTTACATCGTCACGAGAAAAAACCACAATTTTTTTGAGTACGTTGAGAGGAGTTGCTTAAGAACGGCCAACCCGACGTACATTTTCATACTACCGTTCTTACGTGATTATGATGTTATTACACATCTTTCTTCAGATATTTTGGATACATAAATATCTTGTGGATATTATCTAGGTTTCTATAGAAATCAAAACGTAAATTCGTGTAAGAGTAATCCAGTAAAGACTTCTGAAAATCTGCTATTTTACATGAACTTTGACTCTCCATAATGCATTTCTATATTAATAGTACATTGTTATACGAGGGATGAAAGTTAGTTATTTAGTCCCGAGAAATTTCTTGGCGGTTTTCTCCTCAAATAATCTTGCGTTAAATTTATAACTGAAGCTGATGAACTTATCGTGTTAATACAAATTTCTTATAACAGAGATTAGCAAAATGTAAAAAAACTCGAAAAAAAAATCAAGAAAGACCAAATAGGCCACAGATTATAGAGAGACTTTACCCGCCATTTTTTTTTTTTTATCGTCGTCTGGCTATCATTGTAAATATGGGTCAGGTCAACATTTTTCTCAAATATAATATTAGTTTTAATGAAATAGTTGAAAGTAAATTAAAATAAAGTCACTAGAAAAAGTATTCTTAAATTATTTCTATCTCTATGTCATTTTAATTGTACTGATAGTATAAAAATTCGGGTCACGGTTCAATAGAAATGTCAAAATAGAACTAGTTTTTTTTTTTTTTAAATATTTGCTGTCTAAATATTAAAAAAAAAACAACTGTCACTTGTAAAGTAAAACTCCCTAGGGAGTAAAAATACTTCTTCCAACCCTGTCCGCAGGCAACTTTATACCTACTTTCAGAGTATGAGTAATGAAAAAATATAAACAAGTACTTCTATAGAAGCCTGGCGTATTTAATCAAGATTCTAAATGTAGTAATAAAAACACGTATTTCCTGGAACAAGTTATGTGAAATATTCGAGTGAATCCTAGAATTACTGAATGCCACCAGAGTTTTTAGGTGCTATCTCTCTTTTTTGACATTGCTTTAGCATCAAACATCACATTGGATTGCTTTAGATGAAGCAAGAAGCTTTTAAACCATGTTCAACGTAGACGAAAGGCGAGTCGGGAAAGCCCACCTTAAGGTGAATGCTTCGGTGTAGCCGCAAAAATTCGTTGTACGGTTCTTTTTTTTTCAATTTCCAGCTCAGTAGCGGATAGTACGGTAACTAAAGTTACATTTTCGGTCACTGTTTGTATGTATAGAATACACATCTGTTCTCATTAAAACTATCTTCATAACTAATTTAGAGACAAGATAAAAATTTCACATTTCAGCTCTTCTCTAAATTAGAGAAATATGTTTTAATGAGTATGATTGTGTAAATACCATTCGTATTAGTCATGTTGCAAAAAACATGACTAATACGATACTAGTGGCGCCAGTGACTGAGAAGTTGAAAGGAAATCGTTTGTCTTGGTATGGACATGTGAAGAGGAGAGATGAAACGCATGTCACAAAAAGAGTTCTGAGTTTACACGTGGATGGATGGAGAGGAAGAGGGAGGCCGAAGAAGAGATGGATGGATTGTGTGAAGAGTGATATGAAAGAAAAGGGAGTTAGTGATAGTGTGACGGGTGACAGGATAGAGTGGAAGAAAAAAACATGTTGCACCGACCCCAAGTAAAATGGAATAAGGGTAGGATGATGATGATTGTGTAAATACCATGCACTTATTATATTAACATTTAACCATTAACTTGGTCATGACCACTTTTGCGACTCGGTGACACTGGAGCACACTTGTCTATAACTAAATCGTTTCACTATGATTTTAGAGGCCCTCTAGTAGCAGCTATCAGGAAACACGGACTGCAGCTGTAGAATTCCACTCCTTAGCTGTACGCATAATTAACAATAATTATCGATAACCATGTAGAACTAGCTTCAAGTACCTAATGGTCCAGTATAGCTCGCGTTTCAATTATCGTACTATTTTTTGCGTTTTAGATTTCAACATGGTGCTTATAAATTGTAATGAAAAATTTATTTCGGTAGGTAAGTAGTATATCTATATATATAAAAATCAATGCCACTTTTCGTTGTAATTCCATAACTCAAGAACGGCTGGACCGATTTGGCTGATTTTGGTCTTGAAATATTCGTGATAGTTCAGGGAAGGTTTAAACGGTGAGAACGAAAAAAAAAAAATAGGCGAAACGAAGTTTTTTAGAGTAGGGTAGAGTAGGGTAGAGTAGGGTAGAGTAGGGTAGAGTAGGGTAGAGTAGGGTAGAGTAGGGTAGAGTAGGGTAGAGTAGGGTAGAGTAGGGTAGAGTAGGGTAGAGTAGGGTAGAGTAGGGTAGAGTAGGGTAGAGTAGGGTAGAGTAGGGTAGAGTAGGGTAGAGTAGGGTAGAGTAGGGTAGAGTAGGGTAGAGTAGGGTAGAGTAGGGTAGAGTAGGGTAGAGTAGGGTAGAGTAGGGTAGAGTAGGGTAGAGTAGGGTAAAGTAGAATAATCTGTTGCCGGGAGCGAAGCCGCGGGCAAAAGCTAGTATGGATATAGAAATTGATCACTTCATGAAACGGCCAACTAGATCTAGCCAGAAATGATCTGGCTAAATTTATTATTATATATTATATTAAACGTAAAAATGTAAGTAGGTTATGGCAATACTCGTTTGGCTTACTTTCATAAGACATTTTAAGCACGGTGGAGGCCTGTGCTTTCTGTCGATTACTTTTTCACTTGTTGTTTTGTTTTATATTAGGAATATTGTGAAATCGTCCTCATTTATACTTATTCGAGTTCAAGTGTTTAATTTGATACCTTTGCTATCTACAATTTCAGTTTCGATTCCGACAAACCATAACCTCGGGTTCCAAATTCACTTCCGATTGAACCATCCGATGCAAACGTTACCGTTACAATCCCATTATCTACCGTTGATTTGTTGGTATTAAGTTTCTGTAAAACGTACAGCGTTTATCTAGCTCCGTATTAAACGCTGCGCGGTGTTGCCCGCAGAACATTTTAGGTAAAATGTTGCATTGCTCCGACTTGTCACGTCGGTAGTGTCAAATAAAATAACAGATTATCGAACTGAGGTCCGTGCATGGAATAACAAACCGCTAATAGCTGAAACCGCTTCCTTATAATAAAAACTAGACTTAACAAAATTTGATAACCGCAGAAGATCTAATCGTCTGTGTATATAAAAAAATAAAGTTTAAAAACTAACACCCGACTACTTAAAAACACGCTCTAAAAAGTACGAAACAAGAAAACAAGAAAGCCGTGGTCGTATACCACTTTTTTTAATTTATTATTCTTATGGCATACGACCACGGCTTTCTTGTTTTCTTGTTTCGTACTTTTTAGAGCGTGTTTTTAAGTAGTCGGGTGTTAGTTTTTAAACTTTATTTTTATTTAACATATTTTGGAGTTCTAAATAGGTTAATCTTGGGTTCATTGATTTCTCAGCCCATGAATACAGGTAAAGTCACAAGCAAATGCTAGTAATATATATATATATTCAAAATGTACAAGTAAAGCGCTTTCAAATGATACCAAACACGGCATATTTATCTTAACTTTATTTTTTTACTTCGTATGTTTTGTCCGCTAGAGGGCGCCACATTAGATTTTGTGAAATCCCATATAGCCTATAACCAGCGGACAATTAAGACGCTTCTAATGATATGTCATTTGTCGAATTCTGATAAGTAGTTTAGAAGTTACGAGGGAACAGATGAACATCCATACCCACATACATACATACATACAGGTCAACATCATAACCCTCCTTTTGCTTCGCCGTAGTCGGGTAAAAAGTAAAGTTCAGGGTCACTTTGTTGACTTATCAGCATCGTCATCTTTAACATTCCAGCAGACGTCTGCTTGACATAGACCTCCAAGTGTTGCCACAATGAACGGTGCTGTGCGTCTAATAACCATCGGGTTCCCGGGGTCCTTACAAGGTTATCGGTTCTGGGAGGCTTTCCAACGTTGCATCATCCGAACTTTTGGACGTTCTCTTTTTATCCCACAAATAGAGTTGGGATTTTATCCGAGTCATCATCATCATCATTTCAGCCGATAGAGGTCCACTGCTGGATATAGGCCGGGCATTATGCCGACAATTGGGGGAGCCCAATTGTCGGCGTAATGCCCAGTCCTGTGCATCTAGCATCCATCAGATACCCGTAACCCTTGGCAGGTCATCGGTTCATCTTGTTGGAGGCCTCCCTACACTGCATTACAACAACAACAACAGTATTTACTCGGAACAAAATGGATAAATACCTACTCAGTAAATATCCGTTTTTACCCCGTTTTTCGCTCTCCTACAGGAGGCCTGTGTCCCAGCAGTGGGAACATTAAAAAGACTGATGATGATGATCCGTTTTTACCTGAAATAAATACTCAGGTAAAAACGGATATTTACTAAGTATTTATCCATTTTGAGTATTTACTCGGAGAAAATCCTAATTTTATCAAATGTTCCTTTCATAATGTGTACAAGGAACAAGAAATAATATTTAAAAATTCAACCCCTAAGGGTGTCAAATGAGTGTTTAAAGTTAGTATCTAAAATTCTACTATTGTTGCGGGAAATGCCATTAACAGAAGATATCCTTCTACTATACCGATGTAAAAGTTAAACTACTGTCTCATCACAAAAATATCAAGCACTATTTAACCTTGTTTTGTGAAGTAAGTTAAAAGGTAACCGAGATAAAGAATTTTTTGGAAATTCCACCTTTAAACGATTCGAACCGTTTGGTTAAAAGAGCGTTCGATTCGCAAACGAACCGATTTGTCGAACACTCGTTTTTTGTTTATTTTTCATATTGCATGAAAAAGCAACGGTCATATTTGCGTTTTTATTTTCGGCGGTTATCGGTAAAATTTTATTTATTTAGTAAAAAACAAGGCAAGAATTTTCCGTCGTCAAAAACACCGATTTTGATAAACTTATTACTTCTCTATTTAGAGTTGAAAATAATTAAGAAACTACCGGGTCCCTGATTTGGTTTCCCATTAGCTGTATAGACGTACTTCTATATAAACTGTAATTTGCTATACAACCTTTTTAGGATAAGAAAGGTACTCGAGGAATCTTCACCTTTCTCATAGTTTCCATACATGAATTCGACAAAGTTCAACAGAAGCACATTGCAGCAATCTTAGCTAACGGTAGGAGGGGTTCACATCGGCGTCGGGTCGACGATAAAGTACCTGGGACTCATCCTCGTCAGCATCTTCGACGTCTGGTTCTCAAGCTGAATTGGATTGGGGCAGCCCACAAGCGGCTCCTGCTGAACTTTGGGGACGTCACCTGCCGGAGGTTGTACGCAGTAAACATTCGGTCCATGGTTGTTTATGGAGCGCCAGTGTAGGTATCGTTTATATAAATTAAAAAAAAATGAACAAATATTTTTGCCTTGCAAATATATGTTACGGGTCTGGGTGTCTTGCGATGTAAGTTTACATATTTGTGAGAGCATCCTCGATACAGGGTAACGGAACGAAGGAACGGAGGGAGTGTAAAAACAAACAAACACCTGTCCAATGCAGACGCAACAGACAGTTTGTAAAACACTACACCGTTGTACTTAAATGAAAAGGAGGTAGTGTACAGACTAGAAAAGGCAGGTACAGACTTAAAAAAATGTAACATGCAATGTAACATGTTGCCGTCCATATTGTTGCAGTGTATCATGTAATGTAATTTAATTCCCATAACTTAGACGCCTTGCGAAGCATGAACCGTGTACACTAGGACGGTGAGCAATGGGTAGCTCGTCGTCCGGTTGTGTGGTAACAGTCCGGACCAAGCCAGTCGTCGACGGCGCGCTCTGTTCCCTCGTGCCTCAAGGTCTCTCTCAAATGAAGTGTCATTGGTTGATCATTGGAAAGTTATAATGACGCCATCATATTAGTTGATTACCAAACTTGTCAAAATCAACAATTTTGAAATCAATAGTCGACTATGCTGACATTATTGTAATAGCAGACTTGAGGCCCTGATTACGAACTTTAATCAAAATGACAATGGTATCGTGTTACCGCACGGTGTCCCGAGAGGCGGCGAGCCTCCTTGCTGGCCTACCACCATGGGATCTGGAGGCAACAGTCCTTGCACGCATGCACGACCAGCGCGTGGAGGTGCAACGCCGGGGCGAAGATCCGCTGCCCGAACATGTCGAGGCGTGGCGGAAGGAGCTCCGGCGAGATCTCATGGTGAAGTGGAAACAGCGACTGTCGCAACCCAGCGCTGGGCACACCGTAATCTCAGCGGTAGTGCCCCTCTTTGAGGCGTGGCTGGATAGACCTCACGGCGTCCTCACCTTCCGCATGACGCAGGTTCTCACCGGACATGGGAAGTTCGGGAGATTCCTGCACCGGATTCGTGCGGAGGAGACGTCCGGGTGTCGCCACTGTGAGGCGAGCCCGGAGGACACGGTGGAGCACACGGTGGAGGTGTTCGATTGGTGGCGATGCTCTTCCCAAAGCATCGCCGTGTCCTCGTGGGGGTGATCGGCGGCGGCGACCTCTCGCGCCGGGCCCTGGTTCAGGCCATGGTCCGCAGCGAAGAGGAATGGCGGGCGGTCGCCTCCTTCTGCGAAGCAGTAATGCTCGTAAAGGAGGAGGCCGACCGCATAAGGCAAAGGCAACGGCGTACTCGCCGTAGCCGTCGCCGCCGCGATCCTGCCGATATCCGGCCACCGTAGACACTGGCTCGCGGACGGTGAGCAATGGGTAGCTCGCCGTCCGGTCGTCTGTAAGACCGAGTCCTAGTCGTCAACGGCGCGCACCGTTCCCGCGCGCCTCAAGGAGTTGTCAGCAAACTGCAGGGGCCCTTCAGGGTCGAAGCCTCCGAAGACTCCGGGAGGAGTCTAGAGGGAAGTGGGAAACTGTTACCTCGACTCCAGGAATAGGGCAAGGAAGGTACGGGGTAGGTTTTTTAGTCAGTAAGAGTCTGACACTAGTCTACCCAACTGTTTACCCAAGGGCGGGATTCGTCATTGGATGATTTTCACCTACCATAAAAAAAAAAAATAAAAAAAAAAATGGTATCGTGTTAGGACGACGAATTTATAAAAATAGCAGAATTGCGCCTCTGAGCATTTGAATTCGCCATTTATCGTTCAGCGCCACTGTGTAGGGCTTGTATGTATCGGGAAACAGATGCGTGCAGGCACGTGCGCAGTTAGTTCTCGAACTGCGTCCACACTTTTTATTATAGTAGGTAAAAATCATCCAATGTCGAATCCCGCCCTTGGGTAAACAGTTTCAGACTCTTACTGACTAAACAACCTACTCAGTTCCTACATTGCCATACATACCAGGGCCAGAGCCTTCCTTTCAGACACAAACCCTTGGCTCTAATTGGCTTTGACTCTTCTGCAGGGTCCCTACAGTTGCTGATAACTCCTTGAGGTGCGCGGGAACAGTGCGCGCCGTCGATGATTGGACTTGGTCTGGACGATTACCAGACGACCGGACAGCGAGCTACCCAATGCTCGCCATCCGCAAGCCCACGCTTACGGTGGTCGGAAGTCGGGATTGGAATTGCGGCGGTGTCTGGGAACTGCGTCCACACTTATGAAATTCTCCTTTCATGTCCCAATGCACCCTACGGGAGTCTGTGTCTGTGTGTACACGCCTTTATAATAAAAAAAGAGGAAAATATGCGTGTTCAAAAGTAAAGTACAAATTCTCGGTCGGCGAATGAATGCAAAGCTAGGAAAAGGCGAGTCCACTTTTGTGTATCCAATGCAATGCTTTTCAACGCAATTTTAAATTTTGCAGTATAATCATTCTCTTTAGGAGTTTTTTTTTAAAGTTTTGTTTTAGGCCGCGATATGGCACATTAATAACGTTCTTTGATTCATCACCGTTTTCGGATTAACAGTATTAACACTCCCTTACGCGTTATGTGGCACAGAAACTATGATTTTCAAACCCGTTTACATCCATTAATGACTTTATTATTAACTAGCGACCTGCCCTAGCTTCGCACGGGTGCAATGCATTTTAAATATATATTATGCATGTATTATACAAATGTCACAGGTTTTTCACAAAATTAGGTTTTTGATGAAAATCCGGAAGATGACAAATTTTAAACTCAATTTCGTCATAAACCTGTTACAGTCCAGATTTTTCATAAAAAAATGAACTAGTTGAGGTTTATGATGAAGTTCTGGGCAAAATTACTTTGTTTTATGACAAAATTAATTTAAATGAAATAAATGAATCCTCAAAAAAACGTTTTATGCAACTCTGGACGTCACAAGAAAAAAACCGCATCAAAATCCGTTGCGTAGTTTTAAAGATTTATTTAAGCATACATAGGGACAGGACGAGACTTTGTTTGATACTATGTAATGTTTAATTAATCATTAACGGATTTGAAATCATGAGTTATTGAGCCAAATAGCTCGGAACTGTGAGTTAACGCTCTTAATCTGTCCGGTTTTTTAGGGTTTCGTGCCTCAATAGGTAAAATCGGAACTCTTATAGGATCACTTCGTCGTTCGTCTGTCTGTCAGTCAAGACTAAAGATCTCAGTAATGCTTAGAGGTATCGAGTTGATATTAAAACTATGTACTCAGGACTATAGTTCCTTGAAACTGTAAAAAAACTTTTAAAGAAACGGAAAAAATAGATACTGCCATAATATCGTAGTAGATATCGCAAAACGTATTCAACGCCTTCAAGAGAATAAAAATTCATAGGGTATTTCCTGTTGATCTAGAATCCTGAAAATTGGTATGAAGCGAGGTCTAATAAATTTTCGTAACTCAATTCAGGAATTAAACTGTCTTCATGGATAAGTTTATACGGATCCCTCAGTACGCCAGTCCGGCTCACAGCTGCCCGGTTTTTCATTATATCTGTTCTCTGTTTTCTTTGAATAATGATAATTATTTAAACAAAACAGAGAAAACATATAGTACAGTAGTCGATTTTCAAGTTACTTATATAAGCATATTTTGTAAATTTATATCGTAGTGCAAATTTTTGGTAATACACCTAATAATCTAAAAAACATTATATTGCAAATATTAGTTCCAAGAAACTGAACCCATACTTGTAATGTATTGTTGTCTGTTGCTGTTTCTTTGTGTGTAGGTACATGAATACATTTTTAATAAAAACTGATTTCTCATTGCATATCTTAGCATAGTATCAGTCTGTCCTCTTCTCTTTGAGAGGGAATGGGCCTTAATCCACCACGCGGGCCCAGGACGAGTTGGTGATGTCACAAGTCTTCGAATTTTTAGTTCTTTTCCACTCAAAATCAAAATGGTTTTTATTTTACACAGGCCTACATGGGCACTGTTGTTTTTGGAACCGTGCACTAGCATGGTTCCAAATTGGTCGTTTCCTATGGAGAAGAACCGGCAAGAAACTCCATGGTTACTCTTTTTTTTTTTTAAATGGTTTCTTACAATATTTTGTTATTACAGTATTTATATCATTATGTAAGAACAGTGTAGACCAGTCAATATTGTACTCAAAAGCACAATAAAAATAACCATTATATTAAAATATAAAAGGTGAGTCGTAATAGGATTGGCGAAGTCTACAGTGTTCTTACTTTACAACGTGAATTGTAAAGAAATATTATATAAAATAAAAAAAATTAAAAAGTATGAGAAAAAAAATACATCTATCACTACAACAGTTTCACTGCGAGATGCCAATAATATAATTTATTATTGAATTTAAGATTTTTAGGTCTTAATAATATAAAAATTGCAGAAGCAATGTGTCGAGAAGAAAAAAAATGAGCAGTCATTACCATACAAGCTTGTCTTCCACATAATCCTTAATCTTATATGCTTTTTTGGTTAGGTTACACAGATGGAATACTTTTTTCCAATATTTCTTTACTAATAATATGCACGTCTCACACATTCGTCATAAATAACTCTTTACGAGACTCGATGAAAATCCGTCCAGCGGTTTTTTAATTTATCGCGAACAGACAGACGCCTTGCACCTTTGTTTTATAATATCAAAGGACTAGCTTCTCTGCCAGTGGCTTCGCCCGCGCGAAAGTCGGTTTCTCCATCCCAACTTTCAAACCCCGTTACACTATACACTTAGTAGTGGAGTATTGTAAAATCCGTTCTCAGTAGATGTGTGCGCTGTACACCATAGGAACCTGCCAAAGTTTAAGTTTTGTAGGTGTTATAGTTTCTGAGATTTCATAATTAATCAGTTAAAGTCCTGCGGAAGGCTGTGTTTCTTAATATCTACACGGTAGGGGTCAAAACTGAATGGGTTTATTTCTAGGCAAGCGTGATTCATCATCGATCACATCATTGCTTCCTATCAGGTGAGATAGATTTCAAACGCAGTTGAGAGTTGAGAATACAAAAGCAAGCGTACCGGGCTTGGAAATTCTTGAAACTAGGTTTGGATAATTCTTTTAATTTTTTTTAACCAAGCGTAGGTACGTACCCCACTTGCCAACTAAAACACGCATTATAAATTACATGAACTATACACCGTAAGTTAAACTTGCTTTGAAAGTATAGTATACTTCGCCGTCTTACTTATTAAGTAACCAAATCGGCTCAAATAAGCGTTAAATTTTAAATTCAAGTCTTTGCAAGAGGGGTATGTATGTGCACGTATGCCATGATGGTTTACCGTAATATATTCTTTAGTAAAACCAATGGATTTCACCAGTAAGTCCTCTCCTTTAATGATACAATGAATGAATAGGGAACAACCATAGGTTCAGACCAAAATGGAATGTTCACTTATCATTATCATTTCTATAGAAAAAAGCCTACAGCTGAACATATTCACCCCCCAAGGATAACATTTGGGATGAATATGTCCAGCTGTGGGCTTCTCGAATGGGCTTCTCGAATGACCAGTCCAATGCGTCTTGAATCTATTGGATTCCCATCATTAGGCCATCGGTCTATCTTGTGTAAGGCATTCCAACGCTGTTTTCCGGTCACCACTCCAGAACAATTCGGTGTCATCGACTTTCTATTTTGCTATTCAGGCTATTGGAAACTTTAATCCTCCTCTGGATATGTTTATTCTTAATTTGACCACCAGCACTTGAAAATACCTAAACACCATCTTAATATCTAACTACAGCAACTCAATTTGCAGACGTGTCTATGATTATCTATTCTACACCATTTCCACTCTCATGTTACCACTAACGCGATTATAAGAGCGAAATACCTTTCGCTCTTATATTATGTCGTAGCAAGATTATATAAATTGATCGCTTCATGATATGGCCAACTAAAATTTTCCAGATCGTTTAAAAGCTAACATTTCATGATAATTGGCATGTCCTCGTTTGACCATATTTGAAGGTTCCCTTTATTTAACTTTAGCGCTTGTGCATTCGTAAAAAAAAAAGTCAATAACATTTTTTTTTATTAGCCCTTACTGTCCCACTGCTGGGCAAAGGCCTCCCCCAAGTCCTTCCAAATCTTCTTTTCCTGCGCCATCTCGGATCAGTCCAGTCGGTACGCGTCTAGGTCATCCCGCCACCTCTTTCTAGGTCGGCCTCGACGACGCTAACGTCAATAACATTATTATTTTTATTTATTAACAACAATTACAACTACTAATGATATTTATTTACTTACACAAGCGCTAAAGTTCGCAGGACCTAACTTCAGGTTCGTCAAGTTAGAACGGCTCTACTTTAAAATCCCCAAATAAAGTAAAACTTTATAAAGATTTTCTAGGAAAATTATTTTGAACTTTATAGAATAAACAAATTTTGTTTTACACAATAATATTTGAACTAAGTTTGTTATTTAAGTCTATAAAAGCTTATACGCTTAAATTAAACTACGCAGTTTACATATTTATTATACTGAACGTATGTTCATTCAAATAAAAAAAAAGAATTCTTAAAATCGATTCACGCAATCCAAAATTACTACCAAAAACCCAACAATCATAAAAATGTAGTTTGTATAAATTAGTTTTCCCGAGAGATGGCGGTAGTCGCTGTACTTTCGGGCTTCTTAGTTTAAGGGTTCATTGTGAGTGTGACGGATGGGAAACTACGGAACTCTACACTGAGCGTGACCCGACACGCTCTTGGCCGGTTTTTTTGGATATAGTATGTAGGAACATACGTGCAATTTTTCTGGGACATCGATTACGCTTGGTAACGCTCCAAACAAAGAGTATGCGGCGGCCACGCTTGGTCGACCGTTTTGCCGTGCGAACCAATTTAAACGTTATCCTCGAATTGGACATGCAGTGCTAGTCCGTACGCTTTTGTTTTTTTTTTCAACCTGGTATAGTCACTGATGCGTTTGGCTTGCCGCTTGTTAGTACTAAGTATATAAGATACCATAATATTTGACACTAGCTTTTGTCAGCGGCTTCGCCCGCGTACATAAAATAGCCTATGTCACTCAGGAGTAAAGCGGCTTTCTATTGTTGCTAAAATTTTTCCAATCAGACCAGTAGTTCCATTACCTCTTACAAAAAAAAAAAACAAAAAACAAACTTTACCTCTTTATTATATTAGTGTAGATATATATATTTTTGTTAGTATATTTTACCGTAGACATGGTGGTCCGCGCACTTTTCTATAATATGCACAATAATTGTTTATACATTTTTTTTGTTTATAATTTATGGCATTCGTCATGCCCTCATCACACTTATAACTAACTATAAATATATTAGTGTAGATAATCTGATTCTTTTTTCTAGTTATGCCAGAATTTTCTTAGGACGGTACTTAACCTGATTTTTTTCAATTGATATAAACTAGGGCTTGACTGGGATCCCACCTGATAGTAATTAGTGACGCAATCGTTGATTATAAATAAATAAAATTTATTTATTTCAGACTAATTTCAATGTCCATATTACCTAAGTGTCTGAATCTTAAAATTATGTTAGTATAATATTCAAATCCATTTAATGAATAAGTCAATCAGTTCATAAAAATAAAATAATAAAGCAATCAAAAACACAATAATAATAGATACAAGTCAGTCTTAATTAAAAAAATTAAAATAAATTGGTTCACATATGTTATAAGGCGCACTAAATTATTAAGAACTTATTTAATCTGGCTAGATTCAAAGCTTTGAAGACACAAAAATTATAATCAGTTGGACAAACTGTTCCAGTCCATCAATGTACGCGGTATAAACGACGAGGTAAAACGCTTAGTCCGGACCATAGACGTCTCAACTACGTAAGGTAATATTTGCCGGTTACCAATGATAAAATTAAGTAAAAACCCGGAATTCAAAACTGCAACTGTCGACATCAGAGATAATCTAGCCAAATGGGGTTTCCTTGACCTATGGCAAATAAAGTGCCGATGTGGAGCCCTTTCACAGGGTATACCATAGGGGATACGAACCTCCTTTTCTTCCCAGCATGCACTACCACTTGCACATTTAATGACTTATACTGTCCAGGTGGCTTGAATATTTATTCATCATCATCACTTCTTACCATCAGGCCGGATCGCAGTCAAGCACTAGTTCATTGCAATTAATACAAAAAATTAAAAAAAATCATCATCAGCAGCCTTTTAGTGTGCGCAGTGGGACTGCTGGGACACAGGCGTCCTCTCTAGGAGAGGGAATGGGCCCTAAACCACCACGCGAGCACCAGTGTCACATGTCTTTGAATTTTTGGTTTCTGGTTTCCTCTCGATGTTTTCCTTTACCGTTTTGAGAGCAGTGGTGATGAAATAAATTACAATTACGGTTTAAACCCAAGACTTACAGCTCGTAAGTCGTGGCCATGTTACCACTCGGCCACCACTGCTCAATTCGGCTCAGGCTCTGTTTCAACAGGCCTGTTGGGAATAAGGCCTCTTAAAGAGGTTTGAGTCCCAACAGTGGAAACATTACTAGGTCGACAAAGCTAACGGTGTGATTTGCAGCAAATAGGTTATATAATTTAATCCTTATTAAATTTTGTAGGTTTAGTATAATAATTATTTTTAATATAATATTGTTGTTTCAGTACATTACATTGTATTTCTGAAAGCTATAAATACAAATTAACTCTTCAGGAACTGATTGCAATTGCGGTCGGCCACAGCGCCATACGGCAGATAAAATAGTTAAATCTATGTTGTACCTATTTCGTGCTGTGTTATTACATACCAGTAACCCGCTGCTGTCTACAATGCTGGTATTAAATATATTATGCATGTATTATTTATATAAACCCTCCTTTTCAATCAGTGCATCAAAATCCGTTGCGTAGTTTTAAAGATCTAAGCATACGTAGAGACAGACAGCGGCAAGTGACTTTGTTTTATACTATGTCATCATCATTAGCCTTTTTAATATTCCCTTTACTGTGATACAGGCCTTCTCTCTAGGAGAGGGAATGGGCCAGAATCCACCACGCGGGCCCAGTGCGGATTGGTGGATGTCACATGTCTTCGAATTTTTGGTTGTAGGACATGCCGGTTTCCTCATGATGTTTTCCTTCACCGTTTTGAGAGCAGTGGTGATTAAATAAATTACACAAAGTAATGCTCTTGGCTGAGTTTGAACCCGCGATATACAACTCGTAAATCGGGGACGTTACAACTTGGCCACTACTGCTGTACTCTGTACTATGTAGTGGTATAAAATAGTGAGTTGCTCTATTTATATTTGCTCTATACTATATGAATTAAAATTTGGTAGAATGTAATATCTGTGGGTGGTTGGGAGTCGTTGCGTGAATGCAATAAACTCGCAACTAATCTAAAAAATCAAAGGCAAACAATTAATCCATTTTGGTGAAATTGTGAATCCACAATTTATCGAGTGTGTACTCAAAGTTAGCTTGCTGACTGAAAAATCTGATGTTTTTTTTATGGTAGGAAGAATCATCGAATGACGAATCCCGCCCTGGGACGGAGGGGGAGACAGTGTCAGACTTCTACTCATTAAACGACCCACCGTTCCTTTCTGCCTTAGTGCCAGGGCCCCGGAGTTGCGTTGGCATCAGGTAGGCAGATGGTATGGGCACGCCACAATCGCAGTAGCTTTTTATGGTGGGCAAAAATCATCCAATGATAATGATTGGCTGGGTTTGAAACGGCCTACAACTCGTAATTTAAACAGTTATTTTTTAAACGGTATCCCTGGGGGATACAGTTAAAAAAAAAAGTTCCTATATTCGTTGATATATATATTGATGAAAAAGATCAAACGTTTTTGGAGTTCCATCAAGAGTTTGTTGGAGTGCACTTTAAAAAAAAAATGTATTGCCGTAAAACAAAAAAAATAAAATAAATTCCAGGTAGCAATATTAATAGATATCGTGTATTGTTTTGAAAAACATCAAACGTTTTTGCGACTTCCATCAAGTGCTCGTATGAGTGCGCTAGTTGTTATTGCGAATACACGAATGCTGTATGGACAAATGTCAAGTACAGACTGTTAATTTATCTCTCCCTTTGTCACGAGATCACGAGGTTTTAGCTCGGCGAATTGAACTGAACTATGCTGTGTTGACTATGTAGTTAGTGTCTAATAGTACTTCTACAATCTACCCGTCTATCACGTTTGTTTGTTTACTGTGTGTTTTTTATTTTTTTTATTATTTGTATGGTATACCTATATGTTAAGTGGTCTTTTTTTTTGTTTATGTTTTACTAGCGACCCGAAACGAAATGACTAAATTATTAATGTCACATTTCAATTAATATAATATGATTTAATGTAATATAATTCAATTAATATAATTTAATTAAGACAATTCAAAATTAAAAAAAAACTTAATTTAATTGAAGAATTTAGTATAATTTAATTAAATTATACTAAATTCTTCAATTAAATTAAGTTTTAATCAAAAGTAATCAAATATCAAGTAAGTAATCAAATATTAAAAGATTGTTTAAATGAAATTTCATTTAAACAATCTTTTAATATTTGATTACCTACTTAAATAAAATAAAATAAAACAAACGAAATTCAAATTTTAAGTATGCTTTTAACTTTTTTCTTAAAGTCACGTGGTTTATCGTGAAACACGTCTAGATCAGGCATTTTGAGAATAAGGATATGGTACTCGTCAATTATTCTACGGAGGGGTGCCTGTCGTAAAGTCCCGCAAACCTCTTTCGAAATTTCATTGCGCGATGCAGGATTCTTGTAGTTCTTATGTGACGCCATAGATGACGCTACATATTTAAATCTTCCTACATAAGTTCCCAATGGGTTGACGAGATTTGTCCAAAGTACAGTAAGTAAACAATTTCTTGTTTGTCTTAATCAGTTTTTGAGTGTTGGGGTAAGAAATAGTTACTAACTACGATTATTTTGATTTATTTTGATAATTCTGAAACTGTAATTTTAATGTAGGTATGATTAAAATTATCTAAATATATTAAAAGAGGAACTGCCTGACTGACATATCAACGCATAACCAAAATTATTGGGCCTAGGAGCGTGAAATTTTTTACATGGCTTCTTTTTATGACGTAGGCGAACACTAAGAAAGGGTTTTTCAAAATTCAGCTCCTAAAGGGAATTAATGGGGTCTAAAGTTCGTATGGAGAACCCTACTTTCACGCGGGCGTAGCCGCTAGCAGAAGGTTAGTTTGTTATAATTATTATTTTTCGCGTTCGAAACACTGTACTAAGCTCGAAAAGGCTCGGCTGGACATGTCTGCCGCATGCCGGTCAACATAAAGTAGGTAATCGGAAAACATAAAGTTGATGCCCTGAAATCGTACGAAAGGGTCGCGGTAGATCAAGAAGGAGATGGCAGGATGACTTAGATGCCTTTCTCTTACGAATTTGCAAGAAATGGCCCAAAACCGAGAACACAGGAAAGAATGGAGGGAGGACTTTGCCCATCAGTGGGACAGTATGGCTAATAAAAAAAAGTTATGAAACTGATTTTTTTTCATGTTTATGACTATCTACCTCTTTGGAGACATGCACATAATGTTTATTATTTTATAGGTGCTGCGTATATGGAATAAAACGATTCATTCTCTTTAATTCAGTGTAAACTATGAATCCATGAAGGTAGAATTAGAGAATAATACCTTTGAAGATATAGATATATAATACACGTGACGGAAACGAGGCTATGAATACACTAATAAAAATAATTTCAACAGTAACAATAAAACATACTATTCAAGTCAAGCTTCCAAGAAAAAAATGGACTATTAAACCTTGGATCACTCCAAGCCTTCTGAAATGCATAAAAAATCGAGACATTTTACATTTAAAATCCAAAAAGTCGCCAGAAAACCTAACTCTTAAAATTACATACACCCGCTATCGAAATTTTTGTAATGATCTACTTAAAAAACTGAAACAAACACATGAAAAATATGAACTACAAAAAAATAAAAACAATCCTAAAGCCCTATGGAAAACTGTCAAGGATATCACCTTCACACGCTTGATCCGTACTAGTTCAGACATACCGCTGAAAATATATAATACTCCCTCTTCTTCCATTAACCACGTGTGCTCCTTCTTTGCTAATGTAGGCAAAAATTTGGCATCTAAGATTCTACAAATCTAAAGCTCAGCCAATACAAGTATCAACCAGTCCTGTGAATTCTTAACTAACAACGCGTGTAATTCATTTGTCCTCCCTGAAGTAGACGATCGTGACATAGAAACAATCATCCTTCAGCTGCGAGAGGACTGCGCTGTGGGTTGGGATGGTATCTCGTCATCGTTCCTAAAAATGTTTCGCCATATCCTAGCTCCACTCTTAACCTACATCTTTAATCTCTGTATACAGACAGGAATTTTTCCGAACGCTCTTAAAAAAGCCATAGTTTGCCCAGTTTTTAAGCGAGGGGATAGAAGCTATGTCTACATTACAGACCCATTTCGGTTCTCACTTCAATTTCAAAAATTTTTGAGATAATTCTTAATAACAACCTTAGTAACTTTCTAGACAAATTTCACCTTATTGCAGACAACCAATATGGTTTTCGCCCAGGAGTTTCAACTGAAGATGCAGTTCTTGACCTGACACAGTTGGTTGCTAGAAAACTCGACAGTAAAACTAAGTGCAGGAATCTTCCTGGATCTGTCTAAAGCCTTTGACACAGTTTCTGTTCCCAAACTTATTTCCAAACTGGAATCATTGGGTGTTCGTGGCAGTGCGCTTGAAATCTTTGCAAATTACCTAAAAAATCGTAATCAGTAAGTTCAAATTGGCACTGAGTTAAGTAACGAGGAGTTAGTGAATTACGGCGTGCCTCAAGGCAGCATACTGGGATCTATCTTGTTTCAGATCTACATTAACGACTTGTGCAACATGACCCTTCATAACTCCAACATTTATACGTATGCAGATGACACCGCAATTATTGTCTATGGTCCTTCTTGGGAAGCTGTCAAAAGTAACGCGGAATCTGCTTTCAAGTAATGTCATGCACTGGTTTAACTCGAATTTACTGACACTTAATCTGACCAAAACATCTTACATTCCTTTCGCTATCCGCAACAACATGAAACCATCTAATACTTTTTCTATTACGGCACACTGTTGTACAAGTCCGACAACCTTTTGTTCATGTCCAAAATTAAATAGAGTGGAAAACGTTAAATACCTTGGTATTAAAATAGACAGCGGACTAAGATGGGACAAACACATAGATTTAATTACCACACGTACAATCAGACTGATCTCCATCTTTAAATCACTCAGAGGTTTAGCTGACCATGATACTCTTAAAATGATGTATTTTGCTTTATGTCAATCGGTGCTGGGCTATTGTGTCAATGTGTGGGGTGGTGCCATAAAAACCAGTTTCTTGAGGGCTGAAAGGGCACGAAGAGCAGTTCTTAAAGTTATGACCAAGAATCCGCGCAGATTTCCTACAGCGCAACTTTATGCAGACTGCAAGGTTTTAACAGTGCGACAGCTATTTGTGCTCCAATCAATTCTCAGAACGCATCGTGGTGTGGCTCCTCACGACCCGAAGAAACGTAAACACATCATTCCCGGTACCCAACATAAAACAAAATTCGTAAAGCACCAATTCTACGTAATAAGTTCCCATATTTATAACAAAGCTCAAAAGGAACTAAACATCATTGGTCTCCCAAGGTTCAAACTGAAACATAGAATAATAGAATGGTTGCTGAAACAAAATTATAATAAAACGGAATCACTTTTAACATACTTCACCTAATAACCACACTATGTGATCAAGAGTTGTTTTAACACATTGTTGGGGACTCCAACTTCTACAACACACTACAAATGTACACTTATTGCAATCAGATCTTACATAACAAACTCACAAACATATTATCACACTCAAACGTATTACTCACAAACTCACACACACATCACACTAAAACTAAGGTTTACCACAACTTTAAACTTCACCCTTTTAACACAGTCCACTTGCACTTCTACAGCAATAAATTTATTTTATAAACGTACCTGTATAGCCGGATACTGCCCCCTAAGATACGGGCCTAGCCTAGTTTAGGGGATAGGGTCGACCTAATTGTACTTTAGCCTAGCTTAAATAATTATTAAGAACTTTATTTGTAATCAGTGCAATGTACCTAAATTCTTGTGGTAATAAATACATTATTATTGTTATTATATTATTATTATTATATTATTATGTATTATTATTATTATTTCATAAAAAAATGAATAATAAACATTTATATAACTTTTACTGCTGACCAAATTTTCTCATAGAGTCGTAGAGAAGGAAAATATTTAGTATTTTAAAATGCCATGGACTTTGATTTTTTTTATATGGGTCTCCTGTGGGATTAGCTACGCTACTAAGGTCATGGTAAGGCCCCAGAGCACCGAGTGTCTTAAGGTAGATTCAAATAATAATTGGTCCTTCATTTATTAAACACAATATGAATAAAAGCCATGTATCAAAAGATTGGTAATTTAATTACATAATATAATATAATAGTTTGTGACAGTTTCATAAAAATACACCCAATAATTTTTCCTGATTTTTGTTTTTTTTCTGTGTTACGAGTAGACATATTTTGAAAAATAAGTAACACCAAGTGTAATAAAAAATAAAATGTAAATATTCATATATCAAGTTATTAGGAAAGTAGTCTGCATAACATAATATATTTTTTCATAACATATCAACTTGCAGTTCAGACGTTTAGACGTGATATGAGTAGTAATAGGATTTAAACTCCTATTGTCTTTCTATTATGTCTCTAATTAAAAGTATATCGTAAAGTCGTATATCTCACCCTTAACAACTTTTCACAAGTCTATACTTCATCTATTGAAAAGTTATTTCAAAATTGAGCTCTGCATTCTGCGACTTTCTCCCCCGATCAGCGTTGAAATAAAATGTTCGAACAAATTACAAACTATCGTTATTTCGGGCGCTCGCAATGGACGTACGTAACATAAAGAAACAAAGTGAATTTCTTTTGTATTAAGGTTTTTCTTTTAGGATAAGGTCTTCTTGTAATCGCCATAAACCAACAGACCTTTGTTACTTGATGCTCAGAGCGCAGGTGGCGTTCTGTTGTAAATTACCTATTCACTCAAAAATAAGTCACTTTACCTAAATTACCGTTGTTTATATGTAACACATAAATTTTCTCTTCGTTTGTAGTCATGATCAGCCTTATTAATGTTCCCACTGCTGGGACACAGGCCTTCTCTCTAGAAGAGGGAATGGGCCATAATCCACCAAGCGGGCCCAGTGCGAATTGGTGAATGTCACATCCGTCCTCGAATTTTTGGTTTTTAGGTCATTCCGGTTTCCTCACTATGTTTTCCTTTACCGTTTTAAGAGCAGTGTTGATGAAATAAATTACGTAAAGTAATGCGCTTGACTGGGTTTGAACCCGCGACCTACAACTCGTAAGTTGGGGGGCCTTTACCACTCGGCCACCACTGCTCTCGTTTCGTTTTCGTTTGCAAGGGGTTTTGTAGATTTGGAAGTGCAGTTGAAAGGTTGTATTGTAGTGATTGACAGAAATACAATTAGCCGAAACTGAAATCGTAACCAAATATTCGGCTATTTTCCAGTTTCTGCGAAACTGACGTGGTAAGGGAAGTACCGACCGGAATCGTGCACAAAAAGTTCCGTACCGTTCAAAAAAAACTGTAAAAAAGTCACCTGTGTTGCATGGAAACCCCTCTTACATATTTATTTCATTCTGTTTTTAGTATTTTTGTTATAGCGTCAATTCATGTAAGAACATTTCAACTGTATAACTATAATGCTTCTTGGGATACAGCCTGAAGGAAGGGACAGTGAAATCTTAGTTACAAGTTAGTTACAAAAAGGGACCCCCTTTTTACCATTTGGAACCTCAAAACTGACAAAAAGCATTTTTTTTATTGATTATTTGTTTGCGGTCGACGATGGAGCGCGCTTACCTAGAAGTAACCTATTCACTCTTGACTTAAAGATTCCCGGGTTGTAGCCATCAGGAAACACTGACTCCGGCAAGGAATTCCACTCCTTGGCTTTGTTACAATTCCTAACTATTTTTCGATTTAGTAATGCTTAATTTCTAATACTTTTATAAAATACCGAAAAATCAAATAAATTGACGATTACCTACATAAAACGTGTCATACATAGTCAAACCAATCAGTAAGGTTTTAATATATTAGTAGTTTTTATCTAACGTTTATCGTTACCTCTAGGATGCTAGTTTCCTTGGAGCTGAATATTCGAATCCCCTTTATAACCGGAACCAAAATTCCTGCCGAAACTAGATTTTTGGGCCAAAATTGCCAACTAAGTACTGAATTCTTCGATCGGTCTTCATTAAATTGAATCTTAACGAAACTAGTAACCTACCGACCTGTCTCAGTTAATTATTTTTTTATTCATTCATGGTTTTTTTCTACTACAATTTCTATGTTAAGTATAAACCTGTACCTTCCTCCTGAAATACTCTGTCTATTGGTGAAACCCATCTGTTCTGTGGTAAAATCGCATGATAATCCGGTCAGTAGTTTTTGAGTTTAGTGCGAACTGATAGAATAACAGACACCGTGAGCTACTTTTTATAATAAGTATAGCAGCATAGCCTTATAATCTTCCCACAGCTGGGAATTAGGTCTCCTCTCTAGGGAAGTGAATAGGCCGTAATCCACTAAGCGGGCCCCGTGCGGGTTGGCTTAAAATGTTTGGTTCTAGGACATGCCGGTTTCCTCCGATGTTTTCCTTCACCATTTTTAAAGCAGTGGAAATGAAATAAATTACAGAAAGTAATACGTATGGCAAGATTTGAACACGCGACTTACGACTCGGAAGTCGGGGCCTTTATAATATTATAAGTATGTATGAAATGATAAATATTCTGGTTATATATAATAAGGATATCATAGTCTGGGATATGTATATTATATAATAACTTTATATCTGTTCTATTAAAGCCGATACCCCGAAATAAGAACAGTTTTGGCAACATGCTTGTCAACATAACAATATTGGAGAAATTTTGAGGAGCGCCTTGTTACCTGCGTGTAAGGGTGTTTTTCATCCCGGAAAATTAAAAACTTTCCGTGTACAGAGCCGCGGGCTTAGCTGGTTATAAAATGAAATAAAAGTACCCATATTCATTCTGCTGTTAAACAAGAGATCGTAAAAATAATAAAGAAAACATTTCTGTAATAAAACATTCAACAAGTATTTACAAACGTGTGTTTTTTAGAGCCGAATTAGGAATCGGAGGTTTTGCATTATAGTATTTCTACCCACACAAATAGATTTGAAATTGGTTTCATTTGAAACGTCTAGCTGAACAGTTTTTTTTTATTACAGTGGCGAAATATCTCATAAGTGTGGGGTTTTTGGTTTTATAAACTACTATATTGATATTGAATATATTATGCATGTATTATATACATAAACCTTCCTCTTGAATCACTCTATCTATTAAAAAAAGCCGCATCAAAATCCTTTGCGTACTTTTAAAGATATAAGCATACATAGGGCATAAGCAACCTTGTTTTATACTATGTAATGGCTAGCGACCCGCCCCAGCTTTGCACGGGTGCAATGGTGATATTAAATATATTGTGCATGTATTATACATACAGAGCTTCTTCTTAAATCAGTCTATCTGTTAAAAAAAAAACCATCAAAATCTGTTTTTAAGCATAAATAGGGACAGTGGGAAGCGACTTTGTTTTATACTATGTATTTAATGATGATGATAAATTTTAACCTAAGTTTTGTGCACATAATATCCATTGTAGCGTACATGAGCTTACGGAGACTGACGCATAGGTAATTAATAGTAAATGTCTTTGTACGGAAAATTAAACACATTAAGTTCTACAAGTTCATTTTTCTTATTATTTAAGTACCCTAATAGGATTTAACAGACACGTATCTCACATCTGTTGGGTTAGGTTAGCTAGTCTTGCGTTCTCCTTTGGTATGCAATCAGAATCGAAATATAGAGACGGAGGCGAATGAAAAAGCTTCAAATGAATTCCTTACTAGTCCAAGATCTCAGAGCGATCTGATATAACTTATTTTCACATGGATGAAGCCTTAAGCCGCGTTTTTACTAGGCAACAATTGACGCAACATGTTGCCCAACATGTTGAAAGTTAGCGCGGAACTTTTGTTGAACAACGTTTTCTGTCTACGCATCTACTGCTTTTTTTATGGTGGGAAATACATATGACGAATCCCGCCCTTGGGCGGAGTGGGAGACAGTGTCAGACTCTTACTGACTAAACGACCCACCCCTTTCCTTCTTAGCCTTCATACCAGGGAAGGGAAGGACCTTCCTTTCAGAAACCGGACCAATAGAGTAGGCTTCGGCCCTGCAGTTGGACCTCCTCATTTGCTGACAACTCCTTGAGGCACGCGGGAACTCGCGCGCCGTCGACGACTGGCTTGGTCCGAGCTATTACCAGACAACCGGACGGCGAGCGACCCATTCTCTCACAGCTCACCGTCCGCAAGCCCGCGCCTACGCATCTACTACTTTACGTCAGTCGTCCCCAACAAGTCGTCAGAGGAATTTGTGTTAATTTCAGCGACATAGAAAAAAACACGTTAGTAGGAAAATATCTACAAAGAAAACATAACGATGGTTTAAAACAAACAACAAGCCACGTGTCATGTTGCGCGCTAGCTGGCAACGTCGCGCACTGTTGTGCAGCGTTGCCGTACATTTTGAGTGTCAGATGTTGCTTAGTCGATACACGGCTTTAGGTTCTCAGTAGCATCTCATCTCTCTCTCCTACCTGCGTGCCTGTGGAGCTCCCTCTTAAAGAGCCCCAAGGGGACGCTTCACAAGCAAACTAGGTGCCGGCGTACGGCAAATATCCACCTTTACGTTGTTGAGACATCTATGTATAGTCCGGACTAAAGGTCTGCACACAGCGGGCGCGGCGCGGCAGGACCGGGCGGCGACGCGACGCTGAGCAGTTGTAATGTACTAGATAGTACGGACGACGCCACACAGAGCCGTCCCGCTCGACGCGACGGTAACCTCGGATCTGTATGGCGAGCCGCGTCGCCGCGACTGAAACAGTTTGCGAGTGAATAGGCTCTTAATAAACTAGTGCGCCTCGCCATCAATGAACGCATCAGTGCTTACCGTCAGGTGGGATCGGAGTCAAGTACTAGTTTATAGCAATTTAAAAAAATAAGTATCAAACACTTTCTATTGATAAAAAGTTCGCAGTTAGCCGCTTTTATGCTGCACAATATAAAAATAAACTATTTATTTTTAAGTTTAGTTTTTAAATATTGACTATTTTCGATTTATTTGCTGCTTACTATAGTAATGTAATTTTAATTTATCTATAGTCAGTTTATTAGTTAAATATAATGTATGAATATATATTTTTTATGTAGGTAAAAATCATCCAATGACGATTCCCGCCCTTGGGCGGAGCGGGAAACAAGTATCAGACTCTTACTGACTAAACAACCTACCCTATTCCAACGTAGCCATATACACCAGGGCCAGAGCCTTCCTTTCAGACGCGAACCCATGGCCTCAGTTGGCTTCGACCCTTCTGCAGGGTCCCTACGGTTTGCTGACAACTCCTTGAGGCGCGCGGGAAATATAATATAGGAATGCAAATTGTCAGTTTTAAACCGAATTTGTGCATACCTTCATATAAGTGACTTTACACATATCATCATCATCATCAGCCTTTTTAATGATCCCACTGCAGGGACACAGGCCTCCTCTCTAAGAGAGGGAATGGGCCATAATCCACCACGCGGGCCCAGTGCGGGTTGGTGGATGTCACATGTCTTCGAATTTTTGGTTCTAGGACATGCCGGTTTCCTCACGATGTTTTCCTTCACCGTTTTGAGAGCAGTAGTGATGAAATAAATTACACAAAGTAATGCGCCTGGCTGGGTTTGAACCCGCGACCTACTACACGCAAGTCGGGCCGTTACCACTCGGCCACCACTGCTCTCTCTTTACACATAATACTCTGGTAAATGTAATATTGTAGTTAATGTTTTGTAAACAAGTCGTTGTCTACCTATATAAATAAATATGCCGAGGTCGAAAGTCATCTATCAGATCAAGATACTGGTACCTTTCCTCGTATTTTATTATTTTATTTTGATAGTCTTTTAATTTCATGTCCGTTACTGTACGTAATGTGGCGTCATAATGGGACCTCACAGAATACCAGCGCTGCGAAGGTTATCGTTTTAAATAACGTAACGTTCATGCTGAGTTAGGCGCCTTTTTGGCGTCGCACAGAATTCTTACTTTTTCATTATTGTATTTTTACAAGCTTTTTATTAGCTTGCAATGTAACTATGTATGTTCGTCTCAAATCTTGCAACTCAATTTTGGAGCAGATTTCTTCACCCGATTAAGCTGGAATTTTGCATGTAGGTGTAAATCGTATGACAATGCAATATTATGATGAAATGGAGCTGGTCTGCTGATGGAATCGCGACGTAGCGATAGGAACTCTGTAATTAAAGGGTAAAATCACGTCGAGTTTGACTCGTGTGAATCGTAATGACGAGTTTTAATTATATAAATATAGACCACCTAGCGGTGGTCTATATTTATATAATTAAAAAGCTTGTTATGAAAAAATATTTTCATTAAAAATTTGTTAGTTTATACGATTGTGTAAGGCATAAATAAACGTTTTTCTTTCTTTCTTTGTGAACGGAGTTAGATGAAACTTTACACTCTGTTCGAAGATTTTTCATAAATTGCATTCGAAGGTTTGTCCATCAAAGATCGGTTGCCTGTTGATGTCGCATGCTTCTGTCCCACTCACTCCTCGGTGAAGTTTCCTATCTTGGCATGAATAATATTTTCCATTTTCTTGATGCGGTGCTTAAAGTACCCAAGTTTTGTTTGTAAAGGCTTCTTTTTGATTACGGATTAAGAATGTGCCCTTAAGTTGTCGAAAAATATGTAATAGATACATGTATGAGAAATTTACATCCAAATATGTCGACAATGTAACACGGGGGCGATGTAATAAAAAACTCTGCATAAAATTCAATGCTTACTTACTAGTTTTTGTTTTAAGAACTCTTTAGTTCTACAAAAAAAAAAAATGTCTCGGAAATGTTCGGTCTTCGGTTTTGCGGTCTCCCAAACCGATTATAATTTGGGTATCTTCAAGGCTTGAGTGAATAAATAGGCTTTTAATAAACTAATGCGCCTCGCGATCAGCGATTGCAGTTTGTAGCAAATAATAAAAAAAATCGATATTGGTGCCATTCTTTAAAAAAAATAATTTAAGGTTTTAAAACTGTTCGTATATTATGGGTTTATTATCTATCTCTATATACACCGGTCATGAAAAACTATTGATTAAAAAAAATACTTTTTTTTCTCTAAAACTGATATTAATTTACGCTATACAAAATTCATGTCTCTTAGTAAACAATATTTGAGCGGGTTCTATGACCGTAGGTAGTTGTCGGTCGTTGCGTACTAACTACTTATGGTCATTGAACCCGTTCAGCATTTCTTTATTTAAAGAAATGAATTTCGTCTTATTTAAAAAAAAATATGTTTACAAAACGATAGTGTTTCATATATGTAGAGGATGAAAGGGGAGTTGAAAGTTTGTATAGAGATACCTGCCACAATATGGACCAAGCCGCTGGCAGAAGCTAGTGTTATTTAAAATACTAATAACAACAAGAAGGATTACCGACTAACTTGATGTCCGTGGCGTCACCCTCGTAATTTTAAGTTAAGACTTAATCTTACTACGTATAAGAATTTGCACTTTGTAAAGGATGATGCCAGAGTTTCAATGAAGTCTTGGCCCACCTTTTTTTTTAGTGGGTAAAAATCATCTGATGACCTCTCTCGCCCCGAAGGGAAGTCAGAGAGAGTTTTTAGTGAGAAAGAGAGAGAGAAAGAGCCTAAGAAAGATGGGTGGTGGGTTTTTAGTCACTAAAAAGTGACTAAAAACCCACCATCCATCTTTCTTAGGCTTTTACACCGGGCTGGACCTTCCTTTCAGAAGCTGAACAATGGCCCCAGTAGGCTTCAGCCCTGCTAGGCCTCTACGATTTGCTGACAACTCCTTGAGGCGCGCCATTGACGACTTTGGCTCGGTCCAATAGCTAATATTATGCTATATGGTTGGCTAGGTATAAGCCGAACAAACAAGCCGAATAAAAGTTACTCAGACATTAAGGTCAAGAGTTATTATCAGTCTAACATGTTAGTTGTACCAATAACCAATAATAATAGTACGCGGCAGATAAGTTCGACCAAAATGGCGATCGAGCTTCAATGCGCAGCAACAGAATTTCGGGTCTCGATCGAGGTGGGAGGCTGCGCGTAACCATAGCAACTATCGCCGTTTTGACTTAAATTATTTGCCGCGTGCTATTCGTAGATACTTACTTAGTTATTAACAGATCTAAAATGTGAAATCAAGAATAATTTCGAACGGACTAAGATATGGAACTTGTAGACGAGGTGAGTTTTATTCATCTCGAAAATACATATCCAATGATATAGCATGCATAGCTAATGGAAGGTGGGTTCAAAAATGGCATCCTCCTTTAATTTAAATACAAGCTTAAAGTTGAAGGTTTTCAAATCCTGTCGACGTCGCAACAGAAACTTGAACAAAAAGCGGATTAACTTCTGCGAAGTTCAGAGATAGGTGTATAGCCGTGCATAGCCATGCATTCGTGTTGGATTTTATACAATGCGGCCGGGTGTGACACCGCGGTCTAGCGGTCTAGCTTCGGACGACACACGATTTAAAATGCAGCTGAACTATGACATTTTATCTTCCACTTCAATTCAAGTAAATACATTGTATTTCAGTCAGATAGGAAATGGTTCAACTTATTTGCAGCGTGCTACCTAGTAGTTTTCAGTTCCACCTTAAATATGATTGAAGAAAAACTAATATGAAAGTCCGCATCGAAATTTTTATTTATAGCATAGCATTTTGGACAATAGTTTAGTTTACGACAAAAACCTGATCCTGTGCGAGTCGAACTCCAGTCCGGTACCAATTTACTTAATTTGACAATTTCTAAAGTTAGATATTGCACCTCTATTTGCGCATCACTATATTGCATGAATGGTTTAAACATCAGCTTGTTTGCTAAATGTTGTATTAGACGAATCGGCTGAATATCATTTGGACCGTAAATTGAACTGACCTGTTTAGTACAAGTAAGAAGGCTATGTAGCTTGTTAATTGAAAAGCTGATGTAACTGGTTTGCTGCAAACACAATTGTACATTATAATAATAATTGCCAAGTAAGCGATAGTATTATAAAAAAACTTAACTCATTAATTGTTAAGTTTATTAAAAAAATCAAATGTCAATAATTTTTGACGAGTAAACAATTTTCCTAGACATGACCCTTACGGCGCGACGCATGCAAAGTGTCGGCTTTCCCCGAAGCGATATGCAAATAACTTCTCGGCGAAAGAAATACATTTATAATTTCAGCCACGTTCTTTAAATTTACCTTTTAACAGCCTCTTGATATTTTTAATACGTGTCGCTTCAAAATTTTCTGTACAAGCTGTGCAGGAAAATACGATAAAAGAAGAGATAAAATTCGCAAAGTTTACCTGAGCTTGTTGATGCAGGTCACGACATGAATTTATCACAGCTCTACTTTGGTACTTTGAAGGTAATTGAGTGGAACAGAGGGCCTCCGATTTCGAGCTGCACCGCTGATCATCGATCTCGCTTGTTCCTCTCGCACTAGTATGATAAGACATCATTCTTATTCACCTCCTCGTCTTTTTGGGCACTTTATTCAGGTCACATTCTTGTAATGTTGAAAAATTAACAAACAGATTGAAAGAACTTCAAACGAATCATTCTAATTAGTGGTCGTGCCGCTGCGTGGAACGATAATTGTCACCATTCACTGCATTCGACCAATTTCAATTCGGAGTACGTTCGACACAGGGATTAGCTTTACAATTGTCATTAGACCAACAAATCTGAAAATATTACATGTAATTATGTATCTCAATCTCATTATAAAAAAATGTCGGGAAGAAACCGGCATGCCCTCGAATCACCTATCCGCACTAGCCTCGCGAGGTGGATTACGGCCCATTTCTTCTCATAGAGAGGAGGCCTTTGTCCCAGCGGTAGGAAAATTAAAAGGGATGATGATGATAATCTTAAAATCTGTAATACTTCTACTGTTGATACTCAGCCCTCACCTTTGGGAGCTTATTCATCGCGCTGGTCAAATGCAACTTGACTTGCTGGATGTGACATGACACCTAATGTTTGTTTTTAATATACGTCAGTTTCCATAATGTAGTTTTTCTTGCGTGTTTTGAGAGCAGTGTTGATGATTCCATTTACTTACACAAAGTATAGTCGACCTAAGTTTGAGGCCATGATGTACTACTTAAGACGGGATAGTCGCCACTGGGGCATAACAGTAACTCGCAGGTTGTGGCCGTTGACACTTTACTACCACCGTAATGTAATCGGAAATATGGCATACGTTAAAATAACAATAACTGTTGTTGTAAGCTGATTGCGTAGGTCACTACTGGCGATGCAGGTCACAGTGCATTCATTGCATTAGCCTCATCGCTGATTGGGGTTGCGTCGGGCCCCACCGTAATACAATATTGTGCGAACCCGCTCAAAACATCGAGTGTAACCCGTCCGGTTTATTGGATACGCAAATGGAATGATGTGGTAACTTTGACCATAGGAAAGAGTCAAGAAAGCTTGTAGATCGATCAGATTCTCAACAACATAATAGAAAACAAAGGTGTCTGATTCATTATAGTCTATTACAGTTTGGGAAAATAGTTACTCATCTGTCACCTGTGTAAATGCGTATTCATCTACACTAATATAATAAAGAGGTAAAGTTTGTTTTTTGGTTTGTAGGAGGTAATCTCTGGAACTACTGGTCCGATTGGAACAATTTTAGCAACAATAGAAACCTGCTTTATTCCTGAGTGACATAGGCTATATTTTATATACGCGGGCAAAGCCGCTGACAAAAGCTAGTACTGCAATAAAAATTAATTCTTTAGTGTCAAAACCTACTTTTCATTACAGTATACGTTATATTATTTTAAAATTTAATCATAACAAAAAAAAATATCCTGAGGTGATTTGGAGAGTTAAATTATGATGGTGAAAGTGATGAAGCAAGTAGTGACGACCCTCAGCATTGTGGAATACGACGCAAGGAGGAGGGGGATACGTATGTATCCTCCTCCTCCTCGTGTATAGCAAATGTGTTACCGAAACGTTTTTTGCTTATGAGTAAGATATCTATAATATACCGATAAACTTACAAAAAAAAAAAATATCGCTAAAGATATAGGTATTTACAATGACAACGCCTATAACAAGTTTGTATACAAGCAAATGCGAATGTTAATTAATTAAGATCATATATTCGGGTTTGTCAATACTATACTGAACATACTCATAGGTCGTGTGATGATCGGGCAGCTTCAATGAATAACTAATGCATCTAGCACGTGCCTGGGTTTCCATTACTTGATAAATTCATTTGCATTTTAGAGCGAAATCAACGAGCAACAGCCGAAGCTGTGATGTAGTCAATCATATAGTTCGGAGTACTTCGGCAATTTTCGGAATCATCACACTGCTGTATACATGTGTTAATTGAATTCATCCACCGCTGTACAAAGAACGCAGAATCGGAAGATGTAGTATTGGATGGCCTCCCGTAAGGTGGACCGATGACGTGGTCAGGGTTGCTGGAATCTGATGGATACGAGACGGACAGAATCGGTCGTTGTGGCGACGCTTGAGGGAGGCCCATGTCCAACAGAGGACGTCTTTCGGCAGAAATGATGTTGATGTTCAAGGAAACAGACGTAAATTGTTTTAAAATACTGAAATCCGAGTTGCTTTTGTCGTTTATCTTTCTTTTTTTACGTTGCAGACTGGTTAGCAAAGTTGAAAAAGTTCTTTATTTTCGGAGTAGGTACCTACGGTACGGACTTCATAGTATTGGAAGGAAAAACACTCGATTCATCGTAAGTCGTAAATTCATTTGCTTTCCGACAACGAATAAAAGCTATTGCAAAGTTTTCCTGCATTCAAATTGAGGCTGGAAGGCTTTTCAATTCAAGTTTTGTAAAGAACAATTCGCGGCAGAATAACTACAGTCGTGCTTACTAATAATATTTTAGTTTTCTTTTAAATTATTGTAACGATATCATATCAGAAACTGCGGTAGTATTCTAAAAAAATTGTTTGGATATACAAACCAGTTTGTTTGGAAAGGAACGTTATGAGTATGGATGAATGAATTTTACAATAGTAATAATTTATTCATTTCGGCCTTTTCATGTTCCCTCTGCTAATATTCATGCCTCTTCTCTGGGAGAGGGAAAGGGCCGTAATCCACCACGCGGGCCCAGTGTGCATTGGTGAAAGTCACATGCCTTCTAATTTTTGGATCTAGAACATGCCGGTTTCCTCACGATATTTTCTGAGGGTTTGAATCTACAACTCGTAAGTAGGGGTTGTCACTGCTCCAAATAAAAATCAAATAGTGGATGGATTGAGTGGAAGATGATATAGCTCTGATTAGTATTACTGATATTATGGCGAATAGAGTCGTAAGGATTAAGTCAAACAATCCATATTCCCAAATAATACGGATTTATCCCGTCTCGCTCTCGATGGGGGACATTGACCCCTTTCTTAAAATAAATAAACAAAAAAAAAATAAGTTAAAAAAAAAGAACTTTAATTGTGCAGTTATTGCTTTTAATCCGCTACAAGACAGCTCGTACCACAACTCTATTACGAGACAACTGTCTGATCTATGATCGCGGCCATTATTAATTAACAGATTAAGAACTTTTAGCAAAATGACAAAGGGATTGTGTTGGATATTATGAAAATAGCAGACTTTGGGTTCAGAGTGTAAAACATGAAGAGTAGTGTAGTTCTACACCGTTAAATTTTAGTCGTTTTAATCCCGAAGAGGGTCGATCCAGTACATGAAACACTATCGATTTGTGTAGATAAAATAAAAAAATAACGTACTTTTTTTCTTAATCTCTTATTGATATACGCATTTACGAAACAAAATTTCTTTAAGTAAACAAATCATTGACCTTGTAGGTAGTTGTCGGTCGTTGCGTACTAACTACCAACAGGTCATTGAACTCGCCCAGCTGACGTTTACTTAAAGAAATCAATTTAGAACATGCCTAAAAAATTTTTTTCATGTACTGAATCGATCCTCCAAGGGATTAAAACGATCAAGATTTAACGGTGTATACTATATTATAATAATAAAGTTTTATCAGCGGCTTCGTCCACGTGAAAATCGATTAACCCTTTTTGGGGTAGAATTTCGTAAAATCCCTTCTTAGATGTTGTCTACACCCTGTAAGACACTTACCTGCCAAATTTGAAGTTTGTATGTGTCATAGTTTCTGAGAATTCGTGATTAAACTCTTGAGCCCCGAGCGACCACCGGCGTTCGCACACTTATTGTCTTTCTAATATGTCTCGAATTATAGTAATCAAAAGGTTAATCAATTGGTTTTCCCACCATAAAAAAGCTCAATAAAGTTATTATGGCACAACGTTCCAAATATTTTTCCTGTCAAAGTTTTAGGACGTAGTACGGCCGTTCTAACCTGGCGAGTCTGAAGTTGATTAAGCTCTGCGAACTTTTGTTAGTTACAATGCAGGCATTGTAAAAAAAAAAAATGGTTGCCTGTAAAGTCGGTTTTACGGGCGAAGATTTTACGTGACAACCGACCGCCTAATTCTCTAGTGCTGCGCGCGCGGCAGACCGATCATAGTTGAGTGGGAGAGAGACGCAAGGCATTCGGCGGGCCTCTCTCTCGTTCGGTGACTCATCGTAACGTTACCGAGCGTTACACTTTTTCATAAGTGACTCCCAGCCGCAACCTAATTTAAGACGTTGTCACGTCAAAAGGTTTTTATAAAACGTTCCTGTTCCCAGTAATTTTGGCTTTGTACAATTTTCCTCTTCCACGATTTTTAAAAACAGTGTATTACTATGAATTCATTTTAAGCTTTATTACAAAGAATGTGTGACGCCCTGATGTGATAGCTCTGAGAATTTTGGCGTCTGTGCACTCGATAAACAATAAAGGGATTTTATAGTTAATGCCAATAACTCTTGTTAACAATAAGAACAACTGTTAATGGCATTTTTTGTTGCAAAATCCTTTGTTTTTTGCAAAAAACAGTAGCGGATAGAATTGATGGTCTCATTTTGAAACACTGGACGACGACGCAAGTGTTATCCTCAAACCGTGCCTAGAAGTAGTGTTGTGTATGGCTATTTAATTTATTTTTAATTGACATAATATATTTATGTACTAACATTATTTTATAAGTTGTGTTTGACGTTACTAACAATAATGGATTGTATTATCTGACATTAGATGATTATTATTATTTTGCAAGAGCACATGTGCTAAAGTTTGCAGAATTTAAACTTCAGACTCACCAAGTTACAACGGTTGTACTGAACCTTTTGAAAGTTGGGATCAGATTTCATAGAAACATTGGAATCTTCCTTTTAAGAAAGTTCTTAAGCAGAATTTCTGAGCGGATTCCACCTATCACAGAAACGAGGTGTGCCCCGCTTGGGAAGAGCATCGCCGTGTTCCCGTTGGGGTCGATCGGAGGCGGTATTCTCTAGCGTTGGGCCTTGATAGAGGCCATGATCCGGAGCGAGGAGGAGTGGCAGGCGGTCCCCTCCTTCTGCGAAGCAGTATTGCTAGCAAAAGAGGAGGCATCAGGCAACGGCAACGGCGTTCACGCCGCAGCCACCGCCGTAGAATATGGTAGAGTAGCGTAGAGTAGAATAGAGTAGGTACATAATCAGTAGAATAGAGTTATCAGTTGACAGGAGCGAAGCCGCGGACAAAAGCTAGTACGAGTACAATTATAGTTTCTCCACAAAAATGATAGCTAACTACGGTGTTAATACGGCTTACTCGAGCAGAAAGTAATAAACTAAGCTAGAGATTGCATGAAAGCAAACACGAAATCGGTGCAATAACGGCTCGAATCGCAGACAGTGCCAACTTTATTGTCACAAAAATGTTACAGCAATTTGACCTCTGTAATAAAATACAAATGTGGCAATTTTATATTAAGGGGCAGACGTATGATTTTTCATGATTTTAAATTTTGATTTTAAAAAAATCATGAAAAATCGTATGTCTGCAAAACATACCTTATAACCATTTAGACGTGATCCCAAATCACGTCTAAACTATAAGGTATCTTTTGAAAAATATATGTTAAACTAAACTGTTTTCCTAATAATAATTATGTCCGAATAATTTTTTTTTTTCACAAAAGTTGGTGTGATTAATTTTCAAAGTTATGTCTAACAATATACACGCACGCAGAATAGATGGCTGTTAGGGCTAAAAGGTTCTGGTGTGGCGACGGAGCACTATAAGACTAAGCATTGGAGAAACGATGACCTGCACATGGTCGCTGGAATCTGATGGATGACGCATAGAGCCGGTATTTAAAGTTTTTAGTTAGTTGGAGGCGCTTAAGGTACACCGGGCACACCTTTGTAAGTCCATCAGTGGACGTATTTCGTCTGAAATGATGATGGGGAGGCAAAAACATTCGGTGTATTTATATAAAACTTTCGAGAACTAAAAGATAGTTTAATTACAATTTTTTTATTCATAGTATGTTTAATGAATGAAGGACATACTTACCTATTAATATTCGAATAATCATGATACGCGGGGAGTGACGCTGGCTCTTCTTTTTTCTCGCTCAAGGTCATCTTAAGAAACTACTACACGTTCACCTGTAGTAGGTACTACTTAAAGGTGGATCACACGGTTGCAATCTATCGTTCAAACCACGGTCACCTTGGTTTGTGTTGCGGCTAGATGGATGTAAACCGCGCGCCAACACATTCAAAATTCAATCACACTGACCTGACTGAGACCTTCAACGTAGAGACATTGAAGGTCATGGTTTACAACCAATGTCTACACGGATTGAAACTAGCAAGGTCACCTTGGTCTTGGTGTTTACAACTGTCTTGTCAACCCTGTAATCGCGTGTGCACTAGATGAGGGTTAATTAATTTGAAACAGCAAACTGTGACTCTCTCGTTGCTCCTTGTACAACTGGTCCCTTGCTACTTATACTAGTATAATTTTCTTTCATATTAAATAACTAGCTTTTGTCAGCGGCTTCGCCCGCGTACATAAAATATACCTAGCCTATGTCACTCAGGAGCAAAGCAGCTTTCTATTGTTACTAAAATTTTTCCAATCGGACCAGTAGTTCCAGAGATTACCTCCTACAAACAAAAAAAACAAAAAACAAACTACCTTTTTATTATATTAGTGTAGATGATACCTTGAGCAGAATCAATTTATTAGGGTTTCCTAACTCAAATGGAAAAAATTGATAAATAGTAATTTTCAACGGACGGGAAACTACAGTACCCTACAATGAGTGTGGCCGGACACGCCCTTGGCTGGTTTCATTACAATTATATTGATGGATTGAGACTGGGCACCTTGGGTAAAAATTAACATTATCAAAATAACAAATAAGAAAAACTTTAAATATAAATTATTAATTTATTAAGCCCCAAGAGGGCAATGGTGTCCGCACACAATTATTTTTTAATTGTGACTGTAAGTAATTACGATCTTCGAAAGGTAAAATTCGTCACAAAACATCGTCGTAAAAAAACATTTATTTAAAAAAATACTTAAATCTATGCAGTAGTACGCGCTTATTATTGAAATAAGGAATGTGTTTTTAAGAAATACATATATAATTCTCTTTGAATTAAAAAAAAAACCGTGAGTGTGGTTCAATTTGTATAAATTGTAAGTTATGCTTGATTATCTCAGTGTAGGGACTGAGTTCACCCCGACAGAGATGTCATCTGTGACGAAGCTTTTACCTTGATTGCGTGCCCACGACCTCGCAATTTAAAAAAAGTTTTAATTCGATAGTCTTCACACTTTGTATAATTATAATCTAGCTGTCTCAGAATTCTGTGAGTCGTGTCGTCAAGCACTAGTGTAGATTTAAATGAGTTTTACTCTTCCAGTAGTAATTTGTTGATAATTCTTTAGGATTCATCCATATGAATCCTAAAGAATTATCAATAAATTTTTTTATTCAATTCGTCTGTAGGCTTCCATAAGCTTACAGACGAGTTGAAAAAAAAAATTGCCCGAACACCAACAAGATATTCATAAAAAACCGTAATTTGTTATGCTTTAACCTTTTGTATAGCGTATTTAGAGACATAACAGGAAGACAATAAATAGATTTACAAACGCCGGCGTTCGCTCGAAGCTTAAGAGTTTAATCGCTGATTTGATTAAATCTAAGGCTTTATTACCATTTTAAATCAATATACTATCGAGTCTCACTATCGTCTCGTCACTAACGCAACGGATTTATATGTAGTTTTTTAATCGATACAGTGATTCAAAAGGACAATTTATAGGCATGCATGGATGGTTTTATATATTTAATATCAGCATTGAGTAGAGCAGTGGTGGCCGAGTGGTAACGACCCCGACTTACGAGTTGTAGGTCATGGGTTCAAACCCAGCCAGGCGCATTACTTTGTGTAATTTATTTCATCTCCACTGCTCTCAAATCGGTGAAGGAAAACATCGTGAGGAAACCGGTATGTCCTAGAACCAAACATTCGAAGACATGTGACATCCACCAATCCGCACTGGGCCCGCGTGGTGGATTATAGCCTATTCCCTCTCCTAGAGAGGAGGCCTGTGTCCCTGCAGTGGGAACATTAAAAAAGGATGATGATGATCAGCATTGCACCTATCTAGTCGTTCCTCTGCAATAAAAAAAACTAACTCAGGTACAGCAAAATATTACATTTTGCTGTACCTGAGTTAGCTTTTTTTACATATAATATTGTGATAAATATTTAATAAAATACATAAGTACCTACGTAAACTGAAACTTGACTGGGTGACTTACATAGAACAAGTTTTTTATGCGAACTTTACGGTGAAGTCTCCTCGCGGCACTTCGTTATGATTAATGAGCGCATTACGTCGAGATTCATAATTAAATGCCCGCTAAAAGTATAATCATGACACTTCATTCAGTTTAGCGACGGTTTTTTTTAAGCTACCTACAGTTTTATTTCAACATGCAACTTTAAATTAATAATTGCTAGCACTTTTCCAGCGACTTTGGACGTGAGAATATTTTCATAAAAACTTTGACGTCCCTTTTTTATGGTAGGTAAAAATCATGCAATGACGAATCTCGCCCTAGGGCGGAATGGGTATCAGTGTCAAACTCTTACTAACTAAACCACCTCCCCCATTCCTACGTTGCCATATACCAGGGCTAGAGCCTTCCTATCAGACGCGAACCCTTGGCCCCAGTTGGCCTCGTCCCTTCAGCAGGGGGTACCCTGCAGAAGTACTATGGTTTGATCCCGTCTGATGGTAAGCTGTGATCCAATCGTTGATGGTGGCTGCGCAGGTAGCTGGCAGAATTTTCATCACTGATAACTTTCTCACCTAAATCACGATCAATTTCGATTCTGTTTTCACACTAAGATACTTTCTCGTTTCTTATGAAGGAATATTTGTACTACTGCCCAATAGTTATAATGCCCAATTAGTTACCTAAATAGGTCATTAACCTACAACTAGCAATCGTATTTCAGAAGTCGTGGTACTAGAGATTGTTCTATAAACGCTTTTTTTGTTAGTGATTATGTCTATCAGTCAGGACTTTCAAAAATTACTTAATTATTTTAAGCCTTTAATTATTAATGCCTTAAATTAAGAATTTTATAGTAGGTGTTTCTACCTCTATCCACGCTACATTGGAATCTAACTCGTATAGCTATACTAATAGGCACTATAATAGAAAGCGATAGGATAAGTAAGTACAAAGAATGTACGACGGAAGATGAAATAAATAATAATTATTTTATTTTTGATACCAAACAAAAACCTTACAATTTAATTAATGACCTGTTTAGGCTAATCAAATCAAACAAACTTTAATAGGCAATAGTCATGTTACCAGCAAAAGTCCTTTGAAAAACTCATTCGATTAGTATTTGCCTTGAAGCTATGGGCCATAAATAACTTTATGTTTGTCCGCAAAATTAATTTAAATCAATAACTCCTAATGAATTTACAATTAGTAAAAGTTGTGTAAGTAATACAGTTTCTTTTTGTATGATTACTAGGCCCCAAATGAAAATCATGATTTTAGTGTGCAAATATATATTTAGGCCATTGCTTGTAAATAGACTAAGGGCTCCCGCACACGGGCCACCGGCTATAACCACAAAACGCCGCCACTGGCATATTTCCTGTAATTTTCATACAGTTTATATGGACTCGCCGCACACGGTTGGCGCCGGTGGCGAGTACACGCTACAAATCGTCGCAGCTTGCTTCTTGTGGCCCGCACCGGCCACTAAGCGCCGACACAAAAAGACGCCACACGGCACTCGCGCGATTCCGCGCCCCCTCTCTCCCTTACATTTCTCTCCCTTCGTCTTCTACGACGACGTCTTTTTATCAAAAGTAGCGCAATTAAACCTTTTTCGTCTGAGTCCATTATGATACTGCATGCCTGGGTTAAAAAAAGTAGCAACCACCGACCGCAGGTGTCGACCATCGGCCACAAGTGGCTGATGCGCGCTTCAGCTACTTTTGTGGCCGCTTCTAGCTTCTCGTGGCGGCGTTTGTGGCTGTCGCCAGAGGCTCGTCTGCGGCGACACTTAACATTGGCAGTATTTGGCAACAAAGGTTCTTATTGAAAACCTGAAACCTTGATAATTCCTTAACTTTGTTCGTACAATGAGTAAACGTATAAAGCGAGAACTAACTACATTAGATCGATGGGTGTGTGTGTACGTTGAACGGCGTTGTGTGGCTTGGATCCACTTCACGTCTATTTATTTATCACTAACTACCGTCAAAGTGCTTTTGTTCCCTTTTCATATTCGCCATATTGGCGCTGTCGGCCACAGTGACTGTAGCGAATGTCCACAGTACTAAAACTGGTAATGGCGCGCCGCATACAATATTAATCAAATTAGTTCTCTGGACGCTCGCGAGTGGCGCTTCAAATAGGTACAAAAATGAGCTGTCAAACATACGTAATTGGCTCATATGTGCGCAATGTAGTTCTAGCTTTAAGTTCTCAAATTCCGAATGAAGTATCAACTGGCAAGTCATGTAAGAACTCTCTTGCTTCTTCTTCAATAGTGTGGTATATCTTTAAGATTGGTACTCTCATAGTACCTACTAGATCCTCAAGTCTGCTATTACGATAATGTCAGAATGACCTATCATTGATTTCATAATTGTTGATTTTGATAAGTTTGGTAATATATAAAATGAGAAACTGACTGACTGACATAATTTTGCACAAGGCTTCCTTTTATGACGTAGACAAAGAAAGAGTTTTTCAAAATTCAGCTCCCTAAGGGATGAAATTGGGGTCTAAAGTTTGTATGGAGAACCTAATTTTACGCACGTAAAGCCGCTGGCAAAAGGCTAGTCTAGTTATATAATGGCGTCATTCTGACGGTCATTGACTCTCCATCGAAATAAATTGAATAGCATATTAATTTCGTACCTGCTTAGTGAGAAATGAATGTCTGACATAGACGTTAATCTGTTAATTTTTTGACAGTTCCTTTGATCAGTCGAACGTCATTGTGCAGTCATTGCTTTTAATCTGTTTGTTACAAGACAGCTTGTACCACAACTCTATTACGAGACCACTGACCAACCAATGACCATTATGAATTAACACATTACGAACTTTTAGCAAAAGACAATGGGATTGTATTGGAATGATGATTTATTATGAAAATAGCAGACTTGGGCCCCAGATAGCTGAGTTTGACGGCACGATTGGTGCAACAGTTGAGTGATTGGCTGCCGTGGTGTGTCCCCGTAGGGTTGTTGCCCGGAACTAATATTTGTATGGCCTATAAACATCGATATATATGTACTACGCACTAGATCAGTCACTCTGCTTGACTTAAGTGTTCTGCGGGCCATACAAATTTCACATCGATGACTTGATGACATTAGCACAGTTTTGACGCATCCTCTAAAAGTTATTTACCGCTGTATGTTTTAATATTTTTGTTAGACAACATAATGCCAATCAAGCGCTGCAGCTAACTTATGTTTTAATTTTCAGTGTTTTCACAAATAGTTTTCATGATCGGGCTTGTCTATCACTAGAGTAAAAGTTGATGCTTAGAAATAATTATAAAAGTAGTGTATGCAAGTTTACATGTATGTAAATACATCCACGATACAGGAACAATTTTTTTTTTGATTCGTAAAATGTCGAAACTTGTGTCGGGTATTCAATTGTTCACAAAAGTATGTGTGTACGGTACCATGGCTTTGTATTCCGTGTTAACCTAAGTATAGTGACTGTTTCAAAGATTCTATATACCTATTGCAAGTTGCGAGAAAAATTGAGACAAAAACATTGCATCAATTTTTCATCACAATATCCACTAGAAATCAATATCCGAAAAATTAACACAACCTCTAAACTTTAACCAGAAATTTCGCCAAAACCCCGTTTTTGTATTGATCAAAGAGTTGCGTGTCGAGTAGACCTTAAAAGTATGAAGGTCTTAGATGACATTAAAATAAAAAAAAATTGTCTGTGTGAGGGAGTTTTTTTTACAAAAAAATGATATAAACTAGTGCTTGATTGTAGCCCCACATGGGCGGTAAGCAGTGATGCAATCGTTAATGGTGAAGTGCACTAGTTTGTTAAGAGCCTATTTACTCTTAACTTGATGGTGCCGAAATTATAATCGATCAGGAAGACGGCAGCAGGGAAATTGTTCTAGTCCTACAATGAGCCTGTGACGCGGTATAAACGAAACGCTTAGTTCGGATCATAGAAGTGTTAAGAATGTAGGGGTGGATACTAGCCGCAGTTACGTTGTCCGATGGCAAAAAAATGATGGCGGAATCAAGTCATGTAATTCTTTCGCATATTCAAGTACCAATATTTTTTTTTGTAATTACCTTTATGTCACTACCTAGTGGCAGGACTTTTACAGTAGTACCGTCACAAGTAACTAGATGGAGTTACTTACTCTTTTCACAACCAAAAAAATTTTATCCGTAGTGTATACAGGATCCTTGTTCACAACAATTCATTTATCATTGTTCACTTGTCATTGACAGGAGTGTCAATCCATTGTACGCAGGATGCTTTTTAATTCGAATCGAAGAATACAATCGTCTCTCATCTTAAATGGAATTTCCTACATATTCGTGCCGCAATTTCAATTTTTAACGCTCAACCAAAAATGAAGGTGTAGAGCTTAGCGTGTGCATCTGTGGGATCGTACCTCCTAAACGGATGAACATATTACGATTAAAGTTTTTTTTTTAATTTTTTGATTAGTGTAGCTGTTAATGAGTTGTGTGCAACAGTCGAAGGATACCATTGCTTTCATTTTCTCTTCTTTTCTTTCGATACATTTTGAACGTCCGTCGACCACTACTATGTATACCCTTCTATTCTGCCCTTTCCTCTAGTAGTAGCAGCGAAAGATATTTTAGGAGAACCAAAATATCTTTCGCTGCTTTTTTTACGGTAGTTAAAAATCATCCAATGACGAATCCCGCCCTTAGGAGAGCGGGAACCAGTGTCAGACTCTTACTGACTAAACAACCTACCCCACTCCTACGTTGCCCTATATACCAGGTCCAGAGCCTTCCTTTCAGACGCGAACCCTTGGTCCCGGTTGGCTTCGATCCTTCTGCAGGGTCCCTACGGTTTGCTGACAACTTCTTGAGAGGCGCAGGAACAGCGCGCGTCGTCGACGACTCGACTTGGTCCAGATGGTTACCAGACGATTGGATGGCGAGCTACCCATTGCTCGCCATCCACAAGCCCGCGCCTATCTTTTGCTGCTTGCGTGTATCATGTAGCTATTTTATTCCAGCTTACATTTATATTTTGATCTGCTTCGATCATTCATGTCTCCCATCTCTATCATTCTATCCACCACTCGCTGTCTGATTTATAACAAATGTCATTTTATTATCTTTGTTATTTTTATTTGCGCCCTTTAGTCGTTGAGTTGCGGACACCAGCCCGAAATACAACAATACAGTACTTTTGTAATATTTTTATTTGATTCATTGCTATGTATTATTATGCTAAATAAACATCCAGTTAGAGATAGTGGACAGCTCTTTGCACTATGCAAATACTAGATTTCGATGTAGCGTAGAGAACAGGAATCTTATTAACATTTATGATTTAAGCTTCTAAGGCGTCCTTACATCTACATCAATATAATAAAGAGGTAAAGTTTGTTTTTTTTTTGTTTGTAGGAGGTAATTTCTGTAACTACTGGTTCAATTGGAGAAATTTTAGCAATAATAGAAAGCTGCTTTACTCCTGGGTGACATAGGCTATATTTTATGTACGCGGGCGAAGCCGCTGACAAACGCTAGTATATTATAAAACAAAGCCCCCCTCTATATCTCTCGGTTTGTGCGCGATAAACTCAAAAATTACTTGCTCAATTTGATCTTTTGGGTTCTGTTCCTGAAACGGAAAAAACTGAAGTCTTATTGACGTAAAGGTTTGAAGGTTGTTTCGTTATAATGTGATCCGTCGATTTGTTGTTCATCTGAATGTCGATCAAGACTCGAAGAAGAACGCGTGGAGGTATCGAGTTGAAAATAAAACCTTATATTTAGGATTCCCTTGAGAGTGTTGAAATTACTTGAAATTAGGTGTGTTACGGAGGTGGTTTTTTGGAACCGGAGGTTAATCATGGAGTGTTGGGGACAAACGAGAACCTATGTTGAGGCCGGGTCAGATACAACAAATACACTGATTTGTGATTGTGACACACAAATAAAAAATCGGTGAGCCGGTATAACCTCCGCAGTATCCTTCGCTTCAAATCAAACGAAACCGAAGCCGAAAGTGTGAAATCAACAGAAAGTTTCGGTGTATCGGATCCGAAGCCGGAACTTCGTAAGATCTCTGGTTGAAATGTACGTTTTTGTGTTAACTTCAAATTTTTATTTTTACGTTAATATAAACCTGAGTATACTGTTTTAATTTCAACTCGATATTATGTAAAGGACAGATGTCCTTTATAAATTTCGACAGTGCACAGTTTTCCACGATCGCCTCAAAGAGATCTTTGAAGCGTTCGTGGAACACTTCGCATTGTTGACGACTTGGGTTTAGTCCGGACGGTTACCGTACGATCCAAGCCCTACGGTAGCCGGAAATCGAAATTGGGATCCTGATTCCGACGATTGGGGCGTTAAGGCCGTTACCTAGCGAGTGTGGTTTCCTCTTTTGCTAACATTACTGCTTCGCAGAAAGAGCTTACAACCGCTTGGAGTGCTCAGCATTAGGTTGCGACAGTAATTGTCGCCATTTCATCATGAGATCCCGCCGGAGAGCTACGGTACCCTAAAAATTATGTTTCTATATTAAGTTTTAAGCAGAGGATAAAATATTACTCAGTTTTATTTTTTACCACTGTCTCTGTTAAAAACGCTTAGGTTTTTTAAAGTGAGAGAAGTGAAAATGCCTTCCACCTGTCTGTCTAAATACTAAGTAGATCTACTAACCTCGCAGCTAACGCAATAAAAAGGACGTCAAAGAATAAAAAATTACGAGACGACCTTCTCGGCTTAAATTTCGTTTTAAATTAACAAAAGAGGCTACGTTTCGTCCAAAGTTTTTGGAGAAGGAATTATTTGGAAGGAATTATTTGTTGTGGCTTACTACGGTATTAAAGCAAAAGTAATCATTTTAATTTAAATGAAAACCATTTTGACGACAGTAAATTTTATCATTAGCTCCTAAAATATCTTTGGTGTTGACAGAAATTAAGTTGTTAGTGATAAATTGACTTTACATTCACTTTATTAATGAGTATTAAATTTCAGAAAATATTTTCTTAAGAGCGCCCAATTTGAGATATATTTCCATACAACCGCTTTTTGGTGCTTATATATATTATATACCGTTTTCTCTAGGCTCTAGATATTTTAGTCATAGATAGATATCTTGAGAAGGAATTGGCTGGTGAATACAATTATGTTTGCCTAACTGCTCAAAATGTTCAGTATATTGGCTTGCCTTTGCTTGGATTAATTGGCTGATTTTTGGCTATTAGAATAGAATAGAAAAACATTTATTCAATTCAGACAGCACAACATTTATAAAACACGATAAAAAATAACAACCAAAAATTAAATGGTACGCTGAGCGTGCCCGAACCGAAAAGGTGACCACCTCAGCATTTGCTGGGCGTCAGACACCCAGCGCTGGTTCAGTTGGCACCCTGCAGTGACGCACGGACGAGGGTAAATAAATATACAAATTTATTTTAAAAAATTGAAATAAAATACATAAATAAAAATCTTTGATAAACATAAACATAATATTATAAAACAAAATTTGTAGCGTAGGTATTAGATAAAAATTTAGAAATAATAGGTACCCACATTACTTAAATAATAAAATAACGAAGTTTATACATCAGCCGACGGTGCGCTGCGTGAAGATTATCGCGTTTACGAATAATCGAAAACACCGCTGCACCGGCCCGGCAATAAGACGTCGCCTAGGGCTAATATATAAAAAATAAGAACAAAGAAGTCAGAACATAATATTAAAATAAGAAAACCATTGCCTTCAGATAACATTGCCAAGTGTCATTAAATCAAACTTGCAAGAGATAGGTAGGACGACTACTATCACATGTTTAAGTACCTACCTGGTCATTAATTACCAGGCACAAATATACAACATTATCTTTAGTAAATGCGAAATCTAAATATATGAAGTTTTTTCAGAATCAGCAATTATGTGTAATAAATTATTGGAGTCGATCACATAATTATATTTTTTCTCAAAAATATTAAAAAAACGTAAGAAGTTCAACAGTAGTAAGGCGGGGCAGAAAACAGTGTCAGACTCTCACTGACTAAGCAACCCACCCCGTTCCTTCTTTGCCCTCATACCGGGGTCGGATCTTCCTTTCGAAACCGGACCAGGGCTCCAGTAGCCTTCGGCCCTACAGTTGGGCCTCTAGATTTGCTGACAACTCCTTGAGACGCGCGGGAGTAGAGGCCGCCTCAATGAGTACAAGACAGCTTAGGTCACGGCTTGGCGCATAAACGGATAATACCTCAGCTACCCAGATGGGTCAGTCACCAAGTATTTATGCGGACCACCAAGTAACCACATTTACATTACAAGCTAACTTTATGATTTTTATGATACAGTTACAAAAATTTGTACATAAAAATAGAAACGCGTGTCAGGTTTCACGTATACTAAAATTATATTGAATAAATGTTATATTTACCTGCGTCAAACTTCATAGCAGTCATTTCCTCCTAGTGTTTCCCGTAATACCTCAAGCGTCAATGTCGGAAACAAAGTCAATCGAGTTCCCGTCACAAGCTGAGGTTCTTTACCTATCAATGAAAACTCTTTACCAGACTTTTCACGATCAACGGGGGACATTTTCCCTATATTATATCCAATATTTGACGTCCATATTATGGTATTCGATGGTATTAATCATTCGAAGGGTAAATAAATAATATTTAAATAATATCCCAGAATTTGTGCAAAATTTCACGCCCTTAGGTCCAGTAGTGTTGGCTGTACGTGGATATGTCAGTCAGTTTCTCCTTTTATATATATCATCATCATCATAATTTCAGCCGAAAGACGTCAACTGCTGGACATAGGCCTCCCCCAAGCGCCGTTTCAAAGACCGGACCCGTGCGTCTTGCATCTATCGGCTTCTAGCAACCCTGCTCCGGCCTTCCAAAGCTTTATGTATATATAGATAGATTATTATATCTAACCTGTTAAATTATCGTACTCATCGTACAAATTATAGTCTTGAATAGGAATCAAACCCCAGGTCATCCAGTATAGCAGTTAGAGTTAACTTCATACTAGTCAATCGCTAAATGGAAGTTATAGTAGAAAAAGTAAAAAAAATAACAGAATTCTAATATTCTTACGAAGCTGGGGCAGGTGATGACATTAGTCATATAAAATTACTTTTTTTTAATGATTTACGGTTCGAAGGATCGTTTTTGTAAACAATAAATTATATTAAAAAAAAAACTACCAACGTAATCTGAAAATATGTTTTCTTTAGCCAAATCAATCATAAGTTACGATTCTATAGACTTTCTTATTTGAAAACGGCGTACCTAAAATGAGGGCAATAATAATTCTTAGCTAGGAAGGAACATGGCAATAATGGTGTAGGTCAACACCATCTGCCGCCTTCTGATTTATGACATCTTGGGGAAAAAACCCTCTCGAGCCAGCTCGGTTCGTTTCTTGCCACTACACAAGTGACGAAAAAAGATGTTAGCACATTTTAGCTGAACTAAGCGACCACACTGACACTTAGTCGCACACTACGTGTACATATCACACGTAGTGTGCGACTGGTGTCTGTTGTGTATCATTACATAGTATAACACAAAGTTGCTTACCGTTATCTCTATGTATGCTTAAATCTTTAAAACTACGCAACGGATTTTGATGGGGTTTCTTTAATAGATAGAGTCGTTCTTGAGGAAGGTTTATATTTATAATACAGTAGCGACCCGCCCCAGCTTCGCACGGGTACTGATATTGAATATATTATGCATGTATTATACACATAAAACTTCCTGTTGAATCACTCTATTTAAAAAAAAACCGCATCAAAATCTGTTGCGTAGTTTTAAAAGTCTAAGCATACATAGGGACAGAGCGACTTTGTTTTTTATACTATGTAATGATGATATATGCATAGTATATTTAATATCACCATTGCACCCGTGCAAAGCTGGGGCGGGTCGCTAGTATCCAATAAATTGTAGGTATTGCTGTTATTTTTAGGGACCCGTACCTTAAAAAGGAAATAATTGAAGCCATCGATATATAATTCGCAACTTGTTAAGGCGAACTGTACAGTCACTTTGTTTCACTTAGGTGATCTGCATGCGATACAATTTTTCATTGATGACATTAGTGCAGTTTTGACGTTCACTCAATGTGAGAGCGCTGTGTCTTTTAAAAGTTTTATTAGATGACATAACGCCAACGCAGCGCTGCAGCAAACTTTTGTTAATACAAAAGTCCGCTGCAGCGCTTCGTTAAAGTTAATACTTTTCAGCATTTTTTAAAATAGTTTCTACGAATATCGTTATTGATAACTGAAACCTTAAGGTCGTGCACACCACATTTTTTTAAACGCGCCGGTGTCGCGCGTTTTTGAAGCGCACGTTCACGACGAGCTTTTATCCTATTAAAAGCCTACAGGCTGTGTCTGACTCGCGTGCGTATCACAAACACGCGTCAACGGTGCGATTTAAAAACGTGGTATGCACTGGCCCTCATAGGATCTTGGGAAACCGTGGAGGTATCGAGTTGAAATTAAAACAATATTGTCAGATCTGCGGTTCCTTAAAGCTGTGAAAAAATAAAACTTCAAAGTTAACGAAAAAAAAAAAAATACACATATAAAAACGCTCTCACTCTCAAACGAATCAAAATTCAGACCTACAACCCTGAAATTTAGCATGGAGCAAGGTTTTTCTAGCATATATTATATTAAAAATAGAAAGAAAATTTGTTGTTACGTCACAAACAAATTACATTCGGAAAAATCTTCGAGAGTCGATACGGGAATTGAACTGTTTACACTAGTTAGTTTGTACGGAACTCTCAATGTGAACATAAACCTTCCTCACTCTATCTATTAATAAAAACTGCATCAAAATCCGTTGCGTACTTTTAAAGATCTGAGCATACATAGGGACAGCAGTAAGCAACTTTGTTTTATACTATGTAATGATATATGTATACATATAATGATAATAATAGTTACTGTGGAACTTTATACAGTAGTAGTCAGTGCGGGTCTATGACATTTATCATATTATAAGTGGCATTATAATATGATAAATGCTTTGCACCCGTACCGTACCCGCCCTTAAAACGGTGAAGGAAAACATCATAGGAAACTGGAAGAAACCGGCATGTCCTTCATAGAACCAACAATTGAAAGTCATGTGACATCCACTAACCCGTGCTCAACCCGCCTGGTGGATTATGGCCTATTTCTTCTCCTAGAAAAGGGGCCCAAGTCCCAACAGTGGGAATATCAAAAGTCTCATGTTAATGCTTTATTGACGGACTGACCATGTCAGAAGTTTGCTCAAATAAATGATCCAATAGACCACCGTTTCTTTTTCCGCGATTGAGAAAGATTCGCGCTTTTTTTTTATGCTTGTTTCCGCAACTATGAAAAATTAAAAAAAAAAGTAATGGAAATATGTTTGTATAGTTTACACACTATTTTTCATACAATAAAAGAAGAAAAACATTTATTTGTCGCTTTCATAGGACAAAACACAAAAAATAAAAATATAGTACATTTTGATACAAGTGCAGGAAGTTTGTCATTGCGACCGAGGCGAAATTCACACGAGCCGTAGGCGAGTGTGTTATGGAGCCGAGGGCTGCAATGACAAATCTGCACGTGTATCAAACGACGTTTTTCAATACACTTACAACTTGTGAAATAAAGAAAGAAAGAAAAAATGTTTAATCGTATCTCAAACATACAGTAGAAATATAAGAAATATAGCATTCAAATATGCTTTGGTCTGTTTCTAACTTCGTGGGGTCGTCCAGCGACTCTGGGGGACGCCTCGCGCCTGATTCGATAAACTAAGTAAAACAAAATAATTACCCGTGACCGTGACGATAAGTAAGGAATAAAAAAGCCCTTGTTGTGATAAACTCAAAAAAGCACTTGGGTGATATACATACTATATTGAATCTAATAGGAGTGCGATAAGAGGCAGTTTTCGAGTAAGTGTATTGAAAAATATTTAACAAAATATAAAAAAAAAAAACAAGATTAAAAATGACCCGTGTGAGGCCAAAAAGGCGCCTATACGTACAGCAGATATTTAATTTAAAAAAAATAACACTCACAAAACACGGATAAGATAAGTAATATAAACATTTTACAAAAATGTACCACAGATCAATGTAAAGAAACTGTTTGTTTGGCTAGCCCTTTGGTCTAGTAGTTAGTGACCCTGACTGCTATACCGGAGGTCGTAGGTTGGATTCCCACCCAGGACAAATGTTTATGTGATGATAAGGATCATTTGTTCTGTGTCTGGGTGTAATTTATCTAAAATATAGACAACTAATAAATTTACTTATATATATTTAAAATATTTACTTATGTATATTTTTAAAAATATATGAGTAAATAGTTTTTTTTTTTTATGGTAGGTGAAAATCATCCAATGACGAAACCCGCTCTTGGGCGGAGCGGGAGACCAGTGTCAGACTCTTACTGACTAAAAAACCTACCCCGTACCTTCCTTGCCTTATTTCTGGAGTCGAGGTAACAGTTTGCACATACCCTCTAGGTTCCAGGAGGCTTCGACCCTGAAGGGACCCTGCAGTTTGCTGACAACTCCTTGAGGCGCGCGGGAACGGTGCGCGCCGTTGACGACTTGGACTCGGTCTTACCAGACGATCGGACGGCGAGCTACCCATTGCTCACCGTCCGCGAGCCAGTGTCTACGGTGGCCGGATATCGGCAGGATCGCGGCGGCGACGGCTACGGCGAGTACGCCGTTGCCTTTGCCTTATGCGGTCGGCCTCCTCCTTTACGAGCATTACTGCTTCGCAGAAGGAGGCGACCGCCTGCCATTCCTCTTCGCTGCGGACCATGGCCTGAACCAGGGCCCGGCGCGAGAGGTCGCCGCCGCCGATCACCCCCACGAGGACACGGCGATGCTCTTCCCAAGCAGGGCACACCTCCACCGTGTGCTCCACCGTGTAAAGTTAATAGTAAAGTACCCTCATAACACAAGCTCTGCTTAGCTTGATCGTAGACTGTGTTGTGTGATAGCTGTGGAATACCATTACATAGTATCATCATTACATAGTATAAAACAAAGTCGCTGTTTCCCTATGTATGTTTAGATCTTTAAAAAAAGCAACGGATTTCGATGCGGTTTTTTTTAATAGGTAGAGTGTTTCAAGAGGAAGGTTTATGTGTATAATACATGAATAATATATTCAATATCAGTACTCGTGCGAAGCTGGGGCGGGTCGCTAGTATTATATAAAAATAATTTCAAAAGTAGGCATGGTATTATTATTATTTTGTAAAACACACTAGCAGCTACGAGTATAAGCTGATGCGTGTGTTCAATATAGTTTGCAGATATTTAGTCTGTAACTGATTTTTAAAACAGTTCAATTTAGGAGCTTTTACAACACTTACTGGGAGCTTGTTCCGCGCTGTTACAACTCGGTTAGGTGAAAATTTATTTATAGGCTTTTTTTTTAACGCATTTCCCCAAAACTTGAGTGAATGTCTTCGGAAATGTTTGTTGGCATTCAGTGTGTAAAGGTCTTGAAGGCTGGGCACATCATAATGTACTGCGAGTATTTTACAAGCTTTTATTTAACTTGCAATGTAACTGTGTATGTTCGGCTCAAATCTTGCGACTCAATTTTGAACCATATTTCTTCACCCGATTGAGCTGCAATTTTGCATTCAGGTGTAAATCGCATGACAACGCAATATTATGATGACAAGGAGCTGATCTGATGATGGAGCTGGAAGGTAGCCATAGGAGCTCAGCAATAAAATAACTCAACCTTATCGTGTTTGAACTCATTGATATTGACAAGTACTTTGGTCCTATATAGTAGTCAGGGTCTGATGGTGGATTTGGAAGGTCATAGGCCAGGTCATATGAACTCCGTAATAAAATTAGATAACCCTAACGTGTTTGTAGATTTCGGAAAGGTCTTGTTGAGTATTAAAAATAAAGGTATATACCGAGCTACAAAAGCTTGTTCTGAATAAAATTTTTTTTTTTTTGAAAACTTGTTTATAAGTCTCAACAAGCTTACCCCTTTGTCTACGTTGCTCCAGTGTGATAAGGTCAAGTTCTTGAAGGCGCTCTTCGTAAGATAGATTGCAAATGGTATGGACCATTTTTGCTGCCGTTCTCTCAACGTTGTCGAGTAGTGATGTCTTTCTTAAAATATGGGTCCCTAAAGACATTAACATACTCCTAGAGAGGTCTTATAAAGGTTTTGTACAACTTAACAAACTTTTTAGGTGTTTACATTTGAATGCTTTGCGAATGATATAAAGTTTCGATTTTGCTCACATTAGATATGTGTGTTTCCCATTTTAGGCCGATAGATATAATGATGAGTGTGTTACGTAGGTAATGCCGAAATGTGTATTCGTTATTAAGGGTTTCCTATTCGTACACTTACGGGGGCGTGTTATTCGATATCACAGTTTTCTGAATCATGTAATATGAGATGGCATGGTTTCGGTGTAAAGATTCTCGTTTTAGTGTGCTTTCGTTGTTATGTGTTTCGGATTAGTAAACATACTGGGACGTGTCATTGGATATCATATTTTTTGGGATCTTCAGTCAAACTTTAATAGTGTGCTACAATACCAAACACGGTTGGATTATGGGTAAAATTAAGAAAAAAAACTTACGTAACATAAGTTAGTAAAACTTAGAGCAATATAATGTAGAGTAAGGCCACTTTTACAAGCTTTTTATTAGCTTGCAATGTAACTACGCATGTTCGGCTCAAATCTTCAAACTCAAATTTGAAGTAGATATCTTCAAACGATTGAGCTGCAATTTTGCATGCAGGTGTAAATCGTATGACAATGCAATATTATGATGACATGGAGCTGACCTGATGATGGAATCGCGAGGCAGCCATAGGAACTGTGTTAATAAACCTCACAACCACGTCGAGTTTGGGCTCGTGTGAAACGTCTTGACGAGTTTTAATTATATAAGTATAGACCACCGCTATAAAAGCTTGTTATAAAAAAAACATTTTTCATTGAAAACTTGTGAATGCAAAATTAAAATTCTTATGCAATATCGTGCCCTTTCAAAGATGCAATTTGTTGATGTTATAAGACAGCCAATATTGCACTTAGAAGTATCGGATACTCAAGATAACGTGATCGAATAAAATACAAATAGAAACATCTTTTATTTTATTTTTTTGGAGGAAACCGGCATGACCTAGAACCAAAAATTCAAGGACATCTCACATCCACCAACTCGATGCTATACTATTTTCTTTTGAGGTAGGTAAATCATACAATGATTTCTCCCATGCTAGGGTGCAGCACGAAGACATGTCCCTGAATAAAAATTACCTACCTCTTCAGTTACCGTTTAATTTACAGAATCACGGTGTCTCTTTAAAAATTCCCGTGATAAAAATAATATTATGAGTGACGAAATTTTAATTTAATAAAAACGGTGAACAAGGATCAGTTTAGAATTTTTTTTTTTTCTTATTTCGTTGTGTAAAGGCTTTTCTATATATATTTTGAATTAACTTTTTCATCGAGTTCGTTCGTGTAAATGTCGATATTAGCGGGCGCCACATCAGCTAAATAAAAAGTTGCCTTTCCTTGGGGTTAAAACTTGCTCAACACTACAGCCAAAATACGTCTACTTTTGGACTTAGGCCTCCCTCAAGTGTTGCTATAAAAATCTTTCCTGTGTGCATCCATCGGATTCCCGCGACCCTCACTAAGTCATCGGTCTACCTTGTGGAAAGCCTTCCAACGCTACGACTTCAGGTAAGTGTTCGCGTCTGAAAGGAAGGCTCTCGCCCTGGTATATAATATGTCAACATAAGAATGGGGAAGGTTGTTTAGTTAGTAAGAGTCTGACACTGTTTTCCGTTCCACCCAAGGGCAGGATTCGTCATTGGATGATTTTGACCTACCATAAAAACCAAAACTGATACAAACTTCCACAAAAGTACCTATACACACGTCGATATACTTTCTACATACGTTTCATGAAACGTGTTTTATGTGCGATGAATTTTTTTTGGTTAGTTTTGCCCGCCGGCCACGCGGCACACGAGTTAAACCTGTCAGTGTAGCCGCAATGAGCGGATCGAATCGTGCGAATTTACAACTTACTATAAGGATCGGTGCCACCGCTCTCCGCGTCCGTTTGTTTGGGGACAAGCGGCTATTTCTTTTGTTTGATATTATGAGTTCGCCATCAAAATCAAAATCAAAATATTTATTTGCAAGAAATACATGGTTTACAAGGAAAGATCTTATAACCTATAAGTCACAGTATTCTGCCTGCAAGCAAGCGTGCAAATTATTTTTCAATACACTTACTCGAAAACTGCCACTTATCGCACTGTGATTAGGTTCAAAATGACATGTATATCACCCGCGTGCTTTTGTTTCATTTATCATACCAAGGACTTTTTTTTTCCTCCTTATCGTCACGGTCAAGGGTGATCATTTTTTTTAAAGCAAAAGGGCGCAGATTTTTAAGGTTTTAATACTTAATGAAAATTGAAATCGTGTTTTCTAACAGAATATTATAAATAATCACGATTATTATGCAATAATTTGGTATTACATGGTTATTACCAACAAATTAACATTATCTGTGTTCTAAATTCAAAAATATTTGAATTTATATTTTTAATGTTAAGTAGGATGTATAATGGTTTGATGCCTTTGCTTCTTTTTCATCCTGCAAAGGTCAAGCGCGGGAAAAAGTCTATTATATAATAGCTGAAATGTGTTGTGAAAAAAATGTTAAATGTAAGATATAAGAAAATTAATAATTCATATTCACAACTCGAAAAAAATCGCCACATTATCTCGTTTGTTATTTTCCGTCGCCATGGCAACTATCCACATAACACAAAACCAAATTGTATGACAACTTTTCTTATGTAAGATTTCTTATTGAAGAAAATTTTCCAAAGTTGCCGTAACAATAAGTGCGTCGTAATTTTTAAAGAAACGGCTTGTTAGTAAGTGTATTGAAAAACGTCGTTTGACACGCGTGCAGATTTGTCATTGCAGCCCTCGGCTCCATAACACACTCGCCTGCGGCTCGTGCGAATTTCGCCTCGGTCGCAATGACAAACTTCCTGCACTTGTATCAAAATGTACTATATATTTATGTCATTATCCATGCACTCAATTATAATTATTTATTATGTAAAGTTTTATAAATTCGATTAATATAATTATTATTAGAATCAATTTATCGTCAACATTCATTTACTAATTAAATTATTAACTTTGAATTCTAAATTCCATAAATTCCTTAATGCTATAAAAACAGTTCTGTTGTAGCCATTCTGTCAATTTTGTCTTAAATACATTCCCCTGTAACAATTTCAATTCATTCGGGATGTTATTATAAATCAATATACACATATTACACACATTTTTCTTATAAATATCTTTATGAGCAGGTGGTTGATACAGTAGATTATAAAATTTAGCCCTTTTTTGCCTTGGCATAACCTCACTACGTAGCTTAAAGCAATGCATGTGCTTCTTTGTAAAAAATGCAGATATCTTTTATATACATATGTACATGGCAGTGGAAGAATTTTATGTTTTTTAAATAAAGGCTTACAACTGTCTATGAACCACGCCTTGTTTATTACTCGGATGCAACGTTTTTGAAGTTTAAAAACTGTGTCAGCATCAGTCGAGTTGCCCCACATTATTATTCCATAGCTTAGAACTGATGACACATAACCATGGTAAGCCGAAAGAGCAGCTTCTACAGATACATTTTGTCTTAATTTTTTTAAAGCGAATACAAATCTGTCTAATTTCTGGCAAATATGTTCCACATGACTTTTCCAGTTAAGATGATTATCTACAATAAGGCCTAAAAATTTGAGTTCATTAACTTGTTCTAATTTTTCATTTTTACAAATAATATCCAAAGGCAATTGATTAGAATTATAAGAGTTAAATTGAATTAATTTCGTTTTACTTATGTTAATATTCAAATTATTTTCTTCCATCCAACGTACAATATCTGATAAAGCCTTTTCGATAACTGATTTGTAATCATTTTTATCCTCACATTTTATAATGAGTGTAGTGTCATCTGCGAAAAGGATACATTTCTGTAAAGTAGCCTCCGGAAGATCATTTATATACAGTAAGAATCGCTGTCACATATTTTATATTGCCTAATAATTTTTCTTTTTCTGTTCTATAATTTGCACTTGGTGATCTAGGGCCATGTTACTTCTTTCGAACAATCTCGCATCTTGCAGCCTTGATAGGTCCGGCCCTTTAAAGTATAACTTGTGTGTAAGGTTTCTAATTTAAACGCCAATTTTGTACCTACTGACTGCGTACATGAGTATCTAATTGCAGCGTTTGTCTGGGTTTGTAAATCATCAACAATTGCTGTATTATCATCGACAAACAATACTTAACCATTTGACCGCTTACCACCAAGAGCTCCAGTTAGCTATTAATGAACAAAAAACAAAGAAATATAAATCCCACCTGATCCAAGGTTCCCTTTAAGTTCATAATTCACAACATATATACCTATCTACACCATCTGGTGTATGTCAAAAAATCTGAAGTAAGTAATGCTATTTCGAGTGCTCGTTAAAATGGGCTGAAAGAATGGCTAGAAAAAATTCGCTATTCGCTACAAAAAATGTCGAAAAAACCGAAACACCGAAATGTTGCGGGATCAACCCTACATATTTTGGATTTGCCCATCGTTACGGATAGAATCATAATTTTTCTTCCATTGTCCCTTATTGCCCGAAGTTAGCCAGGATTAAATTAGTTGCTTTCAAGGAAAGAGTAAATAAGCTCTTAATGAAATAGTGCATTTCACCATCGCTGCATACCATCAGGAGGGATCGCATTCAAGTACTATTTTATACAGCATAGTATCATCATAAATTTTCCCACTGCTGGGACCAGGCCTCCTCTCTAGTATCAGCTTTAATTTTCCCACTACTAGGGCCAGGCCTCCTCTCTAGGAAAGGAAATGGGCCGTAATCCACCACGCGGGCTAAGTGCGGCTTGGTGGATGTAACAGGTGTTCCAAATTTTTGGTTCTAAGGTACGTTTCCTTATGATGTTTTCCTTCACCGTTTTGAGAGCAGTGGTGATGAAATAAATGCGCCTCGCTGGGTTGCTTGTAGAATCCGTGGCTTACAACTCTCTTCATTCTGCCACCACTGGTCCTATTTACCTCCGCTTTCCCTCCATTTATCTACATTTGATTCGTCATGATACACGGGACATCAGCTTAATCAGCTAGAGGTAAGATTGAGGTATAATTCAAGGTATTTTCATATTATAATTTAATACGCTTGTAACCAATAATGTATTTCGGAGATTCCACTCAACTACACAGTAAAAATACTTTCAAATGTCAAGCGGTAAAAGATGAATTTTATGAAAAATATCAATTAGGTGGTATTGATGTTCACCGTGGAATCATATTTGTTAACTTGGATCATTGATCTATTATATGGGAGAAAAAGAAAACTAGGACTCAAAACTCACACATCTATGATCGGTGTCATTAAACCTGCAGTCATTGATAGACAAGCACAGAGATAAAAGCCGGCGCTGTTGTGTGAGCAAAACAAAAAAAAAATGCGTAACAATCGGGACTGAGTAAAATCACGCCTTTATGGCATGATTTCACTCAGTCGCAATCTACGCGTTAGAGGCGAGTCATTTATTTTCCTGTTTTGATTTAATATTAGACTTGGGTAAGTATTTGGAATTGAAATAAAACACCAATAGATATTTTTTCAAGTACTTTATTATAGTTTATTATAACAAACATACATATATGGTAGATAGTCATTACATAAAAGTAGTTATATTACGACAACTATATAAATGTGTGGTAATAATTACCTAAATTCATGGTTTCAAAAGGCGACCTGTGTCATGACGTCACATAGGAACAATTTATTATTTTAATCGAAACTTTGATGATTAGAAAAATGGTTGATATAGTCAGACGTGAATTCAAGGAATTGAAGTGTGTATATAATAATATATATCCCACAACGCCATCTAGTCTCAAGCTAAGCAGAGCTTGTGCTATGAGTACTAGACAACTGATAAACATACTTGTATATTTCTAAATACATACCTACATATTATGGTCACAGAACAAATAATCGTGTTTATTACACAAACATTTGTCCTGGATGGGAATCGAACTCCGAAACCGGCTCAGCAGTCAGGACCACTAACTACAAGACCAAGAAGGCTAGATAATCAGATATGGGAAGTGGAGGGATGATTCGAAGCAATCAACACGGCGTTTGAACGCAAAGGGTAATCGGTTTACCAACCATCCATTCACTTCTCATATACATTATCATCCTCATCAGCCTTTCTAATGTTCCTCCAAGCGAGCCCAGTGCGGATTGGTGGGTGTATCTTCGAGTTCTTGGTTCTAGGACATGCGATTCCCTCACGATGTTTTCCTTTACCATTTCGAGAGCAGTGGTGATGAAACAAATTACTAAAAGTAATGCGCCTGACCGAATTTGTACCTGCGACTTACATCTCGTAAGTCGGGATTCTTACCACTTGGCCACCACTGCTTCTCAGGTGCGCTTCAATTCATTGCAAACATGTCTAACTATATCGCTTTTACCAACCAGCTACTTCATGCTTCAATTCTTCGTAAACATGTCTAGCTGTTTCTAAGTAATTGAAGCGTATATGAGAAGTGCTTCAATTTTAAGCAGACACCGAAGTATTGCAACGCTAATAGGAATTGAAGGAGCTACAGGTGTTTGTTAGTAAATGTCAGAACTTTCCTCTCGCTTCACCAAGAGTAGCAGAAATTATTTCATGATTTCTGAGGAACTGAATTCGCTGTTACGAATTTATTTAGTTGTAAAAGAAAACTCGTATTTGGTTCACAACTCGAATCGACGGTGACAGTAGAACCATGACTGTGTAGTACCTGAGAAACAGGTTTATGTCTAGTCCAGGTCCTTGGGCGGAGCGAGAGATAGTATCAGACTTTTACTGACTAAAAACTCACTTTGTTCCTTCTTAGCTTTCGTTAAAGCCAACCATGGCCTCAGGTGGCTTCGACCCTACTGGGTACAGTTTGCTGACAACTATACTCCGTTCAAAATAACATTAGACATTTAAGAAAACCTTTTTAACCGATTCTCAGTTTTATGGCGTTGGTGGAATGACAAATGGCGACTGCAGTAATTAGTTGGTTTTTTAACGTCTTTTTGCATTTGATGCCATCCTTATGCCTGTGGAATAGAAGTTAAAATCGGTTGAATAGTAAAAAGGTTTTTTTGAACGTCTAATCTTAACACAAATTGAGTGTAGAATGCGATTTTGTACCTTTACCTGTTAAAATATCAATGTGTGTGTGTGTTATGTAAATCAAATATTTCAGATATTATTTTTATACTTTTACCAATTATGACGTCATACTACAGATTACAAGAGCCTTGAGCCTTCAATCTTATAACTAGTATCTGGAAATTGAGTTCACAGATATACCATTTAAATTAGACATTTGATTACATTTATGAATAACATAATTTCGTTTAAATATGCCTTAAACCTAAACTACATTCATGAAACGATTATATAAATCAGTCGTTTGAAGAATAATTTCATGTAAATATTTAGGAATAGAATTGTAGTTATTAACATGCAAAAATGTATAAAACTCTGGCTTTTCCAAATGACTCGACGAGTGCAAATGTTGCATTTAATGTTTAGATGAAAAAAAGTAATTGGCCGTGTCGGATATTTTTTTCAAATACGTGTTATAGCGAAAACCGACAGCTGTTAACTAAAAATGGCGAATCTTTTTCAATTTATTTTTAATTAAAAGCGCTTTACATCGCTGCCGGAGTTAAGTTCAGCCTTTCACAGACGGACGGATCTAACCGCACATTTTGTTTAATTTGCTCTACAATAAAAGTGTTAATATTATATTAGCGTTTTAAAACCATTCCGAATTGAATGCTGATACTTTTGGCACGATTTTTATTAAATAATCGAGTTTATTATCATAAGAGACAGTTCATACCGAGACGCGACGCGATGCAACGCGAAGAGTCTCAAAATATAACTTTATATAACACGAAAAATTACATATCCAGGTGACTTGCTGCTCGTTAATATCGGCCTCATAATGTTCCCATTGCTGGGACTCAGGCCTCCTGTCTAGTGAAGTTTTTGGTTCTAGGACATGCCGGTTTCTTCAAGATATTTTCCTTCACCGTTTTGTGAGCAGTGGTGATGAAATAAATTGCACAAAGTAATGCAACTGGCTGGGTTTAAACCCGCGACTTACTACTTGTAAATCGGAGCCGTTCGCACTCGGCCGCCACTGCTCTCTCATGCATCGTATTATGAATTCTCATAATGAAAGTGTATAATATGTGTTAAATAAAGTTATATTTTGAGTCACTCTTGGTGTAAACGGACCCTATGTTTGTCATGTCAAAACAAAATCGATGGGCAAGCACAAGTTTACCGGCTAATATTTCTAAATTATCAAAATAGCTTTAGGACGGAAGCGTAACTTATTTAAGAAGCTTTACGTCAGAAAACAGTTTTTTAAATACATAGGTACATATTGAAAATCAAACCAGAAGACACACTTACGTAGTTATGGTTTCCTAATAGTTTGACTGCCGTTTATAATTTTGATATGACTTACAAGTGCCTTTGGCATTTTTAATTATAATTATTAATCTTAGTTTATAGGTTACAAACACTTTAATAGTTAACGTTATAAATAAAGTAAATTTTGTAATAAGTAAAATGACAATCTATTTTGGTATCTGCAACACCCGTGTTCTCGAACGATAATTTCCTGCTGCTATTCCTTGAATTAATTATTATCAACTGCCTAACGCATCACTTGACTGCCGGCAAATTTGATACGCATTGTTAATTCTGCTCCAGGAACTGGGTGTAATTATCTCAAATAACACATATTATAAATAGATAGATATAAAATATATTCGAATATAATATCAACCAAATTAAAATCTGAAACGTACACAAGTAAATCAAAGATAGTGTCATAATTTGTTCTATTTTACCTACCTAATGATAACATTATCACACAGCAATTTAGCCTACATTTTTCAATTTAAAATTACATTTATCTACTGTTTATTTTTAATAAAAACTGGTATGTGATATAGACGTCGATATTTTAACTACTTTTAATTTGAAATCCTGAAACACAGATAAGATATTTTCTAATGTTATATGGTGCTTATATTATTATAATGCTAACGGTTAAAATGGTGAGTTACATTAATCACATGAGGAGTAGATGTTTGTTGAATGTAAAATAGCAATATTAAACTGTTGCACGCAGAGTATCGGTGTAAGAGACATTAGTGCACGCGTAGCGCGCATATGTAAGCATTTGGTCACATTACCATGGTGCGGAGTCGCGAAATGAGAAACGTTGCGAAGTCGCGAAACGAAAACCAGTGCGGAGTCGCGAAACGAAAAACGGTGCGGACAGTGTCGTTAAACGAGAAATAGCCGCACCGTTTCTGTTTCGAGACACCGCGGGAATACGTTGACGACACTTATTGAGCGGATGCACAGGGACAAGGCAACCTCGCAAAACCCTTCTCGACCTGTCTAACATCAACGTGAGCATAGTTTGATAGCTTGTTGTTTCATCCAACAACAAGCCGTTTGGTAAAGAGGCAACGCGAAAAAAGAAACGCATGAACGCTCTGCTGGCATTAGATAATTACGTTACTCGAATATTTTCCTGTACTTGTTCCAGGAAGTACGTGTTTTTTTAATAATCTTAAAAGGTTTTAGAATAATACAATTTTGTTATTCAAAATCTCGATTTAATGAAGCTACAAGGCTACTGTTGATATACTTTTTAATTTATGAGTTCACTCAAAATATAAGATTTTCAGAGGACGTCACTGGATAAGTTTTACGGAAAGTTACGATTTCAATAGGTGATATCAGTGTTTTTTTTTAATATCTAGAGTAAAACGTGTAATATCTAACGTCATTATTACGCATGAGTGGTTGTGTGAAAATGTAGTGTTAAGTTGAAGACTGATCGCAAAATGAACGACGCAATGCCTGAACAACGCGGCAAAGTAATATGAGATGGCATCGTACCGTGCATATGCTCAATACGTCTTGGCATCTATCTACTCACGCTTGACTCGGCACCGTGTATGTGTATTTATCGATGTGGCGGCTTCTTAGTACAGCATATTGCCGAAGAAGATTCATAAGCCACACCATGGTAATATGTCCAAGTCTTAGTAACACCAAAACATGCGCTAAAACTGTCAACACGCCTTTACATTGTAACACGCAAAAAGAATGTATACGATCGATAATATTTTTCGCCTCTTCATGTGATCACGGTAACTGCTGTATAACTAACTGCTAATGCTTGTTGCACATCAATAATTTAAAAACACCCAGATATGGACTTGATTAAGCCGTTAACGGTAATGACAAATCTAATCCAATGAGCATACTGCATTTGAGAAATGTAACTGCAAACGCCTCGCTGGAATGATTATACCTACATATGTGAGTAAAATTGACCTCTTCTAAAGGTTTAAGTTTTAGTTTATATAGAATACCGTATATAGTAGTAGATATTTATCAGTCCGTCTTCTCTTATGACCCGCCTGTGTATCCGTTTATTTATGTAGGCCATGAAACTTTATTGACGAAAGATCTTGGAAATTCACGAGTTTACGGGCATGATGCATGACGTACAGAAATAGTAAGCAGGGTTAGTCATGCAATCCGCTTTTCAATAACTTTTAGTATCATGTCTGCAACCGATGCACTTTGACAATAACGTTTTCGTTTACGTTTCGACGGTATATTTAATTATATTGGTTGGGCCTAGTAACGTGCCTGCTTGAGATCGTGATGACAATCAAAAACGTTTCGTCCTAACTTGTGAATATTTAGTAGGTACGCTCTGCAGTCAAATGGAGTCGTTAATTACAACGACTGGAGTCTGTACCGCTTCGCCCTCACAGCGATAACTTAACCATAATTAACGTTTATCTTTATCTAACTACCTGGTATAACTTTTAGAATTACAGGATTTTAAATTATGTCACCTAATTAAAAAAGTTTTACTTACTAAACACGTAATTATAAGACCCTGATATTTATCTACTTTGTAAAATACGCCAGGCTTTTTTGGAAAATAACCAAACGCCGACTTTAAACATTGAATCAAAATGTTTGAATGATAATAATTCTTTGTAAATGCTGGGGTTAAGGGGGGTTATCTGTATAAATGCGTTAGTTAGATAAAAAAAATCCGTATTAGTTACATTATCTCCGTATTCTTCCTTGACAATCTTAACACGCTGTACTCTTAGTTTAGTGAACAACAATGGTGTAATCTTCATTCACTTTAACATAGGGCACGTTATAAGGTAGAACTACATTGAGCTCACGTGGGCCACATGCACCAATCTCGGTGCGTCGGTCCCTATATATTTTATACGGAAACTAGACTTGTAGGTAGAGCTACATTACATCGACGCCGCGCAACGCGACTCTACACTCTTCAAGCGTGGCCCACGTGGGCGTCGGTCCGATGTAGTTCCCACTTGTCTAAAAGAATTAGAGAAAGTACACACCCTTCATCAGTACCCAAGTTATCCTTTGAAGAAAGAAATAGAATTGAAATTAGTTCAGTGGCGAACATTCAGCATTCAATTTTAGAACGCAAGAGTATAACAGTGCTTGTTAAAGTAAATAGTACATTTACTTTAGAAATTTTATCTAGATTTATTTACATTTTAACTTTGACTTTAAGCCTAAATGTTGGGTCTTTCAAAGTACTGATCTAAATAGGTGTTATTATATTAAGCTTTAGGAAAAAGGTTGTTTATTTATTTTTTTGTAGAGGTGTGTTGAGTCATATGTAGAGCAGAGGCAAAAGCCGTAAAATCCGTAGTCAGTGAGGGTGATCGGTAGTCATATGTGTTAGCCAGGTTGTTTACAATTGGTAGAGGTCGATTGAGCTGGACCTTGGTTTGTGTTGGGATGGACGACGGCGTGACGTCCCCTCCCGGGCCGCGGATCAAACTTGCGTGAAACTGGAATGCAACGCCGTCTCCTCCTGAGCAATCTGATTGGCTGGGCTGTAGTATTGCTGGTAAACAAAAAATATTATTTGACCACATGATCGCTTCATATAAGTGAGAAAGTGGTAAAAAATGAGCCTACCTGTACACAAATGAAACACTTTACAAACGTGGATTTAATACTTAAGACTCTTTCTACCGGTTGACTAATGGTGCAGAGACATGACAGGAGCAACTAAATGGGAGACAAACAAAAAAAACAGGTACCATGAAAAAAATATACATACGTTAAAATAAAAAAGGTGTGGTAAAAAAAAAAACGAATCTGACCAATCAATAGTCTGTTGAGTTTTGAAGCTGGATGTAGGTACAGCTCAATAAAGGACTAGAATCCTTGATTGCATGCAAACAAAAATGCTATTTAACCAGTTTATCAATAAAAATAAAGAAAAACAAACAACATAGATGAATAAATTTTAAATAAATATATTCTGTCTTTAGTCAAACGCCGTTTTTTATGGCGACAGTGTGGACATTATGACCTTTGACTTCAAAGTCCCGGTCGGAATACTTTTTCTAATTAAACAGCTTTGAACCTATATTTCTTAGTATTTGATGAATATTTGTTTAATAAAGCGAACAGATATTTTAATTTAGCAAATATATGTTCGCTAAACATTGCATTCATATTTCCTATGCAAAGAGGAGAATTTCTTTGAATCTTTGAGAAGCAAGAAGGTTTAAATAAAAATCGTAAGGAAAAAGTGCAATGCAATTAATCGCACTCATATTTATGTGTGGTTTTGCACGAGTCAATTTAATATCTCGTATCGATAAATCGTCAATTGGAGTCGATAAAATCTCATCGTATATACGATGCTTGTTACCGCGGCGGTAGCACCACTATAAATTGCCACACACTATACAGGCTGTTATAAATAAAAAAAGCCTAGAATATTACAATTCAAATGGTATTGTACACAGTAAAAACCGACAGATTTAACCCTTTACTACTTGCGACGGATTGGCCTGACGAGAGTTTTCGTTTCACCAGGGTCGTCTACTATGCGTTCGAAATTCGATCGATTGCCATGTTGTGACGTCACGTCATACTGTCAAATTGACGAAATTTTGGCAAAATTATGATCATTGACGTGAGTAAAATTGAAAAACAGGGTTCTGTTTAAACATTTTTCGTTGACAGTTCGTAAATAAATTAAAGGACATTGCTCTTCGTCCATACATAGTTCGCCTAAGAACCAACAGGGATGTATATTTACTTTTTGGGTTTTAGATAATGTATATATTCGATTGAACCTAAATTAAAACAACGGACACTTTTGAGTATTCTAAAAAACTCAAAACACTTTCGGATTTTTAGGTTATAATTACGTCAATAAAAACATTCGTATTCAAGTAGGTAACGTTTTATTGCCACAGTATTAGTCATTAGTGCCAGCAAACAAGAGAAACAGCCTTTGCCAGGGTTCATAATAAATAAAAGAAATACAATTTAGATAGGTATTTCATACATTAAAACAATGTTTTACTTTAGAAAATATTTAGTTTTATTGAAGGTATCATCATCCGCCAAGTGACATTACTACCAAATGTCATCTGTCAATTCATCAACTGTCAGTGTCGATTTTAGTACTCGTTTCAAACAGCGCTTTCAATCGAGTTTTTTGATAAGCCGTATTATGGTTCCGCGACATCATACCGGACTGTTTATAACTAAAAATCATTATTTTTTATCAAGTATTGAGAATATTGACGCTTGTCTGTGTCAAACTCTTAATAAGAGTGCTGTTACAAAGACTTGGCTGTATGATTTATAATACCTTTGCATATTAAAAACCTCAAATTGAACCAAAAAATAATAGAACTGTCACCGAAGATTATGACGGAAGCTAAGGACGGAAGTGAATACTTTTTAAAATGTTTTCGAAATTATGAAGTGTCCGTTCTAAAGAAATATTCGTAATGTATATTATTAAAATAACTAAGAATTATAGTAAATGTTTCATGCGTGTTGATTCATAGGCCATCTTTTACCATGTCCTTTTAAAGATTTCTTTCCTCGATTTGACAGTAAATCGTGACGTCACAACATGGCAATCGATTGTATTCTCATTTGGAACGCGTTGTGTTTGTGACTGAGTTCTCCATCTCGTTTAGCTCTTAAATCCTCATATACACGAAAGATGACGGAAACAGAAGGCTATACAGACAAAAACAAGAGTACAGGGATAGAAGAGCTAACGAGGAAGAGTATTTGATGATGAATGTGCAATGTACGACCCTGGTAGAATAAACCTGAGATTGTTTGAAAAGTTGAATACTTAAGTAATACTTACTCCTCCGAAACCTCCGCCGTTCCATCCAAGGCGATCATGTTCGCGTTGAGTTCCGCGTTGGGATTGGGTCTTGCGTTCTGCGTTAGATGCCAGACGAGCCTTGGCCCGCAGTGCAGCCCGAAGTGGTACGTTAGCCCGCGCCGCCTCCGCACGTCCGTGCTTGCAAAATTCGATCAAAGCCACACCCAGAGCCAAAGACAAACCGCCCACCAGTACGTAGAATAAACCAGCAACCTGGCTCAGAGTTAATTCGGATCCTTTCATTTCCTAAAATATAAAGAAATGTTAATTTGACTCGCTCGGACTCTTGACGGCTTCGCTGGTGCAGTGGTTGTGTGCTGAGGGCCGTGGGTTCGATTCCCGCACGGAACAAATATTTGTATAGCCTACAGATAGGTGTTCCGGGTCTGGGTATCTTGTGTGTATGGCTTAATATGTTTGTGTCCGCAGCCACCACACAGACTAATTCCTAGTGTGGGGCAACGATTGACAAAAAAAATTGAAATGTCAACGCTGTTAGTAGTCCATTATATAGGATGACTGGTAATTAGTTATCGATACTTAAACACGCGTCTGTAGTCATGATAACAAATGACTTATACTCATCATCATCATCCTACTCTTATCCCATTTTACTTGGGGTCGGTGCCACATGTTTTTTTCTTCCACTCTGTCCTGTCACCCGTCACACTATCACTAACTCCCTTTTCTTTCATATCACTCTTCACACAATCCATCCATCTCTTCTTCGGCCTCCCTCTTCCTCTCCATCCATCCACGTGTAAACTCAGAACTCTTTTTGTGACATGCGTTTCATCTCTCCTCTTCACATGTCCATACCAAGACAAACGATTTCCTTTCAACTTCTCAGTCACTGGCGCCACTTTCAGACTTCCTCTAATATACTCATTTCTCACTTTATCCATTCTCATCACACCACACATCCATCACAACAAACAAATGACTTATACTAAGGGACCAAAATAGAAATCACGAAAAAATCAACAAGTACCTATCGATAAGTAGATTTGTTTCGCGATTTAAGATTTAGTCCCATAGTAAAAGTTTTTTGATATCTTGACTACAATCACGTGTTTATGTATCGGTCACTAATTACCAGTCATCCTATTGTGGCAAGATCTTAGAATTGATTACGTCATTATATGGTCAACTAAAATTGGCCAGATCGCTTGAACGTTAAGGTTTAATGATATGTCAATCTGCATTTCACATGTATGATATAGCGCACCACTATTTTTTTTTGTGGATGAAAGGTCTTATTCTAGACTAAAAATACTTACATCTCTGTACATCAAAAATATGAATGGACTTTTTATTATTACTAGCAAGGGATTTGGGGGACCCCAACTCGGATAGGTTAGGGTAAGTTAGCAGTCTCCTTTGGTTATTTTTTTAACCACCGAGAAGAGCCTATTTTTGTATACTATTTGTATTTTTGATGAGAAAAAGCATATTTACTTAATGCAAAATATGCTTTTTAATGGAAATATATTGAGGAACAGTGGACTTTAACGACGGTGGACAACGTAACTTTTTATGACATGATCAGCCACGTTTGACAACATTACGAAATAATCAGACGTTAAACTGAAATAGCACAATTTTATATATTTTTTTTTTACATCGTGAGGAAACCAGCACACCTGAGAGATTTTTCAACGGTGTGTGAAGCCATGACAGAGGCCTACGGGCGGTTTAAACTCTGACACCAGGTTGTTTATCAACCATACGATAAGAAGAAGAAGAAGACAATTTTATAATATGGCTGGACACATTATAAAGTAATCAATTCTAAGATATGGCCACGACATGTATAACAATGAACACAAATAAAAAAAAACGGAATTGATGTTTTTATTACAAGCTTTTATTTAACTTGCAATGTTTGTATGTTTGAGAGCAAATATTGCAAATTAATTTGAAACAGTTGCTCCTAAAGCCGAGTACAGACTGCTGTAACGTATGTTACGTTACAAGGTTACACGAAAGGAGCATTTTATAAGTGTAGAAGCAACGCGCGCACGATCCGAGCATAGTTAAAATGCTCGGTTTGTGTGCGTAATGTGCACGGTATGTACGCACAAGATGAGATATGATATTTTTTTAATAATAATAATAATTTATTTATTTGTACACTTAAGACCCATAGTAACAGTATATGTATACATAACATTAATTGTACGAAAGTTGAACACTTAAATATGAGCATTTGACTCCCAAAATAAGTAAAACATAAACTTTTACCGCAGGAGTATCACATTGCTACAATTTGGATGGCAAATTTTTTCGTAGCGTGTTACATTACATGTTACGTTATTGAACTCTGTAACCAGCTTAACTGATTGAACTGGCAGTATTTTTTTTTAATTTTATTCTGCATGTTATCTAGACTGAACTTGTAAACGTATGTGATAGTGAGATGACGTTATTTTGAATCCAATAAGATGGACCTCATGATAGGGGTATCAATTAAAAAGGTAAATTTTCTAATTAAAAAAGAAAACCAGACTTTAAATTAAATCGGAAAAAAAATGTTTAACAAACAAACTTTTGACAAGTTTTTATTTAAGTCGTATAAAATGTAATAATAATATTATAATAATAATAATAATATTTCGACAACCATCACACAACGCCGTCTAGTCTCAAGCTAAGCAGAGCTTGTGTTATGAGTACTAGACAACTGATAAACATATTTATATATTTCTAAATAAATACATATTTATAGATAAATTACATCCAGACACAGAACAAATGATCGTGCTCATCACACAAACATTTGTCCTGGGTGGAAATCGAACCCACGACCTCCGGCATAGCAGTCAGGGTCACTAACTACTAGGCTGACAGGCCAGTCAAAGTAATAATGTGATGACTTTGATTTAATTTAAAGTTTAATTTACTTTCAATAAAAGTTTGTTTAAAAATGATTTTTCATATGTTACTTACAGGGTCAGTGACATCACATTCGGATTTGGTGAACCATTTACGTACAAGCTTCGGTATCTCACCCTCTTCCTTCAGCGATTGTAAAGCCATATTGACGCCATCCCTATAAAACACTCTCTAATGAAAACACTTTGAAGCGCTTTTAAGAGATTAGGGAAAAATAATTCGCAAACACGTTCGCAATAACAATATCGCGAGCACATTTCGCATAAGAGCAAAAAAGTCGCGAAAGACATCTATGTACGAGTATATAAAAGAAAGTCGTGTTAGTTACACTATTTATAACTTAAGAACGGTTGAACGGACTCGGCTGAAAATTGGTACGGAAGTAGCTAAGAACCAGGAAAAGGACATAGGATACCAAAAATAAAAAAAATCTGCTCATTTATTATTGCCTCTAGGGCGGAACAAAGTTCGCCGGGTCAGCTAGTATACGTATAAAATTCCTTACCGCAGCTCGGAGCCTTTAGGAACACCCACAGCAAAGTCTTTGAATCCGGTCTGCTGGAGGGTCACGATCATCTCGCATGGTTTATCCTGAGGTGCAGCAGAGCGGTCCATGAGGAATGCAAGCCATCCGTGCTCATCAACAGGTGAATCTTGAGGGAATTCGGGATTAGCGTTTGGTTTTTCAAGCGTATCCTGCAAAAGAGGTTATCTAACTCAAATACAAAATTAATTATTTCACATAGGACTACGTGGGTACTTATAAAACGTTAGAAATTAGCGCACAGTTCTAATACCTGTATTTATAAACAAGAAAACAATTTTTTGAGTAAAGAAATATTTTTCTTAACAAATTGCAAATTGTAGCAATTTGTATCTAACAAATTGCTACAATTTGCAATTTGTAAAGAAAAATATTTCTTTTTGATAAAGATTTCTAACCTCAAGTAATGACTTCATAAGAAATAACTTAGCAATAAGTAATTACTTGATTATAAATACTTGTGTAACTGTTCGATTCCTATGGAGAGAGAGAAGAACTGGCAAGAAACTCTATAGTTACTCTTTAAAAAAGTAATGTTTTTTAAATATTTCCATATTTTTTCCAATAATTTTATATGAGAGGACAATGCAGACCGGTTAAATGTGTACCAAAAAAACACAATAAAAATAGCGATCTATAGATTTGCGGACATAGCTTTCACATTCACTTTATAAAAAAAAGGCTTTACAAAAAATAAATAACAAATGAAATAAAGGTCACTGCTGACAGCGTTCTAAACAATATAAAACAAAACATTGCAAAAACAATGTCGTTAAAAACAAAAAAAAAATATCAATGTAAATAAAAAAACGAAGTTACAACAATATATTCTATGATTGTAAACATCATCTACTGTATATTGAAAAAAATTGCAGCTCAATCGCCTGAAGATATATTATCTGCTTCAAAATTGAGTTGCAAGATTTGAGCCAAACATGCATAGTTACATTGCAAGCTATTAAAAAAGTTGTTAAAACAAACTCCCTGCTTTCTAGAACATGAGCTGTACATAACATTAGGTATATGCGAAATATAAATACAGTTTCTTCAGAATCAGTAACTAATACGATTCCAATAATTTTAAACCTTTCGCGAGCATTGGCAAAATCATTGCCGAGCCGCTTTTTAAAGTTAACGAACGTATTGTGTGAAAACAAGGAAACGCCAACGAAAATTTGGCAAATTCAATCGGGCATTGGCAACTATTTTGCCAAGCAAAAAGACACCAGCGGTCATAGCAAAGATGTTGATGTAGCCCAAAAAAGGGGGGACTAAGAAAGGGGAGGTGTAAATAGTATTGCCCGTGGAAGGGTTAAATCATGTTGTTCTCAAAGATATTTAAAACCACTAAGTGCAACATAGGTAACGGCAGGTCATAGCGGACAATGAGATAGTGCACAGCTGGGTGCAGGAGCAAAACCACTCATCAGTTTCCCAATGACCCGATGACCATGTATTTGTGCGGACAACCAGGTTACATAAAGCTTATAACTTAGTGTTTTTATGGTATCCTTATAGATTCAATACATAGAAATATAAGACATGTGTTTTGGGTTTCGCATATACTATATTGTATATGTAAATTTAGAGGTTTAAAATAGGTAATGAAGCCGTACTATCTGCATATCGTACAAGCTATAAAGGATTATTTATATAGTAATGAAGTTACCTCTGGGCACGTAGCTACTTTACTGTAAGTCTGGCTGGTTTCCGTGATGCGAGTCAGTGTTAGATATGAAGCCAAATTAGCCGTATACGATGATATCACGATCAAAGTGAAAAACCACCAAACGCAGCCCACAATCCTTCCAGATACGGACCTAAAATATTAATAGCATTAAGTAATATATACATGGTAGCAAAAGTATATATATGGCAAAATTTTTTTTCGTTATAATCCCGTGAAGGGTCGATCCTGTACTTGAAATGAAACACTATCGATTTGTGACGATAACATTTAAAAAAAAAGTACTTTTTTTCTAATACCCGAATTAATATTAGTACGTATGTACGTATTTCTTTCTTTAAGTAAAGATCAGCTGACCGAGTTAATATCTTGTAAGTAATTGTCAGTAGTTGCGTACTTACTATATTTCATTCCAGTTTTAGAAAAAATAACTTTATTTTTTAATTTTATTTTTACAAATCGATAGAGTAGAGGGTCGATCCCTTACGTGGAACCGGATCGACCCTCTACAGGATTAACACGATAAAAAAATTAACTGTGTACAAATATGTTTATTTAAAATGATTTATTAAATGATCGTTTACACTTACACACACTAATAATACACTTCGGACACTGCGAAGATTAACACTCGTATTTATAAAAAAGTAAACCTTAATACTTGTGCAAAACCATCTACTTAAGTAACAATTTAAATGCTTTAAACAAGAAAAAATAAAATTTTGAATAAAGATTTCTAACCTCAAGCAATGACCTAATAAGAAATTACTTAGCTACAAGTAATTACTTCTCTATAAATACGGGTGTAAGAATCTTACGAACAAATTTACTTTTTACTTTAGACAATAAAACATTAAAATATTCACTGACCTGGGGTTAATGTCGCTGCCTTGCTGCATAAAAGAGCCCAGCGAAAACCACATAGAATTCCAAAAGCTAAATTCATTCACCACAGTGGTCTGAAACATCGTGTGTAAATTTTGATAAATGTTCTTTACTTTATTATTCATTTTTACACAAGATGACATCACAATTTTGTTAGTACGTACTAACAAAATTATGACACTATCTATATAATTATTTGAAAAAACCAATGTATAAATAAATTCCATTAAAATATAAAACTTATCTTAGTGAAATTACATTTATACAAATAAATAAGTGTCCACATTAAAATATTGTAAAACAGTCAAAGTTAAATCTCAAAAATATTTATTAAAACGAGTAATTAAAATCTGTAAAAATTATATTTATATAATAACTGAACGCACGTTTTATTTTTGACAAAATGGTTACTTACTAAAAATGCTGTTTAAATATTACCTTGGTATTTGCGACGTCAGAATGGTCAGAAATTTGTGAATCCGAGAAAGAAACCACTCGCCATTCATATGGAGAAAATCTAGAGACGATGAATAAGACCACACTCACGGCAAACAGACTACAGACAATGGAAAGCTGAAAACAATGTTATTTATATAAGTTGCTGCAGTAGGAAATAAAACATAATATATCAGTTAATCCATGTATGAGTACATGCAAAAATAGAATTCATTAAACTAACTGTGAAAACCAATTATTCTTTTTTTATTATTATAGGTAACAAAACATAATTAAAAAGCAATTTTTTTGACAGATATGTCTGTTGTTTTCGAAAAAATGTCTTTTACTTCAAGTTATAAACCTCTAACTATTGAAGCCTGTGCACACAACGTTTTTTAAACGTGCGCTGTTTGACGCACGTTTGCAGCGAAACAGACGCGAGTCAAACGTAGTCTGGAGATGTTCTTGATAAAAGCTCGCCTTCGACGTTTTTTAAAAAGCGTGTCAACGGCGTTTTTTAAAAACGTAGTGTGCAGAGGCCCTTAGCTATGAATTTAAAACAGGTATTTTAAAAAGTTAATTTTTCAAAAATTTATTTTATTATAAGGCACAAAAAAAAAATACAAATTTAAAGTTCTTTTTTCTACTTGTTTTTGTTAAGTTAGATTAATGTTTAAAATGCATTTTCATACCCATATCTCCATTGATAATGGATGAAGGAAGCTGAAAATAGTGCTCGTAGTATTCATAATGGTCTTGGTAGGCTTAAGGTCGAAAGAAAGGAAAGGCTTGCTGAAGTCTATTACGGCTTCTCGTTCTAATGTTACGGTCAATGGCGCAATAGCAATATCTGCTTCCTGAAATTTAAATAAAGATAGAATAAGTTAGCTTACTAAGCTTTTTTGTACGATAACATTGTAGATAGGTTTTTTACGGTGGAAAAAATCATCGAATGACGAATCCCGGGGGAGACTGTGTCAGACTTCTACTGACTGAACGTTCTTTCTTGCCTTAGTTCCAGGGTCCCAGTGTTCTGTTTTCATATCAACCTTTAGCCCCAGAAGGATTTGGCCCAGCTGGACCCCTACATTTGCTGACAACTCCGTGAGGCGCGCGGGAACTGAGGCCAATTCTCGATTTTCGAAATTTATTTCGAGTTCGACATTGCAAGTCTATCTCTATGTCTATCAAAAATATATAAAAAAATTTAAAATAAAATAAAAGGAAATAATATAATAATAATGATTATTAATTAATTGATTATTATATTTTTTTTATTTTAATTAATTTACTTTAATTTAATTTCATATTTTCTTAATAATAAAATTATATTTTTTTAAATTTTATTTTATATTTTTTTTATTTTATTATTTTTGTTTTTATTTATGAGTTAATAATAAAAACATTAAAAAAATAAAACATTTAAAAATGTAAATTGTTTAATATCAAAATATATTTTTTAAATTATTTGTTATTAGTATTTGCTTTTTTTTAATATTTGAAAAAAATATTATAAATTATTAAATAAAAAAAAACAGTGTATCGCACTAACAATCTAAAAAAAATCAACGAATTCACTCAGAAATAACGTATCTCTACAATCGACATGACATCTCTACTGCTCGGAAGCACTCGACATGAACTCTATCCTTCGACGAATGTCGAATTCGACATCCCCAGAATAGCAACTGTAAAAAATTTGTCGAAAAAATGACGTCATTAGAAATTTTTGTCGAGTTCGTCACCATCTCTAAAATCGAGAATTGGCCCCCTGGGCGCACCGTTGACGATTTGGGCTCGAACCAGACGGTTAATGGATGGGTGGACAGCGAGCTACCCTTTGCTCGGCGTCCGCAAGCCGACGCCTACGGCAATATTGTAGATAGGTAGTGGGAACTAAATAACGTTTAATTTTTTCATTGAGTTCTCTGACTCGATTCACGTTACAAATTACACACAAACAGTTAGATTGATTGACTTTTTTGTCTTACTATTTTCTATCTTTAAATTTAAAACTAACAAATTTAGTTATTTTTTCAGGTGTAAAATAATTTAATTACTTATCATAGAGTAACAAAACAGATGTTTGTATGATGATTACGATTTATGTTCTATATCTGGGTGTGATTTATCTAAAACTAGCTTTTGCCCGCGGCTTCGCCCGCGTACATAAAATATAGCCTATGTCACTCAGGAGTAAAGTAGCTTTCTATTGTTGCTAATTTTTTTCCAATCGGACCAGTAGTTCCAGAGATTACCTCCTACAAACAAAAAAATAAAAAAACATACTTTCCCTCTTTATTATATAAGTGTAGATATGTAAGCATTTAGAAATATAAAGTATGTTTTTTTAGTTGTCTTTTGTAGAGACAACCTTAACTAAGCAGAGCTCGAAAGCTCTGCTTAGTTATGGACTAGGGCGTTGTGTGATAGTAAATAAGGTTCATCAATTAGTACTAATATAATATACCAATATTATATTAGTACTAATTGATGAACCTTCAAATAGTTTCGGATTAAACTCGTATCAAAATTATGAGAATGTTTATATACTGATTCATTAGCGAAGACTATCATAACATCTCACGAATATTTTAATACCAAATTATGTGTAGTTCCATATCCTACTACCCTACTTTATCTAATGTCATCAGAAACACAATTTATAATGTCGTAAACATGGCGACAAAATCCAACGTGCAGGTGCACCCAAGTATGAATCCGACAGCACGACACGTGGAATTGAACTCCAGAAAATAAAATAGGTGCTATCGATGTTACGCCGTTATACGAATGCGCTGCTACAAATAAAGTTAAAACGGAGATAAACAAAAACTTTTATTATGGCTTATTATTTAATAATTTTGGAGAAGACCATATGTCAAAAAATTAAATTTTTGTTCTATTCTCCAATCGAAATGACTCTATCAATTTGCGTAAAAAAGTTATTTTATAGGAATACTAGCTTTTGCCCGCAGCTTTGCTCCCAAAAATTAATGAAGAACCGCTCTACTAATTTTGTGTAAACTTCACTTAAACCATCTACTAAATAGTTCGAACAAAACCTAAACATTTGGTTTCGGTAGGTGAGCCCGTTCTTGAGTTATAAACATATTTTTTATATATTGGTTTTATATACATGTAAAGCTGTATTTTTAATTAAAAAAAATATATATAGAGTAATATTGTTAGGGCAGGTATGTTATAACATTACACTATATAGGTAATTTTATACATATTACTTATATTAATCAGATTACAGCCAAGGTGCGAGTTTGTTTTACGTTAATGCGATCATCGCGTTTATGACGTTCGACGCTCCGATTGGCGCGTTCCAAGCTCTAAATCAATCAGCGATCCAAACACGTTCGGATAGTTTTAACGTAAAAACAACTCGCATTCAAAGCACTGTTGTTTGTAGACAAAGTGTGTCGATAACTTTACTAATTATCACATAATTGGAACCATACGATATGAGAGTAAATAAAGTATGACACGGAAACAGATCTGCAATATAATTGCTTGCAGGTATGTTTGTAGTTGCATAGGTTGTTTTATAGAACTTGATTTTTGTTTTCGTTGCTATAACTCTGGAAAAAGTAAAAACCGATACTACGGGGTGGCTACTCTTTTTAAACAAACAGAGGTATGAAGTAACAGACGAATAACTGCATAAAAGAGACCGAGGGAAGAGGAATTACGAATAGGTGAACACTTTGTCATTGTTCTCGAATTAAAATTGTCCGACACGTTGTGCTAGTGCATTTGGACATTCGTACGTTGTACCAAAATGGACATTTAGGTATATTCACAGTTGGACTGCTCATAAAAGTAATTTGGACTTGCAAAGTTCAAGAGTACTAAAGAGGAAAATTAATATCCACTGCGGTTCGGTTGTTAAAGTACCTTACGTGTTCCAACGTGTGTACAATTCTGAAGTTGGTAGTTAAGTTCGAACAATAGTACAGTGGAAGTGTTGGCAAAACTAGTGCGCCTCACCATCAACGATTGCATCACCGCTTACCATCAGGTGGGATCGCAGTCAAGCGCTAGTTTATATAAAAAAAAAATAGTCAGCTAAATTAGCGTGGGTTGTTTTAGTAAAAAAAGACTAACTAGTGGTATAAATTTGAAAACGTGAGTAATGCAGTTTTATACATCTAGTTTATTATTAAGACTGCGAAACTTGTTGATAAGCAATATTAAACTCTTGAGCCCCATAGAAAGATAATAGGTGTGTAAAGCCCGGCATTCGCACACTTATTGTCTTTCTTTTATGACTAATTACAGTACACGAAAAGTTAAAATATTTTTTTATGAGACAAAATCTGAAAATCGCATTTTGGACTCTTTTTTTTAGTGTCTGTTATTTGAATTACAACATTTATACACATAAACATTTTAAAAGAAAAAGACCCAAAAACAAATAAAAAATATAATCTTAAAAAAAAAAAAAAAACTTTTGGAATATATTTTTGCTAGTAAGGAAAGATTAAAGATGCAGATTTGTTCAGACTCCTTTGTATACCGTACCTTTGCACATTCACTAGATCTACAATCTTTTCTAACTAAATAGTCTGACTTACGGAGTGCACGTAGCTATTCAAAGAAAGAAATAAATTTTTCATTTAAAATTTACTTTTTTTTTACTAATATGGATAAGATCACGTTTGTATACAATATGACCTGATGGAATGCGATGATCGGGCTGACGATCGAGCACGTTTGTCTAGAATTAACCTATTCACCTTTCACTCAAAGACCCCTAGGCTGCTTCCAGGAAACATAGATTTCGGGAAGGAAATCCAATCCTCAGCTGTGCGCTCAATTAACCGAACCCCAAAACGTTTTGTACGTATGGACGGGATGCCCATCACTTACACGGGGCGCATATCGCCGTACGTCGATCTCCGATGATGGAACGGATTTCGTGAAATCAAAATTGTGCAAATACAATGCAAACTCCACGAATTGCAAACGATAGAAAACTGACAGGCTAGCAACTCGGCATTTGAAGTTTAGATTGGATGTTCAAAATCGTTGATTCAATAAATCCTTAATTTAAAGGCACTGTAAAACGGGGTGAATAGAAACAAAACGGGGGTGGATAGAAACAACATTTTGTTGTTTTTCACGTTATTTAAAAGCTGTTTGCAGCATTTAAATATTTTTTATTAATTCAATATTGATAACAAAAATGCTTTATTGATATACATGAAATAATTCGAATAAATATTTTGTTTCTATTCACCCCATTTTACCCGGTATTGTGTGGACAAATACTTCACAACACAGTATAAAACAAAGTCGCTTCCTGTTTTCTGTTCCTACGTATGCTGAAATCTTTAAAACTACTTAACGATTTTGATGCAGTTTAATACATAGAGTGACTCAAAAGCAAGGTTTATTATGTATAATACGTGCATAATATATTTAACCCCTTGACACCCAAGCGAGCGCCGGCGCTCGCGGGTACTATAGCGAACGCCGGCGTTCGCGGGTAATAAAGGAAACTATTAACGTACAATATTTGATTTTTTTTTTGTAGGGTATTTTGATATTTATCCAAGAACGTAAAAAAAAAGTTTTTATAGATAAATAACTTTCCGTTAATACCCGCGAACGCCGGCGTTCGCTATAGTACCCGCGAACGCCGGCGTTCGCTGTATGGCTGAGGAATTAATATCAGAATTGCTCACGTTGCGAAGCTGGGGCGTGTCGCTAGTATATTATAGAACACTATCGTCTGGTAATATTTGTTTTTAAATCTGACATTTAATCGTTATAACCCTTGTACTTTTGTTAAATAACATTTTTAGGGATCTGTATCCCTATTATTTAGACTTCACTCTTTTTTTGTCTGTCACCAGGCAGGATTTTTTTACAGATGACGTATTTTTGATGCAACTAAAGGTGCTAAAATGAGAATAAAATACATTGTCTTAAAAAACAGTTGTCTAGATAAGAACGGAATCTTCGTGAATCTGACATGTACGTGTTTTTTTTTTGTTTTAATACTGTAATAAATTGATTTGATAAATTGGCTTCTGGTACATTGAGAGAACCGATGGCAATAACAGCTTTTGGTATAACGCTGCGGGGACATCGGGATTTTACAAAGATATTTATTGCTCACTGGCCACGAGATAGCGAAGCCGACCTATTCTCGGTCGATGGTCCTGAGGGGATTAAAACTATTTATAACAATGGAATCCTGAAAATTCGTTATGCAGTTTCTAGAATTTAAGCTTAGATTTTTTTTTTATACAAAGGATCGGTGGTTGTGGCGACGCTTGCGAGAGGCCTATGTCCAACAATGGATGTCTTTCGTCTGAAATGATGATGGTAATTTTTTCTACTAAGTAGTTTTCATTCACGTAAAAAATGACTTTAAACTACGAGGCCAATAAGTTGAACCCGTTGATACAATTACGCGTAGCCCCCCATTTTCGATTTAAGTGCGAAAATAAATCGGTAACTGTGCATTCAAGGTCCAGCGCCATGTTGGTTCAACCTGTGATCAATTAGTGTGAAATCCCGTTCAGGCTGGAAAATGATTTATTAAACATTTTCCTGCCGGACTTAGGGTACTCCTTAAGGTTTTTTTTTGTTAATAGATACTAGCAATCAGCCAGTGACAAACCATATAGCTGTTTTGGAGATTAGCCGAATTTAACAGATAAATAAAAATGACTAAATTAATGATATTTTTTGAAAAAAATAACTTGCATATTGATACAGCAAAACAAAATTTTTCAATTGTGTTTGAGAACTCATCAAATTAATTGCTTTAGCTAGTACCTATGGTCCAAATATTCCACTCAAGCTAATTAATCAAGGTTTTTTAAATTTATAACGTAAACATTTCAACAAATAGGTTACAAAAACAGCCCCAACACAAGTGTTATTGTTACTGGGGCTGCCCCAATTAATTTACCATCAAAATGTTTTTAGAGGACATAAATACATACCTATATTTTTATGTTGTTATTATTTGTACGAGGCACAGGCATGCATGCCCCAGTCGGTAAAGTGCTCCACTTGTAAAATTAAGACACGAATATGAAAGGGGAGTAAACGTTTTGCTATATATTTTGGATTTTTTTTCTTTTCACCAAAAGTGAAACCTTGACCATTTCTTGAAAGACAGTATGAGAAATCAAAAGCAAAAAGAATTATGTATACCAATCGTAACCGTAAGTGAAGGAAAACATTGTGAGGAAACCGGATTGTCTTAGAACCAAAAATTCGAAGACATGTGACATCCACCAACCCGCACTAGGTCCGCGTGGTGGATTATGGCTCATTCCCCGCTTTTGATATCGTGCCGATTTCATCATCCACGCGGAATGCGAGGTTGCTGCCCAGTGTCACGCTTTGCATTCCGTGAAGACCACACTGGGCCAAACTGGTTCAGCCGTTCTTTAGTTCGAGCGAGACTAACGAACAGCTTCATATTCATAAAAAGAAGACTAGCTGTGCCGGAAAACCTCGTATCGCCGATTTTTCTTTTCATTGTCACCGTTTAAACCTTCCCTTAGCTAAGGAGAAGTCCGACCGCATAAAGCAACGACACACATGCCCTAGGCGCCGCCGAGATTCCGATCCCGATTTCCGGCCACCGTAGGCGCGGGCTTGCGGACGGCGAGAAATGGGCAGCTCGCCGTTCCGTCGTCTGGTAACAGTCAGTCCTTGAGACGCGTTCTGTTCCCGCGCGCCTCAAGGAGCTTTCAGCAAAACCGTAGGGACTTTGCAAAAGGGTTGAAGTCTACTGGGGTCCAGGGCCTACAGCTTTTAAGTCGGGGCCGATACCACTCAGCCACCACTGCTCTATATATTTTTTATATATATAGTCATAAAATACAAATGTGGCATTTCCATCAGTGTAGCTCAAAAATTGTATTAAATTCATTTAAACACCTATCGAAATTTGTTAAATGAGTTTTGAATTCAAGCTACGGCAAAATAAATCCGGCCCACTCACTCAGGTGTGTCACCAGGAAATTTAATTTTGTTATACATACTTATAGAAATGCTACCTTAAATTTACCTGAACTATTGTGCTTTAAAGTTATGCGAAAAGAAAATCTTTCTGTGAAAATTTAAACAAAAAGTACTATTTCTGGAAACATTATTGTTTTTGATAGCAAAAACACTTATCAATGAGTAAAGTATTAAGTATTAATTAAGTTAGTTAAGTATTAGTAAAGAATTATTTGAAATATAAAAAAATAGCTAGAAAAGGACTTTTTTATTACGAGATGATTAAAAATCTGTTTCAAGCTTTAGCTTAAAATCTCTAGATTTTTCGGTATTTCGGAAAATTTTGTTAAAATGTAAATCCGTAATTTTTTTTTAACGTAATTATATCACTCCCTGTAATATGTTGTATTATTTACTGGACACCCTGTATACCAATAAGTAGGTAAGGCCGCAAGCTCTTCATTCTATTTCGATTTTTAATTTCAGTTAACTAATCTTTGATAGCTCAAAATGACTGAGCGTTGAGATGATGGAACAAAGGAATTGGGGGCGTGGCCAACTCAAAGCGTTTGACTTTGACGAAACGATCGTAACTTGGTTAGGGGTTTTGTTTCGTGTCCAATCCAAAAGGTTGAAAATATCATCATGTGCTAAACATGTTGACGCACTTGAGGCGATCGCTCATTCTACAAAAATTGCAACTTTGTTACTATTTAGATCATAAAACTAATGGATGTAGCGATAAACATTGTAGAAACGATTGCATGTCATTCTATCATTTTGAACGATGTGAACTTAGCTGCAAATCTATTCTTTTGTTCTGACCACGTGCCTTGACGTTGAGGTGATGTCTTTCCCCTACTTTTTTCTACTAGTGTTGACGATTGTAGATTATCAACTTGGGTAAGCCTGCAGATGTGAAGAATATGCCAAAATAAGAGGTCTTTACTTATGCAATAGCTTTTTTTTTAACGGTTTGTTTACGTACATTAGTTATACGTAATTGATATTACTTACATTTAAAATGCATAGATTCTACATCGGAACTCTTAAATTATAGATTTCATGTTTATACGTACCTACTACGGTATTACAGAAAATACAAAACCAAAAGAAATCAATAAATACTTAATAAAAAAAACTATTTATAACTATTTATGATTGAAAAGAGTGTCCATGTAATTTCTTGAAAAGTCTTCTCCACATAGATCTACGCTTTGGAATGTACAATTAGCGTCATTTTTCTTTTTTTTGTGACTTCTTGACTTTTTATTTGAAATAAATGCTACGAATCTTGAATCTTGATACAAATTTAATTTGAACTTAGAACTCCAAGTCAACCCAAAGACAACACTCCAAAGCAACCCGTTTAAAAATCGGTAATTCCATAGATCCCTATTAGTCGAATTTCGAATTCCGTGTTCTAAATTCAGTTTGCGGTTCGAAATAACTAACCAATACGTTGTTAATGATGTTGTTTGAATGATAATGCGTGCAAACTGAAACGGAATTCCGTTGGTAAAACTCCTTACGTTCACAATGCAGAACTGAATTCAATATTGAACCTCATTATTTGTTCATGCAATGTTTACTACGTATATCATTTACTAGCCTTCTGTCAGCGGCTTCGCCCGCGTTAAGGGTTCTTCATACAAACTTTAGAAACTCATTTTTTTTAATATTTAAAGACAACATTTGGGCTACAATAAATGTTAGTAGGTAGTACTTATTTCTATATTAATAAACTAGCTTTTGTCAGCGGCTTTGCCCGCGTACATAAAATATAGCCTATGTCACTCAGGAGTAAAGCTGCTTTCTATTGTTGCTAAAATTTTTCCAATCGGACCAGTAGTTCCAGAGATTACCTCCTACAGACAAAAAAACAAAAAAACAAACTTTACCTCTTTATTATATTAGTGTAGATAGTGTAGATGTAGATTACATTACCTACATCCCTTTAGAAGCTGATTTTCGAAAAACCCTTCCTTAGTTTTCGCCTACATCATAAAAGGAAACCTTGTGCAAAATTTCACGCTCCTAGTCTCAGTAGTTTTGACTGTGCGTTGACATGTCAGTTTCTCCTTTTATATAATTATGTAGATTTGTCTATGGTATATCACATTTACGCTGGTCATTTTGCGCGGATGTGTCGCATAACTTTCAATATTTTATATAATTGTTTTTGTCATATTTTTTGAGGTATGCGCCTCGTTTGGTGTAGGTACACCAAACGAGGCGCATACCTCAAAAAATATGACAAAAACAATATATATAAACACTTTTTCTTTCTTTTCTTTCTTTCAAGTTTAGTTAATAGTATGATTGTAATCATGAATGCGGTAATACTACATTGTTTTTTAAGAACCTCGTAACTAACAATTCTAACATAGTTTTTTAAGTCCTTGTTACTAAAATTATAGAGATTATTTTAGACTGAAATAAATGCATTTTTTTAAGTTGTTTAACTACACCAAAACTTTTTATCTACACTTAAGCGTACTAATTTGTACCCGCGACTTTATCTGCGCAGAATTGATACTTAGAGTAGCTGACAATATTTTATAAATAATCATGGCTATGTTATTGTAAAATCTCATTAAAATGCATTTATATATATATGTCCACCACTATCACACAACGCCATCTAGTCCCAAGCTAAGCAGAGCTTGTGTTATGGGTACTACACAACTGATAAACATACTTATATATTTCTAAATACATACATATTATAGATAAATTACACCCAGACACAGAACAAATGATCGTGCTCATCACACAAACATTAGTCCTGGGTGGGAATCGAACCCACGACCTCCCGCATAGCAGTCAGGGTCACTAACTACTAGACTGACAGGCCAGTCAAAGTTTACCTAGTAGTTTTTGTGTGAAAGAGTAACAGACATATATAAAATCTTTATGTTATATTAAACGTTTCGCGTTTATAATATTAGTACAGTAGGATTAATTTATACTATTGTAGCTTGTAAGTTTCTATCGCTAAAATTTGTTTTTCGACTATCGACTCTATTGCCAGGACATTAAGTTGGTAATCGTAAAACCGCCCAAAAGCGGTTGAAAGGAATTGGATGAAATTTTGAACATTGATAGACTATATCCTTATCTTATCTTATACACGAGTTCGTGGGGTGGGGACCTGGTGATCTGTAATACAGGTGTAAACCTATAATAGACACCAGCTCCTCACAAACAATTGACTGTAATAATATGTCCTTTGAATTTGTATTTAGTGTTCTAAGGTCATCATCATCAGCCTTTCAATGTTCCCACTGCTGGGACACAGGCCTCCTCACCAGGAGAGGGAATGGGCCATAATCCACCACGCGGGCCCAGTGCGGATTGGTGGATGTCACATGTCGTCGAATTTTTGGTTCTAGGACATGCCGGTTTCCTTGCCGGTTCTAAGGTAATTTTAAGAAATTCGATTTTTCATTATTTTATCTAGTTGTGAAGACTTCAGGAGTAAAATATATAGGTACCATGCAAAGTTGATACGACAGTCGGGCCTCTAACCACTAGACCAACGGGCCAGTCAAATAAAATGAGAGCCTTTTATGTCGTGGTTTATAATGAGCATATTTAGTATAATATAATATCATATGTCCACAACTATCACACAACGCTATCTAGTCCCAAGCTAAGCAGAGTTTGCGTTATGGGTACTAGACAACTGATAAACATACTTATATATTTCTAAATACATACATATTATAGATAAATTACACCCAGATACAGAACAAATGATCGTGCTCATCACACAAACATTTGTCCTGGGTGGGAATCGAACCCACGACCTCCCGTATAGCAGTCAGGGTCACTAACTACTCGACTGACAGGCCAGTCATTTATAAGTACGGTCCAAATTAAACATCACCAGAGTAAAATCGTCGGCGCCCACTGTTCCCGCGCGCCTTAAGGAGTTGTCAGCAAACCGTAGGGACCCTGCAGAACAGATGAAGCTAACTGGGACTAAGGGTACGCGGCTGAAATGTAAGCTCTGGCCCTGGAGGACTGGGGGAGGTTGTTTAGTCAGTAATAGTCTGACACTATTTCCCGCTCCGCTTAAGGGTGGGATCCGTTGTTCGACGATTTTTACCTATCATAAAAAAAACCAGTGCAATTTATAATATCTTTGTTAATTAATATATCTAATATATAAATACCTTGCGTACAAGTTCTCCAACTATGCCGTCCCAGCCGCCAAGTACTTTTGGATTCTCATTTCCATATTTTCCATCTCTGACTAATTTTAATTCATCTGTAATCAAATAAATATTTTAATTTCTATCTTATCGGTGGAATTCACAGGATCTTGATATATATAAATTTATATTAATATTTAGCTAGCCAAGTTGAATTGACTTCACACCCTCTACTCATACCTGAGAACCTGGACTTTTTTTTTTATTGGTAATAGGTTTGCGCTTGACCGCTATCTCACCTGATGGAAAGCGACGATGCGGTCGACGATGGAGCGCGCTTACCTAGAAGTAACCTATTCACTCTTGACTTAAAGATTCCAGGACTTATTTGGATTTATCTGAGCTATTTTACAATACCCTCGTTTAAACTAGTTATGACTTTGCTCTCATAAAACATCTTCCACCAATCAATCAATCAATCGATCAATCGAGTTAAAGTAATGAGCCTGGCTGGGTTTTGAATCCACGACCTACCTCGTAAATCTGGAGCGTTTACCACTCGGCCACCACTACCTGGTAGTAGTCCCGTAACTATTTTAAATCGCGTTTTAAAATAAGACAGCCTAAGTTTATTTAGCTAATACCTCTGAATGTAGAGTATTTTTTAATTGGTTCTAAAAGTTTCCACGCTATAAAAGTTGTTCTCATTTTTGACGTGACAACGTCTTAAATTAGGTTGCGGCTGGGAGTCACTTATGAAAAAGTGTAACGCTCGGTAACGTTACGATGAGTCACCGAACGAGAGAGAGGCCCGCCGAATGCCTTGCGTCTCTCTCCCACTCAACTATGATCGGTCTGCCGCGCGCGCAGCACTAGAGAATTAGGACGTTGTCACGTAAAATCTTCGCCCGTAAAACCGACTTTACAGGCAACCATTTTTTTTAATCTACACGTTGAAACCAATTTTTAAATGTTTCAATTTAGAACTTGCACTTTAGGTTTCAATGTGAATGTTTACAGAATAGCATTGTCATCTAGCGATTTTTGTTTTTTTTTCTATATAAGTACAGGTAGATTGGTAATTACTGACCGACATTCAAGCACGTAATTATAGTCATGATAAAAAACAACTTTTACTATGGGACTAAACCTGCAATCGAAAAAAAAATCGGTCAAAAAATATATACTGAGCCCCCGACTGGAGCGCCACCTAGCGGGTCCAAGTGTATTCTCAAGCCATCCATGCTTCCGTTCATCACCCGCTCAAAAACACACACACACAATTAGATACTTTCGAATCAGTCAAGCCGTTTAGGAGGAATAAGGTGACAATCACGTACAGAAAAAATCATAAATGTAAAGGTATCATTGATATTTACACTGTCAATTTCATAAAAAGGTAATGCGAAGTTATGATATCGCGATATTTCACTTACAGTTGATTTCCAGCTTATCGGATATCATTTTGGCGAGGTCTGCACAAAATCCTTTGTATGGTTCGTTAGCATCAAATTCGGGGTCTTCAGGATCTTCACGTATTATGTAAGGGGGTTCTTCGATGGTGGTTACTATGTAAGTTTTATTCCGGTCGTAGGACCCTGGGGTGGTTAGTGGAGCCGTCCTGGGGGTGACGGGGATGAGGCCCTTGTTGTCGTACCAAGTCGCCACCTGTTTATTTAGGATAGTTAGCTATACCGAAAAGTTGAAGGAAAACCTTGAGATGACAAAAATAGATTCCTAATAATATGTCATCTGTATTATTTGGTGCGTTAGATAAACGTAATATAAAATAGATGTAATATTAGGCAAGTTGCTAATTTAGGTTATGCCACGTTCTTTAAGATTTTCTCAACTGTATCGTGGCTAAAAAGTCAAACCATTTGCAGTGGTGGTGCGTGCCCTCCTGCTTCGATTAGAAATTGAAAATTGGTTATTGCGCGTTGAACGTTGACTGCCATGATGGTTAAACTTGTTTGCCGCGTACGTAGGCTGGTATTACACTTGTAACGACGTGGATTTAGAAAATAAAGTTTTTTTTTTTCTAATAGTATGGCAGAACTGTGGCCTTAATTATGTCGGTACAGCACGGCCGTTCTAACTTGGCTCATACACTTTTGTGTACTCGAACAAAAATAAATGCCATTAGCAGTTATTATTTCTGAAAACTACTGTAATTTACAGTTTTTTTTTTTAACTTGGTTGTTGTATAAAACAAACAATTTACAAAAAATCTTTTTTTAAATTAAAAGTTGCAAACAAATTAGTATCTCTTCTGCCTGTGTATATAATATCTGTTATAGTGCATATTCTCACGGAAAAAAAATATTTTATCTTACCTTAACTATATCACCATCAACGGTCAATTCCATGACTTGAAGAGTGAAGTTCTTGCGATGTCCTAATTCATTGAACCTTATAGAGCCTGTTATTCCATCAACCTCCGTCTAAAACAAAATATAGAAATCTCTTGTGTTTCAATTTAAAATCGTCAAATTAATTTTACACAAAGCTCAGTACAGGTGGCAATTCGCACAGCACAACTTTACGGAAGTTGAAAAAAATCAAAGGGTCCATATTTCCCGCGTGGATGAAAATCGGGGCAGCCAGCGAGAGGGTTAATTACGCATCACCCAACGAAACCTAATTAATCGTCGGAACCTTCGAACATTCAGCCCACCCACTGCGCACATCCGATATAAAAGACGGGACCCATATTCGGCACCTGTGTTCTTATAATGCCGCTCAATTAAAATTTGGTGCCAACATTATTGCGTGCTCGACCTAACACAATCGAGCTCATATTTATTAGACACCTAAAACATATAATGTAAAAGATAATATGTCATGAGCAGCCACGGATTTTGATGTGGGGTAATTGTGGTACACTGCAAGCCATGTGAAATCACCGGCACGTTTGACTGAAGAAATATATAGCTACACTTCTAGCATAGAGCGACGTATAACGGTAGCCGCCGCGTCTTGACTCGTTCCTTCACAATTTATGCTTGCACAAAGGAAGAGGATACTTGTGCCATAAGCGAAATGTCGTTTCCCGTGTTTTTTTTTACTTTTTACCCACTTTTATTTATTCGTATAATCCAAAAGATCAACTGTTTTCTTAAGCTTCATATGCTATAATACTTCAAGTTTTCGTAGATGTTTTTAATGAAGTTAGAAAACAGTTGTTCCTCAACACAGACTGACCTTATTTTAAACATCTTCATCTCTCTCTTACAGGTAAAAAAATATGTATTCGAGTAATTCAAGTACTCATCTGATGGTAAACGATCATGCGGCCGTGTAATTATTTAGATAGCTGTAAGGCACTTTTTCAGAATTTTAACATTTTGCCTTTGCCATGTTAATATATTTTTGCATAGTATAAAGACAGACTTCAACTCTAAGACTTAAATTTTTTAAGAAAAATATAAACTGCATGTTGATTATTATTTACCAACATTTAGCAAAAAGTTTACAACTATTTATTTGTTAAATGTTACTTAGGTGACTTTCCATTGACAATGTTGAAAAAATGCGATTCATTCTATAATATATAATCCACTCAAATCTGTATGATTCTTTCTTCAAAAGACAATTTCAGTATAACTTCCATTGTTGTCATATGATTTGATCATTACGTTTGCTGTATGAACTTTAAAAGAGACTGAGACCCCTAATTAGTTTTAGTGTTTCTTCTCAGGGTTAGGTAGGAAACACCGTTCTCATCTAGTTTAAACTGACGAAAAAAAAAATAGCTTGTACAAGTGTTTTGAAAAACTTGAGTACTTGCAAAAATAAATATAATTTATCATATATTACTTTTTAAAAACACATTGTTATAACTATTTAGAAAACAAGTCAACAGAACCTTTAATATTATTTATAAGCCAGAGAAATTGCTATCACTGACTGTGAATATAATATTTGCACGCCATTTTATGGCAGGATATGCCGACACAATTTTACTGTAAACTTTATGTTGCATATTTTAGCAAATAAATATTTTGATTGATTGATTAACAAATAAAAAGAGAGCTTGTACCAATCAGACTAGTCAGAATTTCAGCAATTTTAGGCGTGATTTCAGAACGTATGTATTAACAATTGGGTAAGTTTACAGGATTCAAATTATTGCTAACTCTTTCCATTTTTAACGATTAGTAAAAGAGAGCGATAGTTTAAAACAAGTTTAGTAGGTGTACAAGAAAATCGGCGCCATTGACTACTTTTTGGATCTTAATGAAGATATCGGTTAACTCGTTGTACTCCAATAGAGATTATGCCTTCATAACACCGCAGTTTAAAATTCATTCGGATCCTCGCATCCATGGGTTAAAATCCAATGATGCGGTGTGCCATTATGAGTTACAATTTAGTCCGAAAATTGAACGAAAATTGAAAATTGACTTTAGTACTGTAACTTCCATTTAATTAAAGTTAGTATAGTACGCGGCAAATAAGTTGAACCTGTTACTATAATTACGCGCAAAAAATCCAGACTTCGATTAAGACCCGAAAATCTGTTACTATCTTGGTTCAACTTATAAGTCGAGTACAGTAGGAATCTACTTCAGCAGGCTCCAAAAGATTAGGTATATTTACCGCATATATGAGGAAAATATAACAAAAATATATGGAACCACTTTTAAGGCATCGTAAATATAATCAGTACGACGTATCTACTTTACGCAAATGTTGTTGTACGCATTTTTTACATTAACAATGACGATATCGCCGCCAATCCAACTCGGTAGAATAACGAAACATTCGCTCGCAATCATAATTGAATGTACCGATGAATTGGAATCGATCATTCGCATGAGCAACAGGAAATGTAAAGCGACTCTAGAGAATAGAGGTATATCACAATTGCATAAATTAGTATCACACCTCCATCACACTTTATCGGTATATAAAACGGTAAACGGGTTGTTATAATCGTGTGGCTAGAGAATTGGTCACTTTTTATGAATTACATAATAAATAATGTGAGTTTAAGACCACAATATATGTTAGTAGACAGTATAAAATATTTATTAAAACAAAAACTTACCGAATTATAATAACGAGAAATTAAAATAAGCACAAACCTAATAATTGACAATAAATGTAAATATCAAAATGATACTAAAAACAATTAAATAAATTGAAATGTCAACAAACAAAAATGACTGAAAAATAAAAACTGAAATGTCAACAAACAAAAAGACTGAAAAATAAAATAAATTAAAATGTCAATTAAAAAAATTTCATAACGGTAAAAATAAATTAAAAAACGAAATAAAAGTAAGCCTTACTTGTAGTCAAAGCTGCGTTCCTTTGAATAAAAACAAAGTACAGCTTACATACCTTTTTAATCATCCGGGAAATCTTTTCTCCGTGTTCAAAGGGAATAAGTTTGTTTTTTGGGTTACAGTCCATACTCTTGCTGGTATTGAGGCTAGCCCGTCTCAGTGTTGCCCGTAAAACGTCGGGTTTCTTGCGCATCAAACGAACGACAGCATCGACCAACACTTGAACACCGTCGTAAGTAAGAGCTGCCTGCGCCTGTTACAAAATTTCATTAAATTAGAAAAGTGCTATTGGATGCATGAAAGTTTAAAAATAAATAAATTGAAAAAGCAAAAAAAAATAGACGTATGTAGGTTCAAGCACAAATGTAAACAGTTCTCTATTTTCCTGTTATTTAATTACTATTTTCTGCTGCAGTCCATTTAGTTTCGTAAAGTTCAACACAAACAACTAGTTTTTAATTTCAATATTTGTTGAGTTTCCATTTTGTCGCGTTGTTTCTGTCACAAGTACGGCTGCTATGTGTAGGGTCTAAGATTCGATTAGCAGCTTAGGCAAAAAGAATAATGGCCAATTTGGACTACGAAAAATAACGTGTTGAACAAAGTTACCGAAATGTAATTGCCACGAAAATATTGCAAAGTTTCAATGTAATTTTCGAATTCCATCGGTTTATTTTTAAGAGTAGGAGGAAAATAATTATTCATTTGGTTTTTAATACATATTTTTCGCTGAATGATTGATAATATCTTATTTAGGAACATATCCCTAATTTTGTATTTTTTAGAGAGGTCCGTTCTTTTTTTAAAGTCAGTATCGATTTAAAATTGAATGATTTATGCTTTTGTCAACTATTTATGCTTTTGTTATTTATTAAATCTTAGATCGACTATATAAGAATTTGTTGTTTTTATTATTTAAATTAATGAAGTCATGAGTTGAAAAATTATTTTGCCTTTTAAAATCGAAGATCAAGAATGCCATAACTCGATTGATAATCCACCCAATTTACGACGTACAAAGAATTGTTTTATTTTATTTTGTATTATGGGTTTGGATAGGCCGTATGAATGGGATTTACACATTCTGATAATCGATATTTGAATAATTAGGACAGCTTTTGAGTGAAGTTCGGCAACATTCTATGAAATACCGCCGAAACCGCCACCTATTTGACATCTCTTTTGAAATGCTACACATTATTAATGAAGTATGTAACCTTACAAATATTTTAATTACTTTTTACATTCTCCGTACTTTCGAAAATTTAATAAAGAATGCAGTACCAAGTAATGTTAATTCAAGGAAATCAAACGAAATATTATTATGTTTCATCGAGTTAAGTTTTTATTAATTTTTTGCTGTCCAAGCATGTTAGGAGAATGATCATGTTTATTTATGATAGGTATATTTATTAGGTATTTCCCAGTCTAATATCACGTAGATTGTCCCTATCTGACTTTATACACTGAACGATGTTTTACCATGATGTCTAAAAGTTGGTGAAGTGCTATTCCTGCACCTCGGAAAGTACGAAAAGCCGTTGGTCTTGTACCTGCTCCCCTAGCCAAGCTAAAATCGTTTCGTCAACGTCAAACGCTTTGAGTCAACGCGTTCAATTTCTTTGATTTGAGGTCATCTTAATGCTCAGTTACGTGGTCAGAAAAAAGGGATAGGAGGCGAGGCCTATTCCAAGCGTTCAACGTTAACGAAACGACAGTGACTTGGCTAGAGGGGCAGATTATCTCCTGTCGTGAGAGATTGTCGTTTGATTTAACTTAAAAAATAAAGAAACAGTAAATTATCTTGTAAAATAAATATCATACAATAATACTAAAGTGTTAAAGGTCTATTTCTTTTCATAATTTCTATCACGTAAACGTATATCCAGCTCCTCGTTCGTGACCATAAATCAAAAGGCAAGACGCATTGATGAATGTCAATTCTAATCCGTTTTCCACACATTACGGTGGCGGATATCCGGTGTGGCTACCGATACTGTTTGCTTACTTTATTAATTTATTCATCTTTCGATAGCTATTGATTCGGATTTTATTATTATCGATTTTTTTTTTGTTATTTGAGTACTTTATTCATTCAGTGACTTCGGTGTTATTATTGTTTAAATATTTAAAAATATAATGTAAATATATTTACGAAACAATAGATACGAAAAACAAATGCATGAGTAAATAGCTTTATTGAAATTGAAATTTTGAACCAAAGAGGGTATATTTGAGATCAAAGTGGCCAGTACGACAAAACATCAATTTCATGTGTAAGGACCTAGTATAGGTATATTAATATTTTATGATTATTATTATACACTAGTTTCTGCCACTGGGATTATAGACTAGAAAATAAACTCCACCGAGTATAATAAAATCATCAATTCTTAGCGGACGTCTACATCCTATAAGAAATCTACCTACCAAGTTTCAAGTTTGTAGGTGTTATAGTTTCTGAGATTTCGTTTTAATCAGTGACCACTAACTGATTAAAACGAAATCTCAACAAGTATAAAAGCAAAATACCACTATTTTGCTTTTATACATGTAGATTAAAATAAAATATTTAAAAATATCTAACTTATAAAAAAAAATGTTACCGTTATAAAAGCACAAATATATAAAACGAACTGAAACTTACCGAAATGGACTCCCTTCTCCATGCGTCAAAGAAGTCACGTACAATTTTACGAGAAAAATCAAGCAGACGAAATCCAGTAATGTTAATAGCGCCGAATTCTGTAATTTCCTTCTCCCAGCGATCATCCATTACCTGGATCAACACATGAATTACAGAAGAATCTTGCTAAATAAATAAATTAAAACATATAATAAAAAATTACATTCAGATTAGCCTTTACATAGGATGACTGGTAATTAGTCACTGATACTTAAACACGTGGTTGTAGTCATGATAACAAACAATTTTTACTATGAGACCAAAACTAAAAACGCAAAAAAAAATAAGCAAGTTCATTTTAACCAGTTAGGCGAACATAAATGTACTAAACAGCAGATTTTTTTATCGATCACTAACTACCAGTCATCCTATATAAAACAAGGCAATCTTGCCAGTAAAAAAAAACACTTTTAAAATGTTTTTAGGAGCACTAAACAATTTATAAATTTATTAAACAGTAGGAGTACATTCGGCTATATATTATGTTGCCAAACTTTTAAATTAAAAAAAATATCTATTAATTATTCATTGTAAAAATATACACGGTCTGCAACTATAAAACACATTGCTTTTGGAATTATTTAGTGCCATTTAAATTTATTACACACAGGGAATACGTTCGGCTATAAATATTTAAAAATGTCTATTAATTATTCATTTTAAAAATATTTAAACTGACAACTATGACGAACTTTGTGAACGAATGAACAATAATAATTAAATTCTCATTTGAAATGAAGCAAGCTTTAGCTCAGAGCTTTCTAAATTTCACTCACATTCCTCATATTGCCATACAAATTTCTAAAGTCAGGATCTAGAAATTTCATTTGCTTTCAAACAATGACTGAGTTTATTGTTTGAGAGCTAATTGTAAATTACTCACCAGTCCGCTCAAGAAATAATGGTAGTTTCTACGGCCAAGTTGTACGTCACGTACGTGCGAAATTAGCGCAGCTTTTGCTAGCTGTGTTGTTGAATCTAGCACAACATATTTGTTGCTCCATCGGTCCAGCTTTTCTATAGCTCGCAGGTACTCGACCACGTCGGACGCATTGGAGACTCGTTTCACATTCGAAATGCGGAACGTTGCATTTCCCGGTTGCAGGCTCTGGTACAACTGCTGCAGGCGAAGTAACCCTACAAATTGGTAGAGGCAATTAGGGTACGGTATTTTTTGCAGGTTTCCTTAGGTGAACCGGCCAGGATTTTATTCAAGCTACCATCTTTTTGCAATTTGTACGGTGTTCTGCCCCAAACTAAAGAGATGGTATTGTTTAGAAAATGTAGTACGGACATTCTGGAATTGAATATAATTATGCTTTCCACTATGTTTATCTTTGTACTATATTTTAACAAATAATACTAAAAATTGTGTACGCAAAGGGTATATTTGTAATTAAATAATGCAGCCGTTGAAATTATCATTATTTTCAAATATTGGAATGATTAAGAGTTGAGTATTATTTCATTTTATGTATCTTTTTCTGTTACTTGACAGTTTCTCATTCTACCAGATTTGAACTTACAAAATTTAGAATGGATTTGATGTTTTTTTTTCCTTTAGTTTTTAATAATAATATGATATTCTACACAATTTTCACATAACGCTGTTTAATCCCAAAGTAACCACAACTTGTGCTATGAGTACTAGACAACTGATAAATATACTTATAATACATTGTCTCGAGTGGGAATCGAATTCACGACCACGTATACGAGTCAAGGCCACTAAAGCAATAGTCTAGTCAACCGTCGTACCTATGTACCTTGACTGGACTATGATTGGACTGGAATATGATTATTAAGGATGTGGTCAACTAAGCTTAGTAGACCAAATCCTTAGTTATCACATGCAGTCTCTAATAGCCACACTGTGGTGTGTTATTTTTTTAATAAAAATTCGACAACGTATCATTGAGGATTTTATATCCGATAATCCAAGATATTCCTAAAAAATAAAATAAAAATACGAACATTGTTGCTCATATGAACGTGTCAGGCAAAAGCTAAAAACACAAATTTAAATTAAAAAAAAAAATACAATCGCCTTTACCAAACTAAACAATGAAAATACCTTTAATTATGGAAGGTGGTGTTCCTGGTTTCAATGAAAAAAAAAATTATCATTTGCAAACCGAAGCTTGTTTGGAAGTCGGTAATACCTATTTCATCACCACGGCTCTCAACAGTGAAAAAAAAACATCAAGAAGAAACCGGCATGTCGTAGAACCAAAAATTTAAAGACATGGGACATCGACCAACCCGCCCTCACAATTCTCTCGCAGAGTAGAAGTATGAGTCCCAGCAATGGGAACCTCATAAGGCTGATGATATGCTAATAATTGCTTTAACTACCCATCTAGCATAAGGTTTAGTACTAATGTATTACATAACTAATATACTAAAAGTATGGAATCACTTCGTTTCCTTGACTCAGTTTGAGTGAAATTCCTGAAAACGATGCTGCAATTCATATACGATCTAGTGTATTTTTTGCTATAAAGTAATGCTTGACTGCGATCCCACCTGACGATAAGCAGTGATGCAATCGTTGATCGCGAGGCGCATTAGTTTATTAAAAAGCCTATTCACTCTAGCCTTGAAGACATCTAAATTATAATCGGATAGGAAGACGGCAGCAGGAAAATTGTTCCAGTTCTTCGATGCGCGGAATGAATGAAGAAGCGAAATATTCTGTCCGAACTGTATAGGTTTCAAAAACGTAAGGATGGGTACTCGTCGTGCATCGGGTCGTCTGATGATAGAAAAGAGTTGGAGGAATCAACTCATCCAATTCCTGCGCACACTCTCCAAAAAGCAAACTGTAAAACACCGAAAGGCTGTCTACCCTACGCCTGTGCTCACCTAGGTACCTATCTTACTAATATTATAAATGCGAAAGTTACGATGTTTGGATGTTTGTTACTCAATCATGCCAAAACGGCTGGACGAATCTGGATGAAATTTGGCACAGACATAGGATATATTCTGGATTAGGACATAGGCTACTTTTTATCCCGGAAACCCCAACTTGAACCCCAATACCACGCGGGCGAAGCCGCGGGCAAAAGCTAGTCTACTATAAATGAGATGTTTGACGACTGCCACTATCTATTGCTAGTCGTACTTGTGCAGAACCAGTAGATTGAGTTTCACAATACAGTTTATATAGGTATAATATAAACCGATATTTAAATTAAAGTGGTTCTATCTCTATGATGTAAGCTCACAAAGTTTGGTTTCCATTCTATCTGTAATGAAACGAAAACAGTACGCTGCTTATAGTGTCGCGACTTGCTGTGAGTACATATCAACTGTTTGAAACGAAATTGATGTGAAAAATCGTGGACAGTATTAAAATAATTATAATGTTTTGTGCGCTAGGCTACTAAATTAAATTTATGATTTACATATTCAAAGAAATGGAAGAGAAACCAGTGGTTTCAGAATGGATTTGGTTTTTTTCAATCGTAGTCTGAACGCACGTTTGCTCACTCTAGCGAGAGGAGTCAATGTATGACTACCCACCTAGAAAAAAATTGCCAAAATTAAGGCCTATCCACCATATATTTAGAACTAGCGACCCGCCCCAGCTTCGCACGAGTGCAATGTTGATATTATGCATGTATTATACATACAAACCTTCCTCTCGAATCACACTATCTAATAAAAAAATCCGCATCGAAATCCGTTGCTTAGTTTTATAGATCTACGCATACATAGGGACAGGGCGACTTTATTTTATACTATGTAATGGTTCTGATCCATAAAAACAAAACAAAACAATAGTCAGTTCTCATCATCTATAGGAGAATATTTTAATCAAAACGTCAATAGAAAATGATGATAAATGGTATGATCCATTCATCACTAGTAGAGATTCATTATGCAGCTCCGAAACTGGCACTTTTGTCATAATTTAGGAGTAATATCCGCGAAAAGATTGAAGCAGTGACGAAGACGCACGGCGAAGAGGGTTGACGTGTGGGTAATGAAGGCGTTATCGTAGGATTTGTTGGGACCCTCCCCTCCCAAGCGAGGACTGTCGCCTCATTGCAATTTCATATCGCGTCATAACGCTCCTTTTCTATACTATAATACCTTCTTAATTTTAACCGTTAGCGTTAAGTATCACACGTCGTTTTTGGTAACATGATTTGTCAAGTAATGTTTGTATGTAACTTTGAACACAACATTGTTGTTACATTTAATTGTAATTTTTGTTTGAAGGTTTCTGGTTTTTTTTGTTGATTTTTGATAGATTCGTGCTTGACTGCTATCTCACCTTTTTTGATACTTAAATTAAGTAATCCAGTTTTTATTATTTGCCTACACTAATATATTAAAGAGGTAAAGTTTTTTTTTTTTGTTTCTTTGTTTGTAGGGGGAACTCTGAAACTACTGGTCCGATTGGAAACATTTTAGCAACAATAGAAAGCTGCTTTACTCCTGAGTGACATAGGCTATATTTAATGCACGCGGGCGAAGCCGCTGGCAAAAGCTAGTTGTTAATATTTAGTGTAAGTTTTATATAAGAGCTTACAGAAAAAAAAAGCAAAAAAAAATGTTTTTGTGGACCATAATATTTTTACTTTCTATGTGAGAACAGCAACAGCTTGACAAGTTATGATTCATGAGATACAATACGCTGATAGACGGGCAAACATTCAAACCTCTCCTGTAGAACCATTATTCAGTAGTTTTATAAGGTTCAATATCAAAAGGACTGCATTACTATTGTACCTTGAAACATAACCTTGTATGTTGAAACACAGACACAGCGCCCTTTCAATATATCAAACGCATAATCATTTTTATTCACACCTATCTATCATAGTGGTTTACACTTCCTGGTGATACCCGGAAAATAATCTAAAAAAGTAATGTTACTAAAAGTAAACAAGAATAAGCTTGTAAATATAAAACGTTATTATCATTAATTTTGTTTTGGATAAACTCGCGTTTGTTTTGCACTATCTCATCAGATAGTAAGCGATGATGTAGGACGATGGAGCGCGCTAACCTAGAAGTAACCTATTCACTCTTGACTTTTAAGCTTTCAAGCTATCAAGAACTAGCGACCCGCCCCAGCTTCGCACGGGTGCAATGCTGATATTAAATACATTATACACCTTCCTCTTGAATCACTATCTATTAAAAAAAGCCGCATCAAAATCCGTTGCGCAGTTTTAAAGATTTAAGCATACATATGGACTGGCGACTTTGTTTTATACTATGTAATGATTATTAATAGATAGAATTGAATAGAATAGAATAATACTTTATTGTACACCAAAAAAGTAACAATGGGTACAAAGGCGGTCTTATCGCTGACAGCGATATCTACCAGACAACCTTAGGATGGAGTATAAAGGAGCTTGAACTAAAAAAAAATAAAAAAAATAACAGAGATACTTCTTTATCATTTCTATATTTAGGAGTTAAAAATAATCAAATTTACTGTCTTTGTTTGTCGGAATGCCGATGTATAAAAAGAATTATTCAGATTAAATACACAGTTTTTTTTTTGTTTTTACTACGTATTCAAAACGCCATGGTATGTGGCAAACCTGTCTGAACAATTTTTGTTTTGTATTTTTGTCATCTTATTACATGCACTTTTAACACCGTATATGCCCACAATATGTTTAATCCCTTCTTAGCAAAGTACTTTGATTACTAAAATAGAGACGTCGTTATCTAAATTTTTGCCAAACGAAGAGTATAAAGTAACCAAATTAGCTGTATATTTGTCGAATTTCTAACAAATTCCCTACGTGTATGTACTTTTCTCTTTTTGAGTAAATCCTTCGTTCATTCAGAGCTATGTAAAGTCTTTACTTGTTTGGAGTCAGACGGGTGGACTTGGGGCATTCGCGTTCATCTTGAACTGCACTAACTTTCCAAACGTCTTTCTGCAGCATCTGCCGAATTCGAATCCAAAACTTTTTCTTTATCTTTAAATGTCTTACTCGGTAACGACTCCAGCTTATCTCGAGAGCTTGAGAAAGATTCAACAGTAGATTTTATAGGCTATTTAACTAGTGAATAATGAACTTATTACTTACTATAGCTGACTGAGAGATTTCAAAGAAAACAAAATGTGCTTTTTTGGCAGAGCGCTGCGTTTTAACTGTTGAAAAGATTAAAGATTTTCTTATTATGCAGTTATGCGAGTTAGGTTAAGTTTGAGGTGGTTTAAAAATAGTACATTTTGATACAAGTGCAGGAAGTTTGTCATTGCGACCGAGGCGAAATTCGCACGAGCCGTAGGCGAGTGTGTTATGGAGCCGAGGGCTGCAATGACAAATCTGCACGTGTGTCAAACGACGTTTTTCAATACACTTACGACTTGTGAAATAAAGAAAGAAAGAAAAAATGTTTAATCGTATCTCAAACATACAGTAGAAATATGTATAATAATAAATGCATTCAAATCTGCTGAACAGTTTGGTTCTAATTTCGTGGGGGACGTCCAGCGACCGTGGGGGACGCCTCGCGCCTGATTCGATAAACTAAGAAAAAAATAATAAGCACCCATTACCGTGACGATAAGGAAGGAATAAAAAAGCCCTTGTTGTGATAAACTCAAAAAAGCACTTGGGTGATATACATGCTATATTGAACCTAATAGGAGTGCGATAAGAGGCAGTTTTCGAGTAAGTGTATTGAAAAAGAATATGAGGGAGCTTTTTACCTTATATGGCTTAAAGTAAGAATACATGCTTGTTTATGGAAACGCGGCGCGTTGTGCGATCGTTGGACATTATATTAGTGTTTGCGTGTTGCGATGACGCGGCCATCTGCTGCAATGACGAACGCCAAACGCGCCGCGTCTCAGTAAACAAGCAAAGGCCTACTGTTCACGGACACATAAGTAGTTTTCTTCACACGTATTTGTCATCATCATTACATAGTTTTAAACAAAGTTACTTACCGCTGTCGTTATGTATGCTTAGATCTTTTAAAGTACGCAACGGATTTTGATGCGGTTTTTTAATAGATAGAGTGATTGAACAGGAAAGTTTATATATATAATACATGCATAAGATATTCAATATCAGTACCCGTGTGAAGTTGGGGCGGGTCGCTGGTTATATTATATACTGTGCTGTAGCAGTTTCATTGACAAAGTTTCATGGTTTTGTATGCAAGCTACACGCTGGCGTATACCAAGTGTATAATTAATAATACGCGCCTATAAAGCTACGCGTGGACTTTTCGTTCTTAGATATTATAATATAGGGTGACTGGTAATTAGTGACCGATACTTAACTGATAAATCAGCAGGTTCAGTAAATTAATTATGTTCGCCTAACGATTCTAAAGTACTGAAATTGCTGATTTTTTTCGATGTTCCACGTTTGGTCTCATAGCAAAAGTTATTTTTTTTTTAGTTTATCACGACTACAATCACGTGTCAATTGTCAATCACTCAATATATCTGAGTGTCCCAAATAAATGTACGTTTTACTCTCATTTATCTTTAATTAAATTGAGTTCTTACTACTACATCGGCTAACTTTTTGCGTGGTCGAACAAAAAAAGAAAAATTTATACAGACTCTGCACTCAGTCGCAGCAAAGAAAATCTCCACCGAAAGGAGTTTACTTATGTTAACAATCAGTGGCGTAGGTAATCCCTCAGGGATTGCTTGGTCGTTTTTAAGAGGCTGTTGTAGGTAGCATGTTGCAAATTTGTGCCTACATCGGTCAGTGTAGCGCGTGGGCCCATATTATGGATACTGTAGCTACGCAACGTACTAGTGTCGTCTTTCCGTAATCCATGATCCTCCTATCAAGTTGCGCGGCATGTTCGCTCGGCCGGTCGCATACGTGAGGACCTGATGACTGAATCAGTAAAGGGTATTACAGCATTTGAATGTAGAGCCAATACCAATATTTCTTCAGTGACAATGAGCAGTGAGCAACACAATATACAGAAGATTTTTTTTTTGATATAAGTACTTTTTGGATGTTTTGTTTTTATTTTTTTCGAATTCTTACTTTTTGTCCTGTTTGTTTTTATATGGGACATTTTATTGGTATGTTGCTGATTTATATAGCTAAATACCAATACTTTTATGTACTTTGATTAAAGTCGTATTTGCAAAAATTATCAGTAGGTTACACTTTGAGTGAATTTAACCAAACCTTTAATAGTTTTTTTTGTTGTTATTTGAAATTAAGGAATAAATAAAGGGTAGTTATAATAGGTAATATTAATCATTTATAGTTGAGAAGTGTTTAATTGAAAATCTCTGTGCAACGTTATCTACACGATGAAAGAAAATTGAAAACGTGATAAATTGCGTCGACCCTAATTTTGTAAAAATCGTAAGCAAGAAATCCGTTTCTTTTTGTAAAGAAAATTATCTACAGCGAGACTACGGGGGATGTCGGGCCAGACGGAATTCCGGCGTTGTCGCTCGTTCGACGTGATTCCTCTCTAGACATGATTACGCCTTTTCTTATATTGTGTGAGATGAATGGAGCTTCAGACGCTGGCCAAGAAGCCAATTGCTCACAGTTCGTGACTGGGCACGAAGCGCTTCCCTGACAGTCTTTGGCTAAAGTGACTTAACGTCAATAAATACGAAACGGCGAATAATTTGTGCATATTTTTATGCATGCTTATATTATTGAGAACAACATATACCATACTAGCGACCCGCCTCAGCTTCACACGGGTACTGATATTGGATAAATTATGCATGTATTATACACATAATCCTTACTCTTGAATCACTCTATCTATTAAAAAAAAACCGCATCAAAATCCGTTGCGTATTTTTAAAGATTTAAGCATACATAGGGACAGCGAAAGTTGTTTTATACTATTTAATGAAGTACAATTCGGCGATCAATATGTGCATATTTTTATGTATCGATATGTTGTTAGAAATATTGTTAAATGGTATAAACACGAATCAGCGAACCATATGTGCATATTTTTATGCACCAATATTATTAGGAACAACCCGATTCATGGTTGAATGGTATAATACGAATTAGCGAACAATTTGTACACTTGAGCATCGATATATGATAAGATGGTATAAACATGAATTAGCAAACAATACAAGTATGTGTTTTAAATAATATTTTTATGCACTCATATAACTTTGAGAACAACGTCTAACATGGTAAAAACACGAATCGGCGAACAATGTGTGCATATTTTTATGCATCGAAATATTATTACGAACAACGTAGGTATATATGGTTGAATGGTATCTATGAAAAGGAGTAATCCTTTTTATTGTTATTCAAGGAAGTAAGTTTTTCTACGTATTACTTTCGTAGTACGTAGAAAAACTTAATTCCTTGAATAAATTTCCATTGAAATTTAAATATTAGACGATTTTTTAGGTATATATCGATGCCTCCCACGTAAGTTGTTGTAACCCCAAAAATGCAATTTTACAGGAGAGCGTTTTAAAGATACTTTTTGCGATACAAGCCACATTTTTCAAAGAATCTTTTTGAAATTCGGAATGAGCATATAGTTTTTAATATGTTATCGTTTACTATATGTCATTACTTTATAATTTTAACGGTTTCTTGAATTTTGTTGTTACAACTGTTTACCGCGACATGAGGTCCTCACAAAATGTTGTAACTATCACTTACATTATTATACACGGGGCTTCAAGAGCCGATTTGGATCATATCTGATACTTACATCAATTTACGTCGATTACAAATAACAAAAAAGGTGTGGTATGTGTATCATTACTTGATATAATAAAATAAATACAATGTTTTTTCAGCCTAATTTCGTTGAGGACAATACCTTTTCGTTGATACGTTACCAAAATACAAAAAAGCAGAATATTTTGAATCAAGTTTATCAAAATTTTACATTTTAGGGTTTAGAGTTTAGAAAAAGAAACGATATTTTAAAGATTAGGAAAACATTAAAGATTAAGATTAATAATCATTTAAAAAAATCTGAAAATAAAAATTTAAGCTTTTTCTTAATTTAAATTATACTTTCAATTAATTACATCGTCCTTTAATCAAATTTTTACTACAGTTTAAATAATCAAAACTCAAAAAAGTATCGTAACCAAAATGATTAAGAAAATTCTAGTTACCAATGAAATTTAAAAATAACTAAATCATCATCATGTTCCTATGTTAGTGAAATGTGATTTGGAGTCGGTGAAACAAGCTTATTCTTCTATTTTGTCGTATCACCCGTCTCACTAACACTAACCTTTTCTTTCATATCACTCCTCCCACAATTTTTACTTTGTAATCTTTTCCTTTCTCCATTTTTTCAAGTGACTATAATTATAGCTCATTCTGTAATATGCTTTATTCTTCTTCTTTTCATAACCATATCCAAGACAAACGATAGGTAAATAAGTAATGTTTAATAACTTACACTGAATCTAGAAAAGCCCGCAAATATTAAGTTTTGCTCGTAATATAGGTACAATAGAGGGTTTGTTTCCCGACCCCAAAACCTAACTGGTGTATTCATATCATCAGCATTTTAAGATGCCGAAATGCTGATGATATGAATACACCAGTTAGGTACATGAAACCAGCTTAAGGCATTGTTGTTGAACAACAATACCTTAAGATACCATGCTGCCTGATGAAAACATTAAATTAATATTGAATCTTCAGAACAAACTGGTACCTCTTTTATTTTTACGATATTATTATCTTTCAGATCTTGTTTTCTCTGTGTACCCTTTAGGCAAAAACTATACGTTGTTACTATACACACTAAAAGTTAAAACCTCTGTCTTGTGACTCAACTTGCAAGCAAGTTGAAAATACTTGAAATGGTCACAAACGATGGTTTTGACAGACCCAGACTTTTTCACAGTCTGTTAAATATCTCTTTGATCGGGATTAATACTGCTGTTGGTATATCAAATTTAACTAACACCTTATTAAGAACTTAATCACTTATAGAAATGGGAAAACTGTTGTTTACACACGTCTGAAGTTTGAAGTTTCAGTAACGACAACAGGCAATTTATTCTTATTTACTTATGTCTCACAATAGTATCAGCATAAATTCTAAGCTTGGCTCTCCTATAACTAAACTAGCTATAGTTATACATCGTTTTCTCTGTCACCTTTTTAGTTTAATTTATTTAAATAGTGCTTACAGCAGACTCAATAGACCAGTTTTCCTACTGGCTGTTTTTTATTGATATTTTATTAGAAAGGTTTTTCTTTGACATTGTTAGTCCTTTTTGAAAAAATCTTTTTTTTCATTACCTTTTTCAAACGATACTTTATTCAATCAAATAACTGATAGTGGACTTAGCTTAAAGAGTTCAACAGTGCAGAAACATGCAGGTGGTGACTAAGGTAAAAGTAACGAACAACGTTTTCTGATATGGGAAACTAGGAATAAACACCAGCAAAAAGGAAAGTCCTGGTGAGTTTTAATCACTAAAAGTTGCTTTTACTGACTAAAACTCACATGTAATCTTTTGGTGCCTTTTGTGTTCCATGCCCACATTTCCTCGACACGACCTGGATGCCTTCCTTGAGAATTGGTACGATAAAGCGAGTAACTAAGATAACTGGAAAGAATGAAGGGAGGCCTTTGCCCAGCAGTATGACAGCACAGGCTAGCTATAATAATAATAATATAATATAAAAACTTCTCAGATTCATTGAAAATGGTTGTCTAGAATGACTCTGACTTCAGTGATATTCATAAAACACTCCCTGAAAAATACATACAACGTACTTATTTCAAACGAATAGCGACGTAAATCATTGTATGTGATGTTACAACTTATTTTTACATATCTTGCATCGAAGTAAAATGTTGTACGTATCACTTAACATAAAATAATTTTAAAATTAGCGACTTAAATTGTTGTATGTTATCAAAACCATATTTTAAATGGTTATCATGTTAGTTAAAGATAAGATTAAACGGAATAGTAATTACTAGAATATTAAATTAACAACGTAAAAATTGCGTAAGAGGTGCAACTGGAAGTGAATTCCAGCGTAATCTGTGATATGTGTTACATACAACGGACGCACGTGGGCTTTTCTCCGTTGTAAACCATTGCAAGTAATAAATACTACAGTCTACGCCGGAATCGTTCGAAATATACAACATTATACGTTTCAAAAGTACCTTAAATAATAGGTTTTTTGGACTTTTTGTTTTTTTGTAGGATAGTTTACATAAAATTAGACACGTTTACATAAAAAACCCAAAATCGCCATTTTGTGGGTTACAACAACTTACGTGGGAGGCATCGATATTTTCTTTGAATGTACAACTTCATGCACCTTCTGTGTCATAGATGAGATTTATCATTTCAAATTCATTAAACGTCGGAATTTCTAGTTTCATTAATGTTTAATTGTATTGTGAACCTTAAGAGTAGTGGGTTAAGAGTCAGCCTTTGAGTTATGACGCAGTCGTATAACTACTTGATTTAATAACTAGAGTTATTAAAAATATTTGTGAGTTTGTACCTCGTCCACGACTTGATTTATAATACACTATTTCATTTAGTTCTATCAAAAGCACAATTTTACTATAGTTCGTAAATATTTCGTTAATGTTTAAACTAGTTTATTAATAAAACAACCATAAAAGTTTTTTTTTAATGTTGGCGATTCAATTACTTTTTTAATACGCTTACTCGGAAACTCGTTTTTATCCTACCGTTTACTGGCATGCAATGGACTACTTTCCGCACTAGTTCTGGAAAAATCTCGTGCTCTGCCACAATATTATTGTAATAAAATAGTTTATAGTATTAGGCTGGGTGCGAGTCATCCCCCACGAGGCGCAAGGCGACCTTCACGAGATCAGAAACAGACTAGTGTAGATTTTAATACAATTTTTTCTTTATCTATTTTTTATTCTACTGAGGTACGAATAAACGTTTTTTTTCTTTCTTTCAAGAGGCGTAAGTGTATTGAAAAATGTTATTTGACACACGTGCAAATTTGTCACTGGAGCCCTCGGCTCCATAATCCCTTCGCCTACTCGTGCGAATTCTGCCTCGGTCACAATGACAAACATTCTGCACTTGTATCAAAATATACTATTCTTGTTTTAGGGTGACTAAAAACACATCTATGATCCTTCTCCGCTCTTTGCTCGGATTGAGGTTAACACGAAAAACCAGCATTACTCGTAGTATGATATCTATAATTATTTTAAAGTGTTCATGCAATGAAACTAAAATTTGTCTTTGTAGTGGTCTGTACACTGAGAGTGAGTAGCTTTTAAGTTGACGTCATTAAAACATTTACGGCATTTGGCTCTCTAATTGGTTAAGAGCTTGGAGCGGGCCAATCGGAGCACCGAACGTCATAAACGTGTCAAACATAAAAACAACTCGCACTAGGCACTCAGTTTACTAACCGCCGCGTCGCATCAATAAACGACATTATCTTCAAAAGAAGTCTAACCATTTTTGTGAATCGGCGACTGGGGTTCAAAGTATCAAAGGAAAAGCTTCTTATCTTGACGTCGTAAGAAAATCTAGAGAACGTTCCGCATCCACGGGATCTCTTAGTTTCAAATAACATTATTTATTTATTATTACTAACATGAGCCGGCTTCTTTATCTATTTTTAGTATTGGTAATAGTGAATATAAGTTTGAAAGTCTGGTGAATGATATTTATTTCGCAAATAGGTTTTGTAAAACATATTTAGACGTCAATTTTTTCGTCAGTTTTGTTGCCGTTTCGCATTTGAGTTAGTTAGATTCCAATGGGAGGTTTTATCTTTGGCTGTATTTTTGTATAGTACCGATATTTCGGTCAATTGTGGACCGATTCGTTGAAAACATTTTATGAACAATTTCGTTTTTATTTTTTACAAAAAAAAAAAAATTGTTTATACTATCATACAATTCGTCTCATAAATGTTTACCTCTGTGATGTAAAAATAAAAAATAAAAAAACGAAAAAGTCGTCAGCTCGTTCAATCTGAAACTTTTCCTCTCTGTGTAATATTCAGTCGTGTTTGGTTACACTGAAAGCTAATCTCAACATAGTTGGAGTTGCTACGGTTGCGGAATTATTTGAAAGACTTACCGTGACCCTAAAACGGAAAGAGCAACTGAAATAACAGGGTAGGTTTTAGTGACTCAAAGTTTGACACTCCCTCTGGTAAGAGGGAGTGAATGAGTTTGTACTTCAACTTTTTCCACTGTTGGTGGAGGGCCACCAAGAGCTAGTAGGTAGATGTTATTTAAAATAAGAATATTGTAGTAGGTAGTTTTTTTTTTAAATAAGAATAATGTAGAAGGTAGTTTTTTTTTTTAGATAATAATAATGCAGTACTTAGTTGTTACTTTAAATAATAATAATAATGTAGTAGGCCGTTTTTATTTTAACCAATAATAATGTAGCAGGTAGTTTTTATTTGAAATAATAATAATGCGGTAGGTAGCTGTTATTTTAAATAATAATAATTTAGTAGGTAGTTGTTACTTTAAAGGAACCCAATTTGAGTTATCCATCATCATCATCATTTTCATCAGCTTCGACCCAGCTGAAGCCCTACAGTTGCTGACAACTCCTTGAGGCGCACAGGAATAGGGCGCGCCGTCAACGACTTGGACTCGGTCCGGACGGTTACCGCATGGGCGGGCAGCGAACTACCCATTGCTCACCGTCCGGAATGACTGCTTAGGATCGTAGTCCAGCACTAGTTTATATCAAATTAAGAAGGGGGTAAAGGCGACACTAAACGACAGCGACCTTGAGCGAACAAAAGAACAACTAGAGTCACTACCCACGTATCAAGATTGTTCGAATAATAATTTCTCCTTCATTTATTAAACACAATAAGAATGAAAAACGTATATCAAAACATTGGTTATTAAATTATCTTATAGTTTGCGAAAGTTTTATAAAATTACACCCAATGGTTTTTGCCTGATCTTCACTTTTTTGTCGGTGTGAGACATAACTTAAAAAAAAAGAAATCGCGCCAAGTTTTTTTTATCCGTTTAGACGTGATGTTGGATTTAAAATCATCAAAAATCATATCATCATCATCATCATCAGCCTTTTTAATGTTCCTACTATTGGGTCACAGGCCTTCTTTCTAGGTGAGGGAAAACGTCATATAACAGCCCCTTAAAACAATCTCACGGACGAGGTCGCTTGTAAAGTGCAAATATTAAAATGTTCTGCCAACAAAATATAAGTTCATTAATATAACTCGGCTATGGTAATCCATACCGGATAGTTTCAATCATCAATACAAAATTTAATTGTGCGATAGCTAACTTGATTTGATACCTATATAGCAAGAGCCATAAAATTCATTACAGCCTCGGTAAGAATCCCGGCTTCTGCGTGGTTAGAAGCGGGAAATCCGTGGGTTTTATACATTAAACTCGCTGAATAAATTGGAAGTCGATAGGACCATTCCTATCTCGAATCTACATTGAACCTGTGCTAGTTATTCTAAAATATCTATGCATAAAATTTTATTCAGCGTGCTGTTATTACGAATTGATGGCAGTGGATCTTTGAAATATCATTTGCAAATGAACATACGAGATAATCTTTAGTTTCGTTTTGTTTTTACAAGCTTTTATTTAGGTCCACCTGTCCGATGTTTTTTTTTATGGTAGGTAAAAATCCAATAACGAATCGCGCTCTTAGGCACAGTGTCAGACTCTTACTGACTAAACAACCTACCCCATTCCTACGTTGCCATATATACCAGGGCCAGAGCCTTCTTTTCAGTCGCGAACCCTTGGCCGTAGTTGGCTTCAACCCTTCTGCAGGGTCCCTACGGTTTGCTGACAACTCCTTAAGGCGCGCGGGAACAGTGCGCGCCGTTGACGACTGGGCTTGGTCCGGACGGTTACCAGACGAATGGACGGCGAGCTACCCATTGCTCGCTATCCACAAGATCGTCCTGTCCGATGTTTGTAATCAAATCTTGTAACTTAAAATTTTTTTTTTCTTCACTTCCCAGTTACCGATTGTGCTGAAATTTTGCATGCATGTGTAAATCTAAAGACAATGCAATATTATAATGACTTCTTCTGCTTCGGATTTGGATTCGTTTGATTTGTATTGACGTGTACTTTGATCCTATAAGGTTGTCATTGTCTGATGATGGATGTTTGTGATCAAATCTTGTAAATTAAATTTGATCCACGTCTCGATTACTGATTGAGCTGAAATTATGTATGCGTGTGTCAATCAGATGACAATGCAAAATTATTATGTCGTGCAGTTGATCAGATGATGGAATAGGCAGGTGGCCATAGTAACTCTGTAATTAAATGACACAACCTCATCGTGTTTGGGCTCGTTCTCACTCTCTAGGGTGGAGTGAGGGCCACGTCAGACTTTTTCTGACAAAAATATGTTCCTTGTTTGCCTAACGTAGTATGACCCTGGCTTTTCAAAGTAACCTATGTGTTTTTCTAGGACATGGTATACCCATATACCAAGTTTTTTCAAAACTTGTTTAGCCGTTTGAGCGTGAAGCAGTAACAAACATATAGACACATTCACAAAGACTTTTATATTTCCGCCATTATAATGTTACGACAATAAACTAGGAAGGTTTATGTATATAGCTTATGCTTCCTACCCCCTCATAATATTTTGATGATGTTTATTGCAGTCGTTTTCCCAATAATTCTTTTCTTTTCTTTTTTAATTATTAATCTAATTACCCATTGTTTACTCATAAAGAAATCGAAAATTGTACCTTAATTATTTATTTATTTAAGAACAAAAAATTTGTATCTTCTTAATTTTAATTTGAAACGGATCTCATAGTTGTATAGTTTATTTATGTTTAAGCTGTGTACTCCTTTAAGTGACAAGTTCACCATGATAATTATTGTACTAGTTGTTTATGTAATATGTTATAGTGAATAAGTCGTTGGAGAACCTTTATAATATAATAAAATAAAATATAGGTATAACATAATTCCTGTTCCAGCAAAGTCGGGGTGGGTCCCTTGTGTACTTTTCATTTCGTGGCTATAGTACCCGGGTACCACCTAAGTCATTTATTTAGTAATCACACTAATATTATAACTACAAGTTTGTAAATAAATATTAATAAAAAATGGGCAAGTGTGAGACGGACTCGCACATTGAGTGTTCCGCACCAATTATTGCGGTTTACGATTTATGACGTAAAAAAACTACTTACTTGATTTCGTTCAAACTAAATTTCGGTGGATGAATGTACCTACTTCATATAGCTTTTTTAGTTTTATCATTCATTTATTTTAAAAGTTACAGGGAGCTAGCGCAAACTATTCAGTTTAGAAAAAAATATAGGTATATTAGAAAACTCAATATAATTTTTGAAGACCTATCCACGTGTATGCCAGCATGTATGGGTTTTATGAATAAAAAAAATCAATTGTACGGGGAACCTGAAAATTTAATATTTAAATTTTATATTAATGCGATTTACAGAATACATCTATAAACCAAATTTTAAGTGTGTAGTTCTCATAGTTTCGGAAAAAAGTGGCTGTGACATACGGATGGACAAACAGACAGACAGACATGACGAATTTATAAAGGTTCCATTTTTGCCATTTGGCTAAGGAACCCTAAGAAACACACACTCCCACTCACTCACTCTCTCTCACTTTACATAATGTGTGTACATAGAAATATAAAAATGTGTGTACCTATTAGTTACTTCTTCACAACCGAAAGTCTGAACGGTTTTCGATTTTTTTTTGCGAAACTAGAAACACGGTTACAATATGTCCCGGGAATATATTCCCTTGACACAACTTCCTACTCTAATATGAGCGAATCTACAGGCAGCTGCTAATTAATTTAAAATAATTTGTTTAAATTCGAAGACATGTGACATCCACCAATCCGCACTGGGCCCGCGTGGGGGATTATGGCCCATTCCCTCTCCTAGAGAGAGGAGGCCTGTGTCCCTGCAGTGGGAACATTAAAAGGCTGATGATGATGATGATGATGATGATTGTTTAATAGTGTTCTTACTTGCCAGACAAAGTTTTCCTTTTCATAAAAATCAAACTTTGAAATATAACTTAAGACTCCGCTGCACTAAGTAGTTTTATAATAAACAAGATACTGCAAAGATGTAGTTTACAAAGCGATAGACGGGTGCTAAACAAATTATAATGTAGTCTCACAGCTAAAAGGCAGTAACCAAACAGAGAGGCTCAAAAGTTTATTTTACGTTGGCCCACCAGCGTTCGTGCAACGTGATTACAAAAGCATTTACTCGGCCGAGTCGAGATGCTGGCTTGTTTTATTCAGAGTCTTGGTAAATCCTTCCTATTCTGTAGCGACAATGCGTCGGGATCACGTCTCCATTGTGCTAGTATCGAGTTGACGATTAGGGAGTTTCAATAACAGACCGCAACGTTTAGGTAATCTATCGCTGTCACACGATATCTCAGCTGTACGCACCTCCGACGATTTATTGCGTGGCTGACGGTTACATGAGGTTTTGCGTTAATAATCGCGTTAGTGGTAATTTTAACTGTAAAAGAGCTGTCATTTATTTTCAGTACAATTACTCTAATTGAAGTTGTTTGAGATGTTAGCAAACAGTTGATTCTTTATGTGATCACTTAGCTCATGATCTACCTGGTCAAGGTTGCTGGAATACGATGGATGCAAGACGCATAGGACCGGTCTTTGTGGCGGCGCCTATGTCCAACAATGGATATCTTTCGGCTGAAATGATGAAGACGATGAGGGCTTAACTCATTGACAACGACGTGGATTTTTTTTTCTGTCTGGTGAATTCTAATTACATCTATCAAGTGCAAGTCGGATTAACTCGTAAAGTGTTTCGTACCGTCCGTAGTAAATAATTACACGAAAAAAAATACGTTGTCTCGGAGCCGCCACTTAAATGTTTATTTTATTCTTTTTTCAGGATTACTTGGTATGGCGGAAACAGAAATTATCTGTGAAAAATTCGATCATCTAGCTAATTGTGCAAAGAAAAAAAAGCGAAGTGACAGACGGACAGACAGATTGACGGGTTTACTCTTTGGTTATGAGATACGGATCCCTAAAAAAAAATACGCTTTTGTACAATACTATTATTTGCAGTTTTTATATACTGTGAAGGAGGAAGTATTATGAAACGCTTTTGTGTTCCAACTTATTAGGATTTATTGTAAGAAGCACTTTATGCTACATCTTTTATTTAATTATTAAAATATTTTCGTCTAGCGGCACGTCGGCCAACGTGATCTCGCTGAAATTACAAAAGAATCTCCTTTTATTCCTGTAAAATACGATCCTCTAACATAATATAGTCATCATCATCATCATCAGCCTTTTTTAATGTTCCCACTGCAGGGTCACAGGCCTCCTCTCTCTGGGAGAGGGAATGGGCCATAATCCACCACGCGGGCCCAATGCGGATTGGTGGATGTCACATGTCTTCGAATTTTTGGTTCTAGGACATGCCGGTTTCCTCACGATGTTTTCCTTCACATAATATAGTATAAACCTGAAAACGTTGGTCCTTTGTGTCATCAAAATATACACATAAATAAAAATACAACTTTAAAACCTTGTATATTAAAACGAAATGAATGATGAAATTTTTTCAGGATTAAAAAAGAACATGCATTTCTTGGAACAAGTTTCCTGAAATATTCAAGTGAACGGTGAAATCACCGAATGCTGACAGAGTTTTCAGGCGTTATTTCCCCTTTTCTTACATTTTAAATATGAAGAATTAATTTGGTATTTGGACATTTAATGTTTTGATATTTTAACTTAGATTTTTTGAAAATTTTTTTATAAATTAAATATCAGTTTAATTTATAAAAATAATTTCTTATTCAGATCAGTCACAATTCAAATAGGTATTGGATATTATTCTGTAAATTTTCTTTTCGGCTATTTTTATACTATTTATGCATGATTCTCATATATATTAAAAAAAAATGTAATCGTGAGTTATGCACACCATATTTGTACGCTTACGTGCAAAACATGGCGCTTTATTAATCAAATAAAAGACTTTTATTTCATACATACGTGTGTTAACAAATAAAAGTGATTTTGCATTTAAGCTATATACACAAGTGTTCCACACATGCCGATCGGTGCGCGTCGGTTACCATTTATTTTATATGGAAACTAGACTTGCAGAGCTACGCTTAATCCTCGCCACGCTACGCCACGAGACGTCGTTCTACGTACAAATCAGGCGTGTCACACGTACGCCCACGTGTAATGTAGTACGGTATAATGTAGTTCTAGCTTTATTTCGATAAAAAATGGGATTGTAGAAGGAGGTAAAGGAGGACTTGTTAAAAATATACCTATTAAAATGAACCTACACTTAAAAAAAAATGATATTTTAAAGACTAGTTCGAATAAACAAACTAATATTTAGTTTAGATTCGTCCGTACATGAACTTTACCATGTCGTGTTTAAGTGTCAAGCTTATGAGCGAGAAAAGGATCGAGGTATACCCTATATATGCTATGTACGTATGAGTATAATAATGTACTACTACTTGATAACCATCAGATGTAACCATAGACTATACAGGTGCGCTCGCTTGAGTAAGGAGGCAATTTATTTATATTATGCGTAACTTCCTAACTTTCGTAAAATATTCGACGTTTATTCGAAATATTTTACACGGAGTCCCTTCTGTTGACGTCCTTCATGTGCCGGCTTGGCTCAATGACACTTCAGAAAAACTGAAAAAGTTTTATAAACTAAACTACCTCTTGGGTGGAGGTAGGTATTTCAGATTATAACTTTTCATAGACAAGCTCCGCGAACTCATTCCAGGGAGAGTTCTCGGTTTAAGTCGTATTTCCTCCTTTTCGCTACCTTATTTTTTAGGTTGCGTACCCAATAAATCACGAGGATTATGTATAGCTACGACATCGCAGATCACATTTTATTTCATTCTATTTCTCGATTTGAATTTTGCTTTGGTTTTCATAAACAAGTTGTTTTATAAACTTTTATTACAAAACTGTTATGGTGCACGATTGATCTAGTACTTTTGGACTGAATAAATGTAGTCTAGTACTGTTATTTGTAGCAATTTACCTTTTTTATGGGCTATCAACCACAAAAAAAAAGCTTTTCGATTCGATCGAGAAAATTCTAAGATATTTGTTAAACTATAATATTGTAATCGTAATCATTATTGTATTAGAGGTGGCGAGATGACCTAGACGCCAGCTACAAGAGTAGGTTTGAGGTGGCCGTAGACAAAAATACCTGGAAGAAGCTGGGGAGACCTTTGTTAAGAAGTATAGCCTGAAAAAACATTTTTTTTTTCAAAATCTGTTTCACAATTTTTTAATAGGCAATCTTTTTTATTTTCTTCTATTATTAGTTTTACGTATTTTATTTTGTTTTAAAATTAAATTCCCCCAAAAAAAACCGACGCCTCAGGCATTGGACTAATTAATTAATAAAAGCATTTAAACATTTTTCTACTTAACGCTGACCTAGTAATTTTGAGTTTGAATTTAATTTTGTATTTTTTTCTACAATGTTTCGGCGCACGATAAAACTGATATACACGAGTCGAGGACACTTAAACAAACAAAAATGTCCTGAGGTAAAGTACCCCAAAGTATCGCGTTTCCGAGATACACCGGTGTAAAGTTCTCAATAAGATCTTTGCTTCCAAATATTTCGGTAATGCGGTATATTGGGGCACCGTGTTTCTGATATGTTTTTGCTGTTTATGTGTTCATCTGTATAATATAAAAAGAGAAGCTGACTGACTGACATATCAATGCAAAACCGTAACTTTTTGGACGAGAAATTTTGAAATTGAAATTTTGCACAAGGTTTCCTTTCAAGATGTTTTTTTTTACGGTGGGAAAAATCATTGAATGACGAATCCCGCTCTTGGGCGGAGCGGGAGACTGTGTCAGACTTCTACTGACTAAACGACCCACTTTTCCTTCCTGCCTTAGTTAGACGAGCACTAAGAGAGAAATGAATGAAATGGGGTTTAAAAGTTTGTACATGGAAAAACCAATATATACGCGGGCAAAACCACCGCCAGAAGCTGGTCATTCATATAGTATCATCATTACATAGTATAAAACAAAGTCGCTTCTCGCTGTCTATCCCTATGTATGCTTAAATCTTTAAAACTACGCAACGGATTTTGATGTGGTTTTTTTAAGAGATACAGAAATTCAAGAGGAAGGTTTATATGTATAATACATATTTAATATCAGCATTGTACCCGTGCGAAGCGGGCAGATCACTAGTTTACTTTAAAAAGAACACTATGTACTTGATCACATCACTAGGTACATTAAGAAAGGTCTAGTCTAGTCGAGGCAAAGTGGAAAAAAATGTAGCTAGATAAAATAGATGGTATTCAAATTAGTGTCGTACACGGATCGACATTGACGCAATCGAGAGTGTTATTTGGGTATCGGAACAATCTGTCTTCCGTTTTCGTCACTTGTCCGATCTCCAGTTTATTTCCGTTTTTCCAGATAATCTTTGCATGCGGCTTCTAGTGATCCTTTTATTCTAGTTTTTATAGTGCTGTACTTTCTTTTATATAGTAAAAAAATCTCGTTTTTATGTCGTACCTCTTTAGCATCTGCACAGCATCCGGCACCCGCGACTCCCGACCCCTGCCACGACATCCGCACTTGCTTTTAATGTCTTTCTCATTTTTATTTTCTCTTAGCATAGCTCGTTTTAAGGTGAACTTCTGTTGTTACGACTTTCATTTGCTTTTTTACATTTTTTTTTATGAGCTGTGCTTAAAACATCTATGTATTTACTTGTATGTTATTATGAAAACAATGATCTATTTCTTCGATGAATTATAAATACACAAACAGATCACTGTTTTAAAAACGGCATAATATCTCACGAAATAATTGTAGGATGATATTTGAAGCCTATAAAAAATAGATTAAGCAGAATTGTTAATATTTTATTGTAAATTATTTTACTTATTATTTACTATTTTGTTTTAATTTTTGAATACTAATTTTTAAAATTAAGGTTGAATTCTGAATGTTATTCTTCGGTTTTACATACTATCTATGATAGAAGCTTTTGAATAGAAATATAATGCAAACGAAATGAAAGTTTATGTTCAAATTTACAATAACTTATTGTAAATGTATAACTTTTTATCGAAGGGTTTTTAGGCCACATCAGCGATATAATTTTGTTCTTAATCCATAATCTTGTACCTTTTTCACCGAAGATCTACTTAGTTTATTTCAACCAAAAGAATATTATCTTACTTTGTATTGGATACAACAAAAATTAGTCGAAGAGTTTCCTTGGTAAACGTGCGTATTCATAGCTATCAGAATACGTACCTACTCAACCACATTTTATATGTAAATGGGCTTTTCCGTTTGCAAAGTGCTCCTTTTCGTGAGGTGATCCTGCGACTGTGACATAAAATGAATTTTACGTCGCATCGGATCCGTGACTACGCGTCTCAAAAAATCGTATTTTTATCCATATTATATGACTCTATTGACATATTGTTGATTCGTATTTGGCTATGGGCTATTGACTAGAATTGATTGCTTTTTGGCGCAGTGGTTGCAAAGCTAGAAGTCTTGGGTTCGATTTCCGGGTCGAGTAAAGTATTAAATTACAGGTTTTTTTCTAGAAATATTTTAGTAACCATCCAGAAAATCGATGGTATGATACGCCTTATACCATCGCGGTTACTTTTACTGGACCACTATAAAAAATCGTCGTAGTTTTTGTTTGTAGTGTAAGCGAATATGAACTTAGCGGTGGTCAGGCGGAAGTGTCATCTATAGTACCTCTGACAGCACATATAGATATTAGTCCCGAGATCTTACCATGACGTGTTTAAAAATTCAGACGTGCGAGCAAATAAGAGGGATAGATCAATTCACCCTATTTAGCTCAATCCCTTTAACAATTCAGTTTAGGTCGTCGAAAAGCTATATTTGATAAGGAACTTTGCTCCAGAACTCTGCCAGGTCTTTCTCCATCGGAGTTTGAGAGTAGAATCTTATTCGTGTACTTGGCTGAGATCCATCGATAATGTTTAAACTCTTCAGCCCCGAGGAAACGCTGGCATTCGTATACCTATTGTCACCTATTGTCTCTAACTACGGTATTCACAAGGTTAATTTAGATCTTTATTTAAATTATGTTACTACTTTGATATATGGTATATCCAATGGCACTTCCGCCTGATCACCGCTAAGTTCATTTCTGCTTGTTCTCGTAGCGAAAGCTTCAAAGTGTTTGGTTTGGCACCACGCCGCAGTATTCAAGCGACTTTTTTTTAAGCGATCAGGCAGAAATGACCGCGATGGTACAATAGAGTTTCATCTTTTCTATTATTTTTGTCGTATTCATTTGCAGGGTCTATCTCAAGTCAATTGTTATTTTCCGGTTTTTTATAAATTTTTCTCGGTAACGTTACGGTTACGTTTCGGTTCCTATCAGACTTTTATTTAAACTAAATGTAACGTTCCTAAAGATTATATTTTCCTTGTACGTGCAAGTTCAAGCTATAGAAACAAAATGTAATATCAGTATCATATTTTCAGTTCGTGTTTGAAATTAAACCATACTGCTTGGTCTAATCTTGTAGCTGGGTTATGAAAGCAAACTAGCTAGTCTTAATCTGGATTTAATTTTATTTGAAGTTAGCGGTAGTATAAGGTAACGTAACGAACTAACTTGATTACCTTGATTATTCTACAAAGATGACGGTGATACCTTTTTAAAAAGTGGACGTGGAGAGCTTGAATCAATTATCTAAGAACAATAATTGAGTTATAGTATAGGTCTAAGGTATGTTTTTAACTAGTAAGGAGATTAAAATGGATACGACAGCGACAATGTGAAGAAGATGAAGTGATTTGAGAAAATTGCCTTTTAGCTGGCGACACCCAAATCAGTACTCATCCAGGTAATAATCGAGAAAGGTTGGACACTTGGAAAGACAGAACGACTGCCGAAACTATTCAGCTAGAACCTTTGGATCCATGTAAAGGTTTCATGGTAACTCTACTGTTAGAAGGTATAAGATAAGGCAAATTCGTTTTTTCGGTCTCTGTTCTTTGGTACAAGTATTATTATCGTAATTTCAAAATAAATTGGACCACTACAAAATTGAAATGAATCTTAGAAAGTGAAAATCATATAAAATAGTAACATCATGTATGTATAAACTAATAGAAATATGTAAAAAAAGTTTGATGTGTCAAATATCCCAGACCACACTTTAGAAAATGTAAATTATGAACAGTAAAGGGCCTAGAATACTACCCTGTAGTATGCTGCTATGTACAGTACGTTCGTTAAATAAGTAACTTCTTCTGTAGTCTTAACATTTATCCGTTTTGTACGTTAAATTTATTTAAAAAAATTATATCCCTTATATGCGATACAAATGAGGCTTGACTACAAAGGCCTTCCCATTCTCATTTCGAACCTGTGTTGTGTGATATCTAGTCAAACACATCCCGTAAAATGATAAGATCGTTACACCGCCTTCGGTATAAAGTAAGACGATCTTTGCCCATCTCTTTTTAGGGTTCCGTAGTCCACAAGGAACCCTTATAGTTTCGCTAAGTCTCTGTCTGTCTGTCCGTCCGCGGATAATCTCAGCGACCATTAACACTAGAAATTGAAATTGGGTATCACGCTGACAAAGTGCAAAAACAAAAAGTAGGAAAAAATGTTTTATTAGGGTACCTCCCCGTAAAGTGGGAAGTGATTATTTTTTTCATTTTTACATCGCTATCTCTCGGGGAATCGGGTTACTATTTTTACATGGGCTACTGGGTTCTGTTACATTGTGAGAAAATTGTGACGGACGGGAAACTACGGAACCCTATACTGAGCCTGGTCCGAAATGTTCTTAGCCAATTTTATTTCATTCTCATTTTGAGAGCAGTGGTGATGAAATAAATTACACAAAGTTATTTATAACTACTCTGAATTTTCGATAGTCAATATTGTTGGGTACCTCGCAACATCAAGGAAGCCCTACATGGTAATAACCGTACCATGTATATAATATAAAATTAAGATATTATGATTCAATCAATATTCCTATTGTCTGTCATTAAAGAACTCCGTAGTGTGCCTACGTAATCCAAATTGAATTTCAAGCCATACCAAGATGTCTCGCTAAGGTATGCTTTCAATTGTCATAAGCCTTAGACGCATGCATTTCCTGTTTGATGTAGAAAAGTTCCTCCGTCTAAGTTTCAGGGCAAATGAAATGATGCAGAACCACTTTGGAGCTACATATTTATAAACAGGGTGAAATTGAAGTGGTAGGCATTAAGGCACCCAAGATGCTACTTACTATATACTAATTGCATTAGACCTACTATTATGCGAATCAAAAATGTTATTTTAGCAGGAACTAGTAATTAGTATTATTTAATGTTTGTTTATTTTTAAAGTCGTTATAAAGTTATACTCAGTATTGAGATTTTGATACTTCACGACTTATGGAGTTTAAGATTTTTTTTTTTACTTTAGATAGTTATTTGCAATAATAAGACTTTTACAATATGAAGTCATATTGTAAAAGTCTTATTATTGCTATTACTACTTTTATTATTTTATTTGCTACTTTTTTAAGATTTTCCATAATTGCACTAATAACATTTTTGATTTGCGTAATAGTAGGTTTAATGTAATTAGTATAGTGAGTAGAGCCTTGGGTGAGAATAATGCTCACGACTTCAACTCCACCCTGTATAGTGAACTCGGCGTAAAAGAAAAAAATACCAGTAAAATTGAAATTGACTGTAGTCATATGGCATATAAACTCGTATACTTACATATCATCACATATCCCTTCTGGGCGTGATAATATGTTACGAATGATGTAAAAAATGCAAAGAGCTGCGATTACCACAATTGCGGGAGATTTTCTGTCATTAATTGAAGAGGTCGACTGTCTATCTTTTAAGGTCTCTTACAGACCTCCCAAATGTAAACGGGACTGTCTCGAGAAATATTCTTTTCAACAAAAAAATAAAAATCTTCTCAAACAGACGTAAAACCTCCTTGTTTTCGAAGTCGGTTATTACATTAGTTTGGTAAGTTTGTTTCAGGTACTGGTTATGCGAACAGAAAATGAATTTTGTTTTTGTTTAATTCGTACAAATTTTATCAGCCTAAATATGAACTTTGTCTAAGTTAGAAGCATCGATATATGTACCAAGCATACAATTTGTTTACTTTTTTATTATATATAAGGCTCGCGTTTAACCACTGTCTCATTTAGCGGTTCGCGATGACGTGGTCGACGATGGTGTACGCTTATCTTGAAGTAACCTATTTAATCTTGACTTAAAGACGTCTAGGTTGTATATATTAGGAAATACAGACTCCAGCAGGAACTTTACCTTTAACTAGTCGCGTGTGGTCCATTAGACCACAAGGAAGTTATATTGTGTCATATTTTGGAAAATTTATTATACTTGTGCTTGTCTTTCCAGTAGTTTTCCCCGTTTTTGTGTGTAGCGTAACCACGGTGTCCATCATACATGCCATACTCAGGTGCTCGGGATCCAACAGACTCCACGCAACTAATTATCATCATCATCATCAGCCTTTCAATGTTCCCACTGCTGGGACACAGGCCTCCTCTCTAGGAGAGGGAATGGGCCATAATCCACCACGTGGGCCCAGTGCGGATTGGTGGATGTCATATGTCTTCGAATTTTGGTTCTAGGACATGCCGGTTTCCTCACGATGTTTTCCTTCACCGTTTTGAGAGCAGTGGTGAAAAATAAATTACACAAAGTAATGCGCCTGGCTGGGTTTGAACCCACGACTGACAACTCGTAAGTCGGGGCCGATACCACTCGGCCACCACTGCTCTACGCAACTAATAATGTAGTACAATTATGATAAGTATAATTGGTTTGATTTGTTATTTACTGTATGAAAATTGGTTTATTATATTTTTATATCCTTTACAAGTAAAAGAAAACATTGAAGAAAGCTGCTTAACTTTAAAATGAATAAAATATCAATGATGCTAAATTAAGATGAAGAACTCTTATGAAACTGACGATGTGAGTTGATGGTTGTTCATGGTTGAAATTACTGCACTATTGAAGCTTTTGAAAAAACGACTTCATAGTGACACGCAATTTTCATCTTCAAAGTAGCTTAAGTTCAAAGACAGTTGTGCAGTGTTTAAAGAGACAAAAATTAAATATTGTGAATGATTTATTCATTAATGAGTGTAAAACACTTAACCAAAGTTTGAGAGTCGTTTAAAAAATATAATTATCTGTTTACTAGAAGTTTTAGATTTTTCTGTAAACTTAGATGTTGTTTTTGCAGATCCTTTATAAAGGAAATGTTACTAAGCAATACATTTTCATGTAAAACGTGAGGTCCGTTGGACTCCAAGCGACTTGCAGTGCAAGTATTTAGGCGCGACTAGCCAAAGTTTAAAAACACGTCTTAAATTTCATCATTTGGTTAGTAAACACACAAGTTACGAAAATACAGATAGCGTATGACTAAATTAGTTAAACGTGTCATGAATACAAAATCAACTCATTATTGTAAATACTGCAGTCATTATTCGAAGAAGAGAGTTGAAAATATTTCACCCCTCGCCCTGAATTAACATTCCGGACGCGGCTACTTTAAAAAATTGCCTTTTTTCGCTCAGAAATAAAGGCGTAACATTTACCCGTCTTAATACTTACACAGCTAAGAATATTAATAAGGACATAAATGTTTTTAATAACATTATCAAACCAAAGAAAAATCATAATATGTTAGATTGACATAGCTAATGGCCATAGGGAATATAAAAAAAAAAACTGTAATTATTGTCAAATATATAAAAATATACTATAGTTATGATACCAAATAATATTTTACTGAAAAAATGTAGTTGCCGTTGAAGATAACATTATTCATTTTTCAAGACAGACTACTTAGAATAGCTTTGAAGGATATCGTGGTCTTCCAAACAATGAGGGTTATTCAAAATAAGAAATGTGAAAGCCCCTGTAAAATGCCTAGGAAGCAGTCACCACCGTTTATTCCGTCTGAGAATATGCTCGAGCCGCAAAGAATGTAAGGGTCGAAACACACAACCGCGTTGCGGCGTCACGTTGCTAAAATCGACAGGGCCACGGTCGCAGACCGCAACGCAGAATTTTGCATAGAGCACCAGGGCACATTGATGATGATGAACTGGATATAAGCAGTACCTTTTTTGTCATTTATTTAAAATCTTGAGCTTCGTGCGAACGCCGGCGTTCTCACACCTGTTGTATTTTTATTATGTATCTAATTACGGTACTAATGGTTTAACTCTTGAACCCCGATCGTACGCCGGCCGTTCGCATAACTATTGTCTTTCTATTATGTCTCTAATTACGGTACTCGAAAGGTTAAAATAGAGTAATGTCTTTTAAAAAACTAATAAGCACAAAAAAATCTATCCACACTCAAATAAAAAAAAGTATTGAGGAATTGGTTATCCCTATAATATACCATCATAATATACAATGCGGCGTGAAAAGCAACGGCGGGCGGCACTGCCGATATTAGCGGCACAGCTGAATCGCGGTTATGTGTTTCGGCTCTAAGATCATCGTGTAAGGTAGTTCTAAAGAAGAAGTTAAAAAGAGTTTAATGGGAAGGGACCAGACGGGATGAGTATAATGCCTTGGAAGTTGGGTAGGCCTTCGGTGTGGGATGCACCATGTATCGACACCCTTGCGCCATCGCATCTTCTGAATACAGCAGGCTGTGCTGGAGCGCCTGCTGCAGGTGCAGAAAACCTCAAACGGCGTAAATACAATCATCTTATCGGTAGTTAGACGTTTGTGAATATTTTTTATTGTATTTTAGTATTATTTTTCTGATTGTATTTTTTTCTAAACTGTTTGAATGCAGTTTATTTAAAAAAGACAGGCTTATTAAATTTTTATTGGTTAACTGTTTTTTTTTCTGATTCTGTAAATTTTGTTCAGAATACCTTAACAAGTGTCTTCTATAAACGTAATTCTATAGCTATACTAGTGAAGGTATGCATTTACACCCGTACTTATAAACAATGCTTTTATCAGTAAAAAAGCAACGCTATATGAAGTAAGGCATTTCTCACTGCGTTGCATATGGCAAGCCTTTCAATGCGTAAACAATACTTAAACGACCCTTGACTAAGCAAACGCACAGCGTTGAATAGAGCTCTGTGATTGGTTCGTTTGTGTGTTCACTTCGCTGCTTGTTCATTGACACCTATGGGGCTGGAAGATCTTAATGATATGGAGTTAGTTAAGATACTATATTCACTATCTGGGGCAGAGGACGTCGACAGTTAGTCATTCAATACAACAAGGCTTTGAACTTTGCGCTTTACCATCAAACGAGATGGATTACCCAGTCGGAAATACACGACCCAGGCACGCGAAAACACTCGGTTGCAGTCAAAAAAGTCTCTGTGTGTTCGAGTCCAGTCTCTAATCTCGTCTAAATTCATCCGATCTGTAATAATCAAAAGGAGTTCCTGTATCACTTTGCTATTGATATAATTATCAAATTCTTCTGCACTACTATATCCGACTGTAAAAGACTAGCTAAGGTCCGGAGGTACTTGACACCGGGACAGCTTTTAATGTTATACAAAGCACAGGTCCAATCTTGTATTATTGAGTATTGCAGTCACAAATGGGCTGGTGCTGCAAAATATCACCTAGCAGCTTTGGACTCCGTGAAAAGGCGTGTGAAGAGTTTAAATGGTGATCCTGATTTGGTTAAGTCCAATCTTCAAAGCCTTGAGCGCAGGTATAGGGTAGCCAGTCTTTCGGTGTTTGACAGGTTAATTTTTGGAGAGTGTTGAGTGAAAATTCAACCCCGAAAAATATTTCTCTTAACAATAATAGACCATACAGAATTGGGAGACACTAGTTATGAGTTGTGCGTTGTTTAAAACAGCTATTAGGCAACCTTACCGCTGCGTTCACTCTAAGGGACGCATAGTGATAGTTATCACTCAAATATTGTCTACGAATAAGTTTTAGGGGCCTTACGCCCTCACACGCACTGTTATACCGCATAATAACGTTTGTGAAGTGTAAAATTATTGTCACAAAACCCAGCCTGTAGCCGCAGACTTTATTTTTCTACTGTCTTTAGGGACCAGGCGTAAGGGATATTTTAAAATGTACTTAGTGTCAAAATTGGTCACTGTTTCAGACTTAATAAAAGTTGATAGTCATGTTTTTATTCTCAGTCCGTCAGAAGAAGCTGTAATCGTGTCCTGAGTACTAAAAGTTCAAGGGATTGAAAATTTTTTGAATTTTTGTTAGACAAAAATAAGAAATAGTCTGCCAATGTTCGGTGTTTTCCTTATACAAAGATAATGATTTGTGATTGAAAAAAATATATACTTGATTATATCACACATCATGGGTATTATTCCTGTCGTAATGCTGTGTAGTGTAATAGTACTTGATTTAATGTCACTTTTGACTGGCCTGTCAGCATAGTAGTTAGTGACCCTGATTGCTATGCCGGAGGTCGTGGGTTCGATTCCCACCCAGGACAAATGTTTGTGTGATGAGCACGATCATCACCTCAAAACCAGGCTTTGTGTGATGGATACAAACATGTTCTGTATCTGAGTATAATAATTTGTCTAGGATATGTTTTATTTAGAAATAAGTGTGTTTATCAGTTTTCTAGTTTTCATAGCACAAGCTCTGATTAGTTTGGGGCTAGATGGCGTTGTGTGAAAGTTGTGGAAAAAAGGAATGATTAGAAAAAACTTACCATCATGAGAGTCGTAGATATAGATGACGTTTTTCCATCCGTAATGAGTAATAGTTGCTATGACAGCACGGTGGTAGTCAGGGCGCATGCTCACTGCGTAGTCAGTGAGGCCCGAGGATGGTGGGATAACCTGTGAATATAAAAAAAATCGTTTCAAAAGTTATCCTCTATTTTCTATTTTTTTTTGTCGGACCTTTAGCACACTGTCGTGAAAAAATTGGATATCAATGCAAATTAGTGCGAATAGGATGTGAAACATGCTCTGTATTACATTGAGTTGTAACCGTACTCTGTCTAAATTAATAAAAATAATAATTTAATAAAAACGCGGCGTAAAAAAATTGGACAGTCTTGTCTTTGTGTTTTAGGTAATCTAGAAATGGGTCAATTGTGGTAAAAGACTTCGTCTGTTTATTATAATGTGTTCAAAAACACAATTTTGAATACAACTTTTTATTTACAGATCTTAAAATAAACTCATGAATGAATGAAAGTATTCACACTAAAACCTATGTACCTACATAATAATACAAAAATCTTCGTCTTTTATGTTTTGTGGTGCCGAAAAGAAAAAAATAAATATTTTTTATTGGTGGAATTTCTGCGTCTCTAATCACGGTCCCGGTCCAAAAATCTCCACGGCCCATGTTACTGGCTGTTTTTTTTTTATTTGTAATTTTAATAACTTTCTGAATCTGCTGCTTTTAGTTTAGAAAATCTTTTCGATAGTATCGCATGTCTGACGCGCCCGATTACAAGATTTGACACTGACGATCATAAAACTTATTTTCAATTAATATTCTGCTCGTAAATTAATGTTCAGTAGTTGTGCGGTGTATCGTTCGTTTTTCACTAAATTAGGGCCGGGCCTCCGCTAACTGACACTAACAAAACAGAATGACTGACGGCAGGCTATTTTTCTACTTCACCAATGGGACAAAATAATCGTATCTGAAAATTGGCCTTTAGAAAATGGCTGCAGTGTTTTGTCACTCCCCACGCCATCTATTAAGAATAATTTTATTTCGTTTAAAAGCTCTTCGATGTGAAGACAGGAATTCGATTTTTGAAAAATGCTTAGCTTTTTTAACGTATGTACGCAACGATATTATATCAAATAGATCAGTACATTTTCCGCTGTCTGTCCCTATGCATGCTTAGATATTAATTTTGATGCGGTTCTTTTAATAGATAGAGTGATTCAAGAGGAAGGTTTATATGCACATTACATGCATCATATATTTAGTGTCACCATTGCACCCGTGTGAACTGGGGCGGGTCGCTAGTAATATAAGCGCACAAAAGTGAAGATTCGAAAAGGTCTTAATTAGGGTCTTTTTAGGTTATTATTGGCCAGTATGTTTGTTGACATTACGCGTAATTGATAACAATAGCTGTTTCTGTTTTTTTTTTTTTAATCTAGATAGGTTCGCGTTTGACCACAATCTCACCTGATGGTACGCGATGATGTGGTCGATAGAAGTAACCCATTCACTCTTGACTTAAGACTCCGTGCATAAAATTCATTCCCTAGAGTTTAGGCAAATTCGCTGTGATGCTATGTTTGTGTGCATCGTGCGTGCGCCTACACGCACACGCGCACAATAGTCGAGCTTAGTGAACGCTCAAATAATGTTGATCCTTTAGAAGATATAATATTTTATTTTCTTATTTTATGATGTTCACCTATGTACCACTTTTGTACAAGTAGATTAAGTAACAAAATCATATAATAAGTACGGTTTGTAAATAAAAATCTGGAACTTGTGTATATTTTATATTTATCACAATTGTCAAAATAGTTCAGTTTAGTGTTAGATGGATGTTGATACATTTAGACATTAAAAAAAATGTTAAATACAAAACTATAAATGACAATTACGATAGCTAATTTATGTAAAATGGTTGTAAAAAAAAAAACATTTTCAAAATTCTGTTTAATTTTGAAAATGTTTTTCGTCAAAAATAAATTATGTTTACGTGATTTCTCTTTTAAGGTGGCATTTCCCCACTCGCCTAACCATTGAGCGTGGTTGGAAAACGTGTTGCTTTGTCCATATCCAACGCAATGTTTGATGGAGAGGCAACACGAAAAAAGAGAGATAACGCCCGAATACGAATACACAAGCTTAGAAAGTTTAACCTGCTACGTTGGAAAAATCCTAAACGTCAATTACCGATCACTAATAAATGCTTTACTCGGCCCTCAAATGTATAATAAGGTTTCAAAAAGAGCAGAATTTGTCTCCTGCCGCAGGGCAGATAAAAAGAAGAGATATTTTAAACATTCCTATGCATACATTTGACGACAACCACACGCTTGTAAGAACTATCTCGGTGCTGAAAATAGAAAAGTAGAAGTAAATGTCCTTACAAAACCGCACGCTTCAAGTTTTTCTTCATTAGTAATTAACAGAACTAAGCAATTTAATCCACTTTGGCAAAATTTTATAAAAAAGAAAAAAAAATCGCATTCAACTTGATGTCATATCAAAGTTATTTCTTTTAGCTGCACGACCTCAGTACGCCATTTAGTCCACTACCATCAACCACTACATCAGGTTTCTACTACCATTATATCAGGTTGATCCAAATATAATGTGATATTGCCATTTTGAAGAACAAAGTTGCAAACGTACCTATGACATGGTACTTCCGATACTACTAGGGTGTATCTTGAGTAAATTGCTAGTATATAATCCTGGCTACAAGGTTATGGTTATATAAGTAATCTCTAGTTGTTAGTCGCCTTCATAACTCCGTCCATATTCCAAAGAGTACATAAAAACCTGTATGACCCAACAGTTACAGGCACGCATAGATTTAGGCTGGGCACATACCTGTAAGATTGCACTTCACATCCCACAAGGTTGTATTTTAGAACAAATCGCTGGTAAATAATCCTGGTTACAAGGTTTTGTCTATGCTAGTAATCTCCGTCATCCCTATCCTATTTATAAATTTATTTATTTCAAGTACATAAAAACAAGTATACGCGAAAGACCGAGCGAAATGGAGGCGGTTAAGTGGAAAAGCGGACCCCGGGCATCGAGGTGAAAGTCAAGGTTAGCAACCAGGACTGACGCTAGGATGATGATGATGACATAAAAACCAGCATGACCTCAAAAAAAAAAAACAAAAAATGAGAATTGCAGTATAAACTGACGCTAAATTGATAACCACTAGTACGACTAAAAAAAGTTGTGAATTTCTAAAAGGGTTTTGCGTTTATTAAATTTACACCGTAACAATAAGGTTATAGTTACTATGCCTAGATCAAGTTGACACATATTCTCAACAATACTAGGTATCCATAGTCGTTTCAGAATTTTCATTCGCTTGAATTTCCCAAAATTACATTAAATTTGTCAATTAGTATGTATTGGTAAATGAAAAGCCGCTCTTACCTCTACCGCATTTAGGCACGACTGATTTTCGCACTAGTGCAAAAAATTGTGCGTGCAGACCCTCGCCATATTTATAGCCAAGCGTATTTCTGCAACCCTATTCCTGCTGCACAGAAACGATCTGCTTGTGCCTGATATCTTTGGGTATACAGATGATAAATTGTAGAGAGATACCTGCCAAGTGCTTGGGATAGTAAGGAGCTAATCCGAACTGAAAGAGAGGCAATGGTAAAGCGTGCCAATGTTTCAGTGTGGCGAAAGTGTCCAAGTGGGGCGAAGCTAATCTGGTGGGATTCAACGCCGCTAAAACACAGGTGTGTCTATTCACCGCCAAAAGGAGCCCGTTCACCTTGGAGTGAATAGACCGCCTTCAGCTCTTTGGAGCTGACATTTCCTCTGATCTCAACTTTGGCCGGTACTTTGAGTCCAAAGTCAAGGTCTTGGAAACTCAACGTTCTTGCAAAATCCGACGGTATTTCACACCGACACAGCTTCTAATTTTGTGTGGAGTACTTCAGCTACATATGGGCTGGTATTGCAAAATGCCACTTAGTAGCTTTGGATTTGGTGAAAAGGCGTGCAAAGAGGCTGATTAGTGATCCAGATTTAGCACAGGCATAGAGTAGCCTTTCGGTTTTCTACGAGATGCAGTTTGGAGGGTGTGCGCGGGAATTACACCATTTGATTCCGCCATCTCAATTTTACCATCGGATATCCAGGCGTACGGCAAATATCCACCCTTACGTTTTCGAGACATATACGGTCCAGACTAAGCATTTTGCCTCGTCGTATATCGGAATGGAATAGGAAGGGAATAAAAAGCCCTTGTTGTAAAAAATTAAAAAAAGCACTTGGGTGATATTCATGCTATATTCAACCTAATTGGAGTGCAATAAGAGGCAGTTTTCGAGTAAGTGTATTGAAATAAATATATTACATTTATTGTGTCAGGTTTCGCGTCATGTCCTGCTTATTTATATGTTCGTAAGTCTATTGAAACAAGTGAAAATATATCAATCATCAGCATTCGGCACCATAAAAGACCCTCGCCTGCGGCTCATGTGAACTCCTCCTCGGTCCAAATAGCAAACTTTCTTCACTGTATCAAAAAGTACTATTTCACTTCTAGTGCTAATTGAAAGTAAAATCTTACATTTTCTGGAAACGAAGCTACAACCAGTGCATTAATCTTGCGTTCTTCAAAAACTTTTCTTGCACGTATCAGCCCTACCTATATATTTTTTTTCCTTTTAGCAAGGCATTCATAATGCATCCCTTTCTTTCGACCCATTATCTACAAAAAAAGGATCTAGAATACTAGATTTTGCATTTGCCCTAAATAAGTACGTAACCACGTGATGGATGATATTTATTTTGCAAATAGATGACACTGGTGTTTCTTAGCTGACTACCCTGAGAAGAAAAACCGAAACAAACATAGGGGTCAAAAATATAAAAAATCTGTCCATAACGAATACGTAAATAGGTCATAAACATTGTAGAAGTCATAAGTGAAAGAATTGTAATTAAATAGTAATAGTAGTTCTGGAAATTATCTTTACATACAAACAAACAACCGTTACCTGTAATTATCATTGAAGTCAAAAGAAATTTTAACAATCTTAATAAACAAACCTAAAATAAACAATAATACTTAATGGATCAAAATGTGGTAGTCAGCGTACAATAATGGGAATTTATTTACGTAAAACTCGGGAGCGGCTGCGGAACAAAGCGACGCGTCCACGCGCTGGGAAGGCCCGATTGTGACTGACGAGATCGAATTTGCGCGGTCGATAATATAGTCAATTTTGTTTTGTAATTTACGAAATGAAGTTATTATTTATTTCTAAATTAAATTTTTGATTCTTGTAAAGGGATTTCTTAAGATTATTTTGCATATTTTAAATTTTCTTAAAAGTGTTTCCAAGGTATAGAAAAAAATACTTATTTGTCCACATATTTTCCAAGAATTACGTTTCTTCAACATTTTTTTTTTAGCTATATTTCCAATCAAAGTCAATAATGTAATCAGTATATGTTGTAGTAGACCATGTAATGATGTTACTGGTATTTTTTAAATGTCGTAAAATCCCGTGTAATTTTGTGTAAACCTTAGCCAACCATCACTCGTTCGTTATTTTTGCGAAAAAAGGGTTTGGAATATGGCTAATTGCCATTAATCCACTCATTATTTTACTAAAATTCTCAGTATATTTAGGAGAATAAGAACTTGACTTTTATAATCTATAAAAAGAAGGATTAAAAGTCTTCTCTTTTGTCTCTCAAACCTTGATCAAAAATGTTCAAAATGAGTTGATTTCATACACGGCCCCTTAAAGACCCTTCTTTTTTTCTTGTTGGATTTATTACGCTGTCCGTTTTCTATTATTTTACATTGTAGTGAATGAATGGGCTGCCATTGCTGCGCAAAAGACATAATATTTCAATTGTTTTGTGAGTGCATAACATATCTGTTCACTAGAATATCATTATAATATATGTCGTGGCCTGACCTTAGAATTGCTCATTTCATGATGTGTCAGACACAGATTGCATTTCATGATATGGTCAACTAACTAGCCAGATCGTTTCAGCATTTCTGTTTAATGATATGTCAATGTATTTTTGGCCTTATCATTGTTGTGTGTGTGTAATCGTTATCTTTACATAGTATAAAACAAAGTTTGCTTTCCCTATGTATGCTTAGATCTTTAAAAGTAAGCAATGGATTTTGATGTGGTTTTGTTTTAATAGATAGAGTATTTCAAGAGCAAGGTTTTTGTGTATAATAAATGCATAATATATTCAATATCAGCACCCGTGCGAAGCTGGGGCGGGTCGCTAGTGGATAATAAAATGATGACATAGGGCTGTTCATTGTGGCGACACTTACAGCAGTGGATGTCTTTCAAATGATGATGAATATGATGAAGGTCTGAATAAAGTATAAAATTGATTATTGCACTTGTAAGAAAAAAAAAAGCTTAAAATTAAAATAAAAAACGCCTACTTATCAAACATATTATTATTAAAAAAAAAACAAACAAAAATTGTATTCTTCAATCTTTTAACAATTGTTAAAAGATTTGGGTCACCCTGACTCGGGCAGGTTAGGTAAGAAGATAACGGTAGGTCCGAAGAGCATATTTTAGTGCATAATTTAAACATTTATTTTGTATTAGAAAATAGCAATTCTCTCTAAAACTGTTGCATTGATTTATTTCAATTTTCGTTCTTTGAATAAGTATTTTAGTAAGTAAAATGTTATATTTGATGCTAATAGAACATCTTCCAAAATGAAGGTTTACATTTCGCTCACAGTTCACAAACAGCGCTATGTGTGTAGATCGAGTCGCTTCGGGCACTTTGCCATTCGTAATGGTAAAAAAGCTAAATATTTTTAATTTCGTATGTCGATGTAAAAAGAAAAGCGAAAAAACAAAGCCAGTAAAATTGGTTTTCCAAATTAAAGCAAAATATTTTGCATTTCTTTTTGAAAATTTATTTTTTTGCGACGTTGATTTTCATTCCTAGTACTTGTGAAATTTTCATCAAAATTCGAAATTTTTATCTCAAAATCTATAATTGTTTAATTTTATTTTTTTCCAAAACGCATTTATATGATCCTAAATTATATTGCCGAGCATTTTAGGTTTCCTTTTCAAAATTTTTGGCAAAAAAAAAACACATTAATCTTTTCACGAAAAACTTTTCGGTCAATAATTAGTTTCTGCCAATAAAAACTCTTGATTTTGTATAGTCCGCTAGAGCTAGCGGAGACTTTTGACACCTCGCACGCTATTTTAGCTAACAAAAAAAAAAAAAAAAGTAATAGCCAAATCTAAGTGGCAATGGGCAAGGCACATGGCTTGCAGAACGGATGATCGTTGGAGCCGAAAGGTTTTGGAATGGCGACCACGTACCGGATAACGTAGCATTGGAAGGCTTGTATGCTTGCTACTTCTTTACACACGAACGGCTTAACAGATTAAGACGAAATTTAGTGCACGAGTAAATCATATCCTGGAATTAGCTTATAAGATACTTTTTATTCCGATCGTATGGTTTCCTGGAATAATTTTCTAGTGTCATGCCGACGAAACCACTAGTAGTAGTTGGTAGACCGGTATAATAAGTTGCGGCAAATAGGTTGAACCCGTTGTCATGGTTACGCGCAGCCGTGTTACTGCGCATTCCAGCTTGTTATTAACCTTAAAATTTTCTATAAACATAAAGCGGACAGATTAAACTGTGTCGGCGTGACGTGCATAATAGGTAAACACAACACCACTTGGGGCAAAGTTACTAAACGTAATAAGTTTTTGTAAGTTGTCAACGTATATATTACTTAGGCGACGCTGCTTAAGGTGGGCCTTCCTCACTCGCCTATCGTCAACATCGCTGGTTTAAAAGCTTGTTGCTTCATCTAACGCAATCCAAAGTGATGTTTGATCCAAAACTAATGCGAAAAAAGAGAGATTACACCTGAAAACTCTGTTGGCATTCGGTAATTCTACGACTTATCGGAATGTTTCACAAAACTTATTCTAGGAAATTTGTGTTTTTGTTATAAGGATTTAAAAAAAAAGATGACATCATTTAGAATTTCGATTAAATGCGCTAGGCTTCTATAGAAGTACTTTTTTATATTTTTAATATAGGAGTACATTATGGCGAGTCAAAGTTCACGTAAAATAGCAGATTTTAAGGACCTTTATTGGATTACTCTTACACCAATTTATAGCTGAATTTCTATAGAAGTCCAGATAATATCCACAAGATATCTGTGTATCCAAAATATCTGAAGAAAGATGTGTTTTTTTAAGGTGGGTAAAATTATCTAATGACAAATTTCGCTCTTGTGAGGAGCGGGAGACAGCGTCAGACTTTTACTGACTAAACGACCTACCCCGTTCCTTAGCCTTCATACCGAGACGGATCTTCCTTTCAGCAACCGGCCCGGGGCAAGACAGTTGTGTAATAACATCACATTCACGTAAGAGCGGTTGTATGAAAATGTACGTTGGGTTGGCCACTCTTAAGCGACATCCAACACATGGAATATAATTTTAAAGTGTCATGTAACAATCTAATGGTTTCTGACTAAACCCTTGAAAAACTAAATTACCGTGTTTCTCGAGTATGCAGAAGTGGAACTTTGAGTGCGGAGTCCTTGAATCATTTAGTTACTCAAGTGCCTAGGCTCAGTCGTTTAAGTCTGGATCGTGTGAGGCAACATGCACAAGTTTTTAGTTCTGAAATGCTTTTAGAAACACTTACGCAAGTTTAATGCTTAGTATAACTTTTCGTAATTACTTACACAAGCAGGTAATTCAGAACATTTAAATTGTGTAGGAAAAAGCTCTTTTATTGCACTTAGCTCTTTTATGACACTTTTTATAGATTACTTGTTAAGGGATATAATCAGTGTTTGGTGTTTATTAGGAGTTTTTTTCACGTCAATCACTGTTTATTACTTCTTATTGTTTATTATTTAAAATATTCTAAGCTGAAAATAGTAAAAAAAAATACCTGTATGAAAAAATCGAACAAATCATTGTACAACTAGTCAATCCCCAAGCGATCGCCGGCGTTCGCATATGATTTTGAGGGGCGATATATGATATTTGATGATTTTAAATCCAACATCACGATATTTAGAAAAAATATAAGTAAACTATATTCCTAATAATTTGATAAAAATATGTCTAACACAGCCAAAAAGTGAAGGTCAGGCAAAAACTTCTAACTAAATGAAAGATTATTCAATGACCAATCTTTTGATTTACGATTTTTATTCATAATTATGTTTAATAAGTGAAGGAAAATAAATTATGTAATGAAGCTAGCTCCTCTTTTGTTCGCTGAAGATCGCTAGAGTATAATTATCTGCCACTTATACCTATACCAAGCGAACGTTTGCATAGATTATAAGTTATTGTGCATTTTTTTATTTATCCAAGAACGTAAATAAAAAGATTTTCATATAGTCTGCAAATATGGAAAATAAAATACTTTTTCATTTCTCTCTACATATCAAGTTTCATCGATGTGGTGATTAACTGTTTTGAATACGCCAACGTTCAGTCGACAGTCGTAAGTCCGCTAAAGCATGAAGGAAAACTGAATCACTCTTACTCCAAGTTAATACCGTACCCTTTATTTCACAAGTACTCGTTAAATATGAACATTTAAAATCATATTTATATTGGCTGGTCACAGACATTTCAAGTATATTCAATACTAGTGTCTCGCCCCAGCTTCGCACGGGTGCTGATATTGAATATATTATGTAGGTATGTATTATGCACATAAACCTTCCTAGCGGACCCCGGGCACCGAGGTGAAAGTCAAGGTAGCAACCGGGATTTACGCTAGGTTGATGATGATGCAAATAAACCTTCTTCTTGAATCACTCTATCTGTAAAAAAAAGCCGCATCAAAATCCGTTGCGTAGTTTTAAAGATTTATGCATACATAGGGACAAGCGGCTTTGTTTTATACTTTGTAATGATTAATATCTGAATTCAACCATTTAGGGCAACAGTAGTTTTTTTTGGCTTGCGGCTTACTTACAGGTGCCCTAATATAACAATCTCTAATATCTCTTGAATTTGACCATTTTATTTTTGACTAGCCTTCTGCCAGGGGCTTCACTCGCGTGGAAGTAGGGTTCTCCATACATACATACAACTTTAGACTCCTATTACATTCCTTTCGGAACTGAATTTTTAAAAACCCTTTCTTAGTATTTTGCTTACGTCATAAAAGGAAGCTTTGTGCAAAATTTCACGCTCCTAGGTCCAGTAATTTAGGCTGTGCGTTGATATGTCAGTCAGTCAGTTTCTCCTTTTATATATATATAGATGAAATAAAATAAGTCGATTTTCTTAAAGCGAGACTATATTTAAAAAAAATAAGTGCAAGTCACGATGGATTCCGTAGCATGAACTAAAAAACGGAAAAAAACTTTATGTACTTCTTAAAGATATCCTTCAATGACTTCCGAGCGGACCGAAAGAGTGTGTCAGACTTTTAATAACTTAAATTACATAAATTATAATTATTACATAAATAATAATTTCTTCTTTACTTTTGCATTCTTGGACCCTATGTTTCATTAGACACAAAATCAACTTTATATACTGAAATTCATAAATAAAAGCATCGAACATTATTCTGACGTAAAGATAAGTAAAATTAATGGAAAAACTTTACTTAAACTTGATAATTTTTTCTCCCATACATCGATTTGCGTTTCGAACAATTTTCCAAGTGGATAAAAAACATATTTATTTTTGCTGTAAAATCGTATTTCTTGCAAAATATAATAATTGTAGAGAGAATTGAACCCACAACCTCTGGCATAGTAGTCAGGATGACTAACTACTAGACTGACAGGCCAGTGTAAAATTTATTGAAAAGGTTAAAGCAAGTTTTGAATAAAAACTTTATAATACGCTAGACCAGCTTAAACTCAACATCTAGCCTTACTTCTTTACGATTTTCAACGAATATTTAAGATAAATAGACCCAGTATAAAAACGCAACGAAACACTTTCTCAGAATTGATCCCAAGAGACCTGTCGTTGATACACTGAATGCGGGCCAAAGCTTGTCGATTGCGAAATTAGAGCTAAAAGTAAATTCCCCTGAGGTTTATCGGCTACACTTCCTCTGTGGGCTTCTGATAGCCCTGATAATAATAAAATCTATCTATGTATACAAAAGGAGAAACTGACTAACTGACATATCAACGCACAGCCAAAACTACTGGGGCTAAGACCGTGAAATTTTGTGTAAGGTTTCCTTTTATGACGTAAGTGCACTAAGAAAGGATATTCCAAAATTCACCCCCTAAATGGAGGAAATGGGAGTTTAAAGTTTGTATGGAGGAACCTATTTTCACGCGGGCGAACACGCTGGCAAAAGCTAGTTTATATAAATACAAGGAAAAACTGACTGACTGACGTGTTAAAGTACAGCCAAAACTAGCAAGCCTAGGAGCGTGAGTTTATGACGTAGGCGAACACTAAGAAAGGCATTTTCAAAATTCAGCTCCTAAAGGGATGTAATGGATTCTATGGAAAACCTTACTACCCTCTTTCACGCGGGCGAAGCCGCTGGCAGAAGGCTAGTAGATAATAAACCTTTTTTGCTACCAATACTCTTACAAATATTTTTTTCTACGTATATAATTTCATTCTGTTTTTGGAACCTCAGTCAAGGTACAGGTCATTTCCAGCTCTCTCTCTCATATTTATTACTTTCTCCATTATCTTCATGTGCCTTTTATTATTTCTTTAATCCGTCCTTTTTGTCCACATGTTTTTCTTTTAGCACATTAGTTCTCACGTTTTTGTTTCACTGTCCAACTTTTGTCTGTGTACCTCGCTAAGTATCCAGACCATGGCCTTTTAAAGTATGGATTTGGATCCATTACGTTTTTAAATATTACACTTTTTCATCTATGATGCTTTGATAACTTCAATTTTCAGTACTGCGCGACTAAAGCGTTATGTCTGAAATCAGGCGTTTCAGGGTTAAATACCGTTTTTTATGAGGCCAACAACAAAGCTGCCTAGGTGGTTAAAAATTTGTCGGACAAAATCTGAGTCAGATCGACACGAAAAGAAGAAGAAAATAAAGTGGGGAAAAGGCACTCAATGGCAAACTCGGTTACTCCAGGAAGGGTATTTTTTTTTCTGGGAACTAAAATCTGCTTTCCATACTATATTTCCATGTCGCAGACCGCATTGACTTGCTGATGCCGAAGCTAAGTGCATAGGAAACCGTATTCCTAAACTAAGTAATCATAAATATAAAAATGTATATAAGACAAAAGAGTAACTGGACCATGGGGGATACGCTTCCTGCCTGATGATGACGCCATGCGTTTGTCCTGGTCTAGATGCCTACAAGTTGCATTGAAGATGTTGACTGAGCGTGCGATTCAATACCATTAATGGAGGCAATCACTATTAGCCTGTAAGACATGCCCCTTCAATCCGTCCATTGCCTAATTGGAAATGTCCAGAGTAGGACGAATTGAACCAGTTTAGTGTAAAATAACTACAAAAAATGTATAATGGTTCTCTTCCAACTGAGTTTTTGTTTACAGAGATGCCACGCAATGGGGGACGTTGCGCGATGGGCGGCACATAGAGCGTTCGTCGTACATTGCATCAGCGGGACGCGTCATCGCACACGCAAAAACAAACTGTAATGTGGGACAAACACCCAATGTGCCATGCAACGCGTTACGTCTCTGTAAACAAGCACAAATAGAGATTCCTCTTGCGAACGTTTGAGAGGTGATACCGCTATCAGTTAATGATTTAGTAGTTACGGACCTCAACCAACATGTAGAGACGCTGGCTGTCCTTGGTTCCGTGGTCTTAAATCTGAAAATAGTGCTCATGGACAGAAAAAATCCTTCAAAAGGATTTTTTAAAAATATGCGCCGAGCTCCGATCAAAATTAATTTATACTTAAGTTTATATTAAAAAAAATGAATGATATAAAAAAAACCATTGCTGTACTTTCCCGTCTATATCTTGGTGAGTTTTGTGCATTCCAATGAACCGTAGCTCTGTATCGGTAGCTTTAATTTTACTGTAACGTGCCAGAGGTGAGGGGCCAGACTAAGAGAGATTCAATCCACAAAGCAGTTTTGTGGCGACCTGTTGGGTAGTAGTAACCCCACGGACACGATCTCCCAGGAGAATTTTTGTGTTTCGTATCTCGAGCCTGCCTTTATTGACTGGCCGTAGTGAATACTGACGAGGAACAAAATCCTACCTTTGACCTGACTTTGTTGGCTGACTTTTGTGAGGATTCGCAAGAGCAAACGTGCTTAGAAGAAGAGTGTAGTAATTACGAATATCTAAGTCATATAAAATTACATTCTGCAAAAAATTCATTGTAATATAACGAGCAGTATGGGTGACACCAAAACTCGTGAAACGCGGCTGCTAAAGTAGAGAGACGGGTTGAAACGATATAATGACTTTCTAAGCACTCAGTTTGTGTCATGTCAATTTTCTTGATGAAACTTTCAGTTTCGGAAATTGCCTCGTCATTTTTGTTAAAACAGATGCTTTTCTAACAATACAAGACTATGAATCATTTCTATTCTTTTATACAATGTGAATCATTACGCCTATCACAGTTTATCTTACGATTATGGCACTAATATATTTTTAAAGTGATTATGTTGTTCATACGCATTTATTTAGATATTTTGTTAAATATATAATAGTGAGGGTTGCGGAAATTCGATGGATGCGAAAAAGACATTTGGGGGTTTATGTCCAACATGGGATTTTCGGCTGAAATGATGATGAAGTTAAATATAAAAAGTGGTCAAAATGCAAATGGCCTAAATTTGATAATTGGTGTAAGAACAGGACGTCAATAAAATTAAAGGCGGTGACAGTAAATATTAATTTTAATGTTAACCGCAACGTCCACAAAAAGAGTGAGCAGGGGCCCAAGATGGGCCCAAGTCTGCTATTTTTAAAATATTGTCATTCCAACACGATTCCTTTGTCATTTTGCTACAAGTTCTTAATCTGTTCGGTCAGTGGTGTCGTAATAGAATTGTAGTACGACCAGTTTTGTAACGAAATTAAAAACAATAACTGCACAATAACATTCTAATCGTAAGTCACTGATTAAAGGAACTGTCAAAATTTTATTAATTTACCACATAATTATGTCAAGTATTCATTTGTACGAGATTACCATTCTAAAAAAAATCTTTAATTGAAGTGCCAGTGGTTGATCATTGGACAGTCATAATGACACCATCTTATTAGTAGATTACCAAACCTGTCAAAATCAACAATTTTGAAGGCAATGATCGACTGTTCTGATACTATTGTAATAGCAGACTACGAGGCCCAGGTCCACTGTTCACCCATCAATCCGCAACAGACAAGCGTGATGGGTTAAGAGTCTAATCCTCTCCACAAATATGTAATCATGAAGAAGAAGAATAATAGGCGCATTACTTTATGTAATTTTTATCATCATCACCGCTCTCAAAACGGTTGAAGGAAAACATCGCGAGGAAATCGGCATGTCTTAGAACCATAGAACCAATAATGCAAAGACATGTGACGTCCACCAATCTGCACTGTGCCCACGTGATGGATTACGGCTCATTCCCTATCCTAAAGAGGACACGTGAGCCCCAGCAGTGGGAACATTATAAGACTGATTTTTTAATGCGATGTAAATATTTGAATACAGAGAATTCATTTTATAGCTCACCAATATTTTAATACTATAAACTGGAAATCTTTATGGGGAATTACGTTTAATAACGCTTAGTTTATGTTATTATAAAATTAACACGAACTTGAATTGCAATCAAAGCTTCACCTGTTAATGCAGGTCGTTCACTTTAATTTCTTGTGAAGTGCTAGTTAGTGCAGTAATTTGTAATACTGCGAAGTGAAGTGAAGCCAGTGATGAACACGTCACACTCCGTTATGAGTTGACGACTTAATCACTACTGTGAACAGGTATACATAATTATTTCTACAAACATGATGCATTTTGTTTATGTTTTATATGTTCATAAAGACCTTACTTTGATTTTAACAACCTTTATTTTTTACTAGCCTTCTGCCAGTGGCTTCCCCGCGTGAAAGTGGGGTTCTCCATACAAACTTTAGACCCCCATTACATCCCTTAAGGAGCTGAATTTTGAAAATCCCTTTCTTAATGTTAGCCTAAGAAGCCTTGTGCAAAATTTCACGCTCCTAGGCCTAGTAGTTTTGCGTAGCTGTGCGTTGATATGACAGTCAGTCAGTTTTTCCTTTTATATACAGGTAATATAGATTTAGTTTCACCTGTCTCGATGTTTGTGATAAAATCTTGTAAATTAATATTGAGTCCGGTTACGGATTGAGCTGAAATTTTGCATACATGTGTCAATCAGATGACATTGTAAAATTATCATGTCGCGGAGTTGATCTGATGATGGTATCGGAAGGTGGCCAAGGGAACTCTGTAATTAAACGGCACAATCCCATCGAGTTTGGGCCCTTGTGATTCGTCTTAACGAGTTTAAAATATAAAGGGTATATACCACAATATAAAAGCTAGTTATGAAAAAAATATAAATATTTTCAATGATAACTTGTTACATAAATATTATCGTGCTTTTCCTCCTCCTAGAGGCCTGCGTCCCAGCAGTGGGAACAATATCCTTTTATAATTATGGAAATACCATAGAATGAGTCTCAAGGGGCAAACAATTGACAAAAAATATTATAAATACCTTTTCTGGGAACCAGGGAGTAACGAACGGCATTTGAAAAGTGTTGGCATATGAATGAAGCGTATCGAAGGAATCCGGAGCCACTGCACCCAGCATGGCGACTACACCGCGAGCGAACTGGTTGCAAACTGTAACAGAAAAAAAACATTGAATTAGACTAGGTTTTTTATAGTGTTAACACACACACGAGCTTGGTACGATGGATTTGGTCCATCCGAACCAATGTCGAGTCACACTCAAACATGTGACGATAGACCAAACGTTGTAACACACTCGACCTTGGTATGGACGGACCAAATCTGTCGTATAAAGTTCGAGCACTTGGTAACACTAACGACTTGGTTATTGTCCTTCTTTATACAAGTATACATACATATTATAGAACCCGCAACTATCTGCCATTTTACGATAAGCTCAAAGATCGATAACATACAGTTTTCGAATAGACATTTATTTACGAAGATGGTTTAGGTGTATGACGAACTTTTGACTTAATATCTTACGTTTTATGTCCTATAAGGATCTGTCCGACCAGTATAGTCATGTAGACGTCCTCTGGGACGTCTACATGACTCATACGAGATCGGTTTATAATACAAGGAGTTTTTTTATGATGGAAAAAATCATCTAATGAAGAATCCCGCCCATGGCAAGCGGGAAACCGCGTCAGATCCTTACTGACTAAATGACCCACCCCGTTCTTTCTTAGCCTTCGTTCCGAGGTCAGACCTTCCTTTCAGAACCGGACCGAGACCCCAGTAGGCTTCGGCCCTGCAGTTGGGCCAAGAGGGCACACCTCTTCCGAATGCTCCACCGTGTTCTTCGGGTGGTCTACACAGTGGCGACACCCGGGCGTCTCTAACGAACGGTTCCGGTGAAAGAAACTGCCGAACTTGCCATGTCCGGTGAGGACCAGCATCATGCCGAAAGTGAGGATGATGTAAGGGGTCTCCAGACACTCCTCAAGTAGGGGACTTATCGCCGCGATTATGGCGTGCCCGGCACTGGGTTACGATAGTCGCTCACCATCATGAGATCCCACCGAAGCTCTGTCCACCATGCCTAATACAAGGTGTAAGGGACAGTCTCCACATACTTTGAGGGCTTGCTCAGTAGACGAAACTGAATATTACGCAAGACTTTTTTTCCGGAAAATAAAAAAACAAATCGGTCTCTTTATACAAAATTATGAACTTGATTGGACCGTCAGTAGGCTAGGCTAGATACGAACCATCAATTCAATCGCTGAGATTTCATAAGTAAAACTTATTTGAAAGGATTGTTAACGATTGATTACATTAGTTTAAAACTGTGTTGTAGCCATTAATGCCCACCTCTAAGACGAGAGACGTCAGCGTTCCAAAATTAACTTAAGCCTGTCTGAAGAGACTTATTTTATTTCCGTTTCTGGAAAAAAATCTTGTGGAAATTTGTTCAGTTTCGTCTATTGAACAAGCCCTCTTCATGTTTTGTATCATTACACCTTGTATTGTATATGCATATAATATGAGAGGAAAACCGAGAATCCTAAAGATTTATATAACGAAACACCGTGTGGAAAAGCTAAACTTAGCTCATTTCAAGAACAAAAAATCAATTGAAAGAACTACTTCTAATAACTCGTTATCATTACCTACATTCAAATTTAGGATCTACGGTGTGGTAACGTTCATTTGAAATCATAATTTAACAACAACATGAATATTATTTGATATTGTTATTTTGAATTAGTCTAACAAGAACTGTGCAGCATACTAATGCGACAATTGGAGTCGAATATTTAGTGCGGAATAGTGTTGGGATACAAGCCCGCAGATAATAAACCGTTATTAGCAAAACGTTCGTGATTTATTTGTACCGTTCCTAATGCATACAGATAACTTGTTTACAGTAGGTACTCCACGAGTATAACTTGACTTCATAACGTATTAGCGGCGTATCCTAACTTTGCATGAATGTTACAAATCTATTCTATAAAATTCTCGGCTTTTCTCGTGATATATTACGCACGTATGTTTTATATTCCCTCTCTTTTCTTCTTTTAATTCCCTCTCCTGGAAAAGAGGCATGATTGTCAGCAATGAGAACAAATATAAAGTTGATACTAAAGTAAACAATGACCAACGGAAATAGGATGTAGTTGAGTAATGACACAAGCAATACACAAAACTGTCTTATATTTCTCTTGAACTGCAGATACAGGAATCAATACTTAGCAATAGATACTTATCAGTAGGTTACAAATTTAATTGTAACACCTATCTGTGTCCTAATCGCGTCCAGTTCCTAAATCGGAGAGAGCGAGCAACCCGCCAAAAATGTTGCGTCGGTTTATTTTCCCTATATTTTTCACAAAAAGAAAACAGTTCTCTCATTGGTTCCCGCTAAATTGCGTCAACCAATCATAGAGTGACCACGAATATATTAAACGGTTAAGTTGTTAAAATGTAAAATATTAAAATGAAAGCTATAATACTACGAATAAAGACTAAATAAATCGATTAATAAAAATGAAATTCACAAACCCGAAGTTATATAAATATATAACTTCTTCATGAATTACTCTATCTTTCTCTTAGTGAATTCTGCACGAAAATCCGTAAAAAAAAAATAGCAACAAGAGGGCATCATATCCCGAGGTGCTTGAGGAGTGGAGTGGTATACCACAGCTATCAGAACAATCCTGGAAGTACGGTCAAGATCCCTACCAGCACCTTACTGGATTATATATGCTTCTCTAGAGCACGTTTATACTTTATTATTATTAATAGTGGCAACATCAGAAATCGGGTGAGAGTGATTTCGTTGAAATCAAATTCTGAGGGAAAGTTATTTACAGACCTTCATAAAGAGGTATTTGTGTTCACTTTGCAAATTCCTTTTGAGATTCTTGGAAGGAATTCGCATCGATTGCCACCGATTTCAATAAAGCAATATCCATATTTCTGTGTAAGCCAGTAAGCGAATAACCACGCTTAACAATAGTTACCCGTGATTATCCGCTCACCGTTAACTATTCAATTGTGACTTTCCTGTCTGTATACCACCTCCTCGTATCAAAAATATCGAAAAAGGAAACGGATATCATTTTTCCTGCCACGCACGCATTAGCGCTCTCAGTACTTCCAAAATATTGTTGCGGAGTATTGGTGTTGAAATATGGATGCGGTAGTAAAAAAAGCAAATATCGCCCGGTTGCCCGCGGGGACAACCCTAGTATGCGGATCACGTCGGCGGGCATAACGCTGCGACTCATACACTCGCAAACACTTTGCTGCCTTCGTACTGTTACCTAGTGCTTATGTTACCGAACTTCATAATCCTTCTATTTTTGTTTGGATACACCTTCGTCTTTGAGGGATTGTAATGTTACCCCAGTTTAAACTTTTCTCAAACAAATAGCGTTTAGGGACCGATCCGGTTCGAAGTGTATTCAAGTTATCTGATGTGAATACAGTTTCTAGTGTTTAGAAGTTACAAACTCATTCCGTAGTTTGAATTTTGAAATGTGTAGTTGTATTGTTGATATAGGTACTCTGTTTTTGTTGTGTGAATTTTAAAGTACTCCACTTATGTAAATAGACGACAGCCACTATCTGTCGTGTATAACATAATAACTGTAATTGAGACCAATTGCTTGTTTTGTAGATTCAGTCTTTGAACAATTTTTTTTTCGGGTGTTAGTAAATCATCATCAATAAACTCTATAATGCTGGGGCCACACTAACGACTAACAGCAATGCCCACTAGCGCGATAGAATAGAATAATACTTTAATGTACACCAAAAATGAAACAATCTCACTGAAACCTACATGAATGGTACAAAAGCGGTCTTATCGCTAACAGCGATATCTACCAGACAACCCTAGGATGGATGAAAGCATTTTTGTTTTTTACCCGACTGCCAAAGAAGGAGGGTAATGTTTTTCGAGTGTATGTAAGTATGTATGTATGTCTTTTCCTTTGTGACCTCCTGTAGCCTAAACGGCTTGATGGATTTTGATGTATTAGGTATCGTTAGATTTGTCTTGATTACGGGAGTGTCATAGGATACATTTTATCCTAAAAGTCCCACGGGATAAAGACATAATAATATTTTTTCTAAATTTCCCTTTAAAAACAGCTAAAAAGTTATAAATAAAAAAATTATTATTAAAAAAACAAAATACCCGACTGCACACTAAAAAAAGAGTAAAACAAGCCCCACAATACAAATTTACTGAATATAATTTATAAATGTTGATGGAAAGCATCGCAGGCGGGGACCACCTTGACCGCCACCAACGAAAATTCTGCTAAATGGTGCACAACAGAAATGACTATAAATAAGCCTCTGTTGGTCCCCGCCTGCGATGCTTTCCATCAACATTTATAAATTATATTCAGTAAATTTGTATTGTGGGGCTTGTTTTACTCTTTTTTTAGTGTGCAGTCGGGTATTTTGTTTTTTTTTTGATATATACCAGTTTTGTTTTCAATTTCCGGAGTTACTATCACAATCGATCAAGATGTCTTTGTCATTGTATACGATATTGAAATATATTGATACTTGAATTCCTTATGCCAACTGTTTTTTATTGGGTTACGAATTTTCAAAGTAGGTTTATAATATTTTATATAATGTCAATATATAAAATATTATTTATAATATAAAATAAATAATATTGATATTATATTTATACATTTATAATATAAAACAGAAATGGTTAAACCACTTAGCTGATTGCTTGGTTTTGAAATGAGTAAGAACTAAAGAAAATATAATAATAATACTTATTTATTCATTTCACGTTTATTTTTAAATAACAAGCTATTAAAAATACTATTTTAATTTATTTTTACAATAAAATAAAACTTATTGAAACATAAATTGGACAAAAAATTAGGAGCATAACCGTTGCCTTCAACCCTGGTTGTAAGTAAACTACGAGGAGGGAACGTGAAGCAGTCACCTCCTTCTGCGAAGTAGTCATTAAAAGTCAGACACCCCAACCCTGTCCGCCCAAGGACTGGAGACGTTATTAGATTATTTTCGCACGTAAAAAAATATCGAATGACTCCTGCTTACTCCTATTCATTCGTTGCTACTCATACCAGGGCCAAGTCTCCTTCTAGAATTGCTGCTGGGCCCCTGACATCTCCTTGAACGTGTCAACGGCTTGAATTTGGTCCGGAGAGAAGTAGAGGCCGATATACATCACGAACCAACCGATCGCCATATATATACAACGTGAAATTTAAATGGTTGTTTTCCCGCGACAGAATTACTTGCCATAAGGAGTACTTTTGAAGCATACAGAAAAAATAAAAAAATTAAAAAGTTTTTTTTATAAATAATTATTAAAAATATTTATCAACTCAAAAATGCGAAAACAATAGTAACATTAGACGTAATTTGTAGGTACTACTAGAGTCGCATGAGCAGCCCGCCGTCAAAGGAAACCGATTCATTAAATATTTAAACCAAAATAAGCTCTCGCACGTTGTGATACGTCATAATTAGCTTGCACTCTACAGGTCCATTTTTTGTTTTTAATATTTTATTTCTTTATCAAACGTTTGTATTACCAAGATACAACCATTTCGATGAGGGAAAACAACTATTTAAATTTCACGGTGTATATTATAACGCCAATATATTTTCATTGCACGTGGGTATGGAAAGTTAAAGTGACGCCCACATTTCTGCATACTCTAACTCCCCATGCGACGCGATGTGCTAGTTTTGGAGCGACTGAAAAAACAGTCCCGATTTGCATACGTGTACCCATAAGAGAACCCGAATATATATTTTCTAGTTACGTTTTAATTACTTTTCCGCATAACTTTCTTTTGTTATCGCGATAACATAAACTGCTACTGCTATTATCAAAAAAAAACTCTTGCGAGAGCTTATTTTGGTTTAAATATTTAATGAATCGGTTTCCTTTGACGGCGGGCTGCTCATGCGACTCTAGTAGTACCTACAAATTACGTCTAATGTTACTATTGTTTTCGCATTTTTGAGTTGATAAATATTTTTAATAATTATTTATAAAAAAAACTTTTTAATTTTTTTATTTTTTCTGTATGCTTCAAAAGTACTCCTTATGGCAAGTAATTCTGTCGCGGGAAAACAACCATTTAAATTTCACGTTGTATATATATGGCGATCGGTTGGTTCGTGATGTATATCGGCCTCTACTTCTCTCCGGACCAAATTCAAGCCGTTGACACGTTCAAGGAGATGTCAGGGGCCCAGCAGCAATTCTAGAAGGAGACTTGGCCCTGGTATGAGTAGCAACGAATGAATAGGAGTAAGCAGGAGTCATTCGATATTTTTTTACGTGCGAAAATAATCTAATAACGTCTCCAGTCCTTGGGCGGACAGGGTTGGGGTGTCTGACTTTTAATGACTACTTCGCAGAAGGAGGTGACTGCTTCACGTTCCCTCCTCGTAGTTTACTTACAACCAGGGTTGAAGGCAACGGTTATGCTCCTAATTTTTTGTCCAATTTATGTTTCAATAAGTTTTATTTTATTGTAAAAATAAATTAAAATAGTATTTTTAATAGCTTGTTATTTAAAAATAAACGTGAAATGAATAAATAAGTATTATTATTATATTTTCTTTAGTTCTTACTCATTTCAAAACCAAGCAATCAGCTAAGTGGTTTAACCATTTCTGTTTTATATTATAAATGTATAAATATAATATCAATATTATTTATTTTATATTATAAATAATATTTTATATATTGACATTATATAAAATATTATAAACCTACTTTGAAAATTCGTAACCCAATAAAAAACAGTTGGCATAAGGAATTCAAGTATCAATATATTTCAATATCGTATACAATGACAAAGACATCTTGATCGATTGTGATAGTAACTCCGGAAATTGAAAACAAAACTGGTATATATCAAAAAAAAAACAAAATACCCGACTGCACACTAAAAAAAGAGTAAAACAAGCCCCACAATACAAATTTACTGAATATAATTTATAAATGTTGATGGAAAGCATCGCAGGCGGGGACCAACAGAGGCTTATTTATAGTCATTTCTGTTGTGCACCATTTAGCAGAATTTTCGTTGGTGGCGGTCAAGGTGGTCCCCGCCTGCGATGCTTTCCATCAACATTTATAAATTATATTCAGTAAATTTGTATTGTGGGGCTTGTTTTACTCTTTTTTTAGTGTGCAGTCGGGTATTTTGTTTTTTTAATAATAATTTTTTTATTTATAACTTTTTAGCTGTTTTTAAAGGGAAATTTAGAAAAAATATTATTATGTCTTTATCCCGTGGGACTTTTAGGATAAAATGTATCCTATGACACTCCCGTAATCAAGACAAATCTAACGATACCTAATACATCAAAATCCATCAAGCCGTTTAGGCTACAGGAGGTCACAAAGGAAAAGACATACATACATACTTACATACACTCGAAAAACATTACCCTCCTTCTTTGGCAGTCGGGTAAAAAACAAAAATGCTTTCAGTAAACATACTTAGTAACTGTGTGAAAGGAATGTTGAAAAGGAAGAATTTTACACCAAAGTGATGAAACGTAATTACGAAGTAGCTTCATAGGCATGTCGTAGACGCCGCTGCGCGATTCCTACTCAGTGAAGTGGTTGTTTGCAGGCCTGAAGCAGGTATCTCTACAAGCTCTATTGAGTTACGGGCCCCCACTCGCTCTTACATTATCAGATCTTCATGCCGACACTCCGCGTATGCATGTGATGATAGAAACACTATCATTTGAAAATACTAAGAGCTTAAGTCTGCCGTTCGTTGGTTTTTAACTTTTGGTTGAATAGAGTAGGCATGTTTGAAGTGGTAGTGGAACGTTGTTTATCCGTTTTTGAAAGGGCGGGTTTTTAAACAAGGCATTTTTATTTTCTGTTGGAAAGTCATTCAATGATTTTTTCCGCTCTAGCACAAAAGTGGCTTGTCAAACTTTTACTAACTCAAACCCACTCTTATGTTCTAGGACCCTGGGCTTTCTATTCAGTGCCCCCCCCCACCAAGTTACAATCGTTTCGTTTAGAGTTAGCGCTTACAGTTGGCTACGCCCCAATCCCCTTGTTCAGAGGTCATTGTTATCTACAAGGGCTAACTCTAAACGAAACGATTGTAACTTGGCTTGGGGGGGGGGGCTGAAGAAAGAACGCATGGATCTAGTAGGCTTCGGCCCTGCTGGGCCCCTATAGTTTGGCTGACATCTCTTTGAGTAACGACGGAACGGCAAGTTACTCATTGCTCGCAGGAAACCAGGGTCGACAGCTGAGGATTGAGGTTGTTTGTATAATAATAATAATAATCTTTATTGGCATAAAAATAGGTACAATAGAATAAAGTCCCTGGCTCCCATGCTAGGAGAAATACCTGTGTTACAGGAACCAGTGCCCTCTCCCGTATCTTAGAAAACTGTGTACAATTTATGCGGAAATAATATTTACAATTTTTTTAAAAGGAATATAAAACAAAAAAACTTAAAAACCAAAAACAAAGAAAAGGTAAATGTGTAGAGTGTTGTGAGTGCGTGTATGTGTATATGAGCGTGTGTGTATGTTAGTGTGTGGGTGTATGTTTATATGAGTGACTGTGAGTAAGGGTATCTGTAAGACATTAAAGGAAAGGTTAAGTGCATCTTCTTTCGTGAATTATGTAACTGGAGTTAATATTTTTTCAGTTTCTTCATAGCTCTGAGACTGTAACCATTCTTTGAGCACCAGCTTGACTTTAGGCAGAATAAGCGTGTATTATTTTAGTGCTTTATTTAACTCGTTATACATTTGTGAGCTGTTTGTTATGTATGTTTTTATTTTATGCGTACCTGGTCTATTGCTCGATAGTTCCCGTCCGGTTTTTGTATATAGGTATACTGATTGGTAATTGGGTCTATTTGAAATTTTGACCCCAATTACTTTGGGTCTTATTTGGGTTGTTTTGGAGTTAACGAACTTTTTTATATTTAAAAAGAATCTCTCGACCCTTTCCTGTCCTTCATTCATTCGTTCATCATTGGGTTGCGACCAGTTAAGTATACGTACGGACACCGTGGGGATAAAACGTAAATTATAATTCGAAAATCATGCCTACAAAACTTCGATCCACATTTTTCATCGGCATTCATTTTTATTGTTCCGTACGTTTGTGAAAAATTAAAAACTTGGAGAATTATTCGTTTATTTGTATGTCCGTCTGTCACAGTCAATCGGCTTTGAATCTACTGGATCAATTCAGTTCGAGTTTGGTATGCATCCATTTTACATTGTATATAAAATGTTCGTGATTTTCATAATCACAAACGTGAAACGTAAACATTATGTGCTTATGATACACTTTTCTTTTGCTCAACAATATGTTTTACATAATTTTGGAATAACTTTGATAGAAAATTTATTAACAGGTTTTTAAACTGTTGAAAGACCACATTTATAACATAAAGATACAACTTCAAGTAGATAACTCTGTCCGGCCTGGACAGAATTATCTACTTACTGCCATAATTTCTACCATCAGTACCTTTAAAGCGGATTAAGCTGACCTACTGGCGAGTCTTGGCATTCTGCAGTCATTATAGCAAGTGTACCTTACTCCTGCTCTAGCTGTCATGGACCTTTGAGGAAGATCTTAATTCGAACGTGTTTGATTACAAGCGGTGCTTACGTTAATTGTGACTTCTGGTTTTGAGCTAGAAGATTCCAGCGAATCAATCTTAGCCAACTTCCTCTACTTCTCAGGATTTGTGACATTTTCGTATAAACAGAACACTAGCGCTATCTCTTGGCTGAAGACCACAGCATTGGCGATTACGTAGAGCCATCTGAAAACCAAATTTGGAGGGGTCGCGCTCAGTCACGACATCTGCGAGTATGCGGCTTGCGACGCCTTTGAGGCGACCACTTCCGTTTCCGGGGACGCTTCCGACCGAGATTCCCAAGGCTCGACACAATCTCACGTTTTAAAAAATGTATTAATTGTGGACGAAATGAAACTCCAATAGGACTTTTATTGAGAGGCGTCTGCCCGTACACTAATAAAAAAAAAAATTGAAAGCAAATTGATTTCTGGTCACTGGTCTATCAGTGTTTTTTCTGGTGGATATTGTGATGAAAAATTGTTGTAGTTTTTTTTTATTTGTAATATAACAGTTTTTACATGTTTAAAAATAATCTAACTATTCTTATGGATGTATACATCCATAAGAATAGTTAGATTATTCTAAAAATATTATATATAATATTATTTTGTTCTAAATAAAAAAAAACCTAAAGCAACCCGTTTTAAAAAACTGCAACTCCATAGGTTGTATTTATTAAGAGTAAAAAAAAAATATGAACTTTTAGATTTTTGTAAATCAACCTTAAAACTACATAAATATACACATAAATTAAAAAAAAGAAAAAACCCAATGAACTTAACTAAATATTTTTAGTTAAGTTCATTGGGTTTTTTCTTTTTTAAAGAATCCAACCTTTTTAAAAGATTTTTCTTTTTTAAATTAAACCTAATCCAAGCAAAAAACTCTTCCGCTTCGCTGTCAACTGTAAAAATGCCCAAAAGGCTGGAGAATAAGCATTGCCACGTTGTATGGCAAATCCTTATTCTCTGTTGTAAATTATAAACACTTTCAACTTCGAATTTACTTCAATATCTTCTAAAAGTTTGAATATAGAACAGTGACCCAAGAAAGGTCTTTTGTGTCGATTGAAATCTCCCAGCAAAGCATTAGTATCGTTCAAATTCATGTCAATTTAAACATTTCCATTCACATCCGGAGTGAATGAGGATCAGATCAGATCTGTCAGTTCTGATTGGTGAACGCTCGGTATCACAAAACATTTCATCTTTTTTTTTTCGATCTGTGATCGTTCTCATTTTATATTGTTGAACCAACCTAAGTACAAGGTTACTTTTCTTTATATAAAACGTTATCTGTGGTTACTTCTAGCGTGTTCCGTGTTTGTAGTTTTTGGAGAGGTCTTGACGAGTATTATTAACCGAGCTACGAGTATAAAAGCTTGTTATGAAAAAATATTTTTATTGAAAACTTGTTACTTAATATAGTAATTAAATGTTTTTAATAGTTATCCAAACATTATTTTGCTCACCATAAAATGGACGCATCGGCTGAGAACGCCAAGCAAAGTGTGGTATCTGTGCAGCATGGCTTAGAATTAACCATAGATATAAGAAAAGAGGAGATATGTTGAGTAGTCAAAAATGTACGGGAACCTGCTGTCTGTAGTCATCCCCACTTCTACGTTTACTCACACGTTTGCAAATATACTTACGCACTCGCGCACACATCCGCATGTATTTTATATTTCTATGGAATTAACGATCATTGCGATACAATAAATTTTGAACCAGTCTACCCTTTGTGGAGTATATAGAAGGTTTATGGAGACTGTTTTTCCAAACGAAGACCATTTTTTTATGGTAGGAAAGATCATCGAATAACGAATCCCACCATTGGGCGGAGCGGGAGACAGTGTCAGACTTTTACTGACTAAATGTCGCACCGTTCATGCCTGCCTTAGTTCCAGGGCTCCGGTTTGGAGGCAACAGTCCTTGCACGCATGCACGACCAGCGCGTGGAGGTGCAACACCGGGGCGAAACTCCGCTGCCCGAACATGTCGAGGCGTGGCGGAAGGAGCTCCGGCTCCGGTTTCGTCATTCGATGATTTTCACCTACCATAAAAAAAAGGGCCCCGGTGTCCCGCTTTCGCATCCTTGATCCCAGAAGGCTTCGACCCTGCTGGGCCCCTACAGTTAAATGAAGACATGGTTCAGCATTAAACAAATAACCATTCTACTAAAGTTAGGTTTATCTACGACTTTATTACAAAATCGGGTTTATACGCAAATTGTCGTAAAAGAAGAAGATTTAAAAGTGTGTAACTTTCTGCTTTTCCTTCCTGCCTTAGTTCCAGGGCCCCGGTGTTCCGCTTTCGCATCCTTGATTCCAGAAGGCTTCGACCCTACTGGGCCCCTACAGTTAAACGAAGACATGGTTCAGCATTAAACAAATAAGCATTCTACTATAGTTAGGTTTATCTACGACTTTATTACAAAATCGGGTTTATACGCCAATTGTCGTAAAAGAAAAAGATTTAAGAGTGTGTAGGGTGACTGGTAATTAGTGACAGATACTTAAACACGTGATCGCAGTCATGATAACAACTTTTACTACGGGACCAAACATGAAATCGTGAAAAAAATATGCTAAAAATGCTGATATTTTAAGTTTGGTTCAGATACCGGTTAATAAACCTCAAAATAAACAAATAGTTTTAAGGTTTATGAACGTATCTCTTGTATAAATAAAGTATGAATAAACGTGTACTTAACTTTCTAAAAATGTTATATTTACGTCTGAATTCTGTACTATAGATAGATAGATAGATACATATACTCTTTATTATAGGTAGGTCAAGGAACTGTTCAAAAGAGTTACCGTGGCCTTGTAATGCAAATGGCAACTGAAGAAACACAAGCGAGTTTTAGTTAGTAAAAAGTCTAATACTCCCTTGCGCTCCATCCAAGACAAAGAATTTATTCGATGATTTGACAGATGGGCTTTCATTAAAAGGATCATCAAATCTCACCAAAGTCAAAAATCTCGAAAAAAAGCCCGCCGCTCCATACATTTTGTCAACCTATGTGAATACAAATATGTTTATTGTTCAAAAAGGACAATTACAATAATTTAACAAATCTCTGGACTCCACACTAGGATTCCCTGTGTCGTGGAGCCCAGTTTAGAATATAAATCTATGGAGCAGCGGGTTTTTTTTTTCATGATTTTTTGGGCTGGTCCCATAGTAAAAGTTGTTCATATTGGTGTATACAATGATCTTTTTTAAGGAAAGCGATACGACAGATGGTGTCTTATCAACTTTAGTAAAAAAAGTTGAGTTGTATAGTACAGTAGAATGTGGCGATTGCTAGTGCACGTAGCATTGGCCTTCCCTCTCCCAATTTCATCTCAATGGCGTTTGAAAACAGCGCCGACCACTAATCACTGGGCTATTACCGTTTTCATATCCCAACTGTCTTCACGCGCGTAATCTCATAGCAGCCAGCAAATAACCAAACAATTTCTCGTTTCACAAAATAAATTGGATGTTAAAATTGATTGATGGAAGGTAAATTGAATAGGAGCAGAGATCTAAGCGCGTTTCTATTAGGAACAGTTTTGAAATCCAATGAAGATTTGTCCGTGTAGAACCAACTAGCTTCTGCCAGAAGCTTTGTTTCTTCATAAACACTTTGGACTCTCGTTTTCGTTCGCTTAGGGGGTGAATTTTCGAAAATTTTCTTGTCTAAGTTATAAAAGACAACCTTGTGCACAAATTTCACGCTCCTAGTTCCAGTACTTTCGGCTGTGCATTGATATGTCAGTCAGTTAGTTTCTCCTTTTCAATCAAAATCAAAAAATCAAAATGGTTTTAATTTCACATGGGCCTATATGGGCATTTATTAAACGTCAGAAACTAGTGCATGGTTCCAAAATGGTCATTTCCTATGGAAAAGAACCGGCAAGAAACTCCATTTTATACATAAGGTGACTGGTAATTAGTATAATTGACCTCGGAAGGAAATCATAGAATTAAAACGATGGATAAATCAACGCAATAACAATATTTATTATCAATATCAGACACAATTCAATTTATATTAACAGTAACTGTACTAACTTAACAACTATAACAAGAGCCAACCACAGACTGTTCACTATATTACAATGTAAATCTACCCTCAATTAGCTAAGTCCTGTTACAGTATGACCGATAATTGTGACCTTTTGCACTATACTGATGTTGCGCACCCGAGCGTGAGCAAGGGAGTACAGCAACGACTTCCCTTTGATTTTTCTATGTCCCTACTATTTATTTTTGTCGATAAGGAAAAAAAACAAATTTTGTACATTTGCAATACAATATGAAACTTTAAAAAAACAGGTGGTGCGCCCGTTATTAAAATGTGCATAGAAAATTTGTTAACACTACGGACGATTGTTACACGGAAGTCGTCATACATAGACCGTTTTGTTGAAGAGCTTCGAAAATTACAAAGTTATTTATTATTTAGACAATTGTTTAGACAAACTAGATCACTACATAGTACAAAACAAAGTCGCTTGCTGTTGGCTGTTTTTTTTGAATAGATAGAGTGATTCAAGAGGAAGGTTTAAATATATTTAATATCACCATTACACCTATGCAAAGCTGGGGCGGGATGCTATTGTATAAAATATAATATATGTAATTTTAAATAAAAAATCCTATTTCAATTCAAATTAGATTAGTTGAACAAGTGGTTATACAAAATGTGATTTGCCGCACCCTAGGCCTTCTTGTTCTTCTTTGTCGGTATCACTCTTGACAGAGTGGTCGTGGTCATCACTTCAAGTGTTGGTGGCAAACTAAGCCGAACGGCTTAGCTTGGTTAGAAAGGAGTCTCTCTGATGGCCGCCTTGTGCATTCATGCAGCGAAAATGAGCCACTTACTGAAGCCTTTATTTGGTCAGTCTACCTCACAGGCGAGCTTCCTCGTGGCCTGGTACCCTCAACTCTTTCCTGTACCTCAAGTCGCTCAATAGCCACCTCCCCTCGGCGACACACATGACCAAAAAATGTGAGGATACGAGACTGTACCGAAGACGAAAGATCCCTAGGCCCTGTACCAAAATATTACAAACAGTGCCATAAGTAATAATTATCATTTCAGCACTCCAAATAAACCATTACTACAAAACTGAATGTCACGCTTGAGATCGACTAAATTCCTACATAAGGTCACATAGTTGACCTTTTCGAATAGGAAATTAATGCCAAATGACGGTCAATCCCGACGTGCTGTAGTGGTGTGACATGCCAGTCTAAACTTGGTCTAAGTGAAGGTTTAATTATATCCAGTTCCGTTGGGTAATTACTCGTTTCCGCACACGATAATGACGTGATCCGGGTTTTTGGTATTTGTAAAGGCAGAATTGTGGGTTGTTAATAGTACCTACCTACATAGTCGGTGACACTATTGCACGATGCAATCAGCGCCATGTTTAGTACCGCAGCGTTTTAAGATGGCGTCGTTACGTATTTTCTCCGGATTTAGAAAATAAAAAAAAAAATCGTTCCACGGGCGTATTTTTTTTCATCATCATCATCATAAGTGACAAATCCGCACGATATTAAAAACAACCTTACTGGTTTAAATGGTGATGATACTGTCTGAAATATTTACAAAAAAAAGTATCTACTTAAACCAAAAGTAAAATTTCAAAAAAAAAAAAACAAGAATCAAAAGTAAAACTTATGAAATTGAATACACGACACACAATACTGTAGACCGCATGGAACTACAACAACACTTTGATTTAAAAGCTTCAACAAATAAAAGGTGCAAAGATTAATTTTATGAGTACCGTAACAATGGCTCGGCTTCTTGCGGCCACCCTTCGTATTGTGAGAAGGCAGCATTGTGACACGCCACCGGTCTGCTTCGGTTTTATATCGTGCGGACGCATGCCGTGAACATTCTTACTGACCCGAATAACTATGCCCTGGCTGTGCCACTATACTTCCCCAATAACTATGCATTGCACACAGCATTCCTTTCCGCGCCATTAGTTGAATTTCCAATGAAAGCTACCTTCCGTTCGTACTTTTGCTTATATTGTTCCTCAACAAGACTACTCGGCTATTTTTAACATCGATCCTTTTTTTACTACGTGCTCTTAATGCGATCCATTTCACGAAATGTTAAAGAGTTATATAATATTATTTTTACTTGAATATAGTTTGCTCTGAATCAGTAACTGAGTTGATTCCAAATTTTTACAATATATTTCCAAAAATATTGAAAAAAAAGTTCACAAGTCAACCATTCCTCCTTTTTTGTACAGGCGATATTACTCTGGAATGCGCTCCCTCTAAATGTCAGGATGGCTACCAGCCGTTCTTTTTCCTTTAAGGTAAAGACACGTGAGTACATTCTCAAGAAGTTGGCAAAATCATCACAGCACTAATTGGTTGGATTTGATAGATAGATAGATAGATATATTCTTTATTGCACACCAAAAATAAAATTAACAATAGGAACTTAAAACTAAAAGAGTGTCTCAATTTGTTACTTTTTTCACAATTCATTGCATTTTTATATGTATGTATTTATTATTGTATTTGATTTTTGTTTATCTATTTTTTTTTTTTAAGTTGCACCTACTAGGTTGTTTCGGCACCATAACCAACTGGTAGAAAATGCCTAAGGGATTAAGTTCGCATTTGTGTCTATGTACTATGAGCATAAAGTTTTTATAAATAAATAAGTTCAACACCACCGACATTAAGTTAAATTAAGATCACGGCAGGTCAAAGTGGGCGTTAGGTGCCAGCGCACAGCAGGGAGCGGGAGCTAAACCATCCTTCAGTCATTCAGATGGTCCGGTGACCACGTAACCACGTCATGGTCACCAAGACAATGCGCACGTAATATAAGCTGAACTAAAATGGTGATCGACCTTGAATGCGCAGTAACCGAACTTCGGGTATCAAATGAAATAGGGAGCAGCGCATGACCAAAGCAACGTGTTCAACTTTTGATAATTTAAAAGGTAAATTATACAAAGTCAATATATTTAGTAATAGTTATATATCACAGCAATTACAAAACTATTATTATTCTAGCTAGCCTAAGTTGTCCCATTGCTGGGCAAAGACCTTGCTCCATGCTTTCCAGTTATATCTTTATAGTTACAAACTAAGACAATAATAAAAAATGGTGACTAGAGTCTGGTGCCTAAGCTAGGCTTGAATTTCAGGTCCCCGGATTTTCCCCCTTTTAAAGGGATGGATATTAATGTTTACAAATGGGTAAAAAACGGAACATATTGAGCATCAAAAAGTTCATCCGCTTCTATATCAAAGGGCCCCGCTTGGGCAGAGCATCGCTGTGTCCTCGTGGGAGCGATCGGTGGCGGCGTTCTCTCGCGCCGGGCCTTGGTAGAAGTCATGGTTCGGAGTGAGGAGGAGTGGCAGGCGGTCGCCTCCTTCTGCGAAGCATTAATGCTAGCAAAGGAGGAGGCGGACCGCATAAGGCAATGGCGTTCGCGCCCCAGACGCCGCCGGGATTCCGATCCTGACTTCCGGCCACCGTAGGCGCGGGCTTACGGTCGGTGAGCATTGGGTAGCTCGCCGTCCGGTCGTCTGGTAATCGTCCGGACCAAGCCCAGTCGTCGACGGCGCGCACTGTTCCCGCGCGCTTCTAGGAGTTGTCAGCAACCGTAGGGACCCTGCGGAAGGGTCGAAGCCAATCAGGGCCACGGGTTTGCGTCTGAAAAGGAAGGCTCTGAGCCTGATATGTATGGCGATGTAGGAACGGGGTAGGTTGTTTAGTCAGTAAGAGTCTGACACTTGTTTTCCGCTCCGCCCAAGAGCGGGACTCGTCATTGGATGATTTTTACCTAACATAAAAAAAAAATCTATATCAAAGGGAAAAGTGCCCCAAACGCTGGCGGCATTGCCACCCTGGAGCAATGCTAGTCGTTTGATAGCTTACCGAGAACTCGGATTGAAATTGAAAAACTTTATTTTGAAACTGGAAAAAAAGGGTCAATTTTTTTAAAACTGTAACTGCATTTGTACGAACAGACAAAATTTCCAAAAATATGAATTATTTACCGAAAAGAACATTCCTTATTTACCATTTCAAAATAACGAACGAATATTGCTGTTGTATTTTTGATAGGTTTTTTTTAGGGTAGATAAAAAAAATCGAATGACGGATCCCACTCTAGGGCAGAGCGGGAAACAGTGTCAGACTCTTACTGACAAAAAGAACCTATCTCTAACCTAACCTACCTGCCCTATTTTTGGTGGGGTTGGGTTTCCAAATGCAGATGCTCGTAGGTACTTTCTTTGCCTTATCATCAGGACAAACAATAAGGTGACAGACATAGCCCAAAAATCACCAAAGTGGAAATTGGTCGCAGAAGATATAATCGATGAAGCCTTATAAAGTTCTCATTGCTGGGGCACAGGCCTCCTCTCTAGAAGAGGGAATAGGCCATAATCCACCACGCGGGCCCAGTGCGGATTGGTGGATGTCACATGTCTTCGAATTTTTGGTTCTAGGACCTGCCGGTTTCTTCACGATGTTTTCCTTCACCGTTTTGAGAGCAGTGGTGATAAAATAAGTCGGTGCCGTTATAACTTGGCCACCACTGCTCCCTAATTATACCGTTTTCATTTAATCTAAGGTATTTTTATTAGATGTAAAAATTAAAATCTTTGTATCTTAAATTGAGATGGAAAGGTCAACTTCTAGAAATAATTAAAGTTTTTTAAGTAGGAAATTTTAAAGTAAGATCAAGTAGGTACAATAATAGAATTTAAATATTGTTACAAAGTTTTTAAGTACTCTTATAATTCCCTGGGTTCACTGGGAAGCTCGACTCGAGGAGCCGCTGACGTATTTTTTGAAACTCAAAATATTGTAAAGCTCCTCCTTAATTAGTTAAAATAGGTTGTCTTGGATTGTGTTTTATACTTTGTTTTTACTATTATTACCACATTTTCATATTTCCAATTAATGTACCAAGTGTAACTTGATTAATTTTAGTAGTAGGTATCTAATCAAAAGAGTTATGTGTTATACACAGATTTTTTTTTATAATGGGAGACTATTTCGAAAACAAAATCGATATACAGCCTCTTTTCACTGTGACCTCAAATTTTGTTTTTAATTTGACAATCACACTATTTTTGGGATTAATAATTTTCCCATTATTCATGACATCTCCCACAATTGGGCAGGGCAGAGGATAGTTTCGATGCCTTCTTTGCCTTTATCATTGTCTTTGCCATTTTTGCCTAACATATTATTCCCATGGGATGATTTCCTACTACCACGCAGGAGTTGTCACTAGTACCGGGTAATTTATTAAATAAAACAATAAAAAAGCGTAAAACGTATCTTGTTTCACCATTTAAATTTTTATATTTAGCGACCGCAATATCATAAACTTTTTCTTGTTTCTGTCGCTAAGATGTTTTATTCGATGAATGTAACTGAAAAGTTGTTATCGCTTTTAATTTAAAAATGCTACGAGGACTATCGGAAGTTGTTCTAAACAATAATAACTTTAAGTGAAGAGAAGAGGAGAGAAACAATGCAATCTCTTCATTTGAAACTTGCACCGTAATCACATTGACGAAGTTTCTGAGCACAGTAAACTTGGCTCATCGACTTGCACTGTAAATACTAATAAGACTAAAAAAAAGGAAGAAAACAAGCTAATAAGATTCAAAAATCCTTTGATTCATTATATCATTTGATTATACTATTAGCTGCTTGGGATGTAACAGTCAACCACCAAATCAAATCATTCAATTCAAAATCTATTGTAAGTCATAATGGACTTAAAATTAGCGCGCAAAGTCCTGTACAGGTCCAATAATCATATGACAAAGACGAGAAAGTAAGTAAAAACGTGAAAGGACAGCTTCAAAGTGAAGACGAGGAGGAAGAGGACCAGCCCTGAGGAAAGCGGGAGCGCACGTGGTCTCATATAAAAGTGGTCCGTCCGGGCTCACCGCGCGACATGACTACATGCACACTGTCAAAATTCAACTAGCGATACTGCGCAGGTAATAATCCGGTTTCTACTGTGAGGACTGTCGAAAACTACACATACGCGACGACAAGTGACGGAGTCCGCGCAAGCTCCCGCTTATTGCAGCCGCGATGACCCTAAACCATAGGTATGAAAAAATTGTCTTTTCTTTAACAATAACACGTTTGGTTTTGAACAAAGCTTGGATTATTGGTTATTCAAGACTAACAATTGCCTCTGGCAACTTTCAGCAACTGACAACGGCAATTCAGAGGCATTTTAGGATAGAGTAACGATTGGGATAGTATAACATCTCACGATTAATTGACCGGCCGGGTCACCTGACTTTTATACGTGCTGTTTAAAATCGCTAGCCAGATCCACAGACCCTTTAAGAGATAAGAAAAGCCAATATTCTAGTATGAAATTTACTACCGCAATAAGTAATGTATACGTTGATATTTCAATGAAATCATCGTTACTAGTTCTGTAATTTACTTTATTTAAAAACACAAAATAATATTAATTTCAATTTAAACAATTGCATTGTCAAAAATAATAATCTGTTGTTTAAACGAACTACAATAAAACTTTTAATGATGTGTGTTTATAATAATATGTTATTATTTTAAGCTGAGGTTTAAAAATCGAGGTGAACTCTTCACAGAGCCTCAATAGACAGATAAAAAGAGGCGGGACTGCGTCAGGACGCCGTCCTACAAAGTGTCATTGGGGTTATTATCTTGTACGACTGAGAGAGATGGAGCTATACGGGACAAGAAGCGCCATCTCTTTCTAGCAACGGGACAATGATAGCTCTAACAATTCATAGTACGGTCCCTGATCAAAACACGTCTGAGACTAATGACGACGACGCGAATTTTTATGGCAGTTTCCGTTCTTTAGGGACTACTATTTGTTCACAGATATCCGTTGAATTTTCACTCTAAAGGCCGCTATAAAAGTTTAAACGTCTAAACTGTGTAGGTACCGAAGGGATTTTATGTGTTTTGCTTTCCTTTTTTGATGTTATTAAAGTAGGAAGAAAACGCTATCGCTCGCAAAAGATATTCTGAGTGCTCATAGCTTTAATTTAAGTACATATTAAATAAAACGTTAATGAATAATTTTACACTTCAAACTTCTATATTTAACTTTTTTGACTTTATTTTTTATATCATTACAGATTTTTGTCTTTGATAGGGGTCAGATTAGGTGCTTAGTACTTCAACTAGTGTACAAATATGAACATAAATAAATCAAGAGGGAGTTGTATTTAGATATATTTCATTAAAATTTATCGTAATTATAAAACGATTTTTTCATAATATATCAAGAAATTATAACCTAACAAGGACTTTTTACAAACATACGGTGTTTACAATTTTCCGGTGGCATATATAACGATTGAAACGAAGAGGTACCAGCTATGCTATATAAAACAGTTAATAACCAGAAAAGTAACGACAAATTATATCCAAATAAAAATAACGGTAGGTTTCCCCTCAATTTCTTATTTCCTTTCAAAGCTACGGCCTTGAACACATTCCACTCAAATATTCGATTCGACAGCCTTTAGTTGTATATATACCTATAGTCTATGTTTTGAACATTCTGTACCTTAAAGGAAAAATAAATCTGTACAAGATTATCCGCCTTTCACAAATGTTTTACTCGAAAGCTATTAGATGTAATTGTTAACGTAGTACTAATGTTTTCACGCTTAGTAAACCTAACTGCAAAATGATTGCAATATATGTATTTATACAACATTAATTTTAGTATATTCGCAACGTGAAACACCGTGTATAGTATTTTTATGAAAAGAACTAGATTTCTGCCAGCGACTTCGACCGCGTGAAAATAGCTTTTCGCACAAAACTTGGACACGCGTTTCATTCCTTTAAGGGGTAAATTTTGAAAAATCCTTTCTTAGTGTTCGCCTACGTCATAAAAGGAAGCCTTGTGCAAAGACGCTCCTAGTCCCAGTAGTTTCGGTTGTGCGTTGATATGACAGTCAGACAGTTTTTCCTTTTATATAAATAGATTCATTAAATTATTATATTCGCAACCTGAAAATATCTACGTGTATAGTATTTTTATGTAAAGAATTTATGTACAAAGTTTCATAACTGTGTTCTGTATACAGTACGGCTGTCGGATCTTGGCGAGTCGGAAGTTAGCCTCTATGAATTTTAGCGCTTGAGAACTCATAAAATAAATAAATGGTTTGAACAAAATGAAGCCGTTGTAATTGCTATTAAAAACTGATATTGGCAATTTTTTTATTATTTTTGTACTCCGCAAAAGGGTGGAAGCCAACTAGGGCCCAGGGTCTCTTTGTGAAAGAAGTGCTTGGCCCCAGTTCGAAAGGTAAAGAAGGAACGGGGTGGGGTGTTTAGTCACACTGTCTGACACTGTTTTCCGCTTCGCCCAAGGGCGGGATTCGTCATTGGATGACTATTACCCAGCATTAAAAAAAAAAAACATATGTATATCGTTCAAGCCAGCACGATAGGTTTACTTTTAAGCTTTATGTTAGGAGAGATAGATGGGTGGATCGTTTTAGCAATGTTAGAAAATTAAATTATTACTATTTTATAAAATACTGTAATCGTGCAAAGCAGCGATGAGTCGATACTCATCGCAGCTTTGCACGATGCAATGGTTATATTGAACATATTATGCTTGTATTATACACATACACCTTCCCCTTGAATCGCTTTATCCATTAAAAAACCTCATCAAAATCCATTGCGTAGTTTTAAAGATCTAAGCATACATACAGCGTGAAGCGATTTATATTATGTGCAGAGCGGTCATACACATAAAATCAAAGAAACCTTTTATTTTAGTTAGCGGCCACCACAAATCTCACTGCAGTACGTAGACAATTTATATTTTGTGACTGTGTGTTTATTATACAATGGGGTCGAAATTACCCATAGTAGGAGGACGGACGGTGAGCAATGGGTAGCTCGCCGTCCGGTCGTCTGGTAACTGTCCAGACCGAGTCCAAGTCGTCAACGGCGCGCTCCGTTCCCGCGCGCCTCAAGGAGTTGTCAGCAAACGGCAGGGGCCCTTCAGGGTCGAAGCCTCCTGGAGCCTAGGGTGGTGCAAACTGTTACCTCGTCTCTAGGAATAAGGCAAGGAAGGTACAGGGTAGGTTTTTTAGTCAGTAAGAGTCTGACACTGGTCTCCCGCTCCGCCCAAGAGTGGGTTTCGTCATTTTTTCACCTACCATAAAAAAACCCATAGTAGGAGGAAGCACCAACATCACTATGAGGGTGTTTGCCGAAAGGCTAGATTAACCCATAGATAGTTTTGTCAACAATACAATAGTTTTACCTTAACTACATCTATATAGGATGACTGGTAATTAGCAACCGATTCTTAAACACGTGGTTGTAGTCATGATATAAAACAACTTTTACTCTTAGATCAAATCCGCTGGTTAGTACATTTATTTTTGCCTAACCGGTCAAAATAAAAAATAAATATTAAAAAAAATAAAAATAATAAATAAATAAATAATAATAATAATAATTCTTTTCTCTTTTATTTTAATATTGTAATGAATAACTAGTGTGGTTTTGTGTGAGTTTATAAATGCCAAAACCAATATCTGCTATTTTACCAACATTACGTTATTTATCAACAATTATGATAGGAAAGCTGTAGTCCGCGATGAATGGCGCCGCATGACCAAGATGATAACTCATCGTGATCCAGAGTGATGACCACGACCACTCTGACAAGAGTGTACCGACTGAAAAGAAGAATGATAGCTAACTTCTTAAAAAAGACTACCTAAATGAAATTACTATTCAAGCCAAATTTTCCAATGTATGTCTAGGGACTACCCTAGATATATACATTGTAATATTAGGTTTCCCCAATTTAGGTTTGACCTGAATTTATGTAAGTACAAACTTATATAGATTCAGGTCATTAACTCCAGACGGACTAACATTTGACAAAAGACATTGTTATAAGCAATGGTTGTTCTTAAAAGGCTATTACGCCAAATAATCCATAACTTTGGTTCCCAAAATTAGAAACCTATTGTAATGTCTACAAGCTCAGACGAAAACCTATTTTAGTAATAGGATTGTTTCAAATGTCTGTTGACACTTTGCGTGCCACAAGGTCTGGCTTTTACCTCGGTAAAAGATTAAGCATTGCCATAGAACGTGGCAATTCCGCCAGTATTTAGAGCACACTTCCAGTCAACAGAAATGCGGAGGAATGTTTGACGTTATATTTCAACTAAGATTTATTCATTGTCTTTAGCGTTTATAGAAAATAATTTTGAATTTAATAGGATCAATAGTTTTTGAAATATTTTAATTTCTGAACTAAGTTGATAATTTATCCTGAATGTATCTTCTATTAAGTAAAAATAACAAATATTAAAATCGGTTCACGCAATTAAAAATTACCACCGCCAGCGCCATCTCTCGGGAAATTGGGTTACTAATTTATACATAGGCTACTTCGCGCTATTAAGTCGTTATTTAAGTTACATACGGGGTTAGTTAATGTCATTAACTAATTAATGGATTAATTAAGGGGGTTAATTTAAGTCACGGACGGGGGTCTACGGAACCCTACACTGAGCGTGGGCCGACACGCTCTTAGACTGGTTTTTATTATACTGATATTTTTGTAATACAATATTATGGATAATACTCATCTAAGAGAAAATAAATAAACTTATATACAAATATTCTGTAATACGAGTATACTTTGAACAATAAGCGTCAACCCTGTTGCGGTGTTGGTTCAATTATAGGCTTTTACGTACCCTGCTTAACGTTAATATTATTTGACTGAACAGCGTATAAACAATATGATGATAAAATGTAACTATTCCGTTAATCCGTGCACTCTAATAGTGAATTGTTTAAATCGTAAAAGAATACTGTACCATATGATACTGGTATACTTTTTACATCTTTCTATGCAGGAGGACGTGTGTTCGATTCCCACCCAAGACAAATGTTTGTGTGATAGTACGATCATTTGTTCTGTGTCTGGGCGAAATTTATCTATAACTAGTGACCCGCCCCGGCTTTGCACGGGTGCAATGATAATATTAATCATATTATGAATGTATTATACATAAAAAATCTTCCTCTTAAATTCCTCCAACTATTAACCATTCGACTTTGTCAATTACAGACACAATTATAGAACAATATATGTGCGAGCGTTGGGCTCAAAAGTTTAAAAAACCGTATAAAAATCCATTACGTGGTTTTAATGATCTAAGCATACATAGGGACTGACAGCGGGAAACAAGCGACGTTTTAAACTATGTAGTGATATGTATGTATTTAGAAACATTTAAGTATCTTTAGTACTCATTAGTTGTCTGGTCTGTACTCTTAGCGCAACTTGCTTAGTTTGGGCCTAGTTAACGTTGTGAGATAGGTGTGGAATATTATTATTATATGTTACCGAACATTTGTACTCGTATAATACCTGTGGCGTGCAGGCAATGTATGAAATATTGTAAATAATTATATGCACAGTAAGAGATACGTATTAACGTATCTTACCTAGGTTATGTATACAATTTCTAAGGCAATTCCTATAAAAATAGAGTTTAGCCTGTATTTATCAATGTTTACCGGCCAACTTATAAAACAAATTAAAATGCTCAAATCTTGAAAATCAATAAAAGACGAGAGCAGAGAAGAAGGTGACGTATATTTTAGTGCACTTTGAATCGGACAGGTTAGGTTAAAACACCTTAACGCGGTTAGGGTTATTTTATTTTATAACCACTCGGAGATACAACATCTAACAACATCTAGGAGCCTTAAACTACTCAGGCAGACATTAAATCAAAGTATTTGTAAGCAAATAACTTTATGTTACGTATAGAATGAATAATTTTTAGTTTCACGACCATTTTGTAATGTACAAGTACACAGATCCTGTTTCTTATCGAGGTGCGCTAATATTACATTACCTCCTTTCCTGCTTCAGTCTTTTACACACATTACGTAGGTAAAGTATAAAATGAATAAAATTTGATACATGACTTACGCGTATTAAGTATTCCATACTTTGCCTAGTTATTGCATAGAATAACTGAATACACAGATTGTTGATAACATAGATGTTGTATCATGCAAGTATCATCATTTCAGCCGAAAGACGACCACTTCTGGACATAGGCCTCCCCCAAACGTCGCCACAACGAACGGTCCCAAGCGTCTCGCATCCACCGAATTCCAGCAACCTTGACCAGTGCTCTAATTCACGTAAAATCAAACAATCCCAATTCCAATGCCGTTCCATTGTTGTTCGATCGTAGTCCTATCCAAAATCAGTATTCACGTGTTCCTTGATGGGGATTCGATAGAACGACAATCGAACGACTTCTAAACGAGCTCTCTCTTCGATCGAACGAGTTCAAAATCGGTGTCGTTCAAACTCGATTGATGGATGGGAATACGAAAATGTCAAAGGCGCTACGATATCGCTACGGTTTTCATTACGAGAATTAGGCTACAGGTCGTCGTTCCACCCTGTGGGAGGCCTTCCAACACTACGTCTTCCAATACGCGGTCGCCACTCCAGAACCTTTCTGCCCCAGCGGCCATCTGCAGGTATACTTACATTTTATTGTTGCGCAATAATTTATCTAACCGCTTCGAAGCAGGACTATAAGCAGTTCTTTAGTAAAGTAATAAAATCAGCATAATATTTTGTAATTTTAGGAACGGCGAATCTGGCTAGTTGCCAGATTCAATTTAATCTTTGTACTGCGCGTTCCGTTGTGGTCACTTCTCCCGCGGCTGGCCCGCTCTATGCTCGCAGCTCCCCGATCTACTCATGGAATTAAATCCTTATCGTGCGCACTTCGCTGAACATCTTCCAACTTTACACCACCATAATGAATTTATAAATCGCGAACGCATTGTGTAGTGTATTGAGACCAGTATTAGATTTCTATATGACATAATACGTTAAATTAAGACGAAGTTCAATACATAGCATGTCAACAGCCTTATAATGTTCCCACTGCTGGGGCTCGGGCCAGGAGGCCCATTCCATTCTCTTCTAGACAGGAGTCTAGGAGAGCGTATGAGCCGTAGTCCATCACATGGGCACAGAGCGGGCTATTTCAATATGTACAAAATTTTTAAAATAAAACCATACATTAAAACAATCTATCAGATATCATTCTTTCTTCTCATGGGGGCGATCGGAAGCTGCGATCTCTCTTGCGGCGGGCCTTGGTAGATGCCATGGTCCGAAGCCAGGAGGAGTGGGAGGCGGTCGCCTCCTTCTGCGAAGCAGTAATGCTAGCAAAGGAGGAGACCGACCGCAGGCAATGGCAATGGCGAACAATAGGTAACCCATCGTCCAGTCGTCTGGTAACAGTCCAGACCGAGCCCAAGTCGTCGACGTCAGCAAACTGTAGGGACCCAGCATGGTCGAAGCCCCCAGGAGGCTTCGACCATGCTAAGAGTGGATGCGAAAGCGTATTATCGGGGCTCTGGGATCAAGGCAAAGTAGGAACGGGATAGATTGTTTAGTCAGTAAGAATCTGACACTGTATCCCGCTCTGCCCAAGGGCGGGGTTCGTCGTTGGATGAGTTTTACTAGCATAAAAAAGGACACTAAAGAGCTCAGCGACTTGACAAACAATACTAAGACAGCTATTTGAGTAGGCCGCAGAAAATACTCAAGTTGCCAGACATACGTTAAAATTAGTTAAAAGAAAAAAATAATCACAATTACTTTCACACACGCAATGTTGAATTAATTATGAGCTGTATATGAATTGTTTTAGCTTTTTTCTTCGGTTGTTTGCAACAGAAGTCATTATTATGCCTCATTACGTATCCATTGTTACATTTTCTAGAACAAAGCCCTCTGCATGCGATTATGTTCAAAACTTATGGATTAATATTCATTTGGTTTACAAAAAACACAAAAAGTTTTGATGATTGAATCTAATTCATAATTAAATTGAATATTGATAATTGAATTGAATATTGATAACTGAATTGAAAATTGATAATTGAAGTGAATATTGATATGAGTAATTATCAAACTATGTTCTGAATTTTATTGTCAGTTCCAAGTTGTCTGGAAGGAAACGCGAAATGCAATAACGCCACCCGTTGTATATATTTTATTTTTCTTTTTATGTATATTGTATTGTATTTACAATAAAATATAAAATAAAGAAGCGGTCTAAGTCTAAGTCGTTAGAAGGAGTCATCTGATGACTCTTACTTCTATAAAGAAGAATTACCTAAATAAATATTTACCAAAAATCACAAAGATTTGTATCGTTCGCACAAAGCTTGGGCAAGATACTAGTTTAGAAATAAACGAGCACACAAAAGCAGAATACCTAACCGTTATACCATTGTTCATTTACATAGTTGTGTATGTATAATGCATCATAATGACAGGCTACGCCTTAAATACATTTGCGTATTAGATTAATAGGCTTAATTAATGTATTACAGTACTTCGAGAGCCAAACTTGTATGTGTAATAGGTATAACTGCGTCGCGACCCGAACGAAGGGCGCGCAGTAATTTGCGACAGGGTTGCCAAATCAGAACTTACCGAGTCCGGGACAATTCCATGACGGACCGTGGCTATATATTGCTATGAAAACATAAAAATTAGAATATCAAATTTTATGTTTGTATTAATTTTTAAAGGAAAATACATTTTATAAACGTCATAAAATTAAAAATCACTTTTACATCTACTAACGCGCACTGGGCCCGCGTGGTGGATCACGGCCCATACCCTATCTATTGTAAAGTGAAGGCCTGAGTCCCGGCAGAGAGAACTTTTTACATTTTATTTTTAAAATGTATACTCCTAGCCATGATATTAATGGTTATATTTTGTAATGATTAAATTTTTCGTACTCCGGAACAATTGATCATGTGACTGAACACGAGACAAGAGTTAAATTTCCAGGACAATCCTAGAAATCCCGGACATCTGGCAACCTTATTTGCGACTAAAACTTGTGAGCGCAATCCCAATTCTCCCAAAGTAAGTACGCGATAATTTGACAAGTTCAAAATATCATTTAGACACTTGTGTCATGTAACAGATGGTGCTAGTGGTAAATAAATCAGAACCCGCCTAAAACCCTGAGTGACTCGGTCGTTAAGGCTCGCCGTACACAAGTGCCGAGAACTTAGTCAGTCTCAGTAAAGTTCGGCTATTAGTTTTCGACAGCATGCAAGACATAATAATAAACAGGCTTAGAGCATTGCATTTTGATATTACTCATTAGGCATGTTTATTATCGCTGTATTAAATCTATACTAATATTATAAAGCTGAAGAGTTTGTTTGTTTGTTTGTTTGTTTGAACGCGCTAATCTCAGAAACTACTGGTCCGAATTGAAAAATTCTTTTTGTGTTGAATAGATCATTTATTGAGGAAGGCTTTAGGCTATATAACATCACGTTGCGACTAATAGAAGCGAAGAAACAACGGAAAATGTGGAAAAAACGGGGAAAATTATTCATCTTTGAGGGCTTCCGTTGCGTGCGCTGCCAAAACGGTTAAAGATACCAAAAAAATATGTATGAAAGAATTATTCCTCTTAAAATTATCTAAAAAAATGTCCGCGACAGTATATGTCTATCTTTTAAGATTAACTTACTAGAACCGTTTTTATGCGAATCAAATTTAGCAAATTTTTACCGATTATTTGTGAGAGTTCTATCAACATAATAATATAATCTTTATCCAAATAAATGTGTTGTTGTTTAAGAGTATGTAATTGTAAACAAAATTGTCATTAACATCATTTAATTTCAACGAACATCTTAGAAGATATTACAATTTTAAAATAACTCCGATATAAAATTCACACGCGATGCATGATGTGCTAAATTTGACGCTGCGCCTGGCCGGCGGGCGAGGAGAGGGGTTGCTTGCGGGCGGCGCGGATGGGTTTTTTTTATGGTAGGTAAAAATCATCCAATGACGAATCCCGCTCTTGGGCGGAGCGGGAAACAGTGGCAGACTCTTACTGACTAAACAACCTACCCCGTTCCTCCCTTGCCATATTCCCAGAGCCCCGGTATAACGCTTTCGCACCAACCTTCAGTTGCCTTTGCCTTATGCGGCCGGCCTCCTCCTTTACGAGCATTACTGCTTTGCAGAAGGAGGCGACCGCTTGCCATTCTTCTTCGCTGCGAACTATGGCCTGAACCAAGGCCCGGCACGAGAGGTCACCGCCGCTGATCACCCCTACGAGGACACGGCGATGCTCTTCTCAAGCGGGGCACACCTCCACCGTGTGCTCCACCGTATCCTCCGGGCTGATCATACAGTGGCGACACCCGGGCGTCTCTTCCTTCTTCCCATGTCCAGTGAGAACCTACGTCATGCGGAAGGTGAGGATGCCGTGATAGATATCAAAGAGGGGACTTACCGCCGAGATTATGGCGTGCCCAAGTTGGGGTGTAGCTCTATGAAGTACTTTTAGATAATTATGTTCTTTTAAAAACTAAATTGTCTTAAATAATAACAGAAATTGACACGGGCAAAGTCGTGGGTAACAGCTATATAATTTATAAAGCTGAGGAGGTTGTTTGCAAAAATAAATATGATGCCCAAAATAACTATTCCACGCGGACGAAGTCGCGGGCACAGCTAGTTTAATATAAAACAAGACTCATAAGGCATTATGTGGATGAATTTCTTGATGCCCTAGGAGTTATGTTTTCTATTTGTTCGTACATATTATTTTTAGTCAGTATGTATACCTACCTAATGTTAAGAGATACATTTAATATACATATTATATGGTTGAACTATAGTTTAAAATATTTCAATAAGAAAAAAACTATGACTAATTATATAATTAGTCATAGTTGTAAGGATGAAGTCCCCATATAAAGTACTCATATATGAGGTATGTAAAGTATATACTTTACATACCTCATATACGAGTACTTTATATATTATGCAAATGTGAAATCTTCAGATCGATTCGAAATTATAGGTATAAATATTTGTATAATTTTAATTTTTAGAGATTTTATGTTTGAAAATGTAGGTCAATCACAAATGAGTTGAATATTATCGTACGAAACCGTGTAGTATGAAAAAAAAGTACAATAGTAACTGAACAAGCAAACGTTGTTTTGCCATATAAGTTACCAAAAAAATAATGGGAGTATGGCTAGGAGGATAAAAATAGCCTGCTACCAATTCTCAAATCTATCAAATGTACCGACACAAAAAAAAAATTAAACTCGGTCAATCCGGCTTCATCTAGTTTCTTTTTTTCCACAACTATCACACAACGTCATCTAGTCCCAATAAGCACAGCTTGTTTTATGAGTACTAGACAACTGGTAAATATACGAATGACGAAAGAAAAAATTACGTGTAAAAGAGTTTCTTTTTTAAACCTATTTGCAAAATAAACATCATTTTTCATTTACCCCTTTTCAGAGGAGTTCGACAACAACCACTGTGATACGAGATTTTTGTATCTCTCCTATACATATTAGATTTACTTAAACCTTGGACACGTCAAATAAAAAAAAACCCTTTTTATAAAGATTTGCCTTAACTTACAAGCAACATCATCACATACATAACCAGCCTTTTTAATGTTCCCACTGCTGGGACACATTCCTCCTCTCTAGAAGAGGAAATTAACCATAATCCAACACGCGGGCCCAGTGCGGTTTGGTGGATGTCAAGCAACATACTACATAATAATTATGGACGTTGTTTAATAGGACCTACATAGTTTCTTGAAATAAATTCGAAATATTAAGCTTTAGAAAAAGATCGAACCATTTTTTTTATTTTCGCTTGACCGCTATCTGTCCTGATAGAAAGCGACGATGCGGTCGACGATGGAGCGAGCTTACTTAGAAGTAACCTATTACTATATATATGTTACGCTCAAAGATCGAAAACGCTCATTGAGCGGAAGAATAGCTCACAACGCGTTGTGGTTAAAGTAAAACATCCACATGGCGAAATTCGTGTTATGGCTCTAAAGAAAACGCGCACGACGCGTTGTGGCAATCAAAGAAAGACCACATAGCAAAATTCGTGTCGTGGCTTACATGCTATTTGATCTCAACGCGTTGTGGCAATGAAGAAAAGCCATGACGCGTATGGAATATTATTTAATTACGAAGCACACTACTTTCCGATATGGATCCTACTAGGCCTAGGTTGAAAATGTTTTGGTAGATGTCCTTAAGAAATATTTTTTATTTTATAAAATCACGGCATAACGTGTTTCTGATTATCAAATATATTAAGTATATTAATTATATAAATTAAAATGAAACGATATTTGTTATTTATTGAGATTACTTTATATTTAAAAAAATCAACGTATTAAGTAACAAATCACTGAACACAAAATATTAATCATTTGTAAATTACCTACTCCTAATTCTCTTAAAATAATAAGTGTTTCAATTTTTTCATGACAATTAAAATTCTTTCAAGAAATAAAAATATTTAACACAAATGTTTATTGATCACCAATAAACAACAACAATGTTCCTATATTAAAAATTACTATAACTGTGAAAAAAAGGTACTTGCTTGCTATTTATTTTTACAAGAACTGTTACTGTGGCATTTTGAGTTGCATTTTATATTCTTAGAGCGACACTTGCACTTTTTATCAATACAGTATCTTTTGCAGTGGCACATTATAAACCCTTGTTTACTTCCAGACGATAACATAGATGCTGAGCGAAGTGTTAACGATGAAGTTGAGGGCACATCACAAATGTTAATAAAGTTGGTTTCAGAAAGTGTAAATTCATTACGTGCATATAGTCTATCGAATGTACCTTCCTTGTTACCTAACTGGTAGAGACCTGATGGATTAATGCTCATAACAACACACATAACATTTCTGGGTGCTGCACGTCCTCTATCAACTTCAGGAACTCTAACTAAAACGTTAGAACCAATTTCAACACAGGGAAATTTCGAATTAGACAGTGAAACCATTTTGTTTGCCTGTTCCTGTAGACCTAATTTAGCACATTCTCTTTCGACGTTTATGCTATTCTTTCTGAAACAGAGCTTACAAGTTACATTTGCTCCAAATCCTTCGTTCTCATTGCTTTCTCCGCAGATAACGTGTACATATTCATGACAGTCTAAGCACTTGTGAGCTCCTGACGTCTCATTTTTACAAACAGCACATAACTTCAAACTCTCAGCTTTTCCTAAATCAATATTTGCATTGGCCGATTGCTGTATTTTTTCATCAGAGCCCATGTTTCTTGAGTCGTCTATATCGTCAGTAATAACTGTCACGTTTAAATTCTGTAATTTGTTTAACTGTTCGTCATTTTCTATATTCTTCTCGTTGTCTTGAACATCAATTTTATTAATGGAAGATAGAACTAATTCTTGTAGAAGTCATGATAAAACTGCGATCAGTGCTTGTTTCCACAAACTCACGTAATTTATCGTAAAACAATTCTTTTTTATTCGTCATACTTAGCGCTGACATTAAAATTCTCTCTCATAAACAGAAAAGAAATGAATAAAACTGATGTTTCAATGCGTTTTTGCACCCTAGCCGACACCGACAAGTTACAACCTGTCCGTCGTGATATGGTTAACACAATAAATGCTCAGAACGCGTCATGGCTTTTCTTCATTGCCACAACGCGTTGAGATCAAATAGCATGTAAGCCACGACACGAATTATACTATTTGGTCTTTTTTTGATTGCCACAACGCGTCGTGCGCGTTTTCATTAGAGCCATAACACGAATTTCGCCATGTGGATGTTTTACTTTAACCACAACGCGTTGTGAGCTATTCTTCCGCTCAATGAGCGTTTTCGATCTTTGAGCGTAACATATACACTATATTTACTCTTGACTTAAAGATTCGTGGATTGTAGCCATCAGGAAACACAGGCTGTACGCACAATGAAAGTGAGTGAGTGCATTGATATTAGTGTTCATAATAATGAACTACAAAGCTATATTTTTTAAATTTGTTGCTGTTAGTGAAACTGTGACATATTATTAAATATTATTATTATATAAATGATTTCAGTATAAACGATCAGTAAAACCTGCCTGTCTTTCCACTCTGTCTATACATGCGGGGAAACTCACTGGGTGATATCCCAAAAAAATAAATTGAAATATAATTATGTGCAAGTCAGGTGAGATAGCGGTCAAGAGCGTACCTATAAATAATAATAAAAAATCGGCCAAGAGCGTGTCGGGCCACGCTCAGTGTAGGGTTCCGTAGTTTTCCGTCCGCCACAAATTTCTCACAATGTAACAGAACTCAATAGCCCATGTAAAAATTAGTAATCCAATTCCCCGAGAGATGGCGCTGTACCCGGTGGTAATTTATGATTGCGTGAACCGATTTTTTTCTTTTTGTATTTTTATTTGAAAGAAGAAAACGCTCAGGATAATGAAATATATAAAAAAGTAAAAAAAAATGCTTGCATGTACGGTTAAATTAGAAAATTAGTTCAGAACATTTTTTTTAAATTTTTCAAAAACTGTTCATCCTATTAAGTTTAAAATAATTTTCCTAGAAAAGAAAGTTTACTTAAAGTTTTACTTTTGAGATTTTTTTCATATTTTCTAAACGTATGGTTCAAAAGCTAGAGGGGGGGGGGGGACGCCTCATTTTTTACTTTTGGAGCGATTATTTCCGAAAATATTTACATTATCAAAAAATGATTTTACGGGACCCTAATCATTTTTAAATACCTTTCCAAGAATTTATCACATGTTAAGGTAGAAATGAAAAAAAAAACTTTCCACTTTACGTGTAGGGGAGATTACCACTTTTTGTTTGTGCACTTTGTCGGCATGGTTGATATACATATTGATACCAAATTTCAGCTTTCTAGTGCTAATGGTCGCTGAGATTATCCGCGGACGGACAGACAGACAGACATGGCAAAACTATAAGGGTTCCTTTTTGACTACGGAACCCTAAAAAGAACTTTCTTAGTTGTTACAAACGCTCTTACGTGATTATGATATTATACATCTTTCTTCAGATATATTCGATACACAAATATCTTGTGGATATTATCTAGACTTTTATAGAAAACAAAACATGTGTAAGAGTAATCCAGTATAGACCTCTGAAAATCTGCTATTTTACGTGAACTTTGATTCTCCATAATAGACTCCTGTATTAAAAAGTACTTCTATAAAAGCCTAGCACATTTAATCGAAATTTTAAATATTATCATTTTTTTTTCAAAATCTTTAAGGGTTTAATAAAAACACATATTTCCTGGAACAAGTTTTGTGGAACATTCCAGTAAATCGTACAATTGCCGAATGGCAATAGAGTTTTCAGGTGCTATCTCTCTTTTTTCGCATTACTTCTGCATCAAAAATCACTTTGGATTGCATAAATGAAGCAACAATCTTTTAAACCAAGCTCGACGTAGACAATAAGCGAGTCGGGAAGGCCGACTTTAAGTCATTTTATTAGTTTAATATAGTTAGTCAAAATACGTTAAAAACCGCATAAATTTTGAATAAAGATCACAAAAACATAATCATAATTTTACCCATTAACAAGTTAGTATTTAACCGATCCAAAAACGTTAACGGTTGAGAGAGTATGTGGGATGATACCCTATGTAAATATTAATTTGCCCAAAACAGTCGAGTGGTTTTCTGAAGCCTACACATTAAGCTCTCGGTTTGAAGCGTTGCTAAGCGCCATACTCAGTAGGAACATGCAATAGCTTTCAAGCAGGATTTAACGATACGAACAACGACTTAAAAAAAGATTGAAGACAGAAAAATCCTTTATTAAAAGATGTTAATTTACTTGAGTGATTGTAGTCGGGAAAGAAAGCAAATACATGGACGTGGTATTTTTATACAAACCTAAAAATGCTTTTAAGAAACTAATGCGTCTCATTATCAACGACTGCATCACTGCTTACCATTAGATGGGATCGCAGTCAAGCCCAAGTTTATATTGATAAATAACTGGCCAAGTTCGAATTTCACTCGCGCACTGAGGGTTGTACAAACGTACCTATAAAAATAATTTAGTTCCCAAATCGAGTTTCCAAGATTTTTCCGAGTTGCACAGAAGTTTTTTTTATTTGTGACGTAACTACTATAAAGTTTTGAGATTTTATCCTATATTTGTGCTATGAGACCTCGCATCATGCCAAATTTCAGGATTCTAGGCCAACGGGATACCTTATGAGTTTTGATTCCTTTGAGAGCGATGAAATGTACAGTTTTTGCGATTTAAACGGCGTTATAGCTTTAAGAGTTTCCGCAAACTTGAGTACGTAGTTTAAACAAGTCGATACTTCTACGCGTTCCTGCGATACCGTATATCGCAGGAACGCGTAGAAGTATCGAGTTGTTCTTGACCTTCTTTCTCTACTCTGCGGTCTCGACAGACAGACAGACACACGGACAACAAAGTGATCTTATAAGGGTTCCATATCTTCCTTTTGAAGGATGGGACCCTAAAAAGCCCTACTTAAAAAGACATATATAAAATGAGAAACTGACTGACATAGCAATGGACAGCCAAAACTACTGAGGTGGTTTTCCTTTAATGACGTATGTAAACAGAAAGAGCGGATTTTCCAAAATTTCCCTCTGAATGAATAAATTGGGGGTCCATAGTTTATATAGAGAAACCTACTTTCACGCGGGCGAAGTCGCTGGCAAAAGCTATATTTCTTTAACCTATATTTCTTCCAATGCTGAAGAGTTTGATTGTTCGTTCGGTTGAATGCGCTAATCTCCGGAACCACTGGTTCGCATCGAAAAATTCTTTTAGTATTGGGTAGCCCATTTATCGGGAAATCCTATAGGCTATATAACATTGAGCTGTGATCAATAGGAGCGGAGCAGTGGTGGTGAACGGACCAAAGATGAGAGTGGAAATGGTGTAGAATAGATAATCATAGACACTGCTATAGTTAGATATTAAGATGGTGTTTAGGTATTTTCAAGTGCTGGTGGTCAAATTAAGAATAAACATATCCAGAGGAGGATTAAAGTTTCCAATAGCCTGAATAAATAGCAAAATAGAAAGTCGATGACACCGAATTGTTCTGGAGTGGTGACCGCGTACCTATCAGAAAACAGCGTTGGAATGCCTTACACAAGATAGACCGATGGCCTAATGATGGGAATCCAATAGATTCAAGACGCATTGGATTGGTCATTCAAGAAGCCCATTCGAGAAGCCCACAGCTGGACATATTCATCCCAAATGTTATCCTTGGGGGGTGAATATGTTCAACTGTAGGCTTTTTTCTATAGAAATGATAATGATAAATGAAGATTCCATTTTGGTCTGAACCTATGGTTGTTCCCTATTCATTAATTGTATCATTAAAGGAGAGGACTTACTGGTGAAATCCATTGGTTTTACTAAAGAATATATTATATTACGGTAAACCATCATGGCATACGTGCACATACATACCCCTCTTGCAAAAACTTGAATTTAAAATTTAACGCTTATTTGAGCCGATTTGGTTACTTAATAAGTAAGACGGCGAAGTATACTATACTTTCAAAGCAAGTTTAACTTGCGGTGTATAGTTCATGTAATTTATAATGCGTGTTTTAGTTGACAAGTGGGGTACGTACCTACGCTTGGTTAAAAAAAAGATAAAAGAATTATCCAAACCTAGTTTCAAGAATTTCTAAGCCCGGTACGCTTGCTTTTGTATTCTCAACTCTCAACTGCGTTTGAAATCTATCTCACCTGATAGGAAGCAATGATGTGATCGATGATGAATCACGCTTGCCTAGAAATAAACCCATTCAGTTTTGACCCCTACCGTGTAGAAATTAAGAAACACAGCCTTCCGCAGGACTTTAGATGACATTCTAGCTAAATTGAAGGGACAACTATTGAGCTTGCTTCGCTCGCCCTTATTGTCTAGATTCCTGAATGTCACCTTTTCAAGGTGGTAATATTTTTGAACTCGCTTTACTTACTTTTCTAGAGTAGGTTTGTAGATTCTTTTTATTCTAAGTATTTTTTCTTAACATTGTAATATAATTTAGCAAAGTTCTAAAATTTCTCTCTCTCAGGCATGAAATTAACTTTTTTCTTTGAAAATCACGGTATATAGTACATTTATTTTGTTAACTTTGGTATTCCTCTGGGCCTGTACCAAATCTCTGTATATATTATTATACTCAGTGTAAAATCATCCAATTTAAACCAAATCTTATGAGCATCAATCTTTACAAGTTCATCAAAATTGTTTAATAGTTTTAATTATTAAACAATTTTGATTAACCAGTATTTTAGTATTTGTATGATATTGGAATATGCATACAAATACTTGTTTAGACATTTTCATGATTAGAATAATATTTCAATATGTGGCTGCCTGATTCAATTGGTACGCTGAAAATAGGTTTGGCGGGGGTATTCATTATTTTATGCTCGTCCATTGCATTCCGATCAACAAGCGAGAGCAAGCCTTTAGCTAAACCACTGATACGAAGGCCTCAAGTATGCTATTGCAATATTGTCATAATGGTCTATCATTGATTTTATAATTGTTTATTCTGACATGTTTGGTAATCTACTATCATAATGGCGTCATTATGACTTTCCAATGATCTACCATCGATACTTCATTGTAAAAGAAATGGCACAGAATGGTAATCTAGTACATAAATATATATAATATGAATGTTTGACGTATGCGGTAATCTGCTAACATTTGAGTAGTTGCTTTGGTTAGTTATCTACCATTTGAACGTCATTGTGCAGTCATTTCTTTTAATTCGTTGCAAGAAAGCTTGTACCGCAATACTATTACGACACCACTGACTAGCCAATGATCGGCCATTATGAATTAACAGTTTAATAACTTTTAGAAAAATGACAATGGGCGTGGTGAAATGACGATATTACGAAAATAGCAGGATCTTATTCAGTGACAAGAATGTATTTGGACACTCTTTACTCCATCTGTGGAACATTAAGTCAAATTAGTCAAATTAAATCAATGTTTAAGAAATTAAAATTAACCATAATTTAAATTTCAATGTGAAACGAAAGTGTAATTAAGATGTTACATCCTTTGACTTAATTAACTCTTAATGTACCCTTAAAATGTAAACACACTGTGGGAGTACTCAGGGGACGTAGTTTCACATGTTTTTTTTATGAATCTTTACCGTTCACGACGTACATTGTATATTCTTTGACCCAAAAATAATGTATGCGCATAATTTTGAACAGGTATCTGCTTAACACTTTATTAAAGAACCATTTTCACTAGCGCCTTCCTCACTGACATTATTCATCCGAAGCTTTTACCTTGACATCATTTTGGTAAGCTGTCTTCGTGGGTACCTAAAGACTATAAAGAATATAATATTTGGGGGCTTTCTGGCAAGTACATATTTTGACCAGTGAGCCAAAGTGTACAGAATTCCCAATACATGAAACTATGCATACTAGTATTTGTCATTGCCCTCTAGCCAAGTTACTATCGTTTCGTTAACATCGGACACCTAGCATTGGTCATGCCTTTAATCTCTTTGTTCTATCCACGAGACTGAGCATTGAGGTGGCGATAGAACAAAAGAATTGGTGGCGTTTGACGTTAACGAAACAATAGTAACTTGGCCAGGGGGTTGCTTACAGTTTACAAAACTGCGAAACACTCGATGTAGCTGCAACGTCAAAACGTCTTGTCGTTATCACATCGTCGACAGATTTTCATAGTAACTCGTGAGCAGGCGTATACTAAGCGTGTAATAATGAATATGCGTCTACGAAGTAACGCGTCCGCAGACTTTAATCTACATGAAATCGAATTGATTTGCTAGATTAGTCTTTGAGAGAGCCAAATTCTAGATCACCGTCTAAAATGTGTTGTACAAACGGCTGTGTTTCGAAAATTCACGCGGCTTCGCTCAAAAGTGTTTTGATCAGCCTCGCGTGACGAGGCGAAATAAAAAGAGAGGAAGGTCTTGCATTCAAATGAGAGCTCTGTGTCAAGGAGGACACCACAAAATACAAACTTAATTTTTTTGACCTTACCAAAGGCGAAACTTTGTTGTTTATCTTCGAATTTTCCGTCGGTTACTGCTAAAATAAAATGTTCTGCTTTCTAAATTTTGGTTTCGTGGCAACTAAACCTTCAAATTTATTTGTTAAAGAAATATGAATATGAATGGGGTTGGAAACAAATTAACGGCAGCTTCATTATAATATTACATAAGATCTGCTATTTTATTAGACATAGACTTAAAATGTGTTTTTTTTTTATTAATATAGAAAATTATAATTTGTAAAAAAGCTTGAGACAATAGATTAGGACTAGTTTAGAGAGATGTCAGAGGGAATTGAACTATTGGTCTGGTCACTTGTTGTAATTTTGTTTTTTCTTCAAAGTTTGTTACATATCGCACCCCTTTACACTTTACATTGTTGGTATGTGCATTGGAACTGCACAATTTAATTCCACTGAGTCCATTCCATCAATAAACCTGGTGGACATACCACCCATACCTACAAAGCGGTTTGGGAACACATTATTTAAGCTACAGAGTGGCATTTCCTGTCGAAGTCAGGGTACCCTAATAGCTTCCTGTAAGTTAAAAGTAACTTGGTTAATTCTAGGCAAGCGTGTTCTATCATCGGGCACCTCAGGAATGGCAGGCGGTCGCCTCCTTCTGCGAAGCAGTAATGCTCGTAAAGGAGGAGGCCGACCGCATAAGGCAAAGGCAACAGCGCCCTCGCCGTAGCCGTCGCCGCCGCGATCCTGCCGATATCCGGCCACCGTAGACACTGGCTCGCGGACGGTGAGCAATGGGTAGCTCGCCGTCCGGTCGTCTGGTAAGACCGAGTCCAAGTCGTCAACGGCGCGCACCGTTCCTGCTCGCCTCAAGGAGTTGTCAGCAAACTGCAGGGGCCCTTCAGGGTCGAAACCTCCTGGAGCCTAGGGTGGTGCAAACTGTTACCTCGACTCCAGGAATAAGGCAAGGAAGGTACGGGGTAGGTTTTTTAGTCAGTAAAAGTCTGACACTGGTCTCCCGCTCCGCCCAAGAGCGGGTTTCGTCATTGGATGATTTACACCTACCATAGAAAAAAAAAAAATCGTCGGGCACCTCATTGGTTGCCATCCATGTGAGATCTGTCAAACATTGTTTAAAAAAAAATACCATATCTTCTAACCTGTGAAAATATATTTTTTTTATTGGAGAGATATTTTTTGAAAGGCTACAGACAGACTCAGGTGATAAAAACATTTCTGTGTATTAGTTATAACGAATATTGACGGTTCGCACAGTTGTTTTGAACTAAGTTCTGTAACTTTTGGAAGTCTAGTAAAAGGAGAGTAGAATCTACGAAATATTCAATTATTGCACTCCAAAACTTGGAGTGTGGTTTTATGTGTTTACTTCATAAGTTACCTAATTGTTTTTTACAACTTGGATGAAGATTTGCCATGTTTTGGATAACGATATAAAAAGGAAAACTGCAAATATTTAACTTTTACTTTGCTCCAGTACTTGAGATCGTTCACTTCTATGAATGAAAAATAAAACTAAGGGTAAGCATCTCACAGACAGAAACCAAAATAAAAAGTGGTGCTAGAGAAAAATGCTCGTAGTCTCTTGGACTCGGTTTCGAACAAACGCTTCCATTCTCGAGGAACTGAGCGTCACATTTTTCGCACAGTCATGTTATATATATATTTTTTTAAACCTTTGGTTATATTTGTCAACGTGGAAGTGATTCCATTGAACACGTTGTTATACCAGGGAAGGTGGAGGGAAAGACTGCGTGACAGATCGTCAACGCGATGGACAGACCAAGTCAAAATGCCTGATGGTGGCTCATTGAACGAGTGCTAGCAGACGAAACTGATGGAAAGACGTACGGCGTGCCCTGACAGCTTACGGAGAGCTACCTTCGTGAGAACCAGGACTATTCTGCTAACAGTAAAATCATCATCATCATCATCAGCCTTTCAATGTTCCCACTGCAGGGACACAGGCCTCCTCTAGGGAATGGGCCATGATCCACCACGCGGGCCCAATGCGGATTGGTGGATGTCACATGTCACAACAACAGTAAAATGACGATAAGTATTTTCGGTTTAAATACAGCGTGCAACCTGTAAAGTACTCGAAGTGAATGCAAATGAATAAATGGAAAATGAACTTACTGAGTCTCGACAGCTTGAAGGCATCGGCCGTGTTGATAATGTCCACGTACAGTTGAAAGTCGATGCTGGATGACTTGTTCGCGTTCGCATTTGAATGCTGGAGCATCGCAAACTTGAAAGCATTTTGTATTTCCTCAGTGTTCTGATCGAACACCACACCTGGAAAGAAAACATAAATGTTAATTATGAACAAGTTTTCAATAAAAATATTTTTGCAAGCTTTTATAGGGCGATGTATACCTATACACTTGAATTAACTAGCCAAGAAGAATCACACGTGTTGAAACTCGATTAGATTGTGTAATTTAATTTCAGAGCCCCTATACTATCTTCCGGTTATCATCAGATCAACTCTACGATATAATAATTTTTGCATTGTCATCTAATTGACACATGCATGAAAAATTATAGCTCAATCGTTAACCGGGGGGTGAAATAAATTTAATTTACAAGCTTTGATCTCAAGTAAGCTTGTAAGACTAAAAAATACTTTATCAAACTCTATTTAACCAAATACTTTAATCGTGCGCTATACATATTACTTTATCATATTTTTATTGTAACTATATATTGCTAGCTTTTGCCCGCGGCTTCGTTCGCGTGGCATTGGGGTTGGGGTTGGGGTTTCCGGGATAAAAAGTAGCCTATGTCCTATTCCGGAGTGTATCCTATGCCTGTGCCAAATTTCATCCAGATCCGTCCAGCCGTTGTGGCGTGATTGAGTAACAAACATCCAAACATCGTAACTTTCGCATTTATAATATTAGTAAGATGGCCGATCATCGAAGCCTACTGGATCAATTACCGAAATGGATGTCCGGCCCCAGTATGAAAAGCAGCGAAGGATCAGGACTGGGTTTTTAGCCAGTAATATTCTGACATTATCTTCCGCCCCATCCTAGGGCGCTGAGATATCATTGGAAGAAGGAATAAGGTTAGGACGGTTAAGTTTGAAAATGAGAAGGAAGTCGACTATGCCCTTCGGAGCAGAGTTTCTTTTTATTTCCGCTTAAACTTTAAAGGAACTTTACATAAAGAAGATGACGATATGCTCGCATTCCCTAACTCCAGTCATCCTCTTCGAAATAACTAAGTTATATCAAGGTGCCTTAACAACCCAAACTTGCTCGCTCTTGAACTACTTATGTACTTAAAAGTTGTAAGGATCAAGTTGTCATGGTATCGAATTCAATATTGAATACACAAAATAGCAATAGTAAGGGTGTTTTTAATTTCAATGTTTCAATTTGAATTTTTCATTACGCTTGCGGGTTTTATCCGTATACGTAGCCCCTGCAAATGTCTTTTTCATACAAGTATTTATTGTAACTCATCCAACCGGACTGGCATTACTTTTTGTAATTTATTTCATCACCACTGCTCTCAAAATGGTGAAGGAAACCAGCATGTCCTAGAACCAAAAATTAGAAGACATGTAACATCCACTAATCCGTACTTTGCCCGCGTGGTTGATTTTGGCCACAAGTCACAGCAGTGGGAACATAAATGATGATGATGAATGAGTATTTTGAAGACTATATGAACAAAAATAACCGATGTATTATGTAGGATTTCGTATAGGTCAAGATTTAGAACCGAAACACCGTATGGTTACTTCGAATTTTGGCTAAAATACTGCCGATCTTGACCATTTTGAAATTAACAGAATAGTCCCAACTCTTTACTGTATTTGTCGGATATTCATTCGACATTTATTTTTGACTAGCCTTTTGCTCGCTGCTTTGCTCCCATTAACTAATTACTCTAATCTCACTCTACTCCACTGTACCCAACTCTATCCTACTGTATCCGACTATACCCTACTGTTCCCTATGCTACCCTACTCTACCCTACTGTATTCTATCATTAAAACCTTCTCTTGATTATAAAAATCGCAAAGAACAAGAATTGGCGAAACCAGTTCAGCTGTTCTCAAAATTTCTCTCATCAACACATTCAGCTATTCATTTTAACTTATAGATTTTGTAATTTGATTATTTAGTACAGATTTGATATTAGTTTAGTTAATTATTTACAAATATGACTGACGAACCCTAAACAAATTAGTGCTTGTTTTGATTAGTTTAATTTAATAGTGGTTTATAATAATTAATGTAACCCATGTCTGATCGTGGTATTGAACGTCATTACGAGTACTATTGACAAATTTTAATGTTATTTAGTGTCTGACTTTTTATCGAATTTTCATTACTTAACTGTGTATCAAACACAAAAAAAAAACATAATTCGCATTCATAAGCCACAAAATAAATTCATTGGCATGCCTAAAGTATTTCTGACTTCTATAAAATAACTTGGTGCTGCCAGCGGCTTAGCTTGCATCATCATAATTATCACCATTTCAGCCGAAGGACGTCTACTGATATATAAAAGCCTCCCCCAAAAGTCTCCACAACGAATGGTCCCATGTATCTCATTTCCATCATTTTCCCGCGACTCTCACCAGCTCATCAGTCAACCTTGTGGAAGGCCTTCCAATGTTTAGGCTTTTTTTTCGGTGAAACTATTATAACAGCTCCACCGATCACCCATTCAGCAATGTAACTACTGTCTAATGGAGAGGACCAACTGCAGGGAAGAAGCCTACTGTGGCCCCGGTCAGGTTTTGAAAGGAAGGTCCGACCCTGGTATGAAGGCTAAGAAGGAATGGGGTGGGTCGTTTAGTCAGTAAGAGTCTGACACTGTTTCCCGCTCCGCCCAAGGGCTCGATTCGTCATTAGATGATTTTTCCACCATAAAAACCTAACTACTGTCTTTCAATTCTTCGGGTTTTGTCGGCAATCTTGATTTGCTTGCGTGATAGTAGAATATTCCCAAAAAAATATGCAAAGGAAATACTTGGTTCAACTTTACCTGTCATTCAAATACCTGAAGTCGAAGAAAATATTAAACGCGTCTTTGGGTACTAATCCATTCATATAATTCCTCCTATTATACTATTGAGTTATTATTTATTCGGACTAGTCGTTTTTGAGAGACTAGTTGAACTATTGTAGGTTTTAGTAGGAAAACTATTTACAATTGTTATTACCTTAATATATCTTTTTTTATGGTGGGTTAAAATCATTCAATGACGAATCCAAGCTTTGTCTTGGGTGGAGTGGAAAACAGTGTCAGACTCTTACTGACTAAACAATTCAGCCCGTCCTACGTTGCCTTATATAACAGGGCCATTCCTTCTTCTCAGACACAAACCCTTGGTCCCGTTGGCTTCGACCCTTTTGCTACCTATGCCATTATTTTTTAAGAGCGAGGTTAACTTTCTTCTTCCGCACTGTCTCAAATCAGCCTTCGCGTACGCATCGCATCGAATACGCATCGAATGGTGCCTCGATGGTGGCATCGGGGCCGACCTAAAGATAGTGTAAACACTATCCACCTTTCTTATTTTTTTATAGTTTATTGTGCACCGCATTAATAACAAATATCCATAGGATAAATATTAAAATTAAGGGTACAATGGAAGGAACACACTGCATAGCGATACTTGCATAGTGGTCGACTGACGTAGACCGTCCAATCCTCTTAGGGCCCTGCAGCCTTTCTGCCCACGTCTATTGAACCTGTCATGGAGTGTAGCGTGTCCTTCAATAATAATGTTACAAAAGAACATTGTTGATATAGAATTAATAATAAAAAAATAAACTTAATTGTACATCAAAATAGTTGCTAACAAAACTTTATGCATAAATTTAAATCTATGTATAATCTTATCGCTGATAGCGATATTTCCAGACCACATTAACCTTTTATATTGGCAATGTTGAAATCATATTATTGCTATGAAATGTTATATCATAAGTGTAAGTGCATTATAATGATGCTATAATTGGAGAGCAATAAAATGGACGCATTATAGTCGGAAATCATAATAATGATTAATAAAACCTTTGCTCGTTCATTGGTTTATGAATATGACTAGAGTGTGCGGCCGGCGTTCGCAATTTATTGTTTTGCAAGCATACGCGGGTATAGTATTCCGGTATAAAATTTATAGCTTTAGTCTGGCTGGAGAAAAATATGGATTTATTGGCCGAGCTTTGCAACAAATCGTTATTGCTTTTAGGGATCTGATATTCCATACTCGATAAAATGTAAACCTTGAATTGGTTTATTGTTGTGATAACACGGTGTTAAAATTGAGACATAAAATAAACATTTCCGTAAGTAGTGAGCAGGTAACTAAAACTTTCAGTAGTACCATCAAGTTGGAATTTGGTGAGGACAGATGTGTATTCATGCGTATAAAGCGAGGGGAGATTATGGAATCTGAGGGGATTCATCTTTCGGATTCCATACACCTTAGATCCCTTTCCTAGAATGAAATTTAAAAGTATTTGGGCCTATATGGAAAACGTTAGGCATTACCAATAATATGTATATATCTTCTATAAGTCTATGAAGCAATCGTTGAAGGAGTGTTTTTTTGGCTGCTTATAAAAGGTATTAAAGAGCCTTTTGTCGGGCTTCATATTTAAGCCCGACGGAAGGTTTGGATGCGCGCTTTTAACGGTTGAGTCAGGCCGCCGGTTTTGATGTAGCTATTCTTCTGGCAAATAGAATCAGACTGAGCTCAATGCTTTGGAAAGTAAGGTCCATTTCAAACATCAAGTTTGCAGTCATCATTAAACGGACTTTATTCCATCACACAAAATCTTTGATGATGAGACTGCAAAGGATATGGAGGATTTTTAGACGCGACGACTTTATGCATCCCCGTGGTGTGCAGTCTCAGAGTATAATTTCTTAAAAACGATGTGACTGAAAATTACCCACAGGGCAATTTAAAGAAGCTCATTATTCAATATTGAAGATATGGATTTTATTATTAAAACAAAATGACCTTCACTGCTACAAAGCAGTGATTTACTTTTTTGTAGTAGGTATTACAAAATACCTACTACAAAAAAGTAAATCAGTTCAAGGGGCAAATACCAACTTATTGAAATAAGATATCTATATCAAAAATAAGAAATTTTTATCGGTCAAAAATCAAAGTCACACTGTTTAAAGTTGCTGTACAAACAGCAACTTCAAATGTTATCGAGCTTCTCGAAACAGAAAACATTGCATTTACGATGTTCTAAAGTTTAGAACATCATTAATGCACGTTAAAACTAAATTGTACAGAATGTGAACTATTTAGTTTGCGTTGGAACTTTGCCTTTTCATCTTCTAACGCCATTAATGTCAAGCCTTTGTAGTCTAAGCTGTCATACATTTTCATATTAAGGATTTGATGTGCCAGTTAAGTTAATTACTCGAATAGGTATCTGTGCTTTCAACCCATACTTGAAAGTAAAATGAGTTAATTGTTTACCTCTATTTATTTTTGGAGATATTAATATAATATGTACAACTATATTTCTACCATGAGTAAAATTAATGATGAAAAAAATAAAGAGGGGTCTACATGATCTGTTAGAAGACAAGCTTTTTTGTATACATTTTTTTTCTAACCAGTTTGGAAAACTTTTGAAACAACACTCAAAAAGATACCACAAAAGACACCTGCTTTGACTAAACCAAAGCTTTTGATACATTTTCTCTGACTTAAAGTAACTGTTCAAGCTAGAAAATACTGATTTTTACAGTATCGCGCTATGTGTTCCACAATTACTTTTTATTACTAATTACTAATTATTTTTGAAAGATCGCTACCACCCAGTTTAAATTATAAACTAAACAAGAGAGTAAGAGAGAAAGATACTTATGGTGTACTACAGGGAAGTATTCTTGAACCAACTTTATTACTTTACTTGAACAAACTGTACCTAAATGGTACGGTTTGTTCTAGTTCTAAAATTAATGGAGGGTGTGTTAAATTTTGTTAGTAAAACAACCCAATATACGACATCTTAAGGAGGATGCTAGAAATTCTACAAAATTTGGGTCTAGCTTCCAATAGGTACGTGTGTTATATTGTTGGATAGGTATTAAAAGTTACACCAAGTGCCAAATCTCTTCGTTCAGAGTAATTCTTGATTTAACATCTTAGTTTTGCCAATAACCGATTATGAATAGTACGTGGCTGATAAGTTGAACCAAAATGACCATCGTAGATATATATAAACAACAATATAGCATACATAGCTATGATGATACAAGGAAGAAGGTGGACCCAAAAATTACGTTCTCCTTTTACAATGTACTTTCTTTACGGTTGTAGCTTGATCTATCTTAGACTCAATTTATTCAATACTCCGAAAAAAAAAACTGTTGTTCGCAAATTTGTGTTCTGTAAGTCCATTTGGCTGAAGGAAAATTCCACAGGACTGGTCATTAAAAAAAATATTACCAACAGATGCCATAAAAATACTGATGAAATACTGTTTACCGTTAAAAAACGGCCCTTTACAATTGAAGAAACAAATTGAAATGTTTTCTGAATACTGGTTGTCTTTGAGTTTTTTGCTTTTAGCATATATTTATTATTTAGGTCTTATCAACATTATTTTTATAAATCACTACCAAATTGATTATAACAGAAACAACTCGACATCAGGTGTAGTATTTATAATAGGTACTTATAAAAAAGATTAAAAATAGGTCTGAGTTAAAATCTAATTCCTTACTTTATTTGAGAAGTGTTTTCATTAGTAAGCCAAAGTTAAGTGAAAAAGAAAAACGATGTTGAAATTTTAATTACAAGGTAACAAGGAAACTTTTGACGCTAATTCTTGTTAAGTGCCAATTATTGATAACAGTTTTTTCTGATGTAATGTGGCTTCATTCCCAAAATAAATGAAAAGTCACGTTTTTGTTTGGCATATGATTACTTTTGGCCTGCGTTAATGGAAAAGACCAACGATATACCTAATATTTTGGTTGCAAAATACCCATCAGTTCAGTTAAAAGAACATCGTCTACTGAACATGAATTCTCTAAAGAAGAAAGAAAGAAAGAAAATAAAATTTATTTTGCCACAGAGAAGGCACACGAAAATTACAGTCAAAAAGCGACAACTAAAAGAATTAAAATAAAAAGTAGAATGAAAACAAAAAAAAAGTAGGAACTTAAAATAACTAAAAAATAAAATAAAATAAAATACAAATTTGAAAAAAAAAAAAACAGCTATTGTGTGCCTCACAGCTGCGCCAAAAAAGGTTCAGTTCAGCATGTATGCCAGACAACTAGACTCTAACCTTTGGAGTATCGTAATTCGATACATAATAGAAAGACAATACGTGTGTGAACGTTTGCATTTACTTGTGTGTATTCTAATCCTATCCTAAATAAGAATGCTAGGGATGTCCTCAAATTGTAGAAAATTTAGCTTTATTACGTTAAAAATAAAGATCCTTGAAAAATATTTCCTTATGGTAGATTTTTCGAAAAAAAAAAACGCAACCATGTGCTAAAGTTTCACAGTTTTTCAAGCATATGCCATCATGTGCTTGAAAAACTGAAAGCCCTGTGCTACCATTAGGACAGGCTTTCAGGGTTGCAAACTTGGGTGTTAAGTATTGGCAAGGGACATAACAATATATAAAGAAATCGTAGTTACATGCGCGTTTGCGATGTTTGTCCTTTTTATGTCGATATTGACTGAGCTAAACAATAATATGCTTAGCCCAGTGAAATAACCCACTGCTTTATTTCCACTAAATTCAGTTCAATCTGAATTTATTAAATCTGACAACTAATACTGCGGTTTCTCGTCTGAAATACAATGAAATTTAATATTAATTATGACGAAATAAAGCGACAAAGATGAACTGGCTTTACAAAACAAGCAGTATTATAAACGTATTAATTAAAATCAATTTTCGCATTTATGAAAGCTCCGCTTGAAATCGGTTCAGCCAATGGCCGAATTTTGTTGTTTTCCCAATTTTTTTAATTAAATTTATACGAAAGAATTCTATAGGAAAATCCTCTGAAAATTAAAAAGAATGCGTGGGAGGCCGGGCCGGGTCACTCTTTAAATTTCATAATTTATATCAGATTGTTTTTTTAATTTTTGAAATGGGAAATCAAAAAATATTTTATACGCTCTAGGTGGAGTGAGTAATGTATCAGACTTTCATTGAATAAAATTCGCCACTGTTCCTTCGGGTGTTCTTTGAATTTTAGGGCTATGGTAACTCATTTAAACTTTTGGTCTCTTCCCACAGAATCTTAAATACGTATTCGGGAGATACCAATATCAGGTAAAGATCTATGTTAAGTGGAAAGTGACTACACCGTGGCGCCTGTTTAGCTACTCCTCAAAGAGGAGACTTAACTGTGGCATCTTCTTTTTTGACTTTCCAGTCACCATTCTTCCATTCTAGAATGGAGTGACAATGGGTGTCCAACTCTTACTACCCAAAACCCATCTATGTCTTTCAGTTCCTCTTTGCGTTCCATAGTCATGGTAAATCTTCCGAACGTTCATCTTCACATTTGAGTTCTATAGACACATGAATGAACAAAAAAATTGTTTTTCTGCTTCAAATGTCACGTCAGACGTAAGCTGCGCGTCGATAAATTGGTTCCTATGACGACATGTTCAATTGTTCATTCGTGTCGGAAAATGTACAGGCAGGTAATGCTGATTTCACGGAAAGGCGTTAAATATTTTCAGTTTATAAATGGCTATAAAAAATGACGTCAGCAATATTATATTACTCTTTTATAATTTCGGATTTTCTGTGAGAGCCGAATGTCACTGAGTATTTTGTATGGATTCCTCCCGGGTCTATGTCGTCTTCGTAGCTTTTGTTTGACAAAAATACAATAACTTTTTAAGATTAATGTATAATTTCTCGTTTTTGTTTTATTAGGTACTTTTTTTTTGGAGTTTTAATTTTAATAGTATTTTTGTAATTTATATTTGTAAGTAAAGCAACCTGTAGCATTTTTGTAAACCACTGTCGCATTAGGTCAAGCCTGTAAGGATAGGGTGTATGTTTTTAAAATAAATAAAAATAAATAAGATTTAGTATAGTAGAATAATAAATATAATAGCTTTATTAATTTTAACTTTTATAAAAATTTCCGTGACGTAATCTCACTACGTAATCACATACGTTTGAAATAGTAAGTTAGGGTCTAATTCGTGATGATTTTTTTTTCAAGCCGACTAATTTGTATCATATTTTGATTTTTGCCCGTGGTATAGTCATATAGTCAATTAAAAAAACAATTTTAAGTCTGGAAGACGCAGTTTTGGAAGGCCTCCAACAAGGTGGACTGATGACATGGCAATTGTTGCGACAGTTGGCAGTGGCCTATGTCCAGCAGTGGACGTCTTTCGGCTGAAATGATGATGATGATGATGAATACAATAATTTTATGATGTTCATTTATATTTACTGTAGACTAGCGACCCGCCCCTGCTTCGCACGGGTACTGATATCGAATCTATTAAAAAAAAACTGCAACGGAATCCGTTGCTTAGTTTTAAAGATCTAAGCATACATAGGGACAACGCGAAGCAACTTTGTTTTACTACTATACAATGATTTAAAAAGTTCCAAATGAGTAGAACCTGACCTTAAGTGAAGACATTAATTTAAAGTACGCTGAAATATCGTGCACATTATAGTGTGTGTACAAGACCGTAAATTTAATTCAGACGCATGTGGAATTTTATCTACAATTGTTTATTACTTCAAAGAGGTCACGTAGAGGATAGTTTTGAAGCGGATCATCGTAGAATAGCAATAATATTAATATATCCAAGAAAAACGCCTTCAGAAACTACTAACTTATACCCGGCTTTGCGAAATAAGCCTTAAATTCAATGGTTAGTTGTTTCGACTTTTATTTCAGTGTGTAAAAGGTTCTGACGAAGGAAATATGACGGGAGAGTTTTTATTGAAACGTAAATAAGTAGCGTGGGTCAAAGGGAACTTTCTTTTACTTCGACCCCTCAAATGTCCTTGATGTTTCGGTTCAGATTCTTTAAAACCTTTGGAAAATTAACGACAATAATAACGTAAAACTACAACAAAACACAATAAAATGTTCACACAACTGCCAAATACTTATTTGGCCTCTTACTAAGTATTGTGATAAACTAAGAATAGGTATTGAATTTTATTTGCGATTAAATACGTAAAAAATATTTTTACGTATTTAATCGCAAATTTAATTATTTCTGACAGTTTTTCCTTTTAGAAAGAGAACCTGGGCCCCAGTAGGCTTCGAATTTTTTGCAGAGCCTGCGCTTATGGTGTCCGGAAGTCAGGATCGGAATCCCGGCGGCGTCTGGGCGTGTGCGCTGTTGCATTATGCGGTCGGCCTCCTCCTTTGCTAGCATTACTGCTTCGCAGACAGAAGGAGGTGACCACCTGTCACTCCTCTTCACTCCGACCCATGGTCTCTACCAAGACCCAACGAGAGAGATCGTCGCCGATCGTCCCCACGAGGACTCGGCGATGCTCTTCCCAAGCGGTGCACACACATCTACCGTATGCTTTACCGTGACCTCCGGGCGGTTCATACAGTAGTGACACGCAGGCGTCTCTTCCGCACGAACCGGGTGCAAGAACCTCCCGAGCCACCTCCGGTGAGGATCTGCGTCATGCGGAAGGTGAGGACGCCGTGAGGTTTCGCAAGCCACTCCTCAAGGAGAGGACTTATCACCGTGATTATGGCATGCGCGGAGCTGGGTTGCAATAGTCGCTGACGCCATGTCACCATCATGAGATCCCACTGGAACTCTGTCCACCATGCCGTGACTTGTCGCGGCAGCCGATGTTCGACCCAGCGTTGCATTTCCATGAGCAAATCGTGTGACTGTTGCCTCCAGATCACATGGTGGCAGGCCAGTCAGAAGGTTTGCCATTTCGTGAGACATGGATAACTAACTAGCTGATGATGTAACTGTAGTTTAAAGTAAGGACTAATTCTTTAAAAAAATCTTTCCGTAATAAATTGGCAAACATTATTTTTGGTATCCATTATTTCAATACAATTAGTAAGGGATTATTTGTTTGATTTTATCGTAGCCTTGTATAATAATTAGGGCAGGAAAATGGAGGAGTTTTATTGCTGAAAGGATTAAATTAATCAGGATCAAAACCGGCCACGAAATAAGCACACCTACTAAAATGAGAACTTCGAAATTAATTTCTTTTGTACACATATAAATATATTACATATACTGTGATCTTGCTATAAGTTTGCGGAAAACAATGAGAAAACTTTTGATTGATAAGTCCATAAATCTGAGGCAGGGATTGTCTTAAGGAAAGCACAATATCTTACGGAATCCTAAATACTAAACGGGATAACCATTTTTCTTGAAACGAAATATAGGAAAAAGACACAGCCGTGTTGAGCAGTGAATACCTACTTGGATAGTATTGAATTATATATTACTAGCCGACCCGGCAAATGTTTTTCTGCCATATAAATAATCAAAAGAAAAAATGTGGAGTGGGGATGAGATCTACTTCCCGATCAGCTAAAAATACTTTAAAGAATTTAAAATCGATCTAGTCGTTTTGGAGGAGTTCAATGACAAACCTTATGACACGAATTTTTTAAATAAGTATTAGTTTTTAATATATAAATTTTCATTTGCGAATAACGTTTGTTTTTATTATGTGAAGTGATTGGATAACAGTGACCGATACGTGATTTTAGTCATGATAACAAACAATTTTTAATATGGGAACAAACCTGAACTCAGGAACACAAACATTTTGACCAGTTAGTCAAACAAATATGTACTGAACAGCACTTTTTTGTCACGATTTGACTATAATCACGTAATTAAGTATCAGCCACTAATTACCAATCACCTTATATTTGATACATAGATATTCTATTCACCATATTTATTACAGTTTAGGCGAATATGTACTGACTACTAAGTTAGATAATTAGAAGCAGTACCGCACAGTGGGGTTCCTATTTCTGTCTGCAGGGATTTAAGAAACCTAACATTATTGGTTTGATGGGGTCATCGTTCGTTCTCTGTGTTCGCTTACTAACTCTCGTTTAAACTTAAATTGTAATCGTCGATTAAACTCACCGTTCGACTGGCGAATAAAATAGGAGTAAAACGTATCGTGATTGAATGTTATCTACACTAATATAATAAAGAGGTAAAGTTTGTTTTTTTCTTAGTTTGTTTGTAGGGGGTAATCTCTGGAACTACTGGTCTGATTGGAAACATTTTAGCAACAATAGAAAGCTGTTTTACTCCTGAGTGACATAGGCTATATTTTATGTACGCGGGCGAAGCCGCTGACAAAAGCTAGTTTTTAATATATCTTGTTCGGAGAGATAACACAAAGCTTCAGACTTTTATGTGGTCTTGTTATTGTAGCAAACCACGGATATAAATAAAAAAAGCGAAAACGTGCGAGAGTTTAGGTATTGAGAAAAGGCTCTGGAATGACAGCCTTGTACCGGAAGACGCAGTTTTGGAAGGCTTCGTACAAGGTAGACCGATTATCTGGCAAGGGTAGTAAAAATGCGATGGATCCGAGATACACAGGGCCGTTCTTGGGAGAGCCCTATGTCCAACAGTGGACATCTTTAGGCTGAAATGATGATGATGAAGCGTTAATGCATACATATTTAATTCGTGAATTGTTAGAACCATTCGATTACAGAAATTATTTGAGAATGTCTGACGAATTATACAACGAATAATTGTCTGTTTAAAAAATGAAAATGAAAATCAAAAAGGTTCATATAGGCCTACAAGGGCACTTATAAAACGTCAGAAGCTAGTGCACGGTTCCAAATTGGTCGTTTCCTATGGAGAAGAACCGGCAAGAAACTCCATGGTTACTCTTTTAAAAAAAATGATTTCTTACAATATTTTGTTGTTACAGTAGGTACTTATATCATTATGTTTGTCAAAGGACTTGTGCTGGAGCTGCCGCTGTCTGCGATAACTAGCAACTTGGCACGCCCACCTTGATCACACAGTAAAAAATGAAGCAATTATACACCGGCGAGCTTTACTAACTAGCTATAAGATCGCGGTTTCGCGGTTTTCGCGGACAATCAAAGCCTTAACGTATCATTACATAGTATAAAACAAAGTTGCTTACTGCTGTCCCTCTGTATGCTTAGATCTTTAAAAGTATGCAACGGAATTTGGTGCGGTTTTTTTAATAGATAGAGTAATTCAAGAGTAAGGTTTATGTGCATAAAACATGCATAATATTCAATATCCCCGTCAAATACCTGTGCGAAGCTGGGGCGGGTCGCTAGTTAATAATAATTAATTAATTGGTCCTAACATATTCGTGAGTGGGGATTTAAATTCCTGAATCATATAATTATGCTGAACACATAATTATTTTTGGTTTACCAACTATTAATTTTTCGCTTACCAAAATTTAATATCAATTTCCCACAGGTCAATATGAATTACCTGTTTAACAATACTCGATATTTTAGGATGGAACCGTATATTTTGCAAACATTTTCAAATTAAGGCATGGTTAATAATATTTTAAGCGATAAATACCGAAAATAATTATAATTATCGATTCGTTATTTAGTCATCATCTTCATCTTCCCATGCTGAACAAAGGTCTTCCATATTGGAGTCACAATTAACGTTCCTGTGTATCACGTATCCATCGGATTCCCATAACCCTCACCTGGTCATCAGTTCTTGGTTATTGCCTATCCCTTAGTCCGTTAAATTGTATAAGTTTACTTCTACTTCTTCTCACATAACATTACACTAATGAATTAACTTTACTATTTGACAATATCATTAGATAGTATAATGCAAAGTCGCTGTCTGTCCCTATGTATGCTTAGGTCTTTAAAACTACGCAATGGAGTTTAATGTGGCTGTTTTAATAAATAGAGTGATTCAAGAGAAAGGTTTGTACATACACACCTTTGTCAGTATGCACCATATATGCATATAATGCATGTATTATACATATAATACATGCATTATTTATATTTAATTTCACCATGGCATCCGTGCAAAGCTGGGGCGGGTCGCTAGTTATTTCATAAATTTACACGCGTGTTAGATCAATACTGAAGAATGTTTAAAAGACGTATTATAATAATGTGGAAATGTAACACTATATATTTTTGAACTTCTAGAATAATGCATGCAATCAAAATTAAGATACATTAATAATCTTGCGGTGCCCTAGCAGGGTTCGTGTCATGTACGAAATTATTTTATGTAACAAGACCTTGTAAACGATATAAATGCAATAAATAAGTAAATTAATACTTCATTACCTATACTTCCTTCAAAATAACATGAGCCATTTAAGAAAACCTTTTATACTATGCGTTCAATCGATTTTAAATTTTATTACTGTGGTGGAATGATAAATTAACCGCCATTTACCGCAATAAATAGTTGGTTTTTTAAAGACTTTTTGCTTTTAATGTTATTCTTATGGCTATGGAATAGAAATTAAAGTCAGTCGAACAGTAAAAAAAAAGTTTCTCTAATTATATAATCTTAAAGCTAATAAAATATAACCTTACGCAAGTTCGAACAGCTTCAGTTGAATCACTCTAGCAGATATTCGTAAATTTCTTCTCTCCGCTTTGCACTACTCCACTTTATTAGAGTCGGGGCCATAAACGTGCTCTAACATGGCTTCCATTCTTACTCGTTTTCAAACTTTTTGTTCCATACTAGCTTCTCCCATCGGCTTCCCTCATGTTAAAGTAAGTTTCTCTGTACATAATTATGAAACCCGTGCCATGATTTAAGGGGGAGAATTTTAGAAAATACTATCATATTGTTTGCCGACGTCATAAAAAGAAACCTTGTACAGAATTTTGCTCTCTCTCTTTTAGACCCTGTTCTTTTGGCTGTACCTTTTGTGTATTTGTCAGTCAATTTCTTTTTATGTATCTAATTTCTGATAGCGGTTTCGCCCGCGTTAAAGATTTACCCCCTTAGGGTCTTTCGGGCGGGCCAGACAGTGGCGACACGCGGGCGTCCTAACACGCGAATCCGATGCAGGTATCTACCGAACTTACCATGTCCGGTGAGTACCTGCGCAATTCGGAAAGTGAGGATGCCGTGAGGTCTTTCCAGCCACGCCTCAAAGAAGGGACTTACCGCCATAATTGTGGCGTGCCCAGCCAGTGCCGGGCACGTAACGTAGTGGTTGCGATAGCCGTTGATGCCATTTTACCATCATGAGATCCCGCCGGAGCTCTGTCCGCCATACTGCGAGTTGCCGCGGCAGTGGACAACCTACTTAGGGTAGGGGTTCGTAAAATGCATTCTTAGCACACGGAATCTACTTTAAGGAACCAACCTGATAAATTTTGGTTTCGTAGTTGTTGCCGTTTCTGAGATTTCATGATTAATCTGTGAGTGGTGTTTCACTTTTATATATATATATATAGATTATGTTTTCGTTATACTGGATTTACGTAAAGCAAATAATAATAATCTAGTTAATAATATTACAACCATCCGGAGTAATTACGTTCTTGTTTCTTCCGGATTAATTACGTCGTCGCCTTGGCAATTGAAGTACGTAGTAGTTTCAAATATTTACTACCTAATTCTAGCTAGTAATAAAGCGCGCTATCGGCTTTTCATATATTATACATATGTATTAGATATATGCTGAGTTCGAAGGACTGCGTGGTATATTCTCGTCCAATATACCACAGTGTCTCATGAGACGAAAGCCTATGACCAGTTTGTGTTGCCAGTGATGATATATGGCTCCGAAATGTGATTACTTTTCTATGGATCTCATCAGAAGGTTTTAAGTCACCCAAAGGGCAATAGAAAAGGGTCGGAGTTTCCTTGCGTAATTTCATCAAAAATGAAGATATTTGCAGGAGAACCAAAGTTGCCAAGGTAGCCCAAAGAATCTTCAATCCTAAAAAGCTATTATTTTAATAAAAAAAATATTTATAAATATAGTAATTGTAATGTTGTTTGACATAGAGTTGGTTGTTGTACAAATTAAAAATGATCAAAAGTAACTGTAAGTAAAGTGAACCGAAATAATAACCGAATATTTTAAATAAAAAATTACACAAGGTAATGCGCCTGGCTGGGTTTGAACCCGTGACCTACTACTCATAAGTCAGGGCCGGGCCACCATTGCTCCTTACCACTCGGCCACCACTGCTCCCCATTATTAAAAAAAAAAAAAATAGTACCCCGCGGGTAATGGGAACAGGGTCCAAGCTACCGGTGATTAGGGGTCTAGAAGAAGGAACCTTAGTGTTCAGGAATGCTCTAGTTACGCTTTCTGAATAATTTATATTTGGTATTTTTATATATTATTATTTAAACCTCAATACTCGTATATCATAGGTACAGTTCGACTTTAACGCAAAGGGGTAACGGAGAGGACGATCTCGGCCACAACTAAAAATTCTAACTACAACTTCGGGAAGCCATGCACGCATGACTTCTGTTCTGTGGTTATGCGATATGACACCATCTCACGCATGACTTCTATTCTGTGGTTATACGATATGACACCATCTCACGCTGATCTCCGGACCATGGCCTCTATCAAGGCCCGGCGAGAGAGATCACCGCTGCCGATCGTTTCCAACGAGGACACGACGGTGCTCTTCTCAAGCAGGGCACACTTCTACCGTATGCTCCACCGTGTCCTCCGGGCGGTCCACATAGTGTAAACCAGGCGTGTCTTCTGCACGAATCCGGTGTAAGAACCTCCCGAACTTGCCATGTCCTCTTTGGTCGACTGCAGTTGGTTAAATATAATCATTTAAATTGTTTGCAACAAAAACCCAAAGCCACAATGTAAAGCAAAAATCACAACCCTAACTAAAAATACAGGTTGGTAAATGTATAATGAAATAGTTTTAACTTTTAAGCGAGTGCACTCATTCAATTATTGGAGGCTACAGCCAGTTTTTGAGTACCGAACAACTTGATTAAAACTATGAAATATAAGCTCTACCTATCTAAAATAGTAGTGCGCAGGGCACATTGATGGGGCCGAAAGTTTTTAGAGTGATGACTGCGCACTGGTAAACATAGAGTCACAAGGGCCACCCACAAGGTGGACCGATGACCTGGTGAGAGTCACAAGACTGTTCGTTGTGACGAGGCTTTTTTTACGTTCTTGGATAAATATCAAAATACCCTACAAAAAAAAAAAATCAAATATTGTACGTTAATAGTTTCCGTTAATACCCGCGAACGCCGGCGTTCGCTATAGTACCCGCGAGCGCCGGCGCTCGCTTGGGTGTCAAGGAGTTAGGGGAGGCTTATGTTTATCAGTGGACGCCTTTCTATTGAAATGATGATGAAGATGATCATAAGCTCTATTAGAGACTACTAGTATATTACTACTATAACTAATACTAGTAGTATTAAAACCAACTGAATCTCTTTCTATTTTATTCTCAGCATCGTCATATCGGCCGAATGTCCACTGTCTACTACAATATAAAAAACTTTAGACATTATTGTCTGTCAATATTGGGTAAAGTCATCGACTAATAACCTAGCGATAGACAAGCACGTTCATAGAAAATATTTGTAAAAAAACGGAAAATTTAATACAAAGTCCACTGCAGTACTTCATTGGCATTGTCGTCTATCCAACTTTTAAAACTTCAGCGCTGATGCGTCGCAACTGCAATAATGTCATTAATGTAAAAGTGTATGACATGCCATTCACTTAATTGTGAAGTAAAATGACTGAACTTTAATCTACCGTAATATATGTATATCGATTACTAATGTAGTAGCTGTTAGACAATCGCATGCTAAAATTCTTGGTTATCACACTAGTACATGTTAAATGGAATTTTTAACTTCCAAAGTAGTATCTCTCCTTTAGAACAATTTTAAAGACTGCTATGAAACTAGATGTTACATAACACAGCAAAATCTCCATCATACCCATTGTACTGAGAAATGTCATAAAACAGGGACACTTTCCCAGGAATGTATACAAAAGAGTGCATTTAGATAAGTGCTCATTAGACGTTGATTAGGGAAGCGAGGCGAGTCGCCACAAGAGATCTGTGTCGGTGTTTTGTACAGCGATATGATTCAGAATGGCTGGGTCTTACAGTGGATATGTGTCGGATGACGTGGAATTAATCTGCGTCGTGTAAATAAATGTGGGGTGTATGTCAGAGCGTCGTCGACGGCGGCGGCGGCGAGGCGGGGCCTTCGCCTCCTCGCACCGGAAGCGCCCGTTCTCAACAGATTGGAGAATATACTTGTGTACGCCGCGTAACGCTTGCCAAATTATTCTTTACCCCTAAAACAGGAACAAAGCCTTCATCATCTTGTGTAATAGACGCCAGTAAATCCACCTAGAAAATTGAAAATTATGCGCTGAGATGTATTTCAAACAACCACTCTAGTGAAAAATAAGATATTGCTCTAAACACTTAAGTAAATTAAGTGCTTAAGTTTATTATTACAGTTTGAAAACGAACTTAAAAATAAATGTTTGATTCGCTGGTGTTTGTGAGATCGAAACAATAAGATCATAGGATCTTAGTGTCCATATAGTTTTAAGAAGATTTCACCAAGTATTTGGTATTTATAGTTTGTGATGTGGGTTAGCTGGCCTTTTGGGCACTTTCCCAACTAACACCTATGCGCGCTAACTTCAAGAAACTAAAAAAAAACAGAAACTAATACCTAAATAAATATATAATTTCGAAAAAAATGCGTACTTCAATATAAAGTCGATTTGAACTTTAATTCCAAGTCAATCCAAAGATACATATACATTATAATTAATTAATTATACACTTCAAAGCAACCCGAATAAAAAAAACGACAATTGAATAGGTTCTTCCAAAAAGTTTATTATATTTCTACCGCGTTAAATAAATTAGTGATAAAAACTTTGATTCAATTCTATAAGCGCCAAAGTATGCCCTAGGCTGCTCTCACTCATATGAAACACTCACGCCATCAAAGTAAGACACTAAGGCGTCGTCCAAACGGAAAGTGATCATCGCACAAGTGCGAGATCGTAGTGTCCATTTGTACGGCAAACCTGAAACCCGAATGCGTCGTTTTGCCTACAGAGGGCTCTCTCGCCGTGCTGAGTTCGGTGTCTCTACGAATCTCCATCAAAGCGTTTGTGTTGGAGGAAAATTGTTCGGTCAACTGGTCCGGCTGTGAACTGACTAGGTTCATGACTAGGTCTAGACGATATCGACTTCCCAACGATGTAGTAATGTGTGTGTAGACCGTTATAATTTTGTACTTCTCTACGTTTGCACACACACAAGTGTGTGCATCTCCTGGGTTGTGGTTGTAGTTTTTATGTAAGGATTTTATTATTATCTTGAACACGATTATTCATTATATTTTTTTTTATATTTATATAGGCACCTACAAAAATTTGTGAGATTAATTTTTTTTTGTTATGCTTTTGGTAAGTTGGCCAGCCTACGTACCTACGTTGTCTTCTCATATTTACTTAAACTATCTTAATTATTCATTATTATTGTTTGGCTATGTATATACAAACGATGAATTTACAAGATGTGAATAATCATTTAAAAAATTCAAACTATCTGCATTTTGATCCAAGTGCAGTACAAAACATTGAGCCGAGAGCTGCAGAGACAAATTTGCATGTGTAGGTATCAAACGACGTTTTAGAATACACTTACTAAGAAATGTATAAAGGTGACGCGCCTAGCCTGATATGACAAAGGTAATAAAATTGTGGTGATGACGTGTAAAAGCACTTTTCTGCACTAGTGTGGAAATAAGTCAATCGTGTACTCAAAAACCTGCTGTTATTTCATCGCTTTTAGACATAAAAGGGATGAATTACAGCAGGTTTTTAAGTACCTAAGTGTATTAAAGAAAAATTCCAGGCCCAGACCCAGGTGGGACATTATTTGGCATTACCCATAGGTAAACCTTGTTTATCATCAAATGACGATCTCACTTTATGGCAATATAAAAATTATATTTTTTGTTTACGTTCATGTCAAAAACTTGGCTGAGTATGCTTCATCAACGACTGAAACCACCACTTAATTTAAATTTCTGTTCTATGAACCGATTTCACGCTGCAGTTGAGAGGTCTCAGTGCGGTGTAAAGTCAACTTCATTCAACGCCCCTGACTTGTGTCACGGGGTTCAAATTGAATGAGGTAGTAATTGTGCGGAAAATATTTTATTTCTGCTTAGATTTAAGTTACTTTTATCTTAGTATTAGCGTGGTGTTCTTTTTTTTCTAGCCTGTTCCATCATCGGACTAACAGGCGTACTGCGATACGCCACCGGTATAAGGTGCTTATCCCACCTATACAACTGTAGTCTAGACCGAGTCCAGGTCGTCGACGTCGCGCACTGTTCCCGCGCGCCTCAAGGAGTTGTCAGCAAACTGTAGGGGGTCTACAGGATCGAAGCCTCCTGGAGCCGAGGGTTGGCGCGAAAGCGTTATACCGGGGTTCTGAGAATAAGGCAAGGGAGGAAAGGGGTAGGTTGTTTAGTCAGTAAGAGTCTGACACTGTTTCCCGCTCTGCCCACGAGCGGTATTCGTCATTGGATTATTTTTACCTACCATAAAAGAAAAAAACCTATACAACTGTAAATACAGCTTGGGGTTTATAGACCCGTCGGATACTCAATATGACTTCGGTGCTCCTGTTCAAAACATGAACCACTTGCTGCAATGCCCTAAGTGCCCATACACCTACACTATGGAGGATTTAATTAGTGCTATCGATGCTGCAGTCAACGTAGCCACCTATTGGGCCACAAAATTTTAACGACGTTACCATCAATTCGAAAATTTTGATGATACTTGGCATATGACAAGAACACATATTAGGGTAATATAGCCATTAGTTAACATGAAAAAACCAATGACACTAATTTAAAAAATAAAAAAAATGTCTAAAGATTATTTACTTGGCCATATACTTCCAACCCAATCCAAATCTATATTAACTCAGTGACAATATCTTATGTACACTAATTAATATATTAATTACTATTCGATTAGTTATTATTATCGCTCAGACTGTATAAATAATAATCTTTGCTATATGACTTTCACTTTTCTGAGCCTATATGTGCCTAGTTGATAACCGAACGGATTATCTTTTAGGCAATTCATACAGGGACCGCCAACGGGTAGTCGAAGATTAAGAGGACAGTGAGCATAGGATTAGAAATAAATGATATAGTTTTACAAATTTTGTATCGAATGTTTATCAATATACTTAACAATCATTTCATTGTCCAATGGTCACAACACATATCATCGATCATAAACAAGGTTTCAATTAAAATATTTTTTTCATAACAAGCTTTTAGAGCGGTGGTCTATACCCAGATAGTTAAAACTCGTCAAGACGATTCACACGCGCCCAAACTCGAGGAGGTTGTGCCGTTTAATTATAAAGTTCCTGCGGCCACCTCGTGATTCCATGAACAGATCAAATCCATGACATATTTTTGCATTGTCATCTGTTTAACGTATACGTGCAAAATTTCAACTCAATCGGTAATCGTGAAGTGGAAGATTTGATTTTGTAAATTAAATTTGATCCATTTCCCAGTTACCGATTATTGAGCTAATATGTTGAACGCACGTCTTAATTAGCTGACGAGTTGATCTCATGATGGAACCGGAAGGTGGCCATAGAAGTTCTGTAATTAAACGGCACGATCCTATCGAATTTGCGCTTGTGTGGAAATCTTGATGAGTTTTGATTATATAAAATAAATAATAATTAATGGGGAGTGGGTGGTCAAAAATTGTTAATAATAACCAAAAGTACTAAACATTAAATACCACTGAAAATTAATAATTTTCAGGAAATATGTAGTAACTAAAGTTGTTAAACGAAGCAGTAATTAATGTATCAAATAGTACCAAAAATTAACATATTTCTGGGAGTTTTGATTATATAAAATAAATAATAATTAATGGGGAGTGGGTGGTCAAAAATTGTTAATAATAACCAAAAGTATTTAACATTAAATACCACTGAAAATTAATAATTTTCAGGAAATATGTAGTAACTAAAGTTGTTAAACGAAACAGCAATTAATGTATCAAATGGTACCAAAAATTAACATATTTCTGGGAACAGAAACCAACTTTGTTATTAAATGAAGCAGGAATAAGTATTTTAAATACCACTAAAAATAATATATAATGTAGGAATTAATATTTCAAATATTGGTATGAAATAATATACTCCATTCAATTCTGCGTTACACAAAAGAGGTTCGTAGAAACAGGTGGGCGCCATACATCTATACTAATATTATAAAGCTGAAGAGTTTGTTTGTTTGTTTGTTTGAACGCGCTAATCTCAGGAACTACTGGTTCGAATTGAAAAATTCTTTTTGTGTTGAATAGATCATTTATTGAGGAAGGCTTTAGGCTATATAACATCACGCTATGACTAATAGAAGCGAAGAAACAACGGAAAATGTGGAAAAAACGGGGAAAATTATTCATCTTTGAGGGCTTCCGTTGCGTGCGCTGCCAAAACGGTTTAAGATACCAAAAAAATATGTATGAACGAATTATTCCTCTTAAAATGATCTAAAAAAATGTCCGCGACAGTATATGTCTATCTTTTAAGATTAACTTACTAGAACCGTTTTTATGCGAATCAAATTTAGCCAATTTTTACCGATTATTTGTTAGAGTTGTATCAACATAATAATATAATCTTTATCCAAATAAATGGGTTGTTGATTAAGAGTATGTAATTGTAAACAAAATTGTCTTTGACATCATTTAATTTCAATAAACATCTTAGAAGATATTACAATTTTAAAATAACTCCGATATAAAATTCACACGCGATGCGTGATGTGCAAAACTTGACGCTGCGCCTGGCCGGCGGGCGAGGAGAGGGGTTGCTTGCGGGCGGCGCGGATAGGTTTTTTTATGGTAGGTAAAAATCATCCAATGACGAATCCCGCTCTTGGGCGGAGCGGGAAACAGTGTCAGATTCTTACTGACTAAACAACCTACCCCGTTCCTCCCTTGCCTTATTCTCAGAGCCTCTGTATAACGCTTTCGCACCAACCCTCAGTTGCAGGAGGCTTCGCCCCTGAAGGGCCCCACAGTTTGCTGACAACACCTTGAGGCGCGAGGGAGCAGTGCACGCCGTCGACGACTTGGTCTCGGTCTGGACTGTTACCAGACAACCGGACGGCGAGCTACCCATTGCCCACCGTCCACAAGGCAGCGTCTACGGAGACCGGATATCGGCGGGATCGCGGCGGTGACGGCTACGGCGAGGGCGCTGTTGCCTTTGCCTTATGCGGTCGGCCTCCTCCTTTACGAGCAATACTGCTTTGCAGAAGGAGGCGACCGCTTGCCATTCTTCTTCGCTGCGAACTATGGCCTGAACCAAGGCCCGGCGCGAGAGGTCGCCGCCGCTGATCACCCTCACGAGGACACGGCGATGCTCTTCTCAAGCGGGGCACACCTCCACCGTGTGCTCCACCGTATCTTCCGGGCTGACCACACAGTGGCGACACCCGGGCGTCTCTTCCGCACGAATCCGGCACGCAGGAATCTCCTGAACTTCCCATGTCCGGTGAGAACCTGCGTCATGCGGAAGGTGAGGATGCCGTGATAGACATCACGCCTCCAAGAGGGGACTTACCGCCGAGATTATGGCGTGCCCAAGTTGAGGTGTAGCTCTATGAAGTACTTTTAGATAATTATGTTCTTTTAAAAACTAAATTGTCTAAAATAATAACAGAAATTGACACGGGCAAAGTCGTGGGTAACAGCTATAATTTATAAAGCTGAGGAGGTTGTTTGCAAAAATAAATATGATGCCCAAAATAACTATTCCACGCGGACGAAGTCGCGGGCACAGCTAGTACTTCCCGCTGTCCCTTTGTAAGCTTAGATCTTTAAAACTATGCAACGGATTTCGATGCGATTTTTTTTAATAGATAGTAATAATATAATTCAAAAGGAAGGTTTATGTGCATAATAATGCATGCATAATTTATTTAATATCAGCATTGAACCCGTGCGAAGCTGGGGCGGGTCGCTAGTATTTTATATTTTTTTAAAAACAAAACTTTTTTAACTTTATTTCACTGTAGTGAAGTCATAATTCTGTGAAATCATCATAATTATTTTGTTACTTGACAGTTTCTCTGTCCACCAGATCTGAATGTTTCTAACTTACTTAAAATTGAACGGTTTTTTTTTGGAGGGTACAAATCATCCAATGTCGAATCCCGGACTAGTAGCTTTTGAGAGACTAGTTTGAACTATTGTAGGTTATTGTCCATATAAAAAATTCAGTAGGGAAACTTTTTATATTTATTATTACCTAAACATGTGTTTCTTTCGCTCTTGGGTGGAGTGGATAATGTCACTCTTACTGACTAAACATCCCACCCCGTTCCTACGTTGCCTTATATGCCATGGTTACAGTCTTCTTTTCAGCGCCAAACTCTTGGCCTCAGCTGGTTTCGACCCTTTTGCGAGGTCCCTACGATGTGGTGACAACTCCTTGAGGCGCGCGGAACAGTGTGTGCTGTCGATGAAAATTGAACGGGCTTGGACAACTTATTTCATCTTGGATTTTGTACCAAATGGATAATAATAATAATAGTGTTTTATTGACATAAAGAGGCTGAAACACATGGTATTGAAGCTCAGACTCCTGAGCTAGATAGTACCTGTGTTACAAGAGTCAGTGAATTTTATAATAAAAAAAAACCAATGACGTACACCATGTCATTGTTGCCTGCAATGTTCTTCCTGAAAAGGTTCGATACGGAAATTGAATCAAATGGCACGAATTAAACTTTAAAATAAACATTTCAGGCTACCGTTTCACAGCGCCATTAATTCACGGGGTAATTAATTTAATCAGTCGTTGTCAATGCAGCTAGCGTTTATATTCCGCATTAAGGAGATTATTTTGTGCTATCGGCCGGTAATATTATCACATGTCACGCCTCGGACTGTTTTTTGAGCTTATTACTCTACAAATTTTAAAACTGAATATATAAACAGCTACCCTCCTAGGCACATTACTTTGTGTAATTTATTTCATCACCACTGCTCTCAAAACGGTGCAGGAAAACATCGTGAAGAAACCGGCATGTCCTGGAACCAGAAATTCGAAGACATGTGACCTCTACCAATCCGCTGCACTGGGCCCGTGTGGTTGATTTCCTCTTCTAGTGTGGGCCTGTGTCCCAACATTGGGACCAATAAAATGGCTGATGATGATGATCACCAACCAGTTCTCGTGGTAAGCTTCTAGGTCATCTAACCACTTCTTCCCAGGCCGGCCTTAACAGCGTAGCCCATCCATCCGCATGCAGACTCCTGCGGCTGATGTAACCCGCCTTATCTCATTTTAGCCCGGTAGTATTTTTTCAAACTTCTTTGACCCCAGTCTTTAAGCGTTCGTGGTGTTCCTCATTCTGTCTGATCTTTTGACAGCAAGAATGTTGCGCTCTATAAGTCTTTGATAAACCACAAGGCGAAATTTTAGCCACGCGGTAAGCGACCACATTACATACAAACTACTCGTATTAATTTTAATTTGGCTTCGTCTTAGATTTAGCTAATTAAAAGGTAACACGTTATAACATTAACATGTTTCCTTTTACCCGAAATAAAATATCGAAAGGCACTGTAGAAGGAAACGCTCTCGAGCAAAAGTCAAATGTATGAAATTTATCCGTAAATATTATACTGTATTCACTCGTAAAGTATATTACAGCAAGGAAAACACCGTTGGAACGTGACAGATGTTGCAACTGTGCCGGGGACCGTACTTACGAGTGCCATGCCGATATAAAAGTTGGGGATCGACACCGATCAACGATCCTGATACAGATTGTCGTGTTCGGTGTTAGTGAGTCTATATATTTGTTGGTTCGAGCACGTGTTGCACGCGTTAACGTTAAGCTTCACGCTGGCGTATGATCGTAACATGATTCTTGTTCTAGGTTCACGCTGGCGTGAGGTGACCACTTTGTTTTAATACTTTTTTATAGAAATGGTTTATTTTGAAGAATTATTTTAATATTAAAATACGGGGTAATTATGAATCTTTTTGTAACCTATGAAAACAGTTGAATTTAATCGAGTTTCAAAAATTCATACGAATTGCAAAATGTTTTTTTTGTGATGTAATCAAATATTTTTAATTTTCTGATTTATTCCTACACTTGTGTTATATTATAAGGCCTTGCTTCATGCCCAATTTCAGGGTTAAAGATCAACGGAAAGTACCCGTAAATTTTAATTTCTTTGAATGTCAAACTGTACTTTTGTTTGTGACAAACTTCCTTACTTTTTTTGTGATTGCCTTAGAAGATTGATTTTTAACTGATAAATATTTAAAAAAAAACATTGTCACTCCATTGCTTTAAACCTGACAGCAAATCCTTTAACGTGTTTTCGTATTTTTACTGCACACAGACGAGCCGAGGCGATACACGCGCGCCTTGTTTGTGTTTTCACAAATAATAGAGCCGTATTGCCTTGGGCGCTAACCGCTGCGTCGCTCTCTGGTTACTAAGTGGTTTTTTTTTGCCAATAAACTTAATAATACAACGTTTCTCGGATAAAGTGAAAATTGCTACCGAAGCTACACATATTAAACCTTGTGATGATAACGTTGTGATTAAAATTTGTGGTTCATTCCAACTTAATACCAACAACAACAACTAATGCCACTTGTATTTGTTTTCGATTCATATTTTAAAATAAGCTAACTATGAGAAAATGAATAATAATAAGGCATAATAAATATCTAATATAATACAATGTATTGTTCTTTGAAAATAAAAGGCATGTTGAAGTGTAGAAGTTAAAAATGTTAAAAAAAAAGATTTTTGGTTGTGTTAGAAGATTTTCAGGCACAAGGGCGCTTACTTCAGTATATGAAGTCATAGACTTCATGAAGTTGAACTTAGAATAAAAACTTTGTAGTACAAAAGCTGAGTATATCATTTACACTTGACATACTTCAACTAATATGACTACAGCACTCGCTATTAATCTTGTTTGTGACAAATAGATGGTAGAAAATGAAAAACAATGTGCAGTGGACCCGTAAAATACAGAATTAGAACCCTGACACAGCGGGCCAGTTATAACTTGTATGCGTTTCCTAATAAGAAGAAATAAGCTTTAAGTAACAAATCATGTTCCATGGAATCAACACCAAACATCAACGACTGCATCACCTTATCAATCCCCATCAATTATTATTATAATGATATGAAGTTTTTGTTTCGTATTGAAAAAATATTCAAAGACATTAGTTCGTTTAGTCTCATTATTCGTTTGTTAGTTTATGAAAAATCATTTAAACCTTTACTTACTAAAACTGCGTTAATAACTTGCTAAAAACTAAAACTGCGTTAATAACTTGCTAAAACTGCGTGGGATCGCAGTCAAGAACTAGTTTACAGCAAATAATAAAAAAAAACAATTAAGCAATAATTACAGTTTCTTATCCGATTAAGAAGATAAACATTAGCAAAAACGGAAAATTTGTTGGTTTTTAAAACATAAACCCAGTATCCATTTTGTTTTTGTCGAAACTTGTGTAAGATCGGCCATTGTAAGAAGTTTGCCAACCATGACACGATACACGCTGTTATATTGTCCAGACTAATTGTTTGGTGCACAAAAGAAGTAGAGTCAGAAAGCTTGTTTAATTTGTTTATTTGTCACACAAAATGTACGAACATTTTTTCTCGGTTTCCTTACATTGTACTAGGTATTAATCTTTTATTTAGATATTTATGTTTAGGGTGACTGGTAATTAGTGACCGATATTTTAACACGTGATGACCAAACCTGAAATCGCAAAAATAATGTGCTGGTCAGCACATTTATGTTCACCTAACTGATCATCTTAACCTGCCTTCTAGTACGTACTAGTAGATTATAGATTATATAGCCTCTTTCAATAATGTGAATGTGAGAACATTGTAGACACAAATTTTAGATTACTTCCTACCATTTTAACGGTAGGAGTTCAATATTGACTTGTCTGCACTGTCCTTACATAATTTATGTGCTGTAATATGGAAATATTGTAAAGTTAACAATTTTTTTAAAAGAGTAACCATGGAGTTTCTTTCCGGTTCTTCTCCATAGGAAACGACCAATTTGGAACCGTGCACTAGCTTCTGACGTTTTATAAGTGCCCATGTAGGCCCATGTGAAATAAAAAAATTTGACTTTGACTTTGACTTTTGAGATTAAAAAAAAATATTTAAAAAAAATTGAACATTTTATTACAGTTATAGAAAGAACACGTATTTTCTGTAACAACTTTTAAGAACTACTCTAGTAAACGACGAAATTACCGAATGGCAGCAGAGCATCAGCTTGCTATAACTCTTTTTTTGCGTTACCTCTTCACCAAACATAGCATTGGATCATTACATGAACCATCAAGCTTTTATACGAGTAGCATGCTCAGGTTGATGACAGACGAGTAGAGAAAGGCTTTTGTATGTAACTAGCTTTTGTCAGCGGCTTCGCCCGCGTACATAAAATATAGCCTATGTCACTCAGGAGTAAAGCAGCTTTCTATTGTTGCTATTTTTTTTACAATCGGACCAGTAGTTCCAGAGATTACCTCCTACAAACAAAAAAATAAAAAAACAAAAAAACAAACTTTCCCTCTTTATTATATTAGTGTAGATAATTTCGTTTCAACACAAAAATGGAAGCTTTCATTGAGGGATGGTTAGAATATAAACAGGCAAAGCTATTGAGTCAAATCACGATGCAGTCGACACAAAGGGTTTGCCATGCTAAACTGACCTTAGTCTACAAACGGCTGTTGCTAAACGAAGCGAAAGCTATACCTGTAACAGTATGCAGCTAACGGTAATTTTGGACCTTGCTTTCTATTCCTAGAGGAAGTCATGACTTTGTAGTCAATATTGTTAGTTGTGGTTATTTTTATAAACCGAACCGGATCTTCAATGTTAGTCAACGCTTCGCAATCGTTTACTGCTTTGACCTTCATAGATTTCTGATTTCATTCATGGTATTTAAAAATAAATAGGGATTACCTAAAACTATTTTTTTGGTATTGTTAATATTTTTGAACTTTATAAAGAATTTCTATTAAAAATATTTTGAAGTTGATGGGATATAAAGCTTTTTGAAAATTGTACAAAATAATTTCTGAACTAAGTTTGTAACTTAACCGTATATGAAAGAATTGTTAGCATATATATTGCCATATTTTTAATTTAGTTAAAATAATTATCCTGAAAGTATTTTCTTTCAAATAATAGTAATAAAAAAAATCGCTTCACGCAATCCAAAATTACCACCCTAAACCATCTAGTTTGTATAAATATTATTAACCCAATTTCCTGAGAGATGGCGATATACTTTAGGCTACTTCGCGCTGTTAAATCGTAGTTTAAGGGTTCTTTTACATTGGGAGAAATTTGTGACGGACGGAAAGCTACGGAACGCTACACTGAGCGTTGCCCAACACGCTTTTGGCCGATTTTCATATACAAGAAGGAGATATACTTTCATACCCTTGTTTCCTCAGTCATATATATATATATAAACTTCTCATCAAAAAAATCGAAACACTTCCGTTTTCATTGTTTCTGTCCGAATTTAACACAAAAAAGAATTCATACGATGAAAAAAAATACATATATTATAGCTGGCAGTTTGGCCATTACAGTAATAAGCGAAAATTCTAAATTCAAAATTAGAATTTCATTTGTTTATCTTATAAACGAAATGAATCACTGTTTTGAGACAAATGTGTGTTTAGGGTTGGAGTACATTTAGCGTTTAAAAACTAAAAATTGGCGCCTATCCTTAAACTTTTCGTTTTTTATTTCAATACTGTGACTTTGGGACGTCTGAAAAAAGGTTTTTTTTCTAAAACGTATGGATACTTCGCCCACAGAAGCCGCCCAAGTTGTGGCATTGCTGGATTCTGGCCTTAGTCAGCGTGTTGTGGCTGCAAGACTGCATCTAAGCCTGTCATCTGTTCATAGAGTCTATAAACGTTATCGGGAGACTGGTTTGTTCACGCGCCGTTCAGGATCTGGCAGGAATCGGGTCACTTCTGAGCGAGATGATCGATTTATTGTAACAACTTCTTTAAGAAATCGACGCCTTAACGCTTTTCAACTGCAGCAGCGGCTTCGTGTTGTACGAAGGGTGGCTGTAAGTGACTTGACAATTAGAAGAAGGTTGAAGGATCGTGGACTGGTACCGCATAAGCCAGCAAATGGGCCGAAATTAACTGCAGACCATCGAAGAGCGCGCCTTAACTTTGCACGTGAGCACCTAAATTGGTCATACCTACAGTGGAGCAAAGTTCTCTTTTCTGATGAGTGTAAAATTATGCTGTATGGTAACGACGGAAGGAACAAGGTCTACAGAAGAGACGGAGAACGCTATGCACAATGCTGCATTGAAGAAAAGGTCAGCTATGGTGGCGGTTCGTGGACGGTTTGGGGAGGAATCAGCGCCGACGGTAAGACAGAGCTTGCTTTCGTGTCTGGGCCACGTCTGCCTGCACTAAACTGTCATCGGTACGTCGAAGAGTGTCTCGAGCCTCATGTGATGCCCTATGCACATTTTATTGGCAACGGCTTCATATTCATGCACGACAATGCTAGGGCTCACACCGCGGGCGTCGTACGAGATTATCTTAACGAAGTCGATATCTCTATTATGGAATGGCCAGCAAGAAGCCCGGACATGAATCCCATTGAACATCTATGGGATGAATTAAAGAGACGAATTCGAGCAAGAGATCCTGCCCCAGAAACACTTAGCCAGCTGCAAGATGCAATCCAAGAGGAATGGGACAATATACCACAGCATGTGATCGTGACTCTCATCCGATCGATGAAGAACCGTATGGAAGCAGTAATTAGAGCTCGGGGAGGGAATACAAGTTATTAAATAAACGTTTTTTAGCTTTTTTTTTCATTTACGTGTGTTGTTTTATCCATTTCCTTTATACTCCATACGGAATAAAAATGACTCATTTAACAAAATACGAAACCTATGAAAAATTCATTTAAATTTAGAACATTAACATTAAGATTTGATAAGCTCATATTACTCACTATTAAACGACATTTAACATTTATCCTGACAAAACGTAAACTTGCAAGGTGTTTCGATTTTTTTGATGAGAAGTGTATATATGTGTCTGCCATGTGGTCTCTTGGTAGACTTGAAAAACGCCTGTAGCTTTAAGTCGAATTTTTTCAGTCTTGTTTTAGGGTGTATTAGATCCATGTAATATCTTGATATTCAACTGTATCCAGTTTAACTTGAAGCCGACCCCACATACTTATGAAAAGGCTAGGCAGATAAATGTCTTTCTATTCTCAGATCCATTGTTCACTTGGTCTATTCAGAAAGATAAGCGCTAAATGAACAGAGTCAATTGGCCGTACAGGTATCAAAATCCCTACAAGTACCTTTACCTATCAATCTGACGTGAGTAACCGATTAAACTAAAACAGGTAAGCGAACCCTTTACTTGTACAATAGAGCTGTATTGATATAAAGGGAGAGTTGATATTGCCATCCTTAATCATTTGAGCACACATTAGGGAATAATAACTAACTTTTGGGTTTTAGTTATTGAAATCTGTAGATTTTTTAGCTGCTATTTGAGACGCATAAAATGTAAGTATTTTTTTTTTAGTTGAACAATCATAACAAAAGCAAATAGACATTATTATGTTACCAATATTTATGTAAATCATAATATGATTTGAAAGACACTGGACAATCCATGGAGTTTCTTGCACGTACTTTTCCATAGAGATGGAAAAGTTTGGAACGTGAAATTCAGATTCAGTTTTTTTTTTGACTGACCAACTTTTTACCCCGGTTGTATTATTCCTTAGGAAATTTTATACTTTCAAGCCTGCGAAATCGTTGGGACAATCTAGTCATAAATATTATACTTCAACATTTTCGTCATTCTGTGATGGATCACGATGTGGTCATTTACCTGATGCGTCATGGCTGTGTTTGGTTAGACCCCTAAGTTGTTGTATTTTGGCTTTATCTGGTATTTTTCGGACCGGATCAAAAACATGACTAAATCGATATTATCGGGGACATAATACCTACCCTCAATATCCCAAGGCATTCAACTAAGCAATTTAAATTAAGCTCTATTTGATACATGGGTAACACAAGTTTGGCCAACGCAATAAACTTGCCTTGCGGTCCCCGTTTGTGATTAATATCGTTATCAAATTAGTTCGTACATAATTATTGGAAGTTGTGAAATTATTTTCCAAACAAGTAAATAACAAGGTCTTCTCAAAAACCTCTTTCTATTACTATATATTTATGTCATCATCATCAGGTCTTTGCTTAGTGTTCGCCATTGTCGCCACAACGACTGGTATTGTGCGTCTCGCATCCATCGGATTCCAGCAAACTTGACCAGGTCATCGGTCCACCTTTTGGGAGGCCTTGATGGTGACAATTGGGGGAGGCCTATATCTAGCAGTGGACGTCTATCGGCTAAAATGATGAGTTAAATGTTATCTATTGTCTAAATAACACCTGTCATATATTGTTTCTCCTGTTTTAAATCGATATGTCGAGAAAAGATATACTATTTATTCCTTACTTTAGCAACTCTTACGCTAACTTATTAGGTATACACCAAATACGTGCAGTGTAGAATACATAGTAAATAGCTACACAGGCACTTTACAGGTTCAATACCCGTCAGTGGAAAACCGTTTCTACAAACTTTACTAAAAAAAAAAAATCGGTACATGAGAATGAATGACGGTACGATCTCAATATACCACATACTTTGAAATAAATATTCATACGTTAATAGAACGTTAATAGTATTCATGCGTTAAAAGCTTTTTTGTAATCCGTTCAAATGTGAAGGATCAATTGGCATCAAAAAAGTTTTTGAATCAAATTGACGATTATTTTTATATTTTTGAATCTGTCAAAGCAAATAAAAAAAAGGAATTAAACCCGTTCGAACATGCAACAGATGGTAGATTATATCCACCCGCATATAACATTATTAAAGTGTTTTTTGCTAAACCGCCTGGTTGAATTTTAATTTCTCTTTGAACAAGGATATTCCGAAACAAATTTTAAAATCGATTCATAATTGGTCTACTTTGTTCAATCTCCTTCCGGATGGAAGAAGGTGTGTGAGAATTTTAATTAAAAAATATTATTGTAACGTGTGTGCAATGAAGTTTATAGGGCCAAACTCTTACTTAACTGATTAAACAATTTACCCCGTTCCTTCCTTCTGGGGCCAAGGGTTGATGCGAAAGCGGAAGACTGTGGCCCTGGAACTAAGGCAGGAAGGAACGGTGGGTCGTTTAGTCAGTAGAAGTCTGACACTGTCTCCCGCTCCGCCCAAGGGCCGGATTTATCATTGGATTATTTTTCTCACCACAAAAAAAACCGTTCCTTCCTTGCCTTGATTCCAGGGCCCTGGTAATACGCTTTCCCATCAACCCTTGGCTCCAGGAAGCTTCGACCTTGTTGGGCCCCTTCAGTTTGCTGACAAATCATTCAGGTGCGTGCCGTCGACGACTTGGGCTCGGACCGAAATGTTACCAGACGACCGAACGGCTGGCTACCCGGACCTTCACTTGCCGTCCGCAAGCCCGACCAGGAACTATGTTAAAGTTATGGTTCCTACCTGAACAATGTTAATAATAGCCATCGATAAAAAAACGACTTTGTACACCCAAAAACGATTGCTAGCACGAAGTGACGTGACAAAAAGAGGGCAACATTATCCTGACGTGCTAATATTATTATTCCGTTTATTCATTACTAGCTTTTGTTCGCGTCTTCGCCCGCGTACATAAAATATAGCCTATGCCACTCAGGAGTATAGCAGCTTTCTATTGTTGCTAATTTTTTTCCAATCGGACCAGTAGTTCCAGAGATTACCTCCTGCAAACAAAAAAATAAAAAAACAAACTTTACCTCTTTATTATATTAGTGTAGATGTAGATTATTACTATTTATTATGTATTATCATTTGCTTCATGTTCTCATGGACTGAATAGCAAAAGCTCCTCATTACTATGAATATCATAAAAATCTTTATCAGGTAGCTTTTGCTTTGAATGCAATTAAAATATCACGTTCATTTGCAATGATTTATAGATAAAATAATGGAACTCTACTAGATACCGGGTTATTAAAGCTTTTCACATTTATGAGCATTAAAATGATTATAGTAATGATACATGAATAATGTTTCAAATATGGTGGAAAAACTGGAGAAGGGCATATTGCAGTACTATTGAAGTTATTCTTCTATCCTGCCCCTGGCCAAGTTACAATCGTATCGTTTAGAGTTAGCGCTTGAAGTTGGCCACGCAATCGATTCCCTCGTTCGGACGTCATCTTAACAAAGGAATTGGGGGCGTGGCTATCTACAAGCGCTAACTCTAAACGAAACGATTGTAACTTAGCTAGGGGGCTGATCACGTAAAACGTCATCACCATCGTCAACTTTTTAGCTAAAGGACGTCCACTGCTGAACATGGTACTTGCCCAAGTATCGCCATTACGAACAGTACTGTGCGTATCGCATCCATCATATTCTACATATTATCATTCATTTTATTTTATTTTTTCATTTTTCGTCTTATACATATTTTATTGCGGTGAGCAAACTGTAGCCTGCCGTCCGGTCGTCTGGTAACAGTCCGGACCGAGGCCAAGTCGTCGACGGCGCGCACTGTTCCCGCACGCCTTATGGAGTTGTCAGCAAACTGTCGTCCCTTCAGAATCGAAGCCTCCTGGAGACGAGGGTTGGTGCGAAAGCGTTATACCGGGGCTCTGGGTATAAGGCAAGGGAGGAACGGGGTAGGTTCTTTAGCCAGTAAGAGTCTGACACTGTTTCCCGCTCCGCCCACGAGCGGGATTCGTCATTGGATGATTTTTACCTACCATAAAAAACCCGAACTAGACTCGCGTTATGGTTTACGGCCCATTCCGTCTTCTAAAGAGAAGGCTTTGAGCTTTGAGGCTTTCTAAGGCTGATGCTATGCTATGTTATTCAGCAACTATCCCTTGCTCAATATTATAAAGTGGGCTTTGTTCAATATTTTTTAATAAATCGGCATGATTAGATGCTAATTTATTAAAAGTAAACTGTCCAAGCAAATATACATAACACTGAGATAAACATTTTAAATAACAAAGCATTGTTAATATTGCCAATATTAGTCTATTTTTATTTTTTATTGCTCGCTCTTTCGTAAAAATAACGTAAGTACTTTGTTAATGAATAAAAATAATGTATAAACTGTATTTTTCTGTATACATGTTACAGTTACAATGAGGGATAGGTTAATATGAGCTTTAACTAATAACCTGCAAATTACCAGGTATAATCTGCGACTTAAACTCCTGAGCCCCAAGCGAACGAGTCTATTTAAAATAACTGTTCAACAGTGTTGTCTTTTTTAAGCCAAAGGTTGACTGGTAGTGAATGTCTTGTAGCATTAAGTCCGCCTTTGTACCACTACTGTACATGAAAATTAATCTATATGTGTCTAATTACAGTATTCAAAAGGTTAAATTAGCAGATATTTTGACTTTACCTAACTAATCTGTATATATTAAAAAAACATCATCATCAGCCTAGCGTAAGTCCCAGTTGCTACCTTGGCTTTCACCTCGGTGCCCGGGGTCCGCTTTCCTGCCTAGTCGTCTCCACTTCACTCGGTCTTTTGCGTCCTCTGCCTTAAGCCCATTAGCACGCATATCGTCCCTTACGACGTCGATCCAACGCCTCTTAGGCCTACCTCGTTTTCCGGGTCCCGGCGGAGGCGGCATGGCGAGGCATCTGTTACCCACGTAGTCTGCCGGTTTTCGTAAAACGTGGCCATACCAGCGTAAGCGACCCTCCTGCAGTTTATCCGCTATGTCACGGACCTGAAGGCTGCCCCGGATGCGGGAGTTTTTAATGCGGTCTTTCCGCGAAACTCCAGACATCCAGCGCAGCATATTCATTTCCGTGACACGCAGGCTTTGCTTATGTCCCTCAAGTACAGGCCACGCTTCACTGCCATACAAAAGGACAGGCCTAATGATGGTCTTATAGACCTGTCCTTTGAGCCTAACCGGTATTTTGGGGTCACAGATTATTATATTAATTTTTATATTAATAAATAATACAGCATTAAATCGGTCAGCGAACTCCGGTTTCGTTTGACACTTACCTTATATTTATTTTATGTTTTGTACCTTAGATTTATTTATTACTTAATTGCACACCTTAGCTTATCACTGGACACACAGTTGTATAGAAATGGTGTAGGTAAATCTGGGTGATTTTTTTAACCACCCAGATTACCTACACTTATTTTTACTACTACTTGGTAATAATGAAGATAAATAAAATGCTATTTAAAAATTAATAAAAAATATTGACATATTAAAAATTAAACTTTAAATAAAAGAGAAAACAATCCAAACGTACACCGAAATATTTATATTCAAGAATACTTTATGTCGCCGCTACAATTAAAATGTAGAATTGAAATATATATAATAACTAGCGACCCGTCCCAGCTTCGCACGAGTACTGATATTGAATATACACCGTGAAATTTAAATGGTTGTTTTCCTGCGGCAGAATGACTTGCCATAAGGAGTACTTTGAAGCATACAGAAAAATTAAAAAAATTAAAAAGTTTTTTTTCTATAAATAATTATTAAAAATATTTATCAACTCAAAAAAGCGAAAACAATAGTAACATTAGACGTAATTTGTAAGTACTACTAGAGTCGCATGAGCAGCCCGCCGTCAAAGGAAACCAATTCATTAAATATTTAAACCAAAATAAGCTCTCGCACGTTGTAATACGTCATAATTAGCTTGCACTCTACAGGTCCATTTTTTGTTTTTAATATTTTATTTGTTTATCAAACGTTTGTATTGCCAAGATACAACCATTTCGCTGAGGGAAAACAACCATTTAAATTTCACGGTGTATTATGCATGTATTATAGACATAAACCTTCCTCTTAAATCATTATATTTATTTAAAAGAACCGCATCAAAATCCGTTGCGTACTTTTAAAGATCTAAGCATATATAGGGAGTAAGCAACTTTGTTTTATACTATGTAATGATAAGATAATATATTCGACAATCATCACACAACGCCGTCTAGTCTCAAGCTAAGCAGACATAGATTGTAATTTCATTAATTAAAAAAACCATGTTGGTGAAACAATTCGATGCAGTGAAAATGTAAACCGAATATCTATTTCTTAAAGTCACTTTATGTCGCCGGTACCGTTCCATTCCCCTTCAGAGAATTCTACCATTTAAATGCAACACTACTGTCCGATAAAAATCGACATTGCCCGATCAGGCAGAAACATTAGTGCCTGTCTTTGTGTATACCGTATAATGCTCGAATGGTTTAGGGACAATATACAATGTAATGTTATTTCTCTTATATACTTGGAAAATTGAAGACAGAGTAATTATAAAGTTACTGGACAACATAAAAATGGGTTGACTTCCGAACTTGGAAAATAAGGACAAAGAACTACATGGGTTTGGTTTTAGTCTGTAAAAGTCTGATATGACCTACCTCTCCACTATAGAGCGAGACTAAACGTAGGAAAATTTAACATAAAAAAAACAGTTACATTATGAGAAGAAAGGAAGCCTGCGAGCTTGCCTTATGTAGTATTTATAAAAAAAATCCTACAAACATTTATTCCAGCCAAGTGTGCTTATAAGAAAATTACTAACTTATGTCTGATAATTACAATACTAGTATTGTAAATAATTACAATACTATAATACAATAATAATCAAACCCGGTTGGGTTTAAATCTTTGTGTAATTTATTTCATCATTACTGCTCTCAAAGCGCAAACCTATAACCAATAAAAAAAAAATGACAAATATCGTGAGGAAATCGGCATGCCCTAGAACCAAAAATGTTAAAAACACGTGACATTATAAGGGCCAGCCCCATCCCGGCTTCGCATAGATGAATTTTATTTTCACTAATTCGCCTAAACTTTCCTATCCTCTATATCATATCACATTGTCGATCTGATTTAGATATAAAAGTATTTTTAGAGAAAAATATTTATCAACACATGGGAAATTCGACATAATCTGTACCTGCGAGTGTATTTGAAAAGTTATATAGAACTTAGCCCTCGATCACTCGCGCGGTTTTGAGCCCGCGAGCACTCACGGATTGCTGTGGGGACGCTACATACCTACAATTAACTTGAGTTTTGGTAATAATGTTAGAGTACAATAATGGAAATATATGTTATCATAGTAATCTTCTTATATACATAAAAAAATGAATATCTGTTCGTTAGGCTCGCTAAACTCGAGAACGGCTGGATTGATGTGGCTCATTTTGGTCTTGAAATGTTAGTAATCGTTCGGGGAAGGTTTTAACGATGAGAAATCATGAAATAACAATTAATTGGTACGAATTTTGCCGGGATAGCTATTTAGATCACGTATAGCCCCATATTTTTTTTAATACAGTGCTAGTCCTCCTTCCAATTCTTTTCAATCTTAAGTACTGAACAAAAATATTACTTTATTATTGGCTGCCATTTCTTCATTTGAAAATCACTGAGGCGCGGAGAGTTTGCGTACGTAATAGGTAAGTAATAATAAAGAGCTCACAATTCTTCGGTTCGAACTAATGACCACGTGAAATAAAAGAAAAATGTGAACACGTGATTTAAAAACCGGTCAAGTGCGAGTTGGACTCATGCTCCAAGGGTTTGGTACCACTATCTTAAACAGAAAAAATAAACTATGTCTGTTTTGTCTGTTGCGTGCCTATTTTATTATGTTTTTTAGTATTGGTTGTTAATATCGCAATAGAAACACAATGTGTGTAAAAATTTCAATTGTCTGACTGTCAAAATTCTAGATATACAGCCTGGTGAGCCAGACATACAGAAAGGTGGAAGAACAGCGGAGTATTAGTAATAAGGTCCTATTTAAGCCTTTAGGTACAGAACCATAAAAACTTATTTTACTTTTACTTTTAATATTGGATGAATTGTTAAAGACATCCACAGTTGGACATAGACCTCCCTTAAGTGCCGCCGTAATGAAAGGTCTTGTGCACATCCATCGGATTCTCGCAACCCTTACCAGGTCATCGGTCCACCTTGTAAGAGGCCCTCCAACACGATTCTTGAAATGGCTATTTTATATTGAATGCTCAATCAATTTGACACTAGTAATAGTAGCACAAACAATATAGTTGTATAACTGACGCTGGCCTCCTTATTCAAATGAATTTAGAATGCGTGGGAAACGATACAAGTTGCTGTAGGGTCTTTTGCGACTTGTCAAAAGCGTTTGATTGCGTAAATCATGAAACATTACCCCTGAAACTGGAGCATTACTGACTGCTCAAAGCACTGTTAAGCTCAGTAAAATCTATTTGAATGATAGACAGCAATTATTTCGGAAAATAAACGGTGTCAATTCGTTGGGATTAAATGAGAAAATGAAGGACCCAAAATTAAGCCTTGGGGTACACAATGCACCAATTTAAGTCCTATTCTTTTTTTAGTTTATATCAATGATTAACTCCATTTATTGTAAAACAAAAGGCAAAGTAACTTTTGTCATAACCTGTTGACTTTATTTCTATTCGCTAAAATTGAAACCTAAGCTATTGTTTTAAGGACTGTATAAGAAATCAATAGCAAATAATTATGTCTATAAACCGTAATTAAACAAAGTATAGAGTCTATTTTGTAGATTGGTACAGGTTTTTTATTAAGCGTTATTTTTTATATCGGTTTTGTAATTAAATAGTGTCAGTCACTATCACAACACCAATGCCTATCATTTCGATTCGTATAACACTTTTTTACTAGTTTTAGTGATGAATAAACTTAATCCATTTTATTAATAAAAATCTCAAACTCTTACGCGCACAAATCATATTTCTTTATGTATATTCGTACGTTTACGGTTTAGGGACTTATTGGCTTGCTATCAATTTCTCTTATTGTCCTATAACCTAAATTTCTGAGAGTAAATCATACCAATAGTTTTCAATGGCTTTTAAAATGGAGTGTCTTGTTTATCAACGTTATTTTTTTTTTAGGACAATTAGACGAACAAGCCTTACTGATTTTAAACTCCTGAGCCTCAAGGGAACGCCCGGCGTTCGCACACCTATTGTCTTTCTACTAAGTCTCTAATTAAGGTATCTATTCGAAAGGTTAATGAGAAAAAGTAAGTAGGTAAGATTTTCCTTACCTAGCGAATAATTATAATTATTGAGCAAAGACAGACTTGAAGTAGTCAATAAAATGGTTACCTTGGGGTTTACACTCGACTTGGCTATACTAGGATCCTTATTAAACATTTCAGGCAAATAGGACAAGACAGGCATATTATGTTATTACAAAAATCCACCTATTCATAGATAGTAAGAGTCGGACACTGGTCTCCCGCTCCGCCCAAGAGCGGATTTCGTCATTCGATGATTTTCACCTACCATAAAAAAAAACCTATTCATAGATGTTTGCATTTAATTAAAATTCATGTAGTCCCACAATATTATACCATAGGGATCAGATGGGCTGCAAATATTGAGTTTCTTTTACTTCACACTTTACAGATAAGCATATTACCTAAACGTTTGTCTTGGTCACTCAAACATCTTACTGATGTCTGTGCATGTACTGGATCATTCAGTTAATAATCGTCGTTATTAATTTATTTAAAATTCATGTAAATCTGTTTTACAAGTAAGGTATTTTCTTCTATCAGTTAAGGTTTTTGTTTAGAAAAGACAACATTTTGGTGTACACAATAAATAAATGATGGACGAGTTTGTTGTATTTTTTATTTGGAGGCTTTAAGTCTGCACGCCTTTCAACAGAATTCTCAAATGCATGCTTGATGTCAAAACTAATGATTTTGCAAGTATAGTATGTTATTTTTAGTGTCATAGATTTTCTTGAATATACGGATACTTCTACACAGATGTCCACGTTTTGAAACGTACTGGAGGTTTAATATGGGGCATTTCATGTGAAGCGGGGTATAATACCTACACATGTCTATGTATTCGATTTAAGTACATAATCGTATTTTTTATGATTTACGGGTTATGAGGGTATGAAAATTTTACGAGTACACTAATACGCAGTTTGTGATTTTATTCTCCATTTAATGAGCTTTTTAATTAAACATTCGGTGAAGTACATTTTTATACGGGGGCGAAAGTAAGTTATTTAGTCCCGATAAATTTTTTGGCGACCGAGCAGAGTGAGGTCGCTAATAGTTCGAGGGACTAAATAACTCTTGAACCCGAGGTAAAAACTGTGCATTTCATTACGAATGCAACAAAAATAAATACCTATAATAAAAACCTGAGTCATCGTCAAAGGTCATCGTATGTTTTTAGATAGGTAGCAATGAATGTTAGGAGCAACAACTATTACAGTGGGAGAAGGCGGCTCGGTAGTCAACACCGTCTACGAATTGGGATAAACTGGGCGATTTTTATATTTGTTTCTAAATTGATTAAAACAAAAAAAAAATACACTTTAGAATTTTAATATATAAAAACGCATAGATAGGAGGAATCAAAAATAAATCAGTACCTTTCTTTATGATTTTTTGAAGCAAGAAATTATTCGACTGTGCGTTGATATATCAGTCAATGAGTTTGTCCTTTAATAAACTGAGATTTTTAAGGATAAGTCGTAATAATAGCTAATCAGAGAAATTATCCAATGCTAGTAAGTAATCATTATTATTATATTAAGTTCTAGCGACCCGCCCCAGCTTCGCATGGGTGCAGTGGTGATATTAAATACATGCATGTATTATACACACAAACCACATCAAAATCCGTTGAGTAGTTCTAAAGATAAGCATACATAATTAGGGAGAAGCGATTTTGTTTAATAATATGTAATGATAATGTTTATGATGTCTAGCACAAACTGTCCCACTGCTGGCCAAAGGTTTCCATCCATTCCTTCCAGTGTACTCGGCTTTGAGCCACTTCTTGCCAAATCCGGAAGGCATCTACTATCTCCTTCTTGGTCAGTGAACATGTACTAATTAATTAATTAGTTAACTTAACAGAAATCATGATAGGTAAAACCCCACACGTGCAAGATAACATAGGTACCTCCAATATTATTATAATAATAGTTCATAATTTGTTAGTTTGTTTTGTATATATTAGTATATTATATCTATGGACCTTAGTTGACTGATAATAAAGAATTTTTACTATCAATAATAATAATAAACCGCAGAAAACTTAGAGATTTTTATCACAAAATCCATGCGATATCATAAACTTTCTACTTGTCTTCAACTCGCTTCTATTACGAGTTTGTCTGAGCTATCTCACGTCTGAGAAGTACCTCATGCTTATTCTAGTTTCTTTATAGTACTCATAAAAGGAAATATCTGTATTCGTCATTCCATTTTCTCTGAAGGCACTTGTTTTGACAGACGGCTTCCCAAGCAAATATATTACTAACACGAAGTTAATGAACAGCGTTGAATTAATTTCAAAGCTTATTTCGTAGTTCTCTTTAAACTTGTTATGATAGTACGTATTGTATTAAGTGTGAGTTCTAACTAATATACTTTGTTTTATTAAGTTTTATTATTTAGGCGTGTGGTGTAACTACAAATGTTTTGTTTTATTAAGTAAGTATAAGCTTAGATTAAATCTTTTTTATTGTGATTAATTCTGCATCGTCATCTGACACATTTTCGCATGCAAAACTTCAGCTCTCATTTTCATCATCATTCATTCATCTTTATCAGCCTTTTTAAGGTTCGCACTGCTAGAACAAAGCCCTCCTCGCAAGGAGAGAGAATGGGCCGTAATCCACCACGTGGGCCCAGTGCGGGTTGGTGGATGTCACACGTCTTCGAAGTTTTAGTTCTAGGACATGCCGGTTTCCTCACGATGTTTTTCTTCACCGTTTTGAGAGCAGTGGTGATGAAATAAATTATACAAAATAATGCGCCTGGCTGGGTTTGAACCCGTGACCTACAACTCGTAAGTCGGGGCCGTTAACACTCGGCCACCACTGCTCCTCTCATTTACGATGTGACCAACATCTAAAAGCTTGTAATAACACGTGTTTTCTTCTTTTATTCTCGGTAAATGGTATTTTTTTTAATTAATGAATAATATGTCTCAATAATTTTGGACTATCTCCGTTTTTACTATCTATGGCAACGCATCCTTTTTTTTATTATGGTAGGTGAAAATGATCCAATGACGAAACCCGCTCTTGGGCGGAGCGGGAAACCAGTGTCAGACTCTTACTGATTAAAAAACCTACCCCGTACCTTCCTTGCCTTATTCCTGACGTAAATATTTTGATTTAATTTTCAAATTTGGAGTTTGTTTCTACGCGTCATAATTTGTTGAGTGTATGAATTTTTGGAGTGAATGAATTTAGGAGTGAATAAATTAAGAATGAGTGGACGAATTTTAGATTTTGGCGGGATATCTAAACTGATTCAAATTGTATCTTGACGAGAGATTAGATAGTCTATGTTAACACATAATTCGAAATTAAAATAATCATGTGATCCTATTTTGAACTTTGCTTTGCGGGCCAGTTCATATGCTCATAGTCATATGTTATTAATGTTTACATTATGTCAGTATCATAAAGTTGATATCACAAAATTCTGTTTTTGTGAATCACAAAATCAAACAAAATTGTGTGTTTGTAGGTTTACTGACTTTTTTTATTTCATAGACTTTTTGTCAATGAAACGATATCCAGAACAATATGCATTCAGTTATAGGGCACCTCAAGTCGTCAAAGAGGCTTCCTAGAATGTCATCCAATTTAATCCGACCTATGATATGTAGTGTACAGTGTGTCTGTTTGTTAACAAAGGTTTCGAATACGATTCCTGGTATGGAATATTGATGTTTCGAAAACCCAATGATGCGCAGTTGAGTTTTTATCAATATTGAAACGGAAACTCCGTCACTGTTTCTCGTAGTTTCAAAACTCATCGTCGCTGTTTCTCACGAATCTCGTCCATCTAAAAATTTCAGCCTGTATAACGTAGGCAAAGCCAATGTGTGCAGCCAGTTTTTTGTAATATTTATTCTTGTTTTAAAGCAAATGAAATATGTTCTGATTACTTAAAATCAACCTATGTAAAAAAATGAAAAGAGGCACTAGACAAGATACAGTGTCCCTGAAGTTATTTTCTGGAAAGCAAATTGGACACGTCTGAATCTCAATCTCGATGATAAAAAATTGTGAAATGCAGCTTGATAAACTTGAATGACTCCAAAACTTTTGTATTAGGTTCATATTTGGTTTAGAGACCACTGATGTAGATGACCACTCTAAAGAGATATACAATTTGTAGATGAGTATAAATGTATATCTGAGTCAGTTCATATTTGCGAATAAAAAGAATAATAAATACAAAAATAGCCGGTACAGTCGATTGAGAAAATATTCACCATTGTAAGAGGTCGTAAAATGAAGAAGGTACTCGAAATGTAAAAACACTTAAACGTTGCTATAAAATAATTAGTATAAAATTAAGTAGATTTGTTACCCTTAGAGTATGTTAATGAATTCCTATGATCGTATTATCTATATATTTATATTTGAAAGCCCAATCTTTCTCTCTAGCAGTGCACAGAGAGAAATTTTGGTCTCTAAAAAATATCAAAGAAAACTAAAATTTAAAAAATAAATCTAAGTATTGCTAAAAAAGTTTTTAAAACCTGCTTTATGTCCTGTATTTTGTATGAATCCTAAACAAGAGTACTAAAAAATATTAAAATAAATGACAATACTGCCAAAGATCCATGAAACGACGCATGACAACAACATATATAATGATACTCGTAAATGACAGTTTAAATATTTTATGCATTGCCTAGACAAGGTTGGCATTAGAAAAAATGAATGATTCTATTTATAACAAATCAAATGATTTTTTATAAAAAGAATCAAAGAAATATCATAGCTTGCAATGTCTGGTCTGAAGGATCCACTCCACGGCGCAGATGCAGTTTTTTCACCCCCTTGAGGCCTAGTTTAAAATAGCTCGTTGTTTTTATTATTGTTAATAAACAAACATATTTTACCAATGTTTAATTTTATGGATTTTTGATTCGTTGAGAAAAAAATGCAATAATCATAAAATTATAATCAGTAATGCCGAAACAAGACACCAGTACAATTGGAAATGTATTTTAAAATCAGTTGATTTAGAAATCTTTGTATTATGGTGTAATTTTTAATTACTAAAACCCACCTGTGTTCCTATGGTTGCCGTTTAATAATAATAATTTAATTATTGCACCCTAATATTTATAAACAACAATCAAAACAGTTACTATTAAAATCAATCAATCTAAATCATAATTATTGAGTGCAAATTATTAAATTTGTTGTGTTTGAGTGGCGACCACGTACCGGAAGACGTAGTGTTGGTAGGCCTCCCACAAGGTGGACCGACGACCTGGTCAAGGTTGTTGGAATTCAATGGATGCGAGACGCACGGGACCGGTCGGTGTGGCGACGTTTGGGGGAGGCCTATGTCCAGCATTGGATGTCTTTCGGCTGAATTGATGATGATGAATTTGTTTGGCCACAAAACATTGGTACAAAAGACCATCTCTTGTATGTACGACACTTTTATAGATGCCTACGCTCGGCCGTCACGCCAGATTTTTTTTATGGTGGTTAAAAAACATTAAATGACGAATACCACCATCGGGTGGTGCGGGAAACTGTTTCTTATTTGCCTTTTGCATTGGGACCAAGCCTTCCTTTCAGAAAAAGACCCTGGGCTTCAGTTAGCTTCGACCCTTTTGCTGGACCCCTACGGAATTGCTGACAACTCCTTGAGATGCGCTGAAACAGAGTACGCCGTCGACGATTTCGGCTTGGTACAGATTGTTACCAGATGACTAGTCTGCTAGCTAACTACCTAATGCTTGCCATACGCAAGCCCGCGCCTACGGTGGGATGGTTGGGTTAGGCGGGTAGGTAAGTATTAACAGTATCTATCATTGCCTCACTCGGCCAGAGCGACGGCAGGTATGAAAAGAAACGTAGGTATGAAACGTGAAGTACAGTATGGCCGTCAGATCTTAGCGAATCTGAACGTAGTCTTTGCGAATATTAACGCTTCAAAACTCATACAAAAATAATGGTTTAAAAAAAAATGTCAATAACAGTTTTTAACACCAATAACAAATGCAAATTGCATTTATGTGTTTTAAACCATTTATTTTCACAAGTTTGACTTCTGTATCTATCTACCAATTTCGTGGTATTTCTCTATTGTGGCTTCATTCCAGCACCTCGGTATCTCTGTCGTGTGCTTCCAAGAACTAGACAATTTGTTGTCAATCCTACCCACTTTACTTATCTAAATTGTCAATGGTTCTTCTTATGACGGTTAATAGATTTCCTCCGAAAACTTATCATAACCGCCCGGATGTTGTTATTTTGACATCAGTTAGAATCTCGAGTAAGTCATCGGTCCATCTATATTTAAGAGCCTAATTCTTTGAATTCATTTTTATCCGCTTTGTTACTGAGACTAGGCGAATAGCAACTGATCAATGTGTCGGATGTAAATGTATTGTTAAACAAATAAAAAAAATCAAACATTCACTTTATTGGAAAGTATTCATACGATGCTCATTCGTAGCGAGGACGTACGAGTAACTATGTTATTCGATTTGTACATGTACACATTTTCATTATGACTCTCAACTTGGAACTCCCAGTAGTGGATTTTGCCTTTTTATAGCCCAGTTGTGCTCATGTGTTCCCCTTTGCCAAAGCAGGCTATTGAAACTTTTGTAGGATGAGGCCGCATGGAATAAGCTTTTGACGAAGTATCCTCTCACTAAACTGTATTACCAGTCGTAAGGTTTTTTTTTAAGTATAAAATCATGTATGTTTTAACTTTTCCTGCTTTTGGGAGAGGTTTGAAGGCGATTCAGAGTTTTACTGACTGAAACTATCTATGTTATTTTTTTTGCTCTTTAAATATGTTTATTTAAACGGGCGTCGATGTAAAAATGTATATGTACTACGCACTAGATTAGGCGTATCTTACAATCATTTTACTTGACCTAGGTGACCTGCAGGCCATACACATTTTTATTGATGATATTAGTCCTATTTTGATAATCACGCAGTGCAAGAGCGCTGTAGCGGACTTTTGTATTAACTTTTCAGTATTTTGTCATCACAACTGCTCTAAAAAAAACGGTGCAGGAAAACAACGTGAGGAAACCGGCATGGCCTAGAACCAAAAATTCGAAGACATGTGACATCCACCAATCCGCACTGGGCCCGCGTGGTGGATTATGGCCCACCCTTACCTTGAAAGGAGGCCTGTGACCCAGCAATGGGAACATTAATAAGGCTGACGATGATGATGACTGTGTATTTTCTTCGAATTAATTTTATCATAAGGGTTCTATATTTTACATCACATATTATGTAAAATATAGAACAAGATACAGTATTCACGTACAGGAAGGTTACTACGAATGGACCACATAAATTTACAACCTTTTACCTCAAAAAGTCATAAAATGAATCCAACTTATTATTTTTATGTCGTAGAACCGACATTTGTATGAACCAAACGCAATAAGAATTTGGAATTAAACTTTTTGATATACACGAAAAACTTAGCATAACATAGTATCATTAATGTCATCCTCATCACAGACGCAAGTCACTGATAGACAAGGACAGAGATGAAATAGAAAAAAGTTATGTATTTTTGCCTCGATTTAAGAGTCGCGGGTTGAAACCCAGCCAGGTGCATTACTCGTCTCTAAACGGTGAAGAAAAACTTCACGAGGAAACCGGCGTGTCCAAAAATAAAAAATTCTAAGAACTGACATCCACCTACCCGCATCGGGTTGTGATGGATTATGGCCCATTCCCTCTCCTGGAGAGGAGGCCTGTGTCCCACTAGTGGAATCATTAATAAGGCCGATGATGATGATGATGAATAAATATATTTTACGTAACATCCTCGTTTGTCATTGACTGATTGTGAGTGAGTGAAATCATGCCCTAAAAGCCTTACTTTAGCTATCCACACGCTAGAGGCAATTCACCTATTTTCCGCTGACCGCATAAGGCAAAGGGAACGGTGCACTCGCCGTAGCCGTCGCCGCCGCGATCCTGCCGATATCCGGCCACCGTAGACACTGGCTTGCGGACGGTGAGCAATGGGTAGCTCGCCGTCCGGTCGTCTGGTAGCAGTCCAGACCGAGCCTAAGTCGTCGACGGCGCGCTCCGTTCCCGCGCGCCTCAAGGATTTGTCAGCACACCGTAGGGGCCCAACGGGGTCGAAGCCTCCCGGAGCTGAGGGTTGATGCGAAAGCGTTACACCGGGGCTCTGGGAATAAGGCAAGGAAGGCACGGGGTAGGTTGTTTAGTCAGTAAGAGTCTGACACTGTTTCCCGCTCCGCCCAAGAGTGGGATTCGTCATTCGATGATTTTTACCTACCATAAAAAAAATAACCTATTTTCCGCTGCTTTATTATAACTAATTTAAAGCCTAGGCAAACTATAATACTAGTTTAAACTTATATTTTGAGACCATATGCATAGTTTTAGTTTACCATAAGCTACAATACAAGTTAATAAATATAAACTTATGCAATAAATACCCCTAGAATGGCGTTAGTTAACTGCTACGTAAGTTCGGGGATGAACTATTGGCGTAACATGAATATATTATCTACGACTAAATATTGTTTACATGTGTGTGCGCCATACCAAGAGTACTAGTTCATACAAGACCATCCAATGGTCTTTTTTTGTGGTGGATAAAATCATCTAATGACGAATTCCGCCCTTGGGCGGAATGGGAGACAGTGTCAGACTTTTACTGACTAAACAACCCACCCCATTCCTTCTTAGCCTTTATACCGGGGTCCGACCTTCCTTTCAGAAATTGGACCTGGGCCCTTGTAGGCTTCGGCCTGCAGCCTGCCTCTACATTTGCTGACAACTCCTTGAGGCGCGCAGGAATAGAACGCGCCGTCGACGACTTAGCTTGGTCTGGACTGTTACCAGATGATTGGACGGCGAGCTACCCATTGCTCGCCGTCCGCAAGCTACCGACTACGGTGGCCGGAAAACGGGATCGGAATTCCTGCGGCGTTGCCTTATGCGGTCGGCCTCCTCCTATCCTATGGTCCTGCTCTATGATACTTAATCAGTACTTCTTGACGGGCTGTAGTACTATACTACAATCCCACGGTAAGCAGTGATGCAATCGTTAAAATACCGGCACGAATCTTGAGCACTCTGAGAAAGAGCGAAGATTGCTCTGCGAATCATATATATCCCCAGTAGGCTTCAATCATCATAAACATCGACGAGGCAATCACTAGTACAAGGATTGCACTCCCCATCCCTGACCAAGAAAAAAGACCAGATATTTCATTTCTGCGAATTCAGCCTTAACGCAAAAAGTCCAAGTAAAATTTAAAGGTTGTTTTTCATATCGTGTGGTTTTCAATCACACAAAACGCGCATATGCGCAAAACCCGAAAATAGTTTGCTCTGAATAGTGAGTAGAATCTATTTCACCACTTTTTAAAATAAGTCACATTTTCCACAAATCTACACTAAATATATTGCTTTTTATTTTATTTTTTTTATTTAAAAAAAATATATATATATTGCTTGTCTATTTATTTAATAAACCAAGCTATCACGTGCGCAAACCAGCCAAAAGAGGTCGACGATCTAAAAAGGTTGTCGTCCAATTTAAAATTCCTCATAAGCAGGATAATAATAGTTCTTGTTATAGAAATTATCAGAATTGGCAGAAAAACTAAAACAGAGCAAAACCTTAATTTTTTTATGATTTTTTTCTCAGAATTAGGTAAATGGAAAAGAAAATCATTTGGGAAATCAAATCAAAAATTCATGCAAATCTTCAATTTCAACAATTAGACTGACTGGCCTGTTGGTCTAGTGGTTAATGACCGTAACTGCTATACCAGAGGTCGTGGGTTCGATTCGAATCCAGGACAAATTAAGTTTATGTGATGAGCACGATCATTTCTTCTGTGTCTGGGTATAATTTATCTGTAATATGTATGTATTTAGGAATATATATAAGTAGGTTTATCAGTTGTCCAGTATCCATAACACAAGCCTTGCTTAGCTTGGGTCAGAGGCTTAGACGACGTGGTGTGATAGTTGTAAAACAAGTTTTCAATGAAAAATTTTTTTTTCATAACAAGCTTTTATAACGGTGGTCTATGCTTATATAAATAAAACTCGTCAAGACGATTCACACGAGCCCAAACTCGACGTGGTTGTGCCGTTTAATTACAGAGTTCCTATGGCTACCTCGCGATTCCATCATCAGATCAGCTCCATGTCATCATAATATTGCATTGTCATCCGAACTAAACGTGTATACCAAATTTCAGCTCAATCGGAAACCGGGAAGTGGATCAAATTTAAGTTGCAAGATTTGATTACAGAACGACAGACAACGGGACAGGTGAAACTAAATAAAAGCTTGTAAAAAAACATACCTATTGAAATATAAAACTCACTTTTTGATGTGGAGAATCATTTAGACATAGTCTTATAAGATTAATCACAAATCGTCATAGCCTGTTAAGTAACGAGGCATTCGGTCTCTTAGCCAGGATACATTATGCAGCTACGTTTGACGTGTACAGGTGCACTGGGGAATTGATGTCAGTCAAGTGTGCGGTCATATTTGATGGCAGATCTGACCTCATGTCACGTCTCGCAAACACTGCGGTATCTTCCAGTAAACATGAGTTAAGTATAAATGACTAAAACGATACAAAAGATAAAATAATTTGACGAGGTGTGTTTGTAAGTAGAGGAGGGCATTATTCGAATAAACTATCAAATAAAGAAAGAAAAAAGATACCTAAAAAAATAACCAACGCCTTAGGCGTCCAATTGGACGGCTAATTTAACCAGATAGCTGCGACATATATATATATATGTTATTGCATTGTCAATTATTGCGTGAGTAATAATTTTTCTTTTACTGTTTCACACGGTGTCAACAAATCTATTCTCCTAACTCTCCTTTCGCATGTATACTAGAAGAAAAATGTCTTCTAGTATACATGCGAAAGGATAGTTAGGAGAAGGAGAGACAGGCTTTACAAATAAGCACTTTTGTTTATTTTTCTGTCTTTCCCTTTTCTTTTATTTTTATGTGGGTATATAAATAGTTAAATAAATAAATAAAAAGACATAGTTTTTAAAATCATCCTCCTTTTGAGGAAATCGGCTAAAAAGTTATAAAACGTTACGAGGGTAGATAAGTCAGATTTCCGCGACAATGGAATGCGAAGCACTTTTGAGTTGAACTCGTAATTTATTTCGCTTTGTGATTTTTCATCGCGTGTCTCAGCCGTGCTATTTGTGTAGTCACATTTCATCCGATGCCAGCGTCACTTTTCATCCGGTTTTACGCCGTGGTCTAACCGTAAACCGAGCCTCCCCGCTAGTCAGCCTCGCTCCTCGCAGGCTATTCTCCCTCGCTTATCTTTAACGTAACTCGTTAATTTCACCCATGCCCGCATCCTCGCGTCTACCCACAACCATCGCATAAATACAAAAGTCCATTTCACAAAAATACCATTCACTTCATTTTGTTTCAGTTAATAACTATAGCGTTAAAATCATTGGCTTGTTAGTATCAACTAATTGTGTAGGTGCTTTTTATAAAATAACAATTTGCATTGAAAATACCGAGCGTATTGGAGCGTATTAAGTTTGGTTTCGACTGGATTTATTTTAAATGGATTTATTTTAACTCAAATTTGTATGGATCTTTCTTCAAAAGACCATCTCAGACAAATCTGCATGGTTCTTATGTGATTTGACCAATACATATTTTCTGTATGGACTTTAAAAGAGACTTTGACCACTGAATTTGTTTCGGTGTTTCTTCTCAGGGTAGTCCGCTAGGAAACACCGGACTCATCTAGCATAAAAAAAATGACGTGTAAAAGTGTTTTTTAAACCTACTTGCAAAATAAAGATCATTTAGTCATTTAGTCAATGATATTAATGATGTTCAAATATTTTATATGATGTATTTTGACATTAATAAAAGATGTGGCAATAGTGTAAAATCATTCGGGATAGGGTATACATAGACACTTAACAGAATTTGTGGGTTCTAGCGGGCATCGAACCTGCTGTCATCTCTTTCAGGAGCGAGTGAATGACTACTTTAAGGATACTAGATTATGGATATGCACGTTCCACTTTAAAAAAAAAGAAACATTAATGTAAATGTAAATAAAATAGCAATATAATGTGACCCTCGAACAGAAAAAAAAAATATAAATGCGTCATCCCATCGCAATCCCATTGTCATTTTGCTAAAAGTTCGTAATCTGTTAATTTATTGGTCAGTCAATGGTCTTGTAATAAAACTGTAGTACGAGCTGTCTTGTAACGAATTAAAAGCAATTACTGCAAAATGAGGTTCTAATGGTAGGTCAGTAATTAAAGGAACTGTCAAAATTTTAGCAGAGTGAAATTACCATTCTGAGCCACTTTTTAACCGACTTCAAAAATAAAGAGGTTCTATGTTCGGCCGTAGGCAAGTATTATTTTTAAAGTAATATCAGTGATTGATCATTGGAATGTCATAATGGCGACAATATATATGTTGATTACGAACTTGTCATAATCAACAATAATTATGAGTTCGATGATAGATCATTCTGACACTATTGTAATAAACTTAATAAAATAACTCTTCGTTTCCCGTAAAATTGTGATGGATGTTAATTGAGCCGAAAATAAACGAATTTTATGTTTAATTGTCTGATGTACTTAGACACTGGGTACTTGAACTCAGTTTCCTTCCTTCCGTTGTTCACTACCTAAATTACCCTAAGGAAATTTTATTTATAGGTATGGTATGTAGCACATACCGTACATAGTTACGACATAGTCTACTCTAGACTGTATATGAGTACTCGTACATTTAATTTAAAATCATTCAAAATAAAGGATTTACGAACAAACACATAAGTACGATTTTTCGCCTGTGTAGTATTATTTAGTATGATAAAAAAATCTAGTAGAATGTAAGATACTGTATTTTGATACATAAAAGTACGTACAGGTATTTTGCTCTACCAAAACGTATAATAATAAATGTTTGTAGGCGTGTTTCAGACTTCGCTTTTTTGATTACCTTCATTTATGCATGTCTTGGCCAGAACATAAACAAGTTTTCAATGAAAATATTTTTTTTCATAACAAGCTTTTATAGCGGTGGTCTATACTTATATAAATAAAACTCGTCAAGACGATTCACACGAGCCCAAACTCGACGTGGTTGTGCCGTTTAATTACAGAGTTCCTATGGCTACCTCGCGATTCCATCATCAGATCAGCTCCATGTCATCATAATATTGCATTGTCATCCGAACTAAACGTGTATACCAAATTTCAGCTCAATCGGAAACCGGGAAGTGGATCAAATTTAAGTTGCAAGATTTGATTACAGAACGACAGACAACGGGACAGGTGAAACTAAATAAAAGCTTGTAAAATTGATCACTTTGTGGTAATTATGGCTAACTAAATTTGGCCAGATTGTTCAACGCTACTCGTACATTTGACGATATTTGAATAATGTTTGATCGTTTCATTAATGTACAATTTCTGTAGTATTGAAAGGTTTGAAAAAATATTTAGGCCAAAATAATTCTAGTTTAGCCTAAAAAAAACATTTTTTAAAATTATTTAAATACCATCAAACTTTTACTTGGCCGTATCATGGAGCGATCAATGTTTATGATCTAGCTATGACATAATATACACAAGCATGATTATTAGTCTCATAAAGTTGTCAAATAATGAAAGACTATGGAAGACAGAAGCTATACTAATAGTTACCACTACACCGGATCTCTAATTATTATTTCTTTCAATTTACTTCCAAGTTTAGTTTCACATTCTAGGCTCTCTCTAAAATGTCAAAATGGGTCTTTTATTTTTTAACTAGTGTAACGACAAAGACAGCCTTGTAGAATTTTATTAAAGAGAACATTTCTACCGTAAGTTCAACATTTCTACCTATGTGTCGAACTAAATTGCTACAACTTAAAGTCTTTTAGTCAAGAATGAATAGGTTACTTCTAGGTAAGCGTGCTTCGTTGTCAATTATTTTATAGCATCTATCAGGTTAGATCATTATCTAAACTCATAGTTAATAAAAGATACCATTTATCTCTTATATATGTAGGTCATACAAAAAACATACATTAGTACGTTCCTAGTGTGTTGCAATTTATCATCATCATCATCAGCCATCTTAATGTTCCCACAGCTGGGGCACAGGCCTCCTCCCTAGGACAGGGAATGGGCCATAATCGGTGGATGTCACATGTCTTCGAATTTTTGGTTCTAGGACATACTGGTTTCCTCACGATGGATGGGAAAAAATGGTCCCACATTTTTTAAAGCCGAAGATAAAATCATCATCATCATCATCATCATCAGCCTTTTGTAATGTTCCCACTGCAGGGACACAGGCCTCCTCTCTAAGAGAGGGAATGGGCCGTAATCCACCACGCGGGCCCAGTGCGGGTTGGTGGATGTCACATGTCTTCGAATTTTTGGTTCTAGGACATGCCGGTTTCCTCACGATGTTTTATATGATAAAATCATACGTAGGGTTAACTTATTTGGAGTCACAATCGATTCATTGTTTTCTCTGGTCTTCTCCAACTTAATAACGTTCACTCTTAAAACTTTCCTCACGTTAATTTTCCGTTAATATCAACGAAATGATTTTGACATTAATCTTAATTAGTTTTATTGAGCGTGAAGCTTTATTTATTTTGAGACAGCTCCTTCGAAGGTGAAGTCGTTGGATGAAAGTTACATAAATAGCGTAATTATGTATTATTAGGAACTGTTATTATTAAAATATACCTGAAATGTTTAATGAAATTCTCAATTTTTTTTCATCGTCTTATATCCTAGTGATACACAAGCACGTTCATAGAAACGTCAAAATACTGAAAAGTTAATGTAAAATTCAGTTAGTGCCATAACCTTTCGGATACCCTAATTAGAGATATACTTGAAAGACAGGTGTGCGAACGCCGGCGTTATAGGGCGACTGTAGTTACATGTAATTGTAGTTTATAATAACTAAAAACTTTTACAATGACACCAAATCTGAAATGGCGTAAAAAAAATCAGCTCGTTAGTACATTTTTATGTTCGTCTTCAGGTTTGGTTCTATAGGATAAGTTGTTTGTTATCATGACTACAATCAAGAGTTTAAAGTATTGGTCACTAATTACCAGTCGGGTGTAATTATATATTTAGGAAGAATAAACTGGTTCCTAAAATATCTACATTAATATAATAAAGAGGTAAAGTTTGTTTTTTTGTTTGTAGGAGGTAATCTCTGTAAGTACTGGTCCGATTGGATTTTTTTTAGCAACAATATAGAAAGTTGCTTTACTCCTGAGTGACATATGCTATATTTTATGTACGCGGGCGAAGCCGCTAACAAAAGCTAGTATTTTATAATTATCATCTAAATTAAAATTTTCTTAATTAAAACTCTATTATGGTTGTGAATCTTTATGCAAGTAAATATATTATTTTATATTATTATTGTACAGTAACAGTGTATCGATACGAACGAAAGTTTCTGGAGTAGCCACAATATACCAGAAAAACCAAGCTTGAACCAAGATCTCCAATAAGGCAGGCTGATATTACCGACATTTTCTAAACGAAGGAATTGTAGATTCTGTCGGACACAGCAAAAGAAGGATATAGTTATTACGCGGAGATACCTGACACTCGGACGGAAACCTGCCTACTGCAGTTCGCAAGCTCACGTTTATGTGTACCACGTTTTTTTTTAATGTTGGGAAAAAATCAAAAGTCGAATGACGAATCCAGCCTTTGGGCGGAGCTGGAGACAGTGTCAGACTTCTACTGACTAAACGACCCACCGTTCGTTCTTGCCTTAGTTCCAGAAGGCTTCAACCCTGCTGGGCCCTTACTGTTGCTGACTTGATTGATTTAGTCGACAACTTGGGTTTTGCTCGCCATTCACAAGCCCGTGCCAACGATGGCTCGGAAATCGGGAGCGGCGTTGCCTTTGCCTGATGCGGTCAGCCTCCTCTTTTGCTGGCATTACTACTTCATAGAAGGAGTCAACCGTTACACTACTTCGCTGCGAACCATGGCCTCTACCAAGGCCCGCTGCGATGCATACCACGTTTATGCTAGCATTGTATTTACAAAAGGCAAATGTATTACAGTTGTAGTCATGTTTTTATTTTAAGCCCCTACTTTCTATTTTATCATTAGTGAAAACATTACGAAGAAACCAATGCAAAAACAGCAGAGCGACTAGCCTTGCTCTATGATTTTTTCTGGGTAAATACCATTAATGAAAGTGGAGTAACATTAAGATCAGAAAAAACGGTACGATTAGATTAAGTGCCGGAATATTTGTTTTTGATATAAAAGCTCGTTGCCGTAACAATTTACTCAATTTTACATTGAAGGTACATTTGGTTTAGTTGTTAGCAAATTAGAATACTTCAAAGTTTTTGTAACTCAATTAAATAAAAATCTCTATTTCTAAATTTCAACTCGAGGAGGAGAGAATTATAATAATAAAAACAGTTTTTTACCCCTCCTTAACAGTTGTCATTTCTGAGATACGTTTTATTTAATACGACGATATGTTGTTAAGTAACGCCGTATAGTATCGTAGTTATTATAAACTGTGCGTCATATCAACATCTTTTATTTCTGCTGAACGCACGCTTTCTCTCTTTCTTTCTTGCCTTGATCACTCGTAGCGAGCGAACGGGCGAAACAGTGCTATGAACTACGTACACATGAACTGCTCGGCCGAGCAATGTTTTACTGTCTCGTCTTTTTACTCCAGTACGTGTGATCATGCCACAATTTTCAACTTTATAACTGCTTTGTTGATGAAGACGTTTGTAAATTCCTTTTATATTAGTCTACCAGAGGTAATAAGTATTTTATTCGGCTCATAAAAAGAATACGTGCATATTCGCTATTCGTGTGGTCGCATTTTCGAACTACCTTTTATTGCAGCCCTAAAGGCTTCAATGGTTTTTATCGCACATGATCGGAATTCTTTCCTGAAAGGATAAAAGCAAAAAGAAAAGACTTTGAAAGGAAACGAGCATGGGTTGTATCTTCCGCCAGTGTAAGCAACCGAAATATCAACAACGCAATGCTGACATATTGAATTTGGTTTTAGCCGGTGTCTTGTCACTAACTTTACTGTAAAATCTTTTAACTTAGTTTGAGGAAGAGGCTTATGTTCAGCTCATATTAAAAGTGAATAGAATTAACAGAGTGAGATAAGCATTTACATGAAGTTCGTTATTGTGTAATGGATGGGGAACAGTTTTTCACTACTGCAGATAAATATATCCATACCTTAATAATAGAAATGGGAAAGTAACTTTACTGTGTCTGTTTGTTTGTATGTATTTCACGGCAAAACAGAGCGACGAATTGACGTGATTTTTTAAGTGTAGATTATTCGAAGCGATGGAGAGTTACATAGGCTACATTTTGCCTCTTTCTAACCCCCTATTTTCCTACAATGGGGGGTGGAAGTTTGTATGAAGCATTCCGCAGTTTTCAAGGTAAAGGCTAAAAACCGGTGCACAGACTCTGTTTGTTACCAACGAATTATACCCGCCAATTTTGTTTTTGTTTGGGAAACTTCGCTCAAAATGTGAGACTGTGATAATAGGTAATATTATGTTCTCTTCTGTGTTCTAAATCAGGAAAGGGGAACTGGGTTACACCGAATTTGACGTGAGCGGAGCCGCGGGCAAAAGCTAGAATAGGGGGACTGCTAATTAGTTACTGATACATAAACACGTGATTGTAGTCATGGTAACGAATAACTTTTACTACTATCAGCAGATATTTTTTTGCGATTTCGGATAAGATCCCACCGTAAAAGTTGTATTTACAAATAATTTAGCACGTATTCAAAATTATATATATATTTTTTTTTACCAAAAATATCATATAGATTTTAAACTCTTGAGCCACAAACGAACGCACACCTATTGTCTTTCTATTATGTCTCTAATTACCGCATTCAAAAGGTAATGTATTAACAATTAAAACAAAACTGTTTTTAAATTACTTAAAAGCTGGCGGTAACTGATTATACACAAATGTTTCTCAGAAATCAGACTCAGATATAAAAAGTTACTATATATATAAAAATAATTTGTTACTATACGTTATAATGGGAAACAATCATAGCTATTAAATAATAAAATCGGAAACAGACTTGTGTGTAATTTTTTTTTCATCATCATTTCCATCGAAAAACATCCACTGTTGGACGTAGGCCTCCTCCAAATGTCACTACAATGAATGGTCATTTGCGTCTCGAATCCATCTGAATCCCACAAGCCTTGATAGGTTATCGGTCCAATTTATAGGAGGCCTTCCACTACTGTGTCTTCTGGTACGTGGTACATATTTTTGTGAACGCTTTCACGATACATAAGTAAAAATACTACCAAATTCTATTTATTTCAAAGTAAGATCAAATTTATAAAACGGTAATAAAATATCTTATTTACAAGTAAACTTGAAACACGCATAACCAAAAATAAGTTCAATTATAATTTATTACATTACCTTCTTTGAAATGACTTCTTACTTTGTAAGATTTATTCAATCTAATATTTAAATGGGATCAAACATTTTGGATACTCATAAAAGAGTCGCGAACAAATTTTGATATTTATGTATCACACAAAACACTCAGTTGTAATTAAATTCGTCTTAACATTAATATAAAATAATTGTCGTGATGTAAAACATTGACATTGGTATTTGCTTTCTCGACATAGGTTCATTTGAAATAAATTAGCGACAGATTAAATATAAATTTTTGCTGTCGATTGAAATGAAGCGTCGTGTATTTTGTATTTATTTATACGGCGTTTATGTATATCCTGAAGTTGAATTAACTTCCTAGTTAGTCATGTGGTTATCAATCAAGCAATTCGGCCGAAATGGGCCACTGTTGGATATAGGCCTACCCCAAACGTTGCCACAGCGACCGGTCCCATGCGTCTTGGTTCTATCGAATTTCAGCAACCCTGACCAGGTTATCGGTCCCTTTTGTGGTAGGCCTTCTAACGCTATGTCTTCCGGTACGCAATCGCCACTCCAGAACTTTTCGGCTCCAGCGGCCATCTGTTCTGCGTGCAATGTGCCCTGCTTCTTTTTTTTATGGTGGTAAAAATCATCAAATGACGATCCCGCTCTTGGGCGGAGCGGGAGACTGTGTCAGAATTCTACTGACTAAACGACCCACCTTTCCTTCCTGCCTTAGTTTCAGGGCCCCGGTATTCCGCTTGCCCTGAATGTGCCCTGCCCATTGCCACTTAAGTTTGGCGATTCTTTTCACTGTGTCAGCAACCTTGGTTCTCTTGCGGATATCTTCATATTTGATTCATGTGGTTATACCAGTATTCAATCAAGCAAATATTTCCGGAACTTAGGGTTTCCTACCTAGCCAGAGATGCTGACACGACAGCACCTTATTACCAAACCTTTTCAGTTTGTTTGTTTGCACGTGTTTCCATTTGTAATATTTTTTATAGAGGTCATCAGAAACTCTTTACTTAGATCTTCCGAGCTTTTCAGAGTGTTGCTCGTTATTTAAACATAATATAAATAGTCATATTTATGTTTCACAGCAGACGTCATAAAAGCGATCTAATATTAGTATCAACATCTTATAAACATCAATGTCTTCAAATCGTATTGATAAGACAGATGACGCGTAAATCTTTGTATTGCCTTTTCCTAGAAATATACGTGGGCGCACTGAGACGCAAATTACTCGTCGACAATAAGGATGGCTATCAACAATACTAAACCATGCAAATTGTAATTTTAACTATATTTTAAACTAAGCCTTTTGCATAAGGTACCTGTTTAAATACACAAAAGCAAAAGATACTTAGAGCTTCGGTAGCCGCTCGTAAAATTATACCCACTGCCAAAACCTTAAGTAATTTCTTAGGACCGACTCGTAAAGGCGCAGTAAAACAATTGGGGAAACGCTAGACGAAGAATAAGAAATAAAACGTTTGTTACTGTAGCTAAGCTCGATTAAGTTGGATAAGTCTCGAAAGGTAGGGGACGAAGCCTACTTATAGCAAAAAATATCGTCTTTCAGAAAAGCTGTTTCTTTTCATAGACAAATGCGTTGAAAGATAAAAGCAGATATTAAATCTCCGAACGAGATAAAAATTTGTATACCCTATAGATAAGTGTTCCGGGTGTCTTGGGTATGTGAGTTTACATGTTTGAGGAAGCTACTACTATGTAAAAATTTGTGTGGAGCAAGCTTTAAAAAAAAAACAATAACAAAAAATAAATCACACAAGCAAAGTACATGGTAGAAAAGACATAAAAAAAAATTATACCTACTATCACCCGTCAAATTTATTTAAGTTAAAAATTTGGTTATATTTTCAATTAATTTTATAATTATTGTACAATTAATCGACCTTAAATTTATAAATTAAACGTTAAAGTTTAATGAATTATTTCTTTCAAAATGAGTTATTACTTATATTCTATACCATTGTCAACGTTGTAAATACATAAAATATAATAAAAATCGTCAGAATATTATGCTCTACAAACATGAACATTAAATAAAACTTTAATCTAAACTCATTACGAACACGATGAGTAGGTAGGACCTTCTTGGAATAACTAATATGTTAAAACAAAGTTACCATCTTGTTTTAAAGATTGTAACTAGAAAATTCTGCTTGGATCATTCTTGCATGAAACTCCATGCGTAGCTATTGAGAGAAATGGATGCCATTACGTAAAGGATGTTTAGTCCATTCTTGAAATTTCATTCTTTTCTTTTTTCCATCCAGTCGCAGTAACGTAGAAACCTTCGTAGTGTAAGTAACTCGATATGGCTCATGACACGACTTTCATTCTTTTATTATCGGTGTTTCTTCACATAGTTTTGGTGAGTACACTGATAAAATGTATTTCACGTACAAGATTGGGATTGACATAACAGCAAAACGTTTATTTAAAAACAATTTGTTGTTGTTTGCTTTATACAAACATGTGACCAGCTGTGAATGCAATGTGCCGTACAGCCATTGTATCCATAGCGTGGTTGAATGCTGTTCAATTTAAGGCCGCGTATGTCTGATAAAATATTGAAGCAAAAATTATAAAGCTACAGTTTGTATTTTGCAATTTTTACTTCTATCCGGCTCGAAGGACCGTAATGTTATGTGTGGCATGTTCGGCAGTATAGTGTGGAAAATAGAAGAATGTTTGTTGTTTAAATTTATATTGATTATTTAAGTTGTCAATTGTTTTAATTGTAAAGTTTATTAGCCAACAATAGACCTACCTTTAAATGTTTAATTTATAATTCATCTGTCACATATATACGCACCCAGACTGTTCTTTATTTAAAATTAAAATAAATAATCGGGATTTTCAAGGCAAAGGTGAATTTGTTACTTCTAGGCTAACGTAGTCCAACGTAATTCAATTATAAAAAAGTCAAATTGCAAGTCAATCAATAATAAAAAGAAAATATTAAAGTTAATGCAACATACCATCCTTAAATTCAGATTACCTTTTTTTAAATATAACTCAAACATATTTGACTCTTAAAAACTGATTGGTTCAGTACTAATTTCCATGGTCCTTACTTATATAACGTATTTTTGTAGTCAAACTTTTATCCTTCATTCTTTAAGTGATTCATTTAAAGAAAAATCCAGTATTTACTAAATTAATTTTAAGTAATTAAGGTTTCTAAATATATATGATCCAACAATAATTATAATGAAAGTTATTTGAAGTTTAATTGATGAAATGTTTTCCCAATGATGAATAATATTTTAACATAATTAGACTTTAGTCAAAAACTCCCCCAATTTCGGCATTCAAGAAAATATGATCATAAATTGAAATATATAAATATATACACTCTTTTGGACATGCACCCTGAATGTGATGTGTTCGCAGACGAATGGAAGGCGATCATGTCAGTATGCTTGGAGTTCTGTGAGATGAGTGTGTGAGTCTAATAATATAATAATATCTTTAACTAATGTAATTGGCGGATAGCCGTTTTTGTTAAAGTAAATAAATAAATAATAATAATAAATAAATAATGAAACTTATTTATTTAAACTTTAGGTTATAGTAAAGTTATTGGTGCTCAAAATAAAAATATAGAACTAAGAGTAGTCATTTAAAATGCACAGCCTTTGAATTAAGTTGAAATAAATACAGATGAAATCCAGCAGCACCAACACGTTTGTATGTTTTAAGAATCATAAGCAAACATTGTCATATTCTAGTAGTTAGGTACATGTAACATATTGTTTAGGAATAGTATAGATACGATACTAAGACTGTCCGCTAAACCTAAAAAAAATCCAATACTAAACGAAAATCAACAAAAATTAAATGGAATGTATTAAAAAATTACGTATTACAAAAAGTGTGACGTACCCCTGGTGGGACTCGAACCCACAATCCCCGGCTTAGGAGGCCGATGCCTTATCCATTAGGCCACAGAGGCTGCGTGGGGTTAGATTGAAATTAGCTGATCTATTTGTATTTACACGATAAAGAAAATAAAAAAAACCTAATATTTTTTTTGTTATTACAGGTTAACTCAGAAATGTACGACAGAAAAACGTTGGATGGAATGGTTTTAAAACAACTTTGGACGAAAGTATACAAAACTTATGATGCTCAATCAAAGGAACATGTTATAAGAGAATTAAGGAAATCTGGTGATTACGACAAATTAATTGATCTTCTAGTGAAAATACAAAAAGTAAAAGTGGATCGTGTATTAAACCTGTTAACAGAGATAATGGTAATTTATATGTTATAAACTTTGTTATTAAATACATTATTACTTTTTATATTAGTTTTCTTTTGTTTAAAAAATGAAACTACTTTTAATACGTACCTATTTTCCAAAAAAAATGTATAGGAACTAGGAGTAACTACTGTATCAAATAAGTACAACTATTTACTATAGTACGCACAGCTAAAAACCCCGATAAGAACCCGAAAATCGGTTACGACGCTTTCAAAGTCGACTGCAATGATGGTAAATTAAAACCGAATTTCGGGTCTCAATTGAAGTGGCTGCACGTATAATTAGCAAATGGTTCAAATTATTCGCCGCGTACTGTATCATGGGTATGTCTTTATGGGAGGAAAAATCATCTAATGACGAATTCTGAATCCCACTATATCATGGGTGCGTTCATAAACATTTAAATTCACATACACAAAACACCCATACTCTGAACCCCCGTCTGTATTTCATTTAGGAGTATTTTGTTTTTAAGCGAAGCCAAGCAAAAGCGCTCGTGAAGTTTCCATACGGTACGGGATAAGGCGGTACGGGCGGGATCTGTAGGTTTAATTTTGTGCTTTGGAAACTATTATGGTGGTATGGTTATGGTCCTATGGTATTGGTTTCTAACTACTGTTAGAAACCGATACTGAAGCACGTGATTGTTGATTGTAATCATGATAACAAACGACTTTTACTTTAGGAATAAACCTAAAATCGTGAAAACAGCACGTTCACTAAGTACATATTGACCAGTAAAGCAAACATAAATGTACTGAAAAGCAAATGTTTTTCCGTGATTTCTTGTTTGGTCCCATAGTAAAAGTTGTTTGTTATCATGACTACTATTACGTGTTTAAGTATCATTCATTATTTACCAGTCACCCTTTATATTTTGAAACTAGAATTATCGATCCTAGTTTGTATACAATAACGTCTTCGTAAAAGCAGGTGTACCCGTGTACCAATTTGGGATGTGGACTTGTTGTAAAGAGTGATGCTGGAACTACACTGAGCACGTGGTTGCGCAGATTTGGGTGCGTCGGTCTCAAAACATTTTAAATGGAAACTAGATTTGTAGAGCTATACTTGATCCACGCCACGTGACGTCATGACACGTCGTTCTACGTAATCAGGCGTATTACACGTGTGCGTTGGTCTAATATAATTCAAACTTACCGTAACCCTGGAACGCACATGTTTTTTTTATGGTTGGTTAAAATCATCTAATGACGAATCCCAACCTTAGGCAGAGCGGGAAACAGTGTCAGACTCTTACTAATTATACAACCTACTCCGTTCCATCCTTGCCTTAATCCCAGAGCCCTGGTGTTATACTTTTGCATCAACCCTTGACCCTAGGGAGTTTTATGCATTAAAAATCTGATATATAGCACTTATTTGATGACGTACAACCTCTAAAAACAAAAACCAAAACGATATGCTAGTTTCAAATTGGCTGTTATTTTTGTTTGTTGACGCAGATACCAACAATGATCCGTACGATAGTTTGTAAACAAATAGGGACGCAATAAATAGTCGTGAACCACCTACTGTCCACTTTAGTTTAGTTTTGTAATAGTTGACAAACAACTTGTGCTTACATTTAAACGCACTAATATCATTGATGATAATAGTTGCTCATTGCAACTATTATCGTTGGTGATAATAGTTACTTATTGCAACTTATATATCGTTGATGATAAAAGTTACTCACTGCAATTATTCTATCGATGATGATCATGTTTACTCATTGAACTATTTTATCGTTTACGATAAAAGTTATTCATTGCAATTATTCTATCGATGATGATCATGGTTACTCATTGAACTATTATATCGTTTATGATAATAGTTGACCATTGCAACTATTATATCGTTTATGATAATAGTTGCTCATTGCAATTATTCTATCGTTGATGATAATAGTTGTTCATTGCAACTATTATCGTAGATGATAATAGTACTGATATTGAATATATTATGCATGTGTTATTCACAAAAACCTTCCTCTTAAATTACTCTATCTATTAAAAAAAAATCATCGTACTTTTAAAGATATAAGCATATATAGGGACAGCGGTAAGCAACTTTGTTTTATTCTATACAAATAATGATAATAATAGTTCCTCATTGCAATTATAAAAATTGCAATGTTATTTGCGATGATAATAATTGTTCACTGCAACTATTATCGTAGATGTAGATACTATCATTGATCTAAGGTAAATTGTAATTGTGTTTTCTACCCGTTATTTGTTGAGCTCAAATAACGGGTAGAAAAGGGCTTGAGGTAACTAAGACTTACAGTATCATTTGCTGGCTACTTTACGTTGATTCTTTGTTATTCTATGCAGCTTGCAATGGAAGAAAGAAAGAATAGTATATATCGGTTTGTGATACCGATCATAATAGAAATACATATATCTCCTTCAGGGAATATATTTTATAGATGTTAAGTGGGTTACGAGAACACGAACTATTGCAGATCACTCCTCTGATTTATTATGATTTAGATCAGGGGTAGCGAATCTATAGCACGCATGATGGCAGCACTCGTCAAAATAATTCGGCTACGCCAGAGTAAGCTGTATAGGCGGCACATAAGTTGGACCATTTGTTGTGGGCTTAAAACTCTCGAAGACATTACCTCCAAATAACGAAGACATTTCCGTATGACCACCACTAAGCTCATTTTTGCTTGCACTTGAAACGAAAACTAGATTCAAGCAATTTTTTTTTAAATGATCATGCGGATAAAACCGCTTTAGTAGTAGTGTTTCACGTCTTTTTTTTACAAAACTAATAGTTTCGGAGTTTTTCTTTCGACCACACCCTTGTGGAGAGACGGAAAAGAGAAGAAGATTTAATAACAAACACATCGACTATAAAAATAGCTTGAACATTCGAGAGGGTATTTACGAAGGCCTATGTGTCCCCGAGGGCTACAAATCACTATCTAACTATACTAACTCTCATGATGAGGTTTTGTAATGAATGTGTCCTATGTTAGCTCAGTGTGGTGTAAACATAATGTAACGCCGATATTGTGTTTCGAACGTGCTTGTTCCGTTCTGTTGCTTAATGCAGCGCTGCTTGTGACGCGTACTGCCACCAACACTACTCTGCTACATTAGCAAGACCAATTGCAAGTTTTACAATGCGCGAAAATGTATGATGATACTTTTTACTCTGTAATCATAATAATAAAATTGATTAAAAAACTCGACTGCTATGTCAAAAAAAAAACCGAGATAGTACGAGTTGGATTCGTGCTGACAAATCAGTGAGCATTCCCGAATGGAATCCCAATATTTCTTTCGAATCGTAATTATTTTCCAGTTTTAGAATTAATCCTATAATTGTGCTATAAGAACATACTCCTAATTTTCAGGCTTCTAGTTCAATGAGAAGTATCTTATGAATTTTGATTCATAAGGCACTTCGGTCAGGTAAACCGACTTTCATGCGAACTAAGCCGCAGTCAAGGTAGTATAAATATAAAAACAGATAGGTTGGAAAACACTTTATTTGATACAATATTAAAATTATAGTAAATTATTATTATTATTATTATTGCTTATGATTCCTACAATGCATCTAATTTATGGTAATAAAGCGAAAAAAAGCCGGGCTTTTCGAAACAACTTCTTAACACTACTCGAACCACGCTGCACGCATTCTATTACCTAGACATAGGACTCAACGTAATTCTATTTAATCCGGCACCGGGCTAGGACGCATACATACGAGTAACTAGGACATTCGGTTTAGGGTTCCGTAGCCAAATGGATGCTATCACTGCAGCGACCATTGTGAAACTGTATTTAGCGTCGACACAATGTGACGTCGTTGTGCCAGGCTGAACCACCACGATGAGCGGTCAATTCGCCCTCACGGGGCCGTAAACAATTGATAGCGCTTATGTCAAATTTAAAATGTGAACGAATATTCTTATCTTCCTGTTCCAGGGCAATTTATGGAAATTTTATAACAACAGACATAGGGCCGCCGAAAGGAATGTTAAAAATACACTTTGTAAATTAGAGGCAAAACAATGTCATAATCCACGCGGAAAATATACAAACATTTATTGCTAAGTCGAAACTGTGGCTCGGTAAAGCCACGCTTCCAGTGGTTGTGGGGGGACTAAAAGACGAGTGGGCTAAAGTGGACGCCAGTTGCAGTGCCCCACGCTGAATAACTATGGATACGTTTGCTGCCGAAAAGTTCATGTAATAATATATCAAAACGAGTCGTTCCTTCTGCTTCCAGGTAAACAGATAGTTTTGAAGTGAAATTGATAGGCATCATCATACAAGCTAATTATGATGTACTAATATAGTACCATAAAACTTGCAGAATGATAAATTCAGAGGGTTCTTTCCAGCTCGTCTATCGTATAATGTTTGACACTTGGTGGTTCATCCAACGCAAATTTTAGAAGAGAGGCAACGCGAAAAAGATACATGGCTCATTTTAACGCTTTGTAGACTTTCGGTAATCCTTTATTTATTCAAATGGTATTTTACAAACGTTCTGGATATTATCTTAAAAAAAAACATTTTCTGCGAACGTAGAAAATGCATTTCAATTTTGAGTATATATTTATTACAATACATAAATTGTACGATTTTATGAGTACATTAGTAGAAAAGTTCTCGCATTGCAAATCTTCAGAGGTCTTTAGGTATTGGATTCGTTTTACACAATTTCTGGCTTGATTTCAATAGAAAAACCTATATATTAACCACAAGACATCTGGATCTCCAAAACAACTAGAGAAAAATGAATAAATAAAGTCATTATCACGTAAAAGCGGTTGTATAAAAATTGATGAATGAAGTTGAGCTATTTTGTATCTCGGGTTGTACGCTCTAAAGTAATAAATTTAATCGAGAAATAACTAAAAATGGTCGTAGTCTTTTTGGTGAGTTTGTACATAACTGTAACATAATAAAAGCGTTGAACTTTACCGTCAAAGCACAACATAGATTGAGTTATTACGGAATCATGTCAGTCCTTTATGTACCAACGCGGTCATTTCTGTCTGACCACTTAAAAAAATATTCGATTGTATCCTGCAGCGTGGCGAAGAACAAAACCTTTGAAATTTTCGTTTCGGGTGCAAGCAAAAATGAACTTAGCGTTGGTCAAGCAGAAGTGTCTTCGATGGTACGTAATTGGGTTACAGAACAAGTAATTTTTTTTAGTTAGTGATGTTTTTTTAAAGTAAAAAATCATCTGTGTGTGGCCTGGATGGAGCGTGCCAGATTTTTAGTGGCCAAAATCACACCTGCGACTTTAAGTTACTTTTTGCATTCTTGGATTACGGCTTTCTTTTAAAAAAAATCTCTCGGTTCAACGTTCATCGGCCTTGTTGGTCCCCACGGTGTGCTGACATCTCTCACATGAGTACTGTATCGTCTCTCTTAGAACAGAGGTGGTCCAACTTACGAGTTTATTTATTTAGTGGTTTATCTCCACATCCAAACGCCTTGCAGCAATTACACCAATTGAGCGCAGTGAGTTCAGAATCACCTATGCGCAGGGGAGTGGTAGTTTTCAAAAGAGCAGCGCGGCAGCAGCTCACGTACCTACGCGAGTTGTAAGTCGCGCGCATTACTTTATATAATTTTATTTCATCACCACTCTTCTCGAAAAGGTGAAGAAAAGCAATGTGAGGAAACTAGCTTACCCTAGAACCAAAAATTAGAAGTACGACCTTCACCTACCAACAGTGGGCCCGTCTGGCGGATTATGACCCATTCCCTCTCCTAGATAGGCCTAGGCCTGAGTCCCAATAATGGGGAAATTTAATTAAATTACTCTAAGTTCCAACCAGTCAAAATATAGGAATAATGTTAAAAAATAATAAACATTTGTTTTTGATTTCTAGATTCGCTTCAGAATTTAACCTGTAAAAGCTTCATGAATTTATTTCACAGTAGAACAGATACTGTGTAAACTTTGCGAATGACATCAGTTTCTCCAGTCGATAACATTATTTTTTGATTTAGCTTCATTAATAACTATATTATAAAATAGCTTTGACGATTTTGAATTACAGACCTTTATATAAGATTGGTAATATATTAATGTAGAGTAATTAATGTATTTAAATAAAATTACTTTCAATGGTTTTGTTCTTTTAAGGTTCCCTATTACTAAGACTTTGCTGTCTGTCTGTCTGTCAATCCGTCTGTCACTAGGCTGCCGTGATAACTAGGCAGTTTAAATATTCACAGGTTTGTTGTCTCTGTAATAGGGAATACTAAAAGCGGAATATAGTAGATATTTAAGTGGAGCGATCATACAGGAATCATCATTTCTATGCCCATTTTTTTTTTGATACAGAAGATAATAAAATTATTAATTAAATGCGATTCCGACTCAAACTTAGCCAGTTTTTTTACATTAAAAACGGCCCAAAAATATTAAGTGATCAGCGTTACGTTACATCTTCAAGTATATTTTATCAAGCTATCCAAGTTAATAGGATTATACCTCGTGGATTCGATTTCTAATAATGGCCTAGCGACGACGTTGAATAACAATTACTAGATTACTTGGTCGACAAAGCCGTATTTTTGACGCTTTATTAATTTTAGCTCAAACCGAAGGAAACAAGGTTAATCTTGAAAGAAAAAAGTTGATCTCTTATTCGTGAAAGATTAAACTGAACAACCGATTCCGACGTTGTAATATATTCGGATAGTGTCCAAATTGACACATTTTTCACTGATAATATAATTCGAACAACTTGATGGCAGGCTACAGTCGATGTAGTAGACCTCGCCATTTTGACTCCTGAAATTTATCATGAAACACGGTCTCCTATTACAAGTGAAGCATAAAATCTGAATACTGTGATTTGTTACGTAACAAAAAAAATGCGATTCGGAAAAAAATTCATTAATCAACTCTGGAATTGAACTGTTTTTGGAACCTTCAGTGCGCAAGTCCAAGTCACACTTGCCTGGTTTTTTAAGTATGTACACTTATTTTGACGATCGGGACACTATAGGACCCAACACTGAGCGGGGCCCGCCACGCTCTTGGCCTGTTTTTTTTTCTTTGGAAGCAATTTTCTACCAGTCAACTTAAATAATATTCTTGATTTTTATATTCACATTATAAGACTCTATTTTGTAAGCACTTAGTTTTTCATGAACTTTTTAAAATCTATATGAAACAATACAGCTATTATTTTCTTCATCTACGAAAAAACTCGAAGCAAAAATGAAGATAATGAAGAACCTACATCTAAAGGAGCCTGTTTTAGAAAAGCTCTTTGTCTTGTCTATTTTTCGTATTTCTTTTCTTTGTGTAGTCTGCTGCTTATGCTGAATAAATTTCTGTTTATTCCAAGTTTCCTAAGTAGACTAAGCTGGAAGCTGGTGTCAATATTGGCAAACGCTTTAATGAGTTCCATGCTTTTTTAGGTAAAAAAACATTTTTATAAAATTAAGATGAAAAAAAATGGGCAAGTGCGATTCGGACTCGCGCACTGAGGGTTCCGTACCATTTGCAGTTTACGATTTATGACATATTAAAAAATAAACTACTTAATTGAAGTGTTCTTTGGAAGTGTCTCTTATGAAAAATATTCAGATATTAGAAACCTCAATATATTATTTGAAGACCTATCCATAGATTCTATTTTTGTGTGAAAATTTCAAAGTAGTTCATTAAATACATCTCCTTACCAAATTTCAACAGTATAGTTCTTTTAGTTTTGGAAAAACTGGCTATGACGTACGGACGGACAGACGTTTTTTGTCATTTAACAAAGGAACTCTAACCAGGCAAGTACATAGTTCCGGACAAACTTAGCCATGTAAGTACTACAATTCCCGAGTATAGTAATAAAGATTTTCCCAAATCGTAAATAGTTTTCGAAAAATTGCAGGATGCGGAAAGTAATTTATGAGTTTTTTTCTTTTTTTTTTTGTATCTGATATTAATTAGCTTGACTGCGATTCCACCTGATGGTAACCAGTGATGCAATTGTTGATGGCGAGGCTAATAATTCTGTTGAGAGCATCGATATACGCGTTTGTCGTAACAAAGGCTATATATCTTTTCATTTCGTAAACGTGAAGTGACATCATGAATAAACAACGTGAATACATGATTTTAATTTCAAACTGATTCCTCCAAGCGTTTTCGAGATAAAAATTCTGACAGGCAGAGAGACGGACAAGAATATGAATCTACGTATAAGGGTTCAGTTTTTTTCCTTTTATAATACGGAATCCTAAAAATGACTATGAGATAAATAAGCGAAGAAGAAGAAGAAGATAAACAAACGGAGAATTCAAGAACAAAAACCACGAGGTAAATTTGCTCAGTCAAGAGGAAATTTGCCATATGGTTTTTCTTCTGGATATAGAATATAAATAAAAACTGGTTCCAACTACCAGCATAATAAGCATTATTCAAAAACAGCTCCTTGTTTGGCACCAATTTGGCTCCAGACCTTTATTATAAAACAGAAAATTGCTTTCGTCTATCTCTCGACAGGAAACGGTGGGACAGGAAGTAGTCGAAAATCTTATTAGGCGTACAAGGGGACCCATAATTTTCCATCCGACAAAACTTAAGCGATTCTCAGTAGTAGGCCTGGCTCAATTTTAAAACACGCAAACGATATTTGGATTCTTGTATGAGTTGTAACAATAACATTTTATTTTAGCCAAAAAAAAAAATGGCGATCCGTAGTATCTCTCTATAATCGGTGGACGATCCGATCTTCCTTGTTTTTTCGCGTTGTAGCTTTGTTTATACTTTACTAAATCTCTGTTATAAGAAATTTGTTTTAACATGATAAGTTCATCAGCTTCAGTTATGGATTTCTCGCCAGATTCATAAGAGGAAAAAGCCTTTTACCGCCTAAATCAAAAGAAATATACTTACCTAAAAACACGACTCAGGTTTTTATCATTTTTATTGTCCTTGTAATCGTATTGAAAATCAAAGTGTTTACCTCGGCTTAAACAGTTATTTAGTCCCTCGAACTATTTGGCTAATAGTTCTCGGGACTAAATAACTTACTCTCACCCCTAGGATAATAATGTACTATTGCATTGTCATCTGATTGACACATGTATGCAAAATTTAAACGGAAACCGTTGAGTGTATCAAATTTAATTGGCATGATTTAATCACAAACATCGGGACAGATGAGACTAAATAAAAGCTGGTAAAAAAAATTAAAATTTGGAAAATCCCACGACGGTGAAAACCTATCGAAAAAGAATAAAATAACTCAAAACCCCCGACTTAACCTAATTATTATGTCGCAATAATAATTTTACCATAATACATAACCGAGAAATATCCACCGGGGCTGCCATTAAACCAGCTAAAGCTTTTCTAGTGACGCGAATATAATTTTTGAAGAATTGGAGATGTTTAACGATGACATAAAATACACGTATGAGTATTATTAAATTTTTGTTGAAATTTCAAATAGAAAAAGCAGCTCTCATACCTGCCCCGTTCCGTCGTCGGTAAATAGCAAACAATATTAATAATATACGAAGTAAAGTAAGTAAGTAGTACGTAGTGCTGGTAGAGTATCCAGTGAACAAGATCTGTACAAAATCAGTGAGCCCTGCCTCTTAAGATAGCTCTTCTCCGTTCACTTCAAGCATGGTTTGAAAGCTTGCTGCTTAAGTAACGCGAAAAAAGAGATATAACGCCTGAAAATTTACTCGAATATTTCACAAATATATATGTATATGTATATATAACCAAACCTAACCAGTTTAGTGACCCATTCGAGTAAATGAATATTTCACAAAACTAGTCAGAGGAAATACTAGTTTTTCAAAACCCTTAATTTTTTTAGGAAAAACTGTTGTTATTCAAAATGTATTAAAAGGCATCTACATAGTTTTTTTTTATATTTTTAGTAGGTACATTAAATAGTATATTACGGAGGGCCAAAATTCATATAAAGTAGCAGATTTACCAAGATCTTTATTGGATTAGTGTTAGACAAATGTACGTTTTGGTTTCTAAAGAAACTTAGATAATATCCACAAGATATCTGTGTATTCAAAATATATGCAGAATGATGTGTAATAACTATGACATTACATACACTGTTTGTAAGAAAATGTCTTGCGGCTTGGACGCACTTCGTATCTTAAGAGACAGTGTCAGCTATTAGTCTTCTTTTTTTAACCGAAACAAAACTAGTGGATTGTGTCGAACTTGCTGTACTTATACGCTAGTTAAAAGTAGTGTTGCACCAAGCGCGATCGAAATCAATAATTGATTGGTTTGGGCCTTAGTGCTGTACAAAATCCTCGCTCAAACAAGAATCTAGGTTCAAACTTTTATAGCAGGTTCACCCCATTCCATCGTTATCTTTCATACCAGGACCGAGACTTCCTTACAGATGCAGACACTTGGCTTCAGTAGGTTTCTATCCTGCTGGGGCCCTACGGTTTGCTGACACCTCTTTGAGGCGCGCGAGAAATTAATTTCTCGAATATTTATTTTGTTGTGATGTTAAATGGGACTCAAGTTTCGCAGAAATTAAACTTATTATCTTTGTTCCTTGGTAGACTACATAATGAAATATATTCCTGGAAGAAAATAATTTAGTGAAAAGTATTTCCTAAACAAAGAACTGAAAATAATATCATAACAACCTTGTAATGTTCTATCTGTTTTATTCTATTATATTTTGTTTTTATTTCAAGTGAAACGTATTACACATATAAGAATTATTAAAACACCTAACCAAAACAAACATAATGATTTTATAGTAAAAACCTGCCAAGAGCGTGTCGGTTCACGCTCAATATAGGATTCCGTAGTTTCTCGTCCGTCACAAACTTCTCACAATGTAACAGAATCCTTAAGCTACGACTTAACAGCCCGAAGTAGCCCAAAGTACAGCGCAATATTGGAACCAAATTTCAGTTTTCTTGTACTAACGTTCACCGAGTTTATCTGCTGACAGAAAACAGACAGACATGGCGAAACTATAAGGATTCCTCTTTGACTGCGGAACCCTAAAAAACCCTCTGTTATTTGCTGGAAATGTACTCAAAAGACAGGCGGCATTTACAAGTTGTAGCTTTATTTCTGTCTGAAATAACGCTAGCCATTGGATTATACGAAGTAACAGCTAAGCTTTTTGATAAATCTGTTAATAGTGTATAACCACTTGGACTCAACAGTCCAAAAGTAATACTCGAAACAGAAATGTGAGTATCAAAGAGGTTGTTTTATTTTGGGTAGTATTTTACTAGTGCTTGACTGCAATCTGCTCACTCAACGGTAAGCAGTGATGAAATTGCTGATGGTAAAAGACCACTTTACTCCAACCTTGAAGACACAAATCATAAGTAGGGATTGAGCTTAACAGCCAATTTGTTCCAATCCTTCGATATAGCTACATGGTAAAAACGACGAAGCGAAACGAAAATGTTTGTTAAGCGAAAGGTATGCAATTAATTAACCCTTCATTTACATTATGGGAATATACAAGTATACTTATGGCTTGATTAAAAAATGCGTTGCATCCTCATTAAATTTAATATGAAAACGAGTAGTGTCAAGCTTATAAACTCTTTACGGATTAGCGCGAAAATCTGTTTAATTCACAGGTCAGCGCAGTAATACATTTAGCTTAAATCCAGACTATTTATCACCGCGCGGTAGGACTGTACTAATTTGTCTCACATACATATGCACGAATCAGTGGGTACCTAATTTGAGCACTACGTTATGAATGACAGAGTAACTCATCAACGCCGAGCTCACACATCTGTTAATAGGGAAAACGAAGCTGTGGGGAGCGAGGGAAATTGTTTTATGAACTACTTGGTCGTATATTTTATCTAGTTGAAATGTACATAATGTTACATGACTATGCTTACTTTGATTTTTTTTATACATTTTACTAGACATATATATTTTTTAACTGCAATTAACTAGTGCTTCACTGCGATCCCACCTGATGGTAAGCAGTGATGCAATACCTATCTTCTGCTGTTTCGATTTAATCTAAGACTGTACGTCTTCTTCGTGGATTAAATAGAAGTCTGTAATAATATTCATCATCATCATCATTTCAGCCAAAAGACGTCCACTGCTGGACATAGGCCCCCTCAAGCGCCGCTACAAAAACCGGTCCTGTGCGTCTTGCGTCCATCGGCTTCCAGCAACCCTGACCAGGTCATCGGTCCACCCTGTGGGAGGCTTTCCAACGCTGCGTCTTCCGGTAAACGGTCGCCACTCCAGAACCTTTCGGCCCCTGCGGCCATCCGTTGTGCGTGCAATGGGTCCTGCCTATTGCCACTAAGTTTGGCGATTCTTTTCGCTATGTCGGCAATGTTGGTTCTCTTGTGGATATCCTCATTTCTGATTCGATCACGCAAGGATACTCCGCAAAGCACTTTCAAATATTATTATTCATTTATACCTACCAAATCAACCTATTTATTCATTAATTAATGTTATGATTTAATTTATTTCACTACAAAAAAGTAAAGCGGTTTTTCTTAGCAATACTTGTTAATAATACCTTCTCAGGCACCGGCAATTTGTCACTTAGCCAAAAAAATTATTTCCCGGCGTAAATTCCTACTTTCCCCTAATGGCAATATTAAGAAGTGTGGGTGCCTACTATTAAAATTCTTCACATCAAATTTAATAGCGTGTTACAAGGTCGCAGCGATGGCTGTTGATATAAACACTTTTTTTTATATATCTATCGTGAAAATTCAAGATATGGTGCAATATAAATAACTAATTTTTGCCGCACTTCATGGCTGGGAGGGCACGGCCGATTTTTTTTTAAACTACACCTGTAATCCTTTAATTGCTCTTTGAGTTTTAAGACCGAAGGTTACCTTTCAGGAAATCTACTCGGCCCTAGAGGGCTTTCGCCCTGCTGGACACTATAGTTTGCCGACATCTCTTTGAGCACTGTCGATGATTTTGGATGGGTCTGGTCGATTATTATCACTGGATGGTCGGGCGGCGAGGTACTCAAAGCGTGTTGTGCGCAAGTCCGCATCTACCATGACTGATAATCAGGGTGGGGGTTTCGGCGGCTGGGACTAGTTAGTTCCTTTACGCATGCAAAACGGTTCCTTTGCTAGCATTACTGGAGGCGATCTCCTGCCATTCCTCCTCACTTCAGACAATTGCCTGAACCAGGGCATGGAGCGAAAGGTCGCTGCCGCCGATCTCCTTCACGAGGACACGACGGTGCTGCAACCAAATGGAGCTCTGTACTCCACACCGTGTCTTCTAGATGGTTCACACAATGGTTACACGCAGGCGTTTCTTCCGCCTGATTCCCCTGCTGAAACTTTCCCAACTTACTATGTCCAGTAAAGACCTGCGTCATTTGGAAGGTGAGTACGCCGTCTGAGGCGCCTCTTCTCAAAGAAGGGACTTAGCACAAAGATTATAGCGTGCCTAATATAGGCCTGTCATTAGAACGGTGCAATTGTATGTCGTAATTAGTTTTGCGTAATGCCATCAACAGCTTTGGACTTAGTCGAGAGACGTTCGAAGAGGCTAATTGGTGATCCGGATTTGATGAAGACCAATCTACTCGTATAAAGCCCGGAGCATAGTTGTACGGTAGCTTGCATTTCGGTACTGTACAGAATGTATTTTAGAATGAAATAACTTGATGACATTATCACGTTTCTATCATTAGATAACCCAACTTATGGCGAGTGTCCACACTGTCCACCCTTACATTGATACTTCTACGGTTGAACTCTTTTGGACACCTAGTGATGCCCTGGTCATCCTACTGGGGCTCCGGTCTAGTTTCTGAAAGGAAGATCCGACCCAGGTGTGAAGGCTAGGAAAGAAAAGGCTGGGTCGTTTAGTCAGTAAGTGTCTAACATTGTTTCCCGCTCCACCCAAGGTCTGGATTCGTCATTGATACTGATAGGACCACTTTGTTTGTTGTCCGTCTGTCTGTCGAGACTCTTTATCTCAGGAGCGCATGGAGGTATCGAGTTCAAATTAAAACCGTATAGACCCGCGCATACCTCACTAGACCCGCGTGGTGGATTATAGCCCATTCCCTTCTAGATTGCGGATTATAAGCACATTCCCTCCTAGGCTTGTAATCCAGCAGTGGTAACAATAAAAAGGCTGATGATGATAATTAATAGATTTTATGGTTTAAAAGAAGGACGCATTTGAATTTTCTAACATAAAGTGTGTGTAGCATTACGAAGTCATTTGATTTAGGACTGAACGTTGAAAATTGAATCCTTATTAAGCGTTAGGCCAACAATGTTCTGTAATTACCTTTGGTATGGCAGGTTAATACGGCTGGTTAGGCACGGTGGTCGATGATCGGAACGTCAAAATCAGTAATTAGTACGAGTAATAGGATACTTGCCGTTAATAGATTAACTCCTCGTGTTTCATCGTGAATAATTGTACTGTAAATAATTTTTGATTTTTTTTTTAAGATGATTATGATGATGAATAAGATTTTATACTTTAAAAGAAGAACACATTAATTTGAATTTTCTAAATAATTTTTGATCTATGGTTTGGGTACTAACCGTGTGAAAATCCAGTTTTGTGGGAGGCCTGCATAAGAGTACCTACAATGAATGTCTTTAGGTTGTAATGATGATGATGGTAAAAAATTCATTTCGACAGGTTTTCTTTGAAGGTGGAGCCCGTACGGACCCTCGATAACTTGGATTTGTTTTGGACGGTTATCGGATGTCCGAGCGATGAGCTACCTTTAGCTTGTTGTCTAAAAGTCAGCAGCTACGGTAGCCGGGGAACACTTTACGACTCTTAACGCCCAAGCAATGGGAATGGTCAGTATAATGAAAATCTTATTGGTGGATGGAAGGCTCCGGACATGACTAAAAGTTTCCCCAAAAGTCCCATTGTCACCTTCTGCGGCGTTCCAACCTTTTGTCCTCCATTTTTTTCTGAAAACTTCAGCTTGCAACTTTCGATCAGCAACTTTTTAAAAACAAGAACAGGTAGACGTTTGAAATATTCACAGAATATTTTGATGAATTTTGAAAATAACTGATCCAATTAACAAGTATTAAGTGATGAGCCCATGCGCCAAAATTGTGTTTGACTATATATTTGATGGTCTATAGATAATGGTACATTACCTACACCTTACTTAAACATTTAACAAATACAAATACAGTTAAACTTGCTACATAAAAATTGCAACAGCTATGCGAGCTGACATTGAAAGGTACATGTGAATATAATACGCGCAACCCTTCCAACTTTGGTCAGTTATACACCGCTAAATTTTGATAGTTTTAATCCAATGAAGGGTCGATCTAGTACATGAAAAATTATCGGAAATTCGAACTAATATACACATGTACGAAATTAATTTCTTTAAGTAAACATCAGCTGAGTGAGTCAATGACTTGTAGGTAGTTGTCCGTCATTGCATACTAACTAACACGACGACAAACGACACGACGACTCCGATTATAATTTAGCGGTGTGTATTAAGATTTAATACAGAGGACACTCAAGAAGGTCATTAAAGTGAAAAAATAAAACGTAGCGGCTTAATTAAAGAAACGCTTTAGCTTGAAAATGATATTCTCACGCCTCTTCTTACTCTCAATTTGGCTGAAAGACTGTGGGGACCATAAAAGAGCAATAAAAACATCGATTTTGCATAAGAATCCCGCAGATGCGGTTGCCGGTCGGGCGGTTCGAGACAACAAGAACCCGAGGACTGAACGCGATGTGAGCGCCGATTAAGCACTTCCGATATCGAATAATTCTTAATGTTTTCAGTATTATGTTTGAGATTCAAAAATTATACTTAACACTCGCCTATCGTTAACGTCAAGCATGGTTTAAAAAACTTGTTGCTTCAGTAAAATAACCTGTAGGTTATTAAAGGCAGTTGAATCGGTCTTTGCTAACTACCTACAGGTCATTGGACTCGCTAAGCTGACGTTTTCTTAAATATATTAACTTCGTACATGCGTATTTTTTTATGGTAGATAAAAAAAATAATTCGACTTTTTTTATAGTTTTTCATTAACAAATCGATAGTGTTTCATGTACCGGATAGACCCTACACGGGATTAGAACGACTGAATTTATTAGCAGTGTTTAGATTACTAGCTTCTGCCAGCGGCTTCGCTCATGTGATAGTCAGTTTACCGAGTTGGGTAGGAAAAAAAAACTCGCTACTCCATACGTTTTTATAGATCTATGGAGCAGCGGATTTATTTTTCGAGATTTTTGGGTTGGTCTCATAGTGAAAATTGTTCATATCGGTGTAAGTATATAATGTTCCTTTTTAAGAAAAGCCCATCTCTCGCATCAACTTTGTTAATATAGATTTCTTTATTATATAAAGATATAGATTACTATTAAGTCACAAATACATTACATTATTATCACTTAACAAATCTGTTCCTACACAATCTTAATAAAAATCTCCGGCAGAAAACATCTTTGTTAATTGCGTAACGCTCCCTTAATTACGCTATTTCATTTGGAGTTAGTGAAGTTTTTAATTCGAATCACTTCTTAAAATTTTTATACTCAATATGTAACTATGTATATATGTACAAGGTCTAGTTTTGAAGCTGCACAAAAAGCCAGGAAGATGTTATACTCATAGAAGTTGTAAATAATCATACAAAATACGATATATTGCGGTATTCTATTTTGTGTATGGTTTTATGTAAATTAATGTACGTCCCGCAAATAAAAACTTTTTTCTTTCTTTCTTTCATATACCCTAAGGATAAAAACTGAACCCTATTAGACTAAGAATTCACTGTCTGTCATCAGGCTGTATCTCAAGAACCGCAATTGCGAGACAGTACAAATTTTCACAATCATGTATTTCTGTTGCAACAACAACAAATCGTCATCATCATCATTTCAGTCGAAAGACGCCCACTGTTGGACATAGGCTTCCCCCAAGCGTCGTCACACCGACGGGTCCCGTGCGTCTAGCGTTCATTGGATTTCAGCAACCTTGGCCAGGAAATCAGTCCTCCTTGTGGGAGGTCTTCCAGCGCTACGTCTTCCGTTGCGAGGTCGCCACTCCAGAACTTTACGGCCCCAGCGGTTAACTGTCCTGCGTGCAATGTGCCGCCCATTGCCATAACAACAAATACTCAAAATAAAATAAACATTATAGGACAAAAAATTGCTCTGACGGCTCCAATACAATCGCGTATGTTGCAATGGAGCCCTCCCGTACAGGAAACATGATTTTACCAGTTTTTCTGTATGTCCTACGGTCACGTTGCGGTAAAATTGTGGTAACCAGTTTTGATGAACAAAGTGTTATTAAAACTTAAACGGTGACTAATATAGTAGTAGAATTAAAAAAAATGAACTAAAACCTAATAGTGGAAATTAAAGTAAGCAAGTTTTCAAATTTCAACAAACACATCTTACTGTAATACCAGCCATCTTCATTCTAATAAAGGAAACTTCAAGGCTAAACTGAATAGGCTATGAATATCTGAATAACCCGCACTGGGCCCGCGTAGTGGTATACGGCCCATTCCCTCTCTTAGAGAGGAGGCCTGTGTCCCTGCAGTGGGAACATTAAAAAGGCTGATGATGATGATGATCTGAATAAATGAATGCACCTCATCATTAGCGAGATTGCAACACTGCTTACCGTCAGGGAGGATCGCTGTCAAACACTAGTACTTGCGGAAAATTCATAGTCAGTAAGTAACAGATATCTTGTAAACTTGAAACTTACGCATGTACCAAGTTGTAACATGAAGTCCTAAGAATCTCTGATATCTATGAAGAACATTGTGCAGGTTTTAGACAGTGTTCCTATACTTTGAAGACTTTATGTTGTACCTGTCTATATTATAATTAAGTTTTCAATGAAAAAAAATCATAGCATATGGCTGCATATCTATAGGTTATATATGTGTAGTTATAGGTTATAGAATATTTATAGCTATTTAAAACTCGTCAAGATGAATCCTACGAGCTTCTCTTGATGGGGTTGTCTCGTATTTAAAACTCGTGACGAATCACACGAGGCACTAGCCCTTATTTTTTTGGATGGTGATATTTATACTACTACTATTATTATTTTCCACCAAAAAAAAAATAAGAATTACACATACTCATCGAAACGCTAACAAAAGTTTATTCACTTATTGTATTATGTTACAACTCCGTTAAAATGTTTCTACCAGACATCAGTATGCTCGTCTTTGAGCTTTTGTAGCTGGTTACATTAATATTTATTAGTTGGTAGTGTCAGATTATCGTGTCAACAAAATCCATTACATTGTCTGGCTCGGTTTTTAGTAAGAGTACGTAGGACCGAAGACAGGCCACACATTGTTACCGTCTACCTCGAGATTTATGGCCGACCGGTCTTTCCGACCCGGAGCTATTTTCGACCCTTACAAAAGTTAAAGACAGTTGAACTCAAACGCTCGTAACGTTTTTGCCGTTTCAAGTGTTTTTTTTTTCGATTAACGTTGTGTTTTTTTTTGAAAAAGAGAAGATACCCCTTCCAATCTGAAAAAATAAATAAATTGGCGAAAAGTCATGGCTGTTCTAAGATAAGGTTTTTTTTAATATTAATTTACATACACTTAGTCTTTATTGTACACCCAGACTACAATGTATATGAAAGTAAACCTTATAATAAATAAAGAAAACATACAATTCAATCCAATTTTTTTACATTATATATTTTTAATTTTTTTTTATGCACCTGCCATGTTTTCTCTTCACCACCCTTGGTTGACTGGTAGAGAATGCCTAAGGCATTAAGTCCGCTTGTGTACCTTTGTGTTGCATGAAGTTCTAATAAATAAATAAATTGGCGGCCTTATCGCTTTCGGCGATTTCTTCCAGGTATGGATAGGAGTTGGCAGGACGCAAAATGGAGTTACACTAGATACTTAATACATACATATAAAATATATCAGTAACTGGCAATTATCGACTGATACCCAAACACGTGATGAGACTACAAACAACCTTAGCTATGTACTATTCTGTGTACTATTCTATATACTTTTTAGTAGACTACTAAACTAGCTAGACTGCAATCTCACTTGATGGTAAGCAGTGATATAATTGTTGATTAAACTCTTGAGCCCCAAGCGAACGCTATTCGAAAGGTTTAAGAGCCCATTCCACTAGCGTTGAAAACCGCAGCAGGCAAACTATTCCAGTCGTTCAATGTACGCAGTATACACGACAGGGTAAAATGCTTAGTCCGGACCGTAGAAGTTTCAACAACGTAAGGGCGGTGGCCTTACGGTTGCCGATGGTAGAATTGAGATGTTTTTTTTTTAAGGTAGGTAAAAGTCATCCTATGACGAATCCCACCCTTGGGCGGAGCGAAGGACAGTGTCAGACTCTTACTGACTATAACCTACCCTGTTTCTTCCTAGCCTTGATTCCAAGACCCTGGTAATACGCTTTAGTATCTACCAGTGGTCCCAGGAGGTTTCGACCCTGCTTGGCCCCTATAGTTTACTGACAACTTCTTGAGGCGCGCGGGAACAGTGCGTACCATCAATGACTTGGGCTCGGTCAGCCTCGGACTTGGTACCGGACTGTTAGCATCTGCTAACATCATCATCATCGACCGAACGGCGGACTACCCATCGCTCGCCGTCTGTTAGCCCGCGACTACGGTTGCCAGAAATCGGGGTCGGAATAGCGGCGGCGACGGCTGCGGCGAGTGCACTGTTGCCTTTGCCTGAGGCGGTCGGCCTCTTCCTTTGCACACTCTCCAAAAATGCATACCGTAAAATACCGAAAGGCTAGCTATTCTACGTGTATACTTAACTTTTATCAATAAACCAATACTTTTAACAAGGCAAAGGAAATAGTTACGGGAAATAGTTTTAGTGTTATTTCTGAAGCAACGAGTAAGCGAGATCAAGTCGTTTTCCAGTAAATTCCTGCTCATTTACATATGTATGTTTGTTATAAATCTCTTCAGCTATTTCACACAGATGTAATCCTAACTAGCATGGGTACTTTGTACGTATGGATAGTTTTAAAACGTGAGCTCGGTCCATTAGTTTTACGCCGCCGAGGCGTCGACCACACTATCGATCGTAGCTAATGTTTCCTGGTTTTTTGCTGTACCTATTACGCTAAGGTCTTTTCCGAAAATGAGCCTAAATGTAAAGGACTAGTTCATTTTTTTATTTACATTTCCATTTATATTTAAATTGGAATCTAAATAATTGAGCTTCAAAAAAAAAAATCTGGTATCTTGGGTACAAACTCAAAGTCCTTAAATGCAATGCTGAAAAAGAACATAGGTATGGTATAGTACATTTTGATACAAGTGCAGGAAGTTTGTCATTGCGACCGAGGCGAAATTCACACGAGCCGTAGGCGAGTGTGTTATGGAGCCGAGGGCTGCAATGACAAATCTGCACGTGTATCAAACGACGTTTTTCAATACACTTACGACTTGTGAAATAAAGAAAGAAAGAAAAAATGTTTAATCGTATCTCAAACATACAGTAGAAATATAAGAAATATAGCATTCAAATCTGCTTTGGTCTTTCTAATTTCGTGGGGTCGTCCAGCGACTCTGGGGGACGCCTCGCGCCTGATTCGATAAACTAAAATAAAAATAATCACCCGTGACCGTGACGATAAGGAAGGAAAAAAAAGCCCTTGTTGTGATAAACTCAAAAAAGCACTTGGGTGATATACATGCTATATTGAACCTAATAGGAGTGCGATAAGAGGCAGTTTTCGAGTAAGTGTATTGAAAAATTTTTAACCCATAATGACACCTGTCCTATAATAATAGCTACCATAGAGTTACACTTGCAAGTAATTATTTAAATGCGTAAATTACATCTACTAAAGATTAATTAATTTTAATGACGTATTTGCGCATTTATTTTTTCGTTTTTTTTTTCTTTTTTCTCACCGTTTACTCCTTTTGTCAGTCCAAAATTTGCCAATTTGGTCCAGACTAAATTAAAAAATGGAACAGAATTTACATGAAATCATCTATCGAGTAAATTAACGGACACTTAATCATAGATGGTGAAACAGGCCCTGAGGCTGATCCTTATTTATCTATATATATATAAAAACTAGCTTCTGCCCGCGACTTCGTCCGCGAAAAATTTGTGAGACAGAAGTTGTGATAGCTCGGTCAATATCCATGTTATATAAATAATTTATAGCCTATGTCACTCAGGAGTAAAGCAGCTTTCTATTATAGCTTCAATTTTTCCAACCGAACCATGAGTTCTAGAGATTACCTCCTACAAACAAAAAAACAAACTTTACATCTTTATTATATTAGTTTAGATAAGTGGCCTTTTTCGTTGTCACTTTATAACTAAGAACGGGCTCACCTATCTATACCAATTTTTCAGGTTTTGTTTGGACGATTTAGTAGATGGTTTATTTGAAGTTTGCACAAAATCGGTCGAATGGTTTTACATTTATCACATTTTTCTGTTGCCGGGAGCGAAGACGTGGACAAAAACTAGTTTTTTATAAATAGATTTAGGTTCAATAGTTACGATAAAGAAGTGATTGTTGAGGAAATACCTTCAAAGAGATTAGTTTATTTAGTTAGGGTATTTATCATAACAGCATCGAAAACAACAGGTGTGAATTTATTCATCAGAAGTACTTTACCGCCCAATCAGTAATGGAGACGTCAAGGGATCCTATTTATAAATGTTACCTTTAATTATACCTTACGATTAAAGTCTGCTTAAGGAGTGCCGCTCATTTAGTATAATAATATTGACTTAATTATCAAAAGACGCAATGGATACATCCTCTAAAAATACTTTACTTGAATGTAATTTAATATTGTATTTTCAAGTATGTAGGTGCTTACATACCTAAAAATACAATAATTATAAAAAACTAGCTTTTGTCAGCGGCTTCGCCCTCGTACATAAAATATGCCTATGTCACTCAAGAGTAAAGCAGCTTTCTATTGTTGCTAAAATTTTTCCAATCGGACCAGTAGTTCCAGAGATTACCTCCTACAATGAAAAAAACAAATATTTTTTCTTTATTATATTAGTGTAGTTATAAATGTATAAACACTTTTTTTATTCTATATAAAATAAAGTGTTTACCTACTTAGTATAATGCCCTTTTGATATAGTTGTAATTTAGTATAATTTTGATCTAATTTATGAATAAACAGTTAGCAAAGCAAGTTCAGTAACGTAAAACGCCCTGATAAAAATGGTTTAAGTTTAATAAGACTTACGGAGTTAAAATAAGCAGACTAAGTTCCTGTGATTTCTTTTATATTGGGTTCCTAGAAACCCTATAGAAAAAAAAATCCTGAAGCTAAAAATACCCCCATGACGAGACTTCTTTGACTTATGATAGTAATGACTCCAATAACCTTAAATCTTTTCAAGATTAACCTTAAATCACTCGTAAATCAACTTATAACTTTTAAGTATTGGTTTAAGTTTTTTTATCAAGTATATATAATATAAAAATGAATTATTTGTTATAAAATTATGTCAAGATGTTTTAACGAAAAAAAAATGGTAGTTAAGTCTAAAATTTGATCCAATGCTTTAAAATAAAACATCGCAACATAAATGTTAAATTAAGTGTATATGTGTATATACACATTCATAATTTCCCCCCATTTCCATTCCCCTCTCTCAGAGAGGAGGCCTGTGTCTCTGCAATAGGAACATTAAAAAGGCTGATGGTGGTGGTGTGACATTCATAATATGTTGATAAGTTTTCATACATAGACTCTAACGGAAAGTACCTTCTTACTAGAAATTCTTACTGCAAAACCGTCTTACGTTTGAGTATTGTTACCGAGACACAGGAAATACCAATTGAGACCACTGCACAGTTGCGCTATACCAGTCAACCAATGCAGAAATCAGCCATACTACACAATCTCGTATTTACAATATCAAGACTGACTCTTGAAGTGCTGCGTCCGGCATTGATCAAGAAAGGTTTTTTACTTTTAGTGAGTTAATCGAGATTTAAACACAATATTAAATAACTAGCTGTGCCCGCGACTTCGTCCGCGTGGAATAGTTACTTTGGGCATCATATTTATTTTTGCAAACAACCTCAGCTTTATAAATTATAGCTGTTACCCACGACTTTGCCCGTGTCAATTTCTGTTATTAATTTAAACAATTTAGTTTTTAAAAGAACATAATTATCTAAAAACTTCATAGAGCTTCATTTGGGCATGCCATAATCTCGGCGGTAAGTCCCCTCTTTGAGGCGTGGTGGATAGACATCACGCAGGACATGACGCAGGTTCTCACCGGACATGGGAAGTTCAGGAGATTCCTGCGCCGGATTCGTGCGGAAGAGACGCCCGGGTGTCGCCACTGGGTGGCCAGCACGGAGGACACGGTGGAGCACACGGTAGAGGTGTGCACTGCTTGGGAAGAGCATCGCCGTATCCTCGTGGGGGTGATCGGCGGCGGTGGCCTCTCGCGCCGGGCCTTGGTTCAGGCCATGGTCCGCAGCGAAGAAGAATGGCAAGCGGTCGCCTCCTTCTGCGAAGCAGTAATGCTCGTAAAGGAGGAGGCCGACCGCATAAGGCAAGGGCAAAGGCGCCCTCGCCGTAGCCGTCGCCGCCGCGATCTTGCCGATATCCGGCCACCGTAGACGCTGGCTTGCGGACGGTGAGCAATGGGTAGCTCGCCGTCCGGTTGTCTGGTAACAGTCCAAACCGAGACCAAGTCGTCGACGGCGTGCACTGCTCCCGCGCGCCTCAAGGTGTTGTCAGCAAACTGTGGGGCTCTTCAGGGTCGAAACCTCCTGCAGCCGAGGGTTGGTGCGAAAGCGTTATACCGGGGCTCTGGGAATAAGGCAAGGGAGGAACGGGGTAGGTTGTTTAGTCAGTAAGAGTTTGACACTGTTTCCCGCTCCGCCCAAGAGCGGGATTCATCATTGGATGATTTTTACCTACCATAAAAAAACCCTCCGCGCCACCCGCTAGCAACCCCTCTCCTCGCCCGCCGGCCAGACGCAGCGTCATATTTTGCACATCATGCGGCGCGTGTGAATTTTATATCGGAGTTATTTTAAAATTGTAATATCTTCTAAGATGTTCATTGAAAATAAGTGATGTCAAAGACAATTTTGTTCACAATTACATACTCTTAATCAACAACACATTTATTTGGATAAAGTTTAATATTACTATGTTGATACAACTCTAACAAATAATTGGTAATAATGCATTAATTTCGGCCAAATTTTATACCCATAAAAACGGTTCTAGTGAGTTAACCTTAAAAGATAGACATATACTGTCGCGGACATTTTTTTAGATCATTTTAAGAGGAATAATTCTTTCCTACATATTTTTTTGGTATCTTCTACCGTTTTCGCAGCGCACGCAACGGAAGCCCTCAAAGATGATATTTTCCCCCGTTTTTTCCACATTTTCCATTGTTTCTTCGGTCCTATAAGTCACAGCGTGATGTTATATAGCCTAAAGCCTTCCTCGATAAATGATCTATTCAACACAAAAAGAATTTTTCAAATCGAACCAGTAGTTCCTGAGATTAGCGCGTTCAAACAAACAAACAAACAAACAAACAAACAAACTCTTCAGCTTTATAATATTAGTATAGATAGCTAAAATTTCTAATTGTTCCCAACTGTTAGTACTACAACGCAATTTAAAACGTTACCCTTCTTATACAAAAAAGATATGATTAAAATACTACAATTCTTGGGTCATCCTAGATCATCTTAGGTCATCTTAGGTCATCTTAGGTCATCTTAGGTCATCTTAGGTCATCTTAGGTTATTAGAAAACTTGAGACTAAAGATGTCAAGCCAGTCCACCAATTTTTACGACAAGTTGTTTGCAGTTCAAACGGTGCGGCTGTGAAATGCTTTGCCCGTGTCGGTAAGGTAAGCTGAATCATTGACAATTTTTTTTAAATATAGTTAAGGACATCTCATCTTGAACATTAGGTGCATTGTTTTTCTGACTTCATATGTTCTTTATATTATAGATATATATTGTTTGTATTATATGTATTTTATTAGTTACGTATTGTATATATGTAAATAGTACATCACGAATTACTTATGTATCTGTTTTCCCTTCTTTGTCAAATCCATCCAAAGGTTCTCTCTAAAAAATCGCTTTTAGCGATAAGACCGCCCATTGCGACACCCTATTAATTTTTAGTTCCTATTATTTTTAAAATATTTTTTAAAGCAGTGGTAGCCGAGTGGTAAAGGCCCTGACTTACGAGTTGTAGGTCGCAGGTTCAAACCCAACGAGGCAGGCGTATTACTTTGTGTAATTTGTTTCATCGCCACTGCTCAGCAGTGGAAACATTTATAAGGCTGATGATGATGATTATTATTATTTTATTTTTAGTGTGCAATAAAGAATATATCTATCTATACTACTACTGCGCACTATGTATTAGTAATACATTATGTATTAGTAATGCATTCTTACACTGCCATATTAAAGTAAAAATCCAAAGTAATATAAAGGTAAATTTCTATCCTTACAACGAAATAAGCAGAAGGTATCTTAAACTTGTGCAATATTTTACTTAGTTTTAAGTTATCAGGAACATTATTTCGTATTAAAGTTAAGGGGCCGACGGTTGCCGTTTTCGGGTACAATAAGTTTGTAGTTACAATAAATCTTCATAAATGCAGATGACAGTGGAGAGTACGCTGGAGCATAATGCATAATTATTGCTAGTTTAAACAAGCTTAGGCAAGCAGCAATTCTATTCTACAATAGTAATAATAGATACTCGTGGAGCGCGTTTTTTATAGGACGTAATTATGTATCATGTATTACTACGGTTTCCATCGATAAAGAATAGAGAAGAATAAATAATTGGTTAATTAATTATAATTATATTCTATCAATTTTCTACTTCTATTCCGACTCCTTAAGTGGAGGCCTTAGTCCTAGCAGTGAGGACATTACTAAAGCGGCTCCAAATAAGTGTCGTGTCGTGAAGCTTCGTAAACAGGCGTGAACGCGGATGTGGACAGGTTCCGCGGGATATTCGCGGGGTACCACTTGTACAGATTATATATTCATGGCGTAAATCCACGGTACTAATGTGGAGCTACCATAAGGCTGATGCTATGCTATATATTTTCTATATTCTCAATTTTTTTAGGGTTTCGTAGTCAACTAAGAACCCTTATAGTTTCGCCATGTCTGTCTGTCCGTCCGCGGATAATCTCGGTGACTGCTAGCAATAGAAAGCTGAAATTAAGTATATTAATCACGCCAACAAAGTGCTAAAACAAAAAGTGGAAAAAAATATTAGACGGCAGATGTAAAGTGGAGATGGTTTTTTTTTCATTTCAACCCCAACTAGTGTGTTATGTTGTTGAATAGGTATTTAAAAAAATTGAATACGAGTTTACTAAAATAATTTTTTGATAATGCTAACATTTTCGGAAATAAATCGCCCCTAAAGTTAAAAAAAAAATTGTATTCCTTCCCCCTCTAACTTTTGAACAAGTTTAGAAAATATGAAAAAAAAATTTCAATGTACAACTTTCTAGGAAAATTATTTTTAACTTAATGGGAGGAACAGTTTTCAGAAAAATTGCACTAAATAATTTCTGAATCAAGTTTGGAATTTAACCATAATAATATGCAAACATTTTATAACTTAGTTTTCATATTTTATCATCTTGAACGAACACATAAAATTTAAAAAAATACATTATTTATTTAAATTTCATAGATAGAATTTCTATTCTATATAAATGGAAGTTTAAATAAATATAATAAATAATATTCTATTCTAGAATAAAATGTACACCAAAAATAGTAAATACCAGTCAACCTTAGTTTAAAAGGTGGTAAGTGAATTAGTATAATTGAAATGGCCCAGCGGCCTTTTACATAATATTTATTCCCTTACCACTGGGTAACGACCTCTACTAAGGGGATGTAGTTTGCGGGTACAGACCCTGGCAGGCGCATTACTTTGTTTAATTTATTTCATCACTACTCCCAAAACGGTAGAGGAAAACAATGTGAGGACACCGGCATGACTTAGAAACAAAAATTCAAAGACATATGACAGCTACCATTCCACACTGACCGTAGGCGTGAGCTTGAGGATGACGAGCAATGGGTAGCTCGCTGTCCGTTAATTCGGTAACCGTCTGGACCGAGCTCAAGTCGTCGACCGCGCGCACTTTTCCCACGCCTCAAGGAGTTATCCGAAACTGTAGGAGCCAAACAGGTTCAAAGCCTTCTGAGGCCAAGGGTTTATGCGAAAGCAGATCAACAGGGCCCTGGAACTAAAGCAAGAAGGAACGGTGGGTAGCTTAGTCAGTAGAAGTCTGACAATGTCTCCCGCCCGAGGGCGGGATTCGTCCTAAACCTCGTTAAAATCTCGGCAGGTTGACGTTTTCTTAGAGAATAGTAACCATATTTTCAAATCCATAAACGTAGAAAAGACCTTATCTGCTCAATCCCTCAAACACATTCGGCATTTATTAAAAGATTCTTTTATTTTCTTGGCCCTTCTTTATATAATAAAATAAATAAACACTGTCCAGTGTACGGCTTATCACACTTCAGCTGTAAGAAAATGATTAACTCATTTCTCCTACATCATTCATACGAAGAAACAGAAATAATGCTTAAATAACTTATCGATAGGTACGTAGCACAGTCAACCCATGTTCATCACCAACCAGACTCACACACATACATACAAACACACCATCACATACGCACACACCATCACACATTCACACACCTACACACATATACACACGCAAACCACACACACTTTCACAAATAGTTTTTGTTAAATATTTTTTTTTTTTTTTTTTTTTTTTTTTTTCATAATGTTCTCAAGTCTTTTTACAACTTTTACCTTTATTAATACCGATATTGTAGTAGCAACAGCAACAAAAATCAAATAAAGTAATATTAAGTTTGTTTTCAAATTCTTCGGGGGATCGGAACTGTCACTCCTTCATACAGGTTATACTGTAACCTAGTTAGGAGATCAGAACTGCACCCACTATAATTGTAGCAAATATTAACCTAACATTGTAAACTATATACCCATGTACTACAATACTTATTAGATCAATAAACATTATTATTATTATTATTATTATTATATTATTATGTAAGAAAACAACTTTAAGCTTCATTACTTCCGCAATGTATCAGTACTGTTGATAAGACTGATGTAGCAATTTTAGACATCTACAAACTAAACTGTGTTCTTCGTAGTGTTTATGGTACAATAGAGTAATACTCGGTTTAAACATGGCCGCCATTTTTTTTATTGTTGTTTTTTTTGGCTATTTTGGGCAAAATGAACATTTTTTTTCTTTTCTTTACTGGGCCCGGCCATTCATACCGGGTCTGGTAACCGGGCCCGGTAGGTAAGAAAACAGAACAGAACAAAACAACACAACATATAGAAACCACCAACTTATAGAACCAGGATGTTGCTATTCTGATGAGTCAATGGCCGCTCTCTATCCCCACTGGCGCGACAGCCAATTTGCTATAAGTTGGGGCTTCCGTGCTGCAGTTTTCGTACCTACAGGGCCCGGTCATCGGACCAGAAATGTAAAATGTATACGAAATGTATATGTACACTGTATGAATATCCGAGATAGACATACTTTTTATTTTTGTGTTAACAATGTGTTATTGATGCCGCATGCATAAATTAATGTCAATCTACACTAATATAATAAAGAGGTAAAGTTTGTTTTTTTGTTTTTTTGTTTGTAGGGGGTAATCTCTGGAACTACTGGTCCGATTGGAAAAATTTTAGCAACAATAGAAAGCTGCTTTACTCCTGAGTGACATAGGCTATATTTTATGTACGCGGGCGAAGCTGCGGGCAAAAGCTAGTATAAAATAAATTACTATCATTGCATGTGTTAATCTTGTCATAAAATCATTGATAGTCACTTGTTTATTTATATTAACCCAAATCAGTTGTGATATTACTGTGGCGACTGATAGCTGCTACCATTGTACACAACTCTAAAACTTATTACAATACGCTTTTTGGTGTGGAGTCCATTAATGTGAAAATTAGAGAGCTAATTTAGTAGGAAATTGATTACTATTGATGACTATTATGCATGCCTCGCTAATCATTGGGTCCTGGTTATTTCAGTATGTTAGTACTAAATGAAGGCGTTTATTATATTATGTGCTTAAAGGTTCATAGATGTGCTGCAAGAACATTAACGGATCTTCTTATATTATATGAAAGTTTGTATAGTCGCTCAAACGTCAATCGACGAAGACAATAAAATTGTAATTATTGTGTAAGTTTACTTTTGTGTTGATCGTGAACCTCGAAACCCTGGAATAGAAGTGGGTTTTAAAACGTCCACAGGCAGGGGGCATTGAACCTCTTTCTTAAAATAAACAAAAGAAAGTAAAAAAAATTCACTTCATTTTTCTAGAAAAAAATATATTTAAACTAAAATTTACGGTAAAATAAATTTCGTAAAAATGTGTGAAAACTATTAAGAATTTTTCGAGGTCAGCAAGGTATATAGACGTATGTACAATCTGCGTTCAAGGGGTTAATCAGTAAAAGAAAAAAGAGAAGAGGAGAATTCATTGGATTATTTCTCATCCAAAAGAAAAAGGTCCATCAGGCAGGCGAGTAACTAAATACCAATTAGAATTTTAGTATGTATAAATGTGTAAATATTTATTTATTTTACTATATATGTAGATAGAAAGGAAAGGAAAGATAATAAGTATTAGACATCAGTACAAAGGTAACGCTTATTAAAAAAAAAAAAAAACGATCCGTAAAAAGAGAAATGAAAACAAATGTAGACAATAGTCTGCAGGAAGGAAGAGAAGAATGTGTGTACTCTTAATATCAAATAACACATAATAATGTGATAAAATTTGTTTTTGTACATGATAAATTAAGTAATTTTTAAACGTTGCGACATTAATCTTGTATTATAAGTGCGTCCACAAATAATGTAAACTCACAAACACAAAGTACTCTATCCCGAAACAAATAGATATTTGGTCTACAGAACGATACAAATATTTGTTTCAAGTTAAAATCACAACAACACGACCTCACTTCCTCTATGTGTGCCTATGTCTCTAGTATTTTTACAAGTGTATTCAATGGAGTGTGGAGAAGCTAATTAGTGATCCAGATTTAGTTAAGTTCCGTCTACAAAGCCAGGACCACAGGTATAGTATTGCCAGCTTTTCCGTATTTTGCAGGATGCATTTTAGAAAGAACGCGGGAATCTCGCTTCCGTTTCTTTCATCAGAAAACCCGACATACAGAGAGTATCCTGTCCAGCCTTAGTGTTTTCAGTGGGCGACGCTTTGGGCGTTCGTCGTAGATTGCAACAGCGGGCTGCGTCTTCGCATACACAAACACATGTACCACAAATACCCAATGCATCACGTCTCTTTAAAAAAAAAAACATTTTTAAAACCTCTACAATTTTCCTTAACTCTCTAACTTGGGTGTCTTCAAGGCTTGATTAAATAGGCTCTGAAGCAGTTAGAGTGTTTCACTAACGACGATGTATAAAACTTTTGAACCCCACGCAAACGCTGGTGTTCGCACACCTATTGTTCTTTAATTGTGTCTGTAATTACCAAAACCGAAAGGTTAATTGTGGCTGCCTATTGTATATCCGAGTCATTTGACAACAAGATAATTACCCCTTTGATAGACTAGCATCACATTTCCTGGCTTCTAAGGCTAAGATCTCACGAAGCGGCACGCAGCTATCGCGATTGCGATTTTAGTCCGGAAACCTGGCGGATGATTATTATTATTAATAATAATAATAAACGTTGTTCTCGTCTAGCTAACTTGGAATACTTGCATAGAAACAACCTTGTAGCCAGGATTATCCATCAGCAACATGCTCTATAATTCCGCATGACGAAAACCTCGTGAAAGCCGAAAAAGATAAACAAAGCCAATCAAGTTGTCCACATTTGGTTTATGGAGTCAGCAATCATTATTCTGATAGTCATCTCACCCAATGACTTAATAGCCGAGTCTCGACCAACTACTTAAGAGGCTCGCGTTAGGCGGCTGGATCAAGAGCGTGATTCAGAAAGCGGTATAGCTGGACAAGCTCGTATAGTTAGGAGGTTCCTTTCTTTTGAGCCCTGAACGCCGGTAGCTTGGGCCCTGTTCCCGATACCGATAGGATACTATTTAGTATTTTTAATATTTTATTGTAAAATTTAAAAATGTAATTTGTAAAAAAATATGTATAAACGTAATAATAATAAAAACGTTTATTTATCTCCAACAAATTAAAACACGGTTTAGTTGACAGGTAGTTTGACAAAAGATAGAAGTTAATTTGTGTTTTTTTTTTTGCTCTCAAAACGGTGAAGGAAAACATCGTAAGGAAACCGGCATGTCCTAGAACCAAAAATTCGAAGACACGTGACATCCACCCTTTTCCTCTCCTAGAGAGGAGGCCTGTGTCCCAGTAGTGGGAACATTGAAAACGGTGATGATGATGATGATGTGGATTTATGGGACATCTGAAGTCTAAACTAAGCCAAGTATTTCAGTGCTCTGGGTCCCCTCATTACATCACAAACCGACACCAACAATTAACGTGCGTATTGCAAGATTGTGTGGTTGCAAGGCGACCCGCAGGTGCAATTGGAGCCGCAAATAAATTATCCATAATAGAATAGAATAATACTTTATTGTACACCAGAAAAGTAACAATTTCACAGAAACTTATACTAATGGGTACAAAGGCAGTCCTTTTTCTGACAGTGATATCTACGACGATCTTAGGATGGAGTATAAGAGCTTGAACTAAAAAAAGACTGTCACATAACGACTGTCAAAAGTAGTGACAGCAGAGGTACGGAGGTGTTTCAATATATATAGTTCGTTTTTAATTTTCGACTACAATTGGACAACTCAGAATGTCACACTCTAGAAATATGTTGCCAATGTTCTGGAGTTTGACATTTTAAGTTGTCAAGTCGAAGTCTAGGATTAAAAAACGAACCGTAGTCACCATTCAAAGACTAAACTCTACAAACGTTGATAACTTTGGAATGAGTTGTATATTATTATGTGTAGTAAAAAATAATTTATTAATACTTAATTAAATTACATCAAGTTTCAAGAAAAACCAAACTTTATTCGAAAGTACAATACCAGTAATTTCCTTGTGGAGTACCAACACAAACAATGGATCCAACTTTATAGAAGTTAATCATGCAATATCTAACAACAAATAGTAACTGTTTTGATTGAAACTGTTTACGAATATCGTGAAATACAATATACACGCGAAACGGAAACTTTGAATGAAGTCGTTTATTTATTGACTATCGTCGGTTTCGCCGGGCTGCCGAGCAAGGCGCTGTTGACAAAATATATTCAAACATTTTCATTTCATAACACAGTAATGTGAAACTTTTTGATGAATTATTATTGTGTATTTATTTACTCGTACACGAATCTGGCGACCAACGACCAACATTGGCTCAAATATTCCAATACTGGAATGTTTTTGTTGGATTTTCTTTTGATTTTCCACATGTTTTAGTTTTATGTAACACTAGTTGCTGCCAGCGGCTTTGTCCACGTGGTATTCATTTTCTCCATACTTTGGACTGTTTGAGACATAAACATAATACTAACTTTTTGTGGCGCACGGGAACATTACGCGCCGTCAACGACATGGACTCGGTCCAGACAGTTACTGGACTATCGGACGGTGAGCTACTCATTGCACACCATCCCCAAGTCCAAGCCGTGGTCGAAAATTGGAAACGGAATCCCAGCGGCATCTACCCGGTAGGTGTTGCTATAATTGTATTTTTAATTATTTTTTTCTGACGATAAACTTTACTCTCATACCAACGACTGTTGGGACTAAGAGTAATCTATATTAGTGTATCTACCGAATGTGTAAAGTTTGTGAAATATGTACATATATTCTGGGAAATTACTTCACTGATGTAAGACCGTTGAGTATGTGAACTTGGATTCTATCCCCAGTTCTGGCAGTTACAAGCTTTTCAGATGAGATATTTTTTGTTACTGCCATGAATACGAGTATGAGAAATGTGCCCATTTTTTTTATCTTATTACTCGTATATGGGACTTAAAATGCGAGCGTAAGTACTGCAAACGTATATATGGTTACTATATCTTCGAAGAATATAGCCTTTAAACAAAACATGACATCTGTTGCTTATTACGATAACGAATGCAATCATTAGGGAAACTGAAATATTATATTCTTATATTCTAAACTGTGGTTTGAATTTAATATCTCAAAAACATACGATTCCACAACTTCATAACCAAAATGGTAGTCTTTTGTTGGTCTAGTGGTTAGTGGCCCTGACTTCCAAGCCAGAGGTCGTGGGTTCGATTCCTACTCAAATTTATTATGAGCACGATCATTTGTTCTGTATCTGCGTGTAATTTATCTGTATTATGTGTGTATTTAGAAATATAAGTACAAGTATGTTTATTAGTTGTCTAGTACTCATAGCACAGGCTCTGCTTACTGTACTGATATTTAATATATTATGCATGTATTATGCCCAAAAACCATCTTCTTCAATCACTGTATCTATTTAAAAAATACCGCATCAAAATCTGTTGCGTACTTTTAAAGATCTAAGCGTACATAGGGACTAAGCAACTTTGTTTTAAACTATGTAATGATATGTATGAATTTAGAAAAATACAAGTGCTTATCAGTTGTTTAGTACTCATAGCACAGGCTCTGCTTAGTTTCAGACTTAATGACGTTGTGTGACAATTGTATAATATTATATTTATACTTTAAGAGTATTAGTATTATTTGGTGTTTGTATTTATATCTGTTAGCGCTAGGAATAGACTTAAGCTATCAACCCCAGATACATTTCCAAGCAACAATTCGGCTCTTACATTATTATGATTTTATTACACATATTTCTCTAGATATTTTAGAAATACGGATTATATTTTATAGGTTTCTATAGAAATCAAAACGTATCAAACTAATCCAGCAAAGAGCTCTGAAAATCTGCTATTTTGCATAAACTTTAGCTCTTCATAATGTACTCATAAAATAAAAAGGTAATGAAAATGTATTTATAGCATAAACTTTGCACATTTCAACGAGTCGAATGGTGTGGACGAAAAATGTTTCCTTAAACTTTTTAGGTTATAAAAAAATCTCGTGTTTCTCGAAACACGTTGTGTGAAATAATCTAATGAATGACAGAATTACCGACCGCTAAGAGAGTATTCAGGCATTTATTTTTATTATTATACATTATTATTATACACTAGCTTTTGCCCGCGGCTTCGCCCGCGTGGTATTGGGGTTGGGGTTGAGGTTTCCGGAATAAAAAGTAGCCTATGTCCTATTCCGGAGTGTATCCTATGCCTGTGCCAAATTTCATCCAGATCCGTCCAGCTGTTTTGGCGTGATTGAGTAACAAACATCCAAACATCGTAACTTTCGCATTTATAATATTAGTAAGATTGCCTTGGTTGAAACAAAAAGTCATGCCTACTTTTACGATAGAAGCGTCGGGAAGGACCCTCTTAAATCTTTTGTGAGTTTATGTTTATTTTACCACATAATCATCATCTATGTTTAAAATTTCCTTGCGTAGCCATATCAGATTTTAGATTTTATTTTGATATTTAATTTTAGAAATACTAATTTTCTTTTACGAATTTTGTTTTGTTTAAGCTTTTTGTTACATCAAATAAATATTGTATACAATATATCTATCCAAATAACTGTGTATTACATAGAGCAACTCCCTATCAGATATCCACAATTAAAACCTTCATAATCAAAACCGTCTAGGTATAGGATCTTAATAAAGTAAAATACATAACGTATGCCAAGACCGTATCGCTCCGAAGACTTCGTGCTCACTAAACACAATTCACGCTACGGTTGGCTGATCAGTTCTTCACACGACGCCTCGCACAATAGTTGATTGGTACATGTGGCTTTGACTACATGAAGTTATACAAAGTAAGCTTTTAGCAACTGTGGCGGCACACGCACTTAATTTAATGATCCAAGCGGTGAACCCAATCTAGTGGATGTTTACACTCTAATGAATTTTCAGCTGCGAAATAAAATGGACCCACATCACCTTTATTTTCGTAGTAAATGAAATTACCGTTTGGAATTTTCGCAACTTGGCATCCTTAGTATGCCAAAGTCTCTATTAATGGCCATTAAAATACATAATTGGTGTTTTTTTTTAATGGCGGATAAAATCTTCCTTAGACGGAGCAGGAAACAGTGTCAGACTCTTACTGACTAAACAGTCCACACCGTTTCTTACTTGCTTTATCTTAAAGCCTTCTTCTTTAAGCCTGCTTTTCATAAAAAAATCCTGGGGCCCAGTTGGCTTCGACTCTTCTGTTCGACCTACGGTAGATTAGGTTTTGTTTAAATATTGTATTACGAGTATTAATCTATCGTTTCCTTTGGAGACGAATCGTCAAAAAAAAAATACATGGATACAATCATGGGCCCATGCCCTTTAAAAATATAATTGGTTATAAAAAAAATCATATTAGTTAGTAACTGTTGTTACTTATGCATTAGTATTTCTAACACCGGTATTTAACGTTCCTGTTCCTACAAGTATGGCATAAATAATCAACTTAATAGTTTTTAATATACAGGGTGACTGGTTATAAGTGTCACTACTTAAACACGTGATTGCAGTCACGATAACAAACCTGAAAACGCGAGCAAGTTGAGTACATTCATGCTAGCCTATACGGTCAAAATGTTCTGAACATTTTTTGATTTTTTACGGGATTTCAGGTTTAGTACCGTAGTAAAAGTTGTTTGATAACACATGACTAATCACGTATTGGTCACTAATTACCAGTTACCTTACATACAGAGTAGTCCAGACCAAGCCCAAGTCGTCGACGGCCTACACTATTCCCGCGCGCTTCAAGGGTTGTCAGCAAACTGTAGGGGCCCTACAGGGACGAAGCCTGGGGCCAGGGATTGATGCAAAAGTGTTTCCCGGTTTCACCGGGACTCTGGGACTAAGACAAAGAATGAACGGGGTAAGTTATTTAATCAGTAAGAGTCTGACACTGTTTCCCACTCCGCCCAAGAACGGGATTCGTCATTCGATAATTTTTACCTAACATTAAAACGATAAAAACATATCTACAGAGGAAAATTCACCAAATTATTTCTAGTACCTATCAAAGTATTATCATATTTAGTTTTAGTAAGTGACCTTCACTTGCTATCCAGTTTCAATATGTCTTCACATAGGTATATATTACGGGTATTGAAAGAAGATAGGTAATGTCTAGACGTATTTAAGTGTAAGCTTTCTCTTATGCCTATAAATAGCTCTGAAGAGTACGGCTCTAAGTTACGAAACTCTTTGGCTAAGTAATAAAGCTGTCATATATACAAATAAGTTTTATATCTTTAGTAATATTTATAGAAGTAAAGGTGAAGTAAAGACTTTGTTGCTTGGTTCGTTTGGACGCTTTATTTTTAGAAACTACTGGTTCGTATTAAAGTTTTTGATAGCTCGTTTTTTGAGTAGATGCGGACTTGCGGATGAAGAGCAGTGGATTGCTAGCCGGCCGATTGTCTGGTAACTGTCCGGACCAAGCTCAGTCGTCAGTAAACCGTAGGGACCCTGCAGAAGGGTTGAAGCTAACTAAGACTTTTGCCCTAGTATTAAGGCAACGTAGGAACAGGGTGGGCTGTTTAATTATTTATTTACACATACTTTATTGCAAACCAAGAAAATGTTTACAAATTATAAGGCTTCGTAATAGAGATTGATATACAATGGGCGGCCTTATCGCAGTCTGCTATCTCTTCCAGACAAATTGGTATGGAAAGAGATTGCCTGAATATAACGAGGGGTTGCACTTGGTGCATAACAAAACATGTTAATCAAGTGGTGAAAAATCATGAACATACAGTTTAACACTAGCTTAAATACATGCATACTAAAATATAATCAAGAAAACGAGTGACGACTACAAGTAATACAGATCGAAAAGAAACATAATTACTAAGGACAAATAATATTCCTTCACAAAGTTTTTGAAAAGCTGAAATGATTACGCGCGTTTAATTGACTCCAGCATCCATAGACGAGCGGCTTGGACAGAGAAGGATTCTAAAATCTATATCTGAAAATGTAGGGGAATACACTATTTCCCGCTCCACCCAAAAATGGGAAGCGGGCCGAGGGTTGATCTGTAAGGGCCCTACAGGGTAGAAGCCTCCTGGGGCCGAGGGTTGATGCGTAGCGTTACACCGGGGCTCCGGGATTAAGGCAAGGAAGGAACGGGGTAGGTCGTTTAGTCAGTAAGAATCTGACATTGTTTCCCGCTCCGTCTAAAAACGGAATTCACCTATCACTAAAAAAAAAAACAATATAAAAAGCCATTTGTTTTAAGAAATAAGTACTATAGGCTATAATATATTTTTTATTAGTTAGAAATTGACCCAATAACATCTCTCGCTCTTAGGTGGAGCGGGAGATAGTTTCAGACTTTTACAACTAAAAACCCACTCAACATCACGCTCCTCCCGGAGCTGAGGGTTGATGCGAAAGCGTTACACCGGGGCTCTGGGAATAAGGCAGGGAAGGCACGGGGTAGGTTCTTTAGTCAGTAAGAGTCTGACACTGTTTCCCGCTCCGCCCAAGAGTGGGATTCGTCATTCGATGATTTTTACCTACCATAAAAAAAAAAAAACTCAACATCACGCTACAACCCACAAGAGCGGATCAGTAATTAAAGACGCAGGAGAAACCGTGTGAGAAACCTAGTTAACGATATAATTAAGAAGGTGACAAAATAAATCGCTTTGGTATCTGGGTCGTTCTTTTCGTATGTTTCGATCACTCTCTGTCACGAAAAATAAAAATATAAAGTATTTCGATTCAAAGACATTGTAATAAGGCCATATAAGAATGAAAACCTTATAATAAAAAAGGAATTTGTAAACATACAAAAGACTTTGGGTAAATTTGTATGGCCTCCTTACCCTGAGCTATTTAAAGTTAGGGCTTATGTGGCGTTGAATGAGTACATTTTTTTCTTTATAAATATTTTTCTCGAAAACTGAAGGAAAAAACATCGTGAGGAAATCGGCATGTCCTAGAACCAAAATTTCGAAGACAATTGTGACATTCACCAACCCGCACTTGGACCGCGTGATGAATTAATTATGGCCCAATCCCTTTCCTAGAGGAAAGGCTTGAGTCCCAGCAGTGGGAATATCGTAGGGACTTTGCAAAAGCGTCGAAGCCTACTGGGACCCAGGGTCTCTTTCTGAAAAGAAGGGTTGGTCCCTTAGTGGCAAAGAAAGGACGGGGTGGAGTGATTAGTCAGTAAGAGTCTGACACTGTTTCTTGCTCCGCCCAAAAGAGGGATTCGTCATGGGATGATTTTTGTCCACCATAAAAAAAAAAAACAATGGGAATATATAAAACAACATTATCAAAGCAAGCAAGGCAAAGTCTGGTAGTGTAATAAAACAAAGTTATGATGTAATTTTTTAAAACGTTTATCTTTTTTTTTAAGTAAAAATATGATATTAATTTTCTTTATTAAGATGATTTTTTTACGTTTGAAATCATCCTAGAACTTTGGCATTGGGCCGAACTGAGGGGTATGTCAAACTATTACTGACTAAAATGTGTTCCTTCCTAAGTTCCTTTTTTGCCTTGGGTTCATTATTACTTTATCTTTGGTTTTAGTAGACATATTTCACATTGTTAGGTCCTTACGATTTCCTGACGTATCTTTGGGGTACATCACGGCTCGTCGACTGTATACGGTTTTTATTCATATTGGGTTTAACATTTCGATCTTGTAATTACAGATACAATTAAAGAACAATAGGTTAACAACCCCGGCGTTCGCTTGGGGCTTAATGAATTTATAAATCATTACATAGTATAAAACAAAGTCGCTACCGCTGTCTGTCCCTATGTATGCTTAGATCTTAAAACTAAGCAATTTTCAATTGATAGAATGAATAAAGAGGAAGGTTTAAATGGATAATGGATGCATAATATATTTCATATCAGCATTGCATCCGTGCGAATCTAGGGCAGATCCCTATTGCAGTATAAATTGTTAATTGAATAATTTTGATGCGCGGTCAGTGACTCTAACTCCTCTTTTATTCGATCAATCAAGATTGCAAGCGTTTAGGCAAATATTGCACTATATTCATGGTTCAATTTGCATATAATGGACTTGAGTTTAGCTGATTGCATAAGTGCCTCACAATTGTGCTGAGCGGAGGGATATGTCAGACTCATGTCAGACTATTCATTACTAAAATGTGGTTCTTCCTGTATTTGTCTTGGGTTCATTTTCACTTAATCTTTGGCCCTAGGAGACGGTTTTTACTCTGTTAGGTACTACGATTTCCTGACGTCTCTTTGGGGTACACGTGGAACATTACGGCTTGACGACTGTATACGGTTTTTATTCATATTGGGTTTAATAAATCATTACATAGTATAAAACAAAGTCGCTGCCCGCTGTCTGTCCCTAACGGATTTCGGTGCGGTTTCTTTAAAAGATAGAGTACTTTAAGAGGAAGGTTTAAATGTGTGTGATGTGTGTGTTGTGTATAATACATGCATCCATTTAATATCAGCATTGCATCCTTGCAAATCTAGGGCAGATCCTTATTGAAGTATAAATTGTTAATTGAATCATTTTGATGCGCAGTCAGTGACTCTAATTCCTCTTTTATTCGCTCAAGATTGCAAGCGTTTAGGCAAATATTGCACTCTATTCATGGTTCAATTCGCACATAATGGACTCGAGTTTAGCTGATTGCATAAATGCCTCACAATGGAGCTGAGTACAATGCTCCGAAGTTATTGCTAGCTAAAGGCAAGCTGACCGCATGTCTAGATATAAAGTGCATATTTCCCGTCCAGATACCATTCGAGTTATGATTGAACAATTGGCATAAAACTAGTACTTTGTTATGTTTAGGGTTCTGTACTTTAAAAACTAAAAAACCCAATTCTTATAATTCGCTTTAAGCTCCAGCTAAGTATATTAGGGGATAAAATGACCCCAAAGATAACACGCAACGCTCAATGTACTATTGCAGTCATTTTTGCCTGCTATCTCAAAAGAAAACATTCGCTTGTATTCTGCAGCGCAGTGTCAAACCAAACCTTTGAAGTTTTTTGTTTTAAGTTCTAGCAAAAATGAACTTAGCAGTGGTCAGGCGGAAGTCCTCGATGGTACACACGTTGCAACGTTGTCCAAAGACCCGAAACTTGTTCTCGGACCTTTTACAACGCAGTTATGTGACGCAAATATATTGCTGAACAATAAATTAGTGGCGGTCATTTTTCTTCCATATTTTATGTGTTAACTGAAGTTTTATTGTTCATGTTTTTTATGATCCTTTTTTTAAGACGAACTTAGGTACCTTTTTCTATTAGATACTTAGCTGTGAAAGCAAACTATCTAACGGTTTTTAATTATATTTCAATGATTTCATGTTTGGTTAAGAACCGCGTATTTTTAGTTTACTCAACCGATACTATGACGATACACGATTAAAAAAATAAAATGTTGATTACAAGCTTTCAAATATTGAAAGTGTTGATATTGTGAGTGCATTTGTAAATTTATTTGCCTATCAATTTCATTTTATCCTGCAAAATGAACTAACATTTTCGTCAGTAATATGATGGTTAAATTTATGAATTGCTGTAATTGAATAGTTGCCTTATATTTCTGCTAGCAATTGTTTGGTGTGAAATATAACTGATATACCGACTCGCTGTTTGCTCGTATTTTACTTGTATTTTTATAACATTGTCGTCGTTTTTCTAATTTGTATCTAAAAGCTTTATTATTGAATAAGCTTTAAACATTACATTATTAATCTTTTCTTTTAGAATTACATTTAGAAAAATATAATTTGGAAAATCCTTTTAAATTTCATTTCACGGCGTAATTTCACTAGAAAATCGAAGATATGTGCCATCCACCTTTTTGCACTGACTTTGTAAACCCATTTCGGGTGAATTACGCCTACCTTTTCTTTTTTTAGATGGAGAGTAAGAGGGAGGCTAAAAACAAAAAATTGGATAGATTGTGTGAGAAAAGAGAAAGAAAGGGGAGTTATTGGTAGCACGATGAATGACGGACAGAAAACAAAAAAAAAAAACTGTTGCGCAGACCGCAAGTAAAATGGATCAAGGGCAGGAAGATAATGATGATGATGATGATATTTTGTCCGTAAAAGTAAGGCCGTAAATTATTGACTTCGACCAATTACGTTTTAGCTCCGTTAAACATCGAAGTTATCTAGCAAAATAACCCCGAACGTGACGTTAATATGGAACAAGGTATAACATTGAAGAGAAAGGATCCCAAAAATCAACATAAGCTTCCCTTAGAATAACTTTAGCAGATATTTTTACAGTTAACGGTTTTAGCGTTTGGTAAAACAGGATTTTATTAGACTTAATTAACTTGTCGTCATTCAGAGGCCAACAATGTGTAGTCAGGAATTTAATGGCATTTTAAAAGTCCTCCGAAACGAAGAAAGCAGGACATCCGCAATATCCTTTACCAGCGTTATTGGCCATTGAGAAATTGCTTTCGAATCAACAAAATCTCGTTAATGGGTTTTCTTACTAGTGACCAGAAAGCGAACGGTCTAATAATTATGAAAAATACACAGCTTTTATCGTATGTACATGGCAAAAAAATATGAAAATTTTCAAGTAGATACCAGAACTTGATGATCAATAATATAAAACTTGTAAACTTATTTTTGTGTTCATTGCGCGTTATAATCATTATGTATGCTTAAATCTTTAAAACTAAGTACGCAACGGATTTTGATGCGGCTTTTTTATAAATAGAGTGATTTAGGAGGAAGATTTACAAAATACTAACTTTTGCCCGCGGATTCGCTCCCGACAATAGAAAAATGCGATAAATGTAGAATCACTCGATCGATTTTGTGCAAACTTCACATAAACGATCTATTAAATAGTCCGGTGAGACCGTTATGGAGTTATAAAGTGACAAAGAAAAATGCCACTTATTTTTATATACATAGATTTAATATCAGTATTGCACGCATTTTAAGCTAGGGCGGGTCGCTAGTCATATATAAATTATGGACGTATTTAATCACAGTACAATGTTTTATTTTTGAGTTTTAAACTTTAATTTTGCCAAAATTTCTGTTTTATTGTCATTATACTAAAACTACTTTAGACCAGTGGTAAAGGAGAGCAGTGGTGGCCGAGTGGTAAAGGCCCCGACTTACGAATTGTAGGTCGCGGGTTCAAACCTAGCCAGGCGCATTACTTTGTGTAATTTATTTCATCACCACTGCTCTCAAAACGGTGAAGGAAAACATCGTGAGGAAACCGGCACATGCCGGAACCTAGAACCAAAAATTCGAAGACATGTGACATTCACCGATCCACACTGGGCCCGCGTGGTGGATTATGGCCCATTCCCTCTCCTAGAGAGGAGGCCTGTGTCCCAGCAGTGGGAACATTAAAAAGGCTGATGATGATGATGATGACTTTAGACCGACGCCACCAGTCCTACTACCACTATCAGCACCACTGCTGATTTGTTTGTAGAACGACATCGCGTGATCTGATATAGCTCTACAAGTTTAGTAGCCATATAAAACGTATGGAACCTGACGTGCCAAGATCGGCGTAAATGCGTAGGTGTGAGTCCCATATGCGCTCAACGTAGATAAGTAACCTTTAAATAGCCTTTGTACCCATAGATTTGTTTCTGTATAAGTTCTGTAACTGTTTGGTGTACAATAATGTTTAATCTATCTATCTTTCCTGGAGCCTAGGGTGGTACAAACTGTTACCTCGACTCCAGGAATAAGGCAAGGAAGGTACGGGGTAGGTTTTTTAGTCAGTAAGAGTCTGACACTGGTCTCCCGCTCAGCCCAAGTGCGGGTTTCGTCATTCGATGATTTTCACCTACCATAAAAAAAAATCTATCTATCTTAAAAAATATCATCATCAGCCTTTTTAATGTTCCCACTGCAGGGACACAGGCCTCCTCTCTAAGAGAGGGAATGGGCCGTAATCCACCACGCGGGCCCAGTGCGGGTTGGTGGATGTCACATGTCTTCGAATTTTTGGTTCTAGGACATGCCGGTTTCCTCACGATGTTTTCCTTCACCGTTTTTAGAGCAGTGGTGATGAAATAAATTACACAAAGTAATGCGCCTGGCTGGGTTTGAACCCGCGACCTACTACACGCAAGTCGGGGCCGTTACCACTCGGCCACCACTGCTCTAAAAAATATATTAAAAAATATATATAAAAAGTATTTAAAGTGTTTTACAAAAAGTTGAAAATTGGTATTCAAATACAGTGAATGTCAACAGTAGCGGGCTCGGGCTTCTCCACCAATGTAGGGTCGAGGCGGTGTTTGCTCGTAAATAATAACTTCATGCATAAACAATGGGCACCATCTCGTAGCCTGGCTCCTTCGCTCGCGACGACGACACCCATTCATGATTTTCAGTAAAATATAACCGAGGAAAAGTGATACTGAACTTTATTTTCACACTTCTTGTTTCGTTTCAAATGTAAGACTTGTTAGTTGGTAACGATTAAGTGTTCATTTTTTTGGGTTTCGTACTTAAAGTAAAGTGGAACCCTATTGATGAGACTCCTTTGTCCGTCTGTCTGTCTGTCAGGAGGCTGTATCTCATGAACCATGGTAGTCAGACAAATAATGTATTTTTGTTTTAACACACTTATATGTGGACCCGAAAATCGTAGTTTTGCCCGAAAGCAGGGATTTAGTCAGAAAAGAAAATCTCATTTGCTGCGCCACCCACTGGATTCAATTTTATATTCACTCTATTTAGAAAAACCTACGCTCAGACATACACACAAAATTTCATCCAAATTAGTCAAGCTGTTTAAGAAGAGTTAGGTTACAAACACTGGCCTATAATAATTATTTAGAAATATAAAGATGTATAATTATAATTTACTAGTTTTTGCCCGCGGCTTTGCTCCCGGCCAGAAAAAGGTGATATATGAAGAATCGCTCGACCGATTTTGTGCAAACATCACATAATCCATCTATAAAATAGTCCGAACAAAGACTAAACATTTGGTTTGGTTCTTGAGTTATAAAATAGCAACGAAAAGTGGCATTGATTTTTATATACTTATACAGATTCAGCTGCAGCATTACATTACTAAAAGTCTTATATTTTACAAATTTAACAATTAACACGTACATTTTCATCTATTGATGCATGGAACAAAAGTGTCTCGGACTGTCTCTCCTACACGTATGTGAAGTACGAATAACAAATAGCGGTTACGGCCTGATTGAGATCTAATTTATTGGCTCGCATTCTGAGAACAGCCGCATTCTAAATCACAATAATGGCATACGGGCCTCGTTCAAGCTCAAGCCTACAGATTACGTGTATTGTAATCGGTTTCTCCCACACATTACAGTGTTCGGTGTCGTTAAATTTAATTAAGGATGTGTGTATAGGGTATCGATATGTTAATGGGTGGGCGCCTCTTACAAAATTAATAAGTACGGTAACTGGCGTAAAAGCCAATTACAAGTATTTAAATAAATGGTTTTCCCTAAGTCCCGTCAGAGATGCTATCACTTATTTCAAATTGCGTGAAGCTTTCGCTCTTTATAGATTGTGAACAATACCAGCTTTCCAGCGTCCAGAGAGGATTTTTTTATTCTGCTTAACCTTGTGAACGTAGTGCGCAGATCTACGTGAGACATAATAGCTTTTTTATTGTGTCTCTAATTACGGCAAATGAAAGGTTAATAGTAAGTTATAACTGTTACCGCGTTAACCCAATCTTACATATAAGCTTGGCTCTTCAATATCCTTATAAACCGCTTTCATAAACCATCTAAAAGTCACCAAACTTTTTAAGAAGACAGTTTACAGTATGAAAAAAGGGCGACAAAATTCTTCTTAGTAAGTGCTAAGAAAAAATTCATTTTGATAAGTTTTGATAACCCTAGAAAACCCTTTTTGCTAATAGGACTATGAATTCAGTCTTTGACATGGCTTATCAAAAAGTTACGACGCTTGCGAGCATCCCCTTATGCTATCCGGATCTTTTCACTATTCTACCATGTCTTGCTGTTCTTTTGGTGTAGTTAAGACAGCAAGAGCCATGAACGGAACTACAGAAGTATTCCTACTCTGCAGCTTCGTCGTCCTATTGTGTCGCTTGGTTCTTACAGTGGATGGTCTTGCACCCACTGCGAGAAACACAAAGAGGCTGTAACACTACTGGGTACTTAATATACGTATCCTTTAGGCAGTACTCGTGGTAATGAGCAATTGGCATCAGCATCAACACAAATGCTTCCTGAAGTTTACCAGTCCAAGAAGCAATTGCAAGTTTAGCTCCTCATACTAATGTGTTTTCCTCAATATGACCTACTTCCTCTATTTTGGGGTTGGGTTGGATAACTCACTCCATCAGCCAGCAGAATCTGCTGGAGCTCTATTTTTGCGGTTCAAAACCATCCAGGTGCATCACTTTGTGTAATTTATTTTATCACCACTTGACTGCTCAAAACGGTGCAGGAAAACATCGCGTGGAAACCGGCATGCCCTAGAACCGAAAATTCGAAGACATGTGACATCCACCAATCCGCACTGGGCCCGCGTAGTGGATTATAGCCCATTCCCTTTTATAGAGAGGAGGCCTGTGCCCCAGCAGTGGGGACATTAATAAGGCTAAAGATGATGATGAATGAATCTGGTGTGAAGTAGCGCAGTTATACAGGTACATGCCGTATAGCACTATCTTATTCGTCATGATAGGATCCCAAAAAGTTGACTCAGCTGGGATTTGGGAGAGTTACTGCTTCGTGAGTAATTGTATAAAATTTATCTACCTGCTCTATTGCTTTGGTGAACCAGAAATTTCAGGCTTCGCTATTCTGTAAGAGCCTTTGACACCCAGCTCATTTTTTCTAGTCTTTTACATTAAACTTGATTAGGATAATACGCTATTTGACCAAATCTTGATTTTAAAGTTCCAACCACTTCTTGCGTTATGGAAATATAAAATACTCGTACATAATTACGTCATTAAAATATGTAAATGAACGAAAGAACTCAAACATGTTTTTATTAATGATTAAGTGCCGGCTTGAAGTGCCTGTACCTGTTAGCATAAGCTATCAATTAAAAAATAATTTAAATAGGCTTATTTTCGCGTGTTTTATTTCATGGATTATTCAGGATTATAGAGCTGGTTTTTGATACGAAGTTTTATCGTTTATCAGTAATTATTATCCTTAAGGAATTTTCCTAAAAAGTTTGGAAATTTAACGTATTAATTTTCGAGATTATATTCAGTTTAGGCTGGCTGAATATTCTAAAGATTCACAGTTGCCAAAGAATACAATGGTAACCGTATATTCATAGGGTTTTAGTTAATACAAGTCTGAAACACCTCCACTCAAAGAGGGAATACCGTAAGCATGGGCTTGTGGACGGTGAGCAATAGGTAGCTTAACGTCCGGCCGTCCGGTAGTCCGGACTGAGTTCGAGTCCCAGACGAAGCATGTTTTAGACGCATCAAGAGTCAGAGTGTAAGCAAAATCTTAGGGACCTTGTAGGGTTGAAACCTACTTAAACCCATGAGTTGTTTATAAGAGTTTTTCTTTTTGGTCAGTAAAAATGTGACACTATCTTCTGTTTCACCCTGGGGCGGGAGATGTAAGAGGATAATTTACCTCACTAAAAAAAAAATAGCGACCATGGAATGAAGGCAAAAAAAGAAACAATAGTAGATGTTAGTAAAAGTCTGTCACGCCCTCGCGTTCTACTCAACAGCAAGAGAAGTCATTAAGACGATTTTCCAACTAGAAAAAAAAACATAAAGTGGTTACTAAACTAAAAAGATAATCTACATGATAGTATCCCTGTTAGTTCTTTCATAAAACAACTTTCATTTTATTAGAGCTCCGCTTAACTGAGTCAACTTTAACACAATTGATCACCTAGCCAAACTGGATGGGACGTACATTGTTTAAGTTTGAATTTGCCCCTGGATGAATAGCTTTGTTATATTTCCTCAGTTTCATTGGCTTATTTTAAGTAAACAAGAAAGAGTTTAACAAGAAGAGAGAGAAGAGAGTTTGACAAGAAAAAAAACTAAGGGATGTAAGACTGTGATTATTTCACTGTTTCATGTAAGATACTATCTTGAATTATTCCGAAAGTCTTCCACTGTTTCACTGGCCTGTTGGTCTAGGGGTTAGTAGCTCTGACTGCTAGAGGTCGTGGGTTCGATTCCCACCCAGGACAAATGTTTGTGTGACGAGCTCAATCATTTGGTCTGTATTTATCCATAATCTACACTAATATAATAAAGAGGTGAAGTTTGTTTTTTTGTTTTTTTGTTTGTAGGAGGTAATCTCTGGAACTACTGGTCCGATTGGAAAAGTTTTAGCAACAATAGAAAGCTGCTTTACTCCTGAGTGACATAGGCTATATATTATGTACGCGGGCGAAGCCGCTGACAAAAGCTAGTAAGTATTAATTGTAAATATATTTTCAATACACTTACTCGAAAACTTCCACAAGCATTAAAATCGCATAGAGTTTTCCTTTAATGAACAGGAACAATCTAACAATGATTTTACATACTTGATCAAATAGTGATCACGTAGTGGCATATCTTAGTGTTATGTAGTGGTTCGGCCCTTAGGCAGTCCAGGGATGCTCTGTCCTAATCAAGTTCGGTCAAGATGCATGGCGTGTATACTTGTTACAATATGGTTTAACTCGAATGGAATTAAACATTCGAACATTCTCCTAACATTCTTGGTTACTATGAATTGATATCAATTTGACCTGGATTTATTCCTAAACAACAGGCTATATTATATAACTAGAACACTAATAATAAGGAAAGTTTGTGAGTACTTTTCCACGTTCGATTGGTCGAACGGAGTGGGACGACAAGATCATGTCCTGGAACAGCTCATACGATACTTTTTATTCAAGAAGTATGTTCCGTTATTTATTTCATTTATTTATCACTAGCTGCCCCGGCAAACATCGTACCGCGCGTTTCTCACCAATCAAACCTTTTCTGGATTATCAAATATATTTCAAGACCAAAATTGGGCAAATCGGTACAGGCGTTCTTGAGTTTCAGCGAGAGTAACGAACAGCTATTAATGTTATATAAAAGAAGATTAAATAAATGGACACGGGGTATTATCCCCATTCTGACCAATGGTGCACAGATTTAGTCTTTGACTAACATCCACAGGTCCAAACTTAAGGATGTCCAACGTGCTATGGAGCTCAGTATACTAGATGTTAAACTAACAGTTCTCGTTCGAAACACTGTACTGCGCTCCAAAATAATAATTATTGACGTGACTCAAAAGGCTGCTCAGCTTAAGTGGGACTGAGCTGGACAAGTCATAACACAAAGTTGGAATCCTAAAATTGCACGACTGGTTCGCGGCAGACCAAGAAGAAGATGGCGGCTTAGATACGCTCCTTGAGTATAAATAGTGGGTTATCATCATCATCAACCTTTTTAATGTTTCCACTGCTGGGACTCAGGCCTCGTCTCTAGGAGAGGGAATGGGCCGTAATACACCACGTGGGCCGAGTGCCGGTTGGTAGATGTCACATGTCTTTGAATTTTTGATTCTAAGAGATGTCAGTTTCCTCCACCGTTTTGAGAGCAGTGATGATGAAATAAATTACACAAAGTAACGCACCGGGCTGAGTTAGAATCTGCAACCTACAACTCGTAAGTCGGGGCCGTAATAACTTGGCTACCACTGTTCTATAATATTGTGCACTATTACACATAAATAAAGAAACTAAAACACATTGACTCGTTCCGCGATCTCTTGCAGCCTGGACAAAAAATGAGCTATCATTGGACCATTTTATCAAGTGTCCTTTTTTCTTTCACAGGGCTGAAGCTTCTAACAGCTAGTAAAACTTTGTGTAATATCAACCAAAAACTCGTACAATTTTGTACGAAACCTTATTTGAAGCGAAAGCAGCTTAAAATATTATTTGTGTAGACTGGGAAAAGATCGACGGGAGAGCGTTTGTGCAATCCCCCTGAAATAAAACATCTGTAGAGTACTTTTACGTTACAATTTTCGCGTGTTACGTTTAGTATCATGTGTGCGGCTCACGTTATCCCCAAAGGAACCGTAAAAATAAAATATCAGGTGCGTAGACACTTGAACTTATACTTTACTGATAACTCAATGTTAAAGGTATTTTATCGAGTACGCGTCATTTAACAGAAAGCGCAGTGCGGAAATGAGCAGGCATTAGCGCAATAAAAATTTGAGTCTGGTATTGACTCGATTCAGCCACCTCTGTTCTACCATTGGACAATCCGACTAACGACGAATATTTAACCATACGTTGTTGAAACTTCTGCGGTCCGGACTAAGCGTTTGGCCTCGTTGTTTTACCGCGTACATCGAAGGACTGGGGCAGTTTGCCTGTTGCGGTCTTCCCGTCCGATTATAGCTAGTGTGCCTTACCATCAACGATTGTATCACAGTCAAGATGGTAAATACTGATGTAATTGTTACACTAGTTTATATAAATAAAAAAGTTAAACTAAAATATGTCTTAAGTACATGAAATGAGCCTCAGCATCAAGACAAGATTTGCACGCTCAATAAAAACCTCCAAAAACGAAGGACAAATAATGTCAAAGAGATAACGTATCTTGAGGTGCCTAAGAAGTGGAGAGGTATTCCATAGCTATCATAACAAGTATAGTGTTTTCAAATAATACCACTAGATGCACTATTACAAGTAGTAGTGATTGACACTTTTCATTCATTTCCCTGAGTACCTAAACATGGTCCTTCGAGCCGGATTAAGCCACTAATCTAAGAACATTTATAACTACAGCCTCAACTGAAGTAAGTTCTATAAAAGCAAACTATTATTCACTGCTTGCTTTCCCAATACCAATTCGTGTATTACTAACTAAAAAATATTATGTCAGAAAAATATTATAGTGTACGTAGGCAGGCAACAGGATAATGGCGCGTGACGGTTACACGTCTCGTGGTATAATAACGCGGTATTTTATCGTTAAGACCTACCGCTTGTCAATAGACACGGCGTATGTGACTTATTTGCTCGTATTATGTGACTCGGCTACAAAATATTCTTGTGTCGACTCCAAGCATCTACGTTATTAAGTTTGAAATTGTGGAAAATTTAAGTAAAAATCTTGCTGGCGCCGTAAGTACTGGGGCGCACCCGTAATCATGTCGTTATAACCAATTGAGAACTTAATCTAAGCTATCAGGTTAGTATAAAGTCAAGCTTCGATGGAATATTTTAACGACATTATTATACTATAAAAGCTGCTCAGCGTGAAGTGAATTTTTAAACTATGCGGAGTTTTTGTGAACATCAGAATAAGACGTTCTAAATCGACGAAGAAAATCGGTAATTCAAAATTTACCGATTTTCTTCGCGAATGTTAAAGTACAACTTAACGTGTTACCATTTGATTTCATCTCTTTATGTTTTGAAAATGTAGTGTCATGTATTTTTAAAAAACGTAGTTTATAAGGAAAGATCTTATATCCTAAAAGTTCTTCTATTTTGACTGCCACATTGTTGGAGGTCTTCATGGGAAGAGTAATGGAAAATTTCTGACGCGTATTTTATAAACGCAATAAATGAACATGTGAAAGGTATTTTCTTACTTCGTGTATAAATTGCGCGATATATTTCCTATCAAAATAACATAAATTACATTATTATGTAATTTGATTTTATTTATTTATTTCGGTGTTGTATAATATTATAGTACAAACGTGTCATCATCATCATCATCAGCCTTTCAATGTTCCCACTGCTGGGACACAGGCCTCCTCTCTAGGAGAGGGAATGGGCCATAATCCACCACGCGGGCCCAGTGCGGATTGGTGGATGTCACATGTCTTCGAATTTTTGGTTCTAGGACATGCCGGTTTCCTCACGATGTTTTCCTTCACCGTTTTGAGAGCAGTGGTGATGAAATAAATTACACAAAGTAATGCGCCTGGCTGGGTTGGAACCCGCGACCTACAACTTGTAAGTCGGGGCCGTTACCACTCGGCCACCACTGCTCTCTGTACAAACGTGTGGTTGGTATTTATTTAAATATGTATTATAATATGGTAGTTGAGTGTTGCTTGTGCATTTGTATTTACAGTTTTATGTAAAACTTATGCATTAGTCAGGGGTTTGCTGTAAGAATACTTAAATTCTGGGCTCGCTCGCCAAGCTTGCCTTTATGCATTAACCAACATTTGTGTCAAAATAAATAAAAAGCGTTGAAGCGAAAAAAAAATTGAAAAACAAAGTGGAACAATGTAAAAATTGCATACAATTAAGTTATTGTTATGATGAAAATTTTTCATAATTATTATAATAATTAATATGATTATCATAATCATTTATTTTCAAATTAAATAAAGTTCTTAAACACGAAACAGCTTTTTGAAGTCATTACGTTTAGTATAATTATGTCCTTCTTTTCTTTTTTTTCTGTGGGTAGTAATCATTCAATGACATCTCCTGCTTTTGAGCAGAGCAGGAGATAATAATAATATAAATAATACGCATGCCTAAAAGTAGCCTCTATTCACGTAAATTAAAGTCCCTAGAAGAGCCTAAATTCGAAGACATGTGACATCCACTAATCCGCACTGGGCCCACATGGTGGATTATGGTCCATTCCCTCTCCCAGAGAGGCGGTCTGTGTCCTAGCAGTGGGAACATTAGAAATACTGATGATGATGATAATGAAAGACCCTAGGTATCAGAAAACATAATTATAAAACTTTTTTCATGGAGGGAAAAATCATCGAATGACGAATCCCACCCTTAGGCGGAGCGGGAGACAGTGTCAGACTTCTAATGACTCAACGACACACCGTTCCTTCTTGCGTTACAGGACCCGGTGAAAACATGAGACCTGAGGCATACCCTGATTAATATTAAAATAAATGTGACATAATTTATATTGAAAAGGTACGGAATTAAATTGGACGGAGCACTCAAATGAGTGTTCCAAGTGTTGCGGCGACAGTTAAACAGCCGCTCGGAACGATAAATGCATGAACAATTAAGTTTTTCATGCAATTTATTGTACTACTTTATTAATAATATTATGCAGGCTTCCATGATTTTATTAAACTCATTTGTGAGAAAAACGTTTTAACTTATTTAATTCTAAAAGTCAAGAATGAGAGCTATTTATACAGATGCATTTGAACGCTTCGTTTTGTTCGATTATACCGTATTTTTAGGTAAGAGATTAACCAACGAGGTTTTACGCTCTAGGGTGGAGCGAGACTGCTCATCCGTGTAGCTTTACTAATTAAAACCAATGTTTCTTGTTTACCTTTATTCCAGGGTCCCTGAGTCCTTTTTCGCACAACCCATGGCTCCAATAGGTTTGACTAAATTGATTCTTAATCCTGTTGGGTCCCAATTTAGTCTTAAAATATTTGCAAAAGTTCATGTAATCTAATGATATCTCCCGCCCTTGGGCGGTGTGGGAGATAGTGTAAGACTTTTACTGACTAAAAACCCGCCCCGTTCCTTCTAAGTCTGTCATACCGGTTTCGAACCTTCCTCTCAGAATCTGTTCCATGACCTCAGTAGGCTTAGACCTTGATGGGTGTCATGTTTGTTGATAACTCCTCGAGGCGCGTGGTAATTAGTCGTAAGTAGTGGTAAGTGGTAGGTAAGTTTAAACGCTGAGAAAAAAAAAAACAAAGGTGCAAAGTTACCGGTGGGATACTATTTTGTATATTTTCTTTTGAAATATTATTTTATTGTTAATATATATGTTTTAATATATATGTATTCAGATATTTACGCTCAAACGATTTCACTGATGAGAATGAAGTTTAGTACCTATAGAGTATAGACTATGTCCTAAAATAGCACACATAAGGCTTTTTATTTCGTGAATATGTTTTGTTATAAAAATTGAAGCCGCTGGCACTGAGTTAATTATTTAATAATAAATGTATGTAATTCGACTTTATTTTCAACTGTAACAGAATATATGATATTGTCAGATAACAGTAGTATATTGTGTGAGCGGTAGAATTACCATCCCCATATTGTAATACCGTTGGTAGGATAATGATTCCATTGTACTGTCATTGTCAAATGATTTTATCGACGTAATCGCTTGTCAAAACATACGCAAAAATAAACAACTGGTAATCCAATACTGATTAGAAACGTCGCAGGTTGTAAACGGTATTTTGTTACACACTCTATATCTGCCCTGTGGGACACATCCTCCGTAAAAGCAAAGAGGGTTTCAGACTCTGTGAGTGGATAGGATTATCGGAGCAGCACGAGATCTTAATAGCCACCACAGCTATATGTGTAACAGGGGTCGATCCTTGCTAATACATAAGAGAAACATTTTCCGTTCCTGTTTGACGGCAAATCACTACCGAATGTTTCTGCATTGTACTCAACAGTATCTAGATCGCAACACTTTGATGGAATTGGTTTCTAATTAAGATTCCTTTTGTATTTGTTAGAGAAAATTTTGTTATGACGCTTTTTGTTAGTTTTAACTGAAAAAGTATAAACGGGTTTCTGGAGGTTTTCACTGTTTTCGAACTATAAAAAATACAGTTCATCAGTGGCTCTAGGTTATTTTATTTTTTGGTGAGTAAAAATCATCCACTCACGTATCCCGCGCTTGGGTTAAGTGGGAGTTAGTCAGACTTTTTACTGACTAAAAAGCTACCCCGTTCCTTCATTGCTTTCTTTCCAGGGTCCTAGAGCTCACTTTCCCATTAACGTTATTCTAACCGTAGAAAGCAAATACCGTTTGTTCTTTCTTAATGTTAGTAAGATACCAATAATTTACTCAAGATACAAGAGTTATTCCTAGTTACAATTTTTTTTTTTTAAGTTGTTGGCACGATGACGAGTGATTTGATTCCAGCTGCTAACTCTTGAGCCCCACATCTATTGTCTTTCTATTATGTTTCTAATTAGGCATTCGAAACGTTAAAATAAATATTTCTTTTGCCTAAAATAATCAAGAGTATTTAATAAATTGTTATAAACTAGTGCTTGACTGCGATCCCACCTGATGGTAAGCAGTGATGCAATCTTATATGGTAAGGCGCACTAGTTTATGATTATTTTACGATGAAAATATTACTTTATTGGCAACTTTTACACACAGGGCCCATAAGGTAGACCGATGTGGTGAGGGCCGCGGAAATCCGATGGATGCTAGATATAATAAACCAAGATTTGGTGACATTTGGTAAAGACTTTTGTCAAAAATTCGGCGTTTTTTGACTGAAACGATAATGTTATATAAATTACCTACTTGTGTTTCTCCTATATTCAGAATCATAGATCTATACAGTTAAAGGATTTGCTATTTTAGAACTTATTAACGTCTCACTCTTGCTACCAGTGGGTGTAAATAAATTTGTCTATTATAATATAAATAGTAATATAATTTTCCTTTTAATAGTACCCTCCTCAAAAACCACTATGAATGAAAATCGCATGAAAATCCGTTGAGTAATTTTTTTTAGAGTTTAATAGACCCCGGTTTGAGTGTCTAATGCATGCAAGTTTAAATATTTGCGAACGCTTCCACGGTACGGCATGTAGTAACGTTTAAAATTTAATAAAAGTATGCAAAAACATATTTAATTTAACTTTAATTTGAGTTGCTTGGTAGTTTGTCTCTCCTTCAAAAACGAATAAGATAAAGGATAAAAATACCCTGCAAAACATAAAGCCATTTCTCACAAATATTATGTTACACAACACCGCATAATGGTGTTGTCGACGCCCTAGCCGTGAACTTCTGAGCAAACTAAAGCTATTCTATATTATTTTTTAATGAGGAAAAGGTGCCAAGTAGCTTTTTCAGCTACTTTCAGTAGATAATTTCATATTTGTTTAGTTTGTTTTAATTGTCTTGCGTAGGCAGTGGGGGCTTAACTCCTAAAAATAAATTTATCTATTAGAATATTTGTAGGAGGAAATATATTCATAATATATTCAAATAAAAAAGGAAGGAGGTGGAGTGGAGCGGGGGTGTAGGATGGGTATGGTATATATCTAAGGAGAAATATATACAAGATGTCATTGACATCGTCGCACAAAAGAATACCATTGATCCAGTACCTATATGATTCGGGACTTTTTTTTTTTTTAAAGTTGTGTATTTTTACCTATTTTAAATCGTTACTCTAACCAACTCCAGTGATTTTTTCAGAAAAAAAGGAAAAACAAGTTTTTTACCAATAAAAAATAATAAAAAAATCATCGAGGCAAATAAAGTCGTTATTCTAATCAAACCCTTGTTGTGTGGTTGGTTGAATGTTGGAAGTTCTAGAATAGGTTTGAAAATTGAAAGGAAAAAATAGTATGTTGTTTTTTTAGTCTAAGTGTATCTTCCGAAGCCTCAATACATATAATTATATTGATTATTAAAAGTATTTCTTTTACTGCTAACGATGATCCCTGTATCCGCCTCCACCACTTTGTAATATACGAAAGAAAAAAAATACCTTTATTAAAATATTTATACCTCATTCTATGTGAAGTCTAAAACCAAAGTAGTTTTAGACTTCACATAGAAAGTCACAAGTTTTGGTTTTAATCAGTAATTTTGATACATTGGCCATAATGTGCGCAGGTGTAATTTGTTCTATTTTTTTATTTTCTGATGAAGCTAAAAGCCTCTTTATTCCTATTTCTAGCAAAGCCTCTTTGCAACGTAAAGTTATGAGGAGCATTGAAAGTTTTAAATTCCTCGCATTGAGTTCATTCTTCGATAGTTAACAAGAACATAAGTTTATACAAGTTTATGCAAGTCCCACAAGTTCAAGTTTTTTTTTTATGGTAGGTAAAAATGTTTAATACTGATTTGTTTTTAATACTGATTTTGATTTTATTAATAATTTTGATTGAAATAATAATATTAAATGTTGAAATTAATAATTAAGTATTTATTTTACTTTAATTCTGATTTTTATTTGACATGCTTGTCTTATTGAAACTATGAATCAAAGTTATCTGAAACAAATGGATATTATTTTATTATTTTAAAATCATCCTATGTCATCGAATGACTTTTACATATCATAAAAAAAAAAATTGTGTTATTCGGATCGCGCCCTTGGGCGGACCGGACTGCAATGTCAGACTCTAACTGACTACATAACCCCCTCTTTCCTTGCTGCTACTGCAACTAGATTGTCCAAAGGAGTTACCATGACTCTGGATTCCAAAACGGTGACTGAAAGTCCGCCTAACATTCTCTCTCGCCCCACCGAGAGCATAAAAAGACATAAAAACATAGTTGTAAAGTTCCTATACAAAAATGAAATCATATTTCGAGATTTTTTTTTTTTGAAGTGTATTAAAAAAAAAACTGTTCAAAACGGGTGTGGTGCAATCTTGCCATCCAACGTAAGCTACGCAACTACTCATACCACTCAAACCTGAACTTTACACCCACATGTAACATGTAATGAAACCGAATATATTTACTGTTATTTACGTAGAAATGTGCCAATAAGAATAGCCATATTACCAAAGGTCACGCTGTTACTTCCTCAAAAATATTTACCAGTCACCTAAATGACGACAAACGGAAATTTTTCTGATGCGTCCACCCACACCATGTGTCTTCTATATCTATAAGTGTATGGAACATATTTTCAATGAAACATTATACATCCTTATTACTAAGGGTAATTACTTTTTTTATGTATATATATAATATATTCCATAACTTACACACAACGTCGTCTAGTTCCAAGCTAAGCAGAGCTTGTGTTATGGATACTAAATAACGTAGCAAGGTTTTTTTTTAGCGTAGCAAGGTAGTTTTCAATATCAGTTAAATTTATGACAGTTCATTCTGATTTCGAATCCCCTCCTCGATAATGCATTAAAATAGTATAATGATATTATCTAAATAGGCATTGTGAAGCAGTCTTAATTGTTGATGACGATGACCCTAAATATTAAAAATTTTCATCATTAAACACAAACCTTTAAGACTTTTTTAGAGCATTACATCTAATCCAGTACAACAGTATTTAGCTACGCAACCGACGCTATAGATATCATATTAGTATTGCGTCATTTACCAAACTTTTCTTTTAATGATGTCTCCGAAATTTTCTCCCCAACTCCAAATTCTTTCGCGCTAATATCTCTTTCAGATAGATTAACAATATACACGGTTATTGATAATTCCCTGAATATTTTGTTACATACAATTAGGATTCTTTCATACATTTTTGGGACCGAAATTTTCATAGCGCCGTTTTGATTAAAATATGAGAATGTCACTGTTTTATGACGTTTAAATTGAAGAGAAGTTTTTTAAACCTGAATGCAAACGAAATCTGTTTTACAGCATTATAAAATTTATATTTTTTTGGTGTGTAAAATTGTCCGATGATATCTCCCGCCCTTGTGCGGAGCGGAAATTAGAAGAAGAGCAGCAATGTACCCTGAATTCTTCCAGTGTTTCTGCACACCAGCTCTTGTGGTAGTAAAATCAAATTTAAATATTAAGTTTCCTACGTGTCTTTGTTTTACTGTAGATATACTAATGCTTACAGTATATGTTAATATATTAGCAAAATGAAAGAACTGATGACCTGAAGAACCATTTAGATCTGGAAAGGAACCACAGAGCATTGTTTTTGTGGGTGAACATATTAAACGGCAAGTTTTTTCGCTGTACAGAAGCAATTAAAATAGCCCCCTTTGAGGCATATTGCACATCGCTGTATCCCTTGTATAAAGCTTGTGGTTAAAATATACCCAAAGAACATATTGCAAGCTTTGCGTATCCAATTTAATAATGTATCCAGTGTTCTGTTACAGCTTCTACGCTTTTGCAGCGCATCGGGAATGTTTGCCGAAGCGCGCACCAATAACTTTGTCACAGCATAGCGTAAAAATTTGCTTCGATGCTTCGCAGGTTGCGTGACAGTACTAATAGCATCCTGTACACGATAGCTACCTGAGCGGATAACCCGCGTGTACATAGTAAGTAGTATGTTCGTCGTGCGGTCCGGATAGTTACTAGTTACTCAGTAAATATATTAGTTCAGTATCAGTTAGTATATCTGTTACTAATATTGTGGACCTCTGTTGTGTTAATAAATGAACTATTATTATTAAAAATGCATTAAATGCACAATTGCAAAGTTGCGATGTGATAGACTACGAAAACCAATCCACGTGATCAAGTTAGTTTTGGTTATATTCCTTCTCACTCAAAACTAACAAGATTCTCTTTGAAATGTGGTTAAAGATCATAAACAAAGATTCAGCATCTCTATCTTTGTGGCTTTACAGCAAACTGTTTGATCACTCCTACGCATTTCTGGAGCTTGCTGAAGAGTGCGAAGCGTGTTTGTTGACTGAGGGCGGAATGGTACACTGTCGGATTTTGAAGCGGTTGAAATATATGTAAATTGTTATTGGTTTTTGTTATTCTCTGTATATCAGGGTTATTCAGGAGGAAGGTTAAATTTAGGTTCAATAACATTTCTTTAGGCTTTTGAAAAAGTCCCTATTTCATGTATCGGCTCACACATGGTTTCTTTTTCACCTTTGTTTGCTGACAATAAAGGTTCTAATTCTGTTTTGTTTTTAATTTCAGAGATACTGTATGATATTGAGTTTCACTTTAGATCCTACCGATGATGTATTCGGTTTGTATCATATTTTACATCAAAAAATCAATCATTCAAAAATAAGTAAGCCTTTATTGTCACGGATTTCAGAGCGATTATTTTCATTTTAAATTCATGTGAGTACGTAGCTCTTAACGGTCATCATGGCCACATTTGAAGGAAGCATATGTGTAACAGTGGACGTCTTATGGCTGGAAAAAACGTCAAACATCTCCTTCTTCACTTTAAGCGGAACTTAAGGTGAAAAAGGGGGGCTTGTTTGACTACTTACGATAGTTTAGATGATTTAAGATGCGATTTTATGCCTGTTACCGTATACGTTAGTTATTCAAAACCACATTATAAAATGTCAGCTTTTCTCTATTTTATTTACGGAAAGAAAAGGTCTGCATTTTTAATAGGGTTGCAAGTGGTATTCAGCATTCTACCGAGATGTAGGTATTCTTGAAATTCTTAAAGCACCAAGAACAACGATAGTTTTTCTACTCAAGTGGCGCTTGTCAACGTTAGCGTGGAATTACTAGCTATTCGCAAACATTTTCCGGAAATCTTCCTAAAATTTGTTTTTTGCACATTTCACTAGAAAATTCTACCTACAACTCACCGCAATCGTAAGTTTGACAACGTTATTTGTGAAGCTCTTGTCACCGCCGAAATACCTGTTGTTTTAGGGACTAGTGGCTTGGTACGTGTTTTTTTTATGGTGGGTAAAAATCATCCAATGACAAATCCCGCCCTATGGCACAGCGGGAAATAGTGTCAGACTCTTACTGACTAAATGACCCACCCAGTTTCAACGTTGCCTTTATACGAGTACCAGATCCAGAGTCTTGAGACTCCAATTTATGGCCCAGTAGGCTTTGACCCTTCTGCTGAGTCCCTACGGTTTGCTCACTACTTTTCGTATCCGTCGAATTCCAGCAACCCTGACAGGTCATCGGTCTACCTAATATCACATTATGGAGCCCAAAATGAGTCCAAAATTTAATCGTGAAATTTTAACTCTCAAATTATTCAATACGACTCTTAGTCCTGCGTAATATTCACATGTACTGGTCAACTCGCCGGTTAATGATACGATTTTCTATAACAAAATGTTATTTGATTTATTAATACCAATATGGTTAATACTTAATAATTGTTGTGTCAAATACACTACCCGATATATTGAATTGAAATGATATTGTTCAAAATGGACCACAAAATAAATTATACAGGGTGAATCCTCAAGTTATACGGAATTATAGAAAAAAAAAATTGAATATTGGGCTCGATTTACTGCAGTTTAAAAAAAAACCGAGACTCAAACCACTTAATCTTCTTTTTCCAGTAAAAGAAAAAAATATTGTATTGTAGGTATTATTGCTGTATTATTGCACCATTCAAAAGTGATGCTGATGAAGATCAAATTTTAGGGAGTATTCACATTTGGCAATGTTAAAAAATCTTTTAAATGGCCACCCTTGCATTGTCAATTCTTCTACGATCTGGACTAAGCGTTGCCTCATCGTTCATACTGCAAAGGGCTAGAACAATTTGCCTGCTGCAGTCCTACCGCCCGATTATAATTTAGGTGTTTAAGCCTAGAGTAAATAGGATCTTAATAAAATAGCCTAACTTCACCATCAGCGATTGTAACTATATTTTGTAATCATATTATAATATTGTTATTTTTCAATATACCCGTCATACAAATTTTAATGCGGGCTTAATGCTTCATAATTAACCACATGGTATTATTTCCCACAATTTTATCCAATGGCTCCACTATGGAATTGTAATCTAATACAGAGTGTTTCCTTTTTCAAAATCAATGCTCGGTTCTCACTTAGAAATATACATATTTTTTAATAGCCTATTGTATGTCCCACTGCTGGGCAAAGGCCTCCCCTTTTTCCTTTCAAACCTCTCTGTCTAGGAATATATATATATGTATAAATATATTTAAAGAAATATATTTAAAAAAACTCAACGTTTTATGTTTCGAATCTGCATCTCATTTCAGCATTTTTCGTTATCTTCTTATACATAAAAATAATTAGCGGTTTGTTTGTTTCGTTAATACTCGAGAATGGCTGAATCGATTTAGTTTGTTTTAGTTCTGAATTATTTGTAATACTCTAGGAAAGGTTTAAATGGCGAGAAAATGTGGAAAAATTGAAGGTACGAAGATTGCCGAGTTAGCTAGGTACTTATAGTTTTGAATTTGCCCATCCACGCTCAGTTGAAAATTCAACCTGTATATTATGCCTTTCCATAAACACGCACAAACGTAGATATAATAATTATTTTATTGTAATCTGATACAAGGACGTTAATACATTTTAATGTACATTGTCACGTTTGGAAATTATCGGAAAGAGGATTACTGCCATTATAACTTATTGACTTTTTGTTTCAGCTAGCAGATTTACAAGCGTGGAATTGACATTTTGCCCTATTATAAAAACTAAATTAGTGTTGTGTCATCGTAATTTGTATAGCGGTTTCAGTGTAAAGGAGTAATAAATACTAACATACGTAGATAAACATTCGTTATTAGTAGAAAATAGGATGCAAGGAGTTTTTTTTTATGGTAGGTAACAATCATCGATTCACGAATCCCGCCCTTGGGCGGAGTGGGAAACAGTGTCAGACTCTTACTGACTAAACAACCTACCCCATTTCTTCCTTGCCTTATTCCCAGGCCCTGGTGTTACGCTATCGCATCAACTCTTGGCCGAGGAGGCTTTGACCGTGTACGGTCCCTATAGTTTACCTGCTCGCTGCCGACCATGGCCTAGGATGCAAGGAGTAGGATTTTAAGAGAACTCTGGTCGTAAGCGACACCATCCGTGTTAATTGTTAAGAGCTTAGATCAACCTATCTACTACTAAATAAATAATCCCAGAGGATTAAGTAATTATAGGGTACCAAAGTTTTTCTTAATAAGAAGTGATCTTGACAAATTCAATAAATGTATCAGTATTAACATTTGTAATTCATTGTTGTCTCAGAGAGTAGCGAGCCGTATTGCTATATTATGAAGGTACTTTTGTACCCTTGGGTAACTGTAGTTACCCAAGGTCCTTGGGTCCGTTTAGCAACCTGTCATGGTTTTTTTTTTACTTAGCCTATAAAATTGAGGGAGGCCTTTGCCCAGCTGTGGGAATGACTGTTGGGCAAAGGTCTCCCTCAATTTATGTAGATATTCTTTTGTCGTGCCATCTCGAACCAGCAATTGCAGGTTCTGTATTAGTGATTCCCTGAAAAAATATCGAACTAGCAATGAAAAATGATGTTGTTATTTTGTGTGTAAAATTTTTTTAATTGTTTATCATTTTGTTAGATGGTACTTATTACGTATTCTATATATGGACTATGGATTTTAGTTTCTTGAGAATAAAATAATAATAATAAAAGGCAAAGTCATCAACTTACACCCAGCATAAACCACTGGAATTAAGAGCGCTGAAACTGAATAGGTAAGGGTTTTATTACGATTTCCGAGTAGGTAAGTAAAAAATTAAGTTAAGGAGTTTTCGAAATTCATCTTTTGAAAGGATAAGAAGGGGATTTGAATGTTGTATTGGCAGAAGCTTGTTATTTTAAATGAATAATAAAATAATAATGATCGAAAACTTTCACATAATGCCACCTAGTCCTGAACTAAGCCAGCTTGTGGTATGAGTAGGTACTAGATAACTGATAAACATACTTATATATTTCTAAATACGTAGTACAGATAAATTACACCCAGACAGACACATGACCGTGCTCATTACACAAACATTTATTCGAACCCACGACCCCAGGCATAGCAGTGAGGGCAACCGCTAGACTAAATCGTATTTCGTAATAACAACTTGGTATGCCATTAAAATATTTTTTAAAATGTTACTAATTATAACCACGGTTATAAGTTCGTCTCGAAAGAATATAATTTTCATTAAAAAGCAGCTGAATGTAAATAAAATGAAAAAGGTCAAACGCGCGAATTAACAACTCGCCGAAGGGTTCAAGCTTTTGAATTAATTATAATCCTTATCAACGAGATAATATTTTTCTGGGCCTTTGCTTCACCCCGGGAAGCGTAGTAAAATAATTTGAAATATGTAATCTTTATTCATATTTTCACTGAAATTGAAAGCGACTGTGATTATGTCAATCATATCGATTATTTATTTTTATTTTGCGATTGATACGTTATTTCATGATTGAGAGAGAACCGATATGATTGAATGAATCACGTCAATATAAATTTATTTTGAAACATAGGTTAGGACTATGAAAGGGTTTCTATGAAATCTTATTTATTTATTTGAACTTCATGTACAGTAGTGGTACATAGGCGGACTTAGAGCTACAAGGCATTCTCTTCCAGTCAACCTTTGGGTTAAAAAAGACAACACTGCGAAGTGTGCATAATAAATAAATAACAGATATTTTAAATAGATTTTCAGCCCACCTTCCAATAGCTTTGTGTCTTATATCATTAGATAGGTAATTTTGAGATTAATGTGAGGAAATGTCTTTTTTTCTGTGGGTAGTAAATCGTTCAACTTATTTGCCACGTACTATTTGTTTTTTTTTTAATACCCGCAATTTAGAGAATTTTAAGATTGTATAGAGGAGTTTTGTTCCTTGGGTTTTAAATTTGAAATATTGACAAAAATTTTAAACAAAATAAATATCTTCGAATAAACTACCCTCTCAAAATACGTTTGACGGGTTTAAACATTGGCGGGAACTAAATCGCAGGCAAGTGCTACTGTTTTACAAGCGGCAGGAAAACTATAAAGTATAAATATTTTTTTTATGAACGTATTAGAATTAATATTACTTTGTTTGTTATTCTTTCTAAAGAACGTCCATAAAGTAAAAAAAAATCTAGTTTATAGTGATTTGGGCTCATAAAATAAAAAATGAAGATCATTCGTCTGTTTTGGAAATGTAAAAATGTAAATAAAATTACCTACAGTAAATTACGCTAAATGTGTCTGTTTTTCAAACAACCGACGGTGGTATTCAGCTGCTGCGTCGCGCGTCGCATTGACAACAGTGTAATTTAATATTGACATTAATTGTGTGTTCATTAAAATACTTAATTATTCATTACAATAGTTAAATGATTCATTAAAATTCTTAAATGATTCTTAAATTCTTAAATGATTCATTAAGAATCATTTAAGAATTTTAATATAAAAGTTGGAACGTACGCAAAATTATGAAATAAAAAATGTTTGTTATTTTTTTTACGCCCAAATGGCTGAACAGTCTTGGAAGAAATTTGGCATACGGGTATACTATGTCCTGAAATAGTTTATAGTATACTTTTATATTTATTGACTGTTTCATTAAACAGTAGTGGTCAAATGGTAACGGCCCCGACTTACAAATTGTACTTGTAATATGCTCTTAAAGCGGTGAAGAAAAACAGCTTGTAATAGATCCAAAAATTCGAAGACAACTGTCATCCACCAATCCGTACTGGTCCTTTTTTTTTAGTGGTCCTGCATGGTGGATCGTAATCCACCTTACAGGAGCAGTGGCCCATACCTTTCCTTTCCCTTTTCCTTCTTTTTTTCTTCCTAGTGAGGAGGCTTGAGTCCCAGCAGTGGGAACATTATAAAACTGATGCTATGCTGTACTACACTTTTATTTCGGGAATATGTTGTAAAAATAAGTTTCTTCTTTCATGCAAACAAAGTCACAGGCAGAAGCTATTCAATAAAATGTGCTTTATTTTCCTCGGTATTTTTTTGCGAAGACCTTCAAAATAGGAAAAAACAATCAAAAGCAATTTGGTCCTATAAAATTAAACGGCGCAAAATATCTTATTCTTCTAAACCTACTTCTTTTTCGTCGCCAATTCAGCAGTGACCTTTAGCGTATCATTTTTCATCTAGTTTATCCGTCGCTTTTTTGACCTTTCTCTACACAAATATACATAGGTGTCATTAAAACTTTCGTGATAATATTGAGATCATTTCTTTGCATCTCTTGCACACTAGATTTTTTTTAAACTAATTTTTTTCAGAGGCCTGCATGAAAGTAGGTTTTTTTCATACAAAATTAACACTCTATCCCCTAGGAGTTTTTCTGGTGGGAAAAATCATCTCATGACGAATCCCACCCTTGGGCGGAGCTGGAAACATTGTCAGACTCTTACTGACTAAACGACCCACCCTATCCGTCTAGATTCAATTTTGTAGATGTTTCAGTGAGTGAGTCAGATCTTTGCCCTTTTTATTGTGATTTTTTTATTGTATTTTTTAAATTTATAGAGTAGTACTTAACTGCGTTCTTACGTGATGGTAAGTAGTGATGCAATCGTTGAAGATGAGGTACACTCGCCTAGAAGACACCTAAATTATAATCGAACGGAAAGACCGCAGCAGGCAAGTTGTTCCAGTCCCTCGATGTATGCGTGTTGTAAATAACGAGGCGAAATGAAAGCTTTAACAACGGTAAGAGTTGATACTTGCTGTGGTTGTACCTTTAATATCAATCACACAATTAAAGACGAAAGTTTAATGTATATAAGTATGTATATTGGTTCATCGCAGTCAATGGCTGATCGAATTTTGATGCCACAGAATATGTGGACCTTGTCTTAAATGAGCACAGAGGTACATAACTTTTTACCTTGAGCACATATCCCTTGAGATTTCACAAGGGCCTCGAGCAGAAACTAATTTATAATGAAACTTCAATAGAAAATTATATTATCGCTGTGAAAGTTACCTCTGATTTCATCGTGTTTTTGATTTATGCGTAATATGCTAATGACTATAAGTCATTAAGGATTAAAATCAAATAATTTATTCAGAAAGCTTAAAGTCTAATATCTATTTCAAGACAATTACCATTTACAAGTTTCTTCCAATTAATTGTATTAAAACATGACGGAGGGATTTAACTCTGCATATCAATCAGATGTTTAAAAATGTTTTAATAAAATAAAAATAAATTTAAACCCTGTATTCATTATCATCAGCCTTATAATGTTCCCACGGCTGGGAATAAGGTCTCTATAAGAGAGGGAATGGGCCGTAATCTACCACACGGGCCCAGTGTGGATTGGTTGAAGTCATGTATCTTTGAATTTTTGGTACCCACTTGGGTGTGCAAATTGATTGTTTTGGAAATTACTTTTTTTATGTGATAATAATTTATTATTATAATTTTGCATAATGCAGAAGTATTTTTTTCAAATATCAGTACCTACTATAAAGCTACTTATGGTTTTAGGTAAGATTAGGTTTTCTTTGACATCAATGAGCATGGCGATTGAGAGTTTGTCACGCTCACCCAAATATCTCACCAATGTTGACGCGTGTGTTCAATCATTCGGTTTCTTTCTAAATGGTTAAGATGAGTGGTACTGATACGCGTCATGTTCGTGAACGTTCTCTCTCAATTGAGACTGGTCATCACTTAGCTGCCAGTGGTTTATTTTATATGTATGTTCAATTTTTTAATTTATTTACATTTATTCACATAATAGTAGCGACAAGAAACATATTGTAACTGAGATATTTGTAATAGATAACATCATGACACAGATAACATCAGGACAGTTTTGACCTGTTAAAATATGATAAGACAGTCTAATAAATTATTCTAAAAAATAAGCAATAAAAAATAACTCACACGAGTAATGTCCCCAAAACTAAAAAAGAATATAATTAAAATTAGCGCAGGTAATATGATCACGACGACAACGATGTTCTAACATTTTCATAAATCATGTTATTTGCAATGAAAACGTCCGTAACAACTACACTAACTTGTTGTGCAAATGGATTCTACTGGATGGCCAAGAAATAACCGAAGACCAAACTTATTCGGCATCATTAATCTTTCGCCACTCGTTAATCGGTTGCACGTGTCGCCGTTAGCAGAAACCCTGTACGGCAAGCGAACCAGCTGATTAGAACGCCTGTCAAAACAGTATAATACTTTCTTAGAAATAAATCGTTAGCTTTGGGCTTGTTAGAATCTTTGTTTATTTTCCACTACTTTTTGTCTTTAAGTTTTCTTTCATTGTTTTTGCTTTTGTTTCCCTTTAACTACTATTTCACCTGATAGATAGATAATAATAATATATAATATGTCCACAATTATCACACAACGCCATCTAGTCACAAGCTAAGCAGAGCTTGTGTTATGGGTACTAGATAACTGATAAACATACTTATATATTTATAAATACATACATATAATAGATAAATTACACCCAGACACAGAATAAATGATCGTGCTCATCACACAAACATTAGTCCTGGGTGAGAATCGAACCCACGACCTCCCGCATAGCAGTCAGGGTCACTAACTACTAGACTGACAGGCAAGTCAAGTCAAGATGAAATGGTCGACGATGGATGGAGTATGCTTGCCCATAAGTAACTTATAGCACTGATATGCGTAATTCAGGCATTGCCTATCTCGATTACAGAATCTAAATGCAATGTCGTAAAATTATCTGGACTAACTGTACCTGCAATCATAGTACCAGGTTTAAAAAAAAATATTCGCTGTTGACTTATTCGTGATATTTGGTGTATTTGTCTCTTGTTCAGTTTTCATGTGTTAGTGACTAACTGTGAGTTCGATGGTTTCAAGGGAAGTGCTCCCAAGGACATACATGTTGAATAAGCATATATTTGTGATAATTTGACTTTTGATATATTTTGTCATTACTGTTAGTATATTTGAGTGAAAGCCGAAAAGGTAGCCTGGAAAGTACTTTAAAGGTACAACATTGTCCCTGCTGATTTTATCTCTTAAAGTACTGGAAAGTGTGTAAGCTTTCATTCAACCGCACTCAAATCAATGTAAAACCTTTCAACTTAAACGCAAACTTTGCATTTTACACATCCTCCTACATCTATAAAACTTTGAAGGATTGAAGCAAAGTCTTACCTATTTGACTGGCTGCCTTGAAAGTTACCTTTCATTAAGTTGGCTTTCGAATAACTTAAGGTCCCGCAACCTTACTTAAGCTAGCATATAATTATTTATGATGCTACATAAATTTAAATAAAAGTATGGACATCTAATTATTTGATAAATATGTCCGATACTATACGAAAATAAGAGTAAAGTACTTCATGAAAAGCGCAATACTTTGTGTAATTTATTTCATAACCACTGCTCTCGAAACCGTATAGGAAATATCTTGAGGAAATCAGCATGTCTCATCATATACCCAAAAATTCGAAGGCATGTGACATCTACATGTGAGTATGGCCCCTCTCCTAGAAAATCTAGGTGTCTATATACGATTGCAGACTTGAGCACATAGTTTTAATTTCAACTCGAAACCTTTCCTCATTCCCGAGATAAAGAGCCTTTACAGACATACAGAGGGACAACAAAGTAACCCTATAAAGTTTTCCGTTTTTTCTTTTGAGGTACGGAGCCCTAAAAAAACAGTTTCAAAGTTGATGCAACTCATGTCGGTTAAAATGGCATCTACTGTATCAACAGGCAATTCTCTGCTTGAAGCTCTAATCAACTGTTGTATAGGCGATTGATTTCAGACACAGCATCAAGGCTGGTGAGTTGACGTTAATTCTGTACACATGCCCAGGGGCGTAGACAGTAGAGTAGACTAGTTAATTCCTGAATTAACTAGTCTACTCTGCTTGGTTTATAAAGATTGTGACTATTTGGCTGTTTGTTTTTATTCCTTTTTAAGGTCACTCAAAAAGAAATAACGAAACCATTAGAAAATGCCCGTTTTTTTATTTTTTTATTTATATGTTACGGAACTCTGAAAAGTATGATAGAGAAATTAATATTGTGATGCAAAAATAATACATATTAACTCTTTATAAAAATACTAAAACTATGCTTGGTTTGAAAAAATCTTTGAGATTCAATTCCGGAATTAAACTCATAAATAATACGGAACCCTTGGTCCGCGAGTCCGAATCACTTGCAATTTTTTTTTTAATTGTTGTTTGGCACGCTTTTGCTAATTACCTCAGTCACGATGGTGTGGTCTACGATGGAGTACGCTTGCCTGGAAGTATCCTATTCAATCTTCACTAAAAGACCTTAAGGGTTGCAGCTATCAGAAAATACAGACTCCGGGAGGGAATTCCGATCCTAGTACGTTTGTACTTACAAGGAATTCCCTGGAATCTAAATGGGAACACATATTTTGTTGTCAATTTTTTTCGCAAAATCTTTTGTATATACTGTTGGAATGTCCACCATATTCCCAAAAGTTGGTACTGTTTAGACACTGCGTTACTTTTTTCCTTAATTGGAAGTTTTTGAAGTAAAAGATATTTTATTCTCATATTTGTAAATTAGTCTTGTGGCAAAGTAATTCTAGTGTTTAGTAGCAATCGCGCTCTTAGTCCTTTCAGCTGGGCACCTGTCAATTCGCTTGGATGAGATTGGTAAACTTGGTACGATGAATAACCAATTCAGTTGTAAAGGACTTCAGTTCAGAAACCAATTCTGTGCAAATGTCTGAAAGCAAAGGGGCGTCAACCGCTGAAATGACGATAATTTTAAGAGGAAAATCAAAGAGCATTTTTGTTTTTGTGTTACAATCGTAAAAATCGCGAATAACAGTTAATGTGGATGAAATTAGAAAAAAAACGATGTGTTTTGCCAATAATCTGTCTGAAAAGGTTTACCTGTTTAAAAAAATCTGGATTTAAAATAAAAAACATCTTAAATACGTTATTTGGAAAAAGGTATTGCCCTTTTTACAAATTTATAAATATATAAATCAATGCTACTTTTCATAGTTATTTTATATTTCAAGAACGGGTTCACTTATCCAAACCAAATGTTTAGGCTTTGCTCGGACTTTATTGTAGATGGTTTGTGTGAAGTTTGCACAAAATCGGTCGAGTGGTTCTTCATTTATCACATTTTTCTGTTGCCGAGTGCGAGCCCGCGGGCAAAAGCTAGTTATGTTTTAGAAAAGATTTTGTAAAAATTTCATACTCAGTTCTGTATCAAGTTGTGGTATTCTTGTGCATTTATATCTAATTATCATTTTTTTTTATAAAGATTTTTATATAAAGATTTTAGTGTTAATTAAAAAAATAATATATATTTATTGTGATTGTAGTTTTAATTTCTAAAATGTTAAGTTATGATTTGATTTGACTCGTGTATGAACTCCTGTCTAACAATAATGAATAATTCTTGTTTAATTTATTTTTTATAAAATTTAGAGATTGACAGGGAACGCATTTTCACTTATTTTATTTTAGAAGGACGTCATCTAAGTCTATATTTTCATTCCAAAGGTAAGGTAGTATCACATTTTTCTTATACAAATATATATTTTTTAATTAGACCTTTATTATCTACATACATACATAAAGATACATATTTATATGTATGTAGAGACAGATACAGAGAGATACAGAGGTAAGTACCTATAATATTATTAGAGGAATTTTGAAAATGGCTCAAGAGCCTGAAAAGTTGAAAGTGGACTTTTTCTTTTCTTTATAAGATCATATGAAGGGAAGGTAGAAAATGGATGTAAATGAAAAAAAAATGAGTATATATGTGGGCTGATAGAGTAAAACCAAATAAAAAATGGATGGATTGTGTGCGAAGTGTTATGAAGAAAAGAGAGTTGGTGATAGTATAATGGAAAATGTGTTACGCTAACAAGAAATAATACGGGACAAAGATAGGAGGATGGACAATACTTAGAACTTAGTCATCTTAAGTAACCTGGATAAGTTCAGGTTGTGCTGGTTGTGTTCGCAAAGTTCTAAAATGGTCATTCTCTTTTATGTCGTTATTACAAAAATTTAAAAATTCTTTAAAAACTTGTTTTTATATGTTTTAAACCTTTAGAATATCGTAATTAGAGACACAATAAAAAGAAAAAAGACGTGCGAACGCCGGCGTTTGCTCGGAGATCAAGAGTTTAAGCCAATAGATTGGTAAAGTGGGTTTGTTGAAACATTTCAACAATTTCAGATAATTATCACAAACAGAACCTCAAAAACACGAAAAAGCTGACGTTCGTTGAAATTCCTTTCCATAAGATGTCTTTATTTTCCATAAAATCGGGCCAGAGGCAAGACCAGGGCGTCTCACAAAGCATTTGAGTTAGCAAATGAGATAAGATGGGCTTATAAGATTCCAGGATAATCGAACCCGAGAAATTCAATCACTTCGAAATTTAGAACAAGGTTTGGAATTTCCCTTGAGTATAGGCTCTATTTGCCCTTTATTTGGCTTTCCCATAACGTAACGCGTTTAACAAATTACAGTGTTGTGTTGTTACCAGCAAGAAGATGACTATCTATTTATATTTTAGGCGTCGTAAGAAGCGGGTAAGAGATTATGCCGAAAGGATGGCGTGGGCGTAATCCGTATGTACTGATAATAGCACTTTCCGGCCGCTGTTTTCCAAGCCTGGTGATAATATCAATAATCCTTTGACGGTACTTCAGATGGAGACATAATAATGTCAAACTTTTACGACCCAATAAGATAAACTGTTACGTACTTGAACAGTTTAAACAATACAAAACAATTATATTCTCGAAGGTATTAAAAACCGTCTAAATTTCTTGAGGCTTCAAATGTCTCAATTGGTATAAACAAGTTATTTATGAATTCTGCGTGGGAAGCCATAACAAGTTATAAACACTATTAAACTGCTCCATATCAAACCTCTTTGAGCTTTCTCATATTGAAAGTAACATAAAAATTCTTATATTCAAACGAATTTAAGAGAATATAAGCATTTTTCGTAATAGGTAACAATTTATTGTCACAACAAAATAAAAGAAAATGATTCTCTAGCTTCTGCAAGCGGCTTTACCCGCTATAAGTTAATTTCTTCATAGCGTTTTGGCCCTTAGTGAGTTAGTTTTTGAAAATCGTCCACGTAATATTTTTTTGTCATCGTGGGTGCGTTCACAAATATGTGAAGCCACATACACAAGATACCCAGACCCGGAACACCTATCTGTAGGCCATACAAATATTTGTTCCGTGCGTGAATCGAACCCGCGACCCTCTGCGTTGCAGTCAATCGCTCAACCACTGTGGCAGCCGCAAAAAATATAACACAGTTACGTTGTGTATGTTACCTATGTAATCCTAAAAGTTTTTCGTATATAAATCATCTTACCTAAATATATTTTAAATCGTTGAAACTTTGAAGTCCACCAGAGCGTAAAAAGTATTGATAACGTGGTAAAACATTACTTTTAGACTCTTGAAGTCTTCTATAGAGAACATTTTGAATCCCGTTAAATCTTACCTACTAGTGTCTGAACAATGTAACGGGGACTTTAGAAAGAATTGCTCCAAGGTAGCCCGTAAAAAGAAATAAATAAAGAAAGAAACCTAAACATTATTTGTTTCTTTCTTACTTTTTTCTTTTATTGGGTGCTAAGATACACACAGTTTAGAAATAACGAGCCAGTCCTGAAACACATAATATTAGTTTCCTTTTTTAAATACCTGATTATTTAAAAAAAGAAAACTATGGTGTGTGCTGCACCAATCTAAATTCAGATTTTCTTAAGTTTTTTTTTTTTTAACTAAAATTATTTATTTACTTTGGAACACTGCCTTTCAGCGTTACAATACCGCTGGCGGTATTGTGGTATTGTAACCAGGGTTTTTTTGACGCTTTATTTTAGTTAAATTTTATTAATTTAGGAAATAATAATATTTTTTTTGTTTTATTGTAATTTTATTTAATTTTGTATTTTTGTTATAAATAATGAACAATGCTGCTTTGACTTTAAGTATATTTTCCATTTTTTTTTGTTTATTTTAATTACTAGCGACCCGCCCCAGCTTTGTTCGGGGACTGATATTGAATATAATATACACATAAACCGTCCTCTTCAATCTCTCTACCTATTTAAAAAAAAACCGCATCAAAATCCGTTGCGTACTTTTAAAGATGTAATAATACAGAGGGACAGCGGTATGCAACTTTGTTTTATACTATGTAATGATTTAGTATCTGATTGTAAACTCTAAATAACTAAGTAAATTGGTGTGTGGTTGGGCAAACATGCACTTAATTAAATGCTGATACGACTCAAATAATATTGCAAATTCCATTTGACCCAAACACGGATGGACAAAGGCTTAATAAAGCTTTGTAACAGATGTTTGTATTTGTACTGAATTTCTTAATATTACGCATATGAGTTCTGGTTAGCGACAACCGCAATCAGTTTTGTCCAATTTATTTAAATAAGAATTTAATTATTTTTTTTTGTACAAAATTCATAGAATTATGTAGACCGTTTACAATTTTTTTTATTTTGTCATAAAATCGAGATTTTTTTTTATTTGAGCTACTTGGTAACTTACTTCGACAAAAGTCGAAACTACCTCCGAAAGTGGCTAACAATAATAATGCCTAGAACATAATATTTAAATTAACTTTTTAAAACTAAAACACGACTGTAAATTGTCTTTAATATTTAACTGACCTTTTATGTAAAAAACCGTAAGCGTAATTTCTAATAATAATTACAAAAATATATATATCTTAAAATATGTCTTAAACTATAATAAAAAAAATTAAATAACTTTCAACGACTTACCAATCGGAATTTTATCAGCGGCATTCGGAACTTGGCTGCTCAACACGTTGATATTATAATAAACCAAAAACGCCAGAAAAATGTTTTTTAATATTTTAAAAAGAATTTTAAACGCCATGGTTTTAAAAAATTACGTTATTTTTTAAAAAACCAAAAACACATTTTCACGCGCGCACTTAGTTTGAAGGTTCGCGCGGCCTGTGGAAACTAGAGTTCGGTAGGGTAAAGTTCTGAGAGCGTCAACTAGTGCGGGGAGTACGTCACGACGCGAGTGTCGTCGACTAGCGACTGGCTGGGCGGACGGACTGCTGCCCGCCCTTCCCTACCCTCCCTCCATAGCGGCCTCTACATCCTCTTTTCTACACGATACGCATGACTTGTTTTATTACTTTTATTTTTCTTTAATAATCTTGCTTAATGGTCTATTTCTTTGCTCGATGAAACTTCTTAAATTTCCTTTTCGAATGTTACTCGCGTTTACAATAATTCTCACAGTGTCGTGTCGCCTCGTAGGCATTCCGCTTCGGTCAATGTTTGGTTTGCCTTGCCGCTGTGAGTTGCTCTTTTACATATTAAAAAGATAATGTTATTCGTTTTCATAGTTTTAATGATGACTTATTCAACGAATTTTAATTATTAGTTTATTTTAGTTAAGGTAGTTTCTACTTTTTGAAAAAAACATAGGAAAATAAAATACCTATGAGAAAAACCCAGTGTGTGACGATTTTGGTCATTTTTTTATTTTTATTAAACACGAAGGCAAGTTCATTTCATCAAGTAATAGGTAAATTTATCCACTTTTAAACATTATTATACCCATATATTAGATAAAAGCACCATTATACTTTGTAAGTCTTTAACGCCTCCCAATATTCCCTCAAGGTTTGTGCTGTTCTGAAAAAACATATTGTAAGATGGAATATATCTTCCGGATTTCATATTTATATTTTCACTTGACGTCCGTAGGGAATGATCCTACTTTTTCTAATACACTTACTCTTGAGTGGTTGATTTTTGAAAATTGGATTCTTTAAGAAATAATCGTCTTTTTAAGACTGTCTCTAAACGTTTGCTAGAGTTTTATTACCTAGTAACCTACTGCTGATACACACAGACGTGACCAATTTACTTTCGAATATAAAGTCCCCTTAAAATAGATGTACAAATTTTGACACAGCGCGTTTACTATGTCTAATCAAAGGTATCCAAGCAAAAAAAAACTGATTAAAGTGTTTTTATTTTGACTTAAAATAATAAATTGATGCATGGGAATGGGCCACAAGATTTTTTGTAAGTATATAATGTGCTTTTTTTATCATTGTCTTTATTTTTTGTTCTGATTAATAGGACCCTGAAATAATTACTGAGTATTGGAAAAATCTGTGAGTTGAGTTTGGGTTCGGTTTAAGTTCAATGCAATAGCATTACTGATCGTTTGTCTTGGTATTGTCATGTGAAGAGGAGGGACGAAGCGCATGTTACTAAAAGAGTTGTGAGTATAACCATCTTTATGATGAGTGGAGATAGAGTGGAAGGGTATGAAAGAAAAGACAATTAGTGATAGTAATATGGTTGTGCAAACCTTAACCTTTCGATCTTGTAATTACAGACACAATTAAAAAAATAGATGTGCGAACGCTGGCGTTCGCTTGGGCCTTAATTAAGGGAGCTGTTGTGCGAATTTTATGGGATAAGGGTAGGAAGAAGAAGAAGCTATTTAATATTGTTTCTTTTTTTGTCACCGGTTCTTATTTTGGAAATAAATATTATTATTATGATATGATTGATCTGTTTGATTAAAATTTCGGGGTTTACTACTCAGGATGCGAGGTAATCGTCCAGACCGAGCCCAAGTCATCAACGCAGCTGCAGGGGCCCTTCAGGGTCGAAGCCTCCTGGAGCCTAGAGGGTGGTGCAAAGTGTTACCTCGACTCCAGGAATAAGGCAAGGAAGGTACGGGGTAGGTTTTTTAGTCAGTAAGAGTCTGACACTGGTCTCCCGCTCCGCCCAAAAGCGGGTTTCGTCATTGGATGATTTTCAACTACCATAAAAAAAAAGTCGTCAACGCAGTGACGTAAAGTCTCGTCACTATGCGTGTTTTCTCTTGAAGGGTACGTGGAGCACTTTTCACGCGTTTCTCAAAGAGATGTCAGTAAACATTAAAGGTCTAGCAGGGCCGATGCCCGCTAGAGCCGCGGGGATTTTCCGAAAGGAAACTCGTGGTCCTAGAACGCAAAGGGCAACTGAAGGACACGTATGTGGCTTAAGTAAGTGAAATTCTGACACGACTTCCTGCTGGGGTAGATGTCATTGGATAATTGATCTTAAAAAAAGTGAAATATTATGAATTGTGTTATTAAATTTGTTTTTGTGACGCAGTAATTTTTTTTTATATTCTTGTTTTTTATTTTGTGTTGATTAATTATTTTATTGATTATTGGTGTTTATTTTGTTGTACGACTATGTAAAAAAAAAAAAATCTGACGAATATATTTTTTACTGGTTTTTTTACTGAAACATATTGTTATCAAATGTTATTTACTTGGATCCTTTATTTGAGTACTACCAGCATGCAATTAATGTTTATTAAATGTAGCCAATTCTTAATCTTTTAAAACTCTTGAGCCCCAAGCTAAAGCCGGCGTTCGTACACCTATTGTCTTTCTTAGATGTCTCTAATTACGGTATTAAAAAGGTTAATTGACTTTCGTTAGCATTCTTCTATCGTTGTATTGGTAGTTAACATATTATTTCGGTAAAAATACCTTCATTTAAAAAGGGAAAGCCAATTGAATGCTTACTATTTTCAAAAGTCAATAGTCAAAATCTTTTTATTTCACATAAGCCTACATGGGCACTTATAAAACGTCAGAAGCTAGTGCACGGTTCGAAATTGGTCGTTTCCTATATAGAAGAACCGGCAAGAAACTCCATGGTTACTCTTTTCAAAAAAAAAAATTTTTACAATATTTTCTTATTTCTAAACTCATCTTCATAAAGTGCAGCAAATATATTAATTAATCCCTCCCTCGTAACGTCTTTATACTTAACTACTCGAGGAGAGACTTGAGACTAACTATCTAGAGTGAAGCTTAGAAACAAGCCATTTGCCATTATTTATTTCATCTAGAGCAAATACCAATAGTTTTCAAAGCACTTAGGTACTCCCGTGTTTTCTCAAAAATCAATAAAGAAAAAAATTCAGAAAAAGTAAATAAAAATGAAAAAAAAGAGGGAAGGAACGAAAAAAAGGAAAAATATAAAATATAAAGAAAGAGAGAACAAAGTATTGAAAGAAACAATATTTATTTTATTTTTCAAACACAGCCGTAAGAATAACTCTACCGCAGTGCGCCCATCCGGTAACCGTCCGGACCGAGCACAAGTCGACGACGGCTTGTACTGTTCCCGCGCGCCTTAAGGAGTTGTAAGCAATTGTACTAGCCCGGCAATATCGAAATCTTCTGGGGCCCAGGATTGATGCGAAAGATGAACACCTGGGCCCTGGAACTAGGGCAGGAAAGAATGGTGAGTCGTTTACTCAGTAGAAGTCTGTTATTTCCTCCCGCTCCGCCCAAGGGCGGGATTCGTTATTCAATGATATTTCCTGCCATAAAAAAACCGTCAACTTACTGCTGTTGGTACTACACTTTTATTACTCTATAGTCTGAGGTGCAATCACTGGTTTTTTTTTGTGGTAGGCAAAAACCATCCAATAATGATAGTAATGACATAAATTACATAAAATAAGGTGCCCAGTTTTTATGGTAGGTAAAAATCATCGAATGACGAATCTGAGCGGGGCGGAGTGGGAAACCGTGAAACTCTTACTGACTAAACACGTATATCATTTTCCCCCATTCCTTCTTTGGTTTTCGCACTGGGGCCTGGCTTTCTTATTAGAAAGAGACCCTGGGCCCCAGTTGGTTTCAACCTTTTTGAGAAGAACAGAAGAGAAGCCCTACGTTCGAAATTGTGTTGACTTTGTTTCATGTCAAGTATGAACAACTACGATTTTTAATTATAACAGACTCACCTCTGCCAGAGGTTTTGTCTGCGCCAAAGTTGGATATTTTCCCGAGAGAGCATGCTCTCTAGATTAAGGTACCCTACCAGGAGGCGTTGTTAAGTTCACGGAATGGGGGGTAAGAAATGAAAATGAATATACAAACAATATTTTCCTTTTCAATTTATTCACCTGTTATGCTAATACATTTTTCAGATCATTCAATTACCTTATGAGAACCTTCCGAACAAAGTTTTCAAGTAAGGAAACAGATAATAAATCGTTAGGAGCCAGGTCAGAGGTTTTACCATGACGTGTTAAAATTTTAGTTATGCGAGCGAGAAAAGAGGGATGGACTCAACTTATACCCCGCAAAATTTTGATCGTTTTAATTCCGTGGAAATTCTATCCGGTGCAAACTATCGATTTGTAAAGACAATTTAAAAAATATAGTACTTAAAAAAAAAACTCTCATTAATATACGCATGTACGAAATTAATTTCTTTAAGTAAACATCAGCTGAGCGAGTTCAATGACTTGTAGGTAGTTGTTAGTCTACTAATTTCGTACATGCGTATATTAATTCGAGTTTTAGAAAACAGTTTTTTTTTTAAATTTATCTTTATGATTTGATAGTGTTTCATTTACCGGATCGACCCTCAAACAGGATTGCAGTGATCGCAATTTAGCAGTGTAAAAGTTTTAGTGTAAGTCGTCAACTAGTGATAAGACCTCAGAACTTGGAGGACTTTCTTTATATATTTCAATACTTTTACGTGTCCACCCTGATGTTTTCGATAATTTATTAATGGTAACCAAAGTAGTCACAATGACGGCCATCTTAGTTGGTGAATATCTTCAAGTGAATTTCTGTCTTGCCTAAGAGTCCCTGAAAACTAAAGACATCTCGATCAGTATGGTCTGAGTATGTTTTCTTTTCTTCCTGGTCGTTATAAAGTTCCTGACCAACAAGGAAGTTTATAACGATACGACATTCGAATTTTATTCCGTATTTTACACTCTCGATTCAGTCGCTTGGTTGAGTAGGTACAGTTCACAAATAGGTGCAGAAAAGACGGAATTTTTAATAAAATTTACTCTTACAATCTATACTTGGACGGCAGGTTCTGGACTGGTCACCACGTACCGAAAGATACACAGTGGAGGTGTGCCCTGCTTGTAAAGAGCATCGCCGTGTTCTCGTGAGAGCGATCGGAGGCGGTGATCTCTCGCGACGGGCCTTGGTAGAGGTCATGGTCCGGAGCGAGGAAGAGTGGCAGGCGGTCGCGTCCTTCTGCGAAGCAGTAATGCTAGCAAAGGAGGAGGCTGACCGCATAATGCAACGGCGTTTGCGCCCCAGACGCCGCTACTCCTCCTCACTCCGAACAATGGCTTCTACCAAGGCTCGGCGCCACCTTTCCTTCTTGCCTTTGTTTCAGGGCCCCAGGAAGCAACTTAACCTATTTTTCGTCTATTCGGAAAATTAGTAACTTTCCGTGAATGCATGCGCGAACACTTCAAGATCGAGAGGTAGAAATAAGCTGTGTCAATTTCTTGGCAAAATAATTTCCCTGTATATGTAATGTGTGACGATGTTTTTTTAACAAACATATTTTTTATAAAAATACTTTCAACAAAAATACATTTTATGAAAATACTCTTAACAATTTTTAAAACCTTTTATAATTAGGTATGTTCCATAAAAAATAATGTTTGAAATTGTTCCTAAACTGAATACGATCATCGGTGAACCGTGAAGAAAAATAATGGAACCTGAAAATACATCTCTCTCGGTAAGTATTACGTACTTAGTTTGAATTTGTGTGTACGCAGAAGTACTTTGCATTTTAGTCGCTGTACCCGACAGAAAAGGGTTATTTTAGTTGAAATACTTCTAGCTGTTTCAACAACGTTATTGACTGGCGATTGAAACTTCGTGAAGATCTATTAATACTTCGGTATTGCCGTAAAGCTACTTGACTCATATAACCCCACGTTTATTTAGCATAGTTGGCGGTGTTATCTATATAACTACTGGCACTAGGAACTTGAAAGCCAAAAGCTTCCTTTCATAACGAAGGCGAGCACTAAGAAGAGGTTTTTGGAAATTCAACCTTTAATGAGTGAAAGGGGGAAGTTCGTTTGTATGCAAATCCTCTTTCCAGGTGTCAATATACCTTCATTTTTAGGGTTCCGTTCCTCAAAAGGAAAAGACGGAACACTTATAGGATAACTTTATTGTTCGTCTGTCTGTTTGCGAAGATCCCGTTATCTCAGGAGCGCTTGTAGATATTGAATTGAAATTAAAACCACATACTCAAATCTGAAGTCCCTTGAAGCTATGAAAAATTCAAAAGGAAAAAATCGCATTATTAATCGCATTATTTATTATTATCGCGCAAAAATCGTAAACTTCAACATTTTGAAAAAATCGAAATTCATGGTGTACTTTATATTAAACTCGACCTCTGAAATTTGAAAAAAATCTTTTTCATTACTCATTCTCTGAAAGTAGGTGAAAAAATGCCTGCGGAGCGCTGCGACAGCTGTCTATATGTATATATATGTATAAAAAAACTAGTTCTATTTTGACATGTCTATGTCTATTGAACCGTGACCCGAATTTATATACCGCCAGTACAATTGAAAAAACATAAAGATAGGATTAATTTAAGAATATATATTTTTAAATGACTTTATTTTAATTTACTCCCAAGTATTTCTTTAAAACTAATATACAAGGTGTCATTCACATGTTAACACAAACGAATACCATAGATCCAGTACATGATTCTGGACACCCCAGTGGTGGAATTTTATGTCGGTTTTTTTTTTTAAATTTTTGAAAAAAAATTAGTTTTTTTTTTATTTTTACCTATATAAAATCGTTATTCTAACCAATCCCAATGTTATTTTTAGAAAAATAAGAAAAAAAATTTTTTTTTACAAAAAAAATAATATAAAAATCATCAAGGCAAATAAAGCAAATAATTCTAATCAAACCCGATGACATTTTTAATTTGAAATGTAATTCACTAATTTTTTTTGCAAAAAATGTTAAAATGACGTTTTTAGAAAGTTTAATTTAAAAAACGTAAAAAAATCATTAAAAAAAAAATAAGAAAAAACCGACAAAAAATTCCACCACTGGAAGGTTAGCATCATGTACTGGATCTATGGTATTTGTTTGCGTTAACATGTCAATGACACCCTGTATATTTTGTTACAAAAACATTGACCACACAGAAAAAAAAAGTACACATTTGTTATCTACCATATTGTTGTAAAATTGAAGTACAGGGGAACTAGGTGAAAATTAATACCAAATAACAGGTCCTGTCCTTTGAAGCAGTGAAAAAAACTAATAGCTTTTTTTAACTTAACGTAACCTACAAATATGGCTGTTTGTGCTCAGTTTAGGCGCATATTTTGACAATGGCAAGGAAATCAAAACCTGTAGATTGGTTTCTGTTAACCTAGAATGTTGAAGGGCAAAAAGTAATGTCTCAAAGTACAAGTAATGGAAAAAGTATTAAAAAAGAAATTCTTTTCAAGATAGACCTAAAAGGAAAGATATGTTTTTGCTTTAGTATAAATAATTAACTAGAAACGGTCCATTGTAACTAGAAACTGACTTTAGGAAATAATTCATATTTTTTCAAATGTACTTACGCTTTTATTTTTGGACTTCTATTGTTTTTTTTCTTGCGCCGATTGTAAGTATCTACGTCTGTACAACTTGCTGACCTTGAAAGAATATTAATTGTATTTTTTTCACACATTTTTACGAAATTTATTTTGGCGTAAATTTTGGTTTTTGTATATTTATTTTTCTAGAAAAATTTAATGTATTTTTTTTTATTTGTTTTGTTTATAAATGATTTATTTTAAGAAAGAGGTAAAAACCCACATTGCTGAAGGGTTTAATTAGTTGCTTTTGAAATGATAATACTATTTGAATTTAAACGTTTTACAAGAACCTACGAGTCTTCAGAAGTTTTGATTGTTGGAAAAGTTTGATTATAAAACTTGATATATAAAGCACACTAGACACAAAAAATGTCTCAAAATAACGTGGTCCACATAAAAATATGTCACGATTGCAATGAAACATGCGTCGGCCGCCTTAAACGATGCACCCACTCACTAGAAATTATCACGCTTTTCCGGAGCACGGTGCTTGCCAAATATCTGCCCATAAATTATTGCTGTTTGACGCATTACGGCAAAATCTATTACAACGCGTTATTTAGGTACATTATGTGTTAAGTTACACTGGAAGTTGTTTATGAGGGGTGATATTTCGCACTTAGAACTTCTTCGAGGCATGTCTGTGAGTGGATACAGGTGTATTGAGTTTCGAACTTTAGTATACCCGAAATTCATTCGATATATGGTTATTTTCCGTTTTTCTTTTTTACCTTTTCAGGTCTATACTGCTTACCGGTTTTCCAGCGCTCTTTACTTTGTTCAGTGACATTTTACGGATCGATAGAAAACAGTACGTACCACAAGCTACGGAGAGGAGACAAAGAGAGGACACATAATGTATTATAAACAGTAGTTACCTCACCCAAGGTTTAGTGTTATGTTAGTTTAGTGAAAGTGCTCCTGTTTTAAAGACGATGTGTATATTATTTGGGTAAAGCCTGATATAATAATATTTTATAATTATGACATGTTCTTCATGTAAAACATTTTGCATAAAAGATTTGTCTTAATGAATAACCGTTTTGTATCTGTACAGAATCTTAGTAAAAGTTATGAAGTCAATTATGAGATCAGATAATCAAAATAAAAAAATAATAATGATTTTTTAGCTTTTTTTACGGTAGGTAAATATCATCTAAAAACTAATCCCGCCCTTAGGCGTAGCGGGAAACAGTGTCAGACTTTTACTGACAAAACAACCTACCTCATTCCTTCCGTGCCTTAATCCAAGAGACCTGGTGTTACGCTTTTCCATCAACCCTTGACTCCAGCAGGCTTCGTCCCTGCTGGGCCCTTTCAGTTGCTGACAACTCCTTGAGGCGCGCGGACACAGTGCGCGCCGTCGACGACTTGGGCTCGGTCCGGACTGTTACTAGATGACCGGATGGCGAGCTTCCCATTGTTCGCCGTCCGCAAGACCGCGCCTACGATGGTGGATTATGAACCAACCCGTCTTAGGTCCGCGTGGTGGATTATGGCCCATTCCATCTCGTAGCGAGGAGGCCTGTGCTCCAGCAGTGGGAATATAAAAAACGATCAGCCTTTTTAATGTTCCCAATGCTGAAATACACTATAAAGATGATGCTGAATAATATAATTATTTATTTGAAAAAGACCAGTACAGTTATTTATTCTTTATTCTAAATAGTTAAATTAAGCCAGTATATATTAATATAACGTAGGTATACCGAAAGCAATACAGTTGAAGTTTGAAAAACAAACGACGTATTTCTGCTTCCGTTGTAACAACTGATTAGTATCTGTTGTTACAACGAAATCTCTGTTTCAGTAAAACAGAGTAAAATAATTTTGCAAAAAGTTTTATAGATACGGTGCATTCGGAGTTCGTTTCTGAGAAGCCGTGGACGGTTTATTTTAGTTTGACAAACTGAACTAACAAATTATTAAGCTCTTTATAATATAATGTAAACTGTTAGTAGCTCGTATTCCGAAGAACTTCCTTACTCGTATTCCATAAGTCTTTCTCCCTTACACTCTTGAGTCCCGCGAACCCCGGCGTTCACATACCTACTGTCTTCTTATTATGTCTCTAATTACGGTGAGTCCTAAATCTGACTCTGAGCTATACGGAGCATTTCTACGAGATATATATGAGATTGCGATGCTATGATAAATGAATAACTACCGAAATATTAAACAAGTCTTTTTCAGCGTAGCAAAGTTCTGGTTAAAACAGGGCTTACCGTTAAAAACCTCTTGTACTACATACAATTGGTTAGAAAAACATGTTCACAAAATTTATATTATACATATACAGTAGTTAATTCCCTCTGCAAGAGAGGAGACCAGTGTCCCAGCAGTAAGAACATTAAAAAGGCTGATAATGATGATGATGACATACAGTATAGTAATGACGTGTAAAAGTGTTTTGAAAAACCTATTTACAAAAATAAATATCATTTTTCATTATCATTTATCAGTATTGCCTTTCTAACTTGGCGAGCATGAAGGTTTTTGTAGAAAGAATGGGCATGTTGGTTCCTCATATAAGGTGATAAAACTCAAGCAGTTTCACAGTCCAGGGGCCCTAGACAAGTGGCATTCGCTCCGTGTCGAATCCATTTCTAAGTTCGATTTCGCCTTAACGATCGACATCACCATCGACCATTTTGTGGTCGACCACAAAATGGTAGACAAAGTGACATCGACAACATATCGATAAATCGAAGTGTTGGTTCGATAAAATAACAACTTCTTGGCTATGGTTATCGAATTAAAACGTCAAAGGAGACTGAGCGAAAGTGGTCTATGAACCAATAGCAATACTGTTATGGTACTTATGTAGGGATACCTCAACTACACCCTTGTGTAAAGATGCATCAAAATCTGACCCGGCAGTTTTGAGAAAAATTGTACTTTAGACTGGCCGCGTATTCTATGACGCGCAGTACAAATGCGAGCTCAGCTTACACTGGTGGTGTTAAACTTGATGTGCTCCTGACTGTACAAGTTGTCCTGATGTACATTGTATATCAGGGCAATGAAACAACTTTTTAATACATAATATATTTTTATTTATAGTTCGTCTATGATAATAGAATCTAAAAATCATTGCCATTTTACGTACTTTATTCGGATTTTATTTTTGCATTTTTATGTTCTAGGTTCCTCATTTATTTGTAATTCATTACTTTGATTCTTCGTTGTTTTGTTCATTAAATAGATACAGATTAAAAACAAAAAAAAATAAGGAAAATACCTAAAAATCAGAACAATAAGTATCACAAACTGTTGTAAAATACGTGTATTCTAAAGTACTATTTTTCTCAAAACTGCCGGGTCAGATTTTGATGCACCTTTACACAAGGTTGTAGTTGAGGTATCCCTACATAAGTACCATCACAGTGTCGCTATTGGTTCATAGACCACTTCCCATACAAATGTGCCCAGTCTCCTTTGACGTATAAACAACTACTAACAATTAGCGAATCGAAAACGTTTGACCATGTGACTTTTCGAAGGCTTATGTCAGTTCCATACATTTCGGAGTTTCGAATGTCGTTATCGTTAGTGAGAATGTGACTTTGTCTAAGCCCCCAGATACGTTTCCTTTTAGTAACACGTTTTTTTGCACATCTTTGGAATAAACGCAACACTAAATCAAGTGATGATAAGAAATCTTTCTTGCTCAGAATCAAATGGGCTTACACAGACTTTAATATTATAAAATATGTGATTTTGAGTGATAACCAATGACCAACACCTGTTCATGGATGTAATTAATTAATATTGGTGAAAATTCCACTTGAATAGCAGAGTATAAATGTGTAATTGAGACATACTTTATTGATTTTTTGTACTGCAATAAAATGGTTAAGTGAAATGAAATGGAATTATTGTATTAATGGAATGATTGTAACGAAGAAATTATTTTATTTTAACGAGTGTATTTTTTTGCTTGCAAAGATTTTATGACTTTAAAATTAAAATTCTTTTCAAACCAAGTACTGACACTTGTGTGAAAAAAAATTGCCATGTTATTTATTTATTTAATCTTCATGTACAGTAGTGGTACATAGGCGGACTTACTTATTTCAATATTTATTTACAAAAAAAAAACTATACTCATCGTAGAAAGTGGCGTTCATATGGAAAACTTAAGAATGTATACTTGATTATGATTTTAGTGCAATCGTCCCAATTGAAGACATAGCAGGAAAAACGAGGCGAGTCCAAATTTAAAAATTTCAATACATCGTGAAGAAACCGTCATAATATCCTAGGACCAAAAATTCAAAGTAATGTGACATCCGCCAACTCGTACTGAGCTCATCATCATCTTCTTGCCCTTGTGTTGTTGTATTTGGGGTCGGCGCAATATGTTTTTTTCTTCCATTCTGTCCTGTCACCCGTCACGCTATCACTAACTCCTCTGTCTTCCATATCACTTCTCACACAATCCATCCATATCTTCTTTGGTCTCCCCCTTCCTCTCCATCCATCTACGTGTAAACTCAAAACCCTTTTTGTGACATGCGTTTCATCTCTCCTCTTCACATGACCATACCAAGACAAACGATTTCCTTTCAACTTTTCAGTCACTGGCGCCACTTTCAGACTTCGTTCGACAACTCGTACTGAGCTCGCGTGATGAATTTTCCATGCCTTCCTCAAGAAGAAGCCTGAGTCTTAGCAGTGGGAACATTATAAGGCTGATGTTAGGCTATTTTCGTCTTGCTATTATCCTAAGCATGCGATGTAAAAACGACCTTAAGTACAGGTTTTTTTTATTAAAAAAAAACTATTTATTCAATTTTAGTTACAAATTTAGTCTGTTATAATAGTGGGGCACCAGCATATTGAGTTAAGCGAGTGAACAACGCTTTCCGAGAATACATTTCGTAATAAGATTGGCCGGTTGACTTGTCGCACCTCAACCCGATCGAGCACGCGTGGAATGCTCTTAGGCGAGATGTTTGGAATCTCCAGCCATCGCCACAGACCTCGTTAGAGATCACAGAACCCACCATTCTAGAATGGGACAGGCAACCGCAAGATATTCTAAATAACTTGATTTTCAATATTTCCAAGAAAATTTCAGCATGTGTTTGAGCTAGAATAGGAGTTATTTTGTGTTATTTGTACTAATAATAGATATTTGCCTAAGCAATTGCTGTTTTTTTTTAATGGTTTGATTGGTGAACCAATAAATCCATTATTTACAAAAAAATATGATGTACCTACCTTTAATATAAAGTTTATTTGAACTTGTAATTCCGAGTCAATCCAAAAATTTATTTTAAAGCCAGTTTTAAAAAAATATTATGAGTGTGAGTACATATTATTTCTTCACGCTCAAATGGCTAGACGGTTTCAACTAAACTTAAAACACGAGTTGGCCATGTACTAGAAAAGCACAAATAATGCTATTTTAAGCCGAGTTCCCAATGAAAAAATTTAGTATGTACTTATTTCAACTAAATAGTATTAGAAAGCTTTTTTCATATAATGTAATTTATTAATCATAACCATAAAATTTCTTACCGTTTCCAAGTGAACGTAATATTTTTTAATGATGTAGGTACTATAAAAAATAATCTTATTTCACAGTTCATTAAATCCACGTTTTACGATGGAACACGCTTGCCTAGAAGTAACCTTATTCAATCTTGACTTAAAGACCTTAAGGTTGAAACGGTTGGGAAACAGACCGGACAAGGAATCCCTCTCATTAGCTGCACACATAATGAATGTGTTCCCAAAACGTTTGAGCATATCCTGACGCGTTGTACGTCTGATTGTTCGAAATTTTGGTGGTATTAAGTAGCGCAATTTCGGTTCACACTTCCTGAAATGCAATAAGTACCCGACAGACTAGTCACTATCTTCGATATTCAAAACTTTGAAGTTTTGTCACAACGAAAAAGATCAATAAGTCAAGTATATTGATTTGGTTTCGCGAGGTTGTCGACATGAGGGATGTGGTTTCGGAAATCTTTGTATCGATAGTCGTGACAGTATTGGCTTTTGGCTATTAAGTCAATGGGCCTTATAGCAAAATAGCCAAGCCTTGACAAACACCTTGTGAGGTTCTCGTGAAGCACCTGGATCTAGGGCTTAATTCAAGAGCAGTACTTCTGCACACGGCTTGTATAATCAGGAGATTCCTTTATTTGGAGCCCTAACCGCCGGTAGCTTGGACCCTGTTCCTGGTACCGGTGGTTTAGTATGCATTATCCAGACCCGAAATACTTGTCTTTGAGTTAGGGCAAAGAACCACTGTCGTAGCCTCGTGAGAACAATCGCAGCAGGAGCCTCTTTCTGCGAAGCAGTATTACCAGGGTGTATGGGAGAACAGATTTCCTCCTGATATTTCCACTACTGTAGGTATGGGCATCCGTCTATATCGAACCTAAACTGTTGGAAGCGCTTAGTATTCTACGCGCACCTCATAGAGGTATCAGCAAAATTGTAGCGGCACAGCAGAGCCAAAGCCTGCTGGGGCCATAGATAGTCTGAAAGAGAACTCCGGGGTCATGAACCCGGAATTCTCTTTTAAAAAAATAAACCAAAACTGAAAACATTAAAAAATAATCACAGTCTTGCGTTTAATGTAACACATTTATCAATTCCAAATTATTTCTGAAAATAACATCATCATAACTGTAAATTGATTCATTTAATACAATTTCATATTAATTTATGCTTTTGCTTATGTTTCAACCATATGGCGTTATACTCACCCCTTGATCATGGTTTAACGTAAACAAAGTTGTTAAACTTTTAAATTAAAATTATGATCACAGAGCGAAACTTTTCGGGACGAGTGCCCATCCTAGCGGAGGTCTGAGGTAGCGTCGTAATCTCCTCACCTTAACTTCTATTCGTATAACTTTAATATTTGCTTTAAAGACACTGTTTTCTTTTATGTGAAAAGACAGTTTGTAGTGATAAGGAGTTTTTGAGTAAGTAAAATTCGTGTCTTAAAAAATATCTATTTTATAGTAAAGATCTATTTTAAAAATACATGTTTTTGTTTTTGGTTTTGTGTCTACCTACACAATAAAATAAATAAGTTGTTTGTTATTTAATTAGATTGTTATTTTTTTATTACACCTAATATGTTTATGGATACAAGGTACGGTAAAAAAAAAAACTTACAATAACTTAATAAATCTGTTATAAAAACTTACGGTGTAAATAATTGTTGGTGGTCCAATAAAGGAAAATAAAATTAATATATAAAAAATAAATTAGACAACTTGACGACTTCAAAACAGTCCTGTTTTCTAAGAGTCATCTGTTCTGTACAAAAGACTGACAATAATTATGATTATGACCTTATAGTTACAAACCAGCTATAGTTGCTGGCAGGTATTGACGTCAAGAGCCACTACTTTATAGTGGCGTTAAATCTCAATATACAAATACTACTGCTAAAGTTTCTATTGAATTTTCATATATCTATATCTGTCGTAGCCAAATCGCATAACGATCCTTATTACATATACGCACAGGATTGAAAAATAATCTTTATATAATGCGTCTACCTCACTTTCAGTCCGATTTCAATCCCTACAAGCTCAAATAAAATACGTCGCATTGAATGTGCACTTTGCTTGCATTCGTCAAAGCGGCTTAGCAACGTGTGGCACACATATAAAAGGAGTATCGTCTATACCTCACTTTGAAAGATTTAGTTCCAAAAATACACCGCGTAGCGTTTCATAGTGACAAAAAATGGCGTCACAGTGGGTCTCAATGTCACAACAAAATGAGTTTATAAGTCCTTCAAAAATTTAATCATGGACAGTAATGTTATTTTTGTATCTAAAATAACGAAAATAACCAAAAATTAAACCAACAATCAACATTTAATTAAAATAATTAGTCCGAGAGTGAGCGAAGCAAGCTCGGAATTGTCGAGTAACCCGACACGGACATGTTAGGTTAGATGAGAACAACAAGTGAATAAACATTCCATTTGTATTTGGTTAGGTACGTTATAGTTCACAGACAGAAATGACGGGTCTTCATTGCCCATGCCCAAGTTCTTTTGGATTAGTTCTTCAACTCCTCAGCCCTCAAGCGAACGCCGGCGTTCGCGGGTACTACAGCGAACGCCGGCGTTCGCGGGTATTAACGGAAAGTTATTTATCTATAAAAACTTTTTTTTTTACGTTCTTGGATAAATATCAAAATACCCTACAAAAAAAATGGAAAAATAAACATTATTTTTTTGAAAATTTAACAACGACAACGCGTTTCGCGAAATCATGAGCGCGAGCGCCGGCGCTCGCTTGGGTGTCAAGGGGATCGCCCCTTTTTACGATACAGATAAACGTGAGACGCCGCTTTGTAAAACGAATTAATTATACTAAATGCGGTTACCACGTGTTCAGCAGGATTGTTGATTTTATTTGAACGTGTGGTAGCCGCTTTACATTATGGAAAAGTTTTACAATACTGAGCGCCAATAAGTGTATGGTATAATATACGATTTTATATGAAACAAATTAGGATCAAAAAGACTAGCCCCATTGCAAAGCAGAATGTCTGTAAAAGCTGTAGAAGTCATGATGCTTTCACTAATACTTTTAATTCGTTAGACAAACCTGGATAAAGGTTTCTTCGTTCGTTTAAAATATCTTGCCTATATCGCCGGGCTACAGTGCTCTTTTTAAACGAAAATTAACCCGAAAGTCCACAAAAAAACGTAAAAATGAACACAAAAAAATCAGAAATCGCCCTCTAAATTTAAGTGAGACCATCGTGTAATCCGCTTTGTCTGCAAAGTTAACTAACTATGTGAATTCAATTTCTAGAAAACCGACAGTGCTGAATACTGTACAATGCACATAAACAAACCGTGTAGCTCAAAATATCATAGAAAATAATATTCACAACCAACCACACTGTATAGTGACTTTAAAGCGTATGTATCACTCCACAAAGGACTGGCTTGGACATTTATAAAACACTCAGGTACTTCAAACGCTTCAGGCAAATATAGTGCTCTACACGTTCTCTAATACGATCAACAGACCACAAAACAGTTATGCGGGCCTAAGGCGCATTGAGAGGTCGTACTATGATCCAACTAGCTTCATCGATACACACAATCAGTACGCCGTAATTAGTTGCCTGCAAGGCTACAAGCCAGCACACAGAGTTCAATTATGCCGTATAATCAAAAGCTTTCAAATACATGTAGTTTTCCAACTGACCATTGAAAAGAATAATGAGGTTATTCAGCTGCATTTGATAATAAAGCACGCTTTGAAAGTAGCTTAGCTTTGTGACTGTAGGAATCCTTATGAAGTCAAGCCACATAGATGCAAGCTCAGGTTACCTTTTCTATTATGGTTATGTTAGGTAGTATTGACTGGCCTGTTGGTCTAGCAGTTAGTGACCGGAGCGGAGGTCGTGGGTTCGATTCCCGCCCAGGCCAAACGTTTGTGTGATTAGCACGATCATTTGTTCTATGTCTGGGTTGAACCTTTCAACTACCGTAATTACAGACAAGAACAAAATAGGTATGCGAACGCCGGCGTTCGGGGCGTTAGAGCTAAAAAGTTTAATTCATCTATAATATATATGACGTAACCAACTACAGGGCCCAAACAATTTAACGTTCACCACGACCATCGAAGAAGAAGATTTCGCCATTAGATAATTTTACCGTAGTCACGGAAATAAATGTCGATGGTGATTATAGGAATATAGTGCAATATGATACGCACAGAACCAGTCTGTATAGTGACCTTGGGAGGTCTACGTTCAACAGTGGACGTCATTCGGTTTTTTTATGGTGGGAAAAATCATCGAATGACGAATACCGCCCTTGGGCGGAGTCGAAGACAGATTCAGACTTCTACTCACTAAACGACCCCCCTTTGCTTCTTGCCTCTGTTTCAAGGCCCTTGTGTTCCATTTTCGCGTCAACCCTTGACTCCAGAAGGCTCAGACCCTGCTGGCCCCCTACAGTTGCTGACAACGAACGGACGGCTACCGGATGGACGGTCAACGAGCTACCCATTGCTTGCCGTCCGCAAGCATACGCCTACGGTGGCCGGAAATCAAGATCCGAGACGCGGTGGCAGCGGCTGAAGCGTGAGCGCCTTTGCCCTTTGCCTGACACGGTCGGCCTCCTCTTTTGTTAGCATTACTGCTTCGCACTCTTCCTCACTCCAGACCAGGACATTTACCAAGGCTCGGGGACATTATTAGGCTGAAAAGATGATGATGGTGGTGATCATCATCATCATCTTTTCAGCCGTAAATAATTAGTAGTCACTGCTGTAAATGATTAAAAAACTAAGCACGATTTATCAACAGTTTATACCTACATTACGTTAACAGAACCGCGGCCATTTTGCTAAATGATAAATTCATATTTAAAACTTCGTGTTGGCTTCCTTTTAACGAGTCTACCATACTTCGTATCGAAAACTTTTTTATAAAAGTGCTGTGTTTTGAAACTCAAAGTATTTATTTTAATGAAACCTAATTACTGGTTTGAAAGTGTACATAAAAAATTTTAGAGAAGAACATGCAACAAACTGTCCTATACCTAGGTAGACAACACAGACTTTAGTCTATGTTGGTATTTCATCATCTTCATCATTTCAGCTGAAAGACGACCACTGTTGGACATAGGCTTCCCCTAAACCGTCGCCATAACGAGCGATCCCGTGCGTGTCGCATCCCTTCATCAACCTTGACCAGGTTATCAGTCCACTTTGTGGGAAGCTTTCCAACGCTACGTCTTCCGCATGAAGGAAAAATGTCTTCCAGTACGCGGTCGCCACTCCAGAACCTTTCGGCCGCAGCGGTCATCTGTTCTGCGTGCAACGTGTCCTGCCCATTGCCACTTAGGTTTGGCGATTTTTTTCGCTATGTCGGCCACCTTGGTTCTCTTGCGAATTCATTGCAGATTCGATCACGCAAGGAAACTTCGATCAAAACTCTTTCCATTGCCCTTTGAATGACTTTGAGTCTTCTTACAAGGCCCATTATATGCGACCATATGTCATCACTGGCAACACACACTGGTCACAGACTTTCGTATTGAGACACTGGGGTATATTGGACGAGAAGACACCACGCAGCTGTTGGTATCTGAATAATATTAATATGTCTATTTTAGCAATCATTCCTATTAAATAATGCCTTATACATCTAGGTCAGCGCGATCCATCGTCGATTGCATCGTCGCTTTCCATCCGGTGAGTTAGCGGTCGAGTGCAAACCTATAAAAAAAAACAGCACCTACGATCAAATTGAAGCAAAATTGTCATGTATCAATGTGCTTTATCTCGCTTTGTTCGTTGATACATTTGGAATATTGTACGTTGCATAAAAGCCTCTAATAAATTGCTTTTAACCAAATTAATAAAATCGCCAGACAAAACCTGGGTGGGTTTTGTTTTGTTTGTTTAGCAGGAAAAACATTGAATAAGCAAATTATGTTGTGATAAGACAGAAACCAAAACAGACAATAACAATGCTAGCAAAGGTGGAAGCCGACCGCATAAGGCAACGGCGCACACGCCCCAGACGCCGCCGGGATTCCGATCCCGATTTCCGGCTACCGTAGGCGCGGGCTTGCAGACGGCGAGCAACGGGTAGCTCGTCGTCCGGTCGTCTGGTAACGGTCTAGACCAAGCCAGGCGCTCTGTTCCCCACGCCTCAAGGAGTTGTCAGCAAAAGTAGAGGCCCCACTGCAGGGCTGAAGCCTACTGGAGCCTGAATCTGAAAGGAAGGTCCGGCCTCGGTATGAGGGCTAAGAAGAAATGGGGTGATTTGTTTAGTTGGTATGAGTCTGATACTGTTTTTCGCCTCGTCCAAGGGCGGGATTCACCATTAGATGATTTTTCCCTTCATAAAAAAGACAGAAACCGAAAAATATAGTTATCATTACCAGTGTTTTAAAAAATTAATGTAATGTATGCCGCCCACGATTTTGTAAATTAAAATTGTGCGGCTGTTACGATCAACCCCAAAACAATTTATTCGTTTAACTTTATTATTTAAAAAGAATTATGACTAATTATCATAAAGCTATGTAAATTAAATAAAAAAACTAATTTCGAATAAACTTTGGGATCCAATGTAGCAGCTGTGTCATTCTTGAAATTTGATTTCAATTAAGGAAACAAAAGCCAAAAGTTTTATTAAAACGGAATATCATTCGTGGTTCTTCCGTACATAGTTCAATATTAAATACATTCTTAAGGTCAGAAGTAATTTGGATCCCTTCTGCTTTTCTTAACTTACAAGCAGTTGTGAAACGAGCCCGTTTTTAATGAATAGATGCAAGTTTTAATGGAAACCGAATATTACAAACGATGGAAAATAAAACTACCTCGGCCAGTGAAGACTTAATTTTTTTTATCTCATCAACTTAATAGACGTAGTCGCGCTTTCTTTCTAAGTTTTGATATTATTTAGGGTTCTCTACGAATGGGTCCCTTTTAGGTACACCCGTATTAATAAAGAAGTTATCACTTGTTACTAAGTAATTACTTATTAAGTCATTACTTGAGGTGAGAAATATTTATTCAAAATTAAAAAAAAATTAAACTATAGAATTCAAATCGTTACTTAAGTAGTTACTTTTACTCAAGTAATTAGTGGTACTTGTCTCTAAATACGGGTGTTAAGTGTTTGTTTACAGAGACGAGGGGCGGCGAGCGCCGCGTGCAGCGTGGCGTCTCGCAGCGTGTTGGGTGTTATTACTGTTTATGGAGAAGTGGCGTATGCAGTGGCCCGCATCATCAAACGCACAAACATATGGTAATGGAACGATGTAGTTTATAAAGACACGGAGCGTGTAAAGTAGCAGCGTCCGCCACGGTACCCATTTTGGCTGCTCTAGTACACAACATAGTCGGCCCGTTCGTACTTTTGATTTCGCATGTAAAATCACTTTTCCGTAAACAAGTACCTACCTACGTCTCATGTTATATGTCATTTATCTCATACGACATATTATGTTTGAGATCAGTATGGGCTGTGTTGCCAAACAACAGCCCCTTAAACCTCAAGCAAACGCCAGTGTTCGCACACCTATTGTCTTTCTATTATGTTTATTACGGTATTCGAAAGGTTAAAAAAGATTAAGATTTTTTTATTAAAGAAGCCTCTGCTATCCGTCCAAGTGTTCGTCTGTTTGTTAGTGGGCTATATCTCACAACCCACAAAAGTGTTGAAATGAATTAATAAAAATTGAATGAGTTGAAATTTTCACAAAATGTGTATTACTTACAACTATCATCATCATCATCCTACCCTTATCCCATATTACTTGGGGTCGGTGCAACATGTTTTTTTCTTCCACTCTGTCCTGTCACCCGTCACACTATCACTAACTCCCTTTTCTTTCACATTACTTACAACTATAACATTAAAAATTAAAAAGAGTTCCCACATGAGAAATGTGGAACCCTTTCAGTATTTGATTCGTACTTGTCTAGTTTTTCTAGCTTTGAAAGTCTTTTTTTATGACCATGCAATTTTAAAACTTTCCTTTCAAGTAAGTTATAGTCACGTTAATTAAATAAGATTAATTAGTGGTAAATGTAAATTCAAATTTGTGTTTTTTACTATTCAACATTAAAGATTCTGCTAATGGTACTATAATGTTACGGTTCAAATCCAAAATCTATGATCTGTGATGAAAAACACATTAGGTTTTCTTCTGAATTTTATTTGTGATAAACTAGTGCTTGACTCCAATTTCACCTGATGATAAACAGTGATGCAATCGTTGATGGTTTGGTGCACTACTCGTGGTTTATTAAGAGCCTATTTATTCTAGCCTTGGACGGGAAGACCGCAGTAGGAAAATTGTTCAAGACCTTCTATGTACGCGGTATAGCCCGGACCGTAGAAGTTTCAACAACGTTAGGGTGGATATTCGCCGTACGGTGGTCCGATGGTAGAATAGAAATGGCGGAATCAAGTCATGCAATTCCCGCGCACACTCTTCAAAATGCATCCTGTAAAATACCAAAAGGCCGGTACTTTACGCCTGTGCTGCAATTACAATTCTTTCTGGATTTCTGGTTTCTGATAACAAAAAAAAAAAAACAAACCAAAATGGTACCCAATAAAAAAAAATGTTGGCAGCCACTGTCCTAATATAAACATGCTTTCTTTGTGTGTAAAATAATCGTTCTCTTTGAATATTCGTGCTGTGTGAGGTAGCAGCTGTTCGAAATAAATGCTGCAGTGTTTCAGGTTTTATGCATATATTCACATGGTTTGTCACCGAATACGAAAACATCTATAAGTCAATACATTTAGGACGTAGCAGGGATTATCGCGGTGCTGCAGTGCGCAGTCTGAATTGTTCACGATTGTACGTGTACGTACTAACGGTTTTCACGTTATCATGAGAACGACACAACACAACGCCATAAGGCTTAGGAGATTTTGGTGACCTATTGAAATGTGTCTTATCATCATCAGCCTTTTAATGTTCCCACTGCTGGGCCACAGGCCTCCTCTCTAGGAGAGGGAATGGGTCATAATGCACCACGCGGGCCCAGTGCGGATTGGTGGATGTCACATGTCTTCGAATTTTTGGTTCTAGGACGTGCCGGTTTCCTCACGATGTTTTCCTTCACCGTTTTGAGAGCAGTGGAAATGGAAATAAATTACACAAAGTAATGCAATGTAATAGGGTTTGAACCCGCGACCTACAACTTGTAAGTTGGGCCCGTTACCACTGCTCTACGTACGTACGAAATGTGTCTAGTAAAATAATAATAATAAATCTTTCGTCACCATCTGCGTACCTTAATTTCATGATACTTTAAACTTTTGAGTCCCAAGCGAACGCCGGCGTTCGCATATCTATTGTTTTTTATTGTGTCTGTAATTACGGTACTTGAAAGGTGGTCAGTGCTAAACATTTTGTACCCGTATTTATAAAGAAGTGATTACTTGTTGCGAAGTAATTTCTTGTTATGTCAGTACTTGAGGTTAGAAATATTCATGATTTTTATTTAACTGCAGAGTAGAAATTGTTACTTAAATTAATTATTTGCGTAAAAGTAACTACTTTTATGCAAATATTTATAGCAACTATTAGTTACGGAGAGTAATGGTGGCCGAGTGGTAACGGCCCCGACTTACGAGTTGTAGGTCGCGGGTTCGAACCCAGCCAGGCGCATTACTTTGTGTAATTTATTTTATCACCACTGCTCTCAAAACGGTGAAGGAAAACATCGTGAGGAAACCGGCACGTCCTAGAACCAAAAATTCGAAGACATGTGACATCCACCAATCCGCAATGGGCCCGCGTGGTGCATTATGACCCATTCCCTCTCCTAGAGAGGAGGCCTGTGGCCCAGCAGTGGGAACATTGAAAGGCTGATGATGATGATTAGTTACGCGGCCAATAAGTTGAACTCGTTGCTATAGCTTTACACGTAGTCCTCTATCTCGATTTAAACCTGAAAAATGGTTACTGCGCATTCAAGGTCTAGTACCTATACTACTATAGTGGTAAGTGGCCCTGACTGCTATGCCAAAAGTCGTGGGTTCAATGTTGTTTGACAGTTGTTGAATATATATTTTTGTTAACATATAATCTTAAAAACACAAATACCGCAAACTTGAATAAAAAAACAAAAGAATGATCAGCAAAATGGCTTACGTGACCTTAACAGTAATCAACACTGATTGTCTCAAGACGTCCGTACACTCCGAGAGCCAACGAGCAAAAAGACTGTTTCAACTAAGCGCTGCCCATAAAGGAGGAGGTCAATCGCATAAGGCAAAGGCAACAGCGCCCTCGCCGTAGCCGTCACCGCCACGATCCTGCCGATATTCGGCCACCGTAGACACTGCTCGCGGACGGTGAGCAATGGGTAGCTCGCCGTCCGGTCGTCTAGTAACTGTCCAGGCCGAGTCCAAGTCGTCAACGGCGCGCACCGTTCCCGCGCGCCTCAAGAAGTTGTCAGCAAACTGTAGGGGCCCTTCAGGGTCGAAGCTTTCTGGAGTTGCCGGTTTGTGTGAAACTGTTACCGCGGCTCCAGGAATAAGGCAAGGAAGGAATGGGGTAGGTTTTTTAGTCAGTAAGAGCCTGACACTGGTCTCCCGCTCCGCCCAAGAGCGGGTTTCGTCATTCGATGATTTTCCCTACCATAAAAAAAAAACAACTAAGCGCTGCCCTTATATAGATAGTCGCAGGATAGCTGATGACGATGTCTTGAAATTTCTTGCAATATTATAATACGATACTAACAGAGTTTTGTCTTCGAGGCTAAAAGGCCTAATAATTATGTGGAGCATACACTAGACATTTTTTAAAATCCTTTGTACATTTAGACATGTTTTCATTTTGGATAACCCTCACCGTTTCACGGTTTCTCCTAACTTTTGACGGATGACTGCATTTCAATGAAAACTTTGTGTTATGTTATTGTGTGTGAGTTTTATTTCACGTTTCAAATTTAAATGTAGAACAAACGAACACTTCTTTTATGTTTTATGTTTCTGGCAGTTATTAATATGACCTTTTTTATTTTATTTTATTATTTTAATGACCTAGGCAATAGAGTTAAGAAGTTGTAAAAGTTTTTTTAGAATAGAATAGAATAGAATAGAATAATACTTTATTGTACACCAAAAAAAGCAACAATTTTACAGAAACTTATATGAATGGGTACAAAAGCGGTCTTATCGCTGACAGCGATATCTACCAGACAACCTTAGGATGGAGTATAAGAGCTTGAACTAAAAAAGGGGGTAGTCTATGGTGTACTACTTTAGCAAAACAACATTTCTTTAAAAATAAATAAAAAACAAAATAAACACGTTACATAGATAAAAAAAAATAAACAAGACATAATACATAAGCTTAACAAATAAATATACATGCAGGTATATATAAATACATATATATAGGTATATATATATTAATATAATTATAATTACTTATGTGTTACACAATAAAAAGGAAGCAAAGAAAAAAGAAGAGAATAAAAGTGCTGGGAAGAATTGAATTTAGATAGAACCTGAATAATATTAGAGACAAAGGTTTTTTACTAGGATTTTAAAGGAATCCAGTGACTGAGCTTGCCTGACTGACCTCGGCAATGCGTTCCATAATCGCACAGCCTGAACCGTGAACGATTTGTCGCAGAACTTTGTGGAGTGCGAGGGCATTAAAAGTTTTAAATTTTCCGATGATCTCAAATGTCTAGAATGTGTGTCATGAAGGAACTTAAAACGTTCTTTGAGATAAGAGGGGGTTGTAGGAATAAACAGAACACTGTAAAGTAACGATAAGATATGGGCATTCCGGCGAAGGCGGATCGGCAGCCACTTGAGCTTAGTACGGAATTCAGAAACATGGTCATACTTGCGTAATCCAAATATGAACCTAATACAAAAGTTTTGGAGTCTTTCAAGTTTATCAAGCTGCACTTCAGTTAGATATAAATAACTGACATCGGCATAATCAAAGATAGGGAGAAGGAGGTGTGTCGTTTTTCTGCAGTTACCTGAAAAGAAACTGCTAAATATTGAGTACAAAACATACCAGGATTGGCGTTTCGTTTCGCGCATTTACTCATTTCTTTTTAGGAGAAGAGGTATTGCTGTTTGCCGATGATATTGTGCTGGTTGCCGAGAGTGCCCTAGAGGTCCAGAGCAGATTGGAGGTGTGGTGGCAAAGACTGGAGAGTGTTGGCCTAAAATTGAGCAGAACTAAAACAGAGTACCTGTTCTGCGATTTTGGCGGTCTCTCTAGTCCTGTGCCCATAGCTCTCGCCGTAACGCCCATACCAACCTGTTCCGATTTCCGGTACCTTGGGTCGCTTATCCAAGGGAATGGTGAGATAGACCGAGACGTGGCACATCGGATCAACTCAGGATGGATGAAATGGCGACAGGTCGCTGGAACAACTTGCGACCCACGGATGCCCCTCAAGTTGAAGGGTAAAATCTACAAGTCCGTGATAAGGCCTGTCCTACTGTATGGGTCAGAATGTTGGGCTCTGAAAAAGACGGATGAAAAGCGATTGCATGTAGCAGAGATGAGAATGTTGAGATGGATGTGTGGTGTGACGAGAATGGATAAAGTGAGAAATGAGTATATTAGAGGAAGTTTGAAAGTGGTGCCAGTGACTGAAAAGTTGAGAGGGAACCGTTTGTCTTGGTATGGCCATGTAAAAAGGAGGGATGAAACGCATGTTACAAAGAAAGCCATGAGTATGAATGTGGATGGATGGAGAGGGAGAGGGAGACCAAAGAAGATATGGATGGATTGTGTGAGAAGTGATATGGAAAACAGAGGAGCTAGTGATAGCGTGACGGGTGACAGGACAGAATGGAAGAAAAAAACATATTGCGCCGACCCCAAATAAAACGGGACAAGGGCAGGAAGATGATGTGGTATTAAATAATCATGCTACGCACTAGCGGGTTTTGTGACGGTCAGGTTGGCAGACTTTTTTTAATTTGACTGGCGTGACTGACAAATGTGTGTGTGATTTTACTATTGTATGTATTTTAGCATATGTAAGTGTATCATTTATTAGTTGTTTAGTAGTCATAGCACAAGCTCTGCCTAATTTGGGAATAGAATGATAGCGTTGTGTGAAGGTTTGGAGTATTATTATTACTTTATATCAAACTAGCTTTTATCAGCAGCTTCGCCCGCGTACATAAAATATAGCCTATGTCACTCAGAAGTAAAGTAGCTCTCTATGGTTGCTAAAATTTTTCCAATCGGACCAGTAGTTCCAGACATTACCTCCTACAATCAAAAAAACAAATGTTACCTCTTTATTATATCAGTGTAGAAGACTAGCGACCCGCCCCAGCTTCTCTCGGGTGCAATGCTAATATTAAATATATTATAAACCTTCCTGTTGAATCACTCAACACTCAAACAAAATCCGTTGCGTACTTTTTAAGAATTAAGCGTACATAGGAACAGGAAGCGGATTTGTTTTATACTATGTAATGATACCGGTATCCAGCTACATCTGGTAAATTTACTGGAAGCTGACGGAAACTGAATAACTAGTTAGGTAAAGGCTATCGTGTATAACGCTCAAACAATATAGTTATCTTCATAAAGTTACGATCGTAGCACTTTGAACTGCGTAGCATTATTCTACGGCGTAGCAAGATTTAGGCTACGCCGTAGCTACGCTCTAAGACCAAAGTGGTGGAGGCTTTGTGTATATATATATATGTATAATATATTCTACAACTATCACACAACGCCGTCTAGTCCCAAGCTAAGCAGAGCTTGTGTTATGGGTACTAGACAAACTGATAAACATACCTATATATTTCTAAATACTGACATATTATAGATGAATTACACCCAGACACAGAACAAATGATTGTGCTCATCCCTCAAACATTTTTCCTGGGTGGGAATCGAACCCACGACCTCCGGCTTACAGGCCTACTAAACTACACTGACTGTTAGTGAACTTGATTCATATCACGTGAACTTGATTTTTTGTTAGTAACTGTGTAAGGCGAAAGCCTATAACCCATAAGTGTCACCCATCACCAGTGATGTCTTAAATATGGCTCTGAAATGTGTTCGTATGCAATAACCCTGTGTTACGGCGGCCTTAGAACGTAAAGGGAAATCGGTGGATTTTAGTTAGTAAAACTTGAATACTATTCTTGTTTTAAGTAAAGTGGAACTAAGTTGTGTCAAATTTGATGACCTTAAAAAAAGGTAACAGAGAGAGCGATGCTCAGAGTTTCCCACATAAAATGCTGCAACACAATATATGCGGCAGTGAGAAAACCGAAAGCAAAGTGTCCTGCGTGCTGAAATTTTAGTTGCAAAACAGATGATTTATCTATTTATTTAATTTAAGGATCTCCAACAAAGGATGTACTCAAAATATTATAGTTATAACACAGATCATGTAGTAGGATCACATATTATGTAGGTGTACTCCTTAACTTATAGGAGACCACAGCATTCACAGTACAATAATTTAAAGTTAAATTATAAATGAAATTGAACTATAAATAAAATTAAAATTAAATCACAACCAAATCAAAATTAAATTAAAATTCAATCAAAATTAAATCAAGATCAAACTAAAATCAAATCAAATTAATGACTAATGAGGCCGGAACATGGTGGATTGCTGACATGACAAGAACCACGAGAATTCAATGGCTATAACACGCATTAGACCGGTCGTTGTGGTAACGCTTGCTAGAAGCCTATGTCCAACAGTGGACAACAACATTTGAGGCCAAATAACGTGATGACGAAACGCGTTACTACTGAGTTAAGCACCATGAATATTTAAGGGCACAACTTAAAATTCTGCCCGCACCTTTGTTTCAGTGTAACATTCTCCTGGTCTAGCGGATCGGAGTAATAGGGCATTAAGCCCACACACTTCCTGACCAATCACGTTAATTTAACAGGGCTGTTTTGTTACCCAACTTGTTTCACGGTGATGTACGGTATGGCCTAATGTTAGGGCTGCCCAACTACAAGGAATATCTTATATCTTACAAGGAAAGCTTCTGTTTTTAGGGCTCTGTACTCAAGGGGTTTATTCGTTATGCTCTGAATATGGTTTCCGCACTTAGTCTTGGTCCTATGCGGACCATTGTATGTGGGTCAGAACTGCTGGACTGATTAGGCCAATTTTAGTTTTGGAATATTTGTAATAAATCAGGGAAGCTTTTGAATTATGTGAAAATCTTATAGAAAAATTCACGAAAACAAAATAATGATCACAGTAGTCATTAGGTGGCACGAAGTATGTTGGGATACCTAATTAAATAAAAATATACTTTTTATTTTCTCACCAATTGTATAAACGTCTGTACAACATGAATGGCCTTGAAAAATTCTTAACTGTCGTTTTTTCACACATTTTTACGAAATTAAATAGACAGTAAAATTTTGTTTTTTCCTAGAAGAATTTAGTGGAAGATTTTTATACTCATTTTTTTTGTGATTTTTTTTCGTTTTAAGAAAGGGGGTCAATGCTCCCGTCGTCCGTGGGGTTAACTCCTTTTCTGTTACGCTTCGTTCAGTTTAATTCATTTTACGTAACATATTTAGAAATCTGGCAACCCTACCGCTACAAAGGATAAAGTACTGTTCGTTTGTTTACACCACTATGCGTGATACGCAAACAAAAATTTAATTTTCAACACTAAAAAAGGAATTCAAATTTTAAAACAACACAAACGACGAGCTCGTGAATCAGTAATGAAGTATTCATTTTATCCTTTTATACTAACATGTGTTATGATTTTAGTGGCTCCCTTGAAAATTGAAATACTTTTTTCATAAATAACACACAAAAAAATTCAAGCTTTGGACTCGATAGTTGTAACTAGACAGATAAGGCCGAAGGGTTCAACCCCCCTAGCCAAGTTACTATTGTTTCTTTAAAAATATTGTTCATACAAAAAAATCATGCTGATTAGTATTTTATGTATAAACTACACGAGTCAAATCAAATAAAAAACGTTTATTTCCAATACGAGTAGACCGATTACAGACACCTTTGAATTGTCAAAATGCCAGTCGTACAAAAAAAAGAAATTGAATTGCATGTTTCAAAGCGTAGATCTCTATGGAGAATGTCATAATGGTTTCCAAAACTTACGGAAGTTTCAAATGCATTCTTTAATTGAGGCGTTATGATTGAATGCTCTTTGATCGATATTAAAATTATAATTCTGATAGAATGAAAATTTATAATTCTGTATTGCGGTTCTAGAGTTCTTCGTGCGATTAGAACATAATATACAGCAGTAAAAATCAAGTGTCGGGCAGATGCTCGGACCAGACACCTGTCTGGTCCGAAGATGCTTCCTTTTCAACGAAGTCTGTTAGATTTTACGCCCTGTTACGTATGTTTACTAACTTCGTACCATAGTACTTATAAATTGTTCACGATGTTTCATACAATCAAAGTCCTCCTTAGTAGTTCACTTTTGACAGAGTGGTCGTGGTTGATCAGGTTGCATTTTCGTTGGCTAGTGAGGCTCCCGCGATGCGTCTCCACTTTCAAAGTATCTGAGATTGATTTTCTTCCAACTTCTTTTTATTTAAAGGCAAATATGCTCCTCTATGTATAACTCTGAATTGTCTTCAACTATCTAAATTATCATAAGCTTTTACCGGAATATGTGTTTTTTCTTGCAGTAGTCACCGTGCTTTTTATTGGACGGGTACAGTTCTATCCCCATACATAAGTACCGTGTCAGGGGCAGGGAAGGAAAGTGTTTCGTCAGGAATAAAAAAAAATCAGTGCATACATTTTCTAAGAATATGATCATTTACAATTCAAAATTCTCAATTGCCATTTTTTACACACATTATTACGAAATTAATTAGACAATAAATTTTGGATTCTATATTTTGAATTTTCCTAGAAAAATCAGTAAAGATTTTTTCTTCGTTGATGATAGATTTTGGAGCTCGCGTCGGCTACGTAGCGTCAGTGTCAGGGCCGACACTGTGATAAGCGCAAGTATTACGATTCCATGCCGTGCCGTTTGCTATGCCCTTATTGATACTTTTCTTGCATTCTGTCGACTTTATTGATGATAAAAATGAATGATACGTTATTATGAGATATTGTTTATGCTTTCTTTTTTCCTTATTGCAATTTTAAATCCTTGTAAATTATTGTTAACAGTGTATCTCGCAAATAAAAAAAATCTTTCATTATTAGAGACTGAACGCTTACGCTGTAAGTACGTACGCTCCAAATATGGAATGACAGGGGCAGATAATTAAACTGCGAAGGTAGGTATGACAATATTTTAGACAAACTATACTAAGGCTACCTATACTCGAACAAGGAAACAGGCGAAGAGGCGTCGGTCCGTCCATGATACTGTCACGTCATTGAAGTGTTTGAACAGACTACCTCTGATGGACACGGATGATCGTTCTCGTCACGGAAACCTTCCTGCCCCGTTCCTGACACGGCACTTATCTGTGGGAATAGACCTTAAGGAGAAAGGCTTTTAAAAGTAAAGATTAACAGGCCGAAGAGTTGGGTTCGGTCCGGACAAGTTACTTAATAGTCGGACAGCGAGTTGCCCATTGCTCGTCGTCCGCAAGCCCGCGCCTACGGTTGCCGAAAATCGGGAGTTTACATACTTGTGAACACTTTCACGATAAAGGATTACGTTATTTTTGCATGATGTCATTTTATACTCAAAGCATAGGTACTATACATTCCTTGGATCAAAAGCGTGTTGTGCAAATAAGGTTAATCTTGTAAGCCTCGTTGTTGCCGAATTTGTATTTTTTTTTTATTATAACCTTAATTATAATCAAATAAGAATAGACGAAACAAAATTGTAAGGGCTCTATTTTTACTTTTTGACAACACACTTTAGAGTTCCGTAGTCAACAAGGAACCCTTATGGTTTTGCCAAGTCTGTCTGTCTGTATGTCCGTACGCGGATAATTTCAACGACAGTTGGCACTAGAAAGCTGTTAGTTTTGTTTTATTAGGGTACCTCCCCTACACGTTAAGTGGGGAGTGTTTTTTTTTTAATTTTTACCATAACATGTGATATATTGTTCGATATCTATTTAATAATGATTAGGGGTCCCGTAACATAATTTTTCATAATTTTAATATTTTCGGAAATAATCGCTCCAAAAGTAAAAAACAATGCGTCCCCCCTCTAACTTTTGAACCAAGAAAAAAAATCTCAAAGGTGGAACTTTATAAAGCCTTTCTAAGAAAATCATTTTGAACTTGATAGGATTGAGGTTTGCTGGCAGAAAACTCATTGTTGAGTTAAGCTCGCCTTTGCACATCAATTGTCAAAAAAATATTTTACTACAAGTTTGTTTTTGTATACAATAAAGAATTACGACGAACGGTTTTTGAAAAATTTAAGTAATAATTTCTGAACTAAAATTGTAATTTAACCGTCACTTAAATTGTAATTTTAATATCATCATCCACCGTATATATAAGCATTTTGACGTGACAACGTCTTAAATTAGGTTGCGGCTGGGAGTCACTTATGAAAAAGTGTAAAGGCAGATTTATATTGAGTAAGTAACTGACGTCAGTCCACTGACGAGTCAGTGCTGACCTGGCACTGCTATAGTGTAAATTGATTTCAAGTCAGTACAGTACTGACACGTCAGTACTGACTTCAATATTCGCGCTGCAATATTTTCGGCGTCAGTCTGCTCCCCCGCCACCCGCGCCAGCGCTACTGACATCGTGTAAATTGCCCAAGTCAGTTGCTGCCGCTCTGTTGTACGGTAACCACGATTCGTCGCACCGGATCACAAAATAACACGAAAATTGAGCGACACGGAAAACTTAAAACTTGTACAACTATACCGTGATAATTAATGCCTATGGTATTTCAAATCACAAAATTATAGAAATAAAGAAATGTGTGCAACAGCATTGCAGAATATTGCACAAAATTCTTTGATTTTTTGCTGTTTTTGAGAAATAATTTTTCCGCACTGACTTTACAAACGTGTGTACACCAAAAGAAATATCTTCGACTACTGACTGCTTGTAAATAGTACGCGTCAGTTTTCGGCGCCAGCACTGACGACAGCTACTGACTCAATGTAAATCTGCCTTAACGCTCGGTAACGTTACGATGAGTCACCGAACGAGAGAGAGGCCCGCCGAATGCCTTGCGTCTCTCTCCCACTCAACTATGATCGGTCTGCCGCGCGCGCAGCACTAGAGAATTAGGACGTTGTCCCGTAAAACCGACTTTACAGGCAACCATTTTTTTAACGAGATTATGAGATTTCGAGAGTATTTTCTTTCAAATAAAAACACAAAAAGAATAAAATTACCACTGGGTACAGCGCCAGCTTTAGGGAAATTGGGTTACTAATGTATACATGGTCTACTGGGTTCTGTAACATTGTGAGAAATCAACCACAACAAAACACAAACAAACAAACAACAACAGCACACAAACATGAACAAACAACAAACAAAATACAACAATACGCACAACACAACAACATGAAACAAACGCAAACAAACGAACGAACGACACAACACAACGTGAAACATGGTTTCTTTCTTTTTTTTTCTAAATCTGTGACATACGGGAAACTACGGAACCCTACACTGAGCATGGGACACTCTTGGCAGGTTTTATTTTGGATATTATCCTTGCAAGGATAGCGTGTTGATCTAATGGTTTGGGGCCCTGACTGCTATGCCGGAGGTCGTGGGTTCTGATTACCACCCACGACAAATGTTTGTGTGACAGTTGTGGAGTTAAAAAATGCATGTCTAAGTACAATTTATGTATTATTTATTTATTTATTATACACTTTTGTACTCCAAGACTAAAATACATTGAAAGGAAAACTTATAATAAAAAATGGTTGCCTGTAAAGTCGGTTTTACGGGCGAAGATTTTACGTGACAACGTCCTAATTCTCTAGTGCTGCGCGCGCGGCAGACCGATCATAGTTGAGTGGGAGAGAGACGCAAGGCATTCGGCGGGCCTCTCTCTCGTTCGGTGACTCATCGTAACGTTACCGAGCGTTACACTTTTTCATAAGTGACTCCCAGCCGCAACCTAATTTAAGACGTTGTCACGTCAAAAAAAAACATACAATCGGCGGCCTTGTCGCACTCGGCAATTTCTTCCAGGCAACACTGTAGAAATAAATTTATTTAATAGATAGAAATTTCCAGGACACCAAATGGGGTTGCACTTGGTGCAAATACAAAAGAAAACATAATCATATTATAAGAACTAAATACTAAAAAAAATAGATCAGCAGAATTGTTTCAGCTGAAAAACGTCCACTGCTAAATATAGGCCAAGAGCCGCCAAAATGTAAAGGCCCACGCGGCTCACATATCGCATTCCGGTGACTCGTAACGTAATTATAATATCGTGTTTTAGCTAAAGTTTAAGTTTCAAGTATTCACAAAAATGCAGCTATGTGTGTCTTTTTCAGAGCAGTGGTGGCCGAGTGATAAAGGCCCCGACTTACGAGTTGTAGGTCGCGGGTTCAAACCCAGCCAGGTGCATTACTTTGTGTAATTTGTTTCATCACCACTGCTCTCAAAACGGTGAAGGAAAACATCGTGAGGAAACTGGCATATCCTAGAACCGAAAATTCGAAAACATGTGACATCAACCAATCCGCACTGAGCCGGCGTGGTGGATTATGGCCCATTCCCTCTCCTAGAGAGGAGGCCTGTGTCCCAGCAGTGGGAACATTAAAAAGGCTGATGATGATGTGTCTTTTAGCATAGGCATTAACAGTCTCCATTGGATACAATCGGTTGTAAAAAAAATACATAAATATCTATATTACATGGCTGTGTCGGCAGTTACTCACTATTAAAAAAAAAAGATATTTACATCACAAAACTTTATTTATATTTTTGTTAAAATATAGGAAGTTTATTAGCAACTCCTAAAAAATTTGTCTAACAGCATTGCACCCCAGTCGCCGGGATCTTGAATTTGATTTCTAGCTACCATATTCTCTGCCTTACGGACGAACAACAATGGATAACTTACTGTTCGCTCGTCCGTAGCAATTAGAACCAACTCCAAGTCGTCGACGACGCGTATCGTTTAACACGGCATTGTCTCAAGGCAATGTCAGCAAAACCTTAAGGCCCCAGCAGGGTCATATCCTACTGGGGTTATGGATTAGCTTCTGACTAAACGAAATCCTGGGGCCCTGGAATGCAAGGCAACGAACGATCGTAAAAGTGAGTTTTAGTCAGTAAAAGTCTTACATAATCTCCTGCTCTGCCCAAGAGCAAGAGAAGTCATTGATTGATTTCCCACCTTAAAGCCAACTAGGGACAAGGGTTTTTGTCTGAAAGGAAGGCTCTGGCTCTGGTATATTTAGCAACGTAGGAATGGGGTAGGTTGTATAGACATTAAGAGTATGACACAGTTTCCCGCCCCGCCCAAGGGTGGGATTCGTTATTGGATGATTTTTACCTACCATAAAAAAACCTTAATAAAGGTATCTTTAAAAGTTCCCATTCTGGATTCTTCTGCGTTTGAGTTCACCCGCATAAAAAAAGTACTTTGACACGGTTGCAAAAAAATTTTCACGCACCGCGAGAGTATAATTTATAATATTTGTCCAATATTGAAAGAGCATTTTACATCAACGGCTGTTATTCAACGACGCGCGACAGTTTAAAAACGAGTTCAAAACCATATTCCATGCAATATTCCAAGAATTAAAATAAAAATATACATTGAAAAATGGAGAGTTTACGTACAAAATTGTAGTTTGTTTTGCCTGGGACAGACATACTCAAAATGGCGGCAGCAGAGTCGAGTGTAAGCACTCAATGTGAAAAGGCAATTAATACCGCGGCCGCGCATTCTGCTGCTGAATTGTTCAAATCCTTTACTTGAGCGGAGACATATACGGCTCAAATCTGGGTGTTTAAATGTGATAATGAAGTAGCGAAAGGCAGCAGGCGAGCGTAGCTTGCAGACATCGCGCATGACGTTGAATAAGTAATGAATCTTCTTACAGAAACCTCGACTGTGGTTGAATTATAAGAAAACAAACTACCCGGTATTTTGATTGCAACGTTACGACATACGGCTGTGCTAACCGAAATTAGGTATGCTGCGCAGCTTTCATAAAAGCGTATGATGTGGGGATTGGCTTTTTGTTTTTGTCAAGATCTTTTTTTTTCTCCTTTCAATTTGTTATCTTAATAGCTCAAATAAATAAGCCTAAACTTTCGAATACCGTAATTAGAGACATAACAGAAAGACAATAGGTGTGTGAACCGCCGGCATTCGCTTGGGACTCATGAGTTCAAACAAAACAATCTTAATCTTGATATGTACATCTTTATGTAGGTAAATGTTGCAGCAGTGGTGGCCGAGTAGAGCAGTGGTGGCCGAGTGGTAAACGCCCCGACTTACGAGTTGTAGGTCGCGGGTTCAAACCCAGCCAGGCGCATTACTTTGTGTAATTTATTTCATCACCACTGCTCTCAAAACGGTGAAGGAAAACATCCTGAGGAAACCGGCATGTCCTAGAACCAAAAATTCGAAGACATGTGACATCCACTAATCCGCACTGGGCCCGCGTGGTGGAATATGGCCCATTCCCTCTCTTAGAGAGAGGAGGCCTGTGTCCATGCAGTGGGAACATTAAAAGGCTGATGATGATGATGATGATGTAAATGTTACTGGCAATCAAAGAAAGTCTATAGAAGTAGAATGGAATATCCAGGAAAACAACTATCATCATACTATTTATATTATGAATGTTATTACCCGTTACATAAAGTATGTAATGGGTAATAATATTCATCTAGGTAATGTATACAATTCCAGGGAATAGTATAAAGTAACCTGTTGAACCACGGGAAATGTGTAAAATAAATAACTTTTGATCTATATTTATCATTGAATTAATTACTGTACTAAAATTACGGCCAAATAAAACATATTTTTACAGTACAATCAATATGTGTAAGAGAGGGAGGGGAGCAGGGAAGTAATTTGATGTCATTCTAGGGCACCCTGATACGGACAAGTTAGGTTAGAAGGCTACGGTCGGAGTGGAGCTCATAGACCTTATTTTCGGGTGGCTAAAAGAAATTACTCACCCGATACTAACTATAACATGAGACAACAACTATGCCTATAAAAGAGTTCTCTCGATTTCTGCAGTGACAAAAAAAATGTACCAGTATGAAGTCACAGGAGAAGGGGGTTCCATTACACTATCTTCAATATTAATGATGATTCTAAACTAAATTACTTAAAGCTTAGTAGCGTTACAAGAACCATACAAGTTATCTGCGTTAGTACCAAGTTTTCTGCGTTTCACTTCCATAGTAACTTTATAAACTAAACTAGTGACTAGCCCCAGCTTCTTATGACTGCAATGATGATATTAATTATATTATGCATGTATTATACACATAAACTTCTAAAAAAAAAACGCATCAATATCTGTTCCGCAGTTTTGAAGATCTCAGCATACATAAAGATAAACAGCGGGAAGCGACTTTGTTTTATATTGTCTAGCGATAGATGGTTTTTGACAGCGCAATCGGCATATTAATTAATCATCTGTATGTTGTGTTACAAGTCGTAGGGTCAATTTCTTCAAAGAAAAAATATTTCTATGACTCAACAATATGTGTTCCGACTACCAGACCCGTAACATCAAGTCGTCTGGACCAAGCCCAGTTGTCAACGGCGCGCACTTTTCCCGCGCGCATCAAGGAGTTGTCAGCAAATGTAGAGTCCCAACTGCTGGGTTGAAGTAAGTCTTAAGAGTTTGATACTGTTTCTCACTCCACCCAAGGGGGGGATCCGTCATTAGATGATTTTTCCCACCATAAAAAATAACATCTAACTTGTGTACTTGTGGTTTACTTGTTGGTGGAAAATAATTCCTATTTATATATTTAAAAAAAATACTTCGACGCCTGAGTGTATTTTTGTATTATTTAAGTTTTAGTATAATTATAGTTTTATTAATTTTAAGGCTACAATACATATTTTAAGATTTGTAAAAACAAAATAAACGACCAAAAAAAATTGTTTATGAACTTTGATTTTTGAGGAAACTGCTCCAACTTATTTTGTACGTGATTTTAACATGTCTAGAATATATTATTCATATTCTCCAGTTATTTTTAAAGTAACTCCTGAGTCAAGCGGATAGAACAGACTAGTGAGATATTGCAAGAGCATAAAGGAGAGTTAAATATACTGATCGAACTAGACGTTTACGATCGAAAAGCACTACGGAAAATTCTCAAGCAGCGTCGACAAAATATATAATTTGTTACCTCTTGAGAAAATTCCACCAATGATAGTAAATAAGCGAGTAACGTAGTAGTAGAAAACATCAATATTATTCTCGCCTATAAAAATAAAATATAAAATTTAACGGTGTATGTATAACTAGCGACCCGCCCCAGCTTCGCACGGGCACTGATATTGAATATATTATGCATGTATTATACACGTAAACCTTCCTCTTGAATCACTCTACTAATTAAAAAAACCGCATCGAAATCCGTTGCGTACTTATAAAGATCTAAGCATTCATAAAATCTAAACAACTTTGTTTTATACTATGTAATGATGATATTATTGACTGGCCTGTTAGTCTAGTAGTTAGTGGCCCTAACTGCTACGCCGCAGGTCGTGGGTTCGATTCCCACCCAGGACAAATGTTTGTGTGATAAGCACGATCATTTGTTCTGTGTCTGGGTTTAATTTATCTTTAATATGTATGTATTTAGAAGTATATAAGTATGTTTATCAGTTGTCTAGTACCCATAACACAAGCTCTGCTTAGCTTGGGACTAATTGGGTTTGCTGAAAGTCGTGGGAAAAAAATTTATTATTATACATAAATAAACACCGCTAAATTTAGATCGTTTTAATTCCATAGACGGTCGAGTAAACAACAGCTGAGCAAGTTCAATGATCCGTAGGTAGTCAATACGCAACGACCAAAACTACCTTTAGGTCATTGGACTCATTCAGCTGATTTTTAGGTAAAGAAATTAATTTTGCAAATCCGTAAATGAATAAAGCACATTACAATTTTAATAGTAAAGAGTATATCTATCTATCTATGCTAAAGTCAAGTTTTAAAGTAAAAAATTAAGGGATTCCCTATGTCCCAGGTGACCTAACATTCACTCAGTGACAGGCATTAGTCAAAAGGTTGTAGTAGAATTAAATAGTTCAGTATTTTTATTGCAACTTCTAGTTTAGAATAAATTCTACTAAAACTGTTTTGCGACATCAATTAAAAAAAAAAAACAACTGGTATCCAAAATGGAAACTGAACTGGAGTAGGTAATATTAACAAAAACTGATAAAAAGCTAAAAAGGTCTATTGAAAAATTGAACAATTCAATTGAATTGATTGAAATGTTGAGTAATAAAAAAACTGAATTGATATCTAGTACTAAAAGCTAAAATGAATGAAAACTGATAAAAGGTTAAAAAATCAAAATGAAAAAATCTCAAATTATGTTCAATCTATTAATAATCAATCCCCCTGATGGTAAGCAGTGATGCAATCGTTGATGGTGAGGCGCCCTAGTTTATTAAGAGCCTATTCACTTTAACCTTGAAGACACCCAAATTATAATCGGACGGAAAGACTGCAGCCGAAAAACTATTCCAGTCCCTCGATGTACGCGGTATAAACGACGAGGCAAAACGCTTAGTCCGGATCGTAAATGTCTTAACAACGTAAGGGCGAATTTCCTATAAATAGTGCTCTAGTTGAGATATAGTGTCAGACTGTTACTAATACCTGCCTGTGTTCCTTCAGCTGCCCTTTGGGTTAGAAGGCCACGTTGAAGAGAACTTCATGACCTAATGTAAGGTAACTTTCGAACTACATACAAAAGAAACAGGTGCGGTATGACACAAACCCTAAAAATAATGAAATATTTCAATGATTTAAAAAAAAATACAGATTTGATTATGAAATTAAAATATTGTAACGGTTCGTGCAAAATAATTTTACAAACAATCAAAATAATTGTCTGCATAAATTAGTACGGCTTTTTGTTGATAAAAATATTTTTCGTTGTGACTTTTTTTCTATGGTACCGAACACATTATGTATTTAACATTTATAATAAAGAATAACATTTTTTAAAATTATTTTTATTACTTCTGTGGCCAAAGAAGAAAGCTAGAAAGAAAAGTTGCTGTTGATAGGGAAAATAGATGAGAAAAAGATCTAGAAGTAGATTCGTTAGACAGACCAAATCTATGCCACATTAGAGACCACAGTATGCGTGGCTATTTGGATTGCGGAAAATAGGACAACATGGCGAAATATAGTCCAAAAAAAATACGTGTGGCACTCGGGGACTGCCGCGGTAAAGCTATTGCATAGCATTCTGTATCAACTTATGCACAAACAACATTTTTTCATGACTTTCTTCATTAATGATAAATGCACTTTGTTCATTCATATTCAAAACACTTTATACACAAATTTTACAAGTACAGCCGTTCACTGTTGTAGATAAATACTTATACACCTATATACTTTCTCACAGACAGCTGATTATGTATTCGTCCGATTTCGGAGCAGCTCGTCTCGATTCGGGCGAGTTCCGTAAAGTCGTACAATACGTCTAATCGCACGACACACAGCGCCGTGTCGAAGACTGCCGAACTGACACGACGTTAGACGATGCACGGCCTTCAAGCCACACCTCTGTGCCCGTCGGAGTGGGGAGCGTGAGGTTTTTTCGTTACGGAATTTCTGGATTTAGTCCCCGCGCTCAAGGCCTGCGATAGAAGCTATGCAATAGCTTAAAAGGTTATCAACGACTCTCAGCATTAACCTCTCGTATGCCGTAATTAGAGACACAATTAAAAAGCTATCGTGTCTCGCGTAGATCCGCGGTCGATACAAAAGATTAAGGATAAACGATGCAACGAGTAAGAGGACTGCAGTGAATCCATATACTTTTCTGCATTAGAAAACTCGCGGTGAACTCCAGCAATCCCTTTTATTCGTTCCGTTTAATACGAGGCCTACATTATCTACATTTATGTATATCTTTAAAACATAAAAGTAAAACTGTATGATAAGAGAAGTGATTCACCTGTCTAATATACCTTTCTATGTGAAATCATTTACCTATATCAGTATCCAGCTACATAAAACTTTACCTTGGTAGTACTTCACGGCGAATTTTCTGCTTTCTAGAAAAGTTATCGCAGTCGGCCCTCGGGACTACATATCGCGCCCGAGCCTCCCCCGACCTAACCTCACCCCTCCTACGTAATAACGACCGACTTTATAACCGAGTGGGCTTAAATCTCACAACACTTTCCCATATCTTCTTTCTCGTGGTAGCAACGTCGCACGAATGAAATCTAAGCCCACGATTACAATTGGTCCCGCCGGAGTCCGTAACTTATCCAAAAATCCGAGGTGATTTAATGGGCCCCAAGAAGACACGGATTTAAAACGAGTCTCAGCCAGCACTGAGCCGGACGCTTTCGAGATTTTTCTCGTTATGTTCTTTTGACCCACAACTTCTGCGTCAGATTAGAGACACAGTTACAAAAATAAACCTCTTTGAAATAATAAAATTATCGTAGAAGACTGCCTTGATATTCGAAATAAAGCTGTATTACAAATATTAGTTACTATAAGTACATTTACTGATGTAAGTAGAAATGTGATAGCTAAAATAGTTAATAACTAGTGTAAAATGAACTACTGTCACAAAAACATTTTACCAATCGTAAAATCAAATCCCAATAAATTTTCTCCATATATTTCAAAGGAAGTCTGTTTGTCCATTACGCTATTAAACCAATTTTGATATTTGTTATGAAATAAGTACGAACTCCAGGGAAGCAAATTGGCTAATTTTATCTGGTCTAGACCTTGTGTCCGCCGATATTCATGGAAAAGAAATCAAGGCTATAAGCTATTTTCATATCTAACTATATTTATTAATTATGTGAAACCCGAAACACGTGTCAAGTAATTTTATGTAAAGAATCTATATATTAAAGTAAAAAAAAATGTAATAGTAACTCAAAAGTATTGCAAAAAATCACTGAAAAGAAATCACAGTGCTTCTTCGTGGTAAAAATCTTCGGTGCTCAATATGGGAGTTTAATGTTTTTATTGGTAACTTTATTCAGAGCACTAAGAGCGCGAGTTCGAATCACATTTTTTTTTTTAAAGTCGTGGCTCATGTTAAAATTTCCTCGATTTCCATTATCTTCATAAACTTCACAATAGAGCAACCAGAAGCTTTATCAGTATTTGGGTCAGGACCATATTTTTGACGCGACAAAATGTGTCACACTGGAAAATAAATGTAGCACAATAGAATTGTTGCGCAATATTTATTTTTCAGTGTGACACATTTTGTTGTGATTTCCGTTGTGCGATTACGTCAAAAATTTGGTCCTGACCCATTTATTAATTACGGTGATAATGATCGGAAAGAGCGTGTGGCTTGTCGACCATCTTACGTGCCCACCGACATACGGCACTAGAATTAGCTATAATCTACGCTGACCCTAACATACACGCGATCAAAGGAGTTCGGTTTCATTTTACACCCCGTGACATATAAAGCTGTTATCCTGGTTTGGACAGCTCCGACCACACTAACGGAGTCAAGTTGACGAGGTATTTGGATATCCACCACTTTACTCGTCAAAATGTTGGATGGCTTTGTTTTCGTCCACTTGTGACTTTACCTACTTTTCTGTTATATATACGCAGTTTCAATGGGTATATTTTTAAAGGATACGAGTACTTACTAGATATAGGTATATTTAGATTAAGAGAAAATTTAGAGACTTTAATATGCATGCAGATGGTGTATCGCTGCGTTTAAATAAGTCTCAGTAGAATTGTGAATTGTAACGAATTAATATGATATTGTTTAATTAATTGAATGATGTGCTAAACTGTGTATGTAATATTAATGACAATATTTTTTATTTGTTTTGATTTGTTTTAAATACGGAAAATATGTGCAATAATATTAAATATTAATAATTATAATTTTCATTACATAACATAAAATAAAGTCGCTTCCCGCTGTCTGTCCCTATATATTATGTTTAAATCTTTAAAACAAATCATAAATCGATTAATAGATTGAGTGATTAAAGAGAAAGGTTTACAGTCATATCATCATTGCACTCGTGTGTAGCTGGGGCGGGTCGCGAGTGTTATATAATTATTATAGTGATAATCGTTCAGAGATACTATTTATATCTTTTAAATATCTCTGTTTTACTACAAATAAAAATCCAGTGCGGACCAAGTTTCGGAGCGAGGAGAAATGGCAGACGGTCGCTTCTTTTTGCAAAGCAGTAACTCCTACCGGCATCTCGATCCCTATTTCTAAAAATCATCGTAGCCGTAACACGCCGTTCGGTCATCCGGTAACCGTCCGGACGAAATCCAAGTCATCGACGGCGGAAATTTCACGTGCGCCTTAAAAAAAGTGTTAGCAAAACGTAGAGGCCCAGCAGAATCAGGGCTAAGATTTGTGCGAAAGTGAACTCCGAAGCCTTGGAACAAAGGTAAAGAAGGGACAATAGTGGGTTTTAGTTAGTCATAGACTGACCCGTCTCCCCGCTCCGTCCAAGAACGAGAGAAGTCATTTATTTATTTTATTTTAATAAGTACAGTGACAGAATACAAACTAAGACAACCCGCACAGTAAACATTAATCTGAAGTCCAATTATAACTGTATTTAATAATTTTCCTCCTAAAAAAACTTACTAGACTTAGTTTTTTAATAGATAAGAAATTAAAAACTGAAGAGTTGAAAGGGCAATAAGACCATAATATATCTGTAAAGCAAGCTGAAACTCAAGTTAAAAAGGCTCAAGTACTCGCTTTATCAAGTGTAGTGGTACAACTTGAAAAAGTTTATGTATGTGGAAAGCGACATGTTATTTCTCTCAGTCGAAGTTTAAACATGCAACAAAATATACAAACATGTTTTATTGCATTTTATTCTTTGAGAGTGGGAAGTCACTCAATATTTTCCCACTCTGAGTGGAGTTCATTGTGTCAGTTTATGTACCGACTAAAACCAAAAACAAACCAAACAATCCACCCCATTTCTTCTTAGCCTTCATAAAGGGCTCGGACCTTCCTTTCAGAAACCGGACCGGGAACCCAGCAGGCTTCGATCCAGCAATTAGGCCTCTAAATTTGCTTCCAACTCCTTGAGGCGCGCGGGAACAGAGCGAGTCGTCGACGTCTTGGTCTGGACATGCCAAGGGCTGACTTTTGAAATGGAAAGCCGGGCTCCTGGAACGCAAGGCAAACAAGGAATTTGGGTGTGATTTTAGTCAGTAAAAGTCTGATACGCATTTTTAGTCCCCTGACCTAAGTGTTTTAACTAATTTTCAATTATCATCAACGTCATTTCCACTATTGGCGCCACAGCAACCGATCCTGTGCGTCTCACATCCTTAGATTTCCAGTAATCCTGACCAAATCAAATTTATTTTTAATCGACTTCAAAAGAAGAGAAAACTGATTTCGTTTCTGTCTTTTTTTTGTAAAAATATAAAAATATTTTTTTGTTTTACGCAAGCAAGTAAAATACTTGCTCATAGTAAAATGCGTAAAATAAAAAATATTTTTACAATACCCAAGCGAAGCCGGTGTTTGCACGTGATTAAAAAACAAAATCAAAAACATTAACTAATATTTTATTGTACATAAGTTTCGTAGTTGTTTTGGTTTAGCCTAAGACTTCTATACATTTTGTTGGGATTTCAATCCGCTGTTTTTATTTAATTCTAAGATTAAATGAAAACAGCAGAAGATAGGTGATTCACCTCAAGCGCGTGGACCGCTGAATTCATGCCTTTGTTCACTCAGTCGTAATCTGTGAGTGAAATAAACGAGTATGTTACGCAAAAATATTATTTTTTTCAATTTCATTCGCTTTTATCTCTGTCCTTGTCTATCAATGACTGTAGGTTTGCCACTGTGATGACACTGATCAAAGATGCGTGAATTTTGAGCCTTAAGTTTTCTATTTGCGATGTCAGAACGCCTTCAATATAGCCACAACGTGTTGCGCGTTAGCAGCGCTGCTGCCGCGCGTCATTAAGTTATATATATATAAAAAAAACTAAGTAGCGCTGCTGTTGCGGGGCGCATCAATTTGAAGGCACATATAAAGGTACCTTTATCGCGTAACGTATTTTAATATACAATAATTTACAATATAAATAAAAGGTCAAACTAAAGAGTCATAATTTTATCATGGTTTCTTAACTATTTTAATTCCTAGCATTAGGTTTTGTATACAAAGACTTCTCCAATATTAACTTTTTCGCTATTGACATTTCTAACAGTTGGGGAACGTAGCTGTGCTGTAAAGTTTCCAACTAGTCTCTTTACGACGGTTCTCGTCGTAACAGAATGATTGCACACTGAGCTTTCACAGTAAAATGCAATAAGTTAAAAAAGAAATTGTCGTGACATGAATGTATAATTGAGAGTTTGAGATTGATATTCCACCCTTAAAACAAGTTTGTATTGAAAATTGCTTCATACCATGATTTGATAGCTCGGTATTTACCTTTAAAATAATACTCATCAAAATGTTTCCAAAAAGTATAAACACTTAAGGATTATCCTATTATATTATCGAGTTTCTAGGTCATCTTCCAGTTCCATCGACAGACCTTAGTAACTATCTAGCATCAAAATACTCAAACTAAAAATGCGGAACTTTTATAGGATCACTTTGTTGTCTGTTTGTCTGTCTGCCAAGACTCTTTAACTCGGGAACGCTTGGAGATTTCGAGTTGAAATTACCTTTGACTTTAACTATGCTGTTCCTTGAAGCTGTGAAAAAATTAAACTTGTAAATTAACGGAAAAAAGATGTTGCAAAAAACGTTTATTTCTACACTCTCAAGGGCGTCAAAATTCACAAGGTACCCCAGTTCGCTTAGAACCCTGATATTTGGCATAAAGCTAGGTCTTATGATACTTTAATAAAAATAAATCTGAAAACTGGAACTTACGTCACCAAAAAAATTGGATACGAAAATTTTTTCCAAACTTGATTTGGGAATCGAATTATTAATAATAATAATAATAATGGATGTGGATTCTGCAATCATTGTACCGATAGTCGTGTCAGCTAATGGCTTAATAGCCAAGAGCCTCGACCAACACCTTAGGAGGCTCTCGTTAGGCGGCTGGATCAAGGGCTTGATTCAGAAAGCGGTACTCCTGGACACGGCTCGTATAGTTAGGAGGTTCCTTTCTCTGGAGCCCTGACCGCCGGTAGCTTGGACCCTGTTCCCGATACCGGTGGGACACTATTTATTTTATTTTTAAATGTTTTTTTTATTATTTATATTTTAAGAAAATATTTAAAAATGTATGGAATATGTTACAATTATAAATAAACGGAATAATAATAATAAATCATTTATTTTCAGGCATCTTGACCCATAGATATATACCTTATAGACTAACATATATTATATATAGTAAATATAGTTTATCGTTAGTAATAACTTATGACTATGTTAGTAGCACTTTCACTGCACTGAGTCATTTTGTGCTGTTCGGTGGCACAATTCCGCGGAAGCGACGAAAAACCACGCCCTGCGGCCAAAAGTCTTCCTTCAGCACGACGGGCATAAGTTATTTTGTACGGAACCCTAAATGTGCTATTCCGATACGCACTTGGCCAGTTTTTGATATAAATCCATGAAATAACTACACAGCCCTTCTAGGTAGAACAACTAAAACCCATTCGTGCATTTCACAGTCGACCTTTGCAATCCAGGGTCGCAGTAACTCTGCGAAACAATCCCGTAACACTGTTATTTCTTAATTTAATTTTATACGTTTGTGAAACTAGACACATTCCTGTAAATGCTGTGGATGACGAGGTTGTACCGAAGTCATAACTCAGAGGCTAGATAGGCCGAATGGGTTCATTCACTGGCAGAACGCCAGCGTGATGTGTTCAACAAAATGTTAAGAATTTGAATACGGGGTTATTCAAACTCTTAACATTAGGTTATTTCTGAATTACCCCAGGACAATGCCTCTAGGAATTTTGTGATGGTAATACACACTCAATCATCCTCTTCTTCTTCTCAGTCGGTACTGTAGCGGGGGCTACGCTACAATAAAAGAGGCTTCGCCAATTTATACTCTAATTTTGTTTCGAAGCTCTTAATTAATATAATATTTTATAATAATTTTCTTTTCTCTGATATTGTAAGACAAATCATCTATCAATCTATTCTTTACCATCAAGTTTAAAAGTAAATACATTGTGCCAGTTAGAATGATATGTGACCTCCTTGCAGTCACCACAGTACACTCTTATCAAAGTGGTCGTTGTCATCATTGTGGATCACGATGAGTGATCATCTTGGTCATACTGCAGCTTTCGAGGTGCATTCGTAGATCGAGCACTTAGTTGCAGCCTTGATCTGGTCTGTCTATCTCATTGGTGGTTTACCACGTGGCCTGGTGCCCTCAACTTTGCCTTGCACTACGAGACGCTCTGTTGAGTCAACTTCCTTCTTCTCGGATCCACGAAGTGTCCATGTCTAAAATGCGTAGAGGAAAATGGGGAATATCAGATAAAAGACAATATTGGCTCGATTTTAGACCCGTGTAATAAACTAGCTCACAAAAAGTGGTTAGACTACCTTAGATGACCTAGTGATGCTAATTTTCGAAGCGATTGTAACCTGTATTGGTTAAAATCGCTTCGAAAATTAGCCATTATTTGTCGTAAAAAGTAAATGACAAAAAAAAGTTATTGTGGATTATCCATAAGAGATAGATATTCCATCGCGGACTTTTCTGTAGACCTTTTCAATGTGTACAATACTTAGTACATTATTTTGATAAAACTCGTAGGGTTCAGCCTTCGTTTGCAATGTAAGCGGAAAAAATGTAATTATTTACGACATCACATTAGAAACCTCAAAAATAACAGTACTTCTCCACTATTTAATGGATATTATTATAATAAAACCGCATCAAAATCCGTTGCGTAGTTTCAAAGATTTAAGCATTCAAAGGGACATAGGGACAGAGAAAGCGACTTTGTTTTATACTATGTAGTGATAGTGCAATAATGCCAATCATGCGCTGCAGCAAACTTATGTTCAAAACTTACTGCAGTAATGTCATCAAGTTATCGATATAAAGGTGTATGTTCTGCAAAACTCAATTAAAGCGAGTGTACGGCACGCCTAATCGAGTGCATAGTATATATATATCGATGATATTATAGCTTTATAGGTGTTAAAAAAAATGGTTGCCCGTAAAGTCGGTTTTACGGGCGAAGATTTTACGTGACAACATCCTAATTCTCTAGTGCTGCGCGCGCGGCAGACCGATCATAGTTGAGTGGGAGAGAGACGCAAGGCATTCGGCGGGCCTCTCTCTCGTTCGGTGACTCATCGTAACGTTACCGAGCGTTACACTTTTTCATAAGTGACTCCCAGCCGCAACCTAATTTAAGACGTTGTCACGTCAAAAAAATAAAAAAAAATAATCGTACATATTTTTTGTTACCTTTCTATATATGTAAAAGAAGCAACATTAATAATAGGTAGGCGTATAACGAAAACGTAACTTTCTATAGAATCAGTTTCGTTCGACCCTAAATGAAGTCTTGAACGTAGTGTAATTAGGTACTTTCTCAGGGTTAATTATAAACCTGTCATGTTCGTAGGGGCCACGTGCAGAAACAAGAGTAGCAGTAGTTATTCCAGCCCACTGACCCTTCGTGCGCAAAAAGGAGAACAAACAAAAGCCTTTTCCTCAATTAAGCAATTTGTGTGGACATAAATTTAGTGAGTGTATGGCGCTCACCGGCTGCCGGGATGTTTCAGCTCTGTTAGTTGAGAGCCCGTTCATTTTGAACGAAATGTACAAGCATGGAAGTACGCTAAAACCTCTTTTGTTGGACAACTCTAAGGGTGTTTTTAATATCGTGCGGATTTCAACAAGCATGCGGGATTGCTCCGCACTTGTAGCTCTCGCAAATGTTCTTTTCATACAAGTATTTATTGGAATACAAGTGATATCCAAATGATACACATTTTACTTTATAATATTATGTTTATATTTATCAAAGAATATTATCTATTACCTATATCAATTTATTTTTATATCAGTATGTAATATATTTATTTCAAATACTTATATAAATATTTATTAGGTACCTTTGTCCGTGCGTCACTGCGGGGTGCCAACTGAAAACCAGCGCTGGGTGTCTGACGCCCAGCAAATGCTGAGGTGGTCACCTTTTCGGTCCAGGCACGCTCAGCGTACTTTTTATTTTTAATATATTTTACGTGTATTTTGTAACTATTGTGCTGTCTGTACTGAATAAAATTATTTATATTTCTATTTCTTTCTATTTCTATATCGGATGCGGATCAACTCTGCATGCGTGATGAAATCCGTATATTTGAAACATCCTAAAAACAAGTTATTAATTTTCCAAAAGCGCTATTACTTAGCGTCAGGAACGATAAATAACCATTGCAGTGTACTATTTCTAACCAATCTATCGAAGTATTTAAAAACTTATTTTATTTTCGACACACCGATCATTGTGGTGCATTCATTCCCCTGAAGAGAGGAGGCCTGAGTCCCAGTTGTGGGATTATTATAAGGCTGATCCTATCCTATGCATTCAATAATGTATTATTTTATTAGGAAACTAGCTTTTGTCAGCGGCTTCGCCCGCGTACATAAAATATAGCCTATGTCACTCAGGAGTGAAGCAGCTTTCTATTGTTGCTAAAATTTTTCCAATCGGACCAGTAGTTCCAAAGATTACCTCCTACAAACAAAAAAATAAAAAAACAAAAAAACAAACTTTACTTCTTTATTATATTAGTGGAGATGGAGATGCTAAAATTTACATTACTGGAAAGTAAAGCCTACTGAAAAAAAAGTAGTAACTAAAAATAATCACTTCAATGTACGTATTCCATTTATAAATACATTTACGTGAACGCCATAAATGATTTGAAATGTTTGCCAACATTTTATTTCATTTCTAGTTCCGTATTTACTTTCGTTTCTGCGTATGAATGTTACATTGAAAAGTGGTCTGTTGCGCAAATATTTAATTTTTAATTTTTAATGGACTTATATGTATAATGAATGTTGAAAAATAAATATACAAACTAGTTTTCCTAATGTAGTAAAAATATTATTATGTAATTTAGAAAATGAGTAGAGAGAAAGCCCATGGTGGCCGTGTGGTAACGACCCCAACTTACGAGTTGTAGGTTGCGGGTTCGAACCCAGCCAAGCGCATTACTTTGTGTAATTTATTTCATCACCACTGCTCTCAAAACGGTGAAGGAAAACATCGTGAGGAAACCGGCATGTCCTAGAACCAAATGAATTTGAGGACATGTGACATCTATCAATCCGCACTGAATTCGCGTGGTGGCCCATTTCCGCTCCTAGAGACAAGGCCTGTGTCCCAGCAGTGGGAACATTGAAAAAGGCTAATGGTGAGAGAGAGAGATACTCCTACATAACTACTAAATTATCCTTTGTTCCATCAGTTCTTTGCCAAGGTCCCAGTAAACATTTCAAACAATTCCGATAATTTTGCTGATAATTTCTTTTCAAAGTGTACGAAGACGTCTCGCATGCACGTCGACTCTGTTTTGGTTCTTACGGGAGACGTATGGGGCGAGCTAAAATAAGCAGATTCTCTTCGTAAGGCAGATTCTCTTCCAGAAAATAAAATCTTATAATATGTAATTTAGTTCATTAAGCCCCAAGAGGACACCATAACATCGATTGACAGGGTGTAACGTCACGTCGTACTGTCAAATCGAAGATATTTTTGCAAAATTAAAGAACTCCGAGATTAATTAAATTGAAAAACTGGATTGTGATAAACCTTTGTTCCTTCACAGTTCGTAAATAAATTAATTTTTTCGTAAATAAACTAAATTTAAAAAAAATGCCTCGATTTGACAGTAAATCGTGACGTCACTACATGGCAATCGATCCTATTCTCATTTGGAACACTTTTCTTAATTTAATACAATGCTTTTGCAATATTCCTTATGTTGCCATTTTATAGATCCATCTTATTTTTTTTTTATTATTAATTTACTTTACCGCAGACATGGTGGTCCGCGCACTTTTCTATTATATGCACAATTGTCTACACTTTTTTTGTTTTCAATTTATGGCATTCGTCATGCCCTCATCTTTACTTAAAACTAAGCTTAAAAACTAAACGAGTCCACCTCAGACTTTTTTTTTAGTTTACTTATTACTATGTTATTACTAAACCATCTTACATCTTATAATGTAATTATTTTACTAAGTGTTGTGATTATTTTTCTTGCTTTTATATAGCCTCTTTCAATAATGTGAATATGAGAACATTGTAGACGCAAATCTTAGATTACTTCCTACTTATTTTTACGGTTATTTTTGTTGTGTTCTTGAATACAATATTGACTGGTCCACACTGTCCTTACATAATTTATCTGTTAATACTGTAATATGAAAATATTGTAACAAACCATTTTTTTTTTAAAGTAAACATGGAGTTTCTTCTCCATCGGAGACGACCGTGCATTAGCTTTGACGTTTAATAAGTGCCCAGGTAGGCCTATGTGAAATAAAATATTTTCACTTTGACACATTTGTTTTTTAATTGTGTATGTAATCCGAAAGGTTATTCAGTCAGTTAATTTAATGATATTGAGTAGTTTTTAACCTAGGTTTTGAGTCAAAATCATCATTTATAATGTTGGCAATAAACATATGAATACAAACTTCAACTTAACGACCAATTCGCTGTCGAATTCCTGACCATATTTCAAAGAAATCCAAAGTGAGGATATTCCGATATATCGACTACGAGACAGCTTTGATTCATCGCATTAGATTCTTATTCCCACTCAATAAAACATCACGATACGAGGAATCCTAGTAGTGACAACATTTTTATTTCAATCCGGTTTTCTAGCTCAAAATATACGTTATATACGTAAGCTTCCGGTTATCAGTATTATTTTCACTGTCGACGTCACAAAATGGTTCACTTACTATTTTTAAGTACCTAACACACTAATCTACACTAATATAATAAAGAAGTAAAGTTTGTTTTTTTGTTTGTCGGAGGTAATCTCTGGAACTACTGGTCCGATTGGAGAAATTTTAGCAATAATAGAAAGCTGCTTTACTCCTGAGTGACATAGGCTATATTTTATGTACGCGGGCGAAGCCGCTGACAAAAGCTAGTAACTAACTAAAGGCGAAAGTTTGTGGCTAGTTTATAAAAGTCTATTTGTCTTAAATACTTTTTCACGCACAAATAGCTATTTGTGCGTAAAAAAGTATTTTAGACAGGTTTTTTTTATTGTTTAAAGGTTGGCGCTTGACCGCTATCTCACCTGATGGAAAGCGACGATGCGGTCGACGATGGAGTGCGCCTACCTAGAAATAACTTATTCACTCTTGACTTAAAGATTTCCGGATTGTAGCCATCAGAAAACACAGACTCCGGCAAGGTTTTGATGAAACACGGACAGTCAATTCACTCTTGACTGAGTGGTCGGGGTGCAAGTCGGCGGAAGTCTGCTCTAAAGAAGCCGTCAGGGTATGCCGCTTGACTTCGTGCCACTCTCGCCGGCTGGTAGTCATCCGCACACATTTAATGGGGCATCAACAGCCGATTTGTCTTGGTCAGTCCATCGCATCGGTGATTTGCCATGCGGCCTTGTTCTGTCCATCTTCCCTTGTATAACAAGGCGTTCGATAACGGAATAGCATAAATAAAACTTTTTAACTCCGAAATTTATTTCTTGTGGTAATTTTTGACTACTACGTGGACATAGCCGCTGGTATCAGCTAGTGCAATGCAATGCAACGTAGTGTTGAAACGTTTGGTGATAAAACACGAATAGTGTTCGACCGAAACTGGAATCTGTTCTGCGTGGAATGTGTTCTGCCCATTGCCACTTAAGTTTGGCGGTTCTTTTCGCTATATCGGCAACCTTGGTTGGTTGATTCGATCACGCAAGGATACTCCAAGCATAGCCCTTTCCATTGCACTTTGAGTGACTTTGTGTCTTCTTGTGACGCCGAAAGATTCTGGAGTTGCAACCGCGTACCAGAAGACGCAGCATTGGAAGGCCTCCTACACAAGGTGAATCGATGACCTGGTCATGATCATTCCTTGCTGAATTCCGATGGATGCAAGACGCACAGGACCGGACTTTGTGGCGGCGTTTTGGGGATCTATATTCAGTCTTTCGGCTGAAATAATGATGATAATGATATTAAAAAGTCATTTTTTTAATTAGAAAAATATCACGAAGTCGCTTAAGAACTTGTCATGAAAACATATCAATCAAAATAGAATACGAAACAAAATATTGAAAATTTGAAACAAAATAGCCATCGTTGTTAAACTTTCCAGTCATACTTACTATACTAGCTTTTAAAAATAAAGCATTTATAGGCAGCACAATGTTTTCAGTCAATTTAACCGTAAAAAAAGGAAAGTTTACTTTGAATGGGCGAGATTCCAGTAGCTCAAAGTAAATAAGTGGCGGTGAAATCCCAGTCACCTGGCATTTAATTCTTTAATGAAAAGCAAACTGCACCCATTAGTCACTGGTATCTACAGTTCATTTTAAGCAGACGAAGGCGAGCGTGCAACGCGACAATGCGACAACAACGCGACAGCATATTTTCATATAAAAAAGTAAAACTGTTTTGCAATATCGACAAAAAAGGTACTCTCCAATTTATGATACAAAACATGTTATAAAAGCATGTACAAATAGGTAACAATCACCTTAAATGTGAAATATTTTAGGCAGGTTATATCAGAATCCATAAAATCTTATCGTTGGTGTTTGATCCTTTGCTAGTATTTTCCGGTGTACCCAATTATTATGGAAAAATCCATTGGTGTACCTATAACACTTAGTGAGAATCAGAAAACATTAAAGTTCATGTAGGCGCCCCCACAACGGTAGTTAACAAACTCATAAAAGTCTCTTCCATTTTAAACTAAGAAATCTGAATATGATATTCATTCACTGTGAATTTCATTCATCTCCACTTTTTATTCAAAAGAAAACTTAAAAGGGAACTATTAAAGTTGAAAGATTGTCGCTGAAATCAATCTAAAACTGTAACTTTCCTTGTGGAGGCAGTCTGTGGCACACAAATAATGGGACTGTGAATATCTAATGAACTTCTTCACCTCAACAGCTACTAACTTCCTCGACTCAAATAATTTGAGTGCGCCTCAGTCCACGACGACGCGACGGCGGTTTCTCCTGTGCAATTAAGTGTTTCGACTTTCATTGCGAGAAACTTGAAATCACTTCTTTGAATAAGCTTCAAATTCGCATGTCAGCAAACGTTGTCCCCGGAAACTTGGCATTCACACTTTTACTTTGATATGAAGACTTTCTTTTAGATTAGCTCGTTCATGTCATACTAGCCCGTCTTTGTTGTATACACAAAGAGAATTTAGAATATTTTTGCGATTTAATAATCCCTGACTTTAGTACAAAATAAACTAAGACGCTGTAGAAGGTATTTCATAAAATTTTCACAAATAACTTTTATCTGATTAGAAAACATTGTCATAAATTGTGGAAAGAATTTCATGATGAGAAACTAAAAGAGAAAGGTACCACACCTACTTACCGGAACCATTAAATATTTTCTGGATAGTAATATTTTGAACGTGATAGAAAATATATTGTAACTGCCTGGCTGGCTTTGATTTAGTCACATTATGTTGATGTAGTTTTAGTTGATTATGGGTGCCTACCATAATTATCTTCATACATTCGCGAAAAACGCGGATTAATCGAAGATGTACTTCATATTCTGTTTGATTGCAAGCGGGACGAATGTCACAGGAAAAATTTGTTAACTCTCAAAATATGTTTGACATCAGCATTTGCAATAGTGTCTCACCCTTTGTCAGACGAGGCAAGAGATCTTTATTTCACACACCGTCTGCAATTCTGTACGTAGATGCTACCGCAGGGTGGCTAAAAATGGTCCAGCTATCTTAGCTTTGAAGCGTAGTATGGTAAATCGACCTCGATTAATTATTTCAAACCTAGTTTCCTATTTTTCATTGGTTGTTTACTAATGCACCATGCTGTCTACACAAACATCCCTGACATATAAGTTGAATCTTCATGCGCAAAAACAGATTTTCAAGTTTCGACCGAGGCGCGCTAAAGCGGTGGCTGCGCGAAACCATCGGCCAATTTAGTTCAACTTATTTGTTTTTTTTATGGTAGGCAAAAATCATCATAAAAATTTTCACAAATAACTTATATTGCTTAGTTATTTCATCGTTTTAAAACAGAGAGGAATTACAGCATCGTGAAATCTTCATGTCCTAGCACTAAACAAATTGAAGACGAAACAATCATCAACCCGTATGGGGCCTATTTGGTGGATTACGTAACATTTCCGTTTGTTTATAATATTTAGTCTTTAGTTAGCAAGCAGTCCCAGCAGTGGACACATTACAATGCTGATTGGCATTTTAGGTTATTTGGCATTTTTTATGTGTTTATAATCGTAAGGACAAGAGCTGTATAATGTAATGTAATAATATTATGAAAAAAATAAATGGGAAATACACTGTAAATATCAGTTATTGCAGTATTAAATTGAAGCGGGTTTTGAATTAAATACAGTCCGATAGGCAATGTGTGGTTATAATCTTGTTTAAACAAATAAGAAAATAAATTCGACCGTTAATTCGGCATACTATTACTTAACAACGTGATTTTGAATTAAATTAAGATATTCATAACAGATTTAAATTAGAGTTATCAAAAACCTATTTTCATTTTGTTCGTTTATAACAATGACAAAATTTGGTACTCAACGGTACGTGGGGAACAGTTTATGCATAGAAAACACACATTACCACACCACACTACATACTAATTGCTGTTTACAACTGTTCTTAATACAATTCCCAAATACATTACTACTTTAATGGTTCTAGTGTGGGCTCCTTTCTCACTGATCTAAAGTAATGGTAGGTAAACATGAAATGATAGAATTACGATATTATTGGTACAAAGCTTGAGACCAGCTGTCATTGTTTATTGTTTTTTTGTCACCTTTGTCACCTTCATCTCTGACATCGATGTTCTTTTTAATTTTTGTCAAATTTCTTAACTTTGTTATCTTTTTCACCTTCGTCATCTTTGACGTATGTTCTTTGTCAACTTTGTCATCTTCCCCGTCTTCATTATATTCGTATTAATTATTATAGTTATAATGTTCTTCCTCTTTATTATGTTTGTCATATTTGTTATATTAATCATCTTTGTCTTCTTATTTCCACTTTGTCGACTTTGTAATTTTTGTAGTATTTGTCACTTTTGTCATTACTTAAATGAACTCACACACTATATAATCTGACATCGGTCGTAGTTTATTTCACTCACATACTCAAGACAGACAGACGTGGAACACTTATGTTAGCGTTAATTAGTTATATGTATACAATATCGTTGTTTTCTGTATTAGCAACACTAAAATGTATTTATTTTACTATTAACTAAAATGAACTGACAGCAAACTCAACTGATAGTTCATAAAAATCAGGCACTGCGCTACCTTGACACATTCCATTTTAGTCGGCGGTACGGGCAAGGCCTCAGTAAGTTCTACTATGATTATTAATTTTAATATTTGGGATAATAACTGTGTGCTTACAAAGCAAAAGAGCTAGACCTCACCGGACCAGGCGCCCCAGAAGAATTTCTTCGCACCAACTGGACGAGCAGACTACCGAACGAGACGCAAGTAATTATCGCCTCACCGTTGGACACGGATACCCGTTTTGGTTGTTTTATTTCATCACCTTTCCCCCTAGGTATATTGATAAGAACATATATTTACTAATCAGTCTCTAAAGTTAACATCTATCAACAAACCATAAATAACATAATCAGTTGGTCTGTGCAGTAATCAAACCCACGACCCAATCACTCAACCACACTGCCAACCGTACCATGATATGACTATGTCCTTCCTTGGAGTTCAAAATTATTCGTACCAAGTTTCATCAAAATCAGTTTCGTAGTTTAAGCGTGAATATGTAACAGACAGCGTAACTAACTAGAGTTGAAATTAAGTCTAGTTAGTTCACATTCATTTATAATTTATCGATATACGAGTAAATATATGTACTACGCACTAGATAAAGCGTGCTGTAAGCACTTTGCGTAACTTAAGTGTTCTGCAGGCAATACACCTTTACATTGATTGCTTGACATAAGTGCAGTTTTAACATAACGTATTTTCTACAACCTATTTACTTCCGTATTATTAAATAGTTTTGTTAAAAGATGTAATGCCAATCAAGCGCTGCAGCAAACTTATGTTCTTTTCAGTAAGTTGGCACGTTTTCATGAACATGCTTGTCTATCACTATGTGGAATATAAGTCGATGTTTGTAAAATTTAATATGGTTATGCGCTTTTTATTTGGTATTTGGGAGAACAGTTTAACGATTGATTGAAATCAAAATATTTGTATGGCCTACAGATAGGTTTTGGATCCAGACCCAAAGTCGCAAAGCAAAGTCACTAAGACAAGACAGGCGTCTTGTCTTAGACTTTGCGTGCGTGTGAGCTCACGCTACAAGAATATTTCTGAGTCATCGCCTTATATCCCTTGATCAAAATATTGGAACGTCAATACCAAAGTCTGCTGCAGCGTTTCATTAGCATTATGTCGTCTTACAAAACTTTTAAAACCTTACAGTGTAAATACTCACAATATAAAGATGTATGATGCCTGCAGATCGCCTAAGTCAAGTAAAGTGTCTGTACGGTACGCTTAATCTAGTACGCAGTACATATGAATCGATGATCTTAGTAGGGTACGAATTTTTTCAAAGGTTTTTTATTTTACTTATTATAAAATTTTGTTGTTGTTCTTGGTAAATCTCGGGAAGCGCTGATTCGATTAGGAAAATTCTTTCATTGATAGAAAACTAAACTAGGGTTGGCTGCCACAGGCTATTTGTATCCCGGAAAATTGCACGGGATTCCTATGGGAAAGGGAAGGGGTGCGAGGCTGCGTGGAAAAGCTAGTTATAAATAACGTGAACAATTTTATGGGGTATGTGTGTAGGTAAAGTTACCCATATAGTGGGTAGGTATTGTTATAACCGGCTTATAGCTACATTGTATAGCAAAATCATTTGAAAATTGATGAAACATACAAACTTTATTCATGTATAGCGACCCGTCCCAGCTTCGCACGGGTGCAATGGTGACATTAAATATATTGTATTATACATATAAACCTTCCTCTTGAATCATTCTCTCATCTATAAAAAAAAATCGCATCAAAATCTGTTGCGTTTTAAAGATCTACGCATACATAGGGATGAAGCAACTTTGTTTTATAGTATGTAATGATGACTGACCAATCGTCTGCTGTTTCTTACAAATTAAAGATCTTAATTTAGCATAAAATATATAAGTACAAACTTATGAGTATCTGACACTAAAACTTCTATTTAAAATTACACATAGATAAATACAAAACCGTCAAAAATACATCATGGTCATCTCAAAAACGAAAGAAATTGTCCTATTCCATAAATATTGCTATACTATAAATATGCTCATTCAGTAAGTAAATTCTTAAATTTACTTTTAAGAGCAGATATTAAATGTATTCTTCGACATAGGCAATTTATTAAAAATTGTGGGAGACATGCAAAAGATGATCTTACGTATAAGAGCGGTTTCAGCGACGTGACCGCAGAGTTTGAAATTTCACCGTCTATTCCTAGGGAAAGTACAGTACAAACGCTGAAATAAATGAGGATTGTATTTAATTAACACTGTTTTCAGGATATATCATGAACATAATAATATACAATAAGATTTTCATCTGTCCGTTGTTTGCAATCTCACAGTCGTATCGTATTTATAAATAAGTAATAACTTGTGCTAAGTAATTTGTTATTAAGTCATTACTTGAGGTCAGAAATCTTTATTTAATTTTTCTTAACTATAGAGTACATCCTACTGGTGCCCAGGGTCTCTTTCTAAAAGGAAGGCTTGGCTCCAGTGCGAAAGGCAAAGAAGGAACTGGGTGCGGTGTTTGGTCAGTAAGAGTCTGACACTGAAAAGAACGATACTATACAAATTGTTACTTAAGTTGTTACTTAAGTGGTACTTAAGTAGTTACTTAACTAGTTTTATTTGTACAAATACATATACAAATACGATAATATCGATTTATAGCACCTTTTTTTGCTCAAGACGTTATTTCATTATCAATTCAGTTCACCCAAAAGATGAGTTCATATCTTAGACTTGATTCGTCGTATACGTAGTACGCAGTAATTATTGCATGAATCTGTGCATCTGTGTTGAGAATCGCAGCAAGCTGTTGCAAAGCGTAGGCTGCACTACTTAATTTTTTGCTTAGTGCCTCTATATGAGGACTGCAATTTAATTTAGATTATATTATTAGTTCTAGTCATTTTGAATTGTGAAATTTACCACTGAAAACCCCACATACATAAACCGTCTTATATAAATTAGTATAAATAAAAATATAATTATAATAAAATAATTATAAATATAATTAGTATAAATTGGTCATTAAAAAAATCCAATTACCCAAGTGATGGCGCTGTACTTTGAGCTAGTAGTTTGGTTGTTGACGGCAGTTTGTTATAAATCATCTGCGCCTAAATAGGTAAACATTTTTTTTGCCGGAGTCTTTTTAGGGATCCGTAGTCAACTAAGAACCCTTATAGTTTCGCCATGTCTGTCTGTCTGTCTGTCCGTCCGCGGATAGTCTCGGTGATTGTTAGCAATGGAAAGCTGAAATTTGGTACAAATATACAATCAAATTCACTACCTATTAAATCATTATCACTTAACCAATTTATTACAGACATTAGAGAATTATTAAAGTTCATGTACGTGTATATCATTACATGCTATTACGATAGAGTAATCGTCTGCATTGGACCGTTAGTTTTGGGGAATATAATTGTCTGCAAATTCGAGTGTAGAGTATATAGGAATTGAAGATTTAAATTGGTACCTAACCATTTGACCTCGAGTTACCTCGAGTAACTGAGCCCAGGAACTTTGGTTATCTTGACATAAACTTGCCTTTAAACCTTACTTTAAAGATACAGGAATCCCGCACACCAAGGATCAAGGATAGTTTATCCTACATATTTACAACCATTTTTGGCAAAATTTTCGGCATAGGTTAGAGGGCAAATGATGGAATAAATAATATTTTATACATTGACTAGCGACCCGCCACAGCTTCGCACTGATATTGTATATATTATGCATGTATTATAGACATAAACCTTCCTCTTGAATCACTCTATCTATTGAAAAAAACCGCATCAAAATCCGTTGCGCACTTTTAAAGATCTAAGCATACATAGGTACTAAGCAACTTTTTAATGATATTTACCACCATTTTAAGCTAATTTTTTAGCACAGTTTAGAGGGTGGAGGGCCGGATTTCACAGGAAGCAAAAATACACATTTTTTTTGTCGCTTAAAAATGTCTAATTGTAATACATATGTATAATTTATTATCCAAAATATTGTTACTCGAGACATTAAAATAACATTCAATGGTGTTAGGTGTAATGCAAATGCTTTTTAATTCCTGAGAAAAAAGGAATAAAACCTAACTGCTCGCGGCGCGTATCTAAAATGAACGCAGATTGGAGTAATAGAGTTGGATTCTTTGCACATACTCGTGGATAGCTCCGAGAGAAAGAACTGTTAATGCATAGCAGTTATGAATTAAAACTGGAATATTAAAATATGAAATCATCTGATAGATATTTGCATAGGGTCTTGTATAAAATGTTTTTCCGTTTACAGTTAAAAAAATAATCACTATTGTTGAAAGAATGCAGTTAAACCTTTTATTTATTTCAACTTCATGTACATTACTGATACAAAGGCGAACTTAATGCTACAAAGCATTCTGTATCAGTCAACTTTTTAACTTATTTTAAATAGTACTTTTACTGGGCCATACATAATATATCATAGCATAGCATCAGCCTTGTAATGTTCTCTTTTCTTATAAAAGCAGGCTTTATATTTCAATCTATTAAACTTATCGTGTATCGTATAGTCTTTTTAATGTTCCTACCGCTTAAGAGGGCATGGACCGAAACTGTCTAAAATCAAGTTCACGTGATACACAGAGGGTCCGCCATTTTGGTTTTAGCGCGGAGCTATGGCGTAGCTTAAATATTCCTACATCACCATCAGCCTTTTTATTGTTCCCACTGCTGGGACACAGGCCTCCTCTCTAGAAGAGGGAATGGGCCATAATCCACCACGCGGGTCCAGTGCGGATTAGTGAATGTCACATGTCTTCGAATTTTTGGTTCTAGGACTTGTTGGTTTCCTAATGTATTCCTTTGCCGTTTTGAGAGCTGTGATGATGAAATAAATTACACAAAGTAATAATAAATAACATCTTACGAGGTTCGCGTAAGGCAGCTGGATCAAGGGCTTGATTCAGAAAGCAGCACTCCTAAACACGGCTCGTAATGCCAGAGGTTTCTCTCTCTGAAGCCCTGACCGCCGGTAGCTTGGTCCTTGTTCCCGATCCCGGTGGAATACTATTTTTTTTAAATATTTTTGATTGTTATTTCTTTAGGAATAAAATAGTGAATAAAGGACAATAATAATAGTACCAAACGATTTTCTTATAGGAGTAGGTATAACTATAGACCATGTGACTTGGTGTAGACACTAAGTACTTACCACTTTCTGCACAATAACATCAAGGAACACCTAATGTGTAGTACTGCCGTCGCACTGTAGTCATTCAAGGTAGGGGTTTTGTTTTTGTTTCGAAATAATGATATAGAAAAATGCTGAACAGCCACTTGGTCGCAAAGGCCACCTCCAAGACCGCTCACAAAGTTTTATGTTGTGGAACTTAGCAGTTTGTGCTTGACATTTATTGCTTTTATGTTTTACGAGCTCAAGAAAGACGACTTACTAAATATTGCTCAACAACGTACCTTTATTCTTTAGGAAAGTTAATTTTACGCACTTTTTTATAATACACCGTATTGGAATACTGCTGGGGCCATGTGTTGATATTAAAGCGGAACACCAGGGCTTTTGAATCCTAAGTTGAGCTTTGCGAATTCTGACAAATGCTTGCACTGACTGGACAGGACTACTCAAATTTGTATGGATCTTTCTTCAAAAGACCATCTCAGACAAATCTGCATGGTTCTTATGTGATTTGACCAATACATGTTTTCTGTATGGAAGAGACTTTGACCCAGGGGTCAAAGTCTCTTTTGAAGTCCCCTGAGAAGAAACACCAAAATAAACTCAGGAGTTTATTTCGGTGTTTCTTCTCAGGGTAGTCAGCTAGGTAGGAAACACCGGACTCATCAAGCATCAAAAAAAAAAAATGACGTGTAAAAGTGTTTTTTAAACCTACTTACAAAATAAAGATCATTTATTATTTGGAACTAAGGTAAGAAGGAACAGGGTGGGTCGTTTAGTCAGTAAGAGTCTGACACTGTTTCCTGTGCATAATTTTTCCCAGCTTAAAATAACATATTGGAATAGAATAAGCCATTGTGATGAACTGTCCGCCGTTTTGTCACGCTTCCTTAATATTTAATGGTGTGTTAAATAACGTGCGATTTTCATCACGCATACGGGATTGTTCCGCTTGCGGGGCTGCGACATCACACCCCGCTTCCCGCATGCTTATTCTAAGCAAAACAAAAAAACACATGAAAGAACATTTGCGCGCGGAGCAATCCCGCATGCTTCATTGAAACTGCATAGTTATAAAATCACCGTAAAGGTGTTTTTAACATCAAACACCCTGTTCAATTAAATACCTTGAGGGTGTGTTCAAATTGTTACTCAATTAGTTATTTTTCCAGTGGTCTCAAGTAATTAGTTTAACTTTTTCATAAACACGGGTATTATAGTTTCTTACTAGTCATTTTCCTTAGAAAATGAGCAATTGGAACCATTCACTAGCTTGTGTCGTTTTTACAAGCGTTTTATTACCTTGCAATGTAACTATGTATGTTCGTCTCAAATCTTGCAACTCAATTTTGAAGCAGATTTCTTCACACAATTCAGTTGCAATTTTGCATGAAGGTGTAAATCGCATGACAATACAATATTATGATGACATAGACCTGATCTGATGATAAAGCTGGAAGGTAGCCATAGGAGCTCAGCAACAAAAACACTTAACCTTATCATGTTTGTGCTCATTGGATTTGTATTGACGATTACTTTGATCCTATATGATGTCAGGGTCTGATGGTGGAGTTGGAAAGTGGCCATAGGAACTCCGTAATACAATTAGATAACCCAAACGTGTTTGTAGTTTTCAGAAAGGTCTTGATGAGTATTAATAATAAAGGTATATACCGAGCTATAAAAGCTTGTTATAAGAAAATATTTTCATTGAAAACTTGTGAATATGTAAGCCTTTGTGAAATAAAATCATTTACTGCAATATTTGGTTTCAACCACCGAAATTTATTCAGAACAAATATATCAAGTTGTGTAGAATATAATATCCCAAATAGCTATCATAAACAGCTTTTAATTTTTAGTTGATGCAACCCATCCGTTGGCTAATTGGAAATACTCCAGGCCGGACAGGGTATAACTAACATAACTTTTAATGAAAATGGATACATAGGTACTTTATAACCTCGTCTAGCAACTCGGTTCTAGTTTAAACTGGTACTTCATTTTACAACTATTGAAAGCTCTTTCAATTTTCCTAGAAATTGAATTACGAAAATTAGAATTATTTGTTACTTTTCCACTTAAACATGTATAGTTGACGGGTAACCAACACTAACTTGTAGTTATGATAACAAATAACTTTTACTATGGGACTGAACCTGAAATACAACACAAGAATGTCTTAATAGGAATAAAGATATTTAAACTGAAATCGCGAAAAAAAATTTGCTGATCAGTATATTTATGTACCTATGCCTAACTGATCAATGTACCGCTGTTTTTTTTTTCAATTGTTATCCTATATAGATAAATGTATTTTTTGTTTTTATATATTAATTATGATTGCAGTTAGATTTTTCACGGATTTGTTAACTTGTTTTGTTATGCACCGAGTTCAACCCCACTTTATTATATGTATATTATATTTATCTTTCCATCTCAGGTTGCTTGGAAGAGATCGCAGAATGCGATAAAGCCGCCCTTTATATGTTTTTTTTATATTTAAGGCTCAAAATTGTGTATATTTTTTATCTTGGTGTGCAATTAAGTATATTTATTAATACGTTAACAAATAATAAATAAAAATATTATTGGTTTCACATCAAAAATATATAACATATTACCAAAATCTTTATGAAAATTAGAAATCTAAAAAAGTAGTAAATTTATTATTGATCGAGACACTTATTAGAGGTCATGATAGTATTAAAAGTGAAAAGTTTTAATTAGTTAGGAAAGTGGTTTTTTTGGTGTTCGTATTCAATGAATATTGTTGTAGGCGTAATTAAACACATTTTTAATAATATTTGTATGCCACTTACTGTGGTAGAACACAAACATATCTACAATTTTGAAACGGCTACATTTTACCTTGTTGCACAAATAAACTTTTTGTATTCGTAAAAAAATATTTTGTTGCAGTTTTATTTTCAATAGCAGTAAACATCTGAAATTTTATCGGAAACTTGTGAACCCTAATATTCGGCACGATCCTACTGTTTCCGTCTTTCTTACATACGATGTTTAGAAAAGGAGGGTACGGTATTTGTTCAATTTAAATAAGGAAATGTTTTCAAAAGTCTGGGATTAGAACTCTACCCGACCTTGTTTCTCATCGGCTTTCTCCCGAAGCAGTGATCAAAATCAAACTTGCTCAAATTTGCAATGGAAATATCTTTTTATTTTCCCTTTGAGCTTTCAAGGTTTAAAGGGACCCGGGTCGTCAACTGCTTAAGGATATTAAACTTCCTAGTCGTTGCCTTAAAGTTATTTTAAAGGAGATTTTATTTATATTTTCTTACTGTGGTAGATAGATATCTTTTAGTATAGCTTTGAATTAGGTTTGTTCTGTTAAACTCAAACTGTAAACCTTATACCATGTCAAAATCTTTTTAGTCCGTATACATTACAGACAAAAAATAGTTTCGCCTCGCCCCTTAGTAATGCCTCAATAATTATTCTAATGTGATATTACATAATGTTGACATTAATATATAATATAATGTAAAAAAATGTATAATCTTGATAATATAATTTTTAAAGTAAAGCCTGTCTATATAAAAATAACTTTAAACAAAACCTGGAAAAACAAAGTTCAGTTTAGTAGTGTAGAAATAAATCCTATTGCTTTAATTTAAACACAAAATAAAATAAATAATGAATATGCAGGACGGAATATAATATTGACTACTACTACCGGGACCCACATTGGATAGAACGATTTCATATCTAATACGGCTGACTACAATAGTCCGGACCCACATTGGATAGAACGATTTCATATCTAATACGGCTGACTACAATAGTCCGGACCCACACGGATAGAACGATTTTAGTCTACCTAGATTATTTTAATGGGTCCCGACTTTACTTGACATTCCTACAATCAGTTAATATCTCTTTGACAAGCACCTGATCGGAGATACGGCTTGGAAAATAACCGGGCTGCTGAGCGACAAGTTACCCATCGTCCGCACGCCCACGTTTACCGTGGTTAGTAGTCGAATTTGGAATTGCAGCGGCTGGTGCATGATTAAGAATATCTGTTACTTCACGCATGCAGCCATCTCCTTAGCATTAATGCCTAGAAGAAGGAGGCAATAGTTTGCAGTTCCATCTCGCTCCGGACCATCACTTGGCCTGAACCAGAGCTTGCCGCAAGAGATTACCGCCGCCGATTCCTTTCACGAGGACACTGAAAAGCTCGAATCCTTTTTTTAGTCAGTAAGAGTCTGACAGTGTCTCCCACTCCGCCCAAGAGCGGGTTTCGTCATTGAATGATTTTCACCTACCATAAAAAAAAAACGTAAGCGGGGCACTCTACCACCTTGTCTTCCGGTCGATCTACACAATGGTGACACCGGGGTTTTTCTTCTGCCTGAAACTTTTGCAGTAACCTCCCAAACTTACCGTGTCCGGTGAGGACCTGTGTCATGCGGAAGGTGAGAAAGCCGTGACGCCTCTCCAACCACTCCTAAAAGAGGGCACTCACCGCCATGATTATGGTGTGCCCGATTGCGATATAGCTAATGTTATAAAGTAAATCTTAAGGTACTTTTGATATTCTTGCCACGTGTGTGAGGACACGTTGATTCCCACGGAGTAACTTTGAAATGGTTTAATAAAATTTGACGGAACTTCTTTTGAATGTAGGTAGTGCTATAACTATTATTAGGTAATTGCAAGTTGCTAATAAATGCCTATACAAAATACTAGTAGAAAATAATAGCATTTTTCTGTACCTTCTTTTTAATATAGTCATGATATACCATTATGAAATTCTTGTGATTAGCCCTTTAATTTGATATCCATATTGCTGTAAAAAAAAAACTTCGAAATAATTATTATAAAATGTGATACTGTCATAGTTGTTATTTTGTTTTTTTTTTATGATATGTAAATCATTTAAATTGGTCCAGTGGTTTGTCAATATAATGCAATACAAAATATTACAGACGCCGCAAATACCAGATACGCGTGAGAAACAGCCCTTCTTGCAGTAGGGTAAAAAGGAGACAAGTGGGAAATCAATATTTATAAATTTTGATGTCCCACTCTTTGAGATCGCAAAAAAAGAAACGTGTTGCGCTGACCTCAAATAAAACGGGACAAGAGCAGGAAGATGATGATGACTGCTCCAAATTTTATTTTTCCGATAGAACATGTGACACTGCCGATTGCGGGCTCACTTTGGCTGCTGCGGAAATAATCTGGTGAATTGGTGTATCCTTGACAACACTGGACTATTGTGTGGTCTCTTCACAGGATCTGCGTCATGTTTTTTTCTGGTCGCCTTACGCGACTAACCATCCATCAATCCACGACTTACGAGATCAACAACAGCGTTATTTAGGTGGCTAAATATTGGTCAGATTTTTTTTTGAGCCAATAATAAACAAATGTACGTCCTGGTTGTTAGGTTCCGTACTGAGTAAAAATGGGACCCTGTAGCTAAGACTCCGCCGTCCGTCTGTCTGTACTCGGGCTGTATATTATGAACCATGATAACAAACACCAACGGACAGTTTAATTTTTACAGATAACTGTATTTCTGTTGTCGCTATGAGAACAAATACTAAATCAGAATAAAATAAATATTTAAGTGGAGCTCTCATGCCAAACATGATTTTTTTTGCCGGTTTTTGCTACAAACGTTACAGAACCCATCATACACGAATCCAATTCTCACTAAACCGGTTTTTTAATCCTCGCACGCGGCTGAGTGGGTAGTATGTCGCAATTGACCGCTTTTTAAAAACCGCATAAAAAAATTGGTAAGAAAAACGTTTTCTTGAATATCTAGGAAAAAATGAAGAACATTTCCGACAATTTCATACACTAATGTGTACTGTACGATATTTAGCGTTTAATCAAGGTCAATCAAATTGTACAGACGTAATGTACAATCAGCGTTTGAGGGACACATACTGCAAGCTTCTAGGCAGTAAAATTAGTTACTAATAGTTGATCATTATGTAAACCAATGTTGTAAGAGTTGATGCTGATAACAAAAAAAAAAACTGCTATTAAATATTTCGTCTGTTTTTCTGTTTAACATGTACCAAAGTTTTCGCTTAGGGACACGAAAAGGTCACAGGGTACCCAAGGAAGAAATCTTAAATCAAATAAGTAGCCCTCGTACGCTTTTATAAAGCTAAAAGAAATTAGTTTTGCTATAGGGCGAATCTAGTTACTAAGCTAAGCGATACTTGGATATAGATTTATTATACAATCTACTCAATTTTTTTGGACGATACCTTTTGCGCAGTTGTAGTTGTAGAACGATTGGCTGAAAGTCGTGGGTCCGATTATTATATGAAACCAATTTTATGTATGTTTTCATCATTATTATCATCACCTTACTACCTTACTACCTACTGTTCCCACTACTGTGACACAAGCCTCCTCTCTAGGAGAGGAGATCGTAATTTTCGCCCATTAAGGGGTAATTTTTAAGAAACTTTTTCTGACTCCTGAAGTAAAACCATTAACTTGAGTAAAAGTAAAGACTTAAGTAACAATTTGTATTCTATAGATAAAAAAAAATTCGAATGATGATTTATAACCTCAAGTAATAACTTAATAAGAAATTACTTAGAAACAAGTAATTACTTCTTAATAAATACGGGTATTAGACATAGAAAGAAACTATATGCAAAATTTCGAACTCCTAATCCCAATAGTTCTGCCTGTGCGTTGATATGTCAGTCAGTCAGTTTCTCCTATTATATAAAAGCCATTGAACGCACCCACAATACAGGAGCAATTCCTCGCCTAGAGAAAATGTTTAAAAATAAAACAAAAATGTTCTTTTATTGCATTGCTAGTCACTGGCATAAAATGTTTCACGTACACTGTAAGCTGCTCCCCTTTATGAATTATTCAACAAAGTGTAACGTAAACTATTTTCTGGGAGCATACTTGACCGCTCGATGTAAAAAACTGATTGTATTGTTTATTCAAGGTGAAGTGATTTTTGATCAAGTTCGGTATAAACACTTATAAGTTATATCTTCTTATATATAAGAAAATTAGCTGTTCGTTAGTCTCGCAAAATATTTGTGATATTTGTGACTTTTCAGAAAAGGTTTAAACGATAAAAAAAATAGCATTGTTAGGCAGTACGAATTACGCCGGAGCTGATAGTTGACTTTTTTTTAAATAAAATCATACAAAAAAAGAACAAACTAGTAACCAACCGGCATGAACAGCAGGGTCCAAGAGGAATCTCAAGACAATAAGCACCGTATCCAGAAGGGCTGTGTCCTGGATCTAGGCCTTGATCCAATTGCCTAACGAGAATCTCCTTAAATGTTGGTCAAGGCTTTTTGCTGTTTAGCCTTCACTCTACCCTATTCTACTCTACTATACCCTACTATACCCTACTATACCCTACTATACTCTATTATACCCTACAACACCCTACTATACCCTACTATACCCTACTGTACTCTATTATACCCTACAACACCCTACTATACCCTACTATGCCCTACTGTACCCTACTGTACCCTACTGTACCCTACTGTACCCTACTATACCCTACTATACCCTACTATACCCTACTATACCTTAATATACCCTACTATACCCTACTATACTCTACTATACCCTACTATACCCTACTATACCCTACTATACCCTACTATACCCTACATACTCTACCTTACTCTACCCTACTCTTCTCTACTGTACCCTACTATACCCTATTCTACCCTTCTCTACCCTACTCTTCTCTACTGTACCCTACTATACCCTATTCTACTCTTCTCTACTGTACCCTACTATACCCTATTCTACCCTTCTCTACCCTACTCTGCTCGAGATTTGCGCATAGCAACACATTCAACGATTCATTTATATTTATAAGAAAATAAAACATCGTCCCCCCCATCGCGTCTGTTTGTCTATTCGCGATAAATTCAAAAACGGCTGAATGAACTTTCATGCAATCTTCATGTATAGGCAGAATGATTTATGAGAAAGGTTTAGGTGTACAGAAAATGCATACTTAAGAAGAGAAATGCCGAGATTTTTAAAGATTTCTTACCGTACATGCGAAGCTAGGGCGGGTCGATATTATTATACTTGACTAATCAAACTTTTTAACTACTAGGTATACTTATTAAAAGTAGTTCTCATATCGTGTCGTGGTTAGGTTACATACTAAGTTAGGTAATATCCACACACGCAAGAAGTTCAAAACATACCCTCACACTGGTTCACCTGCTTTATGTTTTCGATATTTTCTAAACCTAATGTTGAAAATTGTGGCTAATGCGAAAGGGAGGAGATCACGCTCCAAGGATGAGGTTAGGAGGCGGAGGGGTGTGACCCTTATCTCCGTGGAGAACGACGCGCGCACCATCTGTAAAACAAATATTCTCAAGTTTTAAGAACAAAGGGAGCAAAATAATAAAATACAATTTCAATATTTTTAGGTAATGCATAAACCGTTGCCTTTGAAACACTTTCATCTCAGCGTAAATTTATAATTTTTATATTTGACTGTTCAGTAGATACTGCTATGTATGGACATTATTTTATGATTATTTTTACTGCAATATAGTAGTATAATAGTAGCTGTAAGAATATTTTCAAATAATCCACTTTTATCGGGACTCGCGTTAAGTGAGTAAGTGAGAGCGCGCGGCGGAGTGGGAGGGGACCCCGCGTCCCATGCCACGCTCGTTCGCCATCAGTCGCCCCTAAGTCTCAGGTTTGCACACAGCATCCCGACACTTTATCGTCTTATATTTCTCACAATATAATAACTAGAATCTTCTAAATCACGTGAACGTTGCCATGTTATTTTTCAAATAACGATTTTACTGATCAAAGACATTTTGTATCCAAAAATGGTGTTTAATAGTTACTTCGCAACGCGATGTACCGGCTTGTTGTTGATAAACGCAGTGATATTGTCAGCGCAACCTTTTGCTGTCGAGAAAATAGCAGTCGGTAAGTTTTTAAAAGCACGTGCATACTTCAGTAAAGTTTCAAAATATTTGACTTTGTGTTTAACGCACTATTATTTATCCCTTCTTAAACAAATATCTCTTGAATCTATATTTATTTTTTACTTTTTATTTGAACTTTTTAAATGAGTATCGTTTAAGTAGATTTATTTATTAATAAAATTAATAAGCCGATGTATTTTGCTCTCGTCTCACTTCGACGCGTAGTGTTTTCCATGTAATCACCATGTACGTGAATCGATTTTCTCTTTCTGTCACACCGCAACGCTCTCGCTCGCACGCAGCAGATGCGGGCTTTGGTAGGGGTGAACAATTTTCCGGCGCGTTTTTAAAATAACTTCGTTTTGTTTCTATATACATAGTGACACGTCGAAGCTTTTGCTTCAGAATTTAATGGGAAGAGAATACCTATGTAACTTTTTTGTTCTATCTGACCTTGTTTCTATATAAAAGAATTTTACTTTTTTAAAACGAGTAGTAGTGAACATGTAAAGAATAATTTTTAAACCAGTAGTTTGGCCAGACATGACGTTTATTCGACTTGTTATTTTGTTTTAATACTAAAACCAAACTTTATGTTACATATTCTTTTAGATATTTACTTATTAATTTTTCAACAACTGTAATAACACACACAATTAAAAAACAATAAGTATACGGACACCGGTATCCTCTTAGGACTTAATAAATTAAGGACAGATGTATGTACTTATTAGATAAGTAAATAGAAGAAAACTGTTTCGAATTTTATTTTAGGTTCATAAAGGAATCTTAATACATATATTGCTATCTGACTTATTGTTATGTAAATAGGTTTCTTGGAGAAAATTTAGATATTCACCTGATGGTACCTAAACATTGATGCAATCTTTGATGTCGAGGTACACTAGTTTATCAAACTTTTGAGTCTCACGCGAACGCCTTCGTAAATCTAATGTCTTTCTGTCTCTAATTACGATATTCAAAAGGTTAAGAGCGTATTTTCACTGAAGCCACATAATATTATTTACATTTTAATTAGACAAACGTTTTATACTTATACTTATATAAAATAAAATTCAAAAATGGAAAGGTAAGCAAAAATGAAACAAAAAGAAATATATAAACATTCGAAATAACAGTGAATTTATTTGCAAATACTTGTACCTTGTAAAATAAAATGGTACGACTATTTCAACAAGTCCACTTTAAACTGACGCCATATTTGGAGGAAGAACTTGTCGTAATTACTTGACTGGAATAGTTCGTTTCATGCTTCTGTAGTCTGGACTGCACCTGCGATATTGCAGTCACTGCTTACGCAGATAAAGGGGAATAGCCACCGAGCATTTTCCACAGAATAGCGCAGAAAAACTAGCCTTGCTCTGCTGTTGTTTCGAATGTTCATAGAATACAGATTTATAGCAAGTGCTGCATTGGACGCAACATAGCCTTTTGTGAATGGGATATCGCTTTATAGTGTTCATTCTAACGGGTGATTTGATAAGAAACTTATTTAGTGTACCTAAACTGCCAAAAAGAGTACTACTAGAGAGTAGTACCCTTTTTGGCAGTTATTATCACAAATCATCATGATCATCAATCAGCCTTTTTAATGTTCCCACTGCTGGGATACAGGCCTCCTCTTTATGAGCGGGAATGGGCCGTAATCCACCACGCGGGCCTAGTGCGTGTTGGTGGTTGTCACATGTCTTCGAATTTTTGGTTCTAGGTTCTATGAAATATGTGGCGTGTCCACATATTTCATCACTACATGAGAATGTAGTGATGAAATATGTGGACATAAATTACACAAAGTGACGCGCTTGATTGGGTTTGAAACCGCGACCTGCAACTCGTAAGTCGGGGCCGTTACCCCTCAGTCACCACTGCTCTATCTCTATTTTATCACAAATATCCTTAATCCATTATTCAAATTAATAAAATTAATAAATATAGTAGAAGTTACTGAGATGTAAAGGCACACATCTCAGTAAGTTCTACTAAAATGGAATGCCCAGAACAGTGTGACAGGTTTTAAAACCTTCTGCCAATATCCGTGTTGCCGCCCTTTTACCAGTATTAATCCATTTTAGTTTTGGATATAAATGAAAATATAAATGATAAAGTTTTGTATATGATAATAAATATTTATTCAGGCTGCACAAGCGTAAAACATAATATATACTATGCTCTTTCATGTACGAGACTTCATAGAAACCCGGTCTCTTGTTTGTACGTAATGCATTAACAAACATATACACAGCTATATGTGTCATATCTATGACACGTAGGTACACGTATTAAGTACGAACGCGATAATTTCTGTCTGATCATTAAAAAAAAAAATAGCTTGAATTCTTCAGAGCAGGAAACAGTGTCAGACTCTTACTGACTAAACACCTCACCCCGTTCCTTCTTTGCCCTTCGCACTGGGGCCAAGCCTTCCTTTCAGAAAGAGACCCTGGGCTCCAGTAGGCTTCAACCCTTTTACAGAGTCCCTACGGTTGCTGATAGCTCCTTGAGGCACGCGGGAACAGAGCGCGCCGTTGACGACTTGGCTTGGTCCGGACTGTTACCAGACGACCGGACGGTGAGCTACCCGTTGCTCGCCATCCGCAAGCCCGCGAGGAAAAAGTAGTTTCGATGGTAATGACACTAATATTTACTATATTAGCAATATTTACTATATTAGTGTCATTTCCATCCAAGTTTAGTTTTAAGGGGCTGTTAGCAACTGCAGGGTTCTGGGTCCAAGGATTGATGCGAAAGCGAGGGCCCTGGAACTAAGGCCATAAGGGTCATTTAATCAGTAGAAGTCTGATGTGTCCCGCTTTGCCCAAGTGTGGGATTCGTTATTCGATGATTTTTCCCACTATAAAAAAATAAGTTTAGTTAATTAGATTTTTTTAATCAAATATAAGCTAGAAACAACCTTTTACGTGTTCTAACAGAGGCTTACTTAGATATACACATAATATAAAACTAATAAGTATTCTGTGTTATATTAAAATAAGGCTCTAGGTATATACACATACACACGTCTCCTGAGTAGGTATTTAATACTTCTAGTCTAGTAAACAATTTCATAAAGAATGCTCGATTAGTTGGTACCCTTCTTCAGTATTCACGATGAAATATTTAAACACTGACAACGTAAAAATATGAACATAAGGACAAAAAATGTTCGCAATTTGTAAGAAAATGAAAACGGTAAATTATGTACTTTAATACTTTATAGTAATCTACACTTCTACACTAATATAATAAAGAGGTAAAGTTTGTTTTTTTGTTTGTAGGGGGTAATCTCTGGAACTACTGGTCCGATTGGAAACATTTTAGTAACAATACAAAGCTGCTTTACTCCTAAGTGACATAGGCTATATTTTATGTACGCGGGCGAAGCCGCTGACAAAAGCTAGTAAGTTTATACAAATAACAGCGATGGAACCTGCATGGAATAAACAATGGAGATAGCATAATGACATAATCGGTCTTATAATATAAGGCCTCTTCGAAGAAAGAACGTGCCATAATCCTTCTCGCAAGTCCAGTGCGTATTGGTACATATCACACCAAATTTTTAGTTCTACGACATGCTGATTTCCTCACGATGTTCTCCATCACAGTTTTTTAGAGTGGCAAACATTTAAAGTAAGGCGCTTGGCTAGGTTAAGCTCGCGACTAAGTTTCGACTCGGCAAGTTGAGGCCACTAGCACTCCACAATCACCGCTCTCTAACATTCTAGATACTTCAGTTAAACTAGTTTGTTTACGGATATTATTGAAGCTTATAATAAGACTGAAACCGATCGGTGTAATATGTAGCGATACGAAACTACGCGATCATTCGAAAGAGCTACCGCGACAGGCAAAGTGCAAAGAAAGAACACTGGTGGATTATAGAGGCTCAGGCTTAGAATGTCGCGAAATGTCAATTTCTAAAAAAGTCCATTTCCAAAATGTCCCTTTCTCCAAATGTCTCTTTTCTACGACAGCAGCACGTTTAAACTAGGAAGATTTGGATAACATAAGCCAAGTAGTCTAAAGTTGGGAAATTAACTTTTCGGGAAAAGGACATTATGGGAAAGGGACATTTCGGGAAAAAACAATTTTGAACTAAGGGACATTTTAGGAAAGTTACATTCTAAACCTGAGTTTAAAAAAAAATGTGGTATAATAATGGTGAATGGTATTAACAAAGCAAAATAAAAAAGAAAATATCGGACGCTTCAGCCAGTGCTCACGTAGCCAGTCGAGCACGCATGAGAGCCGCTATGCTTCAGACGCAAGATACAACTGATTTTGCGGCCAATGCACAATATGCACGCCGCTCATTTGGTATAACAAGATTTCGTATAATATTATCAAAAGCCAAAATATTTAAACGATATCTTAGCTACATACCATATATGACGATATTTTATATAATTTACTGATGTAAATTATATAAATATAATAGTATAATTACTATCACAATTTTTTTCCTATGGTAGATTAATCTTACTAATACTATAAATCCGAAAGTTACGATGTTTGGATGTTTGTTACTGAATCACGCCAAAACGGCTGGACGGATCTGGATGAAATTTGGCCCAGGCATAGGATACACTCCGGAATAGGACATAGGCTACTTTTTATCCCGGAAACCCCAACCCCAATACCACGCAGGCGAAACCGCAGGTTTTTTTTTTAACTCTGAAAAACGAAATAGGTCCTCTATTTGCGTCAATAGCTTTTTAACATTTCGGTTATGATTTTAAAGCTCTATAAATAAAACACACAACATATCAATTTAATTTACGTTATTGGATCGCCACAACCCAATAACTGGGTAACTAGTATCAAATTTCTTACTTCTGACCATCTGTAACGACTGTAAAAATTTACATCTGTCATCCGGGTCCAACAGCTTTTTCTATCTAAGTGACTGTTATTACTTAGTCATGATCTATCCAACCTCTTGTAACGAACCCCATACTAACAAATTAAGAACCCCTAAGGGTTCACGTCAAACTTTGAGAAACCCCATTCTAAAAAACTGAGTGATTTCTCTTTTTTTCCGCATAAAAATAAAGCAATTTATTTGACGCTTATTCTTGTTTCTGACAGTTCGATATTTTAGTCGATGGGTGTGACTGAAGCTTTGTTATTGATTTCAAATTTTTTAATGCCATGAAGATTATCGCTAGTTTTAATAGACTGATGAAGGTACTTTATGAGACTTTAAATATTAAAACAGTGTAAAAATTTTTTTTCTATACTAGCCTAGGCAATCTATAGAATGCCAAACGTTCTGTTCGCAATGTCTGTGGCTGCAGTTAGTGAGATTAAACGACAGAGCCCGCAGCGCCGGTTTCCTATTACTCTCTGCAAGATTTAATGGAGGCATATACGAAGGGAATGACAAGGTTTTGTCCGCTTTTTCCCTATCTGCGTCCAAGAGACTTAGTCAAGTTAATAATCTACATCCGTCAACGCTAGTACAAACCTAATCAAATGTATGGTACATCATCTCGACTTTAAGTCAGGTGGCCAAAAACTACGAATAGGAAATATGTAGCCAAGTTCATAGCAAAATGATAGAATGAAATGTGATGAGTTCTACAATGTTTATCGACATATAAATGGTAGTCAAGCATCGATATATAATGTTGATAGTACGCACTACTTTAGGTGTACCACAAAAAGAAAAGCCAGGTTATGGCTTGCATGTATTGATGAAATTAGTGCAGTTTTGAAGTTCACGGAATGTGAGAGCGCTATAAGTGTTAGAAGTTGTATTTGACGACACAGTGCCAATGAAACGTATCACTTACTTGAGTATTGACTTTTTTAGTCAGTAAGAGTCTGACACTGGTCTCCCGCTCCGCCCAAGAGCGGGTTTCGTCATTGGATGATTTTCACCTACCATAAAAAAAAAAAAAGTATTTTGACAAATAATTTCTGTGAACATGCTTATCTATCGCTAGGCAGAATATGTCGATGTAGTTAAGTTATTTTTTTTTTGTTAAATAAGCGATCGCCTTGGGCGCGTCACCGTGGCTTATCGTTTACTAAAATAAGGCATTACCGATTGTGGACGGTCGTAACTTGATTAGGTCCTCACATGTTCTAAGTTCCTGAGCTTTTTTTTGGAATAACAATATTTCAGAAATTGTCTGAATCAAATGAACTCTTATTTTAAATTATTATCCTACTTCAAAAAAAGGAGGAGGTTCCCAATTCGATTGTATTTTTTTACCTCAGAACTCCGTTGTTTATGGATGGATTTGCAAAATTTTTATCAAAATGTCTTTTTATTATTTATTTCTTTACACTTTGCTTGATCTCTTTTAGGCATTCAACATAATACCTAGATTTTTTCAACACTGACAGGCAAAATAAATAATGATAAATGGTACATACAATATTTTATTCATTGCCTAGACGAGCTCGGCATTGTATAGCATGACTGGACATTCCATACAATGCCTGAATTCTATACTTTGCCGGTAACATAATAAAATATAAACTGATATTATATATAAACACGTGTTTAAAGAACTCAGTGAAATTAATACAATATTTGCCTTTGCAAATATTGTCTAAAAAAGTCTGTTTGATATTTATGATTTGTAATTACTTAGAAGTGCATCCGGAATTTCAACACTGAATTTTAAAAGTAAACAACAATTTTTGTTTAATTTATTTAATAAATTGGTCAAGTGCGAGCCAGACTCACACTTTGAGAGTTTCGTAAAAACTTACCTAGATGTGAATTGTTTAATTACGAAATAAAATTTCGAAATTTGTATCGAATCACGGTTTTTTTTTGTAATCACGACATCAAGGGTCCGCAGACCAAAGTATATGGTTTGAAAAATCTGCATACATTTCCGATATGAATGGTTTTAACAGACAAACAGACCGACAGACAGACAGATGGACAACAAAGTGATCCTATGAGCGTTCGGTTTATTCCTTTAGAGGTATGTAACCCTAAAACCAGAGATTAACGAACTTTTGGTCTTTTTTCAATTGACAACTCACTGAAAAATCTACACTAATATAATAAAGAGGTAAAGTTTGTTTTTTTGTTTCTTTGTTTTTTTGTTTGTAGGAGGTAATCTCTGGAACTACTGGTCCGATTGGAAAAAACTTAGAAACAATAGAAAGCTGCTTTACTCTTGAGTGACATAGGCGACATTTTATGCACGCGGGCGAAGCCGCTGACAAAAGCTAGTAATATATATAATATCAAGCATGATAAAATTGGGTTCTATTAATAATAAAGGTATAAAATTCAACATCAAGTGAAAATATTTTTATATTTCTATTTAGGTTCGGAGGACCTGGGACGGGAAATTTAATTTTACGTGACGATGGAACCTTAATTAACTTCTGCTGACAGAAATACACAATAGCATGTAGATAGATAGATGCATGAACATGATGAGAGCATGTAGGTAAATTATAGTAGTAAAAATATTACAATATACTGGTTGATTTTATTTTTTATTTATTTTATTTACAGAGTTTTTTTGTAGTCTGAATATGACACACCGTAGGTAAACACAAAATAAATAAGAGTTAGTATTTAAAACAAAATAAAAATTATAACTGGGTTCCGAGTCGGTTTTTCAGAGCAAAGTTAAGGTTATTTAATACAGAGACTGTTTTAACTGTTGATGAGTTCGATATGTCAATATTATGCGCGCCAATTTGTATTCTGAGCCATTAATTTCGAACACATCTCGTCATAATATGTATGTAAAAAAGTGCAAAATAATTTTAATTTCGGAAATTGGTGTTTAATAACGAAGATACCAAACTATTATTGAAACAAAAATTAAAGATTTTTGCTTAAAATATTCATTGCAATCCACAGAAGGTTAAACGGTTAGAAAATATGATGAAACTAGCTTTCTGCCAGCGGCTTCGCCCGCGTAAAAGAAGGTTTCCCCATACAAACTTTTGGAAAATCCTTTCTTAGTACTCGCTTATGTCATAAAGGGAAACCTTACGCAAAATTTCACGGTCTTAGCCCCAGTAGTTTTGACTGTGCGTTGATATGTCAGTCAGTCAGTTTCTCCTTTTATATGCATTGTGCAGGTGCTGGTAATTCCTGTGTATGGCTTTTGTCTCAATTTTAGACCTCCAGGTCTGACCTTTGCCTTTTTTTTTTGTTTGGGCAGATTCAGTGAAATTTTTACGATATGGTGAAAAAAGGGGTCTTTCCCTAGCAATATTTTCTTACCATCTATGGCGGTTTTCGAAGGTTGGCGCGATTTAAAAGCTGCCTCTGATATTATGTTCATTGCGCACCTTATTAAGTCGCGCCAAAGGTGGGGGGAGAGCGGCTGCCCCCCTCAGCATATGACAAAATTTTTGTAGTACCTACTTGATTTAATTACACTAAAAAATAATAGACATCCAATTATGGAAATATACCCCGAAGCTCCATAGTCGTAAGAAATACATCGTTAGAACTTTAATAGAAGATAAATATTTTCTGCTTAACAGACTATTTAAAATCTCGTTCAGTACTGATCTGACGACCTACTATGGGCTTTTGATGACATAAACTGAATTGAAAGATTGAGTTGTATAGCTTTATCTCTCTTTCTCAATCGTATACTCGACAATTTAACACGTCAAGAAGGACATTAAGGCCGGCTAGCCCGAAGTAATTTCAACAGAGTTTTCTCACTTTTTTCGCGTTGCCTCTCCATCAAACATCGTGGTGGATTGCTTTAAATGAAACAACAAGCTTTTACATCATGCTCGTTGACGACGGGCGAGTGGAGAAGGGCTACCATCAACTACTATTTAATTTTAACAATGAAGTTGGAAGGTACTTCAAATATTGTGTTTATTTATTATGTGAAAAATTTAAGGACACGCAAACACTCGTTTGATAAATTCGACGTAAGCGGTTGAAGAGTTAATGTACGAACTACGAAAGCTGTCATCATTACATAGTATAAAACAAAGTCGCTGTCTGTCCCTATGTATGCTTAGATCTTTAAAACTACGCAACGGATTTTAATGCGGTTTTTTTTAATAGATAGCGTGATTCAAGAGGAAGGTTTATGTGCATAATAGATGCATATAGTTAATATCACCATTGCACCCGTGCGAAGCTGGGGCGGGTTGCTAGTTGTTAATAATAAAAGCACAATGGATTTTTCTTCCCTCATTAGAAAACATAGGTTCACAGAAAATGGGTCACTTCACAAAGCTGATGCACGTCCATCTGGTTTATTACTTGATCATTTACGTGTCATAAACCTTAGGGTCTCTGCACACCACGTTCTAAAAACGCGCCATTGAAGCGCATTTGTAGCGATACAGACGCGATACGCACGCGCTTTCTTAGGATAAAAGTGCGCATTCGACGCGCGTCGATGGCGCGTTTTAATTTGCAGCCGTATACCACAAGTCACGTGGTTACAGAAAATAAAAAGTAAATCTCTACTGAACTTGAATCCTAACCATCAAAAAAGTCTAAGTAAAAGAAATACGGTGGAAATAGGATCAAGTATCGTCTGAGTATCGTCTACACTTTGAGCTGCTTCGTGAATCGTCGCAAATACAGACATAAATTGGTCTTTTTAGAATTCCGTAGTCAACCAGGAACGCTAACAGTTTCTCCAGGTCTGTCTGTCTGTTCGCGGATAATCTCAGTGACCGTTAAGCCCTATTAAGCTGAAATTCGGTACCAATCCGTTATCACGTCGACAAAGTGCTAAAACAATTACAACAATGTAAAAAAATGTTCTTTTAGGGTAGGTCCCCTAGATGTAAAGTGTAGATTGATTATTTGTTCTCATTTCAGCCCTGACGTGTGATATGTTGTTGGATACGTATTTAAAAATGAATTGGGGTTTACTGAAATTACGTTTTGATAACATTTATATTTTCGGTAATAATCGCTCCAAAATATAGAAAAAATTACAGCATTTGTTAAACTTTTTTACATATTTTATTGTACTGAGCGTATTTTCTTTCAAATAAAATTACAAAAGGATTTAATTCGGTTCACGAAATCTATCACACAACTGGGTTCAGCGCCATTTCTCGGGAATTTGGGTTACTAATTTATACACGGGCTAATGGGTTCTGTGTTACATTGTGAGAAATTTGTGACGGGTGGGAAATTATGGAACCCTACACTGAGCGTGGCCCGACAACCTTTTTTTTTCAAGCTTTTTTCGGTTTTTGTATATAAAAAGACTCTTAAATTACGAAATGATTCAATTTTAATGTTTTTTTTTTATGGTGGGTAAAATCATCAAATAACAAATTTAAGCCCTGAAGCGGAGCGGGAGACCGTGTCAGACTTCTACTGACTAAACGACCCATCGTTCCTTCTTGCTTTAGTTCCAAGGCCCCAGTGATCCGCTTTTGCATCAACCCTTGCCCCCAAAAGTCAACCCATGACCCCAGGAGTAATATGTCAAGAGCTTGCACTGGTGTAAGATTCCAGCAGGGAGAAAAAGTAAATTATTTTACTTATATTTTCATCGCCGTCGATAAAATGGCTAATGTTTTTGGGACAAAAGCTTTCGTTGTGCCTAATGGTAACTTTTAAGGTTAATTGTTAGAGTTATCTATTGAATAACCTGTAACCTTTTGTAAAGCCTGTAAGGTCGTTGAAGATGAAAGGGAATTTAAATGAAGGGAATGTTCTTACTTTATAACTACTTAAAAATGTTCTATTATGGATGTTTTTCAATAGTCAGATAACTTTCATCTCAAGATTCCTCTAGGTTGTTAAAAATATCAACTTCTTCTAATAATAGAAAGACTTTAAATTGTCGTCTGTATTATAATTATATATTTTTAAGTTTTTTGGGTTCTTTATGTTTTTTCTCCGTTTTTTTGTTTTAACTATTTTGGCATTAGGTTTCGCAGACTTAGCCAAGTTACGAATGTTTGTGTCTCTTTCTACAATCGAAACGCCTTAGCATAAGTATCATTTATTTCATAAAACAATAGAATGTAGCGATGATCATTGTATTTTTTATCTGTAAAAAGTTTTTTGGTAAAATAAAATATACAAATTCATCGTAAAAATTACAGCAACTATCGAATACATTGGCCTCAATTATTCCATCATTCGGTCAATATATTCATTGACTGTAAAGCGGTACGAAGTTCGTATATTTGCAGCCATATCAGTAACGCAGCAAATCATGACTCGCATTTGAGTATCAAATTTTGTGTAGCTGTAAAATTAATTTTGATTTGTTAATGTACAGCTGGCAATGTGTTGACGACGGTCGCATGTAAGATAAGCCACCTTATTCGCTTTCTGTCTGCAGGGTTCAAAGGAACTTAACTTGATGGAGGCTTCGTTCACTCTCTTTGGTCGCTCACTTTGGATCCCGTCATCACCTTCAAATCTAAGCAGTCCGTATCAGGGTGCCTTAAGGCCGCTGATAGTTGCGTATTTATTTGTAATAAAAAAATTGTATATAAATAATTTTTAAGTTATTTATTAGGATCACTAAGTACATATTTTCAAAACATTATTCAAGAGCTGTAACACTTAGAGATACATTAACGTAACAATTTAACTACATTAACATTTTATTCAAAACATATAATATTTATAAAATAATTTCATCAAATAAAATGTTGAAGAAATAAAAATAAAAATGATGATAATAATTTAACACAAAAGCACAATGCAAAAAAGGAAATCTTATTTTATAGAATTATATTAATTTATAAATGAAATTATAATAATAAATCTACACTAATATAATAAAGAGGTAAAGTTTGTTTTTTTATTTGTAGGAGGTAATCTCTGGAACTACAGGTCCTATTGGAAAAACTTTAGCAACAATAGAAAGCTGCTTTACTTCTGAGTGACATAGGCTATATTTTTTGTGCGCGGGCGAAGCCGCTAACAAAAGCTAGTATAAAATAAATACAAAATAAAAACTACAATATGTTACTTATTTAAAATTTAATTTTTATATTACTTTTTTAATCTCAAATATATATGATTTAGTGATTTTAAGAGTCGGTTTTAATCAAGCAGGTGTACTATTTTTTCTATAGTTAGAAATAATAGTCACGTAAAAGGCACATGATAAAGAGAAAATTTTCATCATACAACTTTAAACTTGTATGACATACCAAAATTTATAATATTACTTGAAGAAAATTCCATATAAGCCGCTGGCTCCAGTCCAGGTCTTAAAAGTATCCGCGCCCTAATAAAGCTACATTACTGAACAACATGTTTATGATTTAATTTTGTTTATTAGAAACATTGAGGCGCTTAGGAAAAAGTGAAGGCGCGATTTAATAAGACATGTTGGTAGACACAAAGCTGGTAGAAGTAGATAAATTAAATACCACGAGCTCTTAACGCTAGCCATTTGCCGACCTACACTGAACCAAGTAAGCTCAAAAATATTTTTTTTTAATTTTATGTTTAAAAATTGATAGTGTTTCATGTACCGGATCGACTCCCCACGGAATTAAAACGATCAAAACGTGCCGTGGATGAAGTTTATGGCTACATCCCATTTTCTCGCACCCTCGCCTGTCATTTTAAAAAGTTATGGTTGAGCCTCTGAACACATAAAAAACAACGTGGACACTAGCGGCCCGCCTTAGTTAAAGTTAATAGGTGACTTGACAAAACATAGAGCAGTGGTGGCCGAGTGAGAGCAGTGGTGGCCGAGTGAGAGCAGTGGTGACCGAGTAGTATCGGCTGCGATTTATTAGTTGCAGGTCGCTGACTCAAACCCAGCCAGGCGCATTACTTTGTGTAATTTATTTCATCACCACTGCTCTCAAAACGGTGAAGGAAAATATCGTGAGGAAACCGGCGTGTTCTAGAACTAATTCGAAGACATGTGACATCCACCAATCCACACTGGGCCTGCGTGATGGATTATGGCCCATTCCCTCTCCTAGAGAGGAGACCTGTGTCCCAGCAGTGGGAACATTAAAAAGGCTGATGATGATGACAAAACATCGACAATTCTAAATTATCTGTAACTTTAGCATGCCAAAATTCCCTTTTCGTCCAATGCTTTGTTTAACAGATCACACTGACAAATACAAAATGCATTTTGGTAGCTCGTATTTCCAGCCAAAGACCAGTTAGGATTACACAAATTAGAATAGAATTTATTCGACGCCAACAATACAATAGGTACAGAGTAACAACAAAACAGAGAAAATAGAAATACAACACAGGGCTGAGCGTTCCCGAATTGAAAGGGTTGCCAACTCAACAATTACGGAGTGTCGGAGACCCAACGATGGTTTTCAGCTTGCGCTACGTAGTGACACAGTCAGGAAAGGATGATCAAAAAAAACTTTCTCGATGTGGGTAAGGAAATCAAAACTGATTATGTAATAAAAATACTTGAGACTTACACGAGTTTACGAGATCATTTTTTGCCCCTGTCTGGAGAATATCATTCACACTGAAAAAATCCACTTGTCTTTTATTATAGAAATGTATGTTTTACAAGTCAAATTATTCGGTCTATATCATCCGTAGCGAAGACTAGATGCATCCATTGGTGGTGCAAAGGAAAGTCGAGGTAGAAAAATTCCGTGGGCTCTCTCCGACACGGTAAGCCTTATCAAATCTATGACACATTGTAGCATCAACGAAAACTCCCAAGCCGCCAAAAATAGAACTAAATTGCATTGGATCATGATAGAAGCGGAGGTGTAAAACTTGACTGATCACTGTGTCAAAAGTGTATGACTAACATGTTATTTATATCTCTGGATCTTGGGGTAAGGAACTATTGCGTATGGTCCCGGATTTTTGGGTTTCGGACCTAGGAGTCCTAACTTTTATAAGGTATGAAAACCGAAGAAGTGTAAGAGAGAGCTCATTTCTATTGGCAAAAATTCTTCTCCCCATTTGCACCACTTTCTCACCACACCTTCTGCACCATTTGCAAATCTCTCCACTCGAGTCAGTTTACAAAAGATGAGACAGCTGACAGCTCTTTGCCCTCAAATTTTTTTTTCCTTATTTTTCACCGACCACTAAAATCAAGAGACAAGGAGTACAACCCAGGAAAGTGGAAATCGGCTCAGCCAAATAGTTACAAAACTACACTGTGAATTGTATCCACCCTGACCCCACATTATGGGCTTATAAAAGCAAAACAAGTTTTCAATGAAAATATATTTTTTTTCATAACAAGCTTTTATAGCGGTGGTCTATACTTATATAATTAAAACTTGCCAAGACGATTCACACGAGCCCAAACTCGACGTGGTTGTGTCGTGTAATTACCGAGTTCCTATGGCTACCTCGCGGTTCTATCATCAGATCAGCTTCATGTCATCATAATATTGCATTTTCACGCGATTTACACCTGCTTGCAAAATTGCAGCTCAATCGGTTGAAAATATCTGCTTCAAAATTGAGTTGCAAGATTTTAGCCGAACATACATAGTTACGAGTACATTGCAAGCTAATAAAAAGCTTGAAAAAAACTACTAGCACAAACCTTGAGTTCATTGGAGCGGGCATGCTTTACTATGACGTCAACATAAAGGGTACTCTGATGGGGTTATTATTATCGTGAGCTCGCTAGAGGTCTAACTCTTTCCTATCTGTTAATTGTTTTTAAATTTCTCTCATAATTTCATTTATTAGGCCCGGACAAGCGTCAAAAATATTAGCTTCTTGCTATTTCCAATCTACTTATTGACTTTTTTTAATGCTCTTTTAGACATAAAAAAAGATAAAGGACCACGGATCGACGTGAAAAATAGATCCTACATAAATAAAATATACTTTGTAAATTGCTTTTAAAAAATCAGAGAGGAATGGGGAAGCTATTGCCGTTTCCTTAGACGTCTCGAAGGCCTTCGATAGGGTATGGCACGATGGCCTTTTGTCTAAGCTTCCAGCGTACGGCATTTCTCCTGGTCTGATAAACTGGGTAAAGACTTCCTGAGTGAACGGTCACTCCGAGTTGTTGTCGATGGATGCTCATCAGAGCCTATGACGACTAATGCCGGTGTTCCTCAGGGGTCTGTTCTCTCTGCAACCCTATTCCTGCTCCACATTAACGATCTGCTAGTGCCTGGTATCTTTGGGTATGCAGATGATAGCACAGTTGTAGAGAGACACCTGCCCAGTGCTCGGGCTAGTAAGGAGCTAATCCAGTCTGAAAGGGAGGCTATGGTAGAGCGTACGAATGTCTCACTTCAGGCAGTTTCCAAGTGGGGCGAAGCTAATCTGGTAACATTCAACGCCACCAAAACACAGGCCTGTCTATTCACCGCCAAAAGGAGCCCGTTCACCTTGGCTCCTGCTTTTCGGGATGTATCCTTGAAGTGCACCGACCGCCTTCAGCTCTTGGGAACGGACATTGCTTCAGACCTCAACTTTGGGTGGTTTATTGAGTCCAAAGCCAAAGTAGCTGCTAGAAAACTCGGCGTTCTTGCAAAAGTCCGACGGTACTTCACACCGAGTCAGCTTCTAATGTTGTACAAAGCACAGGTCCGATCGTGTGTGGAGTACTGCAGCCACATATGGGCTGGTGCTGCAAAATGCCACCTAGCGGCTTTGGATTCAGTGGAAAGGCGTGCAAAGAGGCTGATTGGTGATCCAGATTTGGTTGGGTCCAGTCTTCAAAGTCTCGAGCACAGGCGCAGAGTAGCTAGCCTTGCGGTTTTCTACAGGATGCATTTTGGAAAGTGTGCGCAGGAATTGCATGATTTGATTCCGCCATCCCAATTTCACCTTCGGACATCCCGGCGTACGGCGAATATCCACCCTTACGTTGCCCCAGACACCTGCGGCCCGGACTAAGCGTTTTGCCTCGTCATTTATACCGCGTACATCGAGGCATTGGAACAGTTTGCCGGCTGCAGTCTTTCCGTCCGAATATAATTTGGGTATCTTCAAGGCTAGAGTGAATAGGCTCTTAATATACTGGACCATCAGGTGGGATCGCAGTCAAGCACTAGTTTATAGCAAGTAAAAAAAAAACAATTTTAACTAAATCAGGGCTTTCCAGTACCACCTAGCCAACTTACAATCGTTTCGTTTAACATGAACGCTTAAGTTTGGCCACACCCCCTATTTTTTGTTGAAATTACGGTCGAACAAGGGAAATGAGGACGTGACTAACTACAATCGCTCACTATAAACGAAACAATTATAACTTGCCTAGGGGGGCTGAGAAGAAATACCGAAACAAACTTAGAAGTCGAAATCTCTTTTAAAGTGCATTCAGTAAACATGTAATGAACAGTAAATATTACTATTATTTTCCTAAGAGAGGATCTGTTGAGGGAAGAAACACACATATTTGAGTGATCATGTTCAATCAGTGTATTTGTCAGTGTGTAGCTCAAATAAGGAGCTTAAAATAACACAACTCTCAACTCATACCAAGAAAATCTACACTAATATAATAAAGAGGGAAAGTTTGTTTCTTTATTTTTTTGTTTGTAGGAGGTAATCTCTGGAACTACCGGTCCGATTGGAAAAAATTTAGCAACAATAGAAAGCTGCTTTACTCCTGAGTGACTTAAGCTACATTTTATGTACGCGGGCGAAGCCGCGGGCAAAAGCTAGTCTTTTATATAATGAGGCTGTATCTGTAGTAATCCATCTTGTTTTACAATTCATCCTATTTCCAAAATTGTTAACCTACCTACCTCTGGAACGGGTTCCAAGTTTTGGAATCGTATTTCACAAAATACAAAACCCGACTTACTTTTAACACACACACAACTTATTTTATGGGTAATCACTTTACCAAAGCATTGTTTCATGGCTAACAAAGAGTTACTATTGAAAGCTGGAACGGTTTACCCGCTACAGAATTAACTGCTAGCTGTCAATTGTGATTTAGTCTATAAAAGGCGCAACTAGGACGTGGAGTAAGTGCGCCTAGAACGCAGAGTGCAATATAATGTAAGGGGAACCAGCAGATGCGACGTCAAACATGCATCTATCAATACTTCACACTTCAGTGCACAGCTGTGGCAAGCTTCCAGTAACCACAGATGTTTATACTGAATCTATCATACCGCAAGAATGGTTTGGAAATCGAATTACATTGTATCTGGTAATCGGAATATGTTTTGGACTTCAATTTATAGTAAACTAGCGACTCACCCCAGCTTCGCACGGGTACTGATATTAATAACAATACTTATAATATAAGGATGTATTATGCATGTATTATACATATAAATCTTCCTCTTGAATCATTCTATCTATTAAAAAAAACGTTGCGGACTTTTAAAGATCTAAGCATACATAGGGACAGCGGTAAGCAACTTTGTTTTATACTATGTAATGATACTAGCGAACCGCCCTAGCATTGTATAGGTGATATTAAATATATTCCATTCAATATACATATATAAATAAACCTTCCTCTTATATCTATCTACTAAAAAAACCGGTATCAAAATCCATTGCATAGTTTTAAAAATCTCAGCATATATAGGAAGACAACGTGTGAAACGACTGTTTTGTACTATGTAGTGATAAGAATTTATATAAGATTTTTTTGTTTTATTCATTGTTTTATTTAGGGGCTTTTGTCCCAAACGAATAGGTCAGCCCCATCGTACCTTATTAAAAATACTTGACATACATAATAATAAACTACATACACACACTACAACACACACTCACTACACATTACTACTGTTCACTATATACTATAATAACATAACCTACCATGTACCACAATTATTAAATAGGGTGAATCACTGCTTTTTCAGCATCAAATGACATAATTTACATAATTATTTTTTGGTACAAAAAGTGTGAAGAGGTCTCATTTATCACCCTAACATATTAAAAAAATAAAACTAGGCAAATGCGAATCGAATTCGCACACTGAGTGTTCCGTACAAACTTACTTATGTAAATAGTTCAATTTCCGAATCGGAAACTCTCCAAAAAAAATTCCGAATCGAAATTTACTTTTGTTTTTTTTTTTGGTGATGTAACACAGTACAGTTTTCAGGCTTTTTCCAATATTTGTGCTAAATGACCTTGCTTATGCCAAATTCCAAGATTCTAAGTCAACGGGAAGTATAAAATTTTGATTCCCTTGTGAGTTCCCTTTTTTGTGACACAAAAAGCCATTATTTTTATTCCTGTTAAGCTTTTGAAGCTTCATATTTCCACAGCTTCAAGGAATCGCAGACATGTATATGGTATAGACTTTAACTCTATACATCCACACATTCCCGAGAGAAACGGTCCTGATAGACAGACATACAACAATTTCACGCATATAAAATACTAGCTTTTGCCCGCGGCTTCGACCGCGTGGTATTGGGGTTGGGGTTGGGGTTTCCGGGATAAAAGTAACCTATGTCCTATTCCGGAGTGTATCCTATGCCTGTGCCAAATTTCATCCAGATCCGTCCAATCGTTTTTGCGTGATTGAGTAACAAACGTCCAAACATCGTATCTTTCGCATCTATACATATAATAAAACAGTAACGAAAGAAAAACTGTACATTGCGAATTTTCTGGAAAAATAAGCGGGTTTTGTTAGAAAAACGTAACTGAGGACAAAGAGTGACTTTTTAGAATTTTTGTCTGTTTGTCTGTTTTTCTGTGCCTATGGTAAGGGTTGGAGCCAAAACTACTGGATAGATTGAAGTGAAATTTAGCAAAAATGTTACTTGTTTATAATATTAGTAAGATTCAGTTTTCTGTAGAGTCACGCTTGACCAATATTTTACACTAGCTTTTGTCCGCGGCTCTGCCCGCGTACATAAAATATAGCCTATGTCACTCAGGAGTAAAGCAGCTTTCCATTGTTGCTAAAATTTTTCTAATCGGACCAGTAGTTCCAGAGATTACCTCCTACAAACAAAAAAACAAAAAAATAAAAAAACAAACTTTACCTCTTTATTATATTAGTGTAGATTGCTCAGATAGATTGAGTTATTTAAACGCTCTTACTCGCATTTTGCGGTCTAAATGTCTTCTTATATTTTTTCCACACAGATTTCTTGAAATGTTATCCTTTTGCTTGCGGTTCCTAGAATAAACCCTTGCGTAAAGGCTTCTACCATTTTTACTAAGGCTTCATTGGGTCTCGTTTGCAACTTAAACCAACTTAATGGGTGTTATATATACATGCTCATATATGTACGGGTATTAGGTATCCCTTGGAAGTGAAAAGACTGCGAAGGAAGTAAAGGAGATTGTGTGTATATATTATTTCCGATACATTATCACTTGATAACCTATTTTATCCCAGCGCTTACAGGAACGCAATAGTGTACTGTTTTCCGCGCTAATGTAGAAAAGTGCGCATACTCACCCCCGCCACATATTTAGGGTTCTGTACCTCAAAAGAAAAGAACTGAACCCTTATAGGATCACTTTGTTGTTCGTCTGTCAGTCTTTCAAGACACTTTTTCGCGGGAAAGTGTTAAAATATCGAGTTGAAAACTTTCCTAACTCATCTCGGGAATTGAACTGTTTATAGATAAGTTTTATTGTAACAAAACTATTTATCGTATCATAAGTGTATTGAAAATGTCGTTTATTACGCGTGCAAGTTTGTCATTACAGCCCTTGGCCCCATAACACGCGGCTCGTACGAATTCCGCCTGCGGTTGCTATGACATATTTTTTTCACTTGTATAAAAATATGTACCATTCCCTAGACTTTTCCCGACAAGTCTGGGTTTGACTTACTTACCTTAGATTTAGATGAAGAGCGGCTGCATATCAGACCTTGACAACCCAATTATTGGACATTACGATACCCTCTGGAATGATGGACTGATGTCAGAGTCTGATTATCTTTAACGATTATAGTACCAAATATTATACTACTAAAATGATGTATGTATAATTTCTTCTGTAAGTATGTCTGTCACCTAACTGATTTTAAACGACTGGACCGATTTGGATAGACTTGTGAATATTTGAGTGGATTTTGGCTGCAGTCTCGCTCTCAATTTCTTTTACTGATGGAAAACCAACTTTTGGATGTCTGCTGGTATCTCTTATGTTGATATAGTAGTTGATTTGTGATTAATTTGTTAGTCCTTCAACATCCACAAAATAAAAAACTTAAATGAAAAAAATTCAATTAATTTCCCGACGCCGCGTTATTTTGAACGAAATGGAACTTCAAGGTCGGAATAAATATCTTGGACAATTATTGAGATTAATTACTTCGTTAAGCAATTATTTATACTTCTTTCAAGGGAGCTGAGACTAATGATATTTGGATCAATGCATCATATTCTTCACGTGGCTTTTGGACTGGTTTTGCTTTAGCTATTAAAGGGCTGATATGCACCCGCGACCTTGACACTTGGCATCACTTCCTGCGCATCTAAATAACATGAATAGTAATTTGTCCTTCATTTATTAATTATACTTAGGCTAGATTGTAATAAAATTAGGGTCTATCCTTTGGATGTACTCTAGGATCAGTAAAAAAAATAAAATAAATAATTAATTATACTCTACATAAAAGCCGTATATTCGACGAAGATTTTTCATAATCGCATTTTTTTATGACAACCATCTTTGTTATATATGTCACAATATCAGAGCCTATCATAAGAATTCGCAGCAGAGAATGGGTTTTACAATGTGGTGGCTTCCAAACACCGGTGGCTATCACTCGCTCCTTATACTATTACAATTGTGTCAGCAGCACGCGATAGCCATCGGTTGCTGTAGTCAGTTTGCCCCGAGCTTTAATTTCCGAAATTTCATAGGAACGAAATTTCGGAGAAACAGAGTAGATATTCAGTTTGCAAATTGTGTTCGATAGTTTGGAATTTCCAACCTTTACCGTATGCGGCCTATCAATCACACAGATAGATTTCTGCTAACTCAGGGGCCCTAGACAAGTGGCAATCGCTCCGTGTCGAATCCATTTCTAAGTTCAATTTCGCCTTAACGATGTCGACCACAAAATGGTAGACAAAGTGACATCGACTAACATATCGATAAGTCGAAGTGTTGGCTCGATAAAATAACAACTGATTATCGAATTAAAACGTCCAATTTGACGTATAAACAACTAATAACAATTAGCGAATCGAAAACGTTTGACCATGTGACTTTTCGAAGGCATATGTCAGTTCCATACATTTGGAGTTTCGACTTTCGTTATCGTTAGTGAGAATGTGACTTTGTCTAAGCCCCCTTGTCAAACACCGTTATTGACGAATCACAAGAATTTTCTTGAAAATTTTATTAAACAATTTGCTCCTTTTTTAGACTTGACGAACGGATGGAACAAATTAATCAAATATTTGTATGGCCAACAGATAGGTGATCTGGGTCTGGGTATCTTGTTGTATGTAAGTTTATATGTCCGTGAACGCACTTATAATACAGCAGTAATTTCTAAAACAGCGCAGAGCAAAAAAAGCTGTGGACAATTAACGCGAGCAATTGATCTTAAAGCACTGATTGGGAACTTATTAATTTAACATAAAGGTACGTAGCTGAGGAGAATATACAATATAATTTTTCAACATAAGCCAAGTTGTCACTTTCTAGGTAAGATAAGGAAATAACATGCCCAACAAAAATACCTTGGAAAAGGAACCGCTCCGATCCGGTATTTAAAAAGGTACTTTGCCCATGACACTAAAGCTTTAGTCAATGGACATTATGTGCTCTCTCCATTTTCATGGACTTGGTTTTTTACATCAAAAGTTCAAAAAAAGTCTGCCAAAGTGCTTTGGAGCGATTCACTGTTCTTCGCAAATCGCTTTGGAAGTAATATAATGCGCTTATAAATACAGATTAATTACCAATGACCTCACAAGACTGCCCATCTTTGGTGCACCTTTTTAGCGAGGAAAACCTTATCCAATCTAGGAACCAAAGTCCTGGGGTTTTTATGGTAGGTAAAAACCATCCCATGACAAATCCTGCCCTTGGACGGAGCGGAAAACAGTGTCAGACTCTTCCTGACTAAACAAACTATGCCATTCCTACGTTGCAATATGTACCAAGGCCAGAACCACAACCTTTGGCCCCAGTTGGCTTCGACACTTGTGCAGGGTCCTGCCTTTGTCTTCTGTAAGGAAAATCCAAGGTGCTGAAAAAAAGGAACATAAGACCACTCCTATGTTCCTGAGTAAAACCCACAAGTTAGTCAGTAGGTACTAAAAGTTGAACGCGTCCCATTTCGCCCCAGGGCAATAGTACAATGACAAGAAGCTCTACGAATATTTCCATGGGGTCCTGACTCCGTGGGTGCTCGGGGCTTGACATTTATTTATTTGTCGGTCGATCAGCGTACGTTTCTGTTGTCACACTTTGCCACTTTTACAAGTCATCAAATGAGGTTTCCTAAATGTCGGTGTCCCCTATCAAGTTTATCTATGTACCTATCTTACCAATATTGACCGTTATATGTTAGGATCTCACGGATAGCCGTGAGAATCTTACCGTCTTTCTTCTTTACCGTCTCTAATTACAAAAACATTTTTTTGATACGTAGAGACACAAAACGCTGGATTAACCGTATATGTTACTTTTATCCCGATAAAGACTTACTAGTTAACGTGATCAAAACCGCAGGCAACAGCTTGCAACATAATATTATAAAATGTTACGTTTGAATACAAAATATATACCAATACTCCTGTGAAGGAATTTAAAGGTCAAATACTCGTAAATATGAAAACAAAATAAAATATTGTGATATTTTACGAACGCGAAGCGCGGCTTTTGAACTATTGGAAGTTACATGGGGGTATTATCTTTTACAACAAAATCGAAATCCTACACCTACCGTATTATTTCTTTGTGAGAGAGCTTTAAAATTTCAAAAATGTGTTCTGTAATGTGTTGTGTATTGCTGTGGGATTTAGTAGATACATGCGGAATCCTGAATGTGAATCTGTAAGAGCGCTGGCCTGATGCTTCGTGAAAATAAGTTCGTGACCGTGGTACGTGACCCATAGCCATGTTGCTCCTTTGAAGACTTGCTGTAAGGCGTTCCGATGTAAGGATAAACAAATAAACAAAGTAAATAATATTTATTTTGTTTTTAAAGTAAAATATAATATTTGTTTTGTTCTTCGTTCGGGGGCTAGAATAACAAGGTTACTCTGTGCGCTTACTCTTGGGTGGTTCGGTAAATAGTGCCAGACTTTTACTGACTAAAAAGCCCATCTCGTTTCTTCTTAGCTCTTCATACCGGGGACGGACCTTGAGGAGGGCGGGCACGGTATGCGCCATCGGCAACTTGAGCTGGCTCCGGACGACTCCCGAATACCTCAAGTGTACTCTCACCTTAAGAGTGAAAAGAAAAAAAAAGTGAATAAAAATTTAGTTGGTAAATTCTGCAAATAGAAACAGTCTAAAGCTTCCACGCCAATTTTACCTCACGACTCTTTTTCTTTCTCTCCAGTGACCGAGTCGGAGATCCTCAAAGTCTTCACTGCGATTAAGTCCAGAGCTGTCGGCTGTGATAAAATCAGCAGAACCACGTTATCCCTCATGTTCAAAAAGTTACTCCCTACCATCACACATATAATTAATTCCTCCCTCCAGCATGGGATATTTCCCACAAGCTGGCGTAAAGCCTTCATTATCCCTCTTCCTAAAATTCCCACACCCACTTTGTCTAATCACTTCAGACCTATATCCATTCTCCCTTTCCTATCCAAAGTCTTGGAGGCAGTTGCTCTCAAACAATTATCATCCTTTGTATTTGAGAATAAACTGCTTTCCCCTTTTCAGTCAGGTTTCCGACCTGGTCACAGTACAGCCACAGCCCTGCTTAAGGTCACGGAGGACGTCAGGATGGGCCTGGAGAATTCGAGGTTAACGGTGTTAGTTTTAATAGATTTCTCCAACGCTTTTAACACCGTTGATCACGACATCCTCCTGGCTATCTTGTCTCAAATTGGGGTATCTCCATCGGCACGGGATTGGTTCTCATCATATCTTCGTGGACGTCAGCAAGCTGTGCGTGTTGATCAGAAGTTTTCTGACTGGTGCGACCTGCAAACTGGCGTTCCACAAGGCGGTATACTCTCTCCACTGTTATTTTCTTTGTTCATTAATTCTATCACAGCTATCCTCAAATGCTCTTACCATCTGTATGCTGATGACCTACAGCTTTATGCACAGACTGACCTTGACAGCCTCCATGACTGCATCTCCATGATTAATGCTGACCTTCTAGCTATCAGGGATTGGTCAAGCAGATTTGGGGTTTCTGTCAATGTCAGTAAATGCCAAGCTATCATTATTGGTAGCTCATATTTTTTACGAAGCCTGGACGCTAGCCGACTACCACCGCTTCTTTTTGACAACACAGTGATCCCTCTCTCACCACACGTTAAAGACCTAGGCCTATACATTGACGAGAGGTTAAACTGGAACAAGCATATCGCTCAGGTTAGCCAGAAAGTCACCTTCACACTGCGATCTCTCTATAGATTTAAGAATTTCCTTCCATCAAGCACTAAAACCACTTTGGTCCAATCACTCGTTTTACCTATAATTGATTATGCTGATGTTTGCTACTCTGATATATCCCAAGAGCTTCTAAACAAATTGGATCGTCTTCTCAACAACTGTATTCGATTCATATTTGGTCTTCGTAAATATGATCATATTTCTTCCTTCCGTTCTCAGCTCAAATGGCTACCTATCCGCCACAGGAGATCCCTCAGATCTCTCTGCACGCTTTTCACTATTTTGAATGATCCTTGTGCTCCTGATTATTTAAAACAATATTTTAATGTGTTGGGCAGTTCTCATAATTTCAACCTTCGAGCTTCTAAAAACCAACTTCTTCAAATTCCTTCTCACCGTACTGGGTTTATGGCTAACTCTTACGCTGTTTCTACCATAAAACTCTGGAATGTGCTTCCCCTTGACATCAAAAAAGCTGAAAGTAAATTTTCCTTCAAGCGCAAAACTCGGAACTACTACTTAAAGTCCTCTCAACCTTAATTTAAGTCTTCGTCATAATAATTGTCATATTTTAATTTCTATTAATTATATTTATTTGATATTTATCATAGTATTTATTAGTTTATTTTATTAGCATATATACGTATTTTATTATTATTAGTAACTTAATTTATATTATAATCTATTTAAATTATCTGTTATTTATTTACTCTGCACACCTACCACAGTGTTGTCTTTTTTTAACCCAAAGGTTGACTGGTAGAGAATGCCTTGTAGCATTAAGTCCGCCTATGTATCACTACTGTACATGAAGTTTAAATAAATAAATAAAGCTAGTGTTTTTGAGAATTATTTTTGTTTTTAACGACTTTTTGGTGACCTAACTACAATTTTACAGTTTTCAGACTTTTTCCAATATTTGAGCTATATGACCTTGCACCATGCCAAATTCTTAGATTCTAAGTCAACTCGAAGTATAAAATTTTGATTCCCTTGAGAGTTTCAAAATATACGTTTTTTTTTTTGACGCAAAGCTCCATTATTTTTATTCCAGTTAAGCTTTTAAACCGAAAAAAAAGTGAATAAAATTTAGTTGGTATATTCTGCAAATAAAAAAGGTTGAGTTAGCTAGTGTTTTTGAGAAATACAAACAATTTTTTTCTCGATGTTAAGGATAGGTTTACAAATACCTCGTGGTACAACTTTACATTTATTTAGATGCCCTTTTAATTTTTTTGTGTAATACATGCACCTCTTTTAAGTTAAAAATTATAAGTGGTTTGTTTCTTTTAAGGACTCTCCCCTTTAAGAGGTTTCATGCAAAACTTGAAGTAGATTAGACCAAGGGATCATGTTGTCCCATACAAACTTTGTCCCGTCTTTTATCACCCCCTTAGGGGTAGAATTTTAAAAGTGCTTTCTTATTGAATACTTCCATCATGACATGAACATATCCTCTAAGTTTTGATCAAATGGCCTTTATTCGCTATAAAAGTAATATTGCATGAGGTAACAATACAGAAAAATCGAAATCAGCTTATATAATGTACAGGGCAAAATACTCGTATTCTAATATAATTTTATATAAGGTTTTCATTAACTTGCAATGTAACTATGTATGTTCGGCTCAAATCTTGCAACTCAATTTTGAAGCAGATATCTTCAACCGATAGAGCCCCTATTTTGCATGCAGGTGTTAATTGCATGACAATGCAATATTATGATGACATGGAGCTGATCTGATGATAGAATCGCGAGGTAGCCATAGGTACTCTGTAATTAAACGACACAACCACGTCGAGTTTGGGCTCGTGTGAATCGTCTGGACGAGTTTTAATTATATAAGTTTAGACCGCCGCAATAAAAGCTTGTTATGAAAAAAAATATTTTCATTGAAAACTTGTTATTAATATCTGTGTAGCTCGTGCCCATCTTCTTTAACTTCTCGAATACCGTAATTAGAAACATAATAGAAAGACAATAGATGTGCGAACGCTGTAGCTCAAGAGTTTAATTAATTGAAACACAAATCGATATTTTGTTCCAGTTTACAATAAACATTATTGTAGTTCTGCTGCTTCATCTCCGAAAACCGCAGGCATCTAAATGTTTGTGGGAAATGCAACGCATTCTGACACATTCAGTAAGGTATAGGTACGGCTAAACATTCGAATAGTAAATGCTGAGATTTATGAAATGGGTTTTGAGAAGTAGTTTGAAACGGGATTATTGAATTAAGTCCACAAGCAATGTGGATTACTATTTCCTCCTTTGTGATTTTAACGTACCTAATGTATATGTTTTGAGTTTTGAGTATTTAATGCGGTCTTCCTAAATGCTCTTTCTTTGGTATGGTTCGTCAATTCGTTGAGCTTCTTAGTAGTCTTGAACTGAGCTACATGAATACTGTGCAATTTATATATATATTTATATTATACTCGCCACAACTGTCACAAAACGTCGTCTGCTCTCAAGCTAAGCAGAGCTTGTGTTATGGGTACTACACAACTGATAAACATACTTATAAGATTCTAAATACATCCATACTGGTATTATAGATAAATTACACCCAGACACAGAACAAATTATTGAGCTCATCACACAAATATTTTTCCTGGGAGGGAATCGAACCCACGACCTCCGGCACAGCAGTGAGGGACACTTACAACTAGACCAATGCTTGCTTTGACTGGACATGCCTGAGAGGCATATCCAGTATATTAGACAGATCAAGCAGGTTACTCAAATATGTGTGGTACTTATCTTAAAAAACCCTCTGAGGCACCAATCTGCATGTTTGTTATGGTGATTAGACTATTACAAGTTAAATACCTAAAGGAACTTCAGAAGAGAATAACTTTTGACTTTGATCCAATGTTTTTTCTTAGAGTAGTTAGCTAGATCATACCAATCTCATCTAGTTGAGCTTGACTTGCAAAATAGTTATTAGTTGTGCACGAGTGCAAAGTTGCTTTTTAACCGCGTGCTCAATTTTGATGTCCGAGCAAGCGAAAGATTTTAAAAATTAGAATCCTGAGCGTTTGTGAGAGAATCAAAAGAGCACGACGTGATTTTTTTTTTGCACTAGACTGCAAAACGTAACTTTTCATCCCGCCTCAGTGAAAAAATAACTAAATACAAAAAAAAAATACAATCACAAGATAATTTCGTTTAAGTATTAATAACTACATTATAATGGGTTAGTATTACAGAATAATCTTTAAATTATAACAAACTAGCTTTTACCCGCGGCTTCGCTCCCGGCAACTTATTATTATACTCCACTCCTACCCTACTCTACGGGTATTCTACCCTACTATAGCTTATTTTTTTTTCATAAGAACCTTCTCCTGACAATAACAAACACAACAAAAAAAGAATTTGTAAAATTGGTCCAGGCGTTGTTGAGTTATGCGCTTACCAACACATTTTAAGATACATTTTTATATTATAGATTATGCTTAAATATACGAAAAAAAAAGTAACGTTGCTAGTTCTTACAGTTATTTAGGTATGTTGAGAGCGACATTTTTTAACGTACTTTTTTAACATGTTTGTTTTAGTGACTTTTATACTGTTTTTAATAAATTATATGTCATACTTAACAGCTGTGCCGATTTAGCAGATTCCCGTGGCGTAAATGCTAGTAATATATATCTATAGATATATTCTTTATTACACACCAAAAATAAAAATAACTATAGGAACTTAAAATTAATAGGGTGTCACAGTGGGCGATCTTATCGCTAAAAGCGATTTTTTAAAGATAACCTTTGGATGGATTTGACAAAGAAGGAAAAGAAAGATACGTAGGTTCGTATATACAATACGTAACTAGCAAGCCCTCTCTTGTAGTCTTGTCTTGATAGTTACGTGTTTCGTATCTGATTTATTTTTTCCACAAGAGAAAGCAATCGAGTGAGTGTACACCAAATCAGATGTTATACTTATATATTTGAGATGCGCTTCCCTTAAATCCATCAGTTTCACATTTCGTAACTAAGACATAAAGACTGAATAAAATACAAAAAATTATATTCAACATTACGCAGTGCTTCATTTTGAATTTCAATTTCCATTCCGTCTCATCGCAATGGCGTAGCGCCATCACGCGTCATATCCTTTCCTGTCACTTTTCCAATGGTTTGACCGCGACGCAATGTTGCCATTTTATACAAATGTCAGCTTCTCTTTACTATTATACGATTTAAGTAAAAAAAAAAAATACTATGCTAGCAACCCGCCCCAGCTTCGCACGGGTACTGATATTGAAGATATTATACATTTATTATACACATAAACCTTCCTATTAAATCACTCTATCTATTAAAACCGCATCAAAATCCGTGGTGTACTTTTAAAGTTATAAGCATACATAGGGACGCACAACTTTGTTTTATACTATGTAATGATTATTAAAATCTAGCAAATGATATCGTTTCGACGTCTTTATGTCGACACCGTCATCAGACCACGCTGAAAACCAGCGCCGTTGACTCGTCACTCTATGTGTGTATCCACGGCGTTATTTTTATTCACGCGGTTTTGCGCGGACGTATCGTATATTTATTTTATGTAATGTTTTTAAATCTGTTTAATTTCTTAATCTGTAAACCAGTATAAGAATGCGTCATTTACGGCAAATAAAAAGTTGTCTGTCGGAGTTTGACTGTGGCTTTTTAGTGTAAATGCTCCTACAGTGTTTCTACATATGTATTTGAAAGTTATTTTGAGTGGAATCCTTTAAGGTATCCCTCTACAACCACATTGAACGTCAAGCCTCTATGGCGCTTAAGGAATAGGAGATCAGCTCCTGAATCGGCCAAAAGTGTGACTGAATTTCGACGGAAAGAATGAGCTCATGTACAACGAGAGAGAGTTCAAGAAAAGTTGTTATTTTTCTTGTGATTTTATTAGCAACTAGCTTTTGTCAGCGGCTTCGCCCGCGTACATAAAATATAGCCTATGTCACTCAGGAGTAAAACAGCTTTCTATTACTGCTAAAATTTCTCCAATCGGACCAGTAGTTCCAGAGATTACCTCCTACAAACAAAAAAACAAAAAAACAAACTTTACCTCTTTATTATATTAGTGTAGATGTGTGATTATATTTTTCAACAATTGTTATGTATTCGTTGCGAATTGCGAAGTAGTGGTCTCTCTTTTTATTAGGTAAATTAATTAATACTAAACCATCTGAATATCTCAAGGTTTTTGACATTTGCAATGAGATGGGGATAAAATATTCTTTTCATTACTCATACTCTGAAAGTAGGTGTAAAGTTGCCTGCGGACAGGGTTGGAAGAAGTACTTTTACTCCCTAGGGAGTTTTACTTTACAACTGACAGTTGTTTTTTTAATATTTAGACAGCAAATACTTAAAAAAAAGTAGTTCTGTTTTGACATTTCTATTGAACCGTGACCCGAATTTTTATACTGCCAGTACAATTAAAATGACATAGAGATAGAAATAACTTAAGAATACTTTTTTTAATGACTTTATTTTAATTCACTTTCAACTATTTCATTAAAACTGATATTATATTTGAGAAAAATCTTGACCTGACCCATTTTTACAATGATAAAATGAAAAATATTGACTGAATAGCCAGACAACGACTAAAAAAAAAATGGCGGGTAAATGGTAGTCTCTCAATAATCTGTGGCCGATGTGATCGTCCTTGTTTTTTTTTCGAGGTCTAGAGTTTTGTTTACATTTTGCAAAATCTCTGTTACAAGAAATTTTTATTAACACGATAAGTTCATCAGCTTCAGTTATAAATTTAACACAAGATTCAGAAGAGGAGAAAACCGCTTACCGCCTAAATCAAAAGAAATATACCTACCTAAAAACATACGAAGACCTTTGACGACGACTCAGGTTTTTATTATTTTTATTTTCCTCGTATTCGTAATGAAAAGCACAGTGTTTACCTCGGGTTCAAGAGTTATTTAGTCCCTCGCTCTCGCTCGGTCGCCAAGAAATTTCTCGGGACTAAATAACTTTCTTTCATCCCTCGTATAACAATGTACTATTTTAAACTGGTTTGCAAAATAAACATCATGTATGATTTAAACTTACTCGAAAAATTCAATAATCTGGAAAATTTTGATTGTGATATATATAGATTTCATTTTCTTTATCCAATTGTATGTTGAAAATATCGCTTAGTTGTTACATCGTAATACCGATGCCCATTATGTAAGAGCACCAAGGAGTGAAAGAGATGGCTGACCTGGCACCCGCTACACTGGGAACATACTTTGTGAATGCAATCAACATGAAAGCCTTCAACTTCAGTGTGATTTACGAGTCCAATGTATTTTTCCATATATTAAACGTGGCCCATTGAAACCCATCGCATTTATGAATTGTGATTAATCTTAAATTGTCTGAGATTTGAGCCGTGTCAGCTGTTATGACAATGTAAATAAATTGTCACGGTATTTTTTTCGCATGATATTGATAAAAAAGTAAATACCTAGTGAAAATTTTCTCTTCTATATAAAAAAAAAACATTTTTGTAACCAACTAGAGAAACGCCCCAGCTTCGCACGGGTGCAAAAAAACACCACATCAAAAACCATAATTCAGTTTTAAAGATCTAGGCATACATGCATACATAGGGACAGCGAGAAGCGACTTTGTTTTATACTATGTAATGATAACAAAAATTGTTATTTTGAAAATTTTATCTTGTCTTGATAGTGTTTCATTTACCGAATCGATCCTCGACGGCATTTAAACAATCAGAATTAAATATTGTATATATCCCTAAAAGGAACAACAGGAGTTTTTTTCATGCGATATATATCTAACAGAAAAAGGCAACATCACAAAGGTCCCAACTAGAACAAAAAAAATGAATAAACCGTATTTAACTGGTATGACTTTAGTTACTGAACACACAATACAAGGACGACACAAAGTTGCTAAATGAAATAGCGCTAAACATGGCGAAAATCAAATAGACATAAATTTCCATGGAACAGTTATACTGTGTAGGCGGTAAGTCGTTGAGCAGTACTAGAAAAAGACTTATATGAACTCGAATTTAAATGAAACTGAACTGTTTGTCTTTTAAAGAACGAGTATCTTTCACTACAATTTAATAATGCAGATGATAGCTATCGAATTCATACAGTACGGCCGCCGGATCTTGGCGAGTCTAAATTTAGGCTCTGCGAATTTAAAAACAGCGTTAAAAACTCGTACAAAAATAAAGGTTTATATAAGATAAATGCCAATAACAGTGTTTAACAGCAATAACAACTGCAAATTGCATTTATTTGTTTAAGCCATTTATTTTTTTACGAGTTTTCAAGTGCTATGTGCGACGGCCTTACTGTAGCTACCTATCTTATTATACTCTAGGTATCTATAATATTATAGCATTAGCCTTATAATGTTCCCTCTGCTGGGATTTAGGCCTCTTCTCTAGGAGAGGTAATGGGCTGTAATCCACCACGCGGACCCATTTCGGGTTGGTAGGATGTCACGTATCTTCGAATTTTTCCTTCACCGTTTTGAGAGTAGTATTTTGTGCCACTGCTCACAAACCATTAGGTACTCTGTTATTGCACTAAAAAAAAAAAAATCCATCAGTTTATGATGCGACGTATATGAATACATATTTAAAATGTTTAAATTGGTCTGAAATGGCTTTGAATTTTGGCATGAAAGGGCATTGCATAAAAGTGTCCCCTACCACCAACAGATTTGAAACAGGTGTCATTCGAAGAGTTTAGTGAAATAGTTTTATTTTATGATGACATATTCATAGTATGGGGTTTAGGCCTTTATATTTTAACCTAACCTAACCCAAGTGTATCTCTTTTTTTAAGAAGAAGGTATTTATAAAAACAAAACACAAAAAAGAAAACAAGTACCTATATATAATATCATAATATATAATGTTTAACATTTTAAATTGTATTTACTAGTGTATAATTCTGTACGATTGTAAGACAACTTCAGTAAATAAAGGCTATTTTATTTTTATTTATTTTATTTTATTTAACCCAAGTGTTTAATATAAATACAAAATTAAATAGGTAAAAGTTTTATTTGTAGAACAGCAATAAATACAATTGGAAGTTAAAACTATAGCTGGAGAAGGTATTGAATAATTCCCCAAAACAAAGAATAAAAAAAAAGATAATTTTGCAGACCATAAAAAAATAAGTCAAAATAAAACCTTTTTTAGGAAGGTGAGTAGTTTTTATTCTACTAAAGACACGGTACATTCACGGACATTCTGAATTGCACAAATAATAAAAATATTACCACCACGCTCTTAATATTGCACCTTGCTATTATCGTTCCGCGAAATCCCCGACACTGGGGCTCGGCCGTGGTACAGGACACTTTTGCAGCGGTGAAAAAGTTTCTTTTAATCTTCTTTTAATGAAGTTGTAGTCTCACAACCAAGCAAGAAGACACTTTCAAGTATAAACAAATCCTATTTCGTAAAAAAGTTCTTAGGCAAAGAATTGTTGTTTATTTTAACGTATATAATTTAAACAAACAATATTATGTACTTTTTATTTTAAATCAGTATGTTTAATATGTTGTATTATACAGTATGTTTTATTTTATTAAATACTAGCGACCCGCCCTAGTTTCGCGCGGGGGCAATGCTGATATTAAATAATTATATTATGCATGTATAATACATATAAACCTTCCGCTTGAATCACTCTATTCATTAAAAAGTCGCATCAAAATCCGTTGCGTAGTTTTAAAGATTTAAGCATACATAGGGACAGGAAGCGACTTTGTTTTATACTATGTAATGAAGTTGGTACATTTATGTTGAAAGTTGTGTCTTTGCTTATGGTAAAAATAAATTGAGAAGCCTTGAGTGTGGCTACGGGAATTTTTGAAAGAGGTACCATGATCCTCGAACCCAAAAAGTAACTAAAGGACTCATGATCCTCGAACCCAAAAAGTAACTAAAGAACTTTAGTGTGGGTTATAAAGTTCTGATACACCTTTTTAATCCACCCTGGAAAAAAAGGGCCCGACAAAAATCATTGAATGATTTTCCACTTAAGAAAAAATTTAGGGAAGTGTAAAATTTTCTAATCATCATTTCAGCCAAAATATACATACACTCACACATAGTCCTCCGTATTGTCACCACAATAAACGGTCCTGTGCATCTCGTATCTATCGGATTTCTGCTACGATTGACGCTTGCCACGTCATCAGCCCATCTTGTAGGCCTTTCAATACTGCGTATTCAAGTACGGGGTCACCACCCCAGAATATTTCGGCCCCGACTGCCATCTTTTCTGCGAGCAATGTGCTCTGCTCATTGCCGCTTAAGTTTGGCGATTCTTTGTCCTATGTCAATAGTCTTGGTTCTCCTGCAAAATTTTACCACTATTTAATGTATGTTGGCTTTAAAAAAGTTGGCGTATATATACCCGTATAAATAAATATGCATTCCGCACCGATAGCTTATGGCGAATGTGACAGGTGTGCAACCAATCGCAATTCCCATAGCAGAATGCATATTTAATACGAACGTGTGATGCACGGATATACTACAATATTGAGTAATGTATATTGCGAAGTATTCTCGCTCTTTTATGTGGATTTTATCACTTAATGCGATATTTTACTTTCAATATAATTGCATTGCATCAGCCTTATAATGTTCCCACTGCTGGGATTTAGGCCTCCTTTCTATGAGAGGGAATAGGCCGTAATCTACTAAGCGGGCCCAGTGCGGGTTGGTGTATACAAGTCTTCGAATTTTGGCTCTAGGACTTGCCGGTTTCCTCACGATGTTTTCCTTCAACGTATGGAGAGCAATAGTTATGAAATAAATTACACAAAGTAATGCGCCTGACTGAATTTCAACCCGCGATCCCACGACGGGCATATAGTCGGGCCGTTACCAATCGGTTACCAGTGCTGTCCATATTTATTTTTTTTCTCCAATATTCATTCAATAACTTCATTGTAAAGATAGTTGTGTCAGCCAATGGCTTAATAGCCATGAGCCTCAACCAACACTTTCGGAAGTTTTCGTTAGGCGCCTGGATCAAGAGAAAGTGCCCTGACCACCAGTAGATTGAACCCTGCTCCCGATACCGGTGGGATGAATCTTTACAGATATATATTTTTTCTATTAAAATATAATTTGCAAGTTAATATTATTAAATAAACGAAAAAAAAAACATGACTCGAGCAAACGCCAGCGTTCACATATCAATTATCTCTCTAATTATGGTATTCAAAAGATTAAATATTGGATTTCATAGTTACAAATTCAAAACGCAATCAATTAAAATCATACCACAATGTAAAATCGACAATAGAAACGTACATTTACAAACTAAAATTTTACTATTGATTAAATTATAGGTAATTAACGAAAACTATTTAATATGCGTTATATAGTAAGTTACTGTTTAATAGCTGAATATCGGTCGTTTTATAATAACTCTAGAAGTGCCAGTAGCTCCATAAATAACCTATCGTAAGCCATAAACAAACCATTCGAAGTAACAGCTGATATCAAAGAGCAAATACTTGGAATCGCGTCCGTTATAAATCGCTTGCCAATGAAAATCTCCACAAACAAGAGGCGGAACACTTCATTGGACATCTTTATCGGTCGTACAGTGAAAAAGCGAGAACACCGTATTCTGAAACCGTCATCCGTTTGATATATGGCTGCTGACCAAAACGTTTATCTGAATCACTGAGACCACAGCTCGCTAGCTCCTTTAATACCGTTGGAACACGCAAACCCGCCTTGCTTTACGAACCCGCATACTATCACTACGTCTTTTTCGTTCCCAGTTGTCGAACATAATGCCCTAAGAGCCATTTTGAGGTGCCATCTCCAGCAATATTTCTTCCATTTGCAACGTCATTTCTTTCCACATTATCTTGGAATGTTTCAAGAGACTGCTTACGGAGTTACAGTCTCTCAAAGTTAGCTAGTGTTTTCGCAAAATGAAAAATCTTAATAACACACTATCTAATGTAATCTAAGTAACCCGTCTGACTACTAGTCAAAGGGTTTCTTTCGTTTCAACATACGAATTTTCTTCAGTCAGTACCTATTAAGAGTTAATTTCAATTCTCCATCTTTGCATTGGTCTGCCGCAATGTCACCTAGCATTAATAGGACCTAATAAGTGGTTGTTTCAGTCCTACCTACCTACCGCATGTGAAAGCGGTAGAAATATAGGTACATAGGTACACTATGCTATGTTAGTAGTCATATAAAATATTTGTATAAGTGCATCACTTGCATTTAGTTTATGAATTGATTTAATTTGAGGACTAAGAGTTTTATGCTGTAGTTAAAAACTATATACTCATTAAAATTATAAAAAAAGTCCCCCACCGCTTCTATCTGTTTGTATGTTTTTTATGAACTCAAATACGTCTGAACACTTTTTATTCTGATTTTACAAAGTGTTTTAATATCGTGCGGAATTCATCACGCATGCAAGATTTCTCCGCATGCGTAACTCTCTTAAAGTTCTTTTATATAAATATATATTTTATTAAAAGGCATAGAATACACACACGGGACGCGGGGCATGATCCTGGGCGGTAACCCTGCACGCGGATAATCCCGCATGCGTAATTAAATCCGCATGACATTAAAAATACACTGATAGTCGGAAATACATGCTATTATTAAATGATGAAGGTTTAGATGTATACATATAAGTTCACAGGAAAGGTGTAGACTCCGTATGATTGTTATAAATCTAAATTATGTAATATTATGATTTCTTGACATATTATGAAGTATTATAGCATACGATAGTTTTTTTTTTTTATGGTAGGTAAAAATCATCCAATGACGAGTTCCGCTCTAGGGCGGAGCGGAAAACAAGTGTCAGACTCTTACTGACTAAACAACCTACCCCGTTCCTACATCGCTATACATACCAGGGCCAGAGCCTTCCTTTTCAGACACAAACCCGTGGCCCTGATTGGCTTCGACCCTTCTGCAGGGTCCCTACATACAATAGATCACATCCAAATTCATGAATATCACAACTTATATCTCATTGAAAAAAAAAATGTTTTTTTTGAGAGTCGTAATAATAATTATACAATGAATAATATATTAATTGTATCATAATACAATGAATAATATATTAATTGTATAATTATTACTACTGCTCTTAAAACGTTATCATCACCACTGTTTCCAAAACGGTAAAGGATAACATCGTGAGGAAACCAACCATTCGAAGAACAAAAAATTCAAAGACGTTCCATTATAATATTAATAAATATTTTAAGGAACAAGACAAAATTTTATAAAAAAAATATTTTACCCTATTTTATCTATACCATTATTTATGTAATATACGAAAATAAAACACACTAAGTAATATACTTCTCTTCTTTTCAGGTGCTATTTTCGACCAGAACACTGAAGAGATCCAGAATGTGTTCAAATATGCGATGACAATCCACAACCAGAACATCAGCAGCCGACGCTTGGAACTGCAGGCATACGTCGATGTCATCAACACCGCAGATGCTTTCAAGCTTTCTCGACTCAGTAAGTATTTATTTTATCTTTTTTAATTCTTATAGGCCTCATTAGAAGACTTAATGTCGCCCAAAGGCCAATGAAAAGGGCTATTGCTCCGACTTTCCTTGGATAATCGCACCGCAGAAGAACTAAAGCCGTCGTCAGTTTTTTTTTAGGTACCAATGTCATGACATGTGTTGAGCCATAATCCACCACTCGGGCCCAGTGCGATTTTGTAGATGTCGCATGTCTTCGAATTTCTGGTTCTAGAACTACCGGTTTCCTTCACCGTTTTAAGAGCAGTAGTGATAATATAAATTACACAAAGTAATGCGCCTGCCTGGGGAACTCGCGACCTACAACTCGTATCGGTAAGGTCGGGGCCTTTACCACTCAGCCACCACTGCTCTCAACCCCTCCTGGAGAGGAAGCCTGTGTCCCAGCAGTGGGAACATTAATAAGGCTGATGATGTTGATGTTGATCATGTATTAATATTTTCCGCCCTTGGACGTAACGAACTTTTACTGACTAAAAACCCACTCCTTAAAATACTACGGAGCACACACTTACAGAGAGTTCCTCAAAGAACGTAAAAAAGTGCGCTTGGTCTTTATACCAACCACTAACTTTTGTGCGACTTCGTTCGTATAAGACTTTGCACCCCCGTTTCATCTTCTTAGATAATGGATTTCGAAAAATTCTTTATTTTTCTTTGGATTCGTCATAAAAGGTGCCTTCGTACAAAATTTCAGAGTTCTAAACCCATAAGTTCGCGCTGGGCGTTAATGAGTTAGAGCCTTTTATGTAAGTTGTACAGAAAAAGAAAGGAAAAACAGTATGTTACGTAATCTGTTAGTAAAAGAAAAATCGTGAAAAAGATGTACGTAATGCACAGCTAAAGATTGGAATTCCCTGCCAGAGTCTATGTTTCCCGATAGCTACAATCTAGGTCTTTAAGTCAAGAGTAAATAGGTTACTTCTAGACAACCGTATTTTATCGTAGACCACAACATCGCTTACCATCAGCAGGCCTAGCCAAGTTACGATTTCCTTTTAGATTCTCTTTCGTCATTCGTCTCGAGTCGGCAACGAACGAACCTTTGTTTGGGCCATCTGACTGAACGTTGAGTCATCTCAACGTCATCGTCAGTCCTATACATTTGAACTTTTTATCAGCGTTAAAGATTATAGATTATAACTCTTAGGTGAGACAATGGTTATTAGATTCTCTTTCGTCAATCGCCTCGAGTCGGCAACGAACGTTGTTCAATCCACGTGACTGAACGTTGAGTCATCTCAACGTCAACGTCATTCCTATACATTTGAACTTTTTACTAACGTTAACGACTGTAAATTATAGTCCTTAGGCGAGACCATGGTTAAAAGGGAGCCTATCAATAATAACAATAAAAAGACGATCAAATCATACGCTCCAGTACATAATCTCCAAAGCACAAGTTTCCCCGATGCGCATGCCTGTGGAACCCGGCTGTCGCGCCGACACCTCGTTACCTAGAAGCCGATTAGCTCTGCATTCAACCGAGTCAAGTGCTGAAAGTTGGTATGTTGTTGAGCCATTCCATAATTATCTGCAATGTGCTCTATTCAGGAAACTACGGATTGTATATTTTGAGATGCTTTAGTGTTTATTGCCCAAACTTTTAAGGGTATCAAGTTTTTTAGTTACCCGACTGTTAGAGTCTGTATTTAAATCAACTTTGTTTCTCTGGAATCAAGTTCCACCAAATTCTGGATTTATCTTCTTCTTCTTTTCTGGTTTTTCTTTTTATTATCGTTCGTCTTATTCAACTTAACATACAGAGTGGAAAAAAGAATGCAATATTATTTATTCATTCATTTTATAACTACATATATATATACACATAAATAAAAAATAAAATAAAAAAAGTGTGGAAAAATAAGTCGGGCCCTGGTGTGAAACTACGTCAAATGTTAAGGATTTAAAGAAATTTTATCTTGGATAATAATCCTACCGATCGGTACAATAAAAAAGTGTTTTTTTTTTAATTGGTTCAAAACTCGGGACCCCGCTAGCAGTTTTAGAAAATCGTTGAAATCATTTTTGTTTCTTTTTAAAATTACTTCTTCAAGTAAAACGAGGCAATTTAAGGATTTAAGGTAGTTTCCCTCCGGGGCCGACTTATTTTTTCACCCAGCACGTTATCAGATGAGATGTGAGATGGTATAGGGTGAGCCAGGCATATGTGCCCCACTTACGAAAGTAAGATACGTATTTAAAATTGCATAAACTATACGTTACAAGCTAGTGTACATTGCCGTCTTACTTATAAACTTACCAGATCCGCTTTAATGAACAACAAATTTTAAATGGACGTCTAAGTTTTATAACTCAGACACGTTACCGACTGGAGAATATATGCCTGTCCTCATGTTATGAGTGTTTCATTAGCGTTAAACGCATTAAGTTGCCAACGCCTCAAATCTTTTATTCAGACATCATCTCAATGCTTAATCACGTGTCCAAAACAAAGGAATGAAAGGCGTGGCCAATTCAAAGCGTTCAACGTTAACAAAACGATAGAAACTTAAATAAAGGGCTGTTTTTTTTTCTGGGGCTGGTGATTGTGCAATTAACTGCAGCGCTACGTGTTGCAGGTTCAATCCTCGCATGAAATAAATACATGTATGGCCTACGATAGGATGTTATAAAAGATGTGACATCCATATCTGTATTAAACTGCTAGAGCTTTACTACAATCCCCCCAGATGGTAAGCAGTGATACAATCGTTTGTGGCGAGGCACAATAGTTTATTAAGAGCCTATTCACTCTAGCCTTGAAGACACCCAAATTATATTCGGACGGGAAGACCGTAGCAGGCAAAATGTTCCTGATAAACGAAAAGGCAAAACTCGTTCAGACCGTAGAAGCCTCAACAACCTGAGGGTTGATATTCGTCATACAGTTGTTCGATGTTTTTTTTTTTATGGTAGGTGAAAATCATCCAATGACGAAACCCGCTCTTGGGCGGAGCGGGAGACCAGTGTCAGACTCTTACTGACTAAAAAACCTACCCCGTACCTTCCTTGCCTTATTCCTGGAGTCGAGGTAACAGTTTTCACCACCCTCTAGGCTCCAGGAGGCTTCGAACCTGAAGGGCCCCTGCAGACAGTTGTTCGATGGTAGTATTGAGATGGCGGTATCATGTTATGCAATTCCCACGCACACTCTCCAAAATGCATCCTGGAAAATACCTAAAGGCTGACCACTCTACGCTTGGGCTGGATTGGAATCGACCAGTATTCTCTCTTATTAAAATTGGGTACTGTTACAAATAGGCTTATCAGGTAAAATTCCCGTTACCAATAAACTGGTAGTAACCACGTTCTCCAAAATATTTTAACCGTTGCTATGAGCTGTATTTGACTTAAATAATTACTGAAAATCATTAGCGTAATATAACACGAACAATTTCAAAGGATTTTACTAAATCATTCCGAAGATTTATTGAGAGTTCTAATAAGCCAATTGCTTGTAGTTAAAATATTTCATTTCTTATTTGGCTTTCACGCTGGTACTATTTTTTCTAGCTGGTTAAATTATTCGCAACAACGTGAGACGAATGTAATTTTCTACCATTCAAATATTGTCAGTGTCTTTGAAATAAAATTAACGTTGCAAACTTGTGGGCCATTGTCGCTGGCTTGGGGGAGGAGGGGGAGAGTTCCTTTAAGAGAAGTGTCATCAGCACTTCACGTGATCAGAATATTGCAAATAGCCGCCGTTAGCTGAAGCAGGACTTGATCGATATTCTATCCTAAGAACTTTGTTATTATGCGTTATTTTTTAGGGTGTGTCCAGACCTGACAAATACGCAGCGCGAGCTTTTGAGTAAACTGCGCACTTGTTGCTTGCGTGCGGGTATAGGGTACATTTGATGCGCCACTCTATTGCATTTCCGACAAGGCTCGAGAGATGCGCACGCTGAGCGTTCAGTACTTGCGCTCATAGCTTTTTTAAGTTTGACTTTGAGCAGCGAGGGAGGTGTACCGTTAACGGCACGCGTGCAGCTCTTATACTGCTCGAGTGGTGTGTATATTACGCGTGATCAAAGCACGGGCGGTACAGAGACTTCGTACTAACTTGACGAGTATGAAGTTAGGCTCGCCAAGTAAAAACGGCTGTATTGAACAAACAAGATATGCTCGCGCTCAGTTCGCAAGCGGCTAGTGAGCGGCGCATTTGCCAAGTCTGGACTCGCCTTAAGAGACATAGATATACAATTTAACGACAATATTGATGAAGCATTGAACAAAGAAAAGCGACTAATTTTAGGTTTTTATACGTAATCATTTAATTGCGTAATTATTCAAAGGTTTTGTATTCGATATCAATTTGTTTTGTATCGACTAATTGTGTTGGCAACAACTCGTATTTGTGATTATCTTCAATACAGCCGTCGATGGAACATAATAGAAGGCGACATGTCTCTTGTTCAGTTAGCGATCGTAGAGAACTAATGCACAGTTTGTCTCTAGCATTATTGTAGCGTCAGCAACTATTTGTAACTGAGATATTTGTAATACTTAAGCATGATCTAAAAGGATACTCATGGAGTTTTTCTCACATTCTTCTCCATACAAAATTAGGAGTGAGCAAAACGCATGAATTACTGTTGTGAATTATTTCACATAAGGTTCGTTTTTAGGGTTCTGTACCTCAAAAAAAGCGGAACCCTTATAGGATTACTTTGTTGTCTCTGGCTGTCTCTCAAGACCCTTTATCTCGGGTACGAATGGAGTTATCAAGTTGAAATTAAAACCATTTATTACCTACCTATATTATAAACATATACATTTAAGGTATAGTTAGACATGCTCATAAAATCTTGCTTATTAGCATGCATATAAAGCAAGCCCGTTCTTTTTGTTACTCAGCTTGTTTTTTTAAGGATACTTCTAAATAAGCGTGCTTAAAGCGAACAATAAAATACACAGTCATGCTATTTAATCGCAAGCCGAATACCGAACGCTGTGACATTGTATTATGAGCATGTGTAAATGTATGATAAGTTTCTTCCTACCTTAAGTTTCTTTCCAGGGTTTAAACTTAGATTTAGTTGTTAAATAACATGTCTAAATATAGGTGGCAGTAGCATAAAAAGCAATAATGGTAGGGTGGTAATGGGCTCTACTTATGAATTATACGACGCAGGCAACCCAGCCAGGTAAATTACATTGTATAATTTATTTCATCACCACTGCTCTCAAAACGGTGAAAGAAAACATTGTGAGGAAACCGGCATGTCGTAGAACCAAAAAATTTATGACATGTGACTTCCACCAACCCACAGTGGTCCCGCGTGGTAGATTACGCCCTATTTCCAATCCTAGAGAGCCGGCCTTAGTTCCAACCGTGGGTACATTATAAGGTTGATTCTATGTTATGTTATAACAAACCTATCACAAATATAAATATTCTTAGAAGCGACTCAACAATGATGTAACACTTTAATAGTACTCGATTCTGTGGCAAGTTTAAGCCGATCGATTGTATAAGTTCTGTAAGTTCTTGGTACAACTGTTAACAATATACAGAAACTAGTACTACTCAAGTAAGTAGCTATTGATGTTCTGTACAGTTCCATTTTATTATACAAGCTTTCAGTAGCTATTTTTTAAGTATAAGAATAAGAATAATTTATTTAGACAAAATTACATACAGTGTTATTGATTCCAGAAACTCACACTAGGATTCCCTGTGTCATGAGTTTCAGGCTCATTCGTTTCGTTATCAGTTTTTCTATTAAATTAGAACAAAAATCCATTACATTATGTTACTTAAACTAGGTTAGTTTGTCTTAGCAAGTTAGTTATACAAAAAGAAGATTGCAGAAATAATAAAAACAGTAGGTAAGGCTTGCGGGTCTAGAAAGAGTGTATCTGATAATTATTATCTCAATCAATAAATAAGAAAATGTTTATATATATATAAATATATATATAAATATATATTAATTAATATATGTAGTATGAATAAATTAGTGTATATGTACCTATGTGCACTATGTGTGTGTGGTGTGAGTGTATGTGTGTGTGTATATGTATTAGTAGCTACTGGCGTTTTTTTTTTTTTTTTTAGGAAATGATGTCTTCCGTCATGTCATAGTCCAATGTAAGAAGCCATGTCGTGACCACAGATTTGCATTTAGTTGGTGTTAGCTGCAGAATATTGTGTCGATCATTCAGTTTTTTATAAATGTGTGGTCCCATAAAATCGAAAGACCTTCTACCTATTAACTTATGGCAGCGAGTCTTTTCCCAATATACTCTTCTACTTGAGATAACACAGTATATTTTGATAGAACAGTCCTCGCTTTTAACCACTATCTTAAATGAGTTTTAATAAAAATAAAACAAGACAGAATAAAAAACAACATAATCTTACAAAGGATCCAGACATCAAAGTTGTAAATAAAAAGGGATAAGTTCAGTTAAGACATACTCTCTAAAGTCAAGAAGTAATGGCTTTTTTCTGCTATCACGTCGCCTGAACGACAATCAAGTGGTTCTACAGTCACCTGGTTGTCATTTTTAGACAGCCAGAAATTACAATAGATAACAATAACAACACATTTTTGTGGTTCAGTAAAAAAAGGGAACAATACAAAAATACTGACGCGGAAATTAAAAAAAAGGAACAAAGGCAAATTACCCGTGAAAGGGAATGAGTGGCTGGAGAGACCCGCAGCCTATTTGCTCTAACGACAAACACTTCCGTATCGGCGAGGCGCCAGTCTGCTGCGACTCTGCCCATTCTGACATCAAGTGACAAAGGCAATGCTAAAAATATGGATGCCTTCGTATTTTACCTCATCAATCACAGCAAATGTAAACCTAATAAAGATAGGTGCTGTACAAAACTTGAACGTATGTGTTTAGCCACACAGAGGATTAGTTCTTATCAATCTTTTTGTCAATAGATGGCGTTGTTAGTTCACCTCCAATTCCTAAATAGGCTAATACTGTAAGGTGTTGAAGTAAGAGTATTTCTGTCAATCAGTTCAGTGAAACCATTAAACAGTTTGTATTACGTGGTGTAAGCAGTGTACTACGAATACAACCACTTGAGGTCAGGGTTTGGACCTCAAGCAAATCTCAACCGAGTTTTTGAGTTAAGAACCTCATAACCCAAGACGAAGATTATTCAGTGTGACTATGCAATTGCCAAACTTAAGCGGCAGTGGGCAGAGCACATTGCTTGCAGAACAAATGGTAGATGAAACCGAAAGGTTTTGGAGTGCTGACCATGTATCGACATAGACACAGGCTGAAAGCGACAATACGGTCGATGGTGGAGTGCGCTTGCCAAACCTATTCACTCTTGATTTAAAAATTCCTGGGTTGTAGCCATCAGTAAACACAGACTTTCGCAGACTTAGCTGCACCCTTACTCCCAAAATGATTCGTATGTACAGGTGGAATGTCCACCACTAAAGTTTCTTCCCCTCCTTGCGTCGTATTCCTCCATGTTGAGGGACGGGTCATCCATGTTTCATCACTTTCACGTAACGTTTCTCGATTTGTCTCGAGGTGTGAAGGGCATTGTTTAGTTGTATACCATCGAGTCAAGAGCGCAGCGGATCTGATCGGTTAAACGGCTGCGTTCACGAGGCCTTTTCCCATTTTTTTTTATTGATTATAGGTTTGCGCTTGACCGCTATCTCACCCGGTGGAAAGGGACGATGCGGTCGACGATGAAGCGCGCTTACCTAGAAGTTTCACTGTTGACTTAAAGATTCCCGGGTTGTAGCCATCAGAAAACACAGACTCCGGCAAGGAATTCCACTTCTTGGCTGTACGTGGCAATGAAAGTAGGTATTCCCAAAATGTTTTGTATGTATATGAGGGATGTCCGCCATGTATCGGTGGCGCATTGCCGTACGTCTGATGGTCCGATGATGGAACGGGCTAGGTGGAATTAAGTTATATAATTCAGATTAACCGATCGCAAGTAGATGTAGTTTACTTAGTGATGCGACATTTCATGGCGTATTGACATTATCGTAATTTTTTCTAGACATAAATGCGGAAGAGGGGACAAGTAAACTAATCTTACTAATATTATAAATGCGAAAATTACTATGTTTGGATGTTTGTTACTCAATCACGGCAAAACGGCTGGACGGATGAAACTACTTTTTATCCCCTAACCCCAACCCCAATACCACGCGGGCGAAGCCGAGGGCAAAAGCTATTTCCTAAATACGGCGTTGTAATTCTTATGTAGTCAATTTCTCTTCGCGGTAAGTTCAAATCGATATCGGCGCAAACAATTAATAAGTAACTTTAGATATAGGCACTTATGTACTTAGTTATCTTTAATATAATGATTTACATTATAGACGAAATAATAAACGAGAGTCATAGAAAATAATTGTGTTCCTATTTATGATATTCGACGATATTAATATTTTTTTTTGCCTTTGGAGTACTTTATATTAACGACTAGCTGTCTACTGCGGTTTCACCCGCATCTTTTGGTACTGTTCTGTTTTTATAGCATCTAACAATATCTTCAATCTTCGGGTGGAGCCGTACATAGTGTCAGACTTCTACTGACTAAAAAACCCAGCTCGTTCTTTCTTAGCTCTTCGTACCGAGGCCGGCGACTTGGATTTGGCCCAGATAATGACTAGACGGTCGGATAGTGAGCTAGTCATTGTTTGCCGTCTGCAAGCCCACGCCCACGGTGGCTGGAAACCGGGGTTGGGATCTCGGCGGTTGTTACTTGAGAAAGTTCGTTCCATCAATCGTGCGGCTGCCTTCTTTGTTATACTTACTGCTTCGTAGAAGGAGGCGACCGCTTGTCATTCGTCCTGCCATTTCTGTTGCTTAGTTCAAATGATATGCGTATTTAAACAAACAAAAAGCTCTTCCACTTTATTAAATTATTAGTATAGGTAGCCCAACGAGGTCAAGAGGGTTCTGATTCTGAGAAAACTGTATAATTAATAAGTCGAAAAGTTATTTGAATAATTTGTTTCTGTAGAAAGAAAAGGTACTCAAGTTGGATCGTATTATACAATTTATATTTGTTGCAGTCAGAATTCTTAATCGTTGAAATGTACTTTTAAGTTAGAAAAAAAAACAGGCAAAAACTGTTTTAACTGAACTGGGGTCTGCTATTTTTATAATTACACGGTCCCACTCTCATTTTATAAAAGTTCGTAATCTGTTAATTCATAATGGCTGATCATTGATCGGTCAGTGGTCTCATAATAGAATTGTGATACGAGTTGTCTTGTAACGTATTGTATTTACGTAGGTACATAATATAAATAACTAGCTTTTGCCCGCGGCTTCGGCCGTGTGGGATTGGGATTGAGGTTGGGGTTTCCGGGATAAAAAGTAGCCTATGTCCTATTCCGGAGTGTATCCTAAATTTGAGCAGATTACCGCATACGTCAAACATTAATTTGTCATTATGTTCGAGACTACCGGGCGTTTACCGGGTAAAATGGGCTGAATAGAAACTCAGGGGCTGAATAGAAATCATATTTTTATTGGAATTATTACTTTGATTTCATATTTTAAGCATATTTGTTTTCAGTATTGAATTTATAAACATATTTAAATACGTGAAAAAACAACGAAATGTGGTTTCTATTCCACCCTGTTTTACGGTACCATTCTAAAATAAAATCTACCAATGTTAACAAACTTGTCAAAATCAATAATCATGAAAGTAATGACAGACTATTCTAACTTTATTGTAATAGCAGATAAAATGCCCTGATTGATTGAAGGTACTTTTGTTTGAAAATCATTCTCCTACGGTAGGCTCATTGATTTCTCACCATAATAAAAAAATTAAAAAGCACATTTTTTATGTTGAAAAATATCATATAATGATGAATCCCTTGGGCGGAGCGGAAAACAGTGTCAGGCTCTTACTGACTAAACCACCCACCCCATTCCTTCTTAGCCTTCGTACCAGGGTCGGACCATCCTTTCAGAAACAGGACTGGGCCCCTGCCGATTGAATAATTAGAATAGCGTTACGTTAGTAACCTAGCCACTATTGATTTAAAGACCTCGGGCTGTATAAACTACCAGGAAACACAACTTCCGGTAGGAAATTCCACTGTTTAACTATACACACAATAAACGTGTGGAAAGTGTTTTGTGAGTATAAGGGCATGCCGACCCATGTACCCTTGTCACATCGCCTTACGTTAGTGGTCCGATGATGGAACGGGTTTGGCAGAATTAAGTTATGCAGTTCCGAAGCATGTTTGTTGAAATGGTAGGTATAGGTATAGGTTCTTAGCTTAGACCTGACTTAGTTAAAATATTCAAGGCTTTTCCTCACTCGCCTATAGTCAACGTTGCTTCGCCTAACGCAATCAAACGTGATATTTGATGAAAAGGCATTGCGAAAAAAGAGAGATAATGCCTGAAAACTCAGTTGGCATTCGGTAATTCCGTGATTTACTCGAATATTTCATAAAACCGGGTCAGTAAATATGTCTTCCTTTAAAACTTTAAAACTTTTTCAGATAAATTGTCATTCAGAATTTCAGTTTTTGCAAGGCTTGACGTACTTTTTTGGCCAAATGGCAAAACGGAACCCTTATAGATTCTTCATGTCTGTATGTCCGTCCGTATGTCACAGCCAGTTTTTCCGAAACTATAAGAACTGTACTGCTGGAATTAGGTAAACAGATGTATTCTGTAAACCGCCTTACGATTTGCACACCAAAATAGAAAATAAACACCTTTTGGGGTCCCCTATACCTACATAGAAATGAAACTCGATTTTTTTTTCGTCTAACCCATACGTGTTGGATTGGCCTGTCAGCCTTGTAGTTATTGACCCTGACTGCTATGCCGGAGGTCGTGGGTTCGATTCCCACCCAGGACAAATGTTTGTGTGATGATCACTATCATTTTTTCTGTGTCTGGGTGTTATTTATCTATAATATATATTTATTTTGAAATATATAAGTATGTTTATCAGTTGTCTAGTACCTACTCATAACACAAGCTCTGCTTAGATTGATACTAGACGACGTTGTGTGATGGTTGTCGAATATATTATGTTATATTATGTTAGATAATCTTTGGATGGGTCTTGATAGTGATGGAACGAAATGGACTGTATATTGTTTAATAATCTGATGTAGTGGTAAACAATGTTGATTTAAACACGCAGACCCAAGTAAAATAAATAATATTAATAACAGAAATAAAATACAAGCAGAACCAACACCAACATCACTATGACAACTGACATGACAGAGAAAAACAAACCTAAGAGTATTTTTACAAAATAAAAGTCTTCAGCAAACCGAACGCACTTCCAGCCAGTCGCCAAGTCAAAAATTATATTAAGATTTCTAATATATTTTTATTCTAACCTGAATAGTTTGCGTAAGAGACCCTTAAAAAAACTGGTAAAATTTTGTGTCATCGACCGAACCGTCGTACCTTCCAAAACAAGAGAATGATAAAACTAAAAAAAATATGATACACATTACCATGTAAACTTCCACAAAAATTGGTTTGAAAGAGATCAAGTAGTTTTTTTTTTAATAGGTCATTCATGGTAAACCGCAATTGGTACGGAAACCCTCAGTGTGCGAGTCCGGCTCGCACTTACAATTGAATCAAATAATCAGTTAGATAGATTCTTATTCCTTTAATAAAGTATGTATGGAACTAATAAAGATTTAAACGACGAATGTAATTGGAAGGATTTCATTTAACGATTATCTTTACATTATTCGCTATTGTTTAAAACTAACTCAAACTTTATAAACTCTGTATTTTGATCCATTCGTCTCAACCGTATTATTTTTCTGTTCAATTATTTTCATTAAATATATATTATAATCAAATTGATTGAGCCAATGAATTGAATCTGCAATGTCCGTAAAAAAAAAATGTAGAGAGGTTTGTCCAAAACTGATTATATAGTCAGTAAAAGAATAATATATACAAAAAAAAAAAACTGGACAAATTCGAATCGTACTCGTACCATGAGGGATCCGTACAGTCTTACTTCTGTAAAAAGTTTAATTCCCGAATTGAGTTGTCCGAGTCGCAAAAAAGTTGTTTTTTTTCGTGACGTAACAAAAGAATTAAGTACTACTTTCAGATTCATTCCTATATTGACATTATAAGGACTTTTTAACCCAAATGTTGACATTCTGGGTCAACAGGAAATATCCTATGAATTTAGTTTCTTTGAGGGTCAAATATTTGTTTTTTTGCGACGTAAATGGCGATATCTTGAAAATGTGGTTAAAATTGCAACTCGATGTGTTCACGCCTTCTCAAGATAAAAAAAACTTTATGGACAGACTGATCAAAGTATTCCTAAAAGTCTTCCGTTTTTTTTGAGGTACGGAATCCAAAAATTTATATTTATTTTTATTCGACGTATTTCATTTATCTTACGTACCGAAGAAATTATAGCTACCTAAATAAATATTAGGTAGCTATAATTTCTTCGGTAAATAAAAATTGGAGCAGTGGTGGCCGAGTGGTAACGGCCCCGACTTACGAGTTTGTAGGTCGCAGGTTCAAACCCAGCCAGGCGCATTACTTTGTGTAATTTATTTCATCACCACTGCTCTCAAATGGTGAAGGAAAACATCGTGAGGAAACCGGCAAGTTCTAGAACCAAAAATTCGAAGGCATGTGACATCCACCAACCCGCACTGGGCCCGCGTGGTGGATCATGGCCCATTCCCTCTCCTAGAGAGGAGACTTGTGTCCCAGCAGTGGGAACATTAAAAGGCTGATGATGATGATGATGAAATAAATATTTATAATTGTAAATAAATATTCATAATAGCCCTCCTCCAAATTTTTATGTTGTTATGCCCGACAGGGCCCACAATGCTCCAAAACTACTGTATATATATTCTTATGTACCTACCTACCACCTAAGTTCACATTGTGGAATGCAATAAATTTGTTGAGTATTGAAATACGTGAGTGGTTGTAAGACGCAAGACGACGTTCATACATTAAATAAACTAAGCGTGATAGCTTTAACAGATTACCCAAATGATTTACACGTTGCATGGAAATCATGAGATATCTTGATTCCTCTAAGTCCATCCGTGTATGCATATGATTGGATGGCCACACATGAATTAAATCAAGACCCCATCATAATATAACAAATTGCTTACATAAGTCATGTTGCTGTTTGAATAACATTAGTTTAGTTATGTAAATTACTGTTAGTTTAATGGGAGAGTAATTACTCAACATCCTCTATTACAGTATTTAAAATTTCTAAAAATGAACCACACTATAATAATAATAATATTGGACAACTATCACACAACGCCGTCTAGTCTCAAGCTAAGCAGAGCTTGTGTTATGAGTACTAGACAACTGATAAACATACTTATATCTTTCTAAATAAATACATATTATAGATAAATTACACCCAGACACAGAACAAATGATCGTGCTCATCACACAAACATTTGTTCTGGGTGGGAATTGAACCCATGACCTCCGGCATAGCAGTCAGGGTTACTAACAACTAGGCTGAAAGGCCATTCAAGCAGTCAACACTGAATTCACAAAAATATAAAAATAACATGAATAGATATACTAACAGTTTCACTGCCAGATATTTGCAAATAACAGGTTTTCCAATAGGAGGTGTTATTTTGAATAGCCCACTATTTCGGTAGATATCACTTTTGAAGCTGTAATTTTTTGACATTTGACAAGTAGAAACTACGCCATTAATAAAACTGAAAAGGTATACGCTTCAACAACACATTGAAATTATTAAAATTCACTATAAAAATGGTGACCATTTGGTAGCGACGGTTCGTAAAACTTGAACATTTTTAACATCGAGAGATGATTAATGATTTTTTATGGCCGGAATTGGATGGAGTTGATCTGAACAACGTTTACTTTCAACAAAAAGGCGTAACGTGCCATACGAGCAACGAAACCATTGGTCTTTTACGGGAAAAGTATCCGTACCATGTAGGTAATACGCTCGAAAAGCTGATGATAATTGGCCACCGAAATCTTGTGATTTAACATCTTGTGACTTCTTCCTTTGGGGCCACGTGAAAGAAAAGGTCTATGCCAACAGCCCAGCGTCGATTCAAGACCTCAAAGATGGAATTTGTGGGGCTATCAAAGACATAGAGCAGTCACTTCGCGATTTGGTTATAGAAAATTTTATGAAAAGGATATGGTCCTGTAAGCATGGTCGTGGTGGTCATTTGCCTGATGTTTCACACCTTCCTGTTTATAATGAAATAAACATCCATCATTTATATTTTTAAATAAAAATAAAGTTTAAAAACTAACACCCGACTACTTAAAAACACGCTCTGAAAAGTACGAAACAAGAAAACAAGAAAGCCGTGGTCGTATACCACTTTTTTTAATTTATTATTCTTATGGCATACGACCACGGCTTTCTTGTTTCGTACTTTTCAGAGCGTGTTTTTAAGTAGTCGGGTGTTAGTTTTTAAACTTTATTTTTATTTAACATATTTTGGAGTTCTAAATAGGTTAATCTTGGGTTCATTGATTTCTCAGCCCATGAATACAGGTAAAGTCACAAGCAAATGCTAGTAATATATATATATTCAAAATGTACAAGTAAAGCGCTTTCAAATGATACCAAACACGGCATATTTATCTTAACTTTATTTTTTTACTTCGTATGTTATGTCCGCCTATAACCAGCGGACAATTAAGACGCTTCTAATGATATATCATTTGTCGAATTCTGATAAGTAGTTTAGAAGTTACGAGGGAACAGATGAACATCCATACCCACATACGTACATACATACATACATACATACATACAGGTCAAAATCATAACCCTCCTTTTGCTTCGCCGTAGTCGGGTAAAAATGGCATTTTCTTTGAATATCAAAATAACAACACCTCTTATTGGAAAACCCGGTATATCCTTAATTTCAAGAAAAAACAAACGAAAAAAATTTAATCGACCTTTCCTATTTGCAGTATTTATTAAATTTTTAACATTTTTTTTAAATATTTTGTTTTACCATGACGCGTTCAAATAACAGACATGCGAGTAAGAATGGGGGTATAGCTATACATTCTGTATTCCTCTATTCCTTTAACAGTTCAGATTAGATCATCAAACATATTTATATATATAAAATATACGAGTATGTAAGGCTTCTGATGTTAAGGTAATCATTTAACTATAGCTCACAATTACCAAAAATCGTAAGCACTTATTATGGTTGACTAAGTTAAAAAATATTTGCTTACTAGCTTTTGCCCGCGGCTTCGCCCGCGTGATATTGGGGTTGGGGTTTTCGGGATCAAAAGTAGCCTATGTCCTATTCCGGATTATATTCTATGCCTGTGACAAATTTCATCCAGATCCGTCCAGCCGTTTTGGCGTGATTGAGTAACAAACTTTCGCATTTATAATATTAGTAAGATGTTCTTTTTTTGTGTAAATAAAAAAAAAACGTAAAACGGAATAACCACAACTATACAAAAACCTCGATTATAGAACATACATAAAAATCGAACTGCGTTTTGTTGGGTGCACAATCGTTAGTTCATGTGAAACGTTGGCAGCATGGTGCTATATTGGATTCCAATGAAAACTCTGTATTTGTGATGTAGATTTCTGACTGACCCGTTGGTCTAGTGGTTTGTGACCCTAACTGCCATGAGGTCGTGGCTTTGATCCCCACCGAAATCATATATTTGTGTCTGCGTGTAATTAATCTATGATATGTATTTTAGTATAATTATGTGAATAATGAATTATGTGAGTAATAATGTTGTTTCAGAATCGGTAACTGAATCGATTCCAATATTTTTTACACCATGTTAGATTTCCCCAGAAACAATAAACGGAAGAAGCAACCACTGAATGTAACAATTAAAATGAATAAAAACCCTAACTATTAATTCCTACATAAGAAGGGACTAGTAAATTATAATATAGCCCAGAAAGTATTATACTTGACTTACAAAATAGTTTCTGTGTGTACGTGAGACCTGTCAAATCAATTTTAGTCTAGTTTGCCTAAGATACATACTCACGATCATATCCCACAATTCAATTTATAATTCGAATAAGTGAAGCTACAAACACAGTCAGATTCAATTATTGAAGGGTTTAATTGAGTTCCCTTAAAACCTTCGATCAATGGCAAAATAATCGCTTCACGAAATCCATTCACGTGCTTTGTTGTGAAACTAGATATACCGTCAGTATACGAAATTATCCTTTACATGACGTGGCATATAAATTCATAGGTTGAGGTTTACCAACCTGTGTTTGTTTCATGGTATAACACAGTCTTCACTCGATTTTTTTTTTAATTTTTGATAGGCTCACGCTTAACTCAGTATCACTCATCGTCACAGTTGACGGTGTGGTCAACGATGGAGCGCACTTGCTTAGAAGTAACCTATTCAGTCTTGGCTTAAAGATTCCCCAGTTTTACCTATCAGACTTCGGCAAAGAATTACACTCTCCAGCTGTGCGTACAGTGAATGTATTTCAAAACCGTTTTCTTTGTATGGTTTCGATGACCACCGTATATCGATGCTACATCACCACTTCCTCATAAGTTGGTCTGTTACTGGAATGGACTTAACAAAATCAAGCTATGTGATTCTTCCTAAAAATGTATCCAGTAGAAAACTGACAAGTTAGCACCGTGGCGTTAATGCTCAAGACTTTGAAGTTCGACTCGACGAATACCTACATCATTACCAATTATCCTCTCGTTTTTAGATTTTACACTTTAATTCTTACCATAAGACTGAAATCCAATGAATATTTTATTGTACATATACATAAGTAGGTATCTATTTAATCTATAAAGTTAAATTATTAGGTTGGACATCTTTGTGGCAAAAGTTATTATAAGCAATCAATGTCTTTGCCTTAATAGACAGTGTCACGATAATATTTAACCAAAAATATGAAACAACGGAGAGGCGCCGTATTTTAATAAAGTTTCATCCAATAAACTGTGGGTTTTAAACTTATTAAATTTCTATGAAAAGGTGGCGTTCTGATATCAACAAGTGAATTGAGTATTAAAGATAATATAACCAGGTTGCTAACGTTTAATTGGGTCAAACGTAATGTTGCCCCAAAACATTTACTCATAATCATCATTACATAGTATAAAACAAAGTCGCTTCCCGGATTTGGATAGGGTTTTTTGTAATAAATAGAGTGAATCAAGAAAAAGGTTTAGAAGTACATAATATATACACATGCATAATATATTTAATATCAGCATTGCACCCTTGCGAAGCTGGGGCGGGTCGCTAGTTAATAAATAAACAAGTTTTCAATGAAAAATTTTTTTTTCATAACAAGCTTTTATAGCGGTGGTCTATACTTATATAAATAAAACTCGTCAAGACGATTCACACGAGCCCAAACTCGACGTGGTTGTGCCGTTTAATTACAGAGTTCCTATGGCTACCTCGCGATTCCATCATCAGATCAGCTCCATGTCATCATAATATTGCATTGTCATCCGAACTAAACGTGTATACCAAATTTCAGCTCAATCGGAAACCGGGAAGTGGATCAAATTTAAGTTGCAAGATTTGATTACAGAACGACAGACAACGGGACAGGTGAAAGTAAATAAAAGCTTGTAAATGAAGATTGTTTTTAACGCAGTGATTTGTTGTTCATTATTTTCGTCGGATGAAATGTATTTTTCATTACTTATACTCTGAAAGTAGGTGTAAAGTTGCTTTCGGAACGGATTGAAAGTAGTAATTTTCATCCCTAGGGAGAATAACTTTCAACTGACAGCTGTCAATTATTTAAAAAAAAACTAGTTCTATTTTGGCATTTGTACTGAGCCGTGACCCAAATGTATATACTTTTATACACGTATTTTGTATTATATATGCTTTTTTTTTTTTTTTTATGGTAGGTGAAAATCATCCAATGACGAAACCCGCTCTTGGGCGGAGCGGGAGACCAGTGTCAGACTCTTACTGACTAAAAAACCTACCCCGTACCTTCCTTGCCTTATTTCTGGAGTCGAGGTTACAATTTTCATTTACCCTCTAGGCTCCAGGAGGCTTCGACCCTGAAGGGCCCCTGCAGGTATTATATATGCTGGAAATACAACGTGTGTAATACAAAATATTGCATAAAGATAAAAGTATTGCAAGACAATTTTATTCGCGCTTTCCTTTAGTTAAAGCCACCAGTTCTCAAAGGACTGACTGAGGCTATTGCTGAAATGATCCTTATATCATAAGTCTAGTGTAGAGTTGTGTCTGCTTTAATATTGGAAATGCAGTACATTTTAATACAAATAGCAAGTTTATCATTCCGACTGGGACGATGAAGTTGCAAGCTACAGTGACGTTTCCAGTGTTCTAAACAACGTTTTTCAATAAAATTCGGAACAACACGGCAACAAAGACATTAATAAACGAAAGCAAGGCGAAGAAGGCAAGGCATAATAAGACAAGCGACTCGTGGGGGTAAACGCGCAACTCGTGGCGATTTTTTAATGGCGGGCAAAAATCATCCAATGACGAATCTCGCTCTTGGGTGGAATGGAACGGGAAACTGTGTCAGACTCTTACTTACTAAGACCCCACCTCGTCCCTTCTATGCCCTTCGCACTGGGGCGAAACCTTCCTTTTAAAGAAGAGACCCTGGGCCCCAGTAGGCTATGAACCTTTTGCTGCCAACTCCTTAAGGCGCGCGGGAACAGAACGCGCTGTCGACTACTTGGGATTGGTTCGGACCGTTAGCAGACAACTGGTTGGTGAGCTACCCATTGCTCGCCGTCCACATGTCCGCGCCTACGGTGGTCGGAAATCGGGATGAAATCCCGGCGGTGTGTGCGTAGTTGCCTTATGCGGTTAGCCTCCTGCTTAGCTAGTATTACTGCTTCGCAGAAAGAAACTCGCGGGGGTTATCTTGCGACTTGTGGGAGTTAGCGCATGACTTGTGGAGGTCAACGCATGATTCGGAGGTGTCGGTTACGGTCTAATACGATACATGTAATAAAATTATGTCGTTGTTGCGACGAGTAGGTATCCGTACTTTTCTGCACTAATGCGAAAAACAGCAAATTGCGTGCTTAAAAGCGGTAGAGATAAAAACGGGTTTTCGGCCTTATAATGTTTCCACTGCTGGAACTCAGGCCTCCTTTCTAGAAGAGAACTCAAGCAAAATGCTGAAAAAAAAAATTCCTCTTACCATGGAATTTTGAAACAGGAACAATGACAGAAATGTTGAAATGTGGGTTATTCGTTGGTTCTGAATTCATTTATTTAAGTACGTATGTATAGGTACATAGCTTTCCCTTGATATTGCGATTGAAGTGATATCCGTAGCAATCTTGAATATCTTCGTAATATTGCACTATGTTTCCTTAAGTATGTTGTTGACCGTCGAGTATATGTGATTCTGTTGTATGATGCTTATTGCTTATCCAAGCTATATGTTGTATCATGCATTCACGAGTACACACATGTATTGTGATTTTCCACTATTATAATAACGAAAGTTTTTATATATATAATATGTGTTTGTTTGTTACGCGTACAAACACCTGAACGCTGAATTTGTATAAAATACAAGATTTTAAGGGATCTTGTTATTACACGCTTTATATAATATTAGCATCATCTGTCCTGATGTTTGTGATGAAATATTGCAAATTAAAAAATTTGATTCACTTACCGGTTACCAATCGACCTTTGCATATATATGTAAATCGCATGTCAATGCTGTATTACAATGTTATGCAGTCAGCTCTGTTATGGAGCTGACTCCATAACATTGTAATACGGCATTGTCATGCGTATCTTCTAGCTCGCATCATCAGATCAGTCTGATGATGCAAGCTATAAGAACTCGGTAATGAAACGACGCAACCCCATCGCGTTGGGTCTCGTGTCTCGTCATCTTGACGAGAATTTTGGTGCTAGATGTTAAACAAGAGTCTGATGATGGAACTAGAAAATGGCCATAGAAAACCATATATTGTAAAATAATTGACTATTTTTCGGAAAGGTCTTGATGAATATTAATTATAAACTTATGTATATACTAGCGACCGCCCGCGACTTCGTACGCGTAAACTTGTTTTGGACTTTTGAACAAAGGTACAAGGAGCCGAAGAAAACTCGTAGATACCTCTTAGACGGTTTTCAAACAAATAAAAAAAAATTCTAAACTAATTTTGTAATTTAAATGTACATGCAAGCGTTTTTTTTTGTCGTAGTTTACATATTTATTATCCAGAATGTAACTTCTTTCAAATAAAAATAAAAACAGATTAACATCGGTTCATGCAATTCAAAATCACCACACCGATACAGAGCCATTCTTAACAAAATTTTGTTACTAATTTATACATGGGTTACTTCGCGCTAATAAGTCGGGTTTTAAGGGTTCTGTTACATTGCGAGTTTAACGGACAGGAACCCTACACTGAGCGTGGTCCGACACGCTCTTGGCCGGTTTTATTCTTTTTACTCATAGCAACCATTTTTACACATAAAAGGAAATACACAGAATTCTTATAGAAAGAAAGAAAAACGTTTATTCGTTTTTTGTTCGTAGTTGTTTAAACGTTTATAGGATCACTTTGTTAACCGCTTATGTAACCAGATAATTTTGGAAACGCGTAGAGATATTGTGCTGATATTTAAACCATATACTCAAATCTGACACGATGATCATGATCCCTTGAACTGTGAAAAAATCAAACTTCTAAGTTTACAAACGAAAAAGATACGGTTGTTAATGTTGCAAAAAACCTACATTTCAATCCTTCAAAGAAATCCAAAATTCATAAGGTTGACCACTTGACCTAGAATTCTAATACTTGGCACGAAGCAGGAACTCATTGCACAAAAATAGGAAAAAATCGGAAATGTTAAAAATTTGCAGTCATGTCTCAAAAAAAAAAAACTTTTTTTAATTCTTATTCGTATATTATTTATTGTACATAAATTACAGATGAATAAATAAAAAAACAGGTGATGTATTTTTTTTAGAATTCGTAAAAATCTTCGATACTCGACTCGGAATTATTCATATGTAAGGTTGTACTGGAACCATCAGTGCGCGAGTTCGACTCATACTTGCCCAGTTTCTTTTTTATCAAAAAGAAAGAAATTATCTAGACTTTCCAGATTATTATTATTAATAGACACTCAGACGCTGGCGCACCTTATGCCACTGTAATTGCACCCTAACTCAATTACTTTAAAAGCCTGTCAAAGAAGCTAAATTTAATGAACTTGAAAATAAAGTGAATTGTCTTATTTAATCCGTTTGCGCCCTCTTTAATTTTTTATTCGCCCGTTGACGGCGTATTTGAACGACGTACTTTGTATTTGAAATCTTTTGGGAGTCGTTTTGAAAAAAAAGTGTAAGCAGACTTTGTCTAGAAGTAAAACAATCCATATTTTTTTTTCCCACTGCTGGGATTCAGGCATTTTATTATTAGAGGGAAAGGGCTATAATCCACCACGCGGTTCAAGTGGATGTCTTCCAATTTTTGTTTCTAGGATATGCCGGTTTCTTCACCATGTTTTCCTTCACCGTTTTGAGAACAGTGGTGATGAAATAAATTACACGAAGTAATGCACCTGACTGTATTTGAACCCGCGATCTACAAATCATAAGTATACAAAAATCATAAGTACAAATCGGGGCATTTACCACTCTTGCTCTTTGTGAAAATACTGAAAAGGTAATACAAAAATCCACTGTAGTGCTTCATTGGCATTATGTTGTTTAACAAAACTTATAAAACGTATATAATAGCGCTCTCACAATGCGTGAACGTCAAAACCGCGCTAATGTCACCAATGTAACGGTGTATGGCATATAGATCACTTAAGTAAAGTAACTGTACGGTACGCCTAATCTAGTGCGTAATACATATTTATTGATGCTAATAGGAAACTCCGGTTGTTAGTTAAACCCATTTTAGCGCTATTCTCAGAGTTTCTTAGCGTGATCACATCAGAAATGAAAAAATACGCGCAAGATAACAAATATTTGTGTAAAGATCAGGATCATTTGTTCTATGTTCGGTGTAATTTATCTATGATAAGTATATTTTTAGAAATATATACTCGTATGTTTATCAGTGTTGCTAGTACCTATTCATAACACAAACTCTGTTTAGATAGGGTCTTGATGGCGTACTGTGAAAAGTAAAATATTATTCAAATAAATATTCTAGAAAAAAGAATGAATAACGAGTAGCTAGCTGATCGGAGCATTGACGCCGATAAGGCACCGGAAATCGAGAAGGCGTCATAACGGTAATCGAAGCCGGAACTGGTTATGCTAACCGTCAAACCCCAAATTGACATTAACCTGATTGAATATTTCCGGGATCAGATAGACTGCATCACAGCTTTAGTAGAAACGCCAGAGGCGTCACTTTTGTGTATGAAAATGTCAAGTGTGTTAGTGAGTACATCATCTCTTAGCTGCCAGTGGTTTATTTTAATTTGTTTAGAACATGTACTTTTTTATTATTTTAGTTACATTGTTCTCGCATCATAGCAGCGACAAAAATATGTAACCTATACATTTGTAAAACACAACATGATTAAAAAGAGTGTCCATGGAGTTTCTTGCATATTCTTCTCCATTGAGACCTACTTTTTGGAATGTGCAATTAGCGTCATTTTTTTCCTGACAGACCGACTTTATGACTTTTCAAAAGTGCCTGTAAAGGTTTATTTGAAATAAATGCTTTGAATTTGAATTTGAATTTGAAAAGTAAGAAGAATGGGGATATACACCCTAAAGTATTTACAATGGATTAGAGGCTGTCAAGTTTATGTTCGTGTTTGTTATTCGCCATTTTTTCGTTGCTAGCGAGTGTTTACGGTACTAAAACTAGTAAACTAGACTAGTATCCGCTTACAATATACACAATGACTTCAATATTTTTAAATTTTTTTTCTTAATACTTCATCCAAGAATCAGAAAGAAATTAAAAATTAATATTAAAAAAAATCGAAAATGCTTCAGAATTCTTGACGCGAGAACTAGTTCTCTGAACGCTCGCAGATGGCAACAGCCAATCCAGTGGTACGTATAGAGACCACCTCCTTTGCTTCGGAGCACGGCCTGTACCAAAGCCCTGCACGATAGAACGTTGCTGCTGATTGCCTCCTTGAGGACACGACGGTGTTCTGCCAAAGCGAGGCACACCTCTAACGTGTGATCATGCCTGGAGGACGGTTCCCTATCCACTAGCATAAAATTTTAAGACCTAATATAACTTAGCATAATGTTGTTTGGCATAATTATATTTTCGCATAATATAATTACGCATAACAGCTCATGCATAATTTTTTTAAGCATAATGTCTGTAACCATAATAATGATTAGGCATAATATTTTAAAGCATAAACTTATTAAGCATAAAGTTCTAAAGCATAACTTTTTTAAGCATAATATCCTAAAGCACAAAAATATTAAAACATATTTTTGCATGCAAGCAAGCATGCAGCATGCAAGCAAGCATGCAGCATTCAAGCAAGCATGCAAGCAAGCATGCAACATGCAAGCAAGCATGCAACATGCAAGCAAGCAAGCAGCATGCAGCAGGCAGGGTTTTTGTGACGGCTCCGGCGCTGCGGCCCTTTTTTTTTCGTGGTGGAAATCCTCATGGATGTCCTCCACCCTGGGGTAGGTGGAGGGGTCTGTCAGACTCTTACTGACTAAAACCACCCCGGTGTTCCCTCGTACACTTTTGTCGGCGGCTACGGGTGCAGTTTGACTTCCGCTGCCCCAGACTAGTGGTGACCCAAACCAAATGGGTCTCCTCACAAATTGGAGAGAGCTCTCCTATGCGTCTAAGAGAGGCGCGCGTGGAACACTACGCGCCACCATCTCGGGTCCAGATTGATAGGCCAACGGATGTGGCGCTGCGGCCCTCCGGCAGCCCCACGCGCCTACGCGATTTTAAATAACACTCTAGGGGTAGGACAAACAAGACTACGTGCAGTCGGTTTTGCAGCAATTCGGTTCTGTATGAACATTGTTTTTGTTAATTATATTAATTGTATGCCTTAATATTATTATGCTAATAGTCATTAGGCGTACTAGCGTCATGCTAAAAGTCTTTAGGCCTACTAACGTTATGCTAATAGTCATTAGGCCTACTAACGTTATGCTAATAATCATTACACGTACTAGCGTTATGCTAAAAGTCTTTAGGCCTACTAACGTTATGCTAATAGTCATTAAGCCTACTAACGTTATGCGAATCAAAATGCCAAAACAAATTAGTCTTTAACATGATTATGCCAACATAAAATGTATGCCTAAAATCGTTATGCCAAAGTATATTAGGACAAAAAACATTATGCGGAAAGAAGGGATCCCCTGGAGGACACATCCTCCAGGCGGTTCACACAGTGGTTGCACCCGGGCGTCACTTCCACACGAATCCGGTGCAGATACTTGTCCTGCGTGTCCGGTGCTCGAACCGACCATGCCTGATGAGAACCTGCGTCATGTGGAAGTTGAGTATGCCGGGAGGCCTTATCAGCCACTCGTCAAAGAAGTGAATGATAACTCTTTCGAATAAACCGTAGCCGTATTAAGTGTTATACTCTTCTGGTACTAATTTACAAACTTTACGAGTACGTGTTTGATTGAGAAGACGTTGCTAATATACGAGTACGTGACATCAATCAAATCTCCTTTTTAAATTAGTAGTGGTCGAGATTGTGAAAATCAATAAACGATACAATTTTGCAAGCATCTATCCCCTTTTTTTGACTAGCCTATGGGCATAGAGGTTAATGGCCCTGCCTCCTATGTCAAAGGTCTTGAACTTGATTCCCACTCGAGACAAATGTTTATGTGATGAACATGATTTTTTTTTTCAGTTTGTCAATATTCAGGATTGTTTCCTATTTTGATAGAAAGTGATATTATTTATTTAAAATAGCCAATTTATTTTTTTGTTTCGTCACTGATGTTGCTGGCTTACTTTTTGCGCAATTTAAGATCACTTACTTACTTGAATTATTCTATAAATATGGATTTAATCTGTATAATATTAGGGCCTTATATATGAAATTGGCGTTTTGTCGTACTGACCTCTTTGATCTCAAATATCTCCTCTTTGGTTAGGAATTCCAATTTCAAATTTACACAACTATTTACTTATGCATTTGTTTTTCAAAAACATTAATCCAAATGTTTTTTACATCTTAGGTTTCTTCTTTGCGTTACTTAGTTTACAAAATGGAAAACTACAAAATATCGTGTAATTTACAAGTACGAGTGCTGGGACACAGGTCTCCTCTTTAGGACAGGGAATGGGCCATAATCCATCACGCGGGCCCAGTGCGGATTGATGGATATCACACGTCTTTGAATTTTTGATTCTAGGACATGCTTCTTTCCTCACGATGTTTTCCTTCGCCGTTTTGAGAGCAGTGGTGATGAAATAAGTTACACAAAGTAATTTGCTTGGCTGGTTTTGAACAAGCGACCTACAACTCATAAGTCGGGGCAATTACCACTTTGCCACCACTGCTCAACTTTCTCACTACACTCTACAATTTTAGTGTTAATATTTGTGTGTAAAACTAAAAACTTACTCAACTATTTAAATTATTTGCCAACAGTATGCAACCAGTTCGCACGCGGCGTGTTTGCAATGCTCGGTGCGGTGACGCCGGAATCTTTCGACACTCTCCACTCGTACACGAACACGTTCCAAATGCCTTTTGTCACTCCGTGGTTCCCTGAAAAGGTATGAAACAAGTTTTTATTATTACATTTTCAATTACTACGAGAATTATGCTCGTAAATGTCCAGGAAAGTTTATAGATGACTTCAGGATTGAGCTAATATTATTTTTTTTCTTTAATTTATATAGACTATATAGATTAGTGACTGATTTAGATCCCACCTGATGGTAAGTAATGATGCAATTATTGATGATGAAGCGTACGCACTCTTTTATATCAAAATCAATTTACCTGTCATAATTTTTATCTGCATCACCCAAAGGTTAACTGGTAGAAAGTGCCTAAGGCATTAAGTCTGCCTTTGTACTTTTAAGTTTTTTTTACTTTGTGTCCCACTGCTGGGCAAAGGCCTACCGCTTCTCTGTCTATGGCGATGTCTGGACAAGTTTTATCTCTTGAACATGATTGGACGGCGGCGTTGACCTCCCACGGACGTCCAATGAGTGATAATCTTCGCCGTTTGATAGCGACTTTTCTTTTAAGTGTCATCAGTAGGCTACCCTTCATGTGATCTTTAAAGGCCTTGAAGTTCTTCCAAGCATTTTGGATTCGTCTCTCGCTTTCCTTGTTTTGCCTATTATGAAAAGACACAATCTGGCCTAAGTACGGATACTTATCGACGTATTGCACCATTTGTTCGTCTATCTCAACCCTTCGTTTCGTGCTGTTGGTCATGACCTGAGTCTTAGACCTGTTCATAGTAAGCAAAACTTCAAGATGAAGTAAAATTATGTGTATGAAGTGTAAATAAACCAATGAATTATTTAAAAAAATGCGATGAACAATATGATCCATATTTCCATATACTCATCATCCTACCCTTATCCCTTTTACTTGGGGTCGGTGCAACATGTTTTTTTCTTCCACTCTGTCCTGTCACCCGTCACACTATCACTAACTCCCTTTTCTTTCATATCACTCTTCACACAATCCATCCATCTCTTCTTCGGCCTCCCTCTTCCTCTCCATCCATATTTCCATATACTAATAGCGTTAAAACCGTCTATAAATCGTGACATCCTATTTAAATTCTTACAGCAATTTTACTAATATTATAAATGTGAAAGTTACGATGTTTGGATGTTTGTTACTCAATCACGCCAAAACGGCTGGACGGATCTGGATGAAATTTGGCACAGGCATAGAATACACTCCGAAATAGGACATAGGCTACTTTTTATCCCGGAAACCCCAACCCCAACCCCAATGCCACGGGAGCGAAGCCGCGGGCAAAAGCTAGTTTTATATATGGCTTACAATAAAGAGTACATCAATCAATCAAGTTGTATTGGCAACAGTTTCAAGGTTGGTCATTATTGAATTTAAGTCACATAAAAGTATATTGTATCTGCATTTTTAAAGCCCTAATTCAGCCATGTTTTAACTTTATAAAGACTGGGTTTACTGGTAACAATTATACCTACTTAGTTTAACCAGTATAATCAGGGATTCAGGACAACGCCATTTGAAGCCGCGAGATGAGTTGAAATAAATGTTAAGTGTGTTTAAGAGTTCCCTGATGGAGGTAATTTCTGACAAACATTGTAAATTATATTACCTAACTAGAAGTCTTAATTTGTGCCATGTGTATGTCATGGCGTAGCTTTATTTGTCCTTTTTACTGAGCGTGTTTTGTTTTGTTTATTGACGTATTTTTTTTTGGTTTAAGGTTTTGGCTTGGATACTAAGTCTTTTAAGCCAAATCAATTCGTTTACAATTAAAATGGGTGAACGTAAGATTTTTTTTAGTTTTCTTGTAATATTTGTTAGCAACTATAAATATAGCAACAAACCATTGTCAAAGGTCACTGATGTACCTAGTCAACCTTACAATCAAATACTTAGCTCTATTCTACTGTGATCGCGCCTTTTTAATGATTCTGCTTATTGTTTAGTGGTGCAGACACTTGAGCTACAAAACTAAATCAAGTTTACATCACAATATTCACTCACCCACATTACTCCTGTTACGGTTTTTTTAAATTGGGAAAAATTATTCAATGACAAATCTCGCCTTTAGTAGAGAATATTTAGGTGTGGTTAGAGGGTGAGTTTGACACCCTCTTTTACTCCAATTAAAATTGGCAGAAGTCATTAGATTATATCTTAAAAATGTTCAAAGGTTTGGACTGGACGTTATAAATAAGTCGGGACTGCCTTTTTATAAATAAGACAAATGCTTCCAGTAGCGGGCAAACACCATTAAATTTTGTTCGTTTTAATCCCGTGCAGGATCCGGTATCTGAAATACTATCGATTTGTATAACTAGAAAGCGTCAGGTGAGCGTATCAATAATCTGTGAGTAGTTAGTACGTCATCATCATCATCCTAGCGGTATTAGTCCCGTTTGCCAACCTTGGCTTTCGCCTCGGTGCCCGGGGTCCGCTTTCTTGCTAAGACGCCTCCACTTCGCTCGGTCTTTCGCGTCCTTTGCCGTAAGCCCATTGGCACGCATATCGTCCCTTACGACGTCGATCCATCGCCTCTTAGGCCTTCCTGGTCTCCCGGGTCCCGGCGGAGGCGGCATGGCAAGGCATCTGTTACCCACGTAGTCTGCCGGTTTTCGTAAAACGTGGCCATACCAACGTAAGCGACCCTCCTGCAGTTTATCCGCTATGTCACGGACCTGAAGGCTGCCCCGGATGCGGGAGTTTTTAATGCGGTCTTTCCGCGAAACTCTAGACATCCAGCGCAGCATATTCATTTCCGTGACACGCAGGCTTTGCTTATGTCGTTCAAGTACAGGCCACGCTTCACTGTCATACAGAAGGACAGGCCTAATGATGGTCTTATAGACCTGTCCTTTGAGCCTAACCGGCATTTTGGGGTCACAGATAACCCCCGCCACCTCACGCCATTTCGCCCAGGCCGCCGAGATACGAGACTCGACGTCGCAATCGACGTCCCCGGACTCGTGGAGCATTGATCCCAAGTACCTGACCTGTTCCGTGCGCTCGACTGTGTCTTCGCCAATGCGAACAGGAGCAGCGTTTGTTGTGTTACAGGCCAAGTAACACAACAAACAGACAAACAGTCTTCGCCGCATTAATCTTCAGACCGCCGTTTTCCAGCGATTCCTTCCACGCTGTCACACGTCGAACCAAGCGCCCACTGTCCGAGTCCGCCAGCGCGATGTCGTCTGCATACATGAGCAGCCATGGCGGCTGCTCATGTAAGTCCCTGATGTTAGAGGCCAGCACGTCCAGCACCACGCTGAACAGAAACGGACTAAGGACAGAGCCCTGATGAACTCCAACGGTGATGGGGAAGGGATTCGTATCGCCAACAGCGGTCCGAACCACAGAACCGGAGTCTCGGTATATGTCTCGGATGATGTCAACATAGGTCTCAGGCACTCCTTTGGATCTCAGCGCCCACCAGATCACATCACGGGGGACACAGTCGAAGGCCTTCTGCATGTCTAGGAACAAGAGGTGCAGAGGCGTATTCTTCGATCTGTATCCCTCCATGGTAACCCTTAGGGCAAAGATGGGGTACATGGCGCCATGGCCTGGTCGAAACCCATATTGACATCCCGAGACGGTGCACTCCTGTCAGATCCGAGAATCAATCACCCGCTCGAAGAGCTTCATGGTGTGGGACATAACCTTAATCCCACGGTAGTCGCCACACTCCTGCACCGAACCCTTGCCTTTGAAGACTGGAGTGATAATACTCAGTCTCCATTGACTCGGGATCTTTCCGGTGAGGAGCATGCGGTTAAATAGGTGGGTTAAGATGCCCACACCACAAGGTCCCATCGCCTTCCAGGCTTTAATAGGGACTCCGTCGGCACCGACAGCTTTCCGGTTCTTCGTGCGGCGAAGAGCCACATGCACTTCTTCAGGCGTAACCGGGGGCACAAGTCCCTGATTTGGAGGGAGAACCGGAGACAGCACCTCTTTGTGCTGCTTGTTCAGCAGCTCGTGGAAGTACGAGCGTCATCTCTCCTTCACCGCGAGGTCCTCGCATAACAGATTGCCGTCAGGGTCTCTTACACAGCGGCACTTAGTGATATCCAGTGCCGCTTTGACCCTGGAACGTGCTTACTTATAAATGAGCTTTTGCCCCTCAGACGATTCCAACTTATCATAAAGTGGCTGTAAGTGGTCTCGTCTGGCTCTGGCTACGGCCCTCTTGGCGGCACGTTTTGCAGCTCTGTATGCGTCGCGGTCTTCGGGAGATTTGGAAGCTTGCCACGTTTTGAAGAGAGCTTTCTTCTCTCTGATCTCCCTCTGGACTGTGTCATCCCACCACCGAGTAGTTAGTACGTAACGTACACCAATTACCTACAGGTCATAGACTCGCTCAGCTGGCGTTTTCTTAAAGAAATTAACTTCGTACACGCATAAACGCATAAATTAATTCAAGTTTAAAAAAAGTACCTACGTTATTTTTTAATTAGATTTTTACAAATGAATGGTGTTTCATGTAGTAGATCGACCCTCTACGGGATTAAATCGAAAAAAATTTAGCCATGTATAAAGATAGTTTTTAACCTACTTACTTATTTGCTGCAAAAACTTAATTTTGAGCGACGAAAGGACTGTCGGCGCTTAGTAAAGCTGAGAATGTCGAACTTTTTTCACTTGGCCCCACTAAAACTGACTGACTCAATCCACTCCTAGCTTTGATGAATATAAATGGTCCGAGTATGGCAAACTCGACTGTTTTCAACGAGTGCCTCAAGGATTTCGCTGACAAACCCACTCTGATTCAATTTTTATCTTTAATACTGACAGAAACCGCACGTATTCGCTTTGATATATGGATTATATTAGGATATTCTAATATGAGTAAATGATTTAGTTCCAGCATTGATATATTCGAGCCATACTTTCTTATTTCTCTGTAGGAGCGCTAGTTTGCGTCTTGTCCTTACATAAATTTACCAGATTTTCTAAAATGAAAAGACTAATGTTAGGGATATAAATAGACTTTTAATAAACTAATGCGTCTCTACATCAAAGATTGCATCACTGCTTAACATCAGGGGGCTTAGATAAAGTCACATTCTCATTAACGATAACGAAATTCTAAACTCCGAAATGTATGGTGATCCATACATTTCGGAGTTAGTATGTGGTATGGTGATCCAGACATCTGCTTTCGAAAAGTCACGTGGTCAAATGTTTACGATTCACTAATTGTTAGACACACTTTGTGGGATCACAATCAAGCATTACTGAAGGATATGAAAATAAAATTAGCAGTAGAGAAATGCTTACACAGAACTCTCTTCTTTATTTTCAACGGGCCTATTAATTTTTTGGTTAGTAGCCCTGACTACTAAGCAGAAAGTCGTGGATTCGATTCCCACCCAAGCTAAACGTTTTTGTGATGAGCCCGATCATTTTCTTGAAGTCTGGTTGTAATATCTTATCTAAAATATGTATTTATTTAGAAATCATCATATAAGTACGTTTATCATTAGTCTAGTGTTTGACACTAGATGGCGTTGTGTGATAGTTGAGAAATATTATGATATTGTTATACTAGCTTCCTGCCAGCGGCTTCGCCCGCATAAAAGAAGGGTTCTCCATACAAACTTAAGACCCCCATTACATTCCTTTAGGAACTGAATTTTGAAAAACCCTTTCTTAGAGTTCGCCTACGTCATAAAAGGAAGGAATGTGCAAAGTTTCCAGTAGTTTCGGCTGTGCGTTGATATGTCAGTCAGTCAGTTTCTCATTTTATGTATATAGATTATTAAAACTTGACACGATTCATTACATAAGCTATTCTGTTTCACAGGTCATCCCGCCATCGTCCGGACTAATAGACCACGCCGTGAGCATGCGACCGGATTACCATAAAGCTATCGTGGACACAATCCTGTATTATGGATGGAAGGAAATCATTTACATGTACGACTCACATGACGGTAAGTATCTGTCAAATGCATTTCGTGTTATACATGTTCTAGAATGCTCTTGCATTCCAGAATATGCACATGCAAATACTGTTGAGAATAGCTTTGACGCCATAATAGGATCTATGGATGTGGCTTACGGTATTACCATATTTTATTTATTCAAATAGAATATGAAATCGAATTATACAAATACTTATAAGTATCCTAACGGATAACATTATTTTCGTTCGTATGAAAAAGAACACACGGTAAAACTGTGATCATTTTAATCCAATTAAAATCCAATTAAACTTAGAAAATAAAGTACTTTTTTAACTTGAATTAATACACGCAAGTACGATTTTTTTTAAATAAACATCAGCTGAGCGAGTCAAAAACCTGTAAGTAGTTGTCGGTTAGTCGACTAGCCTGTGTAATGTAGTGTGTCTGAATAATATTGTCTTATTTATCAAGCATTTAGAAGTGTGAAGTGTAATTCATTTCAACGCCATTAAAAAACTTATCAAATTATACCAACGTTTTACGCACTACGTTTAAACAAGAGTACAGAATCATTTCGTATTGTATGAATGACTACTAATGGAGGTACTATAACGGGGCCATTGTGAATCTCACAGTCAATAGATGAGCTGTCATCCGCACTCAATTCTATAGAAAACTATGTTTAAGTCGACTTGACTATACGTACGTTTATTTGACCCTGGTAATCACATTTCTGGGTAAGGCATATCAAATGATGAATTATAATACGCTTCATACAGAATATGTACTCTTTTTGGCTTATCTGGTTTTTCTATTCAGCAAGTCGTCATTTAATATAATATATATTCCACCACTGTCACACATCATCGTCTAGTCCCAAGCTAAGCAGAGCTTGTGTTATGGGTACTAGAAAACTGATAAACCTACTTATATATTTCTAAATACATACATTTTATAGATAAATAACACCCAGACACAGAACAAATGATCGTGCTCATCACACAAACATTTGTCCTGGGTGGGAATCGAACGCACGACCTCCGGCTTAGCAGTCAGGGCCACTAACTACTAGACGAAAGGACTGTTGGCGCTTAGTTATGCTGAGAATGTCAAACTTTTTTTCACTTGGCCCCACTAAAATTGTTGAACTTGCTTTTCATGAGTTCATGTTTGGTCTATTGGGTAGTAAAAGTGGTTTGTTATAATGGGTACAATCATTTGTTAATTATCGGTCACTATCACCAGTCACCCTGTATACTGGAGGATATGAAAAATAACTTAAAGTAATATTTTGACTTTGACTTGCTTTGAAAGTCAAAGTCAAAATATTACTTCACATAGGCCTACCTTGTAAAACGTCAGAATACTTTAAAAAAAAAAGGTTTGTTACAATATTTCCATATTACAGTATTATCAGATAAATTAGGCAAGGACAGTGTAGACCGTTAATATTGTATTCAAGAACAAAACAAAAATAACCGTAAAATAAATAGGAAGTAATCTAAAATTTGCGTCTACAATGTTCTGACATTTACATTATTGAAAGAGGCTTTATAAAAGCAAGAAAAATAACCAGAACTCTCAGTAAAATAATTACAGTATAAGATGTAAGATGGATGGAAAGTCTATAATACAATAATTTCAAGAAATACTAAGATGATAACCTGTATATATAAAAAGAGAAACTGACTGACTGACATATCAAAGCACAGTCAAAACTACTGGGACTTAGAGCGTGAAATTTTACACAAGGCTTCCTTTTATGACGTAGGCGAACACCAAGAAAGGATTTTTCAAAATTCAACTTCTAAAGGGACGTAATCTGGGTCTAAAGTTTGTATGGAGAATTTTACTTTCACGCGGGCGAAGCCGCTGGCAGGAGGCTAGTTCCAAATAAATTGGATAGTTAAAAAAGAAACGGGACAAGAGTCAGTGGGACTACGGATTACGTACCAATCAACTTATCGAGTTCAATTAAACTCACGAATCGAATCTCGAAGATTATACCGAATCGAACAGAGTGACGAATTCACTATTTTTCGATTTTTACGTAATTCACCTATGAAACCTTGTTTCATGTGAAATTTCAGACTTTTACGAGTAGGTCAACGGGAAGTAACCGTGCATTTTTCCTTTTAGAGCTTCGAAAATACGTTTTTCGCGAAATTTTCGGCCGTCTTTTTTTTCGTTAACAAAACTTCGATTTTTTCACAGCTTCAAGGGACTGCAGATATGAATATGTGGTTTAACCTTTTGAATGCCGTAGATAGAGTCATAATAAAAGGACGATAGGTGTGCAAACGCCGGCGTTCACGCGTGGCTCAAAAATTTAACCTACTATATCATAATTATGTAAAATGTCATTAAAAATTCCGTCCCCGGATGTTTTTCTCTACCATGTTGTTACATGATATTACTTCCCAGCAGTATATAATTTTATTATTTTAAGTCAATAAAAAGTTCCCTATAGTTTTTAATTCCCTTGCCAGTGTTTCAATATAAACACAATATATAGATTGCGTTGTTTGTGTATCTAATCTTATCTTAACAGATGGATAGACTAATAATATAGTGTTCTATGAAGGTTACGTTTTGTTTGACCAGGACAGAACCCAAAAAAATCCTACAGCAAAATTCAGTCCCTAACAGCCTCAATAATTCGATTTAACACTACCAATTTTCGAAGCGTCATTATTTATCCGATAATACAAAACATAGCACTGTATTGACAGTGGTTGGTAACATTTTCCAAATAATTATATTTTAAAATAATTATACTGTAATGAGGTAATTGTAACATTACAATATTTATTCAAATTTGCAAAAAAGTTTTCACATTGGGTTAGTTTATAGTTTTTACTAGTGACTTAGTTAAAGTAGAAAATATCGGTAGGAACATACTACCGGAATTAGAGGTTTATTTCAGAATGTGATCTAACTGTGTGCCAGTGATATAACATACATGGGTAATTTAGGGTTCAAATGTCAAATGTAATTTCAATTCGAGAGTTGAGATTTAATAGTATTTTTTGAGATTTAATAGTGATTTAATAATAATTCAGTTTCGTAATTTCGGAGTTAGATGCTCCCAACAAATCTTTTATTTTAGAATATTTATGGATTATCTGAATTGATCGATATGAAAGGTAATAAAAAAATACAGCTATTGAGAAAGCAATTCATGACCATACATTATGATAAGCAGTTAAAAACTTGATCTAGTATTACCTACTTCTATCTTCTGTAATAAAAGTAAAACAAGAAAATAATGACTTTCTTTTTCAAGCTTTCGAAATTTTCTTAGGAGATTGTAACTAAAAGAATTCGCTATAAGTGATACTGGTCAATATTGATTTTTTTATTAATATTGGAAGTATTTTGGATAATTATTACAATTATTACTGTAGTCCTCTAACGCCGCAATTTTTTTAGTGCCTTCTTTCACTATTACCAAACCTTCCAAATTAAAACAGTTCGATTCCGATATTGCAAACAATACTACGTTTGCAATATCGGAATTGAACAAATTAAGTTAAGTTCTAAAAATTACTAATATATAACTTTGATTTGCCCTAACATCAATTACTTTATACGAGTTGAGTATGGTTTTCTTCTTCAGCTTTAGGGCGTATAGACGCAGATCACTAAATTTAATAAGGATGCCCCATGCTGAGCATTTTGTAAGTGCGACAAGGACAAACATACAATTTATCACGTTGACTGTCGTTTGTATAAGGTTTATTTTATACTGTGTATTTTTTTTTTGTGTTTTTATTGAGTTTTTTTTTGTGTATTATGATATGTGTGATGGTGAGTACTCGTGTGTACTATCTTATTGATTATTTTCTACTAACAAGTTAACCAGTGTAATCAAGATATTCACCGCTAAATATTGATAGTTTTAATCCCGTGGAGGGTCGATGCGGTACAAGAAACACTATCGATTTGTAAATACAGGAGACAGCTGATCGAATCCAATGAACTGTAGGTAGTTAGTACGTAACGGTTTACAAGTATCGTTGACCGCATCGTCGCTTTCCATTAGGTGAGATAGCGGTCAAGCGCAAACATATAATTAATAAATAAAAAAATAAATAAAACATCTTTAGGTCATTGAACTCGCGAAGCTGTACTATGCAACAATTTACAACTATCTACAGGTCATTGGACTTGCTAAGCAGATGTTTTCTTAAAGAAATGAATTTCGTAAATGCATAAAATTAATTAATTTATTACGTAAATGTATATAAATGTGTATATTTAAATGAGTGTTTTTTAAGTACCTTATTTTTTGTTTATCTTTACAAATCGATAGTGTTTCGTGTTCCGACTCGATACTCTACCGGACTAAAAGAATCAAAACAGCGATGTATACATAAATATGGAACAATAATAAATATTATGTTAACGAGATTTTTCTCAATTGTTACTTACAAACCTTCTTCGAAGGTAATAGTTATATAAGAACTGGTGTTCTTATATTAAATTCTTCTAACACATAATTAAAATAGATGTCTCCAGGCAACCCTTTTATAATGTAAGGTATAAAATAATTATTTCATCATTTTCTTAGCTAAAGGTATGCGGTAGGTATGTTAATAAGAGCCACAGCCACAATTATTAAACTTCTACTGAATGTATGTCTCATTTTTGTTTATTTTCGGAATTGGTAATTCCGAATCTGTTGTTTATCCAATGGGAATTAAGAATAAACTCATCCTTACGTCGGTTATAGCTTTTTTATAAACACAATAAACGGATCTTCGAATTTCCGGCCAATATAGTACGTAGTTTCCCAAAAAAAAAGATGCAATGATGCATCGTTTATATAATAGTAAGTTGCACTAGTTTACTTCGACACCCAAGCGAGCGCCGGCGCTCGCGGCATGATTTCGCGCCACGCGTCGTTGTCAAATTTTAAAAAATAGAATGTACAATATTTGAGCATTTTCTTTTTATAGGGTATTTTGATATTTATCCAAGAACGTAAATAAAAAGTTTTGTAGACAAATATAACTTTTCGTTAATACCCGCGAACGCCGGCGTTTGCTGTTAGTACCCGCGAACGAAAGCCATTAAAAGCCTTTAGTTTAATTTAAATCAAATTAAATTAAATTTAAAGTCTTTCATTTAAATTATAATCGGATGTGAAGATCTCAGCAAGCAGTACATCGGAAACAGACAAACAGACGTGACTGATGACTTAGTTTTATTATAACTACGTAGCTAAGGACGAAGAATATTGAAGGTTTACCTCGAGTTATTCATATGTCTAGCGAAAACTAATAAGGAATAGTTTCGACTTACTTATGAAACTTAGCTCTTGATTTCCATTCGACTTTAAATTATGGATGCCAACATATATGAGTTTAGTCACATAATTAATGTTCTTCATCGTATTAATTGTGAACTCGAAGTTTATTAGGAATGTGAGGAAAGCCACGTATTAACAAAACCCAATACTAAGTCATAGATAAATAATAATGTGATATACTTAATATTACCGTTTTGAGGAAAAAATCGTGAGTGAACTAGCATGTCGTAGAACTAAAAATTCGAAGGCATGGCACATCTCTGCAAAAGGGTCGCAGCCTACTGGGGCAAAGGGTCTCTTTCTGAAAAGAGGGCTTGGCTCCAGTGCGAAGGGCAGAGAAGGAAAGGGGTGGGGTGTTTAGTCAGTAGGAATCTGACAATGTTTCCCGCTCCGCCAAGAGCGGGATTCGTTATTGGATGATTTATGCCCACCATAAAAAAAAAACATGGGACATCTACTACTGGGCCCGCATAGCCCAGTGCCCACTCTATCTCCTAAAGAGGGGTCTGGGTCCCAACAGTGGGAATATTAAAAGAATAATTGTTAACAGGTTGCAGTTACTGAACGTATTACTCATTAGCTTTTATTTAAATAAACTAGCCACCCAGCGCTGGGCACGCTATAATCTCGGCGGTAATGCCCCTCCCTCTTTGAGGCGTGGCTGGATAGATCTCACGGCGTCCTCACCTTCCGCATGACGCAGGTTCTCACCGGACATGGGAAGTTCGGGAGATTCCCGCACCGGATTTGTGAGAAAGAGACGTCCGGGTGTCGCCACTGCGTGGCAAGCCCGGAGGACACGGTGGAGCACACGGTGGAGGTGTGCCCTGCTTGGGAAGAGCATCGCGTTGTCCTCGTGGGGGTGATCGGCGCCGGGCCTTGGTTCAGGCCATGGTACGCAGCGAAGAGGAATGGCAGGCGGTCGCCTCCTTCTGAGAAGCAGTAATGCTCGTAAAGGAGGAGGCCGACCGCATAAGGCAAAGGCAACAGCGCCGTTGCCGCCGCGATCCTGCCGATATCCGAACACCGTAGACACTGGCTCGCGGACGGTGAGCAATGGGTAGTTCGCCGGGGGCCAAGGATTCGCGTCTGAAAAGAAGGCTCTGGCATATACGGCGACGTAGGAATGGGGTAGGTTATTTAGTCAGCAATAGTCTGACACTGTTTCCCGCTCCGCCCAAGGATGGGATTCCTCATTGGATGATTTTTACCTATCATAAAAAAAGCGTACCCAAAGTGTTCCGTGTTAATCCAGGGTACCCAAAGTGGGGGGCATCGGTATACCATGTGGGAGTACTTCCAACCTGCACCTTCGGATGCGCGGTCGCCACTCTGGGGGAGGTCACGAGACTGGATGGTCGACAAGGCTGAAAGGCCTTTCAGCATAAATTGTTTCCTATATTTATTTCAAGTTTTAAACTCTTGAGCCCCAAGTGAATGCGAACGCCAGTTCGCACACCTATTGTCTTTCTATTATGTCTCTAATTACGGCATTCGAAAGGTAAAATAACAATTTTCAGTATTTATTATAATTAAACCTCACAATAGTTACAATTATATGACATGACTACTACTGTTCCAATTTAGTTATGTTCAAAGTGCTAGTACTTGTCACTTACAATAAGAAACCGGCAAAGTGCTAATAGGATTCACGTGCAAAGGGAATTGCTATAAAATTAGTTTGTATATTTGTATGACTAAACTAGTAGTTGCTAGCGGATTCGCCTGTGTGGTAGTAGAAAACTGTTCCATAAGTTATGGTCTACCCAAGTACCAAGTATCATTGAAATCCGTTAAACCGTTTGAGTGTGAAGAAGTATTAAACATACAACACACACTAAAAAACTGTCGCTTTCATAACATTAACTGCGATTTCTGTATTTCATAAATAATTTATTTATTTGCAAACATGGATAAAAATGTACGAGTTTTTTTTTGTTAAATGAATAATAAAGCTCTCTCAATATTTACCCATCACGTGTACGGGTATGCAAATAATGAAAGTCAGTACCTACCGGCCACCATAGGTGCGGGCTTGTGGGTGGCAAGCAATGGATAGCTCGCTGTGCAATCGTCTGGTAAACTTCCGGACTAAAGGCTTCGGCACACCAAAAGCAGTTGCGGCGCGGTAGCAGTGCGTCTACGTTAGAAAACTATGTAGTTATATGAGGGATGACACTGCACAAACGCGGGCGCGCTGCGCCTACCTGCTCTGCTACCGCGCCGCGCGAGCACTGCTCTTCAGTACGTCTGCCATACTGATATGTCACACCAAAGCAGTTGAGCGGGACAGACGCAGCGCAGTTCGTAAACGGTTGTGATATTTTACAACTTTATCATGGAAACGAATGAAAACTTGATTGAGTTGGTGAGGAAATATTAATGTTTATATGATCTTCTTCTCTTATTTACATCGTAAACCCATTTTTTTTTTTTGCTTAAAGTTAGAAGCAACAATAGCTCCTCTTCGTCAGAGTCAGAACCGTTCGACATCTTGAAGTGTACTGAGTGTGGCTATCTACACGACACACATAACGCAATTATAAAGCAGGCCCACTCTCAAACTGCTTTCTGACTGCTCACGTTTCTGGTGTGACATCAACCGCGGCGCAACCGCCCCGCTCCGCTCAGGCACTGCGCCTGTCCCGCTTTTGGTGTGCCGAAGCCTTAAACCCAGTCGTCGACGGCGCGCAATGTTTCCGCGCGCCTCAAGGAGTTGTCAGTTAACCGTAGGGACCCTGCAGAAGGCTCGAAGCCAACTGGATCCAAGGGTTTGATGTTTAATTTTATCAAGTTTTAAGTTTCTACAGTAATTTAGGAAACACGTATGTAACAGACAGACAGCCGGACACGTGAGTGATCTTATGAAGGTTTTGTATTAACCTTATACCTTACATAATTATAACATCAATCCCCATTTCACCGTTTGAATTTCATCCCGTATAAATGGTTAGAGAATTCTGTGCTACCGTTACAAAGATCTTCTTCTTAGTCGTGCACTCTTGACAGAGTGGTCGTGGTCATGTGTCGGTCGAGTCCTGCGCCACCGCCTCTCTCGCGATGCGACGCCATGAAGTTCTATGTTTGGCGGCTTGGGAGTTTTCGTTGACGCTGCAATGCGTTACCGATTTGATGAGGTCTGTCTACCGTGTTGGAGAGCGTCCACGTGATCTTTTGCCCTCAACTTTTCCTTGCACTACCAGTCGCTCCATTGAGTCCTCGTTACGGGTGATATGCCCGAAGAACTTGAGAATTCGTATTTGCACAGACGACGATAATCTCTCTCTGATATTAAGTTCTTTGAGGATCGATATATTGGTTCGGTGCGCGGTCCATGGGATTCGAAGCATGAGTCTCCAGCACCACATTTCCAGTGCGTCAATCTTGCGACGGTCCTGCATCCTCAGCGTCCACGTCTCAGCTCCATATAGAAAAATAGGAAAGACCAAGCATTTCATTAATCGAACCTTAGTGTTTTTGGTTATTCTACGGTCTTTCCAAATTTTTGTGAGTTTTTCCACTGAGGATCTCGTCATAGCGCAACGTCTCCGGATTTCGTCTTCGCAGCCCCCATCATTGGTGATTGTGGAGCCCAAGTATAGGTAACTCTTGACCACCTCGCATCCCGCAATATTACAAAGATACCTACAGAATAAAGCAGTCGTTCTCAACCATTTCTAACCAGGGACCACTTTGGTTTCTTTGCAAAAAACCTTTATTATCAATGTGAGAAGGGCAAAAAAGGAAAGGGGTGGGGTATTTAGCCAGTAAGAGTCTGACACTGTTTCTTGCTGCGCCCAACAACGGGATTCGTCATTGGATGATTTTTGCCCACCATAAAAAAAAAAACAAAATTTGTAGCACACTGATTCTTTATAATCAGAAGATTTTACAATGCTCATGTCATAGAAAACAACATTTGTGATACGAGTAGAAACCTTTTACTCACCCCACGGATCACTTTGGTTTCTTTGTTGCAGGAAATAGTCCAAGTCCAAAAAAAACCCTTTGTCGTAACCTGATTAGAATTAACGGAAATAGTCATAAAAAAACACAACATTCGAAATCATTAACATCATCAGGCTTTTTAATGTTCCCACTGCTGGGAGACAGAGGTTCCTCTCTTGGAAAGGGAACATTTTCAATAGAAGCTTAAAATCAGTTACTTTTCAGTTGAAAGTTTTGGCTTTTTTTTCCTCACGTGAACCATATTTCATCTCTTACGGCCCACAGTTTGGGAACTCTTGGTTAAATCGTCTCTATCCGTGTTGTTATTCCGGATTTACTTTTTAATATCAGTGAATATTAAGATAAAAGGGTGACGAAGAACGAGGTAGGCATCGCCAAGTCGAGCCTTCGTATTCTCTTTATCGTTTTGCTTTACAACAGAAAATGGCAGTTTTATAAATCGTAAATTGTACCGCTTGCTGGGGATTACAACTGAGCTGACTCTACCGATAATAAAATGTCGACACGAAAGAGATTGCGGAGAAAACGTTGGTCGGGGCTAATGGTCGCTGCATTCTCTTTAATGGGGCGCCTATCAACAATGGAAATGCGCCAATCTTCACTATTAATTCGTTTTGAAGAGCCATTGTAACTAATACGTCTTTTATAATACAAAAGCCTTTCTAGCCAATACTTTGATTATTCATTTTTTAAACTCAAGTAACTTAAGTCTTAAAATACTGGCTTTCTTTGTTAATATTAAACTTTCGAATACCGCATTTAGAAACATAATATAAAAACGATAGGTGTGGGAATCCCGGCTTTCGTATGGGGCTCAAGAGTTTAATACTGGCATTCTACCTTAGCCATTCGTATTTTTTTTTATAACAATTGCTTCATATCATTGACTTAATCATTACATAGTATAAAACAAAGTTGCTTCCTATCCCTATCATATATAGATTTAAGCATACTTAAATCTTTAAAACTACGCAACGGATTTTGATGCGAAGAAGGTTTATATGTATCATCATCATCATCATCATCATCATCATCAGCCTTTTTAATGTTCCAACTGCAGGGACACAGGCCTCCTCTCTAAGAGAGGGAATGGGCCGTAATCCACCACGCGGGCCCAGTGCGGGTTGGTGAATGTCACATGTCTTCGAATTTTTGGTTCTAGTACATGCCGGTATTATATGTATAATACATGCATAATATATTAAATATCAGCATTGCACCCCTGTGAAGCTGGGGCGGGTCGCTAGTTCCTAATAATTATAACTACGAAGGATAAGCATTATTTTAAATTATAGCTTTTGGACACATAGTCAACAAGTCAACGTCAACAGCTATGTAGAAAAAAAAAAAATCCAACGCTACATTTAAAATGTTATTTTTAATTTAAAGAACTAAAAATAAGGAAAAAAAGTATTTTCAATTGTTGTTTTTAAAATTGTGCTGAGGATTATATTCTCTATTGTATACCTTGCTATCTCTCAATGGATTGCTGGAAGAAAATTCAACTTTGAGTCAAGCTAGCCTTTGTACATGAATTAAATAGGTACTAATTGTCCTGGCGATAGCGTGAACAATTTTCCTATTTTCTGCAGACAATGTGTTTTTAGGGTTCCATTACTTAAAAGAAAAAATCGGAACTCTTATAGCATCATTTTTTTGTCTACCTGTCCGTCTTTCCCTTTATCTCGAGAACTTGTAATTTAAACCGTACTTTCAGGTCTGTGGTTTCGTGTAGCTGTAAAAAAAATGAAACTTCTAAATTAACGGAAAAAAGATATGGCTGTTTATGTTGCAAAAAAATACGTTTTCGATTCTCTCAAAAACTTACAATTTATTGCGTACTTTCCGTTGATATAATCCTGAAAATTGGTATGAAGCAAAGTCTCATAGCATAAGTATAGGAAAATATTAAAAAACTGTAAATTTGTAGTTACGTCACAAAAAAAATCGATTCAGAAAAATCTTAGTAACTCAATTAGTTTTCGGGTAAGTTTTACGCCCAATTTCCTCTCCTAGAGAGGAAACCTGCAGTGGAAACATTACAAAGTTGATTTGTGTGAAGCTAAGTTTTTATGGAATCCTTAGTGCGCGCGTCCAACTTGCATTCGACTGGGTTTTCTTTAAATATATAAATTCTGTGAGCCATTATTAAAAGTTGAAGATAATTTGTAGGTAGCTGCAGATAGTCGGTCTCTACACAGGTTTTTCTACTATTTCATTTATTACTAAAAATCTTGTGAGTTAGGTGCTCAATAAAAATAGTTGCAAATCTTAATAAAATAGAATAAGAAAGAAACAAAATATGTTTATTCGAACCTAAATTAGTTCAGGGTAAAAATAAAAATACTACCTGCAGTATCGAAAGTGCTTCAGTTTCTAAACGAGTGTTTAAATCGATGCCTCCCACGTAAGTTGTTGTAACCCCAAAAATGCAATTTTACAGGAGAGCATTTTAAAGATACTTTTTGCGATACAATCCACATTTTTCAAAGAATCTTTTTGAAATTCGGTATGAGCATATAGTTTTTAATATGTTACCGTTTACTACATATCATTACTTTATAATTTTAACGGTTTCTTGAATTTTGTTGTTACAACTGTTTACCGCGACATGAGGTCCTCACAAAATGTTGTAACTATCACTTACTTTATTATACACGGGAGTTCAAGAGCCGATTTGGATCATATCTGATACTTACATCAATTTACGTCGAACACAAATAAAAAAAAGGTGTGGTATGTGTATCATTACTTGATATAATAAAATAAATACAATGTTTTTTCAGCCTAATTTCGATTAGGACAATACCTTTTCGTTGATACGTTACCGAAATAAAAAAAAGCAGAATATTTTCAATCAAATTTTACATTTTAGAGTTTAGAATAAGAAACGATATTTTAAAGATTAGGAAAACATTAAAGATTAAAATTAAAAATCATTTTAAGAAATCTGAAAATAAAAATTTAAACTTTTTCTAAATTTAAATTATTCTTTCAATTAATTACATCGTCCTTTAATCAAATTTTTACTACAATTTAAATAATCCAAACTCAAAAAAGTATCGTAACCAAAATGGTTAAGAAAATTCTAGTAACCAATCATCATCATCCTACCCTTATCCCATTTTATTTGGGGTCGGTGCAACATGTTTTTTTCTTCCACTCTGTCCTGTCACCCGTCACACTATCAGTAACTCCCTTTTCTTTCATATCACTCCTCACACAATCCATCCATCTCTTCTTTGGTCTCCCCCTTCCTCTCCATCCATCTACGTGTAAACTCAAAACCCTTTTTGTGACATGCGTTTCATCTCTCAAAATTCTAGTAACCAATGAGATTTAAAAATAGGTAAATTATCATTATGTTCCTATCTTAGTCCAATGTGATTTGGAGTCGGTGGAACAAGCTTATTCTTCCATTTTGTCGTATCACCCGTCTCACTATCACTAACCTTTTCTTTCATATCACTCCTCCCACAATCTTTACTTTGTAATCTTTTCCTCTCTCCATTTTTTCAAGTGACTTTACTTATAGCTCATTCTGTAATATGCTTTATTCTTCTTTTTTTCATTACCATATCTAAGACAAACGATAGGTAAATAAGTAATGTTTAATAACTTACACTGAATCTAGAAAAGCCCGCAAATATTAAGTTTTGCTCGTAATATAGGTACAATAGAGGGTTTGTTTCCCGACCCCAAAAAGCTGGTTTCATGCACCTAACTGGTGTATTAATATCATCAGCATTTCGACATCTTAAAGTATCGTTGTTGAAAGAAGTGGTCATCACCTTACAGTCTGATAAAACATTAAATTAATATTGAATCTTTAGAATAAACTGGTACCTCTTTTATTTTTACGATATTATTATCTTTCAGATCTTGTTTTCTCTGTGTACTCTTTAGGCGAAAGCTATACGTCATTACTATATACACTAAAAGTTTAAACCTCGGTCTTAATATAATATTAATGAATTTAGTCAAACATAGTGTGACTCAACTTGCAAGCAGTTGAAAAGACTTGAAATGGTCACAAACGATGGTTTTGACAGACCCAGACTTTTTCACAGGCTGTTAAATATCTCTTTGATCGGAGATTAATACTGCTGTGGGTATATCAAATTTAACTAACACCTTATTAAGAACTTAATCACTTATAGAAATGGGAAAACTGTTGTTTACATACGTCTGAAGTTTGAAGTTTCAGTGACGGCAACAGGCAATTTATTCTTATTTACTTATGTCTCACAATAGTATCAGCATAAATTCTAAGCTTGGCTCATCGTTTTCTCTGTCACCATTTTAGTTTAATTTATTGAAATAGTGCTTACAGCAGATTCAATAGACCAGTTTTCCTACTGGCTGTTTTTGATATTTTACTAGAGAGGTTTTTCTTTGAAGTTGTTAGTCCTTTTTGAAAAATCTCTGGTCTTTAAATGTGTATTTTTTTTCATTACCTTTTTCAAACGATACTTTATTCAATCAAATAACTGATAGTGGACTTAGCTTAAAGAGTTCAACAGTGCAGAAACATGCAGGTGGTGACTAAGGTAAAAGTAACAAACAACGTTTTCTGATTTGGGAAACTAGCAATAAACACGAGCAAAAAGGAAAGTCCTGATGAGTTTTAATCAGTAAAAGTTGTTTTTATTTACTAAAACTCACATGTAATCTTTCGGTGCATTTTGTGTTCCAGTCCCACATTTCCTCGACTCGACCTGGATGCTTTCCTTGAGAATTGGTACTATAAAGCGAGTAACTAAGATAACTGGAAAGAATGGAGGAAGGCCTTTGCCCAGTAGTTAAGTAGGACAGCACAGGCTAGCTATAATAATAATAATATAATATAAACAAAAATGGCTACAACAGTCGTAATCCAAATGGTTATTATACTACACAGCTATGAAATACGAGTAAGTGAGCAGTTTCAAGGTCCAAAGTTACGAAAATGCTATCATCTGTTAATTTAGTCATTTAAAACTTCTCAGATTCATTGAAAATGGTTGCCTAGAATGACTCTGACTTCAGTGATATTCATAAATACTCTCTGAAAAATACATACAACGTACTTATTTCAAACGAATAGCGACGTAAATCGTTGTATGTGATGTTACAACTTACTTTTACATATCTAACATCGAAGTAAAATGTTTTACGTATCATTTAACATAAAATAATTTTAAAATTAGCGACGTAAATTGTTGTATGGGATCAATACCATATTTTAAATGGTTATCATGTTAGTTAAAGATAAGATTAAACAGAATAGTAATTACTAGCATATTAAATTAACGACGTAAAAATTGCGTTAAAGGTGCAACTGGCAGCGAATTCCAGCGTAATCTGTGATATGTGTTACATACAACGGACGCACGTGCGCTTTTCTCCGTTGTAAACCATTGCAAGTAATAAATACTACAGTCTATGCCGCAATCGTTCGAAATATACAACATTATACGTTTCAAAAGTACCTTAAATAGTAGTTTTTTTGGACTTTTTGTTTTTTTGGAGGATAGTTTACATAAAATTAGACTCTTTTACATAAAAAACCCAAAATCGCCATTTTGTGGGTTACAACAACTTACGTGGGAGGCATCGAAATATAAAACGACGAAATATTTCCTAAATGTACTCAGTGAAAGCATAGATTCCCAAAATATAAAAACGTAATTAAATTTTATATTACTAATTAAATTATAATTGAAATAAGTTAAATTGAATTGAATTAAATTGAATTAAAATGTATAAAATGAGTAAAATTGAATTGAATTAAATTGTATAAAATTTTAATTTATGTAGTCAAATGGAATGGATTCAACTGGATTGAATAAAATAACTATGTACTAATGTGTAATGACAATGTTTGCAAAATATTTAATAATTTGTTAACACGGGAGCTACGTCTGCCAACAAACTGCTATGCAGTTTGGCAGAAGTATAATTGTTTTGTAAAATTGTCGTTAAAAACAAATAAAGCATTATTATTATTATTATTTATTATTATTACTAGCGGTCACGGCGGTCGCCGTTTTGACCCGATTGCAAAACTACATAGCGGGACAACCATCTATGGAACCCACTCTTTACCCCATACATACTTTTTTTTTTCTATATCGATCAAGATGTTTAAAAGGAGTTAGGTGACAAACACTGTGACAGAAGACTTTTATATAATCTCATTTTCAGTATATACGAAACCCAAAACTAGGGTCAAGTATTTTTATGTAAATGATCTACATGAAAAATTACAAAAATATAAGCTATCTGGTTATCCACACAAACCCATGGTCACCGGGTTATCCGGGCAACTGAGGAGCTGTTTTGCTCCCACACACAGATGAACTTTAGCAATTATTGGCCGCTATGAACAGCCGTGTTAAACTAGCAAGAAATTCCATCACTGGGGGGTCTAAAATCATGTACTGGATCCATGGTATTCGTTTGTGGTACGCTGTCAGTGATTCACTGTATAGTCTTATGATTTTTCTTTTTTTGGCTGTGAAACGAGGCAGTCTAGGTTTTGTGACAAGGAGACATTCTCGTCGTAGAAACGGCAGACCCCAAAACGGCTCTAAACTACAGATCACATCCAAATAGATTGGAATGGTTCCAGCTTTGGCCCCTATTATTCCAAATGTGATCTGTATTCACTGAACAAAATTGCTTTACTGGTTCTCGTTAGGTGTGTGATTGGACCGAAATAAAAGAGTTAAATTGCAAACTGTGCAGCGTGTACTATTTGTTACAAGTTGATATACCTAGGAATTTAACAAAGTACGTTTAAAAAAGCCATAGTAACTTCATCCACTTAGAAGTTGTAGTTCTGCATTCTGCAAGTTCTAAGCGGCTTAAGTAAACATAAATATACACGAAGCGTTATCTTTTAGAATATTTTCTTCGCATTTCGAATTCCCTGAGCTTTCGAAAGAACGCGATAAATAATGTTTATAGTACAGGAGGCTAACACCTCATTCGGGGCCGCCCTGCCGTCGAGTTATGAAACTTTCCCGGATTTATAAACAAAGAGTTAGCTAACAACTAAACATGTATCACGAAACGATCAACTTTTGCGCAGGTTATATACCTCGCGAAATTTTCCTCTTGAAGAATTTTCATTTTATCGACATCGAAACTGCGGTATTATAGCAGTTTTGCCGCAATACTCCGTACATAACGTTACAGATTACATACCTATTATAGTATCCGGTAGACGGCGCAAGTACCTACTCATGTTATGTATGTTGGAGCAAAGTTTGCTGTGTCTTTTTTAATAAGTATTATACGAAAATGCTTTAGGGTTAATTCTGAACTTTCAAATTGAACTACGGAAAAAACCGAGTTTTGTTTTATGAATTGGACCAATTTATGAAAGTAGGTAGGCAACTATTCATATATCACTGGATAATTGTTATATTGTAATAACATATGAATCTTCAATGTTTATGCGTCGTCACTCCGCAAACTATGTCCCACATTCCTTCCTGCGTCACGTGCCGTTACCTGTTCACGTTCACGTACCATAAAAAAAAAAAAAAAAAAAAAAAAAGCATCAGTGGATGGCATTGCCGTGTCTGAATATTGGACTAGGAAGGAATTTGAAAAAAAAAGACCTAGCTTTGCCAACCAAAAATTCGAAGACATTGTGACATTCACCAATTTGCACTGAGTCCGCGTGGTGGTTATGGCCCATTCCCTCTCCTAAAGAGGAGGCATGAGTCCCAGCAGTGGGAACATTAATAAGGCTGTTGATAATGATCGGGTCAGTCATAGAAATATTAAAGGAATGTACAGTCTGTGTCTAACCCACCCCTTTGGAAAAGCTATTAAAAGGGTAAGTTGAGTAACTTAGAGCACAGACCCTACGAAAAACTTAATTACCTTACTATACGAGTAAAATATAAAATTAAGCTTGACTTACGAAAATATGACACCAAAATGGTTTCGACTAGAAGCGATAACTGCCATCTACGGGGCCATTTGAAAATATTCGTCATGAAATTTTATGGCGGCGGCGGCCATCCAGTTCGAGTACCTACCTACATACGGTGGAATTTCATTCGATTATCACAGCGCGTTTGTCGGGTTGACCGTAAAGTTTTACGTCCTTTTGCAGGATTGCGGAACCACTGTTAGTAGTAGAGCTGCACCTAATGATATTACTGAGTATTTCTTTCTCATTGCACCGGTTTACTTTACTCGTTAACCGGTTAATCGAAATCACAAAGGAAATTGCTACACGTTAATCAAAATTGATAATATAGTTCGCACTGGACCGTTAAAATCGTTTACCGAAACTTTAACTTGATTTATACAGTATTAAAGTTGTTTAAAACTTCAAGGTCGTTATTTCGAATTAAGTTCATAACTTCGGCTTTCAGAGGGACTATCCGTGCTTGACTTTGAATTTTGGTTTACAGTGAAATAAATGTTGTAAACTTGTGAAATAGCTGTAGATGAATCTCAAATATAATTAGGATTCACTGTGATATAGTAATCAGTGTATTCATCGGGGTCACTCAGGGTTGTGGGAATGTTCCAAAGAGTTAGCGAAGCTCTGGCACGCACTGGACCACTAAGGCCTACTTTTCACGAATGCGCAGCTTCATAGGCGCGTATTTGTTTGTTTGGTATACTCCTCCGAGAAGCTTACATACAAATAAAACTTACTTTCCTAAGCACCAAGTCCTAAGAATTGTCAGCAAACCGAGGAACCTTACAAAAGGCACGAAGCCAACTGTGGCTAAGGGTCCGTGTCTGAAAAGAAGGCTCTAGCCCTGTTATATATGGCGACGTAGGAACGGGGTAGGTTGTTTAGTCAGTAAGAGTGTGACACTGTTTATCACTCCGCCCGAGGGCGGGATTCGTCATTGGATGATTTTACCTACCATAAAAAAAAAACGACTCGTCCCGCGCAAGGGCGCGGAAATGTCATAACAATATTATTATTATTTTAAGTTGATGCTCCAGGGTAAGTAACCAAGTGCAACCCTCTTAGTTAGTCTATGACTAACACCCGTATTTAGAAACAAGCAAAACTAATTATTTGAGTAAAAGTAACTTACATAAATAACAATTTTTAAGCTATGCATAGCTTTTATCGCAGGCCTTGAGCGCGGGGACTAAATCCAGAAATTCCGTAACGAAAAAACCTCACGCTCCCCACTCCGACGGGCACGGAGGTGTGGCTTGAAGGCCGTGCATCGTCTAACGTCGTGTCAGTTCGGCAGTCTTCGACACGGCGCTGTGTGTCGTGCGAATATAGTAGAATATCTTTAAACCCGGCCGCACACCAGGCATACAATTGTTTCTCCACAATTGTAGCGCCACATTTGAAACGCGACACATTTATCGCCCCCATATATTCCTACGTGAGCCCGCACACCGAGGAAACATTTGTAGCGGGCGCACTTTGTGGCGAGACGTCATCCGCGCTACAATAATTCAAGATCGAACCGGTTCGTTTTTTGTGTCGCGTTTCAAATGTGGCGCTACAATTGTGGAGAAACAATTGTATGCCTGGTGTGCGGCCGGGTTTAGTCTGCGCGCGCCGAAAAAAGGAAACTAATCATTTGCCGTCATCTTGACATTTATGTCAGGTGTCAGGAGAACGTGTTGTGTTCTGTGTTTTTAATCGTTTTCTAAAATAAATAATCGTCATCATTATACCGAAAGTGGTTAAAAGTGTTGGTAAAGATATTATCTTGAAATTCAAACGTGCTTGTTAAGAGGAATGAGAAAATATCGGGCCTACGATACGATTTTCCAAAGGTGGACCATTTGTCAAATATTTTTTTCGGGTGACCAGAACAACAAATTTCCCTGAATATTCGTACCCGAGTGGTTCCTGACAGAAAAACAGAGTTGGTTGAAAATTAACTGCTACCATGTATTTGATTCTTAACAAGTGATTATTATAACGTGCTATTAGAATTTGTTGAAAATGGACTGCTACTGTGTATTTGAATCTTAATCAAGTGACTATTATAACAAGCTATTATATATTAAATAAAGTACTTAATTTTCTAAGTTCTCATGACTTTTTTATAATAATTAAACAATAATTCAATCTATTTGTTTACTTTCATTAAAGTAGTAGTTATATAGATTTGGATCTATATCAATATGTATATATATAAAGATCAATGCAACTTTAAAAACGTCCAAATGTTTAGGCTTTGTTCGGACTATTTTGTAGACGGTTCATGTGAAGTTTGCACAAAATCGATCAAGGGGACGGTCTTCATTTATCACATTTTTCTGATACCGGAAGCGAAGCCGCGGGCAAAAGCTACTAATATGTAAAAGCGAAATACCACTCACTGATTAATCACTATATCTCAGAAACTATAACACCTACAACTTAAAATTCGGCAGGTAGGTTTCTCACAGGAAGTAGACGTCCGTAATTACGTAATTACCTGTGCAAATGAAAGCAAATACAGTTGATTTGTTTAAATACTAGCTGAAAAGAATGTAAACCATCTTGACATGTTTCTTTATCTAAAAATACTATTAAATTTACATTTCTTTAAAATCGCTACATCGTTAACTAATCGTCATCTAGAATTTTAGAAAACCTGAAGAACAAACTAAAATGTAATAATATGTAATGAAATTAATCGTATTTCCCATTATTGATTTCAAAACGTATTTCTTGTGCTTTGTTTACTTTGTATTTTTTTTATTATATGAGGGAAAGTAGATTAATTACACTGGCAACATTAAGCACGCTCCCAGCCACGCACAGACTTAACGTAATCCAACTCTAGACGTATTGTACGACTTTACGGAACTCGCCCGAATCGAGACGAGCTGCTCCGAAATCGGACGAATACATAATCAGCTGTTTGTGAGAAAGTATATAGGTGTATAAGTATTTATCTACAACAGTGAACGGCTGTACTTGTAAAATTTGTGTATAAAGTGTTTTGAATATGAATGAACAAAGAGCAAAAAATAAATAATTATAATTGCATAAGTTGATACAGAATGCTATGCAATAGCTTTACCGCGGCAGTCCCCGAGTGCCACACGTATTTTTTTATTCTATCTACACTAATATAATAAAGAGGTAAAGTTTGTTTTTATGTTTTTTTGTTTGTAGAAGATAATCTCTGGAACTACTGGTCCGATTGAAAAAAAATTAGCAACAACAGAAAGCTGCTTTACTCCTGAGTGAAATAGGCTATATTTTATGTACGCGGGCGAAGCCGCTGACAAAAGCTAGTATTTAATAAATATTGAAATTTTCAATGAAAATTTCTAACACCAAGTAATTACTTAATAAGAAATTACTCAGCAACAAGTAGCGGCTTCTTTATAAATACAGGTGTCTATCTAATGATTGGCTATTTCATGAAAAAATCACCTTCATACCTAACTTGTTCCATATTTGAAACTAGCTTTTGTCGGCGGCTTCACCCGCGTACATAAAATATAGCCTATGTCACTCAGGAGTAAAGCAGCTTTCTATTGTTGCTAAAATTTTTCCAATCGGACCAGTAGTTCCAGAGGTTACCCCCTACAAACAAAAAAACAAACTTTACCTCTTTATTATATTAGTGTAGATAAAACAATTGATGAATCAAAATTTGAATCACACTATTGGTGTTTTAATATTTTTATTTTAAGGCAAACGTAAATATCATACTTATATGAATATACTTTTTATAGAAAATATATACTATATTATATAAAACATCATTTATTTTCCTGAAACCGTCTTAAAAACTTAGCGCATTTATCTTAATTTGTACTTACGTCTGTCAAGTTTTTCTCAGTAAGAGCTAAATTATAAGGCTCTGAATTCTGTATCCATTCTAATTATACTCGCCTGGAGACGCAATTTGATCATATTCATGATAAAATTATTCTCTCAAGAAAAGTGCTGAGATTTTTCACGTTGATTTTCAGAGTGTTACTTCACTAGTTTACTGCAGATAGGTATAAATAAATAAAAACGTTTTACTAAATGAAGAATTACGTAATTCACAACGCAAAAAAGCAATCAATTTTCATAAAAATGCTGATCCTAACTTATTCTAAGATAATAATGACATAGTATAAAACAAAGTCACTGTCTGTATACATATGGTGCATAGATCTTTGAAACTTCGCAACGAATTTTGATGCGGTTTTTTTTTAATAGTTAGGGTGATTGAAGAGGAAAGTTTGTATGTATAATACGAACATAATATATTTAATATCATCACTGCACTCGTGCGAAGCCGGGACGGATCGCTAGTCGAATATATAATGCATTTATTACTGACTATAATTTGTCAGTCCTAATTTCATTCATTTAGTTTTAATGAAATGTCTTATTATATGTTAATTTTTCGAATACCGTATTAAATACACAATAGAGACATACTAGGAAGACAATAGGTATATAACGCTGGTGTTTACTTGGGGCTCAAGAGTTTAAATTCTTAATTCTATAGACACATAAAATGTATATAAACTCAAGCCTTTTTGCCATAGGGTCGGTAAAAGTGGTATTACTTGCATTTAGATAATGCAAAAACGTAAGACCTTTTTGAGTCTTGTATTGGATTTAGATATCAGATTCAAAAAATGAATGAATAAAGTAAAAAAGTACCTAATATAATTCTATTTTCTAACATCAATATATAATTAAACCTGGCATCCCCTATGGAAATCTAAATAAAATTGGTTCGCAGCAGATTCCATTTGACACATACGGACTGCCAATCAAAAAATATTCAGTGACGGTAACTGTAAACCAAAAATTGTCAATTAACAATTTCAAAACAGTTGAACAGCGTTGCGCAAACGAACGAGCTGGGATCAATGTCCGTAACTATGGTTTCCTACACGGAAATTGCAATGGCATTGTAGGTAACAGACAGCCGTCAACTGTTCCTGAATTTCAAAAGCGGATACATCAACTACAGCTCTTTGTGAAGGTGCGTTGTGTTGGTATAAAAACTGTCCAACTTTGTGTACCGCTTAATATTAATCTTTTGATCCTGAAGCGAACCCCGGCGTTCGCGCGAGCATTAACGGAAAGTTGCTAATTTTCCATATTTAAATTTGTCTATGAAAAACTTTTTATTTACGTTCTTGGATTGTATTGGGATAAAGGACTACCCTTCATAGTCACCGAATATTTGTGAATTGAGTTTATTTTAAGTTTGCCTAAAGATCGTAACGTGGCCGGCGAATATTGCGTAAAATCAATCACTATATGGAACCCGCCCTCCGTTCGGAGGTTTGGCGAAAAATATAAGAATTTTTCTTTTTCATTGTGTATAAGATGGGTTCTTAGATTGCCTTTTAAAGGTAAACAAAACCTCTAACTTTTACAAAATAAATCGTTGTTTATTTTTCGTGACATCTTTATGTATTAGGCAAGTTGCTGCTTTAAGTGACAAAACTAAATACGTGACTTGACACAGTTTTGTCATTATTTAAAGTAGGTATTTAGGTTTAGATTGGTGACGTTTTCTGTCATAACAATTTTCTGCGTTTAGAAAGACTTTATTAGAAATAGTATCTACAAAATGTTTAATATTCAGAATGTCAAAGATCAAAATCTACACGAATTGAATAAACCGACATTGAGATTAGATCAGTGTTCAATTTATTCAGGCCGCCCGTAGGATCCGACAAGCACCGAAATGTCACTAACAAACACATACCATGTTCTGAACATGAACAAATGTTCACGAACATTCAGAAACCAACGACCTACGTAACAAATAGGAATAGTAGTTCTAAGAAAGGTATCTTAAGTATGTTGTAGTACTGTGATACATAGATCTTATGAAAAACATGTTAGTATATAAGCTGCTCCATCGAACATCTTTTAAAAGATTTATTCAAATTCTGAAAAGGATTTCTGTCACAATAACCCGGACTGTGCTTTTACACAGGTGGTTTTAGATGTTGCGTTCAAACCCAGTTAGGTGTATTACTTTGTGTAATTTATTTCATCACTCCGACTCTTAAAATGTTAAAGGATAATATTTTTAGGGAGCCGGCATGCCCTGAAACCAAATATTTGAAGACATGTGACATCCATCAATTCACTAATCCGCACTAGAGCCGCATAGTGTATTTGACTTATTTCCTCTCCCGGAGACGAGGCCTGTAGCTGTTTCTCAGCAGTGGAAACGTTCAAAAAGGCTGATAACGTCCTATAATTTGAAGATTCGTCAGCCTCCAAAATCAATAAGGCTCAAGAAACTCCGAGAACAGCTCTTTCTATTGGTTATTCTAACTACTAGCTTTTGTCCGCGGCTTCGCCCGCGTACATAAATACATAAGCAGCTTTCTATTGTTGCTAAAATTTTTCCAATCGGACCAGTAGTTCCAGAGATTACCTCCTACAAACAAAAAAATAAAAACACAAATTTTACCTCTTTATTATATTAGTGCAGATAGATTTTGAGCAGTCTTTTTCAATAGTGATAAAGAATATGGCAAAACGTTCTGGTAATAGATTGACTTTTAACGTAGAAAGTTAATATTTATATTGATAAAAGTTTGATAAATGGTAATCCTGTTTTGGTGGATAATTTGAAGGATAGATAATGCACAAGAACAACGAAAAAAGAATTCCAGTTCCGATATTGATGCTGCCTGACATATCCAAGCTTAAACTCTTGAGCCCCAAGCGTGTTTGCATACTGATTATCTTTCTGTTATGTCTCTAATTACGGTACATGAAAGGCTTAGAAGGTACCTGTACTTACTCTTGTAATCATTATTTCAGTCAGGAAGAGAACACATGAACACCGTTTAAACATTTTTTTTTTTGTTTATTGTGATTAAAATCTAAGTTAAATGTCTCAAAAAGAGCATTTATCTGATATCGATGAATTCCTGCTAAAACAAAATGAATTCGATTTCTTCTACGCTTTAATTGTCAACTGTTGGTACAATACAATATCAAAGGATAAGTACCTTTGCCATTCAAATATACGCAACACGATGATACAGATATCGGACACGGAATTCATAAAGTGCCCATAGTTCTTCGAAATTCATACAGGCCTTTTGTTAATCATTCAATAAAAGGCGATCGCGAATGTTAAATTTTAATCTTATGGAAATGAATTTATTTGTGTTCCATTTTATTGTCGAAAAAATGTAGCGCCGAGCGCTGCATTCATCCACACGAAAAATCCTGTAATATCAAAATGTGATTTTATTTATTGCAAGTAACAGGCAAATTGATATTTATGCACTGTCGTAAATTGTTCCGAGGAAAAGAAACCCTCAGCCGAGTTCCCAGCGTGCCCTTAAATAAATAAAAGGGCGCGGTGTTAGTCTACTTAACTGTGGTATTACAGGCCCACCTCGTGATTATGAGCGTCCAGAACACTTGCGAACGGACACTTGCCGTTTTACTGCGTTTTAATTAAATTTATATTTAAAATTTTAGCTCGGTGATCTAGTAGCAGGTAGAATTTTGAAGAAAAAAGTGCTTGAGTCTGTCGGGTTTTAGCGAGAGTTTGCTTAATACATTGTTTTATAGGTAATAAAATCAAACGTTCAGCCGTAGTTGTTGTTTTTTATCTACAAACTAGCTTTCTGCCAGCGGCTTCACCTGCTTGTAAATAGGTACTTACATACAAAATTTACCACCGTTTCATCCCTTTAGGGGGTGAATTATGACAAATCCTTTCTTAGTTCTCGCTTACGTCATAAATTCACGTGTGTGTGCAAAATTTCACGCTGCTAGTACCAATAGCTTCGGCTGCGCGTTGATTTGTCAGTCAGTCAGTTTCTCCGTTTATATACATACTAGTGACCGCCCCAGCTTCGCATGGTTACTGATATTGAAGATATTATGTATGTATTATATACATAAACCCTCCTCTTGAATCACTCTATCTATTAAAACAAACCGCATCAAAATCCGTGGCGTACTTTTAAAGATCTAAGCATACGTAGGGAGGCAGCGACTTTGTTTTATACTATGTAATGATATAGATAATATAAGGTTTAGGATGGAATTTAATGTAGCTGAAAGCGTACAACCGGCTGGGCAGTTGCCGAGATCAAATGAGATTCGTTTAATCCCCGCTGGGATATAGAACCCTAATTATATAATAGCATAGTCCATTAGAGACAATCAGTCCAATGCTATTGTTGTTATGTCATCGAGATTCGTAATTAATTCCACAAGCCATGTATCTGATAGAACATTATTTACTTTGAGTTATTAAGGCCTCAACCAGTAACTAGTAGCCCAAGGGCATCTTAAGGATTTGCCTCCGCTTAAGGGCTATCGAAGAAGTTGTATTAATCTTAACTCATAAACAAGAATGAATATTAATACTTCGTTCACTGTTCGCTTGAGAGAAAACTTCAACTAATTCTCAAGTCTTAACATTTTGCCTTCTGAGGCCTAGGCCTAGGCCTTTCGCATCAATGCGAAAGCGGAACACCGGGGCCCTGGAACTAAGGCAGGAAGGAAAGGTGGGTCGTTTAGTCAGTAGAAGTCTGACACAGTCTCCCGCTCCACCCAAGAGCGGGATTCGTCATTTGATGATTTTTCCCACCATAAAAAAAGTCTTAACATTTTAAATAAGATTCATTTTTAAGATTTTATACCTACATACATACTATACTATCTATATACCTATAGACAGGGTTTTTTATGGTGGACAAAAATCATCCAATGGCATCTCTGGCCCTTAGGATAAGCGGGATATAGTGTTAGACTTTTACTTACTAAAAACCCCCTCAGTTCCATTTTATCTCTACGTACCGGGACTGGATCATAGTTTCAGTAATCAGTCCATGGTGGGGCCGTAGGCTTCAACCCTGTTGGGCCAGATACTTGGGCTCGGTCTGAATTGTTACCGGACGTTCTGACGGCGAGCTGCCCATTGTTGGTCACCATAAGCATAAACTAAAGATGACAACGGGACCCTATTACTAAAACTCCGTTGTACACTCGTCTGTCTGATCGTCTGTCTTTATGAACCGTTATAGACAACTGATTTTTTTAGAGATCGTGTATTTCTGTTGCTGTATAAAAAAAGGACTAAAATAAATCATTCAAAGGGTTCTACGCAACAGATGTTTTTTGTTTTGCCATTTTTATAGGTACGGAACCCTTCATGCGCGAGTTCAACTCGTACTTGGGCGGATTTTTAACGCCAAGTAATGAATGTTTGGGGACCAGTGTTACGTGCTAATTGATTAATTAAATTTCACATTTGTGACATCCCATTATGTATGTTTAAAATAAACATTATGAATAACATTTGCACATGTATAAAATTTTAATCGCAACTTGAAATGACACAACGATTGGTTGAAAAAAATATCTTTGTAGCTTTTGAAATAACAAATAACAAAAGCCCAGAAAATCATTTTAAACGCACACAGAAACTATGTTTTACAAAATATACCTAGAAAAAAAAAGGAATGTGAGGTAGACATACGGATCAGATATTAAATACAAAGAAATTAAATATATATATCCTATATACCCTAGATAAGGGTCCATCAATAAACTACGTCACACATTTAGGGGAAGGGAGCGAGTAGACGAAGTGTGACATTATGTGACCAGGGGGAGAGAGCCGTAAATTTCGTTACGTCACAATTCAACATCTAGACGTAAATATTAAATAACGAAATGATATTTAACTATTTACGTAAATACTGAAAAATATTTCGAACCCTAAGTTGAAAAATCTATGCCGTTTGGAGAAGGCGAATCTTACAAATATGATCAAATGTGACAAAGATTGAAAGAAATAAAAAAGATCATGACATTCGTGTAACTTAATTAAGCGATGATCCCTAAGGAATTGCGATAATTTTGCCCACCATAAAAAAGTAGGAAACCATAAAAATAGGTATGTTCAGGGTTAAATCCTGTTTATAACTGGCCTGTTGATCTAGTGGTTAGTGGCCCTGACTGCTATGCCGAAGGTCATGGATTCGATTCCCACCCAGGACAAAATAATGTTTGCGTGATGAGCTCAATAATTTTTTCTGTGTCTGGGTTTAATTTATTTACAACTAGCTTCTGCCAGCGGCTTCGCCCGCGTGAGAGTAGGTTTTTCTTTATAAACTTTGGACCCCTCTTTCATAATTGTACTCGTCGAGTTTTCATTATTTTTAAGATATATTTTGCTTTTCGGGGCGGGAACAAATCCAACGAACCAAAAACCATGAAAATTGGTCTAGCCAATCTCGAGTTATAAGTGTTTTAACAAAACCGCTTTGTTTTATATATATGTAGATATATTGTATGTATTTAAAAAATATAAAAGTAAATTTATCAGTTGTCTAGTATCCATATCATCCTACTCTTATCCCGTGGTAGTTGGGGTCGGTGCAACATGTTTTTTTATTCCACTCTGACCTGTCACCGATCAAACTATCACTAACTCCCTTTTCTTTCATATCACTCCTCACACAATGCATCCATCTCTTCTTCAGCCTCCCTCTTCCTAGACTAGACGACGTTGTGTTTAAAAAAAAAATATCATCAGCTATTAGTCAACAGATGGCCAATGTCCATTGGTGGACATACAATCTTCCCCCAAGTGTCGGTACAAAAATTGATGGGTTTTAACTTGTAGTGAATTCATATTTTTTGAGCCATATCAACATCATTAGACCTCCTGCAGATATCTTCATAATTCGACCACATAAATAAATGACGCGCAGCCGCAGTGCGGTTAGTCGCACGTTTTTTAGGGTTCCGTAGTCAAAAAGGAACCCTTATAGTTTCGCCATGTCTATCTGTCTGTCCGTCCGCGGATAATCTCAGCGACTGAGCACTACAAAGCTGAAATTTTGTATCAATATGTATATCAACCATGCCGACAAAGTGCACAAACAAAAAGTGGTAAAAAGTTTTTAATTAGGATACCTCCCCTACACGTAAAGTAGAAAGTGATTCTTTTTTTCATTTCTACCATAACATGTGTTATACTGTAGGATAGCTATTTAAAAATGATTAAAAATTGTAAAACAATTTTTTGATAATATGAATATTTTCGGAAATAACCGCTCCGAAAGTAAAAAATGAGGCATCCCCCCCCCTCTAACTTTTGAACCATAAGTTTAAAAAATATGAAAAAAATCGCAAAAGTAGAACTTTATAAACTTTCTAGGAAAATTATTTTGAACTTGATAGGATGAACAGTTTTTGAAAAATAAAAAAAACCGTTCTGAAGTAATTTTCTAGTTTAACCGCACATGCAAGCATTTTTAATTTTTTTTTTTATATATTTCTTTATCCTGACCTATCCTATTCTTTCAAATAAAAATACAAAAAGAAAAAAATCAATTCACGCACTCCAAAATTACCACTGGGTACAGCGCCATCTCTCGGGAAATTGGGTTACTAATTTTTAATTGGGCTACTGGGTTCTGTTACATTGTGAGAAATTTGTAGCGGATGGGAAACTACGGAACCCTACACTGAGCGTGGCTCGACACGCTCTTATCCGATTTATATTTATATGGAATAACAAAACAGTGCGGTAGCAGCGCTGCAACCCGTTGCTGTCGCGCGGCACTTTGCGGCTAAATTGAATGCTCCCTAATATCCGGGCAAAAACTATCGAGAAATGCAGTTAATTATCGCGATAATTGACGTTAACCGTAGATGTAGCCAACACTTAACGCGATAATTTGATAACGCCATTAATATTGCCGTTTGGCGTTAAGCGGTAACTCAAGCTCATCTCAAGTGTAGTCACCCAATAGCGCGTTAAAATTATCGCAGTAAATATCCGTTATACGTTATATTATATATTATATTATATAATATAATAAAGAGGTAAAGTTTGTTTTTTTGTTTTTTTGTTTGTAGGAGGTAATCTCTGGAACTACTGGTCCGATTGGAGAAATTTTAGCAATAATAGAAAGCTGCTTTACTCCTGAGTGACATAGGCTATATTTTATGTACGCGGGCGAAGCCGCTGACAAAAGCTAGTACGTTATATAAATACACGTTAGACATTAGTATGGCCCCCGCATAAAGGCAACTAAGTACCTATAACGCACTAATACATTACGTCATTCTCTTTTAATATCAAAGCCACTTTGCGTCAATTGTAGCGACATTACAATGAGTAGGTATGTATTGTGTTTAAGCGTCAATCAAAGGGCTGCTAAGCTTTAGGATACTATACTAGTACGAAGGAAAAGGAAAATAAAATGGCCGGCTGAAGCCGTTTTGTTCGCCCACTGAATCCTTTGATCCCACAGTTAGAAAGCTTTGTTCTTGTTATTCTATCATACTATCAGGTTTCAAACAATACCGTGTACCTACATACGCATCCAAAAGTACGTTATCAACTTTCAAAGTTACTCGACGGTTAAAATGCGTCATCCATACTAATGTTGGTGTGCCAACATTTTAGCGTGTACAGTTTACGTCATATTTATGACTAGAATGATGTTATTTTTTTTTTAATACCGTTGCAGGCAGTTCCAGTTCTTTAATGTAGTATAAACGACGAAGCAAAATGCTTAGTTCAGAACGTAGAAGTTTCAAAACGTAAAGGTGGATATTTAATTGTACACTGGTAGAAATGAAACGGCGGAATCATATACGCACAAACTCTCCAAAATGCATCCTGTAAAATACATATATGTATACGCTTCGACCTTTTTTCCCTACGGCTTGCTGCCAACTCTTTGAGACGCCTTGGGCGACATGGACTTGGTACGGACCAGTCAATCGGATGTCGAGCTGCCCATTGCTCGCCATCCGCAAGTCCATCCTATAACAGTTCCGTTTTATTTTTTGGAGTACAGAATCCTAAAAACTAAACGCTTATACATAAAACATTTAGATGCAAATAAAATAGTGATGGTCGCGATTCAAATAAAATAAATACCGTAGGTCAAAATATTGCTAGCTGAGAAAAATGTGAACATACCGTAGTCGAGTTGCAATGTGTAGAAATGTAATATGTTGGGTCTGCAGACCGCAAACGTGCATAGTAATTTCAAGTTACATAGAAATGCCTATGTTACTGCAATTCACGATGTATGTTAAAATAATCCGAAATGTAAGAAAGGAACAATGCATTGCGGTAACGTAAAAATAATATAATATGCGGAAAGTCCTTGACAGTACAAGTATGGTAATGATGATGATGATGATGGCATCAAGCTGATTTCGGCCACAGTGATCACATTCCTTGAATTCTCAAAGAGTTTGCGAACTCTGTTGTCCAGTTCTTTCATGCGCCTTCGTGTATAGTAACCTCAGAAATACATACGGTTGTATTCAATTTTTTATTATAATTTAATTAATTGGGTTTGGTATGGAATAAACCAAAACTATGTAGTGACATAGTTTAAAAGAAAGTCGTTTCATTTTAAAACTACGCTACAGATAACGATGTGGTTTAATAGACAGAGTGATTCAAAAGAAAGGTTTATAAAAGTGAATATTATAGAAAGTGTAATACATTCATTATGTATTTAATATCACCATTGAACTCAAGCGAAGCCGTGGCTAGTCGCTAATAATCTATATATCAGCATATAATTTTTTTGAAACAATAAATTTATATTTATATTTATATATTTATATTTATAAAAATTAACCCTTATTTCTCCTGTTCTCGCTATAACTGAAAAATGGCTTTATCGATTTCATTTTTCTTGTTTTCTATTCACTGGTTTTTTAATTAAAAAGAAATAAGGTAATTAGGGCAGGTATAGGGAAGGTAGGCTAGATAGTTAGTTTACAGGAGCAAAGCCTTGGAAAAAAGATTGTAATAATAAATAAATGCTCGTATGCATGGATTGCAGTAGGTGTTTAACGTTTGTGTGACGTGGCCTTAGAAAGTAAAACGCCTATGAAGGAACATAAATGGGATCTATCAGTAAAAGACGGACACATTCGCAACCTGTTTGATATATCTATGTTCGCAACTCACTCCACACTCCAAGAATGGGAAAAGGCATTAATTGATGAATTACCACAAAAAAAAGTAAAGTAGTGCAGCTACAGGTACAGTTTTTGATAATCCCATTAGAAACGGCGGGGGTGATCTCTCGCGCCGGGCCTTGGTAGAAGTCATGGTCGGGAGCAAGGAGGAGTGGCAGGCGGTCACCTCCTTCTGCGAATCAGTAATGCTAGCAAAGGAGGAGGCCGATCGCATAAGGCAACGGCGTTTACGCCCCAGACGCCGCCGGGATTCCGATCCCGATTTCCGGCAACCGTAGGCGCGGGCTTGCGGACGGCGGGCAAATAGGTGGCTCGCTGTCCGGTCGTCTGATAATCGTCTGGACCAAGCCTAGTCATTGACGGCGTGTAGTATACTCGCGCGCCTCAAGGAGTTGTCAGCAAACCGTAGGGACCTTGCCGAAGGGTGAAACCAACTGACTGATGATTTTTACCTAACAAAAAAAAACCTATTATTAAAAAGAAAGGTTTGTGTTATCTACGAGTATATATGTATAGTACCTACTACGCACTAAATAAGGCGTAAAGCGTACCCACACTCACTTAAGTGCTCTTTATGCCATACATTACATTGATGACTTAGTGCAATTTTGACGTATCCTGTAAAAGCTGTTTACCGCTACATGTGTTAATAGACAACTTAATGCCAATCAAGCGCTGCAGCAAACTTATGTTCTTAGTTCTAAGTATTTTGAAGTTTTAATGAACGTGCTTGTCTATCACTGTAGAATATAAGTCGATGGTTTAAGTACATAAGAGAGCGATAAATACTTATGTCCTTCAAGCTGAAGAAAACCGGCCAAGAGCGTGTCGGGCCACGCTCAGTGTAGGGTTCCGTAGTTTCCCGTCCGTCGCAAATTTCTCACAACGTAACAGAACCCAGGTAGCCCATGTGACAATTAGAAACCCAATTTCTCGAGATGTGGCGCTGTACCCGGTGGTAATTTTGGGTTGCGTGAACGGATTTTAATCTTTTATGTAATATGTAAAAAAGGAAATGTGTAAAAAAGTTATAAAATGGTTACTTTAGCTTTCTAGGCCGTTGAAATTATGCGTTGACGGACAGCCGGACAGACTTGGCGAAACTATAAGGGTTCCTTGTTGAATACGGTACCCTAATAAAAATAGGGGGTATCTTTCTCTGTGAACAGGAAGACTGCTCAAAATGCTAATAGTATTTCCAGATGAATTACAAAAAGGCCAGCTTGTGGGTCAAGATTAAACTCAAATAGCTGCTTGTCGGTATCCCAAAAAATTCAATGAGCACTCAGAACCTTAGTTTTTTTTTACCCAAGTGTTTCAAGCCTAAACAAATCAAGCATATAATTGCCATTACGGGTTCATTTTATTCATAATGGCAGCCGTCGACGGACCGTATTGGTAATACCAGTGATGATCGAGTGGTAATAGCCCCGGGATATGAGTAGTAGGTCCGGGTTCAAACCCAGCTAGGTGCATTACTTTGTGTAATATATTTCATCGCCACAGCTCTCAAAACGGTGATGAAAAACATCGTGAGGAAACCGGCATAAACTAAAATAAAAAATTTGAAGATATTTTACATCTATCAACGCGCAATGGACTCGCATGGACGATTACGGCCCATTCCCTCTCCCAGAGAAGAGGCCTAAGACCCAGCAGTGGGGACAACATAGTCTGACATTGTTTCGTCCTCCACCACAGGGCAAATTTCGTTGTTGGATGATTTTAGTCCACCATAAAAAAACACCATAAGGTTGACGCTATGCTTTATATGCTACGGGTCTTTATATACCATTTGAAGTTTTCTGCACGCCGCAACAGCAACCTCAACACTACTAAGTACGTTAAGATAATGAGATTCTCAAATATCTTGAAGTCGACACAATTTGAACTTCACAAAAGGTCCTCACTTCTAAGGCAAAGAGTAAATGGCAATTAGTGACCGATACCTACTTAAACGCGTGATTATAATCATGATAACAATCCACTTTTACTGTGGAACCCATAAACAAACCAGAAATCGCGAAAAAAAATCTGTTCGTCAGTATATTTATGTTCGCTAGAGACTAATGAATAAAGTCACCTGTTAAATGGTCACTAATTACATACCATATATTGTCATTCATTGTAATAAGTCTGGACTGCTGCATTCTCATGTTCGTATGCGTGTAAAAGGTGTTATTCGGATTATGGATTAAAAAATTCCTCATTTCTGAGAAACGAAGTGGTGTGACAACCCGCGCCTCAGAAATCACGTTAAGCCGTTGGCTCTAGGCGTGATCTCTCCTCAGGCGTGTCGGATTGTCGTCTCATTGGAATAGGCAAAAAGGAACAGAAAGAACTTCTGTTTCGCGCTCACTTTTTGCACTATGACAGCAATTACCCTGTGGTAATGCTGTCATTATGCTGAGCGTTTTACCCTTTTGCGCGAATGTGGTGACGCATTCTTTTCTATAAAATGTAATGAAAATAATTAATTTACTTAGACTGCAAAAAAAGATTTCTTTTTTACATAGCGTATTTATTAATTTAATCTTCATGTACAGTAATGGTACACAGGCGGACTTAATGTAACAAGGCATTCTCTACCAGTCACCCTTTGCGTTAAAAAAAAGACATTACCACAATGTTGTCTTTTTTTGCTGGGTGTGCACATTAAATAAATTACAAATATTTCAAACAAAATGTAGTATCATTAAAATAAAATACGTATTTAAGGTAGTATAATAAACTAATAAATACTACGATACAATATCAAATCTATATAGATTTGATAATTATTGTATCGAATTTATTTATTGGATTTGAATTATATAATTAAAAGAACATAAAATATGACAATTATGACGAAAACCGAACTAAGGTTGAGAGGACTTAAGTAGATTTGTTATCACGGAGTGACCAAGATCCATTTTTACAAAAAAGGAGCGAAAACTTTAGGCAAAGTGTACTGCGATGACCTTAGACGGTGTAGTCAATCTTCTTAAAGATACTCTCTTACAACATTCTCTGGACTTTTCAGCGAGACTTAGCACCCGGCTATAAGGCACGCACTATCCAGGCTTAACTTGCCGCGAATGTTCTCAGCTAACCGTCTAGCACACATTCGTGTTAAAAAACATGTCACAATAATTTAAAATAAATATATTCAGGTTTGCGATTCCTAAAAGCTGTGAAATAACCAACTTCTAAGTTATCGAAAAAGGACGAGGCCATTTTTATCGCAAAAAAAATAATAAAATCAAACCCATTTTTTTAAAGTCAATATTGTATACTAGCTGGTACCCGCGACTTCGTCTGCGTCCTTTTTTTGCAATAAAAGGTAGCCTATGTCCTTTCTCAAGGTCTAAAGATTGTCTGTGCCAAATTTCATTAAAATCGTTTGAGGGGTTTAAGCAGAAAAGCGTTACAGTCAGACAGACAGACAGAGTTACTTTCGCGTTTATAATATTAGTATGGATACGGCCTACTTACCAAAACCACTACATATTTATTTACCGTACATATTTTACACAACAGTTATACAATAAGAAAACTCCTTATCATTTAGATCTAAGAATAAACCCCACTGACAAAGTTTAAAACCGCTAATTATGTCGAAGACTTCAAAGAAGTTTTAATGTTGTACTTGGCAAGTAATTTGACATTAAACTTCTATAGAAGTGGTCACAACGAGTTTGTACTACGAGAAGGTATCAACCGCATTAGCTCCAAGCCGCGCCACGCACAGATGAATCAATTTCCACTTCTCCGATTCGACGAAAATTAACACATATTGGTTCAGCAACTGAAAGAAGTAGAGAATAAGTTATGGGTACAAAGCATATAACATATATTTCATATATAAAATTAATAATCTTATGTCGACTTCAAAGAAGTTTTAATGTTGTACTTAGGAAGTTATTTGACATTAAACTTCTATAGTTACTCCGAGTTTGTACTACGAGAAGGTATCAACCTCATTAGCTCGGAGCCACGCCGCTCACAGATGAATCAATTCGATTTCCACCTTGCCCGATTCGATGAAAATTAACTCATTATTAGTTCAGTAGCTGAAAGTAATAAGTTATGAGTACAAAGCATATAGGTACGTTTCATAGATTAAGTTACATTCGCTGAACTGTAGTAGAAAACTCATATGAGACTTAATAACATAATTTTGTTATTAGTTTCACTAACAGAAGGAAATCGCGGTGCAACGACAAGAGCAAAATAAATACAATAGTCCCTATTTGTTGCAAGCGCTGCAGCCAAATGTTTGTTGTAAAGATACTTGTAGAGGATGAGGGCACATAATGGAGTAAGTTAATATTTAATTGGAACTTCTCCAAGTCGCTACGATGACTTTTAAGCGGGCTTTCTGTCACAAACTGGGAAAGTGCGCCACCCCACGAGCAATTCCTTTGGCTTTTGATGTCTTTATTAAGTGAATCATGAACTTTAGTTGATTAAATTAAAACAGAATTCGTATTACGTCTCGCTTCGCCATCGATCGTCACCCAACGTTTTATTAATATCGGATATTATTCAAAGTTTTTACTCGATCACTTATTTCATTAACACCTGGTTTTGAATTGACGAATTGGAGTTAAGACCTACATGGTATTAACTTCAATTCAGACTTTAAAAGAGACTTTGACCCCTGATTTGGTTTCGAAGTTTATTCTCAGAGTAATCAACTAGGAAACACCGACCTCATCTTGTTAAAACTGACGAAAAAGAAAATTGATGTGTAAAAGTATTTTTTAAACCTATTTGCAAAATAAATATCATTTGTGAAATCCTACTCTTATGCCAAATGAGAGGTTGTACTCAGAGTGTAGAGTCGCCGATCTTACATGGATGTTTACCATGTCATTGGTTAAGGCCATATTCATTTTAAGTCCACCTCTTTCTGAAGCTCTATAACTGAGCTCACCGAATACTGTACTGAGCATAAATTTGCAGATATTGTTAAAAAATATATATACATTACTATTTTAACATTAACCTTAAAGTTAACAATATAATGTTCAAACTAACACATATGATAGCTTCACCTCACCTAAATGGTTTGGTGAAGGTATCAATAGAACTACTGCCGTTAGCTGGAAATTACATTGACATCAATCTAAGCGTTATAGAACTCACGTATTGGTTCATGCCGTTCGACAATGACGACATGTACATACATATACTATGTTGGTTTATATATGTGTACCTGTTGCATATCCTGATCATGACAACAGCTTCAATTAATTTCAAATTAATCTCATAGGTACCTACTCGTGTCGACAAGAAACAAGTAACCGAGATAATTAGTAATACATACCATGAATGGAAAAAGTGGTCATTGAGTTTTTTGCACATTTTTCTCCATAGAGATCTGCGCTGCTGGGCCCTTACAGTTAAGTGACAACTTCTTGAGGCGCGTGGGAACAGTGCGCGCCATCTTGACTCTCGACTTGGACTTGGTCTGGACTGTTATCAGACGGCGAAATACCCATTTTTTGTCGTTTGCAAGCCCGCGCCTACGGTGGCCGAAAATCTAGATCGGAATCGTGGCGATGCCGACGGTGAGAGAGTGGGCGATGAGAGCGTCGTTGCCTTTGCCTTTGCTTGATACGGTCGCGGCCTCCACTTTTACTAGCATTACTGCTTCGCAGAACGAGGCGACCACCTGCCACTTCTCCTCGCTGCGGATCGCTTGCGTCAGATCTCTTTCCGCCATGCCTCGCCTTGTCACGGCAGCGGAGTTTTGCCCCGGCGTTGCATCTCCACGCACAGGTCGTGCATGTGTGCAAGAACTGATGCCTCCAGATACTATGGAGGCAGGCCAGCAAGGAGGCTCGCTTCGCGGGACACCATACAGTATCCCCGAACCATCAGAATGGCCATGACCCTCTGGCAAGCGTTCAGCGCCCATAAAGGGCTAAGGAACGAACGATGCCGGCGAGAGCCTTCGGCAGGACATTTTTCCTGTGTAGGATCAAACCTACGAATCCGACCTCCAGCATAGCATTCAAGGAAACTAACTACTAAACCAAAATGCCAGTCAAAGCAACATTCAGAATATGTATTTTTGTTTTAAGGTAGATAACATCTAGGTAAGGACTTACGAAGTATTAGACATTTATTCATTAAAACTGCTATATTTCTCCTTTGCCTTGGCATTTAATGAAATCGGGCTTCCCTTTTAGACTACCTGTAGCACTGCTTGGGGCTTCACAGCCCAGCTAGAAATTCAAAAGGTCTATAAATGGTTGAGTGAACTAAATTCTTTGTATATTTTTATCTTTCTTTGAAAATGTCAATAGAATTTTTTTACTTTGTATTTCACTTTTTCTTTTCGTCAAAATAAAAACCTAGGTTATATGTTAGAGAACCGTATGAGAAATCAATGGCAAAAAAAGTAATCGAACAAAGATATGTATAGAAACGTTGCTAACGTAATACTTTATATTTTGAAGTTTCGACAGATAAAATAGATTAAGTTGGTAATTAATGTTTTATTTTCTCACATTCGCAGTTTTTCATCACTAAAACGAATTGAAAAGATACATGTTAGTAATGCGATAGTTATTAAGACTATGAAATCAAAACACACCACAAATACTGAATCTTAGGGGCCCAGCCGGGTCTAAGCCTTCTGGGGCCAAGGGTTGATGCGGAAACGGAACACCGGGGCCCTGTAACTAAGGCTAGAAGGAACTGTGGGTCGTTAAGTCAGTAGAAGTCTGACACTGTCTCCCGCTCTGCTCACGGACGGGATTCGTCATTCAATGATTTTGTCCATCATAAAAAAAAAACATAAATACTGAAATCAAAATTAAAAATAACACCTGACAAAAAAAAAAAAAAACAAAATAGACTTTAATTTCGTTTGGTTTCGGTTAGTAGACATAATTTCTCAAACAGTCCTTTAAAAAATGGCTTTAAGCTTAATTTTTGGTGAAAAGAAAAACAAATATTTGCTAGCAATGTATGGCAAACATTTCATTCCCCTTTCTATGCCTAACTAATGCGTTTAAGTACTAAACTGGGAAACTGATAAACTTTACTAAGTCGATTCAAACTTCATAGTTTCAATTCTAAAGCATACGCTAGATATTGTGATACCTTCAGAACTAAATTCGAAAGCAATCAATAGCATAGCATACAACTGATGCAGTGGGAACATTAAGGCTGAACTTATAATGTTCCTACTGTTGGGAATCAGGCCAAGAGTCCTGAGCCGGACAAAGGACTGTACGAGAGGAAATGGGCTGCAATCCACCACGCGGCCCAGTGCGGGCTGGTGGATCTTTAGTTCTAGGATCCGCCGGTTTCCTCACGATGTTTTCCTTCACCGTTTTAAGAACAGTGGTCAGAAAATAAATTATGCATACGAAGTAATGCGCTTGGTTGGGTTTGGACTCGCGACCTACAACTCGTAAGTCGGGGCCGTTACCACTCGGCCACCACTGCTCCCAATAACATTGTAACCTATAATATTGATCAAGTTCCAGTTCGATTTATTTTTGGGTAAATAATGTTATCTAAAGGCCAGAAAACTCCGCTCCCTACTTAAGAAATGGGTTTTTAAATAATGAAAGAGGGTTCAATATTAAGTACTACTTTGCTCTGTAACTCAAGTTATATATAAAATCGAAGTATGAAGTAAAGGCTTGTATAAAAAACTTAATTGAACATTTTGTTGATTTAGTCTGTTTTAGTCGTATTAGTTACAGAAAATTATGTTTTTTTTCAGCTTTATATTGAATTAGCTGGAATCCGCGACTTCGTCTGAGTCTTTTTTTGCAATAAAAAGTAGCCTATGTCCTTTCTCAGGGTCTAAAGATTGTATGTGCCAAATTTCATCAAAATCGTTTGAGAGGGAAAGCGTAACAGACAGACAGAGTTACTTTCGCATTTATAATATTAGTATGGTATGGATTATTATATCAGGATGGCGACCAGCCGATTGTCTTTTAAAGTGAAGGCACGAGACTACATTCGCGAGAAGTTGGCGGATTTATCTCAGCAGTGACCAGTTTGATTTGTTTTCACAATGACCTTGCTTATTTATATGTATGTATCTAAGTATGTATTTATTATTATTAAATTTTGTTTCTTTTCTTTTTGTCTATCTTTTTAAGTTGCACCTACCATGTTACGTTTCTTCACCACCCTAAGGTCGACTGGTAGAAAATGCCTAAGGCATTAAGTCCGACTTTGTACAGTATTATGTGCATAAAGTTTTAACAAATAAATAAACTATTTTCCAAGTTTGAGGCCTTAAAGGTTATCTTCTTATAATGGATACTCAGTCTCACTTGACGTAGATGACGATGTATAAGTAACCTAGCATACATCGAGGATCTGGAACCGTTTACCTGCTGCGGTCTTCCCTTCATATCACTACTCACAAATATCATTAGGTAGATCACAATCAAGCATTAGTTTATTAAAAAAAACCCATTCACTCTTGACTTAGACACCTAGCTATCGTAGCTAGATCATAGCTCTCAGTAAACACTGACTCTTGCAAGGAATTTCACTCATAAATATATGCATAATCAATGTATTCCCAAAACGCATTGTATGTATGGTGCACGTACTAGTGGGGGGCACCGTCGCCTTTACGTCTAGAGTTCCAATGATGGAACGGAGTTGAAAACTTACTGCTGTTATACCTAGCCAGCTAATGCATATGTAACGGTTATCCGTGGTTCTCATCGTATGTTCCTAATATAATCATAGAGCAGTGATAACGGCCCCGACTTACGAATTACGAAAAAAGACGCGGCTTCGAAGAAACCGCATTACTTTGTGTAGTTCATTTCATCACCACTGCTCTCAAAACTATGAAGGAAAACATCGTGAGGGAACCGGCATGTCCTAGAACCAAAAATCGAAGATATATGATATCCACCAATCTGCACTGGGCTCTAGTGTTGGATTTTGGCATAATCTCTTTGCTAGAGAGAAGGCCTGAGTCCCAGCATTAGGAACATAACACTGATGTTTATGCTATGCCTATTCATTTCATCACTACTGCTCTCAAAACTGTGGGAACATTGTAAGACTGGTGTTTATGCTATGCCAATTCATTTCATCACCACTGCTCTCAAAACTGTGAAGAAACCGGCATGTCCTAGAACCAAAAATCGAAGACACATGACATCCACGAACCCGAATTTGATTGGGCTTACGTGGTGAATTCCGGCCCATTACCTTTCCTAGAAAGCAGGCCTGAATCCCAGCATTGGGAACATTATAAGACTGGTGTTTATGCTATACCAATTCATTTTATCACCACTGCTCTCAAAACTGTGAAGGAAAACATCTTGAGGAAACTGGTATGTCTTAGAACTAAAAGTAGAATACTAGGGTTCACGTAGTGGATTGCGGCCCATTCCCTTTCTTGGATAGAAGGCCTGAGTCCCAGCATTGGGAACATTATAAGACTGGTGTTTATGCCATCATCTAGTCACAGGACTAAAATATCTGTTTGAACTGGTGTTTCTATCCTACCCAGCTATCTGCACGTTTCTTTCACGGCAATATTGAATAAATTGAATTCCGATGCGTCGCTCCTTGAGAAGCTTCCATGATACCAATTTAAAAACGTATTTTATCCATAATGGTGTGTTCTGTATACTTATATTTTCTGTATAATAAAACCTTAGAAATGTGGAGCGAACTTTTCATTTTCAACTACTAAAGTAATGTTGTTTAAATTTTATTTAAATGATCTTCATAAATTTAGTGATCTTTATGTTATTACGCTATTTTGTATTATATAGGACACTAGCGACCCCCCCCCCCCGGCTTCGCACGGGTGGACTACCCCTAACATTTAGGGGGATGAAAAATAGATGTTGACCGATTCACAGACCTACTCAATACGTTCACAAAATTTCATGAGAATCAGTCTAGCCGTTTCGGAGGAGTATGGGAACGAAAACTGTGACAAGAAAATTTTATATATAAGATTATAAGTAATATGGTATTTTAACTTGTATTCTGAGATGTTTTATTCCCAGATATAATTAATAATGTTCTTGTTTTTGCATCGACAGTTTTTGTTTTGTGATTTTTTTTATTATATAAAATAAATTCTGTACTTTAATCAGAACATCTCTATGTTTTTTTTTAATCGATCTCGAATTGAAAAAATATTATCGTGAATTGCCTATCTAAACATACATCTATCTGGTTGAAAGATCTATCACTTTACGATTTGACCATTACACGTTTACTGTATAGACTTTTTGAAGAAACTTTGACCCCTGAGTTTGTTTCGATGTTTTTTGTGATGGCAGTTAGCTTGGAAACACCGGCCTCATCAAGTTTATTAAAAAAATGGCGTTTTTAAAAAGCCTATTTTAAAATTGAATATAATTTATCATCGTTCTTAACACAAGCATGTAGGACCCTATTACTTATGCTTCTTTAAGGGGAATTGGGATTCACTTCATATAAAACCGTTCATTTTAAACTAATTCATCAATAATGTTACGGCATCTTGTTTCTTAAATGATCCTTCATAACACATTTCTGTTTAATTACTAGTAATTTAAAAAAAATTAAAACCATTCATAAAAATCCTTAACAATAATTATACGTATTGTTTTTCATTAAAAAAAAAACCATAAAATTTAATCCAATTAACATTAAATATTATTCTTGGAATATCTTCAGCGAAGGGCTAAAAGCATTTCACTATAAAATAAAGAACCAGTTATTACTGACATAAAACCAGCAATTTATTAGCTAAATCCACAACAGAATGATCATCTCATAATCTTTTGAAAACCACTTATGAATAATCCATATTAATTGGAATTACTATTACAGTTCTTACTTTAATTGATTTCTTTGCAAAAAAAATACGAGGATAATGCAGACATTGTGATCTTGCAGCCATAATGTTTGTATTATCTACAAAGTTTTTTATGTACTTCAATTTGAAATAAATATGTCGCGTACCGAACGACGCTCCGTGGGCAGGCCCTCTACATGGACCACCGATCTCGTGAAGATCGCAGGAAGCCGCTGGATGCGGACAGCACAGGACCAATCGTCGTGGAGATCCTTGGGGGAGGCCTATGTCCAGCAGTGGGCTTCGTTTGGCTGACATGATGATATACAGATATTCATTCAAGATTAAACACTAACTATTATAACACTCGTTACTAAACCACATTCGAATAGCCTGTCACTTTGTTAAGTTACTGACTATTGGGATACAAATTATTCAGATACATAGCAATCGATATATTATCTTATAGACAAGTCAAAGTATCCAATAATAAGTTAACCAAGTTTTCAATGAAATTATTTTTTCATAGCAAGCGTTTAAAGCTCGGTATATACTTTTATAATTAATACTCATCAAGACCTTTCCGAAAACTACAAACATGTTAGAGTTACCTAATTGTGTTACGGAGTTCCTATGGCCACCTTCCAACTCCACCATCAGACCCTGACTACCAAATAGGGTCAAAGTATTCGTCAATACAAGTCCAATGAGCCAAACACAATAAGGTTGAGTGGTTTTAATGCCGAGCTCCTACGGCTACTTTACAGCTCCATCATCAGATCAGCTCCATGTCATCATAATATTGCATTGTCGTGCGATTTACACCTGCATGCAAAATTGTAGCTCAATCGGGTGAAGAAATCTGCTTCAAAATTGAGTTTCAAAATTTGAGCCGAACATACATAGTTACAATGCAAGCTAATAAAAAGCTTGTAAAAACAACATTATTTAATCATCTATATCAATAAATCTTTAACGAAGCTAACCTAGTTGAGGTCAAAATAATAACAAAAATACACTGTTAAATCAATATACTGTCCAAAAAAAAATTAAAATAAACGTGGAGTAGTTAAAGTTTACACGATAATGTATTCAGTAAAGCTACATGTGTGGAAGTAGTAAATGCCAATAAAGTGTGTCTTCAACGTAGTCTTTAACCTTATAATACGTTTCCTGGATAACGACACGCTTGATGTGAGTTTTGCACTTCCCCTCACTGAGTTTTGTAACTGATTAAAGCAGTTTGTCTCGTGTGGGTGGACTTAACCTTTATCTTTTGTGGTGTTAAAATAAGAAGCTAAAAAGGTCACAAATATAGTAAAATTATAGTTAATTATAATAGATAAACGATTAAACTACAATTATACTACGATTATACTACGATTATACTACGATTATACTTCGATTATACTACGATTATACTAATAATAATAATAATAGAAGATCTATGCATGGGCAAACCGTATTCGACGGTACAAGCGGCGAGTCGAGCGCTACACTCAGAATCGCACATTCCAAAGCAACGAGAGGTGGGTTTATAGGACTTGGGAGCGACCGGACCAAAGTGTGACTGATACACGCTTACCAGATGATGACGCGATGTGTTCATTTTGGCGCAACATCTGGTCGGTGCCTGTCAGTCACACCGAGGGTGACTGGACTCGGGACGTCGAGCGGGCGTGCAATCTTATACCGGAAATGGGGGCAATTAACATCAGCCCCCAAGATGTAGCTCGTGCAGTTCGTCCGTTGCCTAACTGGAAATCTCCGGGGCCGGACGGGCTGCACAATTTTTGGCTTAAATGGTTTAAAAGATCGCACGCTCGTTTGGCATTTCAATTCCAGTCTGCCTTAGAGTCAGGGTCGCTGCCTGAGTTTTTTACGACAGGAATAACCCACCTGCTCCATAAATCAGGTAGTACTGCGGAACCTAAAAATTATAGACCGATCGCTTGTTTACCGACGGTCTATAAAGTTCTTACATCCATACTGAGAGCTAAAATTAATAATCACATTGAGACAAATTGTATCATGTCTGCCTCTCAGAATGGGTGTAGGAACGGGTCCCGCGGTACTAAGGAGCTGCTCCTCATTGATGTTGCCATCAGCCAACAGGTCCGGCGTTCTCGTAGAGATTTGTCGACATGTTGGATAGACTATAAGAAGGCCTATGACTCTGTGCCACATACATGGCTCATGAGGGTGCTGGAGCTGTATAAGATTGATGCAACTCTGCGCACCTTCCTGATGTCATGTATGGGGCGATGGAGGACGGTCCTTCACTATCCAGGATGTCGACAAATTTCGGAGAACAGCGCATCGATAAGGATTGAGCGTGGCATATTCCAAGGCGACAGTCTGAGTCCACTGTGGTTTTGTCTAGCCTTGAACCCTCTCAGCACACTGCTGGAGGGCTCCGGGTTAGGCTACCGGTTGAAAAGAGGTGGTCAAGTCATATCTCACCTCCTTTACATGGATGATCTGAAACTCTTTGCCCCCAACGACTTGCAGCTGATGGAGCTACTGAAGGTAACTGAAACCTTCAGTAGTGCCATCAGGATGGAATTTGGTGTGGACAAATGTGCAGTCATGCATGTGAAGCGAGGAGAGATTATGGGATCCGTGGGAACTCAACTCACGGATTCCATAAACCTGAGATCCCTCTCTCCAACCGAAACCTATAAGTATTTGGGTATGTCGGAAGCGTTAGGCATCAATGCTGATAACGTGAAACAGTCGTTGAAGGAGCGCTTCTTCAACCGCCTGAATAAAGTACTGAATAGTCTTTTATCAGGCGGGAACAAGGTGCGCGCTTTCAACGGGTGGGTCATGCCGGTGTTGATGTACTCTTTCGGCATACTTAAATGGACTCAGACCGAACTGGACGCCTTAGATAGGAGGGTCCGTACACTGCTTACCGCAAATCGGATGCATCACCCACGGTCATCGGTTATGAGACTGTATATCCCGCGGAAGTGTGGAGGTCGTGGCTTTTTAAATGCTAAGACCCTGCACAACCGTGAGGTATGCAGTCTCAGGGAATACTTCCTTGAAGCCGACGTGGGGATGCACCGAGATATGGTAGCAGTGGACAAGGGCCTCACCCCGCTCTCCTTGGCTAACGGGAACTGGCGCAAACCTGTAGTATTGGATGCTAATGAACGCAAGGAAGTATGGCAGACAAGGAGCTTCACGGGCGCTTTTACCGGGCCTTACATGGGCCCGATGTAGACTTCTTAGCGTCCGTATCCTGGCTGCGCTTTGGTGACCTTTTCGGGGAAATCGAAGGTTTTGTCTTTGCAATAATGGACGAAGTTATGATGACGAATAACTACCGGAAATACATTGTGAAGGACGGTACGGTTGACATCTGTCGGGCATGCCACCGACCCGGTGAATCAATCCGACACATCATTTCTGGATGTTCTCGTTTGGCTAACGGAGACTATTTGCATAGACACAACCTTGTAGCCAGGATCATCCACCAGCAACTTGCTCTTAAATACAACCTCGTGGAATCAGAAGTACCGTATTATAGGTATGTGCCCGACCCAGTTCTCGAAAATGGCAGCATCACGTTATATTGGGATCGATCTATCATCACTGACAGGACTATTGTTGCCAATAAGCCTGACATAGTGGTGATAGATCGACTGGAGCGTCGCACAATGATTGTTGATATAGCGGTCCCTCATGATGAGAACCTCATGAAAGCCGAGAAAGATAAACAAACTAAGTATCTTGACTTGGCTCGCGAGGTTGTCGACATGTGGGAAGTGGACACAGCAGTCATTGTGCCGATAGTTGTGACGGCTAATGGCTTAATAGCCAAGAGCCTCGACCAACATCTGAGGAGGCTCTCGTTAGGCAGTTGGATCAAGGGCCTGATTCAGAAGGCAGTACTCCTGGACACGGCGCGTATTGTCCGGAGGTTCCTCTCTCAGGAGCCCTGACCACCGGTAGCTTGGACCCTGTCTCGATGCCGGTGGGCTACTATTTTTTATATTTTTAAATGTTTTTTTTTTAATATTTTTTTAAGGAAATATTTAAAAATATACCTAATATGATATTGTAATGTAAATACATGGAATAATAATAATCTTTATTACACAAGAAAGTTACAAATTTGTTTGAAGTCCCTGACTCCCGTGCTAGGTGGTAAACCTGTGTTACAGGAGTCAGTATATCCTCTCTCCGAAGGAGATATTACATAAACGTATGCAACAAGATTAACAAAAAATAAAAATAAAAAGAAAAGATTACGGTAATAACAAAAAGAAGAAATATGTTACTATAAAAAGTGGTTAAAATAGCAAGATGGTGTGTATGTGTGTGAGTGTGTGTGTGTGCGTGTTTGGTTGTGTATGTATGTGTGGGTGTATCAAGTTGTTTGTGAGGGTGTGATTAGGAGAGATTAGGAAATAGTTCTGATAATATTCTCTGCTTCATCATAACTCAACGAGAGCAGCCAAGGTTTCAGGCTTTGCTTGACCTTGTGCAGGGTTAGTTTATAAATTGTTAGTTTTTTGTTTACTTTATTGTACATTATTGCGCTCTGAGCACGATAGTGACGTCGCGCAAGTGCAGTACGACATTGAACAGACTCACAGATAGGAAAGCCAATACGCCGATTACATAGCTTGCTGTCTAGTGGCAAAGTGGAATGTCGACGCAAGATAGAGCGGAGGACGTATAGTTTTCTCACTGTTAATACTTGGGCTTCTGGAGTACAGCTGGGTTGTGGGGTAGTCCCTTCTACGGAAGTAAATAACTTTGAGAACAGCCCGTTGAGCTCGTTCCACCTTAAGCATCACCGTTTTAAAAGTCCCGCCCCACACTGGAATGCAGTAAGTAATTATCGACTCGCACAGTGAGCGATATACTAGTACAACTGTTTCAATTTCGCAGACATGTCTGAGCTTATTAAATACATACATTAGTTTACGAAGCCGGGAGCAAAAAGTATCCGCGTGGGTGCACCAATCCAGCCTTTCATCAATACAAACACCTAAATATTTGATATTAGGGACCATGTCGAGGCAGTTGCAATTGCAAGGAGAGGTGACGAGACAAGTATGTGCTATTATTTTATCCGAGTTCTTTGATGGTTTGGATGAATTTGGTGGTTTAAACTGAATTACTTTAGTCTTTGAAATGTTAAGCGTCAGTAGATTACTAGAAAGCCAGTCCATAATTGTTCGCAAGGTATGTTCGCTGGTTTGTTTAGCTCTGTCCCAGGTCACGTCAGAGATCAAAAGCGCTGTGTCGTCAGCGTAGGTAAAAATGTCACAATGGGTAAGGGAAAGTTGACAGAGGTCGTTAATGTATACCTGAAAAAGTGTGGGACCTAAAATACTGCCTTGAGGTATACCTCAAGGCAGTATTTTAGGTCCCACACTTTTTCATTCATCAGCTACGGTATACCGTAGCTGATGAATTCTTCATCACTAAGAAAAGAATCAATTTTAACACACTGGCTACGCCCTCTGAGATAATCTTTGTAAATATCTAGAGCCACACCACGAATACCCATATGTTCCAATTTGGCCAGCAATCTAGGAATAGATACTGTATCAAAGGCCTTCGTCAGATCCAAGAAGACTCCATAGCATTTAAGGCGGTTATCCAATCTGTCGATCAGGGTATTAGTGAAATCAGAGACAGCATCTTCTGTAGAAATTCCTGACCGAAAACCGTATTGATTTTGAGCAATCAAGTTATTTTTACAAAGAAATTTAGTCAGATTAGTGTTAAGGATACGTTCAAGTATTTTAGATAAGGAGCTAAGAACTGAAATTGGCCGGTAGTTAGAAACATCATCCTTAGCTTTGCCTTTGTGCACGGGATGGACAATAGCACGCTTGAAGACTGTTGGAAATACGCCCGAATTGATGGCACAGTTACAAATATGGGCAATGGGAGGATACTACGATTATACTATGATTATACTATTATATCCCTTTGGCTTTCGACGAAAGAGTGAACTCTCATCATAACAAACATTAAATAAGAGAAGGAGAAACTGTGACTGCACTTCTGTCCCCAATTGTCCCATTGTCCTTTTGACTCGATCACGCCCAGCTCAAAATGCAATGCTGTCTCGAATGCAATATCTTAATAAATATTTTTATTCAAATTTTAGTTCGTGTTATATATTATTTAATTTATTAAACTGGAATCTCATCAAATTACAAGCAGAGACGCAATCGTTGATGATTAGGCGCATTAGTTGATTAAGAGCCTAGTTACTCTAGCGATGAATACACCTAAATTAATATCAGACAGACAGATCTCTGCAGGCAATTAATTCAAATCCCTCGATGTACATATACATATCGATGCCTCCCACGTAAGTTGTTGTAACCCACAAAATGGCGATTTTGGGTTTTTTATGTAAAAGTGTCTAATTTTATGTATACTATCCTACAAAAAAACAAAAAGTAAAAAAAACCTATTATTTAAGGTACTTTTGAAACGTATAATGTTGTATGTTTCGAACGATTCCGGCGTAGACTGTAGTATTTATTACTTGCAATGGTTTACAACGGGGAAAAGCGCACGCGCGCCTGTTGTATCTGACATATATCACAGATTACGCTGGAATTTGCTGCCGGTCGCACCTCTCATGCAATTTTTATGTCGTTAATTTAATATTCTAGTATTTACTATTCCGTTCAATCTTATCTTTAACTGACATGATAACCATTTAAAATGTGGTATTGATCCTATACAACAATTTACGTTGTTGATTTTAAAAATATTTTATGTTAAGTGATATATACAACATTTTACGTCGATGCTAGATATGTAAAATTAAGTTATAAGTGTCATATATGATCAAAATCGGCTCTTGAACTCCCGTGTATAATAACGTAAGTGATAGTTACAACATTTTGCAAGGTCCTCATGTCGCGGTAAACCGTTGTAATAACTAAATTCAAGAAATCGTTAAAATGATAAAGTAATGACATGTAGTAAACGATAACATATTAAAAACTAAAAACTCATACCGAATTTCAAAAAGATTCTTTGAAAAATGTGGCTTATATCGCAAAAAGTATCTTTAAAACGCTCTCCTGTAAAATTGTATTTTTGGGGTTACAACAACTTACGTGGGAGGCATCGATATGTAGCATAAACCACTAGATGAAACGCTTAATTCGGACCGTCGAGTTATGTAAGAGAGAACAGTCGCCTTACGTTGGGTTGTCCGACGGTAGAAGGATGGTGGAATCAATTCATGTAATAAACACGTACTTTTCCTAAAATGCACTCTATAGAATAACAAAAGTCTGGCTACCTCCTACGCCTGTATTCTAGGCTTTGTAGATTGGTTTTAACCAAATCTGAATTACCTATTAGTTTCTTCATATGAAACTCTGTCGCCGGTTCATACTTCACCCATACTAAAACCATATAAATATTATAATAGTCATTACAAAAAATAAAAAATGTAGACACCAAAATGAGATTTCATTATTTAATATTAGTATTGGAGTAAATTTCAATGTTGCGAAATGTAGAAGCAGCCAATAACAAATAGTATATCTTAGTTTCGTCAAAATAAAATGCTTCTCGTAAAATCAATTTCGGTGAAACACCAGACCGCGTCTTCCTAATCCAATTTGTAACCTATAAGCAAGGTTATTGGAATATAGGGTTGAAATAGAAAGAAAAGAACAAAAAGATCCTATCAAATAAAATTGGTGTCGCAATAGGGGCGACGAAACTCAAACCGCGGATACGGACCCGTGCTAAGTTCTGTACGGACCACCTATACTGATAAATATCGCCAATATCTACAATTTATTATATTTAGGTATATTTAAGTTTATGGCGTATCGTCTAAGGGCCAAATTCACCAATAAAACTAATTGCGATTATTTTCAATTTCACATTTTCATATAACAGGTATGACGCATATTTACTGTAAATTATAACACTAAATTCAAGAAAAAAAATAAGGTCATGATGCGCTGCCAAAAAATTTTGATTTTGCCGTTTAATCATTACATAGTATAAAACAAAGTTGCTTAGTCCCTATGTAGGTATGCTTAGATCTTTAAAATACACAACGGATTTTGATGCGGTTTTTTTTAATAGATATAGAGCGATTCAAGAGGAAGGTTTATGTGTATAATACATGCATAATAAATTCAATATCTGTACCCGTGCGATGCTGGGGCGGGTCGCAAGTAAACAATAAAATAAACTAAATAGTATCAATATAATTAACTAATAATATAGTAACTAATTATATAGCACAACATTGGATTTTTTTATTTGACTAAATACATAAGAAAAGAGTGTAACTGCTCTTTCAAATTACCTAGATACTAAGCATTGGTATGCTCGAAATACTTTGCCGCGGAACACCACTAGCACGCATACCATAGGTTCGCCACCCATGTCGTACCATAAGGCAAAGGCAACAGCGCCCTCGCCGTAGCCGTCGCCGCCGCGGTCCTGCCGATATCCGTCCACCGTAGACACTGGCTCGCGGACGGTGAGCAATGGGTAGCTCGCCGTCCGGTCGTCTGGTAACTGTCCAGATCGAGTTCAAGTCGTCAACGGCGCGCACCGTTCCCGCGCGCCTCAAGTAGTTGTCAGCAAACTGTAGGGTCCCTTCTGGGTCAAAGCCTCCTGGAGCTGCCGGTTTGAGTGAAACTGTTACCGCGGCTCTGGGAATAAGGCAAGGAAGGTACGGGGTAGGTTTTTTAGTCAGTAAGAGTCTGACACTGGTCTCCCGCTCCGCGTTTTGTCAATTGATGATTTTCACCTACCATAAAAAAAACCCATATCATACCAGAAACGATATTTTGTCGGCGGTTTTTGGTCGATTTAAATATTGTGGTACGGGATCCTTCGTATGCGAGTCCCAATTCACACTTGACCAGTATATTTTTAAACTGTTTGGATAGAAAACTGGGACATTGGCTAAAATTACTTATTTTACGTATTTATATATCACAACAATTTCCTGCAAAAAAATAAGTGCACTATGTTTTACCAAAAGAATGGCATACAAAATTGAGGCAAAATATAAAATACAGTGTAATTTGCAGCAAGATATCTTGCACAATACCTGAGTGGTTAAGTGGAAAGTTTCTCATGGAGTTAAGAAGTTCAGTTAACTATTAACACTGCTCATAATCGTCGCGTTCGAGGACTCGGAGAGTTTTGTAACAATCCTCGCGAAAGGTTAACAAAGCCACGGAACCTTTGTCAGAGTGACAATCGAGAAGTTTTAATTCTACCATTTCAAACTGCAATTATTGCCAGAACTTTGGGCGTGAGGAAATAGCAGTTGTAATCAATCAGATACGTCAGAAGTAACTTGCGAAACGATGAATGGTCTGGAGCGAGGGTAGACGTAAATTCGTGTAGTGACTTTGACTAGTGTTATATTCAATTTTATTTATTTACTAGCTTTTGCCCGCGGCTTTACCCGCGTGGTATTGGGGTTAGGGTTTCCGGGATAAAAAGTAGCCTATGTCCTATTCCGGAGTGTATCCTATACCTGTGCCAAATTTCATCCAGATCCGTCTAGCCGTTTTGGCGTGATTGTGTAACAAACATCCAAACATCGTCACTTTCGCATTTATAATATTAGTAAGATTTAATCTTCATACAACACAAAGTGCAAAAACTGACCAAGGGCCCAATTCACCAATAAAACTAATCGCGATTTAAAACAAACCACAGTTGAGGGTTTAATCTTTATTTAGCGTTCAAAACATGTTTTAAATAATCGCGGTTAGTTTATTGGTCAATTTGGGCTTTAATATCTTAGGCACTTTCTTCCAGTCAACTTAAAGTGGCGATGATATTGTCTCATCGCCACTTAAACGTAGACGCATAAAAAAAAATCATATTTAAAACACATGAGTAACAAAGTATACCTATACTTTGTTTTTGGGTCTACCTAGGCCCAACTGCAGAGCCGAAGCCAACTGGGACCCCGATTTCTGAAAGGAAGGTCTGGTTCTGGTATGAAGGCTAAGAAGGTATGTCGTTTAGTCAGTAAAAGTCTGTCACTGTTTCCTGTGTGTGTGAGCTAAACGAAACATATAAAGCTATTTGTAACAGTCCAGTCAGGTATTAGGTCAATACTCCAAGAAATAATTCGCGAAATTCCAATTTCAAAAAAAGTATACATAGTTAGGTCATCATCTTCCTGCCCTTGTCCCGTTTTATTTGGGGTCGGCGCAATATGTTTTTTTCTTCCATTCTGTCAAAAAAAATATAGTTAGGTAAAGTTGAAATAACATACTTATAACTAACTAGCTTTTGTCAGCGGCTTCGCTCGCGTACATAAAATATAGCCTATGTCACTCAGGAGTAAAGCAGTTTTCTATTGTTGCTAATTTTTTTTCCAATCGGACCAGTAGTTCCAGAGATTACCTCCTACAAACAAAAAAAAAAACAAACTTTACTTCTTTATTATATTAAGTGTAGATGTAGATATAACATAGCTTTTGAAACGATTCATCAGTGGAGATAAGAATTCCATAACTTCCGCTTAAACGCATACCGATATTCAGCCGTCCCGCTATCGGGAGAAACTGCATTCCATAGACGGCTAGACTGTATTATAGAAAGAAGAATTAACAAAATCAGAAGTGTGAGAAGGACAAGGATAGAGAGAGAGAGATAGAACAGTATTCAATTGTTACAAAATTGCAGATCCCTTGCGCGTGAAGAACATATAAAACGTTAAATTTTGATCATTTTAATCTTGTAGAGGTTTGATCTGGTACATAAAACACTGATTTGTAAAGAAAAAATAAAGTACTTTTTTCTAAAACTCGTATTAATATTCACATGTACGAAATTAATTTCTATAAGTAAGTCTGGGCGAGTTCAATGACCTGTAGACAGTTAGCTACGCAACAGCCGAGAACTACCTACTACCTAAGATAATGAAGAGGCCCTACTGTAGGACCAAAGCCTACTGGGGTCCGCTTCGGCTTCTGAAAGGAAGGTCCGACCCTGGTATAAAGGCTAAGAAAGGAAGGGGTGGGTCGACACTGTTTCCCGCTCCGCCCAAGGGCGGGATTCTTCATTAGATGAAAATTTCCACCATAAAAAAACTACCTACAAGATCTCGTTTACTACCGAATAAAAACAACTACCTACAAGATAATTGACACGTTTACTACCGAATTGACCCTCAACGGGATTAAAACTATCAAAATCTAACGGTGTATATTATGAGGATACTTATGCATGTTGACTTTTCGATTTGCTTAATTATTGCTGCTAGATATTTGTATCTTTTTATTTCTTCTTAATAATTAAATTTACTTAATCAATATTGTCTTATAACATCCTGCAACATAATTACATAGCATGAAACAAAGGCAGTTCCCGCTGTTTGTCCCTATGTATGCTTAGATTTTTAAAACTACACAATGGATTTTCATGCGGAATTTTTTAATAGATAGAGTGATTCAAGAGGAAGGTTTTTAAGTATAAAACATACATAATATTCGCATGCAACCCGTACAAGGCTGGGGCAGGTTAATATAATTATTAGGTTTATATAATAATCTGTGGAAAGCGCCGTTAAGTTACCTACTCCTATTGGCTAAGTGCCGGTATTAAGTTTTCAAAACTTTGAATTGTGTTTTATTGCAAGCCAAATAAACTATACATGTCTCTTTTCTTTTTCCTTGCTTATTGTTGTTTATCCGTATAAAAGAGGAAGAAAAAAGGATATTACACCTTGAGGTATATGCAAAAGTCTTCGGGACGGAGGGACTGTCTCATATCGCGTTCGACAAGTTTATAATAGATTTCGGGGCGCACACGGTGGCTCAAGCAGCTGACGTTATAAGCCATTAGTCGACCGACGACAGTGGAAAACCTCAAGGGTCACGAGTTCAGACGCGACACATGGTGAGAATAGTCCGGGTGCGGACGAAACTTTCACCGCATCTCTACCCGCACATTTATCTCTTAACAGCGAAACTGTTTTGGATATCCTTTTGCGCGTTAGCCGCGAAACGGCCTAAATACGTCGCAATTTACTGCACATGTGGGTTTTTTCGTCACTTGCTTAGACTAAGTTAAAACCGTGAATTGCTCATGTTTTAACTTAGATTAAGCGAGTAATCGAAAAGTGTTAAATATTACATACTAGCCTTCTGCCAGCTGGCATGATGATGATGTAATGATCTAATTGACATATGCATGCGAAATGTCAGCTCAATAGATAACCAGGAAAGGGATCTTTAATTAATAAGATTTGATCAGACACATCGGGATAGGTTAAACCAAAGAAAAGCTTGTAATAAGATCTTTATGTACAAGACACTGGCTGTACAAGACATTTACTATCCTACTTTTTTAAATGCATTAAAAAGACTGTTATCGACAAGAAATCGAATCGTTTGAGGTCATTCAGTGGAAATATCATATTAAACAGAGACTCTTTTTATTTACTTGTCTTCCTTCTATACTATTTCATTAGATATGTATATTATTGTAAGTATACCTTTCTGGGCCAACCCACTCACACAAAGGAAAAGAGTTTTTATTTTTTGCCTTTTCGGAGCACGCTTTGTCCCTTTTTCGTTCCGCTTGTTTTATATGGGGCGTTTAATTCGATAAAATTCGTGTGGACTCGAATTGGTTTAGGAGAGCTGGGAAATAGACTGGGATATAAATGCTCTTGCTGATGTCAAAATGATTATAATTTTTCTTTTTGCTTCAATTTTTGTGAAATACCTTTTTTACATTTAGATTTATTACGAGGTTATAAACATTGTAGGGGCCCCTCAGGGTCGAAGCCTGCCGGTTTGTGTGAAACTGTTACCGCGGTTCTAGGAATAAGGCAAGGAAGGGATGGGGTAGGTTTTTTAGTCAGTAAGAGTCTGACACTGGTCTCCCGCTCCGCTCAAAGGCGGGTTTCGTCATTCGATGATTTTCACCTACCATAAAAAAGGAGGTTATAAACATCGTTCATTAGGCATGACAGACAGTAAATAGTATTGTGATAAAAAAATAAATATGCAAACTAAAAAACCAGTTAAGTACGAGTCGTACTCGTGTACTGAGGGCTCCGTTAAAACACAGCATAGCATCTGCCTTGTAATTTTCCTACTGCTGGAACCCAGGCCTCTTCTTTAGGAGAAAGAATGGGCCCAAAGTCAATTCCCTAATTGCGTTAGTAAGATTTTTTTGTGTTTTTTTTTTGTGATATAGCATTTTTTTTGTTTCTGTGCTATATGACTTTGCTTTATGCCAAATCCCAGGGTTGTGAGGCAAAAGGAAAAAATTAATGAATTTTAAATGATTGAGAATATCGAAATCGTATTTTTTTGCAACATAAATGGCCATTTATTTTTTTTCATTAACTCAGAAGTTATTATTGTTTACAGTTACAAGGGACCGCAGATCTGAAAATATAGTTTTTTCAATCCGATAACTCCACGCGTTCTCGAGATAAAGGGTCTAGACAGACAGACGGACAACAAAGTGATCCTACAAGGACTCTATTTTTTTTTCTTTTTAGGTAGGGAACCCTAAATAAAACAAATTTCATGTAATTGAATCATCAAACGAATATTAAATATTGCGGTCAACCAATGGAATTAATGATTATGATTTGACCACTGATTTACTGATTAATCAGTTTATTGATACCAGGATAGCAATTAGGAAGCAGCTAAAATTAGTTTCAGCATGAATGCATTATTGTATTTGTGGTACCTAGTTTATTCTATTAGAATAGGACATCAAAGCAGGCTTGGGGTTAATCGTGTAGTCGCATCACATAAGGTTTAATACAATGCGATTATCAAAGCAATCAAAGTTACGTATTATAGGAAGTTGTTACACAACTACGAACTTCCTATAATGCGATTTCAGCTTCACGAGTTTCACGACTTTCACGTCACCCTAGCTCGAAGGCAACCGGACACTTTCTCTCTTGATTCTATTGTAGGGACCCGGTAAAGTGCTAAAGCGCGCCAAATTATAGTTTTGTTCGAACGCTACTAAGAGCGCGCCAGTGATTCGTTTTGCTGCTCAAACTAATGTTCAAGTGCGCCATCTATGCCTATTTATTTACTACTAGCTGTGCCCGCGACTTCGTCCGCGTGGAATAGTTATTTTGGGCATCATATTTATTTTTGCAAACAACCTCCTCAGCTTTATAAATTATAGCTGTTACCCACGACTTTGCCCGTGTCAATTTCTGTTATTATTTTAGACAATTTAGTTTTTAAAAGAACATAATTATCTAAAAGTACTTCATAGAGCTACACCCCAACTTGGGCACGCCATAATCTCGGCGGTAAGTGCCCACTTTGAGGCGTGATATCTATCACGGCATCCTCACCTTCCGCATGACGTAGATTCTCACCGGACATGGGAAGAAGGAAGAGACGCCCGGGTGTCGCCACTGTATGGTCAGCCCGGAGGATACGGTGGAGCACACGGTGGAGGTGTGCCCCGCTTGAGAAGAGCATCGCCGTGTCCTCGTGGGGGTGATCAGCGGCGGCGACCTCTCACGCCGGGCCTTGGTTCAGGCCATAGTTCGCAGCGAAGAAGAATGGCAAGCGGTCGCCTCCTTCTGCAAAGCAGTAATGCTCGTAAAGGAGGAGGCCGACCGCATAAGGCAAAGGCAACAGCGTCCTCGCCGTAGCCGTCACCGCCGCGATCCCGCCGATATCCGGTCTCCGTAGACGCTGGCTTGTGGACGGTGAGCAATGGGTAGCTCGCCGTCCGGTTGTCTGGTAACAGTCCAGACTGAGACCAAGTCGTCGACAGCGTGCACTGCTCCCGCGCGCCTCAAGGTGTTGTCAGCAAACTGTGGGGCCCTTCAGGGGCGAAGCCTCCTGCAACTGAGGGTTGGTGCGAAAGCGTTATACCGGGGCTCTAGGAATATGGCAAGGGAGGAACGGGGTAGGTTGTTTAGTCAGTAAGAGTCTGACACTGTTTCCCGCTCTGCCCAAGAGCGGGATTCGTCATTGGATGATTTTTACCTACCATAAAAAAAACCCATCCGCGCCGCCTGCAGGCAACCCCTCTCCTCGCCCGCCGGCCAGGCGCAGCGTCAAGTTTAGCACATCATGCATCGCGTGTGAATTTTATATCTATATTTTAAAATTGTAATGTCTTCTAAGATGTTCATTGAAATTAAATGATGTCAAAGACAATTTTGTTTACAATTACATACTCTTAATCAACAACACATTTATTTGGATAAAGATTATATTATTATGTTGATAGAACTCTAACAAATAATCGGTAAAAATTGGCTAAATTTGATTCGCATAAAAACGGTTCTAGTAAGTTAATCTTAAAAGATAGACATATACTGTCGCGGACATTTTTTTAGATCATTTTAAGAGGAATAATTCTTTCATACATATTTCTTTGGTATCTTAAACCGTTTTGGCAGCGCACGCAACGGAAGCCCTCAAAGATGAATAATTTTCCCCGTTTTTTCCACATTTTCCGTTGTTTCTTCGCTTCTATTAGTCGCAGCGTTATGTTATATAGCCTAAAGCCTTCCTCAATAAATGATCTATTCAACACAAAAAGAATTTTTCATTTCGAACCAGTAGTTCCTGAGATTAGCGCGTTCAAACAAACAAACAAACTCTTCAGCTTTATAATATTAGTATAGATTTACGTACACACATATAATTCAAAGAAACAGAACAATTACAACAAAAAAAACAATGTACAAAGGTACTGTTTATTTCAAAAACAGAAATTTCTTCCAGCAGACCTGCAAAAGGAGAATTTAGATTTTGGTTATGTATAATATACTATTAATGTTTTGTTTATGTAACCAAATAAACCTTCTTAATAATGTTTTAAAATTTCGTTACTAATAGGCGGGATATGTTTTTGATAGTCTTATTTATTGTTGCTAAACAAAGAATGGTCAAGTTTTATGCGATATTATGTTGAAATGAGAAACATATTATTATTATTAATTAGAAATAAAAAACACAAATCTTTCTTATTTTGCTATGTTCGGATGCGTCATATGTGTGTATTATTTATGTAACTAAATAATTCTTCTTAATAAAATACCTTTACACAAACATACAGTTACTTTAAAAAAATACTTAGTCTATTTATTAGTTGATGTTTCTAATTTCCTGAAGGTATAAAAACGTCAGTTTTATTTTTTTGATAGTCTTATTTACGAGTATTACTGTTAAGAACCATATCCAAAACTTAACAAAGTTTAGTGTGATTTTTTTTCGAATTGAGCAACACATCATAAGTTAGAAAAATAAGCATTGTTTTTTCTCGAACGTATTTTGTCGTATTATCGAGTCAGTCTTAAGATCCTGTTAAAATATTTGCCAACAGGATTACTGAGACTTCAGCAACTGTACCAGACCATGCAGCCGGGCCGCACCGCGTTCCGCATCGCACTCGTGAAGAGAATTAATAACGCTTCTGACGCCATGGAATTCTTATTGGCTTTAGAACAATATGACCGTTGGGGAAACAAGCGGATAGTACTAGATTGCAATGCGAAAAACGCCAAGAGCATATTGGTCGAACATGTTCGAAAAGTGCAATTGGGACGCAGGACTTATCACTACATGCTGAGCGGACTGGTGAGTATTTCTTGCTCTGGCGTCTGGCCCAGATTACAAATCTAGGTTTTTTTTTTTAGATCTTGCTTAGGAAATTATCTACATTGTTGCTCCACGAATGCATCCAGACGAATGTGTGAGGATCGTCAATCACTGGATGTTGTTCAGGTCGACCGCGGCGAAGGTTGGACAATTGGTTTGACAATCTGATCATGTTTGCGGGCCAACTTGGCCAGTGATCACTCTAGTTGAAGAGATTTGGAAGGAGAAAAGAGAGGCCATCGCCCAGCCATGGGACACAATATAGGCTATAAAATTGCCCCACAATCTTCACTCCGTAAACACTAGTATAAACTAAGCGTGTATTTCGTTGCTTCTGTATTTTGTTATGATTTAAATGGAAAATTAAAAAAATAATTTTCAAAACATGTTTTGTTTAAAATATGTACACCCGTGTTCGTAACCGTTTTATTTAGAATTAATAATGGATCTCGATTTCTTTTATATATACCATGAAAATTCATTGTCATTGGAATGAATAAACTTGTAAAAAAAATTCCGTAGCAAGGAAGTAGTTTTATTTCAGCTTCCAAGATTGACTTAAATAAACATAGGTAGAACTGAACTATATACATATGTATATTTCAAAAGAAGCATGTAAAAATATCGACCGCATTTTCACATTCAACACAATTCCAAATTAAATAAAAATATTATGGTTAGCAAGAGGTAAAAGTAAGTTGAAAGGGAATAAATTTTATATTTCGATGTTCGAAAATACATTGTGTGTAAAAATAAAGTGTTCATAAATAAAGTCGTTTACCGAACGATTGCATTTCGCAAAATGTTAACAAACTAATTGACGTGTTTGGTACAACGAAGATTGTGTCGGGTTTTATTATTCTCACCGGAAAACGCAATTACTTGAAACAGGAACTTAAATTGGCCCATTAACAGGTTATGGACGATCATTGGGAGAACGAAGTAACAGAATACGGTGCAGTCAATATAACAGGGTTTCGCATCGTCGACCACTCGCGTAGGATTGTGCGCGATTTCATGGACGGTTTGCGGCGAATGGACCCTCGGTTCAAGGGGACCATATCGGTAAGTGCTTTCATTACCTCACACCACTAAGTGTTCCGGTATTTGTAGGTTTTGCCAACTTTGATGAACGAGCGTTGATGATGAGCTTCAACTGATTTTCTCTCTGTGTGAAAACAACTCAATTTTCACACTTAATTATCCACTTCAAATACAGTTTGCTTATCAAAAAGTAAAATCAAAGAATTCGTTGAGTTTCAATAATAATTTAGTTAGTTAGTAATTAAATTCATAGTGTTATCTTCTTACAAGTAAGATGAGACTAAACACAACTTTCAACCATATCTGTCACTATCCCTTAATTAAAATTGGTATAGTCTGCATTCTATATCCAGATCTTGCTTACAGATAATTTGCAACTGCCAAAACAAAATATTTTTTTCTCTCTATTTCATCCAAGTCTGTTGGGAAATTAACTTGGACTTGGATCTATAAGAATAAACTTCTATAACAATTAATTGGCATGCCTGACCATACAGTATAGATATTCTATCAGAATACGTAATGTGAAATACGATTTCGTACAGGATAGACATCTATATTGCTCACACAAAATATCACCCACAGAAATATGTTTAAAATCAAATTTAAAATACCTGACACCGCGGTCGTAGACTGCTACAAATTATGTTATTCAACGTTCAAATGAACAGTAAAATGAAAGCTCAAAACAGTTGCAATTACTGCATCTTAATGAGTATTAAAATCATTTTTAATTACTCTGTCATTAGACCGTTTACAGTGAACAACTAAAGAACCTGAAGTTTTATCGCCATTCTACATCTTCAGTTGTCTAACAAGGAAAATTGTGTCTAATTTCAATTAATTGAATTACTTGGTACGCGTCTCTTACAAACAATTTAGCCTATCACGTACAAGGATTCAGAATGTTCCTTTAAAGCCAAGTATTCTAACCTTCTAACACAGTTTTTAATTAAAATCATAATTACTGAAAATGTACCTCATAATACCTGAGCGTGTATCTGATTTTTATGAACATGTATCCCCGCATCACCCACTTCATACTAAGGATTAAAAAATAAAATACCTCGCGGTACGTCATTTAGGACATGATTAAAACTTTAATGTGAAATATGAAGGAAATTTTACGATATCCAGATGTAGAACATAAAGAACACTGGGTGTAACTGGCGTACCATGAAGAAAATTTCGGCGTGAAGTAATAACGCGTTTATGTAGATTTCACTAACTTACGTACACCCTAATGAAACAGTGAGTGGGGCGCGCCTGCATAAATTATTATTCCATATGATCTCCCTTTTCAGTGGAAATACAGTTAGGCCTTTTTCGACTAGGCGGCGTATGCTCAGGAGGTTTCCTCTGAAGTAAAGTTAACTCATCATGGTTACTGCTGTTAATACGTTTCATATTTTACTTAAGTTCGTATATTGTACGTCGTGTACTTATTTAAATAATCGAAAAGTTATACAAAACTGAATTATATTTTGACGACACTATATTCGGTATAGTACGACTCTATGTCTTTAAACTATATATCCCTTAACTTTAGGGTGGGTACAAAGAATTAATTAGCATATGATTTTTTTTTTGTTTTTATTTTCCATAAAAATAATTCGATAATTTCGAAATCATAACATGATAAAACTTAACTTTTGCGACCTTCTCGTCATCGATGTAAACTACAGTAGTTTACAAATAATATTACATACGAGTATTTACGCTGTCGTATTTCACCTAAGGGTGTTTGACATTAATATGTTTAATTAAAAGATGCCGTACTAGGAATTACTCTTATACAGGAGTAATAACTATTTTTAGTCTTACCATTTACTCTCAGAAGATACCCAGACCCAAAACAATTAACTATCTGTGAGTTTTATAAATATTCAATCTACAAATGAAACCTGCGAAACGCAGATCAAAAGCCAATCAACTAACCACTACGGCCGTTACGTCAAGTAATAATAGCAATGAATTGAATATGTCTCAACAGCATTTAAAAAAGCCATTTTTTTATTTCCGAATAGGCGGAGACAGCGCTAATGTATGACGGCGTACAAGTTCTGATGGATGCATTAGGGAGACTTTGGAGGAAAAAGCCCGACGCGTTCCGAAGTGCCTTACGACGCGCAGCGGGACAAGCGAACTCTACTAAAGTCATTGATTGCAACCCTGGTAAAAGCTGGGTGGTGCCGTTTGAACATGGAGACAAAATTTCTAGGCTAATCAAAAAGGTACGTACACACTAATGCTTACTGTCTACAGACGCGGAGCTTCATAGACGCGTATTCGTCGATTTTGTTTAAATTGCCAATTAAACTAGTGCTTGACTGCGATCCCACCTGAAGGTAAGCAGTGATGCAATCGGTCATTGTGAGGCGCACTAGTTTATTAAGAGCCTATTCACCATACCTAACTTTGAAGACACCTAAATTATAATCGGGACTGATAGATTGTTGTACACTTAGTGTTTGTTTTCGGCGAAGTGTTGGGCGTTTGCCGTACATTGCAGCAGCGGGCCGCATCACCGCGCTCACAATCACAAACATATGTACGACAAAGGCCCAACGAGCCGCACATCGCGCCGCGTCTCTGTAAGCAAGCACTTAGTGTATAATTGCGTGAAGCTTGTATACAAAACTATGGCCTACTGTCCACTGACGCGTAGGTTCATAGACGCGACGCGTTAGTACGACGTTGCCGCTTTGTCGACAAAGTTTCACAGTTTTGTATGTAAGCTCGCTGTCCGACTGTCCGGTAGTCGTCCGGACGGAGCTCAAGCCGTCAACTCACGGAAGTATTATTCCCGCGCGTCTCAAGGAGTCGTCAGCAAACTGTGCGGGCCCAGCAAGTTCAAAGCTTACTGGAGTTATGGACCGATATCTGAATAATAGTCCTGTTCCTTTATTGGCTTTCATACCAGGGCCGAATCTTCCTTTCAGAAGCAAATCTCTGACTTCAATAGGTTTCGACTTTGCTAGGCCCCTACGGTTGGTTGACTTCTCCTTGAAGCACGCGTGGAACTGACTATACGCGCCGTCGACGACTTGGGCTCAGTCCAGACGGTTACCTGGTCAAAATATTATAGTTGTTGGGGCGGCCGTGGTCCCGACCCATTAATGTGTATATTTTTTTACATTGTATGTTTTAGACGGATATCGAAGGTCTTACTGGAAATATTTCCTTCAATGAAGAAGGTCACCGCCACAATTTTACCCTGCATGTTGTCGAGATGACGGTTCAGAGTGCAATGTTAAAGGTAAGTAAATAAAAAAGAAGTTCGGTTCCGAACAACAATCAAGCAACCTAGTAAATATTATTACTACATATGGCCAAAAAATACCGGCCAAGTCTGAGTACGAATGGTTGGCAAAAATTTGCAAAACATCACACTATAACCGCCCTAAAATATTCATTTTGTACAGTTTTTAGTATTTGTTGTTAAAACGGTAACAAAAAATATATCATCGGTGAAAACTAAGGGTCAAATTCACCAATAAAACTAACTGCGATTTTTTTAAACCAAACACGTTTGAGCGTCTGATCGAGATTGTTGCTTCAATTTGCATTCAAAACAGTTTGTTTTGTTTAAAAATAATCGCGACTAAAACTATTATTGGTGAATTTGGCCTTTAAACTGTCTAACTCTCGCGGGTCTTGAGATACAGCCTGGTGACAGGCAAACAAACGGACTATGTAGTCTATACTAAAGTACTAAAATAATAAGTGGAGTCTATATTCCACTTTAGGTGTTGAACCCTAAAACCAAGTTATGAAGCCTATATATCACTCATTAGAACAGATTGCCTGTATGTATTATATTATTAAAATTCGTTTCTAATTACATTTCAAACAGGTGGTATGAACGTGAACAAGGTAGATCCATTTTATGAGCGTTATTAAATTTACGATAAACTTTGCACATCCGTTAGCAGGTACTCTCAGAGGAGGTTAATTTTAACTTTATTTCAACGTTCTGTTCCACAGCTCACTAATGATTTCTTCGCGTTCATAAATCAATGCGTACAAACTTTTGGAGCCATTCTTTCAGTCGCCACTTGAAACTTTCAAAATTTGTTTTTGGTCTGACCCGTTTTTATGTGGTCCACTGGCTTTGGTAGACAACTGTTTTTACTCCCAGCGATTTGCACAAAAACTATTTAATAAAAAAGAGAACCTTTATTGAAATGGACCTTAGTATAAAATCGTTTGTTTTATAGCTAGCTAGCTTCTTTCTACCACTGGGTTTGCCTGCGGGGTATTTGGCTCATCCATACATTATTTTGGCCCGCGTTAAATTTTCTTTGGGTGTCAATTCAAATTGCCGTGAGATTGTAAATTGACGAAAAATTTTTAACCGCAACGTAGTGTTTACAATTTAACGCATTATTTTTCGGTGGATTATAATCTATCGAAGTGAGACTATTAAATTACAATCTATCTTGCGATATATTGTAAACTATTTGAACAGTTCTTGATTTGCCGGTCTTACAGTAGGCAGTTCTGTCCCAACTATGTTTGATAAATAAGCAACTTATCAATCATTTAAACTGATCGTTTTTTCGTTCAGAAATATTACAATAATGTTATTTTTGTTAGGTTGCCACATGGAGCGATGCTCATGGCCTTCAAGTGGCTACACCAAGATACGTTCAACTCCGTTCGCCCGCCACTTACGATACCAACAAAACTTATACTGTGACATCGATTCTTGAAGAACCCTACCTGATGCAGAAATCAGCAGAGTTTGGCCAAAAAGAAGAATTAATCGGGTTTTGTAAAGATCTGATGGAGCTGATTGCAAAACAAATGGCGATCAAATGTATGTATTTCTTTTGTTACTATTGTTTTTTTGCTATCTCGTTACTTTTTGTTACGTGTTCGAAAGTGGCGCCAGTGACTGAAAAGTTGAAAGAGAACCGTTTGTCTTGGTATGTCCATGTAAAAAGGCGGGATGAAACGCATGTTACAAAAAAAGCCATGAGTATAAATGTGGATGGATGGAGAGGGAGAGGGAGACCAAAGAAAATATGGATGGATTGTGTGAGAAGTGATATGAAAGAAAGAGGAATTAGTGATAGCGTGACGGGTGACAGGACAGAGTGGAAGAAAAAGACATATTGCGCCGACCCCAAATAAAACGGGACAAGGGCAGGAAGATGATGTTACTTTTTGTTACGTTGACTCCTCATCAACGATAATTGACGTTTGCAATCACGCGTTTCGTTAACGCAACAGCATCGCTAATAATGCGCGATAGTCGTATTTGCAAAATACGCGCTTTAGACGTGGAGTTGCGGACACCAGCCCGATATACTATACTATACTACTAGTTGTATTTGCAACGCGCTATAGAAACACTAGCACTAGCTTCTGACGTTTTACAAGTGCCCATGTAGGCCTATGTGAAATAAAAAGATTTTGACTTGACTTTGACTTGAAATAATGCAATCGAGCTACTAACGCGCTACAGTATCGTTGCGTACCGCTACAGCATCGCTATAAAAAGTTGCCGTAGACGAAGAGCTTTGGTGTACTGTCATGGACGCGTGGCTTCATAGACTCGTATGCGTTATGCACAAAACTATCAAACTCTGTCACCAAAGCATCAACGTCGTGTCGTTTTGTCATCACCGTGTTGTAACTTAATACTATAGTTCTCTATGAAAACTGTGAGAAGGCGTGCACGAACACGTAATTAAGAATATGCGTATAAGAAGCTATGCTGCCGTGGAAGTGAGGCCTTAAACTTTAATATAGACCTTCATTTTGAAACACAGCACACCTTATTTGTCGCAAAGTGTGCGGCTATCTAGTTGATGTACTATTATAGAGCAAGTAATACCTCGATGGTTCATGCTTCTAAATATCGCACCTTCGGTAAGACAAGGGCCGAAGTGCTAATTTTATTTTTTTTTCAGGACAGACATTTTAAGGTTTTTATAGATTTTAAGGTTTTTTTCGCATTTTTAACTCATTTTCGGAAATTTTAGCACTTCGGCCCTTGTCTTACCGAAGGTGCGATATATTTTTACGAAGAATAAAAATTGTAACTTTTTAATAATTGTGATGTCTTTGTGCAAAAAATAAAGCTTCAGTTCGCATAATATTCCAGATATTGACGTCTACTAAATGCGGATTTTATATTTGAGGTAGATGGAGCGATTGGGCTTTGAACTTTGCAACTCAATTACTATATCGAATTTCTGAAACTTGGCCAGTTTTGAACTTAATGATGGATAACATAGCATAGCATAATCAGCTTTACACTGTTCTGACTGCTGGGACTGAGACTTCCTCTTCAAGAGGGAAATGGGCCATAATCGACTATACGGGCTCAGTGCCGGTTAGTGGTTACAATTTGAATCTTTTATTCAAGGACATGCTGGTTTACTCACGATGCTTTCTTTCACCGATTTGAGAGTAGTGATGATGAACTAAATTACACAAACGAAAACACCTGACTAAATTTGAAGCGAAGACGGTATAAAATCGCTAAGCAAAATTATGAACTGACTAGCTTTCTGCTAGCGGCTTTACCTATCTATAAGAGTATTATCACATCATACTTAGAACATTATGATCCCATGTTCCAAGAGCATAAAAAAGATATCCCAAGGGAAGATAAACTGTTAGTACATAGGATACTTAGAGCATTAAGTTCCTATGTTGCAGTTGTAGGAGTTGCAGTTGTAGGAGTTGCAGTTACCACACCATAAAGTGCTATTCGAATCATACTCCTGGAAAAAAAAAGGAAAAGTGAGTGTGTATATGTTTGTTATTTCACAGTCAAACGATTGAACAAATTTGTATAAATTAAAATGTGATAAAATAAAATAAACAATAAAATAAAGGAATGCTTTACTCCGAATAAATTCAACAAAGGAATTCATTTACGTAAAACAGTTATAAGCCTTTGTAATAATGATATGTCTACAAATAACAAATTAATCGGTGCATTCATTTTCATCATGAAAATATTACAGTGTATTCCAATTTTGCGAATAGTTTGGGTTACTAAAGTGACTACGTGTGGGACTTATGCAACAAACAACCCAAATATGATTCAACAGATGTAAAATATCTTGTGTGTAAATAAATGTTGGCCAAGTGGTAACGACCCTGACTTACGAGTTGTAGGTCGTGGGTTCTCAGCTAGTCACGCGCAATACGTTGTGTATATTATTCTATCACCACTATTCTCAAAACGGCGAAGGAAAACATTGTGAGGAAACCAGCATGTTCTAGAACCTAAAATTTAAAGATATGTGATATCCATTAACCTGCACTGGGCCCGCGTGGTGAATCACGGCCCATTCCCTCTCCTAGAGTGGATGCTGAAAACCCAACAGTGAGAACATTAGAAGGCTGATGCTATGCTAGATGTAATATTGTAAATTACGGTACCAAAATATATAAACCATTTATTGCAAACAATACCGTCATATACTTGTATACTTGTATATGACGGTATTGTGAAGGCAAGCCCTTCACAATACCGTCGCATATCAATAGAAAAAGAATATCAAATTGAAAGATAATAAAATAACCCATAATTTTAATAATATAACCATATCATATTATTCTGCACCCGCCTAGCAATATGTTTTTAAATTAACCGAGAGTCAAAACGAAAGCAATACTGGAATATGACACATACATGACAGCGGATGTTGTACGAAATACAGTCGGTAGTATGTCAACTGGATTAGGTGAACTGCCAGTTGAATTTATACACAAATGTAGAAAAAAGAAAGAAAAAAAAGGAAGTAACAATAAACGAAGAAGGAAGAAAAATAGAAGAAAGAAAGAAAAAATAAGAAAAAAGGTGAAACAGGAAAGAAACTGATCCCACTGGTTAATAATAGCCTGACTGTTGGATTTTTTTTAAACAACCTTTTAAAATCTATCACTTTTCAAAAGTATTGTAACTACCAGAACTGATATCTACATAGATATTTCATACTGTTTGATATAATATGTATCTATGATATCTAGTTGCACAAATAGGTGGTGAGATATTACAAAAGATGAAATACACGTATCTACTTCTGTATTAACATGTTTTTAGATCTCAGGAAGGCTTTTGACTCTAGGTGGCACGGGCGCTGAAATATCTAATGGTTGGAAGAATAATATAATCTGTCGACTTTGTTGGGACTGATAGAGTACGAAGTGAGTCAAGGGAGACTGTAATATAGAAGCATATCATTACCTATATCTATTTGAATGGGCTATCAGTAATGAAACTTGATCGTTAAGCGTGATCGTGTCAGAAATGAAGTGAAATCATGTAGAAAAGTAAGGTTGCCGCCATAGCCAAAAAATCGCGAAACTCAAGTGGCAGTGGCAGGGTACATTGCTCGCAGAACGGATGGTCGAAAGGTGGAGTGGCGATCGCGTACTGGAAGATGCAGTGTTGGAAGGCCTCTAACAAGATGGACCGATGACTTGACAAAGGTTGCGGGTGATGTGAGATGCACAGGACCGTTCATTATAGCGACAATTGGGGGAGGCCTATGTTCAGCAGTGGACGTCTTTCGGCTGAAATGATGATGAATCACGATCAGTTAAACTTAACCGAACTGGTGTAGACTTCAATTAACTAGCCTCTAATAAGTCACAAATCTTACACAGCTGTTATGCTTCTGTTAGTGCTATCAATATCGGCCATGCGTAAACTATTGGTGATGTACGACTGAAATACGTCAGTACGAAATTCCGAACAGCTGTTCGCATCTGCCACTATGTCAACTTTATGTCATTATGAAAATTGACCCAGTCAAATATTTTCGTCGTATCACATTAAGAGTAGTGGTGACCGAGTGGTAACCAGGTGTCATTGCAGCCCTCGGATCCATAGAATTTCGCCTCGGTGACAAACTTTCTGCACTTGTATCAAAATGTAGATAATAGTAGTTAGATGGCAGGCATATTTTTTTTTAAATATTGTTTTCGATTACTTAATTCTATGCGTCAAAATATGCTATGAAATCAAGTTAAAGTAATGAGTATAGTATGTAGTAAGTATATTATTTAAAAAAAATACTCGTTCTAATTTACACTTTTGTTTCAGACAAAATAAAATTGTCAAAGGATGCTAAATACACTAATGATGCCACACCAGACATCTACTCCGGCGTAATTGGCGACATCATGAGAAAGGTACGTGTAAGAAAAAGGTATCTTACTAATATTATAAATGCGTAAGTTACGATGTTTGGATGTTTGGCTAAAACGGCTAGACGGATCTGGATGAAATTTGGCACAGGATAAACTCCGGAATACGACAAAGGCTACTTTTTATCCCGGAAACCCCAACCGAAACCCCAACCCCAACCCCAATACCACGCGGGCAAAAGCTAGTTCAAAATATAACGGCAGGTAAAAAGAAAATATTATTTCTAATAATAAACGCTAAAGACAAATTATTCTGTCACTTTAGTTATAAAATTAATTAATGCTGAAAAAATAACGTTCATAAGTCTTTTAGTACAACAAAAACACACAATGCGTTCCAAATGAGAGTAGGATCGATTGGTAAGATGTGCCGTCACGCCGAACTGTCAAAGCGAAGAAATTTTGGCAAAACTTAAGAACTCAAAGATAAGTAAAATTGAAGAACTGGATTCTGATTAAACCTTTTTTTGTTCATAGTTCGTAAATAAATCAAATTTTTCATTTATTAATTTTTTCATAAATAAATAATGAAAAATTAAAGGAGTGACGGCAAACATTGCATACATAAGTCGATACAGTTTTCTTTACATAACATCTTAGCTCATTTGGTCGCTTAAGTATTATGACCAAGCTTGTATCCAAATATAATCGCATCTAAAATTATATTTATATTTACTTTCTGACCCAATAAATGCCTTGTCTTAACTCAAGATTTAAACGCCTAACTGTCAAACACTTAAAACTGTTTATCGCTCTAACGCGCATATAAATAGCCTTTGATTTTATAATAAGAGTGTCTACATTTTGAGTTACATAAAGACAATATTCGGTCTTTCTCCTTATCTGAAATTTATTTTAAGGTTCTTGATTATATCGAAAGGTCCAATGCATTAAAAAAACTGCTCTTCTTCATGTTAAAACAGTTGTAAAATTCTAATCTCAAAACATTTTGGACTATATTCTAAACAATATAAAAATATGAGATAAACCAAACTGAAAATAAACTTCAAGAATCTTAACCTTTATTTATATAAGAGACTTTTAAGAAAATCATATAAACGAAGTCAGCAAACAAAAGAGAAGACTGATGTCTCGCTAATAGAAATATTATTACACATACGTACATACACTCGGTAATATAATAACGCAAGGAAGTCGCAAACTTTACGACTGTCGCTGGGATGTATTACATTATGACCAATGCTTCGGCCGTAAACAAAAAACCCACACATACACAACCCTAGAGGGCGTAGACATTGAAAGTAATACGGGATTATTTTAGAATGGAAGCACGTACGAAAAAAGTAAATCTCAATTCCATTAACCACTGCACTATAAAGACCCAGGTTTGTTTAAGGAAGAGTTAAATAAGGCAGTTTATTGAAACTTTGATATTTTACGAAGCAACGTCTCCCGCCAGTGGATGTTGCAGACTTTTTGTTCAATATCAATCTCAGTGAAGTATGAATAAACCTCCGGGACCCATGGAAACGAGTCTCTATATTATCCCACGGTAGACTAGTAAAATTTTATTCGTCCTTTTTTGCCGTCGCGTTGCGGAGAAAATGGACGTCCACGGTGGAAAAAATGTAGCCACGCGCCAGTGTTGCACATTTATCCAAATCCACCATTTTGGCGCACAGGACTCGTGACTTTTTACTTTCCGCAATGAATAACGGCGTGAACGTATTGTACAGCTAGCGGCAACTTAACCGCGCATTACGTACCGTAATCACACTTTGAGATATATTTTAATACTCACAAACTCAAACTATTTCATTGTAACAAACGATGCACTCGAAAATTTTGCATCAGGTAGAAGTTGATATATTAAAATACTTTGAACAAGAAGTTGATTGAATATATCAACTTCTACCTGATGCAAAATTATGGAGTGCAGCGTTAATAATTCGATTAATAAAATTGAATCATATTATGAATTTGATTCTCTATTATCCATAAAAATTTGAGCAACATCAGATAGATTATTACTCAAACAAGTAATTATGATGAATTTTGTATGTAAGCGTAAATGAAATCGTCGATCATTAAATGATTGATAATTTCGCAATTGTATATGAAATCACGACAATACTAATAAAAAGTTTTTGTATGCTGAATGCTAATAAATAACTTTTTATTTTTTAATTAAAATACAACTTGATAATAGAGTTTTAGAGTTAAAGGTTTTGCTTGTATGTATACGGGTAAAAAAGAAACTAAGTACATACTGTGTGTTAAAGATTCAGTTAAAAAATATCATCAAGTTAAATCTAAAATTACAGAAAAATTTAAATTATAAATAAAGTCTTTCTTTTATATTTGTAGCATTGTACGTAAATTGGTAGCATCGTTATCACATCGCGAAAGAATATTCGGTTTGAAACCGATAGGATATCATAGCTGATAAAGTAGTGTAAATAACAAAACCATAGACAAACAGTTGTGTACACTATTATAAAATTATCTTCAGGCAAAGTATATAAACTTATACATTCATAACAATTCTTGTGTGACAGTATCATACATGTAACTTTTTGGGCAATGTAAAATATCTATCATTTTTGTACCCACTTTTTCTTATTTTTATTTTATGCACCTGTCATGCTTTTGCTTCACCACCCTTAGTTGACTGATAGAGAATGCCTAAGGTACTCGTATTAAGTCCGCCTTTGTAATTTTGTGTTGCATTACAAATACGGACGAAGTTTGAAAAAATAAATCTATAATATTGTAGTGAGCTATTTTTATACGCCGGGTAAAAGTTATCCCGCCCTAGGTCGAAGCGGAAAACAGTGTCAGACTCGTACTGACTAAATAACCCACCTTGTTCTTTATTTGTCTTTTCGCACTGGGGCCAAGCTTTCCTTTCAAAAAAAGACCCAGGCCCTATTGGCTGATTGTTAGTACTGTCCAAGTATTTGAAAATAAATACTGACTAAGTAGAACAAAGTGATTTATTGAATCCGTAAAGTTTCTCTTGTCCCCTCTCGTTTCGGTCTCCTTAAGTTAACGAAGAAATTTGACGGCAAATCTAATATCAAGTGAAGGTTCGCTCTTAAAGCTCTTTGTCTCCATATGACTCGGTCGTGTGTGCGCTTTATGTTATTTCATAGCTTGTCTCAATGTCTAATGAAATATTTGCGGGGGTTAGTTTCCCTTATCTCGGGTGTTACTTTATGTACTTTGAGGGAAACGTAAACACAACTATATTTAGTGAAGTAAAGTGCACAAAGGGAACAATCTCTCCATGGATATATAAATATACGTAAAGTTAATGATGCATTATGAATTTACTAGCTTTTGCCCGCGTCTTCCCCCGCGTGGTATTGGGGGTTGGGGTTTCAGAGATAAAATGTAGCCTATGTCCTATTCCGGAGTGTATCCTATGCCTGTGCCAAATTTCATCCAGATCCGTCCAGCCGTTTTGGCGCGATTGAGTAACAAACATCCAAACATCGTAACTTTCGCATTTATAATATTAGTAAGATTTCATGGGTACTTACAAAAAAAAAATTCAATCAGTCGAAATCAACTACTCTAGGGTTTTGATATGTAGTAAATTTGTGCCCTAAGTTATTTGGTAACTATCCACCTTATCAAAGGGGGTGGGGTAGGTAAGTTAGGGCACCGACTGTACATGGTACCTATGTAATTTTTACCTTAATGTTATCTAGCCTTCCTCGTTTCTAGCACAGACAACTTCGACTTCTAATACTAAGAAAACAAAAATACGATTGTAATGATTGAAATAAACCATTTTTGGTTTTGTTATGTACTCTTGAAATATATATATTTATATTTTTACTTAAACACTAAAGCGACGCGACGATTGTACATATGTATATATAACTTGAATGATTTAAAAATTAAATTAAAAAAAAATATTGTCGTTTTTTACACACGTTTTTTCCAAATTGTTTTTGGCCGTATATATTTTAGATTCTATAATTTGGTTTTTTGCAAGAAAAAATCAGTAAAGTATTTTTTGGTGATTTATTTATTTATTTTATCGAATGGAGTCAATGCCCCCTGGCGTCTGAGGGGTTGATCATCTAGCCTTTCTCACTTTTAGTCGATACATTCGTCACATTTCACAGACTGGCCGATTGGTTTAATGGCTAGGGGCCCTGACTTCTATGTTGGAGGTCGTGGGTTCGATTTCCACCCAGGACCAATGTTTGTGTGATGAGTACGATCATTTGTTCTGTGTCTTAGTGTGATTTATCTATAATGTGTATGTATTTAGAAATACAATACTGCCGTCGTTATTAAGAAAGGCACAACTAACATTTTACAAATGTTGAGAAAATCGAGTTTAAAATATTTTTTGAATTTTGTTAAAAAAATCACTTTTAAAATATGTTTTTCAAAATTGTGAAAATGTAAAAAATTGTGTTTTTTTGGTATGTACACAACGATAGCAATATTATATTTTTAATTTAAATGGATATATTTAATAATTAGCATAATTCTTTTTAACTTAACATAAAAAATAACAAGAAAGGAGCAATATTATGTTGAAAAGGCACATATAACCAAATATGCCTTTTCAATGTAAAATTTTGAGTAAAAAATTTAACATTTTACGACGAAAAGGCATATTTTTTTAATTGTGTCTTTTCATCGTAAATTATTAAAATAAATATATAGGTACAGAAAATATTAGAATTAATTCATCGATAGTAAAAAGGTAAAATAAAAGTCACATCATACAATATGCCTTTTTATTGTAATAAAACTTAAAAAATGATGTAGTTGTGCCCTTTAAGCTTATGCTATCTCTGTTTATTTTGCAGCTAAAAATCCACAAAAAATCAGGCAAGTAGGCCTTTTTTTCCTGATTCCGAATATATATATAACTCATTTTGACAAAAAATGTTAGTTGTGCCCTTTTTCGGTAGCACGGCAGAATAGGTATGTTTATCAGTTGTCTAGTACTCATAACACAAGCTCTGCTTAGCTTGGGACTATACTACGTTGTGTGATAATTGTGGAATATATTATTATTATATATTACTAGCTTTTGTCAGCGGCTTCGCTCGCGTATATGAAATATAGCCTATGTCACTCAGGAGTAAAGCAGCTTTCTATTGTTGCTAAAATTTTTCAAATCGGACCAGTAGTTCTAGAGATTACCTCCTACAAACAAAAAAACAAACTTTACCTCTTTATTATATTAGTGTAGATTATATTTTAGGTGACTTTGAACATATAGGATAGAACGAAGGGACCCTGCAGAAGGGTCGAAGCCAATCAGGGCCACAGGTTTGTGTCTGAAAAGGAAGACTCTGGCCCTGGTATGTATGGCGATGTAGGAACGGGGTAGGTTTTTTAGTCAGTAAGAGTCTGACACTTGTTTTTCGCTCCGCCCAAGAGCGGGACTCGTCATTGGATGATTTTTACCTACCATAAAAAAAAAATAAAAAAAAAACATATAGGATAGAAATAAAGTAATTACTGTTTTCAGGAAGCCGATATAGCAGTCGCCCCTTTAGCCGTAACACCTGAACGTGAGCGATTAGTGGACTTTAGCGAGCCGTTTCTCTCAATGGACACACCGATCACTTACACAAGGACTCCGAAGCAGTTATCGGACACATTCAGTTTCCTTCGACCATTATCAAAAGAAATATGGGTAAGTCGACATTTTTCGTTCGTTAGTCGTTTTATTATAAAAGGTACGTATTACCTGCTGCTTTTGTTTGAAAGTTCAATTAAAATGTGGATTTTGGATTTTGTTAATATAGTCTTCTATCTAATTTTATTCTATATCTATAAATAAACCATTCTATAATCAAGAAAAAATATCTCAAAAATAAAAATATATCATGTTTCTATTTTTTTCTATTTATTCTAAAGAAAAATCATGGTTGAGCTTCAATATTTTTTGGCATAAAGGTGAACGGGTTATATTATACTAGTCATGGTCGCAAAGGCAATAAATATATGTGTGCATTATCAATCTAATATATCTACTAGGGGACTAGGAATAATTAAATTATAATTAGGCATATAAACCACACCAAAATATTACGTTTAGTTTAGTTAGTAAAGCATTCGTATAACATAATAATAAATTAATAAAATAATAAATTTATTTATTTGAAACAAGGAACACATACAAATATTATAAGTTTGAAACGATGATAGCAGCAGTAGTATAAAACTGTGTCGCGGTTATCAACGCCCCTCTCCAGAAAAGAAATAAATTGTTCCAGTACAGGTACCAGAAACATATTAGTAACATAAATTTAAAACTATGTATTCTTAAATTACTAGTAGGTACATACACAGAAATATTTAAAGATACTATATTTAAAGAATATATAAAGAAATATGGTAATCAAAACTTGGCTGCTCCAACTGCAACAACAACTACCCTCAAATGCCACCCTCAAAAGAATCCAAATATTTAACCAATCAAGCGATGTTTATTTTGTGGGTATAAAAAATATGTTTACAACTATTATTGAATCGAATATATTACACAATAATAATAAGAACTTTATTTCAGACCTTTTTGATCAAAGAGATACAGATCCATACTTACAATGCAATAAAGACTTAAAATGCTTTTTTCACATGATCATGTAGACATGATCATGTGGAAAAAGTAATTTAAGTCAGTTTAGTCTGCTGTAATAGATTACAGCAGATTAAAATTTATACATGATTTACCAAACAGTTTTATTCTCAACTTTGATGATTGTAATTGTGAAAAAAGATACAACTAAAACCAAAGGCATGTTAGAGGACAAGACGAGAAATGAAATTAATAGTAACAAAAAAGGTCCTAAAACCAATGTTAGTGTAATACGTAATATTGAGGTTTCATAAAATAGATTAAGTTGGTAACTCTAACATTTTTTCATACATACATTTTTTTCATAACTTTTGAGTTTTACATAAAAAAAAACTAATAAACAAATAAATATAATTTATAATCGAATCGAAAAGATACGCGTTAGTGTTGCAATGATGACTGACACTATTTAATGCGTATAAACATAAATAATAAATATCGTAAATAAAATGAAAAAATAAAGCGTGATAAAAACCTACATCATTTTACTAAATAGTTTAACTTCTAACGGTTAAAGTTGGTAGATATCATTATTTTTGCTATCGATTTCTTAAAAAAAATTTTAAAAAATAACCTAGGTTTCACTTTTGGCGAAAAGAAAAAATTATATGCAAAAAAAGTATGACAAAAGTTTCCTTCCCTTTTAAAAAAAAAATCCAATTTTCTCACAAAAAACTTTATGATGAGACTGTTACTAAAATCTCATTCACGAAATAATAGCTTACAACGAAGCATGCAGTTTATGTTATAATACAAACTAGGAAGCTTTGAATTTCGTACGCGAATTCATGAGATCCCCACAAACAACCACCATTTGTAAACATTATGAGACCGACACTGAATGTGGGTGCACGTTATATCTATTATTTTCAATTCCACGCAATAGTAGTGTATATTATTCTAGTAATCACGTTTGTTTGCAGCTCTGTGTCTTATTCAGTTTCTTCGCCGTCAGCATTGTACTTTTCTTGGTATCAAGATTTTCTCCTCATGAATGGAAATCTGTCTCTATATCTGACACACAATTGGACCACGCAATGAGTAGCACTAGTGAGGTACGTAGTAGCACTAGTCTTCATAATTTATATAATAATGTTATACAATTTTATTTAAGCACTTTTACATTAACAAACTAATAAATTTTTAGTACCTATCAAGTACTGAAAGGATTAGCTTAATTACTTATATAAAACTAGTTAAATTAAACACGTTTATAATGATCTAAATATGGTGTGTTGATGTTACAACTTATTAAAATAATTTTATTATATTTATACTAGCGACCCGCCCCAGCTTCGCACGCGGGCAATGCTGATATTTAATATATTATGCATGTATTATACATATAAACCTTCCTCTTGAATCACTCTATCTATTGAAAATGCAGCATCAAAATCCGTTGCGCAGTTTTAAAGATTTATGCATACGTATATGGACAGGAAGCGACTTTGTTTTATACTATGTAATGATAAGTTGCAGCATCAAAAAACCATATAAATAAATACAAATTAAAAGTACACTAATTTAAAATGTACGTTTTTGTTCATTATTTTAGATAATCTTGCATAATGAGTTCAGTATTTGGAATTCATTCTGGTTCTCACTTGGATCTTTTATGCAACAAGGCAGTGATGTGGTACCGAGGTATGTTATACAGTCCTACTACTATACATTACGTTATAGAAATATTCAATACATATAAATTAAATGGGAAGCAACTGCGGCGTTTGCCAATACTCCAGCATTTAAAGTATTGCGGTCAATATAAAGAGTCGAGCAAGCTATGGAATTTTAGATTAAATTCCATGTTGAGTGTTAAATTGTACGTACCTATTTTGGATATAAGATTTTAAGTATATTGTGATCAAGATTGCGATGGATAAGTGAAGTTTTACATAAACAAAACACTTGATTTTTCAGTTAATATATTATACTTAGTAACTAACTTTATTTAGTATAATATCATCATGATGATGATTATTACTAATTTACCGTTGTAGATAAATATTCTATTGAGAACTCATTGCTTATATTAGTTTTTTTTGTGTAATGTTTGTTATTATAGTATATTAATCCCTAAATATTTATAATAGCTGACCCGAAAAACTTTGTACTAGACTACAGATATTGTGATAATGTTTTTTTTTTTTAATGTATTTTCCCATATTTTGCCATCAACTTTGACCGAATTGGTCCAGCCGTTCTCATAATATAGCGATACTAACGAACAGTTATTGTTTTTATATGTAACAAGATGATAAGCGGGTATTTCATACTATGTACCTGAATATGTAGCTCAACATAAAAGATTATTATAACAAAAAAAAATATTTTCGAAAATGATATGTATATTACATACTCGTATATTAAGAACCATTAACATAACTCTCCAATTTCAAGCTAAAATGTCAATTCTTTGATATTTTACCATTCTAAAAATTAATATAAACAATATTTTATTCATCTTGTTTATCATTGATAGTAAGCATATCAGTCCGTGGGTAAAATGAATGTGCCGCTACCTGCGAGGCAAACACATTCAATGTTTATTAGCATACACATAAAATACATTTAAATACAAAACAAGTAAGTAGGTATTCAAATATGGCAAGTTTAAGAATTTCAGATATGAAAATATTGTAAAGCATTAAGTTTGAATTACAAATCATTCACCGTGTAAACACTACACACCTAGCTACTTGTATTGTGTTACACTATTACATTTTAGCTCATATTAAATCTAAGTGAGATAGTGCGAGCGCAATCAACCGAGTGTAGCACATCTTAACTTCCGTACAAGATTACACCGAGCAAGATGCAGAATTAACTAGAGAAACCAACCTTAACATAATTATGGAGCCTCGTTACGTGATATTGCTAAAACTAGCTTTGGTTAAACAAAGCTTTACATATGCATAGGTTGTTCATCATCATCATCAGCCTTTTTTTTAATGTTCCCAACTGCTGGGACACAGTCCTCCACTATAGGAGAGGGAATGGGCCGTAATCCACCACGCAGGCCCAGTGCAGATTGGTGGATGTCACATGTCCTAAATTTTTGGTTCTAGGACACGCCGGTTTCCTCACGATGTTTTCCTTCACCTTTTTGAGAGCAGTGGTGATGAAATAAATTACACAAAGTAATGCGCCTGGCTGGGTTTGAACCCCGACCTACAACTCGTAAGTCGGGGCCGATACCACTCAGCCACCACTGCTCTCTAACATGTTGTTCATAACAGATAGTAATTATCTGTTAAATGAGTTCACGATTCATTGAGCACAAAGGTAGCGATTAGGCGGTTCAATATACCTGTGTGTTTAATGTAAGAGGTCTCTTCGTCAGTTGTCTACCGTCAACCTGAGCATGGTTTAAAAGCTTTTCTATCCATCCAACGAAATCTTCTATCAAAAAACAGGCAATGCGAAAACAAGGCAAAAAGATAATAACTAAAACCTTCACTTGCAGTAAGGTTTAAGATTATATTATACTCGAATATTTCACAAAGTTCGTAAGAATACTTTTTTTTAGAATAAAAAGTTTTAAAAGATATTTTCGCTATTCAGGATTTTGATTACATTTGCAAGGATTGTTATAAGTTTTCATTAAGTACTTTTTTAAATTTTAGTACTTTATAAAGGGTAAAAGTAAATAAAAATTATAATTGTGAATTGAATCGGAATTGATTTAAAATCAAACAACATGGATTATATTTTTATCAAACATAAATATAATATCTTCCTTTCTCGCAAAAATGCAATTTTCCATAACGGTTGTATGGGCGTCTTGGACTTTGACGTCGAGTCCATTTCAGACTCTTTCTAATTATAATCTACGTTGCAGCTTTATAGTTTCAACGTTGAAAATTCTTTTACATAATTCTTTCATGTTAGTTTACCAGAGCTAATACTTTAATACAAAAATAAAATACATGCAAAATCCTCTTTACGAGTAGTTATAATATCTGATGAGAAAACTTGCATTGACTTTTTTTATTATCGTTTTTGCTGTAAATCGTATAATTGATTTACTAATCAATCTAAATGTCACAAATAAATTTATCTTAGTATTTGCAAGCTTTATACAAAATCTTAAAATATCCTGTTCATTGCTTAAACACGACTTTGATTAATGTCTGAAACTTATTTTTTTACGAAACAGTAGACTAATCTTTATTATTATTATTTTATACTTTATTGTACACCGCATTTGCTACAAATATACATAGGACAAATATTTTTAAAAATAAGGGTACAATGGGCGGTCTTATCACACAGGGCAATCTTTGGAACATTTATATCATCTGTCTCTCTAACATTTAGTTCTTGGTAACATTTATACAATTCGTGTGCATTTACCTATGTTATACCTGTCTTTTCTCTCTTCAATTGTAAGTTTCTTGCAAAATATAAATAGAAATTGACAATGGAATAGCTTGAACATTTATAAAGCTTCATAGTGTCGTCTCCACGTTCATACTGAATTCCTGTGTTTCTTCGTGTCACCATCGACTATTGATTTGTAAAGGAGGTTGTTTAAGGCATTTTACTAAAGTACAATTTAACGAAATACTTTTACAAAAAGCTATATAAAATCAAATAAAATAGACAGAAAAATACTGTACATTTAACTATTAAGTTTGTATTTTTGGAAACATTTATTTTTTGAATGAACAGTGAGAAAGACAGAGTAGAAAGTTAAACACAGAAAAATACTGCAATGGAATTTGGAACCCAACGCGGGATGAAAAGTGCAATTGCGAATTGAACCGCTTCAATGGTTTTTCTTTAAAGTATTAATTTTGGAAAATTAAGATTCTAGAATATAAAAAAAAAAATGGAAACTTAATATTTAAGGCTAATTTATGTCCCTACATAAATACTTATTTACTTACTGACTTAGCCTTAACTATTAAATTTGTATTTTTGGAAACATTTATTTTTTGAATGGACAGTGAGAAAGACAGAGTAGAAAGTTAAACACAGAAAAATACTGCGATTAAATTCGGAACCCGACGCAGGGCGAATATCTCCCTTTACGTTGTCGAAACCTCTATGGTCCAGACTAAGTATTTTGCTTCGTCTTTTATACCGCGTACATCGTAGGACTGGAACAATTTGCCTGCTGCGGTCTTTCCATCCTATTAAAATTTGGGTGTCTTCAAGGCTAGAGTGAATAGGCTCTTAATAAACTAGTGCGCCTCCCCATCAACGATTGGATGTGATGACCTTACCATCATGTGAGGTCGCAGTCAAGCATTAGAAAAAATAGTCCTGCAATTTTTCATTATTTTCGAAAACGATCGGAATGCATGTGATAGTTTAAAAAACAATTTTCAAATAAATACGCGCGCCGTATAAAGCTAACAAAAACTTTTATCGAACTGCTGTCGAATTCTCTATAGGCATTATTCTGAATTCAAAACCAAAGCAATTAAAACACTGGAACATTGCGTTGGTAACAATGGAAAATAAAAACAGGCGTCACGACTAGCAAAAGTTTTGAAGGATTCGCTTGCATTTTGAAACAAAACGAAACCCAATTGACGTTTCTGACCTAAAATCCTATTTCGTCTAAATGGAATATAGGCCGTCTAAAGCAGTTCTCTTTCGTGAGCTTCATACGTCTTTATCTCATTTCACGACATTCTGTTAGTGTATGAATACCACTAATTAACATTTCGAATACCTACCGTAATTAGAGACATAATAGAAAGACAATAGGTATGCGAATGCCGGCATTCGCTGTGGGCTCAAGAGTTACTTACGTCTACTTTTGAAATGTTTTTGATTTGACTTTAATTTTGTGTACATATGGACAATGTAGAAGCAGTAGTAGCCGAGTGGTAAAGGCCCCGCCTTACGAGTTGCAGGTCGCGGGTTCAATGCCGGTCAGGTGCATTTCTTTGTGTAATTTATTTCATCATCACTGCGTGACTCATGAAACCGGCATGTCCTAGAACCAAAAATTGGAAGACACGTGACATCCACCAATCCGCACTGGGTCCGCGTGGTGGATTATGGCCCATTCCCTCTCCTAGAGAGGAGATCTGTGTCCCAGCAGTGGGAACATTAAAGAGGATGATGATGGACAATGTATGAAAATACTGGTATTTTCATCTTCTTCATCAACTACAAGTACTATTTATAATATTCCATCCACAAGGTTATTTTCTTTTTGACCGCTGCCTTATAACGTAATTGTCTTGAGTTCTGCAAAGTTAAATTTCAACTGCCTAATCGTATTTAATTATCATATTAATGACTTCTTACAGACCGCATAATACAGTTAATGTACCAGTTTTTACGTAAATTGCATAACAATTCACTTAATTATTTGTTTTTGTCTCCAATCTTATTTATAAAAATGAATAGCTGTTCGTTAGTCTCGCTAAAACTCGAGAGCGGCTGGACCGATTTGGCCAATTTTGGTCTTGAAATATTTGTATTTGGTCAGAGAAGGTTTTTAAGGTGAGAATGAAAAAAAAACGACGGTACGAAGTTTGCCGGGACAGCTAGTCTTATTTATTTAAATGAATAGCTGCTCATTAGTCTCGTTGAAACTCGAAAACGGCTGGCCAAATTTAGCTAATTTTCGTCTTGAAATATTCTTAATAGCTCAGGAAAGGTTTAAATGATAAGTAAAATAGAAAACTTTAACGTTAAGGCGGTGTGATGTTTTCCTGGTCAGCTAGTTATATACATATTTTCAACTATGATATAAGTAATTATGTACATTTTTGTACATGTACAGTCTATATAGAAATAATTGATATTTGCTACCATTGTTATTTTGAAATCACCAGTGCAATGGTTATAATATTTTATATTTTACTGTTTATATTTGTGTAATATTTTTGTTTAAATATTTTAAAGAAGTTAATACCCAATCATTTCCATCAGGTCTCTATCAGGAAGAATAGTTGGAACGGTTTGGTGGTTTTTTGCGCTCATCCTAGTTTGCTCTTATACGGCGAATCTTGCAGCATACCTTATAGTGGAGCGCATAGCAGAACCTGCCAATGCAGCTGTCAACTATGGACCAAACGTTGCTCATACCGAAGTAAGAACCACATGCTCTAGTTCAAGATACAGGTAACAAACAGAAATTAGTAAGATCACATCGAATCATTTGCCGGAGCGAAAAGTGCAAATGCGAATTGTACTGCTTCAATGGTTTTTGCTTTAAGGTAGTAATTTTTGAAGATTACGATACTAAATAAAAAAAAAAAAAACTTTATAGTTAAGGTTAAATGTAGGAAATGGACAGTGACAAAGAGAGAGAGTAGAAAATAATACAGCCTCCTGCAGGGAAAGCGCTTACATTTAAAACAATTTTTAAGGAAACAATATTGCAAGAATACATTAAAACTTGAATGTATTTTTTTCATATTTAAGTTGATTCTATATACAAGCAACAAATTAATAAAATATAAATACCTGCAGGAGCATTTTCATCTTATAAAGATTTTTAAAGAATTTAGTCTCAAGGCCAGCCTTTCAGGCTTTAAGGCGCCTAAAATTGAAAAAGTGTTGAAAATACAGTCAAGCTTCAAACGCTATACGTAATGTAAAGATTCAATATATATTTTCAAACAAAAAAAATGTTTTAAAAATACCTTGAGCCAGTTTGATAACGCAGATGAAATATAATTTAGCTGTCTCATTTTATGTATCTTTTAATTAATACTTACTTATGCATAAAATGAGATGTTCAAGCTTTAAAGGCCAGCGGGCTTGCGGACGCGAAGCAATGGGTAGCTCGTCGTCCGGTCGTCCGGTAATAGATCGGACCGGGCCCGTCGATAGCGCCAAGTAACCCATGCGCTCCTTAAAGAGACAGTCAGCAAACCGTAATAGCTCAAAAGGAGCCAATGCCCGCTAGCTGGGACCGCTGGGAATTTCTGAAAAGGGGTTTCATAGTCCCAGTGCGGTTTTAGTCAACAAAACTCTGACAAGGTTTCCCACCCCGCCTGTTCCAAAGTAGGAGAAGTCATTGGATAATTTTCGCCATTAAAAAAAAATGTATAAGTCAAACTTGCACTTAACAATCTGTATTAAATGTATATTGGTATTTATGAAAAACTAGTGAAAATGCCTAACTTCTATCATACATAGACGTTCTGAACGAGGTTGATAAGCCAAAATTTATAAACAAAAAATCTCAAGAAATATTAATCTGAATACATAATATGTCGAATGAATAGATATCGTATAGAAAAAAAAATCGCTCGCGGACTACTTCGTATATTTTAAAAGCGTTAAAGCAATCAACTTAATCTTTTCTTTTCCACGTCTTCTTCTTTTCTTCGATCTCTTTGAAGGCAACGCTACTGAAGCATTTTTATTAGCTGTTTAATCAACATATTTGTTTTTCAGAGCAGCTACTTTAATTTACGAAACAATTTTGTAAAGGATTCTATTTTAAATGAAGAAGTTACAACAGCTTATTCTGCTGATGATGGCGAAGCGTGTGGTCCTTCACGTGTTTGCCGATATAAGCACGTCAATTTCGCTATTGCCACGGCAAAAGGATCGCCTCTCAGGTAACGTACACACGTTAAGAAGATTGCTGCAAATATTTGCAGCAATTTTCTCCACGAGAACCTATTTTATTGTGCTTGTAGAACTCAATTGCAATGAAACAATTACACCTGGGGGCCTAGTCTGCTATTTTTAAAATATTGTCATTCCAACACGATTCCATTGTCATTTTGCCAAAAGTTCGTAATCTGTTAATTCATAATGGCTGATCATTGGACGGTCAGTGGTGTCGTAATAGAACTGTGGTACGAGCTGTTTTGTAACGAATTAAAAACAATATGTGCACAATAACATTCTAATCGTAAATCACTGATTCAAGGAACTGCCAAAATTTTATTAAATTACCGCATATGTCAAATATTCATTTGTTATTATATACGAGATTGCCATTTCAAAAAAATTCTTTCTATGTAGGATAGATCATTGGAAAGTCATAATGACGCCATTATATTAATAGATTACCAAACTTGTCAAAATCAACAACTTTGAAATCAATGATCGACTATTCTAACACTATTGTAATAGCAGACTTGAGGCCCTGGTTTCGAGAGTTCATCAACCTAAAAATCTATGTGTCAAATCGGTTGTTAAGTGTCGATTGACGCACTTGTAGTATGATCAGCGAGTTTGATTTGATCATCTTGTTAGCGTACTCAAATGTTCTATAAGAATGGTAACGGTGCGAGTTCAATATTGACTGGTCTGCACTGTCCTTACGTAATTTAAGTGTTAATACTTTAATATGGAAATATTGTAACAAACCATTTTTCTTTAAAGAGTAACCATGGAGTTTCTTGCCGGTGCTTTTCCATAGGAAACTACCAATGTGGAACCGTGCACTAGCTTCTAACGTTTTACAAGTGCCCATATTCTGCTTTGACTTTGACTTTGAATGGCAAGTGAAATGCCATTGATGTCACTGTTACGTGTCAGTGTTTAGTTATTTTTTTTCTGAGCATCATGTTTCAACAACCCAAATTAATTTGACACAGCTGTTAATTTAACGGTTGTGTCAATTGAATGACAATTTGATCGAGCTTTCAGAAACTTAGTGTCAGTCTTCCAATTTTGTAAAGCCTCAAATCTTTCAAGAACATCAAATACTTCAGTTAATTGATCATTTGCATCAAACGGATTGAATGTAATGACGTGATTGATTGTGATTGGTTGCATGGTATTTAAAAATAATAATAATATCTTCGAGATCCGATATTAGCTGTCTTCCGTTCACAGTTTACTGCATTCTCTTTTTTAACAATAGAAGATGCTATTTCATTACAGGACCGTCACTTAATAGAAAACTGAATTGACTGTACAGAATTTCATTTTGTAAAAAAATATCTTTATTTTGTTGTCAATTACTGTCTTGTAAGAAATAAGTAAAACAGTAAATAGGGATTTATATCTTACTAATATTATAAATGCGAAAGTTACGATGTTTGGATGTTTGTTACTCAATCATGCCAAAACGGCTGGACGGATCTGGATGCATTACGGAATAGGACACAGGCGATTTTTTATCCCGGAAACTCCAACCCCAACCCCAATACCACGCGGGTGAAGCCGCGGGCAAAAGCTAGTAATAAATCATAATGACCAGCCCCCTAGCCAAGTTACAATCGTTTCGTTATCGTCGAACGCTTCATTGTGCGTCTCACATTCAACAACCGCTGTGGAAATGCTTAGGTCTACGTCCAACAGCAGACGTCTTTCACTTGTAACATGATGAGTATTCTTTGAGCTTGTACATTTTGTGAAGCATTCTAGGGGTTTTTATTATATTTTCCTACTTCCTACTTCTAAACATCCAGTCAGCTCTTTTGTTCGTCTTATCATTGCTTCTAAACGTGATAGGCGAGTCGTTTAATCTTTTGTTTAAAATGGGCCTTCCCGACTCGTCTATCGTTTATGTCGAGAATGGTTTAAAAGCTTGTTGCTACATCTAAAGCAATCCAATGTGATGTTTCATGCAAAAATAATGCAGAACAAGAGAGACTGAAAACACTGCTGAAAACACTTGAATTTTATTGGCAATCAGTAATTCTACGATTTACTAGAATGTTTCAGGAAATATGCGTTTTTAGAAAACCCTTAGGATAAAAAAAAATTACAACATTTAGAACTTCGATTAAAGGCGCTAATATTTATATTCTTAATATAGGAGTACATGATGGAGAGTCAAAGTTCACGCAAAATAGCCGATTTTCAGCGGTCTTTACTGGATTACTCTTACACAAATTGACGTTTTGATTTCTATAGAAGCCTAGATAATATTTACAAGATATTGTGTATCCAAAACATTTGAAGAAAGATGTGTAATAACATCATAATCATGTAAAAGCGTTTGTAAGAAAATGTACCTACGTCTGGTTGGCCGCTCTAGTATAACGTGGTAACACTTGACAGAGTTCTTTAATTGAGATTATGTCATTGATTTGATCACTTAGCATACACTACTCATGGGTGCAATATACGCAAAGTGAGCCCCATTTCCTCATTACACTCCTGGTATACAAGTTACGGGAACTCGTAAAGTGCATGTAGTATTCTCGAAATGTTGGGGTTCCACTAGAAATTCGTGTAACTTCCGATTTTGCAATTAACTTGATCTTACTTTGAGACTCAGCGATGGAAATATTAGTAACAGAAACAGCAGAGATATTATAATTGCAGAACGTTGCAGAAATCACGAATAAGATTTTAACAGTGTATTAAATTGTGTGGAGATGGTGCATTATTCCGGTTACATGTTAAATTATTATCGTCGACTATACTTTAGATTTAGAGGGCAGTGGTGGCCGAGTGGAAACGGCCCCAACTTACGAGTTGTTGCCCACGTATTACTTTGTGTAATTTATTTCCGAACCACTGCTCTCAAAACGGTGAAGGAAAACATCGTGAGGCATGTCCTAGAATCAAAAATTCGAAGGCATGAGACATTCACCAATCCAATTCGATCCAGTAAAATGATTCGCTTAATCAGACTCTGAAAGACATCAGAAGCAACCAGAGTTTAATAGGTGGGATGGTAGTGCTGTTTGCTGGTGATTTTCGACAGACACTACCTATCATTACCAGAGGTACTCCAGCAGATGAGATAAATGCATGTTTGAAAGCGTCTATATTATGGGTGCATGTTAAAAAAATTGTCTCACTAAAAACATGCGAGTACAACTACATAATGATACGCAATCGGGGCAATATGCAGCTGCTCTATTGAAAATTGGTGAAAGTCGAATGACTACGGACGCTAACGGCATGATTACATTAAATCAAGAAATTTTTAAAGCTGTCCACAACTTGGAAGATCTTAAAACCAACGACTATCCCGGTTTGGAATATAACTTGAGGAATAGAAAGTGACTGTGTGAAAGGACAATATTAGCACCGACCAATGAAATCGTGGGACAGATCAATGAACGAAGGATGTCACATGTACAAGGCGATGTTGTCGAAGATTTGCCAGCAGATTTTGTCATGGACAGTGAACAGGTGACATCTTATCCTACAGAGTTTCTAAACTCTTTAGAGCTGTCAGTAGTGCCATCTTATAAGCTGAGATTGAAAGTTGGGGTTCCAGTTTTGATAATGAGAAATCTTCCGCAGCTAGGACGCAATATTATTAGAGCAATTATAATGACAGGAATAGCTGTAGATACAAATTTACCTTTTCAGTTTAAAAGAATCCAGTTTCCCCTCAAACCAGCCTTCGCAATGACCATTAACAAAGCGCAAGGGTAAACACTTAAAGTAGCAGGTGTCCATTTAGAGAAAAACTGTTTTTTGCATGACCAACTTTATGTGGCCTGCTCGCGAGTGTCGAGTCCAAACAATCTCCACATTTTAACAAAACAGCATATATTGTGTGCAAAATGTTTTAAATTAGGTCATTTTAAAATATTTTTGTACACAACTTGACGCTGGCCCCTTTCAGTGTCTTTTGGACATAAGGGACCATTAAATTTTCCTAGGTACTTTTTGCCACTCAATGGAATACATAGGTACCTTATACCTACAGTAAACAGATATTTTTTATTTTTTTTTAAATATACCTACTCTCTTCAACTTCTTTCAACCAAATGCTATACCCAAATCTATACTATTCCTTTAATATATTCAAATTAAAAGGACGCAGACAAGTCGCGGGTACCAGCTAATTAATAAAATAACATTAAAAAGAAGCATAGCTAATATCACCAAACATACAAGTAATTCCAAAATATTTACAGAAAGATGTGTATACCTATTTACATGATATTAACCTTTTAAATCAATAGAAAGACAATTGATGTACTAATGCCCACGTTTGCTTGTGGCTCAAGAGTTTAATTATATGACGACCTAATCATGAAAGAAAAGTTATCTGTATCTCAATTTGACAATTTGTAACCCTAAAAATGGGTCATATTAGTCGAATATATATTAGTTTTAAAGAAATAGTTGTAAGTAAATTAATATACAGTCATTTAAAAAAAGTGTTAAATTATTCCTATCTTTTTGTTATTTCAATCATACTGGCAGTATAGAAATTCGGGTCTCGGTTCAATAGAAATGTCAAACTAAAACTAGTTTTTTTTAAATATTTAAACAGTTGTCAGTTGAAAGTAAAAGTCCCTAGGTAGGAAAATTACTACTTTCAACTCGCTCCGCAGGCAACTGTACACCTATTTTGAAATTGAATGAAAAGTATATTATTTTGTTCCAAAAAGGAGTTTTCAACCTTGTTTCTCTTGGTCGCCAAAAGTCTAGAAACTAAATAAGTTTTTAATCCGAGGAAAAAAACTGTGCTTTTCTTTACAAATACAAGAAAAATAATAAAAATCGTAGTCGTGGTCAAAGGCTGTCGTGTGATTTCAGGTGTATTTCTTTTGATTTAGACGGTAAAAGGTTTCCCACTACTGCAGTAGCCTGTTTTCTTAAGAATCTAGCATTAAATTCTGAACTGAGTCTGATGAAGTTAACGTGTTAATAGAAATATATTATGTCAGAGAGTTACTCTCTAGATATAACCAAACTCTTCAACTCGAAAAATTCAAAGATCGCATCGTCGTTTTCCAGCTTTATTCGTTGTTTTTTCTATTGTTCGGCCAACTATTCAGCCTATTGTGAGAAATCTAGTAGTCTAACTGAAAATCTTGTAAACCATGTCTTATTTGTATTTTATTCTTAAATGCGTAGGCATGATAATGCTAGATATCTATAAAAAGGTCACATTAGTGCAACTAGCTGTTGAAATGAAGTCCAAGTTTATTTTAATTTTTTACATGTGTACTACGTGCATATTGCTCCGCATGCGGGTCTACTTCCCGGTATCACTATCCACGTCCCTCATGCGTTTTGCATGCATGAAAATTAAAACATATATGAAAAGGACATTGGCAGGGTTTGATCATGCGGAACAATCCCGCATGCATGATGAATTCCGCACGATATTAAATCCCCGTAAAAAGCGGTTTATACTTAAAACATACTTACCTCGTTGTTTGAAATGTATATTAATGTAACTTTGTCATTGAGAGAAACGTACCGAGTAAATAATTAAACTTTTCAACTCACAGTATACCAAAATTAAAGATGATCTGTTTTGGATAATCTAATTATATTCTAACTCTCTAAACAAAAACAATATTGTTGATTCTATCTCAAAACGTTATGAAATACACTTCAATTGAGTATATAGAAAGAAGTAATAAACCAACTTATTTGAACAGGGACGCTTATAAGATTCCTTTATAAATGTCAATAAACGATATGTTCGCGAGCGTTCACTTCCAGCGTCTGGACGGAAAAATAAATATAAACGACACTATGATACGTACGGCGGGGGGATGAGAACAAACTCTGTGTAAATTTCCGTACAGACAAGAGCTCGTACTATCTATCTGAAATCTCAGCTCTATACGGTAATTCCCGGCGGAATACTGAAAAGTCGTAAATTTACATGGTACCCCGTCAGTGGGGAAGGCGGTGCACTCCGCTTTTCGAATTTATACTACCCATTTTTATGGTATGCGATTTGGCGGACGTGATTTTTGACAACAAGTTAAAATTTACATTTTATATGATACGTCGGGTTTATAGCGCGCCGCTATTGAGGAGATACCGGCTGAGTTTATTGAACGACGGGAATTCGTTCACTGAAATTACTTTGACTGTCTCAACTGTGCTATTTTAGATATCGTGAAATCATATTATTATATTGCCAACTTGAGCTTATCATTCTTTTCACCTCTGTATAGTTTCAAACTAATCTAGCCGATTCGCTCGAATTTTATGACATCACCGACGACTACAATGTATTGCTACCCATAAAATAATCAGTTCCACGAAATTATATTTTAACTTCGGTTATTACTACCGAGTAATAAAAAAAAAAATACCGAAAAAGGAAAACCTTACTCATTTTCTTTTATCGTCCGTTTTATTTTCATTTTTTGATTGAATTGCTAGTCAATATCGTTAAGTTGGTTTAGATTTGGGAGTGGGTAAAACGTACGGTTATTCTAGCATATTTTAAACTAAAGTTTGGACTACTTTCCAGAGAGGCAATAAACTTGGCGATAGTAAATTTGAAAAAGGACGACGTTATAACTAAGCTTTGGCGCAAATGGGCTACTTATAACAAGAAACCAGATTGTGAAGTGTTGAAAGACGAGGTGAGACTTTAAATTTAATATCGGCTTTATCATTTAAATTTGACGTAATTTTAACCTTTGTTTGATAATCACTGTGCAAGTCCTACTTTTATTTAATGTCGTAATAATGATTGATGTAACAGTTTTATTGAATTTACTTTGTCATTATTTTTAATAACCAAGTTTCTTACTTATTTTGTATTCATTATATTATATTATATTTGAGAAAAATCAAGCGTACACGTTAACGTAACATAACGAGGGTATTTTAATCTGATTGTGATTTATAAAAATACGGTTTTTAAAATACCCATTTTTGAGTATCGTCTCTTAATTAAGAGTGCGACATTTATGCTATAACTATTAATAATAGAATATGTTATAATAAAAACAAGTTTTGATGTTTGTAAAGGAGTATAAAAAAATAAATTGTGAAAACGATCGTTTGAATCAGTAGGTTGTAACTTTGAAAATCGAATAACAAATTGGAACCACAAAAAAACCACATTAAATAGACAGTCAAAATTTAAGGAAACTATTATGGAGTGAAAAAATAAGATTTTTAAAGATAACCACATTTTTGTTGCTAATGAAATTAAAAGAATATCTTGACAACACAACTTCCTGTGCGTCGAGCGGTATGCAGTTGATCGAATGTTTGTGATTAGTTATCACAATAACAATTTTTGTTTCAAGGAAACAACTATAACAGAAATGACGCTGAGCCAAGTGGCGGGTATATTCTACGTGTTAGTGGGTGGTCTGGCGTTGGCGCTAGGGGTGGCACTGGTCGAGTTTTGCCAGCACGGTCGCGCGGAGGCGGCTCGAGCGAACGTACCGCTACGGGCCGCGCTGCGGGCAAAAGCTCGACTTGCTTCCCGTTCCGAGCGCAAGACCCCGCCGCAACGCACGCAAAGTGATCACGAACGCCTCGGGTGGAATGGAGCGGCTTTTGCAGGGGTTAGTATTTGATAAATCGTTCACTATTTACTGCAGAACACTTTGAATATAGGTTACCTGGCGAATGCGTCAGTTTAGCGAGATAGTAAAGTTTAAAAAAATATATTCTTAAGTGCAGCAGTGTTTGGTAACAGGTTCACATAGCTTAAATAATTTACAACTAAGTTTTATTTTATTGATACATTTATTTTTATGATTTTATTAACTTAGTTTTAATAAATAGCTGTGGGTAGTGTCGACTTTAGAAAGCGAATAAATTGTTCGTTTAGTTAAGACAATATTCCAACAACGGAAAATTATTTTGGTTGACATATTTGTCAACCGAAGTTAGAATTCAGCCAATCGAAATATATATGATGAAGTCATTCAGTAAAATTAAATGCAATACAATACCACAAGGAAATGTGGTACTGTGGAGCATTTAATATATTATTCTATCAGAATATTCAATATCAATACGTTACATAATCTGATCTTTGTCAAACAATGAAAAACCTAATGACGATATGAAAATGGTAACAAGTTAAAAACGATTTGAACTATCACTACACAACACACACGCAACAGTGGTGTAGTGGTCAATGGCTCTGATTGCTGTGCTAGAGGTTGTGGGTTCGACTCCCACCCAGGACAAATGTCAGTGTGATGATCACAATCATTTGTTCTGTGTCTGTGTCTCTATAATATAGAACATTATAAAACAAATATCACACAATCTGTTAAGTTTTGAACTAGATAATGTTGTGTGAAATCCGTGCAAAATTATAGTGAATGTTTATTTTAATCTATCTTGGTTTATTTCAATGATAAATCGGCATTTAAAATTATTATTTCCATGAAAGGGATAATTCAATTGACATTAATTAATCATAAATCATTGCAGTCGTGGAATTACGGCTTGCGGAATTTTGTAATAAGCTTCGTAAAGTAATAACATACTCTACCAGCCGGATTTACATACTTGGTTTTGCTCATAAAAGTTTAATTAATTAATAAACTTGTTAAGGTAATGTTGTTATATGAAAATGTTGTTAAATAATAATATGTTTTCATTTTGTGTTTAGTACAATGACTTTCTACTAGGGAGGGAAATGTTTGGAAATATTCATCGCAAGATCTATTAAACAGTAATAACAACGTAAGTTATGATTTATAACCGCTACGTTTTTCGTGTATCCTTTGTACTCCAATTGCTCGATACCCGAAAAAAACAAAAAATCCTGACCAAAATTGTGAGTTGTGTCCCCGTTGCATCGTGTATTATATAGTACGTTATATTATTTTTAATTATTGATTAATGATCCACAGATTATTCTATAAATATGTAGCTGGATGTTAAAAGACTATATCGATTAAATTCAATTGTTAGGAAGAAAGTAAAAGATACAAAAAATCTAGCAGCAGTAATTAAGCGAATCAGAAAGTCATAGGTATCCTCTTCTTCGATCTTTTTAATCCCGTGGAGGGTTGAAACGGTAAATTAAACACTTTCGATTTGTAAAAACATAATAAAAAAAATAAAGTACTTTTTTTTCTAAAACTCGTGTTAACATACACTGTTATCGCATAATGCGAAATTAATTTGTTTAAGTAAACGAGTCAATCACCTTGTAGGTAGTGGTCAGCTGTTGCGTACTAACTACCTACTGGTCATTAAACCCGTTCAGCTGATATTTACTTAAAGAAATTAGTATTAGTTAAAAAAAAGTATAGTAAGTTTAAAAAAATAACTTTGTATTTTAATTAATCTTTACAAATGAATATTAATGTTTCATGTGCCGTATCCTCCACGGTTTTAAAACGATCAAAATTGTACGCTGTATACAACGAGATTTGCTTGTAAATATCGTTAAAACTGGCCTCATCTAGTTCAAATTTACAAAATAATTGATATGTACAAGCGTTATTTGCTAAATAAATATCATTTAAATATCGAAACTGTGTTAAAACTGGAACTTTGATTTTGTCAAACATATTAATTTACAAGTTTTTTATTAGCTTGCAATGTAATTATGTATGTTCGGCTCAAATATTACAACTCAATTTTGAAGCAGATATCGTCAACCGATTGAGCTGCAATTCTGCATTCAGGTGTAAATCACATGACAATGCAATATTATGATGACATGGAGCTGATCTGATGATGGAATCGTGAGGTAGCCATAGGAACTCTGTAATTAAACGGCACAACCACGTCGAGTTTGGGATCGTATCACTGGTTTTGACGAGTTTTAATTGTATAAGTATAGACCACCGCTATAAAAGCTTGTTATGAAAAAAAAATATTTTCATTGAAAACTTGTTAGGTACTGAATAACATTTATTTTGAAAATAACAACAGCACAGTAGTGGTGGCGGTAACTGCCCCGCTTTACGGGTTGTAAGTCACGGATTCATCTCCTAGGCACACCTGTGTGGAACTCAGCCAGGTGCATTTACTTGGTGTAATTTATTTCATCACCCTTTCTCTCTAAACGGTGACGTCGGCAAAACATGTCTAAGAACCAAAATTTCATAGACTTCCATCAACCCAGATTGAGTCAGCGTGGTGAATTACGGCCCTTTGCTTCTCATAGAAAAGAAACAAATCACCATAAAGAGACCTACAAAAATTAAATGAGATCCCACCAAAAACATCAAATGTAAAAAAGCCAAGTCTCCCTACGCAATGCTTCCATGGCAAAAAAAATTGAGATCACATAGAAGCCAAGTCCTGTTCAACTTGATTTGTAATAATAAATCAATATTTTGTTACTATATTAATAGTTTTGTTTAAATTGTAATAATAGTGACTTGGCCATGAGCACAATAAGATATAAATATAAAAACGGCATATTTGGAGGAGTTGAAAGTTAAACGTAAAGTTTTATATCATAGAAATACATTCTTTTAGTTTATTCAATTGTTATTAAATGACCTACAGTCAGTCTCATCCAAGACCAGTGAAATGCAAGTTTAGTCTATAGTGATCTCAAATTCCAATCAGTCACAGTTACAGTTGTTAACTTGTGTTCATGGCCGAGTCGCTATTATTATAATGTAAACAAAACTATTAATTATAGTTACAAAATTTTGATTTACTATTGCAAATCAATTTGAACAGGACTTGGCTTTTATGCGATCTCAATACTTTTTACGATGGAAGAATTGGGTAGGGAGACTTGGCTCTTTTACATTTGATGAATATGGTGGGATACATATTTACAATATAGACAAAAGGAAAAAAAGACTTTGACCCCTGAAATTGTTTCGGTGTTTCTTCTCAGGGTAATTAGCTAGAGAACACCGGACTCATCTAGATTCGAAAAAAAAAATGACGTGTAAAACTGTTTTTTTAAACCTAATTGCAGAATAAAGATAATTTATTTTATCATTCAATTTAAATCACAGTTGTAATATGTTGTAAATTACAGTGGATTTTAAATCGAAATGTCAACAGCTTTTTTGGTCTCTTCTTCAATCTTAGAGCGAAAAACTGTAGAAAATGCTGCTATTTTTCGTATAACCCTAGACGAAAGATTCAAAGTCAGAGGAAATAGGTTAATGAGGTGCTCGCGACTGTAGCTTTTTACTTATACATGACTGTAATCCTTAGATAAACATATCACTGTTGTGGAATAGCGTATACTGCCTATTTTAAAATGAAGGCATAATAAAAATGGTAAGAAAACCAACTAGTAACAAAATATCTATGATAGTATTCCATAATCGACTCTCCCCGAGATTAAAACGATCAAAACTTAGTTGTGTATATAAATATACTAGTGACCCGCCCCAGCTTCGCACGGGTACTGATATTGAATATATTATGTATGTATGATACACATAAACCTTCCTCTTGAATCACTCTATCTATTAAAAAATACCTCATCAAAATCCGTTGCATACTTTTAAAGATCTAAGCATACATACGGACAGCGGTTAACAACTTTGTTTTATACTATGTAATGATGCGGAGAAACTAACTGATTGACGTTAAACGTACAACCAAAACTACACAAGGAACGTAAAATTGCGACAAGACTTCTTTTTTTATAACGTAGACACTTGCTTACGTTATAAAAAAAAGAAGTCCTTCTTAGTACTTAATAAGAAGGGGTTTTGGTATTTCAGTTTTTGATGGGGTGAAAAGGAAGAAATGTATATACTTAAAAACTCTTGAGCCCCTGAGGCTCACCTCAATCAATCAATCAATCAATTCATCTGAAAGACGTCCACTGCTGGACATAGGCCTCCCCCAAACGTCGCCACAACGACCGGTCCAGTGCGTCTCGCATCCATCGAATTCCAGCAACCTTGACCAGGTCGTCGGTCCACCTTGAGGCTCACCTATTGTCTTTTTCTTATGTCTCTAATACGCTATTCGAAAGGTTAATAGGAAAAGTTCATATGAAATTGCCGTTTTTTCAAAACGGGTTACATTCATGTTTTATATCATTAGCAGTTTTAAGTCCATATACACAGCTTTAGGTGGAACCGCAATCAAGCATTGATTTATATGAAGTAAAAAAAATACACGGTAGAACTCATATTACAAAATAATCCAAGTTTTCTTAAATTTCAAAACAAATAGTTTAAAAATACAGCGAATTACAACAAAAAAAAACACAAATAAATCAATTAAAACCTATTTTAAACAAAAAACATACTTTTATTTTATTACAAAGTTTATTTGAACTTATAATTCTGTGGTCTTGGAATGGAAAGTGCAATTAAAGGAATCAGTGACAGTCTGGAAAATCCTTTTGCTCCACCCTGTAGCGAGAGAAGTCATTGGATTTCCCATCTCAATAAAAGAAAAACAAAGTTCCTTCAGTTACCTTTCGCATTCCAGGGCTAAAGTAACTCTTGCGAATAATCCTGCGGCGTATAGACTTTTCCTTTCAGAGGGTATTGTACGTACTAGGGAATCCAATCCCGCATTATAATCGCGATTCCGCAGGCCTGCGGGATTGAAGACAGCAATCCCACGTAACTGACATATCCCGTGGGTTTTCAGGATTGGGAAATTTTAAATGTTTTATTTTATGGGAGATGCTCAAAGGTATAACTTTAGACAATTTGGATTTCGCCGAGGTATAAATTATTAGGAAATATTAAATAAAATACAGATTTAAAATATTTTAATTCCGCAAAATACACGGGAATAAAAAAGATTGAACTTTTTGATTTAGTTAGAGAACTTTCAACTAACATTGATTACCGTTCCGTTCTACTTACTACGTACGTTTAAAAAAAATGTAAATGTATGTATTTAGTTGTAAGATAAAATCATGACATAGAACTTTAAAAGTACGCAACGGATATTGATGCGGTTTTTTTTAATAGATAGAATGATTCAAAATGAAAGTTTCTAAGTATAATACATGGATAATATATTCAATATCAGTATCCTAATCGTATCCTATCTTAATCGTACAAAATAAAATAAATTTTCATAGGTACAAAAAAATGAGTTCCCTATAAAGTTGTAAAATCACATATTAATGAGCCAATTATGCTGAGTATAATTAATAGCTAATCAGAACACTGGCTTGTTTTCTATACCCATTTTTAATCGAAAAAGTTTCATCCCGCAAGTGTGCGGTATCCCCGCACGAGTAATCCTGCAAAAAAAGGTGCGGGATTGGATTCCCTAGTACGTACAGTATGGTAGCAGCACATCAGACTAACGATTTTCAACTCTTAACCATAATAATAACAAGGTTCAAAATGTATTGGAGAAATCTAACAGATTTGAATAGTTTGATGTGCTGCTGACTGTACTATAAGATGTTTAATGTCAACAAAAAGCATTCATGTGTATATACGTATCATTATTTTGCATGACATAACCACTTCACAAAACCAAACACAATAAATATATAATGACGTGTTGAATCCCTCGTATACGAGTTTTGTTTTTATATTTTCTACTTTGCATCTTGGAATGTCATGTTAGCAACAACTTTAGTAAAATAAATATTGATAGATAAAACATTTACCGCATCCAACCCGCACTGGGCTCGCGTGGTGGATTATGGCCCATTCCCTCTCATCGAGAAGAGGCCTGTGTCCCAGCAGTGGGAACATTGAAAGGCTGATGATGATGATGATAAAAAATTTACGCTAGTTATGGTCTATTTTTGTATTATTTCTAAGTTCTACGAAATCTAGTGTCCGACTGAAAATGTATTTTTATCAAACCGAAAACAAAAATGATTACCTACTAGACATTAAAAATTGAAGATATTAAATGAATTTTTGATATCATTTATTGCCAGAGTATACAAACATATTGGTATTTTTTCTGTAAAACATATTTTCAGTAACAAAGTAAATAAAATAAAACTCGATAATTTCTTAGAACGACACAAATAATTTCGTTTATTTCTTGCTGTATTGGTTGATTCTGTAATATGTAGGTATAATACAATCAATATAATTTGTACTACGATAATCATCATTATCAAGTTTGTCAAAAAATATCATTATTAGGTAAACTAACAAACATATTTAAAACTAATTTAATTTTAAGGTAACTTAATACAACTGAGTAATTCTTATTTAAAACGAGGAGAAAATATGCGTAATAATATTTTCCCCCATACCTTATAAAGACCTCTTAAAGCGATCAATTTGACGACCTAGACCGAACTGTTAAAGAGATGGAGCTATCGTCTTTCTCGCTCGCACGTTTAAACGCTTCATGATAAGGTCAATAAGGCCCCTGTTTTTAAAAACAAAACCTTTTATCTAATTATATCATTACAAAGTCACTTCTAGAATTTGGTCTTAATTTACAGTTGGTAAGTATATTTTTATAAAACATTAATCATGGCCTAAGAATGTTTAATCCTTATAAAACCCACTACCCCGTGGTTCTGACAGTATTTAAATATTTATTTTTATACTAATTTTGATTTATTAGAATAAACACTTAACCCTAGGTTAAGACAAGATATTCAAAAATGTTTGTGTCTTTAAAATATCGACTATGTGTTTCAGTGACAAGCCGAATGTTGGAAATGCAGTGTACTTTAGATTTTGTTTTATTTGCCATGCGAACTTTAGACTTGATCATCTTAAGGGCCAAATTCACCAATAAAACTAAGGACGATTGTTTAAAACTAAACACAAACTTTGTTTTGCAAAATGACGCTATAATCTCGATTAGACCGCTTTAGTTTTAAATAATCGCGATTAGTATTATTGGTGAATTTAGCCCAAGTCACTTGTTTTGTTTGACTGCAGTGGTCACAAATCGACTGCTGAGCAGTAATAACTTGGAATTATAAAATTTAGCAACAAAAACAAGAATAAGAATGGATTTTATTAAAATCACCAAAAAAGAGAATGAAACATTCTATTTGGAGTCAAAACATCGTTTACTTTATACCACAATCCCCCAAGTGGGGAGGTTCAAAAATTTGTAGACAAACCTACTTTTACTTACAAGGGTGAAATCGTGTCATACTCCGCAGCAGAACCACTTTGACTACATTATATACAAATTACAGGATGAAATGTAGATAATGTCTATATTTTTGTAGCTTAATATCAAAATTTGTATATTGTTAGTTTCTTGGAAAATATCAATTCAAAGTGGTCATGCTACAGAGCATACTCTCCAGCAGGACCACTTTAAAATAACACTTATTTCACGCTGATTATGCACAGGTCAAAATATAAACAAATGTATATTTATTGTATATCAAGATAACATCTACAATTTTAGATAAATACTTGCGATTTTTAGTAATATGCAAATGTTTTATTACCGGAAAGCGCCTGCTATGAATTATTTCTTAGCTAAGAATTATTTACGACTAGCTTTTGTCATTGGCTGTTATTTGCTAAGAAATTCATAGCAGGCGCTTTCCGATAAAACATTTGCATATTACTAAAAATCCGAAATATACAAATTTTGATATTAAGCTACAAAAATATAGACATTATCTACATTTTATCCTGTAATTTGTATATAATGTAGTCAAAGTGGTTCTGCTGCGGAGTATGACACGTGAAATCACTGGCACTAGCTTGTTGTACTCATAACTATTCATTCAACCCTGAAAAAGAAATCAACTTCTTCAAATATTCATGAGCTAAACAGCTTTTTATGTGCTTACAGGATTTTAATCACAGTAGAAGTTTTTCATAATTATGATGATGAACTCTATCCCATTGTATATTTTACAACTTTTGTAATTCTGTATTTTGTACTCGCTTAAGATTACCCTCCTTATACTTGAAACTTAAATGAAACCTGCCTTTGAATACAGACTGTAGTTTATCAGTATTATCAAAATATTAAAAAGCAAAAAGTCGTTAATCCTTTGATCTATATAGCCCCTGTGTTGTACTAAACATTGAATGTATCTAAACCCTTAAAATTATTTTCATATCACTAGTACTAATGCCTTGTATTTTCTACGTTTCAGTACTTCACCTCCGGTACCCAGATCTCTCAAGAGGATGCGGTCCACGCCAGTTTCACGCACGTGTGATCCGCGGAGAAGACCGGCGCCAACGTGCGTCAGTCTTCAACAACCACCAAAATACCTAATAACGGCGTCGACCTTTATCAACTTTAAACTATTATATTAGTATGGTCTTTCAACTCAGATGATATTCGCATATCCGCTTTCTCGTCATCATTTCAGCCGAAAGGTGTCCATTGTTGAACATAGGCCTCTCCCAAGGGTTGCCAAAACGACCGGCCTTGTATGTCTCACAACCATGGGATTTCCATGACCCTAGCCAGTTCATCGGTCCACCTTGCTAAGGTGGCATTATCACAAGGCTAAGACCTTATCGATAATGATAAAATATTATGCACAAAACACCAAATAAAAAAGCTACTATATTAATAATGATATATAAATAAGATCGTAAAAATTCAAAATGGCGGATTTTTTTTTGTAACGTATTCAAAAATTTGTATTGTTATTAATACTTTTCTAATAATTTCATTACTCGTAGTAAATAAACAAAACGTGCCAACAGCAACGGCTTCCTTGTATTAAATAATGATGTAATGTTTTACATTTTATATATTATTTTAAATCAAAAATGCACATAGGACCACAATAGGGAATATGCATAATTTTTAAAAAATTATATACTATGAAAACAAGCAGCAGATGAGAATGAGAGCAGTGGTGGCCGAGTGGTAACGGCCCCGACTTACGAGTTGTAGGTCGCGGGTTCGAACCCAGCCAGGTGCATTACTTTGTGTAATTTATTTCATCACCTCTGCTCTCAAAACGGTGAAGGAAAACATCGTGAGGAAACCGGCATGTCCTAAAACCAAAAATTCGAAGACATGTGACATCCACCAATCCGCACTGGGCCCGCGTGGTGGATTATGGCCCATTTCCTCTCCTAGAGAGGAGGCCTGTGTCCCAGCAGTGGGAACATTGAAAGGCTGATGATGATGATGATGAAAACGAGATCCAAATTGATACGAAAGTAAAGAATAAAAGAACTAAGAAACATGCGAATAATTTTCTCTTTTGCAAAACCGGCGATTCATATGGCTTCCGTACGAGCCTGGTAGGGTTTCAGACCATATTAGACTTCAATTTCTTATAAGCAGCTTTGAAGTTTTAAAACGACGTCGTTGATATGTTTATATATTTTAAAACTTTGTGTTTTTACTTACTATGGTTTCTTAATGGTTTAAAAAAATTATGCATATTCTCTATTTATTGCACGATTTAAATTTGTACGGAATTATGAGATGTGCGTAAAGCTGGTACCACATTTTTGTCACATCGTCGTTTTGTCGAAAAAATAATTGAAAATTGATGTGGTGTGTAATGGGGTAATGTTACTGAAATGGCTATTTCAACATTGAATTTGTAATAATTATGATGGAAAGAAAATTTTAAAGTATCAAAAATTTAGGGTACTAAAATATGAGTTATATACAATCAGAATAATGTTTTACTAAGAACTTGTTTAGGCAAGCTTATCAGCCATAGTTTAGAACCTTGTAGTAGACATCCACTCAAGTAATTTTTCTCCTAGATAAATGTGTTATTGACTTTAGTCTTGATTATAAGACCTAAAAGTAAACATTTAAAAAATTGGTACGTGTAAACGGACTAACCGTTTTAGTGAGTAGGTAATAAATTAAGGCGAGATTTAGACAAGCATAGTAGATTGTGTTTTGTACAAGTATGTTTGGTCCTGTGCTTCTTGCATTCTTCACATCTCCGTGATCTTTCTTCGATTTAATAAAAGTCACAGGTATCATCTCTAGATCTCGTTGATCTGAAGAGCAGAAGCAATCATAGTACGGGGATCCTAAATAAAATAATATAATAGAAAAATATTAAATGCTTAAAAAATGAAGCTTAAACACCATATATATTATTGCATGTTCTAATTAGATTACGCCTACTGTCTACGGACGCGTAGACGCGTATTCATCACTATGTCGCCCGTACAAATCGTCGTGCCATTCCTGTCCTTACCGATTCGTCAATAGAATATGTTAATTGTAAGCCAAGCGAGTTATGACGAATACGCGTCAATGACGCTGCGTGTTTATGGACAGTAGGCCCAAATCAGAAATTCAGACAACGCACAAATTAATAATAACGCAATCCAAATATTACTCCTTATAATAAAGTGAAAACACATTGCAAAAAGAGTTTGTTAAATTTACCTATAAAGGAGATTAGGCGATAAAAAATTGTAATTTTTGCCGCAGGAAATGTAACCAATTGTATTGAATGCTAGCATTAAAACTAGGTAAATGTTGTTATTTAGCTAAAAACGCTAGATTAGTGAAATATTATTAGATGTTTTGACATGGGATACGTATCTTCAAAATATAGTTGGGTAGGTAGGTGTCAAAAATCTGACATCAGTTACAGCTTAGCGACTAGTGGAATCCTGAAAGAACCATTGCCTGGAATCCCCATAGGTGACCGATGACCTCATGAGATGGAATATTTGGTCGTAAATGACCCGTCGTAGGCAGTTAAAAGGTTAAAAAGGAAGACGTGTACTATGTGACTAAATTGACAAAATGTTGTTTTGTTAGTTACACTAATATTATACAGGGTGTCATTGACATCGTAACGCAAACGAATACCATAGATCCAGTATTTGAAAAAAAAAACTAGAAAAAAAAGCCGACAAAAAATTCACCACTGGGGGGTCCAGAATCATGTACTGGATCTATGGTATTCGTTTGTGTTAACATGTCAATGACACCCTGTGTATGCAAAAGTTTGCAGGTGTGATGTTTGTTTCTTCTTCACGCTCAATTGGCTGTACGGATTTGGACAAAATGAAAATGTCCATACCCCATAACATATTGTGTCACAAGTATATTGTAGCGCAAACTATAGCATCACGTAAGAACTACAAGAATAATACCAAAAATAATTATTAATTTATGTGTTTAATGTAGCAATTTTTTAAGCACATTATAAATATAAAAATGTAAACAATTCCTACTTCCACAAAAATAACATTATAATTTCCGAAATCATTTGGATTGACACAAGATGGTATGGAGCTACATGCAAATTTGGGTAATCTTTTTTGGCACATGGGTAGACTAAAACCTGAAACAGCACACTGGATACTTTTATACTGGGCGTATAATTTTCTCCTTGCATGTGGATGAAACCCCTAGTAGAAGAAGCTGCTGCCAGACAGCCAGCCTGCCACACCTATTCCTGGAATAATAAAGTATCCTATATACTGACATCTAGGATACTTAGTATTCCCAGAATAATAAGTATCCTATGTACAGACATAGGATACTTATTATTCCCGGAATAGGTATGTTCGATTGTTCATCACGTCGTGGCTAATACACATACGCGGGGAATCGTTTCCAGGATAATGTCTATCCGCGTATTAAGTTTTGTCCAAAATCGTTCGTGAGCTGCAGAGTGAAAAAGTAACAAACAGACACATTTGCAAACTTTTGCCTTTTTTGAGTGTGTGATAAGTGGATCATACACTCTGTCATAATAGTTTATCTGTTACTGTTTTCAAATCAAAAGTTGTTCATATTTATTAGTAAAATTTTGCTTAAAATTTGTACTGTAGAGAGATATTTTGTTCAAGTTTGTAGGTACGTATATAATACTCATGCACGCACATAGAGATAAAGTCAAAGTTAGGGAAATAAATAAATGAGAAAAGAAGTAGAAATTACTTTTCTTGCCTTCAAAAATTTACTTGAAAAGAGCTGCCTTCCGGTGAGATCACTGCCAAACACTGGTTAATATCAATAAAAAAAAAAAGAAAACAGCTCAAGGAAATTTTAAATAAAGAACATATATTTAATTCCTTAGCTGGTTGCTTAGTTACAAATTTTAATAACACACTAGATTAAATAGATATAATGTTTTTTATGAGAATTTTTATATTTATTTTCTGGATACCACCAAATCTTGGACAAGTTCAGCAAAACGTCTAGTATATACTCGTAGTTCTTATAGATTATGTGACTAGTTAAAAGAATGTGAGATCAATACGCTTTTGCAATATATTTACTTATGAACAAATAAATATTATTATAATAGCAATTTATCTGATTACGCAATCATTAAAATAAACAATTTGCGCTGCCAAAAGCAATAACGATGTAACTAATTACTAAATTGTTATGAAGTATGCAATTTGTAACCTTACCAAAGAGTATTTTGCACAGTTCCTTATATATTTAGATATATACTAGAGTAACTTAGAGTAAAATGTAATATTATTTTTACATGGGTATATACATAATTTTATTTAAATAAATGTTGTAATACAATTCGATTACTAGTCTAGTATTATAACCTACTGGGCGTTCCTAGTAATAGATCTGATAAAAGTTAAATTAGATTAAAAAAAAACAGCATACTTTGTTTGTTTAAAAAGTATAAAGTGCCTCTAATGCCAGGTTTTGATTGGTCGGTTTTTATGTTGGACAACCAGCAAGACTCTCAAAACGACTACTTTCATCAGTAAATTTCACTGTCAAGAAAAGCTTGCCTTGTTAAATATTTTCCTTGCATAACACTTCTTATGGTATTGACTTGTTTTAAAGGCCAAGTATTTCTTCTCCCGTCGATCAAAGTTCGCAACTGATTATAGTGCAAAAGTCTTTTATAGTAGCCGTGTAAGGACAAAAGTTCTTTAAGGCGCTGTAAGCAGCAAATCTTTAGGTATTTCCGGGTGGTGCATCGCTGCGAACAAATAAGGTTGAAAATGGCTATGCGTTTGATTTTAGTTGAGTGTCGTGTCCGCTAATATAAAGATTTTTTCGCAGTTTTTTATTATTTAAAAAAAAAGTACAACAATTTGTTAAAATATTTTTACATTTCTCTTTAGTTGGTTAAATTTCCATTTTGGTAGTTACAAATAAAATAATAGTTATCACTCAAAATACTGAGTATTTCGAGACGAAAAATTGTTTTCGTGTACTTTCTTGTGATTTTTTTTCTCAAAATTCTGAATTAGTTTTTGAGAATGTTTTTGCATAAGTCTTTTACTTATATATTAGACTATACACTGTATTTTTTTGGTGTTTGTACTATGTAGCAATACGGCTAACTTCGCAACGAAAAAGAGGACGTTTTTACGGTGCCCGCTATGGGTAGCGCCTTTAAGAAGTTTTCACTTGTTTTCCAGCTTCTTCCAGATTCAACAACAGTTATATTCATCTTTAGCCATTCTCTATAATTCCATTAGCCCCTTCTCCCTTGGTCATTGGCTGGCGACGCCCTTGTATATGCAATATCTTAACCAAACATTTTAAATTTGTAAAATGTTCATTACAATATTTTGCATTGGTCAACTTCAAAATAAACAGGTAATAATATAATATATAATATAATAATATATCCACAACTATCTCACAACGCCATCTAGTCCCAAGCTAAGCAGAGCTTGTGTTATGGGTACTAGACAACTGATAAACATACTTGTATATTTCTAAATACATACATATTATAGATAAATTACACTCAGACACAGAACAAATGATCTTGCTCATCACACAAACATTGGTCCTGGGTGGGAATCGAACCCACGACCTCCCGCATAGCCGTCAGGGTCACTAACTACTAGACTGACAGGCCAGTCGAGGTGTTCGTTAGTCTGGTTAAAACTCAAGAACGGTGGCACCGATTTAGCTGATTTTGGTTTTGAAATATTTGTGGAACTTGAGAAAATGATCCTTATAAGGCAGTACGAAGTTTGCCGGATCAGCTAGTAATGTAATATTTACAGGAAAAAACCCGCTATACGTTACATTTTGCAGTCAGACCTTTACAGAACATCGTAGAAGTGATTCCTTATTTAATTTTTATCAGATTTTTACTACGTCCACGTATGCTCGTATAATCAGTAGAACTTTATTATCTCGTGGAGATGTTGAGTAGAAAACATATCTGTGTACTAAATGTATAAGTAGTTTCGTACATCTGTCAAATCTTTCTCATCTTCAGATAGGTTAAGAATTTCAAAAAACGTTTGTATGTTTGCTTAGGTATTTGTATTAGTAGTCTTTTTTTTACATAATATTTTAAAGTAATTTAATAAATAAAATTCAAAAACTGGATAAAATATTTCAAAATTATGAGTATGTTAATGTAACCAATTTATTTACCTAGTAAGTTCAACTGTATTGGGCTTGGATTAACGAGATGTTTATTTACAGCCTTCAGAAATTATCTGTTTTAAGAAGGTTCATCCTGATCTGTATATCCCGATCTGGTATATTAGAAGCATGTCGTTTCATCCATAGCAATCCAATGTATGTAATGGTTAACAAAGAGGCAATATAAAAAAAAAAATGAAATGTAATGCCTGAACATGCACACAATATACATACAGTCGGTAATTTCGATCTTTATTCGAGTGTTTCACAAAGTTTATTTCAGGTCTAAAAAAAATAAAGTTAAAAAAATCAATTCCTATGATATATTTAATTTTTTAACCTTAAAAGCCTTTTGGAAAAAAAGGTTTCATCTTTCGGAACCTCCATTAAATGTACAAGTTTTCAATAGACGTATTAATTTTTCTTTTTTTTTTGATTTTTTGTTCAGCAATCTAGATAAAATCCACAAGACGTCTGTTTTCATAACAATTATGTGGAGAAAGATCACCTATAAGTTTGTATGGTTTACGAGATACATTACATCTCGAGATGGACTTTCTTAATAGGTATTGATAAAGGCATCATAAATGGTTTAGTATTGTTCATATCGTGAAAAGTTGAAGAGAAATTTTGGAGGGATTATCTTTAATATTGATACTACATTTTTTATGCGAGTAAAACAATGATTTTTCTCCTTGCTTCAACTTTTCATCTTGAATAAGTACCGCATAAAAGTATTCATAACGGGATTTAAAAAAAATACTGCAGATAATCTAACACGTATAAAATGCTCACAAATTAATAATAATACTAAACGCTTTTAAGTTTTTTTATTGGTTAAACAAGCAAGTGGTTAATGAAAGATGCAAATATTGTTTTAACATTTTCTTTAATTCGTATCAGTCATCTTAATGAATAATAATTAATAATAATATCTAATCTTTTATTTAATAAAAATATTGTGTGGTTATATTGCATTTTTATTCTCAATCTTATAACTTGCCCTCGTTTACACAGTTACAAACATAATATATACGTAAATATTAGATCTGGATTGTAACTGGACGCAAAATATTGTTAATTTTGTTTTAATTCAAAGTCAAAGTAATTATTAGTGTGCTTTTTGGTGATACAGTAGGTTTTAAAATTAATTTTTGGTAACTCAAAAAGCTACCCATTAGGCATACACTATTTAATAGGATAAAAAAGAAAATATAATTAAAATTGATATACAATGCATTACAAACATGTCAAGAGTTAGATACAGTAAAAATTTAGAATATAATGTATTATTATTAATACAAACATTAAAATCAATTGGTCAAGTTCACATTGTCAGCTTATAACATTTTGTCAAAAAGGAATTCGTCAAAGGTATAATAGCATTTTTCAATTAAAAAATCATTAAGCTTCCGTTTAAATTGTGTCAAGTTTAAATCTTTGATAACATTTGGGATTTTATTATATTTTATTATAATTCCTGCCGTGAATTTGTATATATATACAAACAATTAAAATTAATAACGCTATATTTCATATTATATTTTATTTTACCTCTGAGAGTATGACCGTGATATAATTACGGGTCCTAACAGAATACTAGCATTGCGATATTTATCTATTTAAATATCACAGAACAATATGCCGAGTAAGGCGCCTTTTTGACCTTGAACAGATTTTAATGCTACTTTTTATTTATATACATTTTTTATTTATACTGTGTAATATATGAATAAATGTTTTTTTCTTTATTTATATATGTTTGTACGTTTTACTATAAAAAATATCAGACTTTTTAAAATTATTTTTAAAAATAAATTATTGAAATAATTTTCTTTGGGTAAATGGGTAAACGCAAGCGTTATTTCTCAAGCCTCCCACAAGTAGTTGGGGACGCAATTGCGTTGTAGTGAAAAGCAGTACTTATCGAGGCCATGAAGTAAATGGTTTTTTTGACGTTTGCGTACGCAAGATGGTTGGTAAATAGTGACATTACGAATAAAGGAATAATTGCGTTTTAGCTTTACTTCAAGGATTTTTGCCCAAACTTGGAAAAAGTGCCATCTTGTTTTGTAATAGAGAAAGCCGCGATGTTGAACAGCACCATCTATGAATTAATGTTTGTATTACGAATAAATCATGATGGTATAAAGGAAATTTGTTGTTGTATATGTTCTTACTCTCGAAACTAGGTGTCTCGGGTCAGCACCGTTATCTTACTAATATTATAAATGCAAAAGTTACGATGATTGAAAGGTTGTTTACTCAATCACGCCAAAACGGCTGGACGGATCTGGATGAAATTTGGCACAGGCATAGGATACACTCCGGAATAGGACATAGGCTTTTTGTCCCGGAAACCCCAACCCCAATCCCAAAACCACGCGGGCATAGCTGCGGGCAAAACCTAGTGAATTAATAACCTTAATAAGAATTAATAAATTAGTAAGTATTAAAAAAACATCGAATGGAGTGTTATTCTAAACTTATAATTTACTTGTATTACTCGTATAATCTACTAGCAAGCTTTTTATGGTGGGAAAACACATCGAATGTCGAGTCCCGTCGTCCAGTCCCCCTTTGGACGAAACGGGAGAAAATGTCAGACTACTACACTTACTAAACGACTCACCGTTCCTTCTTACTTCAGTTCCAGGGCCCTGGTATTCCACTTTCAGATCAATCCTTGGCCCCAGAAGGTTTAATAGCAAGCTATCATGTGTTTTCGTTAACTATGCATTCTGTCTGCAAGATAGTGGCTCTTGAGTACCTGTTTTTTTTATGGTAGGTAAAAATCATCCAATGACGAATCTCGCCCTTGGGCGGAGCGGGAAACAGTGTCAGACTCTTACTGACTAAACAACCTACCCCTTTCCAACGTTGCCATATATACAAGGGCCAGAGCCTTCCTTTCAGACACGAACCCTTGGCCCCAGTTGGCTTCGACCCTTCTGCAGGGTCCCTACGTTGAGTATCTGTTTAAGTAAGTTATGGGTATCGCACCAGCCGGAAAATTTCGGTTTTTCGAAGGGAGTTCACAAAGACATCGGAACTCAACAATGGTTCAAAATTTGTAAGATGGTTCAACCGGTAAATTCCCTATGAATAGAAAAAGTGAAACGCAAGGTTATAGAATAGCAAAAGATCACTTCGCTCAGCGAAAATATCAATGTAATTTTGTTGCGTATTCCTGCTGTGATACAAAATGACCTCGGTCACTAGGGCTGGGCATTTATCTCTTTACTTTAACCTCTCGTATGCCGTAATTAGAGACACAGTTAAAAAGTTATTGTGTCTCGCGTAGATCTGCGTTCCGACATACGAAAAATTAAGAGCGGCCAACCCGACGTACATTTTCATACAACCGCTTTTACGTGACTATTGATTATCTTTCTTCAGATATTTTGAATACACAGTTATCTTGTGGATATTATCTAGGCTTCTATAGAAATCAAAACATAAATTTGTGTAAAATATCCTATATAAAAATATAAAAAAGTTTTAATCGAGATTCTAAATTATGTATTTTTTTTTTCTCTAAAATCCTCAAGGGTTTAATAAAAACAAGTATTTCCTGGAAAAAATTTGTGAAATATTCGAGTAAATCGTAGACTTACTGAATGCCAACAGAGTTTTCAGGAGTTATCTCTCTTTTTTCGCATTACTTTTGTATCAAACATTACATTTGATTGCATTAGATGAAGCAAAAAGCTTTTAATGCTCGACGAAGACGATAGACGAATCGGGAAGGGTCACCACCTTAAGGCAAGCTCATGGGTACTTGCCAATGGGTTAAAAGCCCCTGGGTATCGTATTTCGTGTCTACTGGAGTCGTACGTACAAAAAAACAATACTGTCCACCATATTAATAACATTAAAGGCCCTCGTGTTGCCTTCAAATCACGACGTTTAAGTCCCGTTGGACTTAAAGCCGAAAAGGAGTTTGTTGAAATTAGTACTAGCTAATGAAACTGTTAGAGAGTTCATATATATCAGTGATTCCCAAAGTGGTCCAGGTGGTGGACCCCCAGGGGTCCACGGGGGACTTGCTGGGGGTCTACGTAGGCGTGAATAAAAAATGGGGGTCCATAAGACGTTAATGGGGATCCACGAAAATTTATCTGCTTTAAATAGTAAAGAGCAAAAATGTAAGCATAGTTTTTATAAGGGCCTACCTACATTGTTATAAGTACCCAACTAAGCAAATAATATTTTAATAAGGCAAGTGACTGTTACTTGTCCAAACTTGCGTATTTGATATTAGTAGGCGTAGGGGATGTAAATGTTAACAGATACAGGGTTGTATAGGGACAGAACTCAGAAGTGACACAATTTTTATTTTTTAGCGACTTTAAGAATGTAGTAGAAATGTGCAGCAGGGGGTCCACCGAAACTAGTAAAATTTTAAAAGTGGTCCACGAGAAAAATAAGTTTGGGAACTACTGATCTATATGGTTAAGAAAGACGACGGCTGGAGACTCTGTGGAAATTACAGGCAAGGTCCATTCCAGAGAAGTATCCAGTACGTCACATTCAGGGCTTTTGTCACCAGTTTCCAGGCACCTCAGTAACCACCGCCGACGTCTTGGAACTGGCCAAGATGGCCAAGCTGACAGAAATAACCGAGGCTAAGTCCGTTACCTTCAAGTGGTTTGGAAAGCCTCTGTTCATTTGTCACAGAACCGAAAACGAGATTTCAACCGAGCAGGCGGTAACAGTAAAAACTTTGCGTGACCCTCAACACGACAACCAACACACATAGTTAAAATTACTTAATTACTCAAAACCTTTGCACAGCGTCAAGACTCCAAGCAGTCATCATATATCAGCTCCAAGTGATAGCTCACGGTTTTGTGAAGTGTTACCAAGGTTCTTTAGGAAGTTGCAACCATCTTGTTCTATTTATGTAGGAATAAATGAAATCAATCATGAAATCATACTTCGTTAGAGGACTTAAGACAGCAATTCAACCCACTACTGCACCTATAGACAATAGCGACGCGGTACTTAATACTATGTAAAAACAAAAACTCCTTCAAATGGAAGATATGTATGCCAAGTCAAATACAAGCCTGATTATGTGAGCGTAATCTGTATATATACTCGTTAAAGGAGAAACTGACTTACTGACATATTGGAACTATATATACGCATAAGTGAAACTATACTCTTAGACCCTAAAGCACATGAAAGCAATTTATATTTTAAGAGGGTGAAACAGTGGATCAGTTTTTACATGGAGAAACCTACTTTCACGTGAGCGAAGACACTAACAAAGCTATTTGATAAATAAGGAAGCAAAAGCATACCAAGGAAGGTTTAATATTTCAAACGGAAAACATAAATCATAGGAGTCTAAATAACCCTAAAAGGACGAAATATGTCTTACAAGTTAGTCTATGTGTTGGTTGAATCAACGATTTTGGCCCGTCGACGCGCATGACAAACTACAGCGCTAAGTTTATCACACGCTTGAAGGGTTTTTTTTTTTTTTTTTTTATGGTAGGTGAAAATCATCCAATGACGAAACCCGCTCTTGGGCGGAGCGGGAGACCAGTGTCAGACTCTTACTGACTAAAAAACCTACCCCGTACCTTCCTTGCCTTATTTCTGGAGTCGAGGTTACAATTTTCACTTACCCTCTAGGCTCCAGGAGGCTTCGACCCTGAAGGGCCCCTGCAGTTTGCTGACAACTCCTTGAGGCGCGCGGGAACGGCGCGCGCCTTTGACGACTTGGACTCGGTCTTACCAGACGATCGGACGGCGAGCTACCCATTGCTCACCGTCCGCGAGCCAGTGTCTACGGTGGCCGGATATCGGCAGGATCGCGGCGGCGACGGCTACGGCGAGTACGCCGTTGCCTTTGCCTTATGCGGTCGGCCTCCTCCTTTACGAGCATTACTGCTTCGCAGAAGGAGGCGACCGCCTGCCATTCCTCTTCGCACACGCTTGAAGGGTAGTATCATGTCTTCGAGAGTTTGTAATGAATCTTAAGCTAAAGGTGAATGTATGGTAGTATGAGAAACAGGATCAACAATCAACAATGTTGCGTAAGAACCGAAGTTAGCTTCCAAGTGTGAATATTATCGCGAGAAATCAAACACGAGATGAAAAAACAATATTTGAGGAATAAAAATCGATAGTTTTTGAGCGGAAACAATGCATGTTTTTATTATACTAAAAAATAGATTACTATGAGTATTAAACCAAAAACGTTAGAGATAGCGTCGTCTAGTAAAAAAATGGATGTCAGTTCTGCTAGGTTTTTTGGAGCAATGCACATTCTAAACCAAAAAGAAAGAAGCCAAATACATAAATTATGAAGCTATGTGTAGTCAGATAATGTTACATTTCTAAAGGATACCGACAAGTGAATACAAAGAATATATCGGCTAAATAAAACGGCCAACCTTAAACACCAAATGAATTCTTCAAAAAATGAATTACTGCCTGTAGCTAAAACAAAGTGAATATAAGTATATACCTAATTTTGACACCCACCAGTGTTGTAATATGATAAGTTTATTTCTAAGACAACAGTGTATATTTTTTATATACTACTGTTTGTTTTCCCAAATGTAATAATTAAAAAAAAAGTGTTAAATAAAGCTTCTAATTGACACTATAAAATTACTGCCCTCTATTGCGAAAATGAAAAATTAACTGTCACCTACCGTAGAATTACTTTAAAAGACGCTAGAGGTAAAATACTCTGTACTCGTAACTAAATCAAAGATAGATGGAGCGCGTAACAGTTTAGGCTTGTACATCGTGAATGTAGCTAATTATTCTCTGCCTGGGCGAGTTTTCTTGTTACAATTAATCTATGATGTTTTCAAACACAACGGGTTGCTTAGTGACATAATTATTATTTAGGTAAATTTTGTACCAAGTTTTGACCCAGTGTTCACAACAAAAAAAAAACCCAATGAATGAATGAATTAATATTTGTCCTTTGATAAGCTAAGCAATAAAGAAATAAAATAAATAAAATCCTTGATTAATGATAATAAATAACATGCTACAGCTGTAAAAAAGAATATTGCAGTTAATCACTGTTAGAGTGTTGACATTGACATGGTGTGAAAGTATTTATTTATAGTCTACTAACTTCTGCCAGAATTTCTAATTCGAAGACATGTGACATCCACCAACCCGCACTGGGCCCGCGTGGTGGATTACGGCCAATTCCCTCTCTTAGAGAGGTGGCCTGTCCCTGCTGTGGGAATATTAAAAAGGCTGATGATGAACTTCCGCCAGCGGCTTCGCCCGTGGCTAGATTCTCCATACAAAGATATGAATTTTAGAAAATCCTGTCTTAGTGCTCGTATGTCATAGAAGGAAACCGTGTGAAAAATTACACAGTAGTTTTGATTGTGTGTTGATATATCAGTCAGTCAGTTTCTCCTTTTATATATATAGATTATACACTTTATTTGCTCTTAGGGCGGGGCGGCCTTATCTCATGACAACCTGAAATAGAGAGAGAGCAAAGTTCTTGCTAACGATGGTTAGAGCTTCAGAGACGGGAACTTCCTCACAATGCGACAATCGATATGCAATCGAGGTGCACTGCCTTCTGTAGCTTACAATTAATACAACCGCATAACGACAGCCTCGACTAATTTCTTAGTTTAAAATGATTTTAAATGTTTATTTTGTTTTTGAACATTTAAAAACAATTGACTGTTGGCAAGGCACTTTGCTCACAGAACAGTTGGTCAATAGGGCCGAAAGTTTCTGAAGTGGCTACCACATACTAGAAGACGCAGCGTTAGAAGGCATTCATAAGGGGTGCTGATGACCTGGTGACGCTCGCGGGATGCCTATGTCCAACAGTAGACATCTCTCGGCGGAAATGATTAAAAACAATTTATATACAGATTAATAATTCAGATTGTTTCAGAGCATATATTCGGTCCTCATTGCCGCCTCGGAGCCGATTATGTAGATGTTAATGAACCCTGCCTTTTTAAATGTAACAATACCAAGCTCTCGACTGCTATTGGCACTGGAAAAGTTAATATGACATGCGTAAACAAAAATTTTAACTATAAACTGTGTACTAAAGACATAGCGCAACTTACAAAACTGACTAAAGAACCATTAAATAGTACTTGTGAGGTAAATAAATTATATTTACGAGTATAATAGCTTCTAGATATAACGTATATTTATTATGAGTTCCACAAATTGTTTTGTTTGTATTAACTTGTACTGTCGAAGAAATCGATAGATGACCCTTTTAGTTAAAAATTCGTTTGAATTATTCGAAATGTTGAAGTTTTCTCCTGATGCAACGTTAATTTCTGTAAAATTTTGTTTTTAAATGCGACTCCTACCATCTCATTTGAAGGAATATAAATCAAATTATATTAGTGACACACAGCATTGAATTTGTGGATTCGTTTCTCAGAATAATTTTGGTTAATAAGTGTGTATTTATAATTGTATTAGTATTCTACTTGTTATATTTGTTTTCTTTTTAGTTGCACCTACTATATTAGGTCCACTGGTAGAAAATGCCTATGTCAATAAGACACTACACTAGTGCAAAAAGATTTAACTAATAAATAAATTGACTAAAACAACTCTCAGTTGTAAGACGTGCACAAGGGGTGGTGTGTTAGTGTATGTACATGATTAATATATTTTCTATTTCTTCTTACGAGTAAGTCAGTAATTTTAGATTTTGAATATTGTTAATACCGCGTACAGAAGTCTATGCGATTTTGTTCTATACGATTAATGCATTAGAGTTGGAATGAAAAAAAAATCTGCGAGAAGTGTTGCAATCCTAGCAGAAATTAAGGACTTCCAGTGTAGAAGTGTAATACCTCACCAAAAGAAGAAGTATAAGCCTCACCGACAACGATTGCATTTCTGCTTACCATCAGGTGGAATCCTAGTCACGTTTATATCACAAGTTTATATCAATTTATAATGATAATGATATCGCATTGAATATTTAATAAAAAAATGAGAAAGTAAAAGAATTAGTACTAACTTATAACATTTTGCATTTTATAGGCGTCGTGTGATCTTGATGTGAAAACGCCTTGGCGGCTTATGGAAATATGTGAATGGTGGAAAGCGGACTCGGCCACATCTTGTCAACCGAAGACCAAGCAGGGTGTCGACTTCCCTAAGAACCTGTCCTTTACAGGAGTCTTACTGCTGCACAAAACGTTAGCTGAACATGAATGCTTGTATATGAGACTCAATCATACCGAATTACCTGATGAAAATGGTCATGGTAAGAAAACATAATTATTAAAATATATTGTTTAAAAATTGGTTATAATTATTTTCAAACAGAGACGGTGTTTCGTGATGACGATTTTCTTCACTATACTACATAGTATAAAACCAAGTCACTTTCTGCTGTATGTCTCTATGAACGCTTAGATATTTAAAACTGCGCCACGGCTTTTGATTTGGTTTTTTAATAGGTACAGTGATTCAAGAGGAAGGTTTAAATGTACGCATAATATATTTAATATCAGCGTGGCATCCGTGCGAAACTGGGGCTCATCACTAGGTAGTACTACGAGTATATAAAGGGTGAGAAGTCACACCCTTTGCCGCAAACTCTTACTCTAAGACAGTCTTTCCCAAAGTGGGCTAAAACGCCCCCTTGTGGGCGCTGCAGCTCTCAAAGGGGGCGGTAAGAGACCCAGAAAGAAAATGGGGGCGTTGTATAGAGATGGGGGGGTGATTTTTAATTTTATTTAGCTAGGAGGCCTCTTAAACAACGACTACAAGAGCTTTCGACTCTCAACAACAACTTGTGAACATCAACTAATATGAACATAATTTAATTTCTTAAAAAAAAAGATGCACGTGGCTAATACACTGTGATACCTATCACAGTGTGATACCTATGAATAAATGAGTGTATAGTTACCTAACTATACACTCATTTATTCATACTTCATATATTTATTAATATATATTTTTATATAGATATAAATATTTACTTATTTATTAATTACAAATGAAAAAAAAAAATTGAGTATGTTTTCTTATGAATACTTATAGATTACTAAAAATACATACAAAATTTCCATTCATCACGTCTCATTTTTCTTCCATAAGAATGTGCCTTTTACTAAAAATTTAAATGCTAAAACATATTTTAAAGAAAATTATTTTAATCAACCAGATTTTTACACATTAACCAAGTTTAATTTTATCATTATGGATAAAAAAAAAAAACAAAAAAAAAATTATAAAAAGTTTTAACACAAAAGATCGCAAAACTTTAACTTTTTCTTTTGTGCTTTGAATGATCTTCTCGTTTTAAACGCCAGCAGTAATTGCCTAGCATAGTTGTGTCCCAACGCCCTTGAAATCGTTCTTCAAGCTTCTTTACATCCTGGTGGAATCACTCACCTTGCTCATCACTGACTGCACCAAGATTAGATGGAAAAAAAGAAAAGTGAGAATGAAGGAAGTGAATTTTTAACGACTTTCTGCAACCCAACTTTTTATATGATTCTAACATGTTGTCAACTAGCTTTTTCGCATTTTCGGCCCTGTGGCCCTTTAATATAAAAGCCCTTTAATAACTGCGTTCAGCGATAACCAGGCATCAAGTTCCTTTGCAGTAAGATTTTTCTCAAAATTTGGGTCTTTCATCTTATTTATTTATTTATTTATGTACACACAAACACATACAAAGAGAAAAGAACACATACAAATAGAAGAGTACAAAGGTGCTGCTTATTTCTAACGAAATTTCTTCCAGCAGACCTGCGACAGGAGAGTTGGATGAGAAATGTAGACACAGTGTGTATAAATAATTCATAAAAGTAAAAAAAAATACGTACACTGAAATTAAAGTCATTTAATACTTACATATAAATATTTCAATAACCATAAATAAAATGTACACATATATAGATACAATACATAAATAATAATAATAATACATAACTATAATATATAACTTTATGAGATAATGTTAGAGAGATAATGTTCCTTGACTTGCTTTTTGAAGACAGATACGTTTTCAGCTTCACGGATCTTTGCTGGAAGTGAATTCCACAGTCGCACTGCATGAAAAGAGAAGGAGTTAGAATAAAAATGGGTATTATGGGGTGGGAAATTGAGTTGGTATTTAAGGTGGGATCTACAGAGGGCATCGGCAGCACGCGTGAACGTAAAACGATCACGCAAGTAGCCAGGGTATGCAGGGTTAAAAAGAATGTTGTACAAGACACATAATACACGAGTGTTCCTACGAAGGCGGATAGGGAGCCACTTGAGATCCTTGCGGAATTGAGAAACATGGTCGTATTTCCTAAGACCAAAAACAAAACGAATACACAAGTTTTGCAAGCGCTCAAGTTTGTTTAGTAGCTCCTCGGTGGCATCCAGATAGCAGGCATCAGCATAATCAATGATAGGCTGAATTAGAGTTTGGGCAAGATAAATTTTGGTTTTGAATGGTAAGAACCTTTGAAGCGATTTAAGACTGTGAAAGGAAAAGTGCACCTTACGGCTAACCTCATTTACCTGTGCTCGCCAAGAGAGATTACTGTCAATTAATACACCGAGATTCTTAGCAGTGTCGGTGTACTTAATAGTTGAGCCGTTAAGGGATAATGGCGCCAAGGCAGAAATGTTAAGCGCATTGCGATAGTACCGACTACCTATGATCAGAGCCTGGGACTTGGAAGGATTAACCAACAAGCCAAAGGATTTGGCCCACTGGCCAATAGCCTCCAGGTCGCGATTCATGGCATTAATCGCTGAATCAGCATCATCCAGCGAGAAGTGTCGATAGAGCTGCAAATCGTCTGCGTAAAGATGGAAGTTGGAAGTGATAAATCTAGTGACAGTGTTAATGAAGATAGTGAAAAGAAGAGGAGAGAGAACGCCACCCTGAGGAACGCCAGCAGTGAGATCACACCAATCAGAGAAAATCTCTTCAAGGCGGACACACTGAGAGCGACCCCGAAGATAAGAGTCTATCCAGCCTAACGCCGAGGAAGAGAAATTAATAGACTTAAGAATTCCAAGTAGAATATCGAAATCTACAGAGTTGAACGCACAGCTGAAGTCAAGCAGGACTAGCACGGTGAGAGATTTGTTATCCATAGCCCACCGGATATCATCCGTGACTTTCAACAGTGCGGTCACCGTACTATGACCAGAGCGGAAGCAAGATTGGTAAGGGGAAATAATAGAGTTTAAGGATAGATACCTGGTGATTTGGCCATGAACAATGTGTTCGAGAACTTTAGAGAGGAAAGGCAAAATGGAGATAGGTCTGAAGTGAGACAAGGATGATGGATTGTTTATCTTGGGAAGTGGTATTATATGAGCCTGCTTCCAAGCTGAAGGAAATGTGCCAGAATATAGGGAATAATTAAAAATATGAGTGAGAATTGGGAGCAGATGTGGAAGAATAGGAGTTATCATTCTCGAACACAAATTGTCATGACCTACAGCAGAAGAGGAGATAGCTAGAAGAGATTTTTTGACATCTTCTTCAGAAACAGGACTAAGGTTAAAAATAGGACAATTCGGTACTGGCGTTTTGGAAAGCTCAAGCAAAGTGGAAGCTTTAACACTAGGATTCAAAGTGATAGGAGGAATCGAAAAATGCTTATTAAGAGCGCTCAAGTCAACATCTTTACAGGTATCCATATCAGATTTGCCAATACCGATTGTCTTTAGAAATTTCCAGATGTCGGAGGACTTACGATCTACAAGAGAATCGTGGAAATAGCGTCTCTTTGCATCTCGACACAGACGATTGCAGTGGTTACGCAGAGTATTAAACTGAGCAAGATTCCGCTCCGTAGGTCTACGTCTGAATCTACTCTTAGCTCTCTCCTTGTGGGCAATAGCACTTATGATTGCAGGAGTTATCCACGGAGCAGGATCATGCTTGATTTTGACTCGACGACGTGGTGCATATTTATCATAAAGACTCAAAAGTATGGAAGTGAAGCTGTTTACTTTGTCGTCGATACTGGTACTTTCTCTGACGGAGGACCAATCAATATCTCCGGCATCACGCGTCAACGCTTCCAAATCAAGTCCATTAAAGTTTCGCAGATAACGGAAACGAGGCTTACGTTTAGGAGATCGAATGCGGTAAGACAAATAGATGAAGTCATGGTAGGAAAAGGTTGCAGAGAGCTGCCCAAACTCAGCAACATGGTGAGGAGAAGAAACGATCATTAAGTCTAGAAGAGAGGGCGTGCAGTTAGGAGAATGATGTGTCGCAGAAAGAGGTAAAATTTCAAGATTGAAGGAGGATAAGAGAGAGCGGAGTTTGAGAGATCGGGAATCATCTTTCAGCAAACACGTATTAAAATCACCCATTAAAATGACATGCTCATACGATGGGCATATGTTATTAAAACATGATTCCAAAGAGTCAAAATAGTTAATGTGAAGATTAGGGGAGTAGAATACTGCAAGAAGAATTTTCGAATGATTAACTGTAATCTCTAAAAACAAAAATTCAGCCGATCCAGAGTACTGAGAAGGAGACACACTAATAATTTTGTGCGGAATATCAGCTCGAATATAGATAGCGACACCACCACCACCCTTACCAGTCCTGTCATTTCTGACCAGAACATAGCCGGGGAGTGCATAGTGTGAAGAAAGAAGAGAGGGCTTAAGAAATGTTTCTGAAATTAAAAGTGCATCAAGATGAGCACTGCTAAAGGAAGCCAGAAGATCGGAGTAGTGACCAGGAACACTCTGTGCATTAATATGAGCTATGTTCAAATTCTTAGGATGCTTTGAAAAAAGACTGGAGATGTTGTCGTGCAGAGTACGAAATGGAGACCCACTGTCCGCACTAGCAAAGCTGGAAGTCGAAGAGGAACATGAGAAAAAGCTGTCATCTAAGTCAATATTCATAAATAAATACGATATTCAAATAAATACTAAATAAAAATAATAATAAAGTAATAATAAAAACTTAAAAAAAAAAAATCTAAGCGGCTGATTGCTATCATAACAACCACCCTTCCTCACTGGTGTGTTGGAAGAAATTACAAAAACACAAAAAAAAAAAATATATATATACAAAAAATAAAACTAGGAACAACAAACCAATTAGCGTAAAACGGAATACAATTATGCTTAAGTACAAAAATAAAACATAAATGGGACTGGAACGCAACTATTCACGTCAAATACGTCAGTTAAGTGACAGTAGTGACAGTCTAAAAGAAAACAAAACAAAATGAGTGTACCGACATGAAAAACAAAATAAAAAAGATATTACAGTGCAGGTGATAAAATAAAAAAGAACAAAGTTAAAAGTTATTACTACCGACTGCCTTATTACCTACGCAATCGTATACTCCTACTAAGTTAAGAAGCGATACACCGACAGTAAAGGACAATGATAAACCTAATTATTGCGCCGGCGCACCTTTCTCTTGCCTCTAGACGGAGTAGCAACAACCCCAGGCGGGCTCACAATCCTAGAAGTATGTTCCACAGACTGCGTAGCGACATCATCATCGTCATCCGAACCAGAAGCCTTCGGAAAGCGTGAAACAAGTGCTCGAAGTTCATCCGGTGTTTCGATCTTGTGACGTTTGGAATCAGGTGTGACGATCACTATCCTGCCATCCACCGACCAGCAACTCTTCATACCGAAATGCTTGCGTGCGTCCATGAAGGTGCGGTGCCTAATGTGCGTTAAAAATTCGGTGATGGTGATACCAGTGCCTTTGAGACATTTCTTGTTCTCCCAGATCGAGTGACGATGCTCCGAGGTGTACAGTCTGACTAAGATAGGCCGAGCTTTGCCTCGTGAAGTACCCAATCTATGACAGACATGAATATGCTCCTTCCTTATGTCTGACATACCCATTTGGTTGGTTAATACCCCACTAAGTACGTCAAGCAACTTCTCACCAGGATACTCTGCGATTCCATGGAATAGTAGAACCTTCCTCCTCATCAGGGTTTCGTGTCTATCGAATCCAAGTGACAGCATCTCGATTTGGGCCTTAAATTTGGAAAGCGCTTTCCAGACAAACGTTCTAAATTCTGCAAACTCACTTGTTAGAGCGGTGATGTCCGGTGAAGCTGCAGGTTGGGCCACAGAAGATGCACTTTTCAGCCTGCTTTCATACTCCATCATGCGTGCATTAAAATGCTGCTCCAAATCCTCCAAACTTGCAGTCAGTTTGTTGTCCATATTTGTGAAGAAAAATAGGTAGAGAGAGAGTAATTTATGAAGAAAGAATAGAGAATAGTGAGTGAAGGGTGGCAAATGTCAATAAAATGTGATTATATCATTAAAAATACAATTAAAAATAATTAAAAATCAATAAAAACTGGGAGCTAATTTAAAAGTGTGTTAACCCTGTGTCTACCCACACATCAATGTGGTAATAGAAAAAATAATTTGGCATGTACCTCGAAAACTAGACGTGATAGATACCACATATGTTTGGAACATTTAATCTGTGACTCATTAGCTATTCATTCCAGCTAACACTTACGTAGACCTCACGGCGTCCTCACCTTCCGCATGACGCAGGTTCTCACCGGACATGGGAAGTTCGGGAGATTCCTGCACCGGATTCGTGCGGAAGAGACGTCCGGGTGTCGCCACTGTGAGGCGAGCCCGGAGGACACGGTGGAGCACACGGTGGAGGTGTGCCCTGCTTGGGAAGAGCATCGCCGTGTCCTCGTGGGGGTGATCGGCGGCGGCGACCTCTCGCGCCGGGCCCTGGTTCAGGCCATGGTCCGCAGCGAAGAGGAATGGCAGGCGGTCGCCTCCTTCTGCGAAGCAGTAATGCTCGTAAAGGAGGAGGCCGACCGCATAAGGCAAAGGCAACGGCGTACTCGCCGTAGCCGTCGCCGCCGCGATCCTGCCGATATCCGGCCACCGTAGACACTGGCTCGCGGACGGTGAGCAATGGGTAGCTCGCCGTCCGGTCGTCTGTAAGACCGAGTCCTAGTCGTCAACGGCGCGCACCGTTCCCGCGCGCCTCAAGGAGTTGTCAGCAAACTGCAGGGGCCCTTCAGGGTCGAAGCCTCCCGGAGTCTAGAGGGTGGTGGGAAACTGTTACCTCGACTCCAGGAATAGGGCAAGGAAGGTACGGGGTAGGTTTTTTAGTCAGTAAGAGTCTGACACTAGTCTCCCGCTCCACCCAAGAGCGGGTTTCGTCATTGGATGATTTTCACCTACCATAAAAAAAAAAAAAAAAAAAACGTGGGTACCAAAATCGTGTAAGGCAGTGTTATCCTTTTCACCCCCGAGTGAACGCCGGCGTTCGCGACTATTGACGGAAAGTTATTTGTCTGTAAAACTTTTTATTTACATTCTTGGATAAATATCAAAATACCCTATAAAAAAATGCTCAAATATTGTACATTCTATTTTTTAAAATTTGACAACGGCGCGTGGCGCGAAATCATGCCGCGAGCGCCGGCGCTCGCTTGGGTGTCGACGTAAAATACTTATCAGAAACACCCTTTCGAGACCCGCAAGCCTTGCTGTTTTAATATTTACGCAATCTTCTTTTTGTGTAGGTGCTAACTTGCTAACATAAACTAACCTAGTTTAAGTAACTTAATGTAACGGATGAGCATATGATTTGTATTCTAATTGGACGTAGTTCCTGAAAAACGTTCCAACCCACAATCAGATGATTGTGGGTTGGAACGTTTTTCAGGAACTACGTCCAATTAATAGAAACACTGAAAATGAAACGAATGAGCCTGGAACTCACGACACAGGGAATCCTAGTGTGAGTTTCAGGAATCAAAACATTGTATGTAATTTATAAAAATAAATTATTCTTATTCTTATTATTCTTATGAATTAAAACGCAACTTTATAGTAATTTTTTTATAATTGTTAAAAGGTATAATTTAAAAAATATTCCATGTTTTGCTAACTTAGTGATCTCAAACTTTTTTTGATTTGTGTATATCGATGATTTAAAACAATAAATCTAAAGAAAAATTGTTTTAATATGGCCACAATCGGGATACGGTTATTTTTGACCCTTTGTTCTCATATTATTACATTCGCAAAATATTATATTCTCGAATTATTATATTCTCAAAATATTACACAAAGAAAAATCACAGCGAAAATGTTTTTTTTTTGAGGGAAACAATAATAAATATTTGACATCATCACATCGGTTATTCATCACATATATTTGTCTCGGATGGGAATCAAATCTACAACCCCTTTGTTTAAGGTTTACCTACCTTTTGTAAAATATATCTAATGATTTTATATCACCCAAGTAGTAGGTAATCCTGAAGATATTCATTAATATAATATAATGTGCATTTATATTGAAGTTTTACAAGATAAACTCTTTGCTAGTAGTTCCTGTCAGATTACAACGAAAAACCTATGTTTGTACTAGTTTCAGTTTTTATTTATCAATTGTTTTTTATGTATAATGTGACATTGTGAAAAATAGTTATCTATATATATAAAAGAAAGTCGTGTTAGTTACTTCACTTATAACTCAAGAACGGCTGAACCGATTTAGCTGAAAATTGGCATGGAGGTAGTTTAGAGCCAGGAAAAAGACATAAGATACTTTTTTTTTACTTTTTTATGTAGTATATTTGCTAATTCCGAACTCTACTCTCCCACCGAGTAGGGTTGAGTAAAGTAAATTAGGGTAGAGTAGAGTAGAATAATCCGTTGCCGGGAGCGAAGCCGCGGGCAAAAGCTAGTTGGGAATAAATTTTGCATTCTGATAAATAAATATTAAAACAAAAATGTCTGAAGATAGTGAAGCGAAGTTTATAATGAGTCAAAAAGGCAAGTCTGTTTTTTTTTATATAACGGTTACAAATACAACTTCTTCATGAAAAATAAAAATGGTACAACCAACTGGAAATGTTGCAACCATAGGGAGTGCAAGACTTCGATTACATTAAGGTTGGATAAGAAAGTCGTTATTAGACAGCCCTAACATAGTTGCAGCGTTGATTTTGAAAGAAATGTAATTGATATGGCAATGGAGGAGGGTAAAAAAGAAGTTTGCGAAAACTTTGAACCCATTCCAAAAATATTTGAAAAGCACTTCTTGGGAAACCAAGTTTTTCAAAATAAAGAGTATCTGATCCCATTATTTACGTCCAAAAAGGATACGCTGTACATAAAACGAAATAATATTTTGAATGTTGGTGCATCAAAGACTACAAGTAATGTGAGATTGCCACACCACATTGTGCAAGACTTTTTTTTATTTTACATGATTATGATGGTGAAACGGATGATAGAATTATAATATTTTCGATGTTACCTGCTCAAAAGCTACGAGAATTATTCCAGACAATTGATATTGTATACGGAGATAGTACATTCAAGGAGACAGCGTCGCCTTTTTACCAATTGTACACCTTACATATTGATATCGCACGAGACCAAAACACAAATAGTTTTGTACCTATTGTACAAAACAATAAATCTAAAGGAAAATTGTTTTAATATGGCCACAATCAATTCAATCAAATGTTTTTGATCACTGCAACTGCAATAATTTCATAAACGGCTATATGATCTATTATTTATAATGATTTATTGCTTATAATTTCTAATAATTTTATTTAATAGCGACCAAATTATTTACGTACGGTTTGGCTGATCATAATGTTCGAAGAGTAAAGATGAAAAATAAGAAAAAATATTAAAAAACTGAACAATTTTATGGAAAACTTTTTAAAATAAAAGAAATACCCCGAGTGCAGTTCGTGTTATTGGGAGCACAGTCGTATTTTTTTTTATAAATCCGTACGGCAAAGCATTAAGTGCTTTCAAATAAAACTTGCTACGCGACAACGTGCAAGGCACGGCAAAAATTCTATTGTGAAGAGATTTACACTCAGTAGTGCCGCATTCAGTGGGACTGTGGTGCATCCAATAAGAATTGATATAACTAGAGGTTTTATTGTTTTTGTTGACTTAATTCTGAAAGGATTGCTCAAATAACTTTTTTCACAGAACCATATATTATGTTGTTATAAATTATTGCTTTGATAGAAGTTTAGACCCTGTGTATCTAGAGGGTATGTGAAAATTGTAACCTCGACTCCAGAAATAAGGCAAGGAAGGTACGGGGTAGGTTTTTTAGTCAGTAAGAGTCTGACACTAGTCTCCCGCTCCGCCCAAGAGCGGGTTTCGTCATTGGATGCTTTTCACCTACCATAAAAAAAAAAAAAAAAAAAAAAAAGACCCTGTGTATATATTTTTTAATTGTGACATCTGAAGTGATTAAACCATTTGTTAGACTTCGTGTAAATATAATATAATATAGTTTATTTATTTTCGTATAATAATATATATATATAAACTTCTCATCAAAAAAATCGAAACACTTCCGTTTTCATTGTTTCTGTCCGAATTTAACACAAAAAAGAATTCATACGATGAAAAAAATTACATATATTATAGCTGGCAGTTTGGCCATTACAGTAATAAGCGAAAATTCTAAATTCAAAATTAGAATTTCATTTGTTTATCTTATAAACGAAATGAATCACTGTTTTGAGACAAATGTGTGTTTAGGGTTGGAGTACATTTAGCGTTTAAAAACTAAAAATTGGTGCCTATCCTTAAACTTTTTGTTTTTTATTTCAATACTGTGACTTTGGGACGTCTGAAAAAAGGTTTTTTTTCTAAAACGTATGGATACTTCGCCCACAGAAGCCGCCCAAGTTGTGGCATTGCTGGATTCTGGTCTTAGTCAGCGTGTTGTGGCTGCAAGACTGCATCTAAGCCTGTCATCTGTTCATAGAGTCTATAAACGTTATCGGGAGACTGGTTTGTTCACGCGCCGTTCAGGATCTGGCAGGAATCGGGTCACTTCTGAGCGAGATGATCGATTTATTGTAACAACTTCTTTAAGAAATCGACGCCTTAACGCTTTTCAACTGCAGCAGCGGCTTCGTGTTGTACGAAGGGTGGCTGTAAGTGACTCTACAATTAGAAGAAGGTTGAAGGATCGTGGACTGGTACCGCATAAGCCAGCAAATGGGCCGAAATTAACTGCAGACCATCGAAGAGCGCGCCTTAACTTTGCACGTGAGCACCTAAATTGGTCATACCTACAGTGGAGCAAAGTTCTCTTTTCTGATGAGTGTAAAATTATGCTGTATGGTAACGACGGAAGGAACAATGTCTACAGAAGAGACGGAGAACGCTATGCACAATGCTGCATTGAAGAAAAGGTCAGCTATGGTGGCGGTTCGTGGACGGTTTGGGAAGGAATCAGCGCCGACGGTAAGACAGAGCTTGCTTTCGTGTCTGGGCCACGTCTGCCTGCACTAAACTGTCATCGGTACGTCGAAGAGTGTCTCGAGCCTCATGTGATGCCCTATGCACATTTTATTGGCAACGGCTTCATATTCATGCACGACAATGCTAGGGCTCACACCGCGGGCGTCGTACGAGATTATCTTAACGAAGTCGATATCTCTATTATGGAATGGCCAGCAAGAAGCCCGGACATGAATCCCATTGAACATCTATGGGATGAATTAAAGAGACGAATTCGAGCAAGAGATCCTGCCCCAGAAACACTTAGCCAGCTGCAAGATGCAATCCAAGAGGAATGGGACAATATACCACAGCATGTGATCGTGACTCTCATCCGATCGATGAAGAACCGTATGGAAGCAGTAATTAGAGCTCGGGGAGGGAATACAAGTTATTAAATAAACGTTTTTTAGCTTTTTTTTTCATTTACGTGTGTTGTTTTATCCATTTCCTTTATACTCCATACGGAATAAAAATGACTCATTTAACAAAATACGAAACCTATGAAAAATTCATTTAAATTTAGAACATTAACATTAAGATTTGATAAGCTCATATTACTCACTATTAAACGACATTTAACATTTATTCCTAAATGTACACATTTTTCTGATAATCCTGACAAAACGTAAACTTGCAAGGTGTTTCGATTTTTTTGATGAGAAGTGTATATATATTATACAATTAGATTATATTTATGGTTTATTAGTATATATATTTTTGTATTTACTTATTTCCTTTCTCTTTTATTGCACTTACCACTAATAATAATAATAATATGTCCACAACTATCACACAACGCCATCTAGTCCCAAGCTAAGCAGAGCTTGTGTTATGGGTACTAGACAACTGATAAACATACTTATATATTTCTAAATACATACATATTATAGATAAATTACACCCAGACACAGAACAAATGATCGTGCTCTTCACACAAAAATTGGTCCTGGGTGGGAATCGAACCCACGACCTCCCGCATAGCAGTCAGGGTCACTAACTACTAGACTGACAGGCCAGTCATAGTCATCAATCATCAGTCATGCCAGTCAGTCACTGTTTGTCTTTCCTATGACACTTTTGTTATTTAAATCTTCATTTAGGTTTGAAGGTGCTACAACGCTGGGCTCAGTCCATAATTATAAAATTAAGCTTAGTCAAGATCATGTTTAACAATCTACAGAAGTAAAGTATAAGTAGTAGTTCTACACCTGTTCAGGAGTACAAACATGAAGTGCTGCACGAAGTAACAAAATCATAAAGAACAAAAGGAAAGTGACAACAATTTTTTAATCAATTCGCTATTTCGACGCAGCAAGAATAGATTCATGTTGTGTGACACAAAGGAAATCCCACACAAAACCGTACAAAGCCACCCGATGCCGCAACGCAGAATCCAGCGATGTTTTGTGCAATGCGATTTTGCGGTACGTATCGGTTTACATGACCACACAAAGTGCGATGTGAATCAACTCGCAAGTACAAGTAGATTCACATCACATGCGTCGGGCGAGCTTTTAAATTTTTACTATTCTTCGCTTCGCAGTTTGAAGCCAGAGTCTTAACGCACATAGCCAATTTCGCTACCTAACAGAATAGATAGGGAAAAACACAAAGTAAAGATTCGCATTATAATAATCTTCACAAAAACACAAAGAAAGAAAACGCCTGCTCCGAATCAACTTAGGTACCTTTTATATCAACGAAGCTTTGACTATATACCTATATATTACATAAACACTTCGCTCGTGAACCTTGTTGACTTTCCCAACTTAATATTACATTCTGTAATATGCGTGAGATACCTACCTACGAGTACCATATTCGCACGGCAATAAACTACAGCCTTCCATACTCCATATGTCATATTATTGTGTTGTTATCGTATCGTTTTCAACAAATTTATGAATGACTACATAACTAAATATACTCGCTCATTCTTAGACTTGAAACTTGTAGTCACATTTTATCTACATAAATAGGTATACATAGATAGAAAAGAAGATCTATATAAATAGTGAAACTGACTGACTGACATATCACCAACACCAACAATACAGGGACTCGGAACGTGAACTACACAAGATTTTATTTTTATGACGTAGGCGAGGACTAATGAAGGATTTTGAAAAATTCACACCCAAAGAACGAAACTGAAATCGAAAACTTGTACGGAGAAAGATATTTTCACATGGGCGAAACCGCTAGCAGCAACTAGTAAAAATAAATAACTTGTGGACTAATTAGGACCAAAAAAAAAAACACCACCAGAAATGAAATTTGAGTATTTTACTGTCCTTTGAGTATTTTACCGTATATCATACGTGCTTGAGTATTATGCGCGGTAAGTAATTTCAAAGCGAACAACGATGTTAGGTATCTTCACAAAATTATACTACGTTTTATACTGATATTTTTTCTAAACACTAAAAAAAATCACAACGCAGAAAAGATTGACAGGACCAAAACAAATCCATAACTTAAATCATGTCATTTTATTACAACTTAGGCTAATGACAACTGGCCAGTGACAATTTTAGCGAAAAGAAGTTTTTATCACTTCATATTATTACATAATATAAAACAAAGTCGCTTTCTGTCTATACATAGGGACAGACAGCGACGAGGACAGACTCAACGGATTTTGATGCGGTTTTTAATAGATAGAGTGATTGAAGAGGAAGATTTATATGTATAATATGTACGTGATATATTTAACATCACCACTGCACCCGTGTGAAGCTGGGGCGGGTCGCTAGTATTTAATAAAATATGAAAAATAAACGGTCAGGTCATCGATATATATGTACTATGAACTAGATTAGGCATATCGTACAGTCACATTACTGGACTTAGGTGATCTGCAGGTGGCTTAGGTGACCTTTACATTGATGACATTAATGCAGTTTTCACATTCATGCACTCTTACACATAATGCTGTAAGTTAAAAAAAAAATGTTAGACTACTAATATCAATGAAACGCTGCAACAAACTTTTGTATTAAGTTTTCAGTATTTTGACAAATAGTTTCTATGAAAGTGCTTGTCTATTTCTAGGATATAAGTCTATGGGTCAGACAGGCATGGGTCTACAAAGTAGGGGAAAGCCGAGATAGATGCCCCAGTGGAATAGGTGCCGCGATTTCGATTACTTTAGTTTTGCGAATGAATCGTATACCTACTATTTCAATTATTAATCAAAAGACTTTCCAGCTACTACTATGTTGACCGTGTCTTACGTCTCTATGTGATTGTATGAGAAGACAAAATGCGATAAAAGTTTTTAGGGGATAGTTGCCCGTTTTGTGAGGAGGGCATCTATCCTGTACGGCATTTGTATGGATGAGGCAACAGTCCCACACGTGGGATGGATGTGACAAAATGTAGAAGTCCGCTAAAATCGCGAATACTCGAAAACTATAAAAGAAAATGTTTTTAAATTATTATAATTTTGTCAATGAAAAACCAAAGTACCTGCTAGTCTTACAAATAACGCATTTCACTTTTTCTACTCAGAGATATGGATTGATTTCAAAAGTGGGGCAACTATCACGGTTTTACCCTATTTGTAAAAAATAATAATTAATATACTCACCAAGAACAAGTCGGGAGGGCGCAATCAGAGTTTTCTTATTAGATGCTCTCCAGTTCCAGATGTGTTACGTATACACAAGTTCAGGAGTGTGCTAATAAGAGAATTGTCAAACATACCAAAAGGGACCCTGCAGAAGGGTCAAAACCTACAGAGGCCAAGGGTTTTGTATCTGAAGAGAAGGCTCGCCTCTGGTATAAAGGCAATGCAGGAACGGGATTAGTTGGTTAGTCAGTAAAAGTCTGACACTATCTACCACCCCTTCTAAGGGAGGGATTTGTCATTGGAAGTTTTTTACCTAAAATAAAGAAAAAATATGGAACGAAAACGTTTAAAAATGTCAGTCTACAGTAAGCTACATCGTTTTGTTTTTTCGGTTTTGATACCGACTCCCGAAATCAAGTTATTTATATTTGATTCTTTACGGTTACAACCCACTTCTAAAAGTTTTCTGTAGATTCTCTTATTTGTTATTTTACACATACTCTTACCTACTAACACAATAAGTTCAATGGCACAAAACCAGATAGGCTCGCGTTTGACCACAATCTCACTTGATGGTAAGCGATGATGTGCCTAGAAGTAACTCTTGACTTAAAGACCCCTCGGGGAGGCGACAACCTAGGGGAGGTTGTAGCTATCAGGAAACACAGACTCCGGCAGGGAATTCCACTTCCATCTGTACACATAATGACTTAAACTAATAAAATATATTAATAACATAAATATTACCAAGAAGTTAGAACTTAAGCACAAAAATAATTATCAAGATCCGTATATAAACTAAGAGCTGCTTTGCCCGGATTGATAACTTTGAATCTTCTTTGAAGATTGGTAACTTTACCGGAATTCGAACATAACTGGTTGAAGGCCAAGGGTGAACTTTATCGCAATGCTGTTATGTCATGAAATGGTATAAGAAAACAAGAAATTGCAGCAATCCTGGAAGATCCGTTATCTTTTTCAAGAGTTCTATCGTCCATGTTCAATGTTCGATTGGAAATATTTCGATTATTCTTCGATTGTTAATCAAAGTAATCGAAATATTTCTTTTTCAGTTTTCGAAATTGGTTAGTATTTCAAAGATATTACTGAATAAAATACAAAAAAAAAACAAACATAAGTAATTATTGAGAATTTCTTCTCTTCAAGTGTCTGAAATAAGCTTGATAATTTGAATTTAAGATAGAACCGAAACTGAGCCATAAACACAATCCCGAGCTGGAAAATCAAGAGAAATGCCAGTAAAAGGGGAAGAAATATGATAAATGTTACAGTAACAGGAACTCGGCATAAATCGCATGGCATAATCCTTGCCGATCGAATACGTAATGTGGAAATACGCAAATTGGTCGGTGTGAATGGAATTGCTATCGTGAAAAGCAGACTTGCCCTATTGTTAATATTCAGACATCATAAATTAACTGTTTTCGTAATCTTTGCTCTAACTCAAAGGCTAACCATAGCAGGGATTTTAAGAAGACCAGATCACAAAAAACATAAGATCTTTTTCCATCGTCACGTAATATGACAGTAGTAGAAACTACTGTCATATATCGCACTAGCTTCTGCCCGCGACTTCGTCCGCGGAAAATTTCTTGTTTTAACATATTTAACTCTGTTCCTATACCTACAATTTCTCGAGATAAAAAAACAAACTTTACTTCTTCATTATATTATTCATAATCATAAAATATAGCCTATGACACTCAGAAATGAAGCAGCTTTCTATCAGTGAAAAATTTTTGCAATCGAACGAGTACTTCCAGAGATTACCTCGTACAAACAAAAAAATAAAAAAACAAACTTTACTTCTTTATTATATTAGTGTAGATAGTAGGTACATAAGTATGAATTTTTATCCGCACTCATTATTAAGAGATTTCGTAATTAAAACACAAATTCCATGTCTCTTACACCTAAGCAATACTGCTTTCATTTTAACACAATATGAAACGCACGGTAACAAAATTCATCACTTCACGACTCTGTTAGTAAACAAATGGAAGCTCACAGCTGTAAGCTGAGGAGTATGCAGATACTTGGACGAGATTATTTATCTGGAGGACTGCTCCGGATAGCATCTCGCAGCCTCTTTATGCTTCGACTTCGGTAAGCTAAGGGGCGGTCAAGTACTATCTATGCTGCTACGTTGCTAGACGACACAATCTTTTACTGGATTTAAAGTCTGGTTAGTAACAAAAGTTGTCTATTCTGTATTGAATTTCATAGAACCGTTTGAAAAAAAGTTATGTCAAACAGAAAGCAAACTTAAGGATCTTATAGACTTTACGTATACACTTTTTAGGTAAACTGCGCTCACGTGAAGTCTCTGCGCAAAAAATATCAACGAAATCTTAACTAATTACCGTCGTCTTGAAGTTTGTGCCAGGTATCAAGAGAATGTGTTGGGTTTTGTGTTTTAAATCATCTTTAAAGTAAATAAAAGTCATAATTAAACCGAAAGTGATTAAAAAAGCTGACAGTAGAAAAAAGAGAAAATATCATCATTTTTGGTTTTTAGCAGAAAAAAAAGTACATCCTTGCAATTTTCAGGTGGGATCATAGTCAAGCACTAGTTTATATCAATTAAAAACAATTACTGATGATATGAATTCTACTTTCATGCGATGAATAATTGAAAATCAGCCCAAAATGTATATCCAAATTGTACTCTATAATACTAATGGATAATGTAATGATAAATATAAGTAGGTATGTTTATCAGTTTTCTAGTACCCATAACACAAGCTGCTTAGCTTGGGACTAGACCTTGTGTGACAGTTGTGGAATATATTTTACTAGCTTTTGCCCGCGGCTTCGCCCGCGTGGTATTGGGGTTGGGGTTTCCGGGATAAAAAGTATCCTATGTCCTATTCCGGAGTGTATCCTATGCCTGTGCCAAATTTCATCCAGATCCATCCAGCCGTTTTGGTGTGATTGAGTAACAAACATCCAAACATCGTAACTTTCGCATTTATAATATTAGTACCTATATTATAAATGCGAAAGTTACGATGTTATTAATGCCTCATACCACTGCAAATAAGTAAACAAAGCGAGGGCTTTATGTATGGACAGCAGGCAATAAAATAAAGAAGTAGAAGGCAACATCACAGCTTTTAGTTAAATAGTGTCAATTACTAAAGTGCCATTTATCACTTTAATGCCAAAAGAATATTTTAGACTGAAGGCCTTCTATATGTCGACAAAATAGAAGGCAAAATATTTAAAATCGAATAAGATAATGAATCTCGAAATGAATTCATCCCTCGCTTCTCGTATATCACGCAATTTAATGACCTGCATCATACACAGTCTTTATAAAATGTATTTTTCATTACTCATACTCTGAAAGTAGGTGTAAAGTTGCCTGCGGACAGGGTTGGAAGAAGTACTTTTACTCCCTAGGGAGTTTTACTTTACAACTGACAGTTGTTTTTTTAATATTTAGACAGCAAATATTAAAAAAAAGTAGTTCTATTTTGACATTTCTATTGAACCGTGACCCGAAACTTTATACCGAATTAAGATGACATAGAAATAGAAATAATTTAAGAATACTTTTTTTAATGACTTTATTTTAATTTATTTTCAATTATTTCATTAAAACTAACATATGTTTGAGAAAAATGTTGACCAGACCCATTTTTACAATGACAAAATGAAAACTATTGACTGAAAAGCCAGGGAGCCGAACACTGAAAAAAAGAATTGGCGGGTAAATGGTAGACTCTCTATAATCTGTGGCCGATTTGATCTTCCTTTTTTTTTGAGATGTATAGTTTTGTTTACATTTTGCTAAATCTCTATTACAAGAAATTTTTATTAACACGATAAGTTCATCAGCTTCAGTTATAAATTTAACGCAAGATTCTTAAGAGGAGACAACCGCTTACCGCCTAAATCAAAAGAAATATGCCTACCTAAAAACATACGAAGACATTTGACGACGACTCAGGTTTTTATTATTATTTTTATTTTCCTCGTATTCGTAATGAAAAGCACAGTGTTTACCTCGGGTTCAAGAGTTATTTAGTCCCTCGAACTATTAGCGACCTCGCTGTCGCTCGGTCGCCAAGAAATTTCTCGGGACTAAATAACTTTCTTTCATCCCTCGTATAACAATGTACTATTAAACTACAATCAATTTTTTAATTATCGTCGACTAGAGGATCGAGTTCCAGAATAAATTAATACAGGTAGTAGTGTTTTACCACCTAAGTTTAGTAAAAATAAAAAAATTAGATACGATATAAGAGATACTTTCAACTCTTTCCACAGGCAACTTTACACCTACTTTCAGAGTATGAGTAATGAAAACAATCTTACACCCGTATTCACAAACGTTACTATGCGGTCTCACAGTGCTCGCGAGCGCACAGGGCAGGGTTTGTGAACTACGCAACACAAACGAACCAATCACAGAGCTCTATTTCAACGCTGTGCGTTTGCTTAGTCAAGGGTCGTTTGAGTATTGTTTGTGAATACGGGTGTTAGTCCCCAGGCAAGATATTCTATGTATATAACACTCACTTGGTCTCAGTTTTGCGCATTAATGATTTCGTAGACAATTTTTCGGGTAATAATAGTATTTTCATTACTCATACTCCGAAAGTAGGTGTAAAGTTGCCTGCCGACAGGGATGGAAGAAGTACTTTTACTCCCTAGGGAGTTTTACTTTACAACTGACAGTTGTTTTTTTAATATTTAGACAGCAAATATTTAAAAAAAAAAACTAGTTCTATTTTGACATTTCTATTGAACCGTGACCCGAAACTTTATACCGAATTAAAATGACATAGAGATAGAAATAATTTAAGAATACTTTTTTTAATGACTTCATTTTAATTTACTTTCAATTATTTCATTAAAACTAATATACATTTGAGAAAAATGTTGACCAGACTGTGTGACGGTTGAATCTGTGGCTGATTTGATCTTCCTTTTTTTTTTCGAGGTGTATAGTTTTGTTTACATTTTGCTAAATCTCTGTTACAAGATTTTTTTTTTAACACGATAAGTTCATCAGCTTCAGTTATAAATTTAACGCAAGATTCTTAAGAGGAGAAAACCGCTTACCGCCTAAATCAAAAGAAATATACCTACCTAAAAACATACCTTTGACGACGACTCAGGTTTTTATTATTTTTATTTTCCTCGTATTCGTAATGAAAAGCACATTGTTTACCTCGGATTCAAAAGTTATTTAGTCCCTCGAACTATTAGCGACCTCGCTTTCGCTCGGTCGCCAAGAAATATCTCGGGACTAAATAACTTTCTTTCATCCCTCGTATAACAATGTACTATTTTACCATAATTTTTACGCTGAATGCTTAGCCCATTACGGGACTAACTCACAGTAAAATGTATCTAAAGTTTCTTTAAAGCAAAAGGCGAGTTTCAAAACTGCAATAATGCGTTAAGTAGTTTTCAACTCGCTACATCATGTACTTACTTATTGGATGGATCGTTTGGATCCCGAAGTTTTAAGCTTGTGTTATTGAGTGGATTACTCGACTACATTATTACTCAATTGCCCTAGGAAGACGATAATGTGTACAGAGAGTATGTACATACATTTTCATTACTCATACTCTGAAAGTAGGTGTAAAGATGCCTGCGGACAGGGTTGGAAGAAGTACTTTTACTCCCTAGGGAGTTTTTCTTTACAACTGACAGTTGTTTTTTTAATATTAAGACAGCAAATATAAAAAAAAAACTAGGTCTATTTTGACATTTCTATTGAACCGTGACCCGATTTTTTATACTGCCAGTACAATTAAAATGACATAGAGATAGAAATAATTTAATTTTTCATTAAAACTAATATTATATTTTAAAAAAATGTTGGTCTGACCCATTTTTACAATGATAAAATGAAAAATATTGATTAAAAAGCCAGACGACGACTAAAAAAAAATGGCGGGTAAAGTCTCTCTATAATCTGTGGCCGATTGTGTCTTTCTTGATTTTTTTTTCGAGGTGTAGAGTTTTGTTTCCATTTTGCTAAATCTCTGTTATAAGAAAACCTAACTGAAACTGATGAACTTATCGTGTAAAATTTGTATTTACACGATAAGTTCATCAGCTTCAGTTATAAATTTAACGCAAGATTCTTTGAGGAGAAAACCGCCTGCTGCCTAAATCAAAAAAAATATACCTACCTAAAAACATACGAAGACATTTGACGACGACTCAGGTTTTTATTATTATTTTTATTTTCCTCGTATTCGTAATGAAAAGCACAGTGTTTACCTCGGGTTAAAGAGTTATTTAGTCCACTAAGTTTCATCCCTCGTTTAACAATGTACTATTGTATATATATTTCATCGTTTTATTTAGCTAACATAAGATACATATAATTTTCAATAAAATCACACGCAAACCCCACGCTTTTATCCCACCGCTTACAGATACGCAATGGACGGATTTCCGCACTAGTGCGGAAAAGTGCGTGTGCTCTTCCCCACCTCCATATGTAATTAAATAGTTTTTCAATACACTTACTCGAAAACTGCCACTTACCGTACTATGATTAGGTTTAAAATGACGTTTATATCACCCGCGTGCTTTTGTTTCATTTATCATAACAAGGGCCTTTTTATTTCTTCCTTATCGTCAAGGCCAAGGGTACCAATTTTTTTTGTAAAGCAAAGAGGCGCAGATTTTTAAGGTTAAAACCTTAAAACTAAATATTAAAATATTTAGTGAAAATTTGAATCGTGTTTTTAACAGAATATAATAAATAATCATAATTATTAATGCAATAATTCGTTATTACCAACAAATTAACATTTGTCTGTGTTCTAAATTCAAAAATATTTGAATTTCTTTTTTTTTAATATTAAGTAGGATGTATAACGGTTTGATGCCTTTGTTTCTTTTTCATCCTGCAAAGATTAAGCGCGGGGAAAAAACGTCTATTAAATAATAGTCTTTTTAACTATCTTATTTATTGGTGTTGATTATGAAAAAAATGTTCAATGTAAGATAAAAGAAAATTTTTTAGACGTTAAGCCGCCGCCGGCACATATTGTGTTTTACCATAGTTTGCTGCAATCTGAATCAAAAATAAATGTACATAAGTACGGCAACTTTGAAAAATTTTCTTCAGTAAAAAATTATCAAAAGTGCGTCGTATTTGTTCGTATGTGTATTGAAAAACGTCGTTTGATACACGTGCGAATTTGTCACTGCAGCCCTCCGTTCCACAACACACTTGCCTACGGCTCGTGTGAAAGCAATGAGAATCTTTCGCCACTTGTATCAAAGTGTACTATATTTTATCAGGCTGGGCACGCGTCGAGGACCGAGCACCTCCACGAGGCGCTGGTCTTTCTACTCTTGTATCCAAAATGTAATATTTTCAATAAAAAACCAGATAGCGGTCGGCTCGTTAGACGCTAAAAGTCATATTTAGACACAATATAGTATTAAACTAAAGGAGGTAATTTCAAAATCGTAACTCATTAAAAAGGAATAAAATCGGTATCTAGGCTAAAAAACTGGGCAAGAGTGAGTCGGACTCTGACACTGAGTGTTCCGTCCTAAATAAATATCAATTCCTGAATCTATTTTCGAATTTTTTCTAAAAAGTAAACGTTAACTGTTTTATTCCTATAATGGTGCTATAAAACCTTGCTTCAGAGTATACCTCTACCGGGTGCTGTATCGTGTCCTCCAGGAAGTCCAGTCTGACACTGTCTCCCGCTTCGCCCAAGAGCCGGTTTCGTCATTCGATGATTCTCACCTACAAAAAAAAAACACGGTGGCGACACCAGGGCGTCTCTTCCGCACGAATCAGGTGCAGGTACATTCCGAACTTACCATGCATGGTGAGAACCTGCGTCATGTGGAAGATGCCGTGAGGTCTTTCCAGCCATGCCTCAAAGAGGGGCCCTACTGCCATAATTGTGGTGTGCCTAGTCGGTCTCCTGGTACGTTTGCGCAATCTAAGAGAGATCTACTCTGCCTTCTCAGTGTCGGTACTCTCGACTCGCTGGCTAGATTTCTTTTTGGATATTTGACCACCAGGTACCAGGTGGTCGTCTTCTTCCTTCTGGCCGGTTTGAGAGATACTTAAAGCATTTAAAACCAGGTGGTCATCATTTTGTCTACTTACAAATAGTGAGTCTTTTGAAAAAAAAAACATCGATTTTTGCCGATAAGATTTTTGATAAAACTTATTTTGAAATCACGGCGAAGATTGACGTATCTATGTCAGATTGACGATTTTGTAATTAATTCCTTAAGCCCCAAGAGGACACCAGAGTCCGCACACCTATTGTAATTGTGTCTGTAATTACAGTAGGCGAAAAGTTAAAACTGTAAAGATGTTATGTAATAATACTATAAACTATATAAACTTACTTATTATAACAGTTCATGCAGATAGTAAAGTCCGTCGGATAATAATTTCCTTTTGCTAATTAAAATTCACCACATAACCCGCACAGCGCAATCAATTCAAAAGTTGCGCAACATTATTTTACCAACGCGACATTTGCTTAACGTATGTGTTTTGTATTCTCAAGATAAGTATCATATCATTGTTATAATAATTACATTTTCTTCCATAATGCGAACAAATCACAAAGAAAATAAAGTGTATATTGACAAGACGTGCCGTCGCCGAAGTCTGTAGTATCAAGAAAACGTGCCCTAACACGAAACCCTTGTTCTATTATTAACTAGGCTCTGTTGATGTACTAAGAATGTTGTTTACTTCACTCAGTTGTAAATCACTGGTTTTAAGCGATCAAAGCAGAATAAGTAGGTAAATCAATCAACTTTATAAGACAGCACAAATAATCAAAAATTCTTGGTTAGGCAGATTGTTCCGGTTACGCGGCGAGCAATGGCTAGCTCACCGTCCGTTAACGATCAAGCCTGGATCGACGTGTACCTCTAAGAGCTGTCAGCAGAATTGGCGGGATTCACAAGAGCTGATGCTTACTAGGAATGCGGATTGTTTTTGGAGAGAAAAGGAACATTGACGGGTTTTAGTCTGTAAATGTCTGACGCTTTCTTTAGCCCGATCCCTTTAGATGATATCCCGACGACAAAAAATGGGCTGATATTGACTGGTAATTAGTGACCGATAGAACACGTGATTGTAGTCATGATAACAAACAAATATTAGTAATATTTGTTTGTTTAATTGATGATGATGAAATTGTTCGTCTAATTGGTCAAAATGTACTGAATTTGTTTACTTTTTTATAATTTCCGGGTTGTTTCCATAGTAAAACTTCTTTGTTATCATGAACAAAAATCATGTGTTCAATTCATCATCATCTTCCTGCCCTTGTCCCGTTTTATTTGGAGTCGGCGCAATATGTCTTTTTCTTCCACTCTGTCCTGTCACCCGTCTCGCTATCACTAACTCCTCTTTCTTTCATATCCCTTCTCACACAATCCATCCATATTTTCTTTGGTCTCCCTCTCCCTCAGTCACTAATTACCAGTCTCACTATTATAATACTATTCAGTACGCGTTAATATATTACGTTACCAGGGCACAAACAAGGAATATAGTTCCAGCTACAGACACCACTTAGTTTGAATAACAATGCAAAGTTAAATCGCAGTTTGCCATTTAGTAAACACCCCATGCTCGTACCCGCTACTGTTTTCGCAGATAATACTCCTTTACAAAGTAAAGCTGCACAGTTAACTGCATTCAATTTGCAGCGAAACCAGATAGGGTCAGAGCACACCAAGAACAGAGCAGCGCATTTTCTGAAGCCATTGAAAAAAATATCTTATTATTATTATGATACATCGTAAAATTGAATACACGCCCAAATTTGATGCTCGAACATGCTCGAGCATCAAATAGAATGTAGAAGGCATACTCGAACTCGCAGTAGGCTTGGAGTTCGAGTATGCACTCTACATGCGCGAGCATGCACGAACGCCGCTCGCGCCTTTCAGTCAGTATTGCCGCAGCGAGAAAACTGTAACCCAAACCATCGCGTATGGTCGAGAAAGCCGTCTGCATGCTTGAGCAGTAAAAAGTTTGGTCGGCCAATGACGAGCATTTAGGGTAAAGTCGAGATAGATGCCTCGGTGGGATAGGTGCCCCGATTTCGATTACTCTAGTTTTGCGAATGAATCGTATACCTACTATTTCAATTATTAATCAAAAGACTTTCCAGCTACTACTATGTTGACCGTGTCTTACGTCTCTATGTAATTGTATGAGAAGACAAAATGCGATCAAAGTTTTTAGGGGATAGTTGCCCGTTTTGTGGGGAGGGCATCTATCCTGTAAGGCATTTATATGGATCAGGCATCTATCCCACACGTGGGATAGATGTCACAAAATATAGAGTTCCGCTAAAATCGCTAATAAGTACTCTAAAAATATAAAATAAAATATTTTTAAATTAATAAATTATCAATGAAAAACCAAAGTACCAGCTGGTCTTACATATAACACATTTCTTTTTTTTTACTCTGAGATATGGAGTGATTTCAAAAAGTGGAGCAACTATCAGGGTTTTACCCTAACAGTAGAAATTGAAAATGCATTATGTTCTATCCCGTTCATCTGCCTGATCATTTAAAAAAAACTTCGCTTGAATCCTGCGCCGCGGCACCAAACCAAACCTTCGAAGTTTTTGTTTCGAGTGTAAACAAAAATGAATTTAGCGGTGGTCAGGCGAAAGTGACTTCGATGGTACAATTATCATTCAGGTTTTTTTTTAAGTAACAACGAAAAATATTTATTACGCATCAAGCATCAGTCTGGTGAAGGCCGCGGGAATCGGATGGATGCAAGACGTTAAGTTAGTTAAAAGAGTTAAGTTGACGCTATGTCCAGACGTTTTGACTAAAGGTACCAGGATCACACTACAAGATGACTTTTGTCAAAAAAAAAGATCATCATACTAAACTGTAGGCTGCCTAGTTTAATTTCTCTTAACAATGTATAAATTATACAACGTGACTTTTAATTCATTATGAGGCTTTTAGAGGTTTAGAGTGCTTATGAGTAAGTACACTATAATCGGAAATTCGAATATCGATTTATTGGAGCTTAGTATGGAACTAAGCCCAATCTCTGTATGCTTAGTCATGTTTCAAATTTTCGCCCGGATATAACAAATGTCATTTCACACACACACTACAAAGTATATAGTATATATAGTCATTAGAGAAATATCATCATCATCATCATCAGCCTTTCAATGTTCCCACTGCTGGGACACAGGCCTCCTCTCTAGGAGAGGGAATCGGCCATAATCCACCACACGGGCCCAGTGCGGATTGATGGATGTCACATGTCTTCGAACTTTTGGTTCTAGGACATGCCGGTTTCCTTACGATGTTTTCCTTTACCGTTTTGAGTGCAGTGGTGATGAAATAAATTACACAAAGTAATGCGCCTGGCTGGGTTCGAACACGCGACCTACCTATATATTTATATACCTATATATATATATATATATATATATAGTTTGCAGTGACGGGATATTTATTCCTTTCTCTAATGCAATGACTATATATATATATATATGCAAACTTCATCAGCAGAACATTATTTTGCTACCTCGCCCCTTATTCTGTTAAAAAAAAAGCCTTTAGCCCAGCGCTGGCCCAGCGACGAAATCCAAATAGGCAGATGGATTTCAATATGATTTAAATGTACCTGCTGCGCTCTAGGTTGTTTTAATAGCACTCCAGGGCACAAACTGCTGTGGTCTCTCTGGAAACCTGTGAACCGATTACGGACTAAAGTTGTCCGTTATAGAAGAATTCTGGTAAAAAAATCTGATTAATGGGTAAATGGGATGGGGAACGAGGTTTGCGTCTTCTTCTTTCCGTCATGAAAGGTGCTGCTGGTTGTGCCTGTGCAGGCACAACCAGCGGCACCTTTCATGACTTAAACAAAGCCAACAACAGAGCTACCTGACATCGCTGGCTACCTGTGATTGGACAAGATTTGATTCGATGACAGGAAAAAAGAAGACCATTTAAAAAAAGTTTATGGCGCGTAAGTACATAAATTAATATATAATATTGATTTAGCATTAAGTAAATAGTATAAAATTGTAGTACCTAGTTAAAAATTAGTAAATTTTGCATGCTACAAGGCAGAATATACAAGGAATCAAAAATATTTTAACACCAATTCTACGCAAATAAATAATCCTACAAAATACCGGGTACAATTTGCCTGCTTAAGTTTTTCCGTCCGATGAGTTTCTTCATGGAAATAGTGAAAAAGTTCTTAATAAACTAATGCGCCTCACCATCAACGATTGCATCACTGCTTACCATCAAGTAAGATCCAATTCAAACCGTAGTTTAAAAAAAAAAAACCGTTTTTTATAACTGGCTTTTATCACGCGACACAGTATTGATCAAGACCATTTCAAAGAGCTCGAACACGATGGAATTATAATTGTAATAAATAATAATATATAAATGGGAAAAGTGCCCAGAAAGCCGGCAACATTGCCACGCTGGATAGCAATGCTGATTCGATGTGGATGAATTTTTTGATACCCAATAAATCATTTATAAATATAAGTTTATTTAGGTTATTATCTTACTAATATTATAAATGCTAAAGTTATGATGTTTGGATGTTTATGGTTGATTGCCTAAAAATTCTTAACCATATGACTGCTACCATTATAAAAATTAATAGAAGTAATCTTACTAATATTATAAATGCGGAAGTTACGATGTTTGGATGTTTGTTACTCAATCACGCCAAAACGGCTGGACGGATCTGGATGAAATTTGGCACAGGCATAGGATACACTCCGGAATAGGACATAGGCTACTTTTTATCCCGGAAACCCCAACCCCAACTCTAATACCACGCGGGCAAAGCCGCGGGCAAAAGTTAGTATAATAATTAAATGTATATTATCATGTAAATTATTGAATTGCATATTAATAAATCACATAAAATAGTATATAAATATTATTATATCATTCTTGTGTTCAGTAGTTTATGGCCAATTATTCACTGTCGTCCAAGTTACATAGGTATACCGAATTTCAGCTCAAGCGATGATAGAAACAGTGGGTGGAAGATAGCCAAATAACTCCGTTATAGAACAATGTATTTCAGCCGTGTTTTGGCTTTGGAATTGTCATGAGATATAGGTATTCTGGCTATGAGTGGTTTCAATGGTAATTATATATCTTACACTCCACATTGTGTCACAAGTACATTAAAACCAAAAATAATATTTCATGACCATGAAATAATGTTTATGTGTACTTTTAACTACTTTTTTAACTACATTAAAAATATATATTAAAATGGTTAACAATCCTCAGTTCCGCAAAAATAACATTATGATTCCCGAAATCATTTATTCATTCATTTGGTTTAAAATACGTTAGTACAGAGCTACTTACAAATTTGGGCAATATCTTTTAGCTAAAAGGTAGCGCAAAAAAATGCATAATAAAAGGCTGTTTGCAAAAAAAAATACAACTGAAATGAAACTTAAGTGTTTTATTTTTTAATATATTGTTTATTTTTTAAACTACTATATTATGATATTACAATATTATGTATGTATATTAAACATATATAAACCTTCCTCTTAAATCAGTCTATCTATTCAAATATACCGCTTAGCTTAAAATCTATTGCGAAGTTTTAAAGACCTACCTAAGCATACAAAGGGACAGACAGCGAGTGACTTTGTTTTATACTATTTAATGATGTACATAACTAGTGGTCCCAGCAGACTTTGTCTTACCCGAAAATCACAGCACCACCAATTTTTGTTTTCATATTTTTAAACCTGCCAGGGGTCCACTTAAGAGGCAGCTATACGCCAGTGACCTTGAACGAACAAAAAAGTAACTAGCGTCAGTTCCCACGCATCAAGATTACCCAGACGCATTACTTCGTGTAATTTATTTCATCACCAAACTTTCCCAAAACGGTGAAGAAACCTACATGTCCTAGAATAAAAAAAATTAAGACATATGACATCTACCACTCCCACTAGGCTTGCGTGGTGAATTACGGCCCATTTGCTCTTCTAGAGAGGAGCCGTGTTTCCCAGCAGTGGGAACATTATGAAATTAAAATGTTATGCTATAGCAATTGAAATATTTTTTTCATAAAATTTAAACATATACAATACAACCTACAGTAAAAACCAATGTTGCTCAGCAACAAAAATACCTCAAGGATGTACCTACTATAATCTGTTTTTTATTGCCTTTTAAATATTCAAAGGAGAATCTTTGAACTCTACTCCCTAGTCTTCTTATTGATCCATGCCTTATACACACAGCTTCCTTTAACTTTATCCAACGTTCTACACCGATTTACTCACGTATTCAGTGAATACATTCACTGTTCAAATATTCACTAGGTAATCTTTATGAAAAGCTAAAATCGAAAAATTTAGACCCGCACTGCGCATTGCTGCATGTTTTATCTAGTATATTCAAGCTTCTATGATTGTATTAATAATTAGTAAGACTAGCTTCTAGTAGCGGTTTTGCCTGCGCACAAGTAACCTAGGTTACTCCAATATAAAGTTTAGGCCCCCAGGGGTGAATTTGAAAAATATTCTCTTAATAAAATTTTACGCAAACTACGATTCCCATTACTTTCGGTTGATCTTCGATTTGTCAGTCCTTAAATTTCTTTTTATATACAAATAGTTAAGTAGTGACAGTCTATGATATTTTAGAGGTATGCGGAGAGAGAAAGTCTCGTATACCTCCGTTAGAAAAGAAGGATCCTCCGACAGACAGGTGTTATGTCTGGTGGGCAGCTGCCCAATTGATGATTCCGGGTATTTATTCAAATCAGGCGAACTATAATTGATCTATGCAGGTAAATTCCTTTGTGACGACATAGATGTCGCTACAATATCAGCTAGGATTTATAAGATACACGTCGTGAATTTTCAAAATATAATATATGTCATCATCACTGTTCTCAAAACGATGCCGTTTTGAGAACAGTGATGATGACATATATCACACACATATCCGTCACATGGATTGGAACTATGAGGACATGCGTCCTCATAGTTCCAATCCATGTGACGATACATATATCTATATTTACCTCTAAAAACCACACAGAGGCTCCACAAAAGATTATAACGCCCATACTCTCTCTTACAAAGGAAGACTGAGCTCTGGTGCCCTGGGGCTGGTTGGGCTTAATAGTAAAAAAACATATTAAGGCCGATTATGCCTATGTTGTAAGCGTCAGCCTTAAATTTTCCCTCTACTGGTACTCAGGTAGTTTGATGAATGTCAAACATCTACAAAATTTTGGTTCTAGGACATGCCGATTTCCTCATGATATTTTCCTTCTCCATTTTGAGAGCAGTAATTGATGAAATAAATTACACAAAGCTAAGCGCCTTTCGGCCACATTGCTCCAATATGCATAAGCATAGCAAGTATAAACTTGCGCTCAAATTCAACACTACGCAATAACAAAAGCTTGTTACTTATACCAATCATTGTAATCAACAAATAACTATTGCAAATAAAGGTGGATCAGCATTACTCGCAGTTACTTAATGAGAATGATCATAAAACTACTAATGGATAGCTCTATGTTGACGTAGACCAAATAATAGTATACATGCTATAATCAAGTAGTTCCCAGAACAGGCACTTCACTGATTACTTAACTTGACCTTTGAGCAGAGTGAAAGCTAATAATGATATTGAAGGGAAACATGACTCGGGGAATTATTGTGTAAATTAAATTATGTTTCAAGGTAAAAGATGAAATGTAACTGTATCTTTGTACTCGTAGTTGTCAGCAAACTGGGGGCCCAAACTTACCGGGTACCAGGGCCGGGTCCAAACTTACCGGGTACCAGGGCCGGGTCCAAACTTACCAGGTCCCATTGGTCCCGCACCTCAAGGTTTTGTCAACAAACTGAAGGGGCCTGCCCTGCCTGAGCAGGGTCGAAGCTTACTGGGGTCAAAGATTGATGTGAAAGCATATTACAAGGGCCCTGGGATTAAGGCAAGGAAGGAACGTGGTAGGTGGTTTAGTCAGTAAGAGTCTGACACTATTTCCCGCTCCTCTCGAGGTCGGGATTCTTCATTGGATGATTTTTACTTGCCATAAATTTTATTTACCCAGCGGTGGGACAGTAATGACTTGTTAAAAAAATCTTTTAGCTGGCTAGTAAAGTACATCACTATTTCCCCGTGTTCAATAGTCATATGAAGCATTAGGAAAAAAAAGTTTTTAAACCATCACCATTATTTTGTTTGTTCAATCATATTTAAAAAAAAAATAGTGCTGTAGTTGTAACTTAACTGGCATTTCGTTCATAAGCGTTCAGGCTTTCGTGACTAAGTTAGGTCAACTTTGTTCAGTACATTGCTCTAGTAGTTATCTATCTACTTATTATTTTCTGTTATACCGTATTACGGATAAGCCAAAAACGGGTAATCATTTCAACAAGCTACAATAATAATAATACCATTTATTATCAGACTAAAGTCCATGTACATAGTTAGGTTTGGTGTAAATATTTATTTTAGTTTATATTTAAGATTTTATTTTATATATCAAAGTAATTATAAAAATAGCAACATATCAAAAATACATACAATAAAACATACCTTTTTCTATTTTAAAGTCTGTCAATGAAATTAATTATAATCTACAAAAAAATAATGTCAAAATATAATGAAAGTATATTATAGTAATTTGTAATATATTATATCGTGTCTAAAGCCATAACAAGTCACTTAGCGGGACGGGTTGCTTAATATGTAAATACTAGCTTTCTGCCAGTAGCTTCGCCCGCGGTTTACGCACAAACTTTGGACACGCATTTCAGCCCTTTAGGGAGTGAATTTTGAAAAATCCTTTCTTCGAAAATCGTTTCGAAATTATAATCTAACAAGAACTAAATGTTATGAAAAAATCGTTTAGTGCACCGTAAGTCACATTAAAAAATAATCAAGTATTATTTAGAAAACATAGTGTATAATTTCTCGCGATATCGAACAATCTTAGAACAACAACGTTTGAAATTTTCCGGCGAAAATTGTGTTGTCATCTCACTGCTAATAGTACCATTGAACCGAAAATAGAACCAAACAACAAATACTATAGAATTGTTGGAACAAAGGAACCACTTAATTAACGCAAGGGATACAATAGACAGACGAAGACATTTAGCAACAATTAGTAAAAAAAAAAAACAGAAAAGCTGACGTTAAATAATGAGACGTTGAGAAAGACTCACAAATATGTTTTATAAAATCCATATCAAAACGTAACAAACAGGACACAGGCAATTGCTTCATGAAGAAAAAAAAACGAATGAAGTAAAAATTGTGGCAAAGAAAATCACAAAAAATATAGGTTGACCACATCGACATCTGCACAAGTGCACAAGTCACCTGTACGGCAAAGTTCTATCTACCATTTATGTAAATAGCAGATTCGCAACTTTACCATGCAGGAAATAAAGTGGCCAATCTGTTGTTTACGCAATCGGCAGATTCGCAAAGTTGCCATACAGGGTCATCTGTATACGTACTCGTACTTTACACCAGCCACCTGAATAGAAAATACAGTAACGCAAAGGATTGGAGGACATTCATGATCAACCTGGGACTCCTCTCTGGGGGAGGGTTTGCTGTAATCTATCACGTGGACGTAACATGTTCTGGTGGAAACCACCCACATATCTTTGATATTTTTATTTTAAGATATACTGGTTTCATCACATGGTTTTCCTTTAACATCTTAAGAGCTGATGACATAAATTCCTCAAAGCAATGCACCTAGCTGAGTTTGAACGCACGACCTACAACTCGAAAGTCACTATCGTTACCACTAAATGGTAAAATCTTCATCATCATCATTTCAGCCAAAAAAACATCAAATGTTGGACATAAGCCTCACCCGTGTATGCGGCAGGAGCACTGGCCGCACCAAGAACCTCCAGGATCCAGGCCTCGGTAACGGTGCGCCTCATCCGGAAGCCCGCAGAGGCTCCGAGCCCCTCAAGGTGAGGCAGCAGCACTCGCTTCATCTTTTCCATGACGTCGTCGTACGTCACGCACCGTTTTTTTGCTTCTGGCTGTAGCGTAATGACTACAGCCTTGGATTTAGGGGCGCGAAGTCGCACCGCAAACAACAGCAAATGTAGAGGCCCAACTGCAGTGCCAAAGCCTACTTCTCCTTTCAGAAATCGGACCAGGGCCCCGGTCCGATTTCTGAAAGGAAGGTCCGACCCTGGTATGAAGGCCAAGAAGGAATGGGGTGGGTTGTTTAGTCAGTAAGAGTTTGACACTGTTTCCTGCTCCCCCCCCAGGGGCGGGAATCGTCATTCGTTTTTTACCACCATAATAATTATATATAAATAAAAAAGGCTCCTCCATGTTGCTACAATAAACGGTCCTGTACATCCATCGGATTCTCTCAATCCGATGGATGTACAGGACTGTCTTCAAGGCTAGAGTGAATAGGCTCTTAATAAACTAGTGCGCCTTACCATCAACGATTGCATCACTGCTTACCATCAGGTGGGATCGCAGTCAAGCACTAGTTTATTGCAAGTAAAAAAAAAAATCCTTGCCAGGTCACCAGACCACCTTGCACTTGCATTTCATTGCTAGATATACATTACGCCTGGTATTATAATTAGTTTTGTTTTGGTTTTTGTCATGTTATCATCATTAACTTTATCTTCGTTGCCAAATATGTATTTATTAAATTGACATTCAAATTGATTCTCGTTGGCTACCAGCTTGCTAAGTTTGGAGATAAATGGGAAAACACTGTATTCGTTTCGTTTAACAGCTAGTCGACTCTTCGCGTGACCTGGGCTTTACTTTTGTCAGCGAATCAGCATTACCATCCAGCGTGGCAATGCTGCCAGCGTTCTGGGCACTTTTCCCATTGATATCGATGTGTATGAATGTTTTGATGCCCAATAATTCGTTTCTTGTAAGTTTCATTTCATGATTTTATTTAAATACACGACCGGGCTGATTAACTCCGAAACATGGGACGGGTTTAACGCCATCAGTCACCGTCAAAGGTGTCAGCTTTATCCCGCCCCTTCGACATTCTTTAGGCCACACGAGCAAATTACTTTCTTGTAATACGTTAACTATTCTACGACATTGGGAAGTCAAGAACGACGGGTTTAAGATGGTTATTTTTATATTATTTTGAACTAGCGACCCGCCCCAGCTACGCACGGGTACTGATATTGAATATACTATGAATTTATTATACACATAAACCTTCTTCTTGAATCACTCTATCTATTTAAAAAAACCGCATCAAAATCCGTGGCGTACTTTTAAATATATAAGCATACATAGGGACGAAGCAACTTTGTTTTATACTACGTAATGATGATTTGGAGCCCATGTTAATTATATTTTCTTTTCTATAATTTTCTAACAGTTTTGAGTACTCAATGCGACCTAACCCAACGATAGACAAGCACGTTCAAAAAAACTAAAATACTGAAAAGTAATTACAAAAGTCCGCTGCAGCTCTTCATTGGGATTATGTGCTCTAACAAAACTTACAGCGCTCTCAAACTGCGTGAACGTCAAAACTGCACTAATGTGATTTGACGCTTTTTTTACATGGATGTATATCCTTCACCGAATTCAAGTAAATGTGAGGTACGCCAAATCTAGAGCATAGTACAAATAATATAACGATGAGCGTAGCCATGGCCTAGCCAAATGATTTATCTTTGGCAAAGTTCATCAAGTTTGTTGAGCTTCTTTCAAATCTTGAGTTAAGCTACACGAATCATCATAGGCCTCCCCCAAACGTCGCCACAACGACCGATCCCGTGCGTCTCGTATCCATCGAATTCCAGCAACCTTGACCAGGTCGTCGGTCCACCTTGTGGGAGGCCTACCAATACTACGTCTTCCGGTACGCGGTCGCCACTCCAGAACCTTTCGGCCCCAGCGGCCATCTGTTCTGCGTGCGATGTGCCCTGCCCATTGCCACTTAAGTTTGGCTACACGAATACTGACAAAATAATCATGTTTGCATTTACTGAACAGGTCCACAAACGTCCATCTCAGACATAATCTGCATTGTTCTCATATGAGACCATTATGTTTGCTATACGAACTCTAAAATGAATTTTGACTCCTGAGTTTGTCACGATATCATTTGTCATAAATAAATCTAAAATAACTGATTAGATAGGTACTCGTAGAAATCTACGTTTATTTATTTACATTATTATAATTATATTAACACAGTTAAGGTTTACAAACTAAAAATAATAATATATACAAATGCGTAGAAAAAAAAAACATAAAAAAATTTGAGAAGTTGCCGTTCTGACTTCTAATTCCGCAGGATTAAATTAGGTAAATTCAAATATATTTTAACTTTTGGAATCATTTTTTGAATATTAATCATTTGCATTTGTGCATTTAACGTCATTATGGATGCGTTAATAATACAAGTAATTATGGAGTATGAGTACCATCGTAGTAGCAAAGTAGCTGAAGCGACACGCAACATCAACGACGTATACAGAGCGAACACTGCTAATGATCGCAACGTTATTGGTTTGCCCGTTTCCGTTCTAGAAATTTCGACCTAAGAAATGAACCCCGTGGTCAACAGAAAACTTCAGTCGACAATAATGAATTAAAGAAGATTGAGGAAGCCTAGATAAGATAAGATCATTTATTTGTATAAACACGCGTATGTTAAGATGGAGATGATGTCAGTATACAGTTCAACATGTTTTGCCGTGACCGGCGTACAAAATTATTTAAAAATATGTAATATTTATATATAAAAAAAAACTATTAGTCAATATAGAAAATAGTGATAATTCAATAAATTCAATTCCAGTCAATACAGAAAAATATATTAAATAGTCACGATTAAAAAAATTTCGTTTAAAAATTCTGCAAAATTATAATAAGCCTTAGTCAGTAGTTATTTTTTAAATTCATTCTTGAACGAATTTATGCTTATTATGATTCTCAATCTAAAGCTGAACTAGCAACAGCTTTCGATGTCAATATCAGAACATAATTGTAGTCTCTTTGCGTCATATTGACAAGGTAAACAAGTATTCAATGAAAATATATTTTTCACAACAAGCTTTAATAGCTCGGTATATAATGCTATATTATTCATCAAATCCATTTCTTATTACAGTTTCTATGGCGATCTTCCTGTTATAGATTAGATCTGTTTAACATTTAGCATCAAAATACTTGTCAAGACGAATCATATAAGCCCATATTCGATAAGGCTGTGTCGTTACTGTGTTCCTATGGCCATCTTCCATCTCCGTCATCAGACCCTGTTTACCAAAGTACTCGTCAAGATAAATCACATGAGCTCTTCAAGAGAAACTCAAATGGTTTGTATTGTTTTATTACCAAATTCCTATGGCTACCTTTCAGCTCCCTCATCAAGATCAACTCCATATCATAATAATTTTGCATTGTCACACGATTTACACATGTATGCAAAATTTCAGCTCAAACGGTAACAAGAAAGTGGATCAAATTTAATTCACAAGATTTGATCACAAACATCGGTCAGGTGAAACTAATATAAAGCTTGTAAATAGCGTGACCGGTTCCTGACATTAAATTATCGCCAGGGCAAAGCACGCGTTGAATCAAGCCTTGCACTGCTCACCAGGCACGCCAACGAAGACATATTGAATTGTATTGTTACTTGCGACAAAACATGGATTTCGTTTAACAATCGCAAGTGCTCAGCAGGTTAGATCCCAGTATCTGGATCTAAACATACCCCAAAAGAAAATTGTTTAGTGGTATAGCACCGCCGAAAATTGTTTGGTGGTATACCGCCATCATAGTTTCTTATCATACGAGATGAGTATTACTATTGTATTCAGTAATTAACTGAACACAATGATGGAGATGCTCGCACATCTCCCAACAGCTTTGGTAAACAGATCCTCATACTACACAGCAGACTCCATATTACAAAGCAAGTATTAGAAGATCACCGACATCCGTCATACTCACCAGAACCTGCCCCTAAAGACCTATAATTTTTCTAGAATTTGAGTAACTTCTTGATGGGGGAAAAAATCAATAACCGAGAGGCGGTCCAAAACATCTTTGGAGAATAAGTTGCGTTCCGTCCAGCAGATTTTACAAAAAATAGGCAACAATACTATCATGTCTCTAATAATATGTAGAAAGTTAAAGATGCTTGTTAAAAAAAAAAAATATTTCGATTTTCAAAAAATAAATTTGATTATTATAGTACAATTGGTGTCTCAAGACATTCGAGTTTGAATTGTGTTTACTTTTTCTATATGTTATTTTCTACTATATGTTATCTTACTAATATTATAAATGCGAAAGTTACGATGTTTGGATGTTTGTTACTCAATCACGCCAAAACGGCTGGACGGATCTGGATGAAATTTTGCACAGGCATAGGACACACTCCGGAACCTATTCCTAACCTAGTCCTAACATAGGCTACTTTTTATCCCGGAAACCCCAACCCCAATACCACGCGGGCGAAGCCGCGGGCAAAAGCTAGTTTTCTATAAATCATATTATCTTCATAAATTTCATCCACGGTAAAAAAAGTCCTAGGTTTTGATGAATTTAAGTCCCCAGATACTGGGCTAACAAGTTAGTCATGAACCGCTTTTATATCACTTCCTACATATTGCGGTAAATAGTAGGTACATCTCTAGAGATTTAACTACAGCAAAGCTTCACAAACTGTAACATAACATAATAAAGATCAATTCCGGAGTATCACAACAACGAAAAGGATGATTTTTAATCTATTTATTTAGGTTTTTCGCGTAGGCGTTATCCTTAAATATTTTGACCACGCCATAAAATAAACCTACAACTCGTTTAGCAGGTAATTTCTGCGTACAAAGTCACTAAAAATATTTGTGTTTCCTTACAGCTGTATTATTTACCTTACGTTGAGTTGTGCCAAATATTCAGCCCGGAGGGTGAATTTAGTTGGCAACGTACCCACTCTTCTACACAAGAACCAACTATCGCGTAGTTGGCAATAGGCCCACAGAGTTCTCTCGTATACAAAAGCCACACATAAAAAGGCTCATTTGTTAGAGTTCCGTAATGTTACATATTTATATCGATAAACAGAAACACTGGTTTTGTTTATTCACGATGTGTTTCTGTTTTTATTAGAGAATTAACATTTTATTACACACATATGTCAGATTATGTTTTTTTCTTTTGGTTTTTTTATGGTTTCCAAAAATCGTCCAATAACAACTCCTGCCCTTTGGTGAGAAGGGAGATAGTGTCAGACTCTTAATGACTAAAGACCCAACCCGTCTCTTTTTTCCTTAGTTTCAGAGCCTAAGTGTTACACTTTCACATTTACCCATGATCCCAGGAGGCCTCGACCCTGCTGGGTCTTTACAGTGTGCTAACAAATCCGTGAGGCGCGCGGGAACAGTTCGCGCCGTCGAAGACTTGGTTCGGTTGGTTACAGAACGGTCGGACACCGAGCTACCCATTGTTCGCCGTCCGCAAGCCGGCGCCTACGGTGGCTGGAAATAGGGATCAGAATTCCGGCAGCCGCGAGGACGCCATTTCCTTAAGTAAGAATAAAAATAAAAGAAACTACTCAAAATAAGTAAGTACCTATATAAGATTCTCTACTGACAAAAGAACTTGCGTTTCCAAAGGGTAAATGTAAACAAATTAGTCAATTCATCTGACTACGGAGAGTAAATGCGGACACTGCACAGAATAGGAGACTGGGATTAAATTGCTTTTGAGCGTACCGGGAATTGTATGAACAGTCACCGCAATTGCTTTCAGCGAAAGGCTGAAAATAGTCATAAGCTTGTGTAGCGCAACTTGTTATAACTGCTCGGAGGATTTTAGCATTTTTATTCACAATCTAGCGAGGGAAAAGAATTGCGTGATTATTACGCCGCTTTTTTCCAGTAACTCTGAGGAAATAGCATTAATTCATTGAATAAGAATTATAACTCTCTTATGTAAATGTATATGTATTGTTATCAAATATAATTTTTTTACTCATTTTGAGCGGATCATTGTTACATTAGTTTGTTACAAGTTTACATTAGTTTCACCTGTCTCACTAAAGTGCTCAATGATTAGTTTTTTCATGGCATGGTGAAAGGAACACATCATCATCATAAAGAGAAAAAAACTTTAGTAGATAATTGTAGGTATATTATATTATACTAATTATCGTTTATCAAGGGAAATGGATGTAAAATAGCGGTGCTAATCATACCCTCTCACTTAAGGCATGATAAGCTCCTTTGTGCTGGCGCTATTTCTAAGCGCTTCCTTAATGGTTTGTGTCATTGCAAACAAATCGCATAACTGATTTGAAGCGAAGCTATTGAATAGTACGTATAAATTAGATATTAAGTATTTATTAAGTTAGTTGGATTTAATTTGCATGCACATGAAATGTGAATTATATTTTCTTTAAGTTGCGTCTACCGTGTTTGTTTCTGCACCACCTTGGGGTGGGGTGCTACCAGTCGACCCCAAAGTCGACTGGTAGCACCCCACCCCAAGGTGGTGAGAAGAGTAGAAAATGCCTATGACATTAAGTCCTCCTTTGTACTTATTATGTGCATAAAGTTTTTATAAATAAATAAATAAAATATACAGGGTGTAAGTGCCAGTCAGGTGTCCAAAAACATAAAAAACTGTGTAATCAGTTTTATAATTTTATATGGAGACGTCGATTTTTTATCGTTTCCTGAAAAAAAAAAAATGTGGAAGGTTGTTCCGTTCCGTTTACTGAGAGAGCCCTTTTTGCATTCTGCATGAAGCCATGGCCTTTGCTGAGCGTGCGGCCATTTTGCGCGGATGTGACGCATATCTTCCTTATGTAATTGGTTATGTTATTTAACTAGCTTTAAGTTTGCGTCATTACGCATTTTTCTTTCCCTCAATGTGGAGATCTGTCTCTTACACCAGTGTTATAACATTACTAATTAGCATTACTAAATGGTTATTGTCGTTGTATGTATGGCGGACTGGACACTTATAGTAATCTCATAATTATTCTTAGTGTAATTAGTACTCCATAAATCAAGTACTGACCCGCCCCAGCTTCGCACGGGTGCAATGCTGATATTAAATATATTATGCATGTGTTATACATATAAACCTTCCTCTTGAATCACTCTATTTAATTATGTTTTAAAGATTTAAGCATAAATAGGGACAGGAAGCGACTTAGTGTTATACTATGTAATGATACCACAACCAGTTTTAAGTTTTCTAACGGTTCCTATGTACCTACGTTGTCCAGTCCAAAAGATTGTTTTTACTAGAAAAAAAAGAGAAGCAGCGCCAAATACTGGGTCCAATTTATATTTTCAAACCATCCAGGCACCCATTTAACTATACACACAATTTTTTATTTAGACTGTCCATGGAGACTGCAAGCTTTTGTAGTCGCTTCTATCTTATAGTTGCAGCGTTTGTGGCTATCATATGTATCCTGTGTACCAAACTCTTTTTCAAGGGTTTTTTTTTATGGTAGGTAAAAATCATCGAATGACGAATCTCACTCTTGGGCAGAGCGGGAAACAGTGTCAGACTCTTACTGACTAAAGAACCTACCCCGTACCTTCCTTGCCTTCGCACCAACCCTCAGCTCCTACGGTTTGCTGACAACTCCTTGAGGCGCGCGGAAACGGAGCGCGCCGTCGACGTCCTGGGTTCGGTCTGGATTGCTACCAGACGACCGGACGGCGAGCTACCCATTGCTCGCCGTCCGCAAACCAGTGTCTACGGTGGATATCACCTATTGAGTTCACCCGCTTTGGGCGACGTGCGAGGTTAGTCCAGTATTTTACTGACCAAAACTACACTCGTGTTCTTCAGTTCCGCTTAGCGTTGTAACACTACGGGTTTTCTCTTCAGAAATTCTTCGCGGTCTTAGCTAGCGGGCGTCAGCCATGCCGAGCGCGTACGATTTTCACATCGTGAACAAACCGGCGTGTCGTATAAACAAAAATTCAAAGATTTAATTAGACATCCTATCCTACAACAGCGACTGAGCCCACGTATTGGATTACGGCTCATTCCTTTTCATAAAATGGAGGCCTGAATAACAGCAGTGGGAACATTATAAGCCTGATGCTATGCTGTACTACGTATACTACCGGTAATACCTGTTTTTTTATGGTAGGTAAAAATCATCCAATGACGAATCCCGCCCTTGGGCGGGAAACAGTGTCAGGGTCTTACTGACTAAACAACCTACCCCATTCCTACTTTCCCATATATACCAAGACCGGAGCCTACCTTTCAAACTCGAACCCTTGGCCCCAGTTTTTTTTTTTATGGTAAGTGAAAATCATCGAATGACGAAACCCACTCTTGGGCGGAGCGGGAGACCAGTGTCAGACTCTTACTGACTAAAAAACCTACCCCGTACCTTCCTTGCCTTATTCCTAGAGTCGAGGTAACAGTTTGCACCACCCTACGCTCCAGGAGACTTCGACCCTGAAGGGCCCCTACAGTTTGCTGACAACTCCTTGAGGCGCGCGGGAACTATGCGCGCCGTCGACGACTGGGCTTGGTCCGATTACCAGATGATTGGATCGCGAGCTACCCGTTGCTCGCCATCAACAGACCCGTGTCTACGGTACCGGTAAGACCTGCAACCATAAGTGTAATAATAATGATTATTACATTAATTAAGTGTAACTCCTTATCGCACATAATAGAGTACAACGTATCTAGGTTAATAAGTTAAACAATTTACTCCAAAATGTGCTCCTGACTAATATTACGAGAGGCATAATGAAGTTAGCGTCACTCATAATTAGTCGAATCACAGTAATTAAGGGCAAGCGTGCACTTTAATGATAGCAACATTATGAAATAAAGTGATAATAGTTAAAATTTAATTTTATTCATTTTAACGGGAACTGTTGTTTATTTTTTTATTTAAACTTCATCTACAGTAGTGTTATTTAAGGCATTCTCTACCAGTCAAACTTTGGGTTAAAAAGATAACACTATGGTAGGTGTGCACAATAAATAAATAACAGATATTTTAAACTAGCTTTTGCCCACGGCTTCGCTCGTGTGGTATTGGGATTGGGGTTGGGGTTTCTGGGATAAAAAGTAGTCTATGTCCTTTTCTGGAGTGTATCCTATGCCTGTGCCAAATTTCATCTAGATTCGTCCAGCCGTTTTGGCGTGATTGAGTAACAAACATCCAAATATCTAAACATCCAAACATCTAAACATCGTAACTTTCGCATTAGTAATATTAGTATAGTAAGTAAGAGTAAGATTCATAAATTCATAGTAATAAATTACTATTATGTACGTATTGGCTTATAATAATAAAATACCTATACATGCTGCTATTTTTAATACCACGATAAATATCTAATATATAATTATAATTAACGTTTCGAATACCGTAATTAGAGACATCTACACTAATATAATAAAGAGGTAAAGTTTGTTTTTTTGTTAGTTTGTTTTTTTGTTTGTAGGGGGTAATCTCTGGAACTACTGGTCCGATTGGAAAAGTTTTAGCAATAACAGAAAGCTGCTTTACTCCTGAGTGTATATTTTATGTACGTGGGCGAAGCCGCTGACACAAGCTAGTAATTAATACAAAGACAATAGGTGTACGAACGCCGGTCAGTTGGCTCGCTCGGGGCTCAAGAGTTTAAGAGAACTTAAAGTACTTCAACTTAAGAATTTGAACGTTTTGGGAACTCTTACTGTGCTTACAGCTAATTAGTGAAATTCTCTGCCGCTGTCCGTGTTTCCTGTTGACAACTCGGGAATCTGTAAGTCTAGAGTGAGCAGATTACTTCTAGGTAAGCGTGCTCCGTCGTCGGCCGCATCGTCACTTTCCATCAGGTGATATAGCGGTCAAGCGTTAAGCTATCAACAATAATAAAAGAGTGACCTCTAGAAGCCAGGGTCAAAGGATTATTGAAAATTACTATGTAGAAACCTCGTAATAACCACTGAAGGATCATTTGTGGGTTTTAGTCAGAAAAAGTCAGAAATCAGAAACTTTTGTTTCCAATTAACCATTTGTGGGTAAATAGTCTATTGTAAATAGTAGTTATATCCAATCTGGAAATCCCTGAACTGACTGCGGGTTCAAGTTGGTCGCTGCAGAGATAATCTGGCCAAATGAGGTTTCCTTGACCCATCGCAAATACAGTGCTAGTGTGGAGCCCCTTCGCAGGATATGTGTCACCTCCTTTCCTGCTCAGCGTGCATTACCACCAGCACCTTTAATGACTTGTACGAGGCCAACAAGAGAGATATCTCTATGGAGACCGTCGCCGTGTTTTTGTGGAGGCAAAGGCAACGGCGGTGGACGGGAAGCAATGGTTAGCCCATCGTCCAGTCGTCTGGCCTCCGGTACATCCGGGCTGAGCCTAAGCTGTCGGCAGCGCGCATTGATACCGCGCGTCTCAAGGAGTTGTCAGCAAACAGGGTCCCAGCTGGCTCGAAGCCTCCTAGAACGAAAGTTCGATGCGAAAACGTATTACCGGGGCCCTAGGATCAAGGCAAGGAAGAAACAGAGTTTTTTTTTTTAGATAGGTAAAAATCATCCAATGACGAGTCCCGCCCTTGGGCGGAGCGGGAAACAAGTGTCAGACTCTTACTGACTAAAAAACCTACCCCATTCCAACGTTGCCATATAAACCAGGGCCAGAGCCTTCCTTTCAGACGCGAACCCATGGCCCCAGTTGGCTTCGACCCTTCTGCAGGGTCCCTACGGTTTGCTGACAACTCCTTGAGGCGCGCGGGAACAGTGCGCGCCGTCGACGACTGAGCTTGGTCCGGACGGTTACCAGACGATTGGACGGCGAGCTACCCATTGCTCGCCACCCACAAGCAGGAAGAAACAGGGTAGGTTGTTTAATTAGTAACAGCAATCTATGGGTAATCTGATTGACGCATTATACGGAAGGTATTAAAAGCACTTCTCAAAAAGGCCATAATTATGGCGTGCCCTTAGTGGTCCGTGTGTTCGAAGACGAAGGTTAAACTTGTGAATTTGTGAAGGTCAACATGTTCTGAAAGAATTCAACCCACCGACAATATCTCTTTCCTTCGTACGTCACACCTTTATAACGTGGCGTTTGATAAATCGAATAAATATGTGAAAAGGACGTTGGACGCTTTTGTATAGATTTCCTATCAAGTTGTAACATATGACATTTGAAAGGATATGGAAATAGCTTTATTTTATAGTAAACAAAACTTTATTGTGACTCATTTTTATTTTAGTTATCAAAATAACTGTAGATTGTTATTTTATACATCATCGGTATCAGGGAGATCAGTGGTCCATCATCGACTGACAAGTTGTAGATCATGGGTTCAAACTCAGCCAGGTACGTTATTTTATGTAGATTAATCTCATCACTACTGATTTCATAACGGCGAAAGCAATAATTGTGAGAAAACCGACTAGTGTTAAAACCAAAAAAAAATCGAAGACTTGTGATAGTTACCAATCCACACTGAATCTGTTTTTATTACAGCCCATTCCCCATTTTAGAGAGGAGGCTTGAGTCTCAGAAGTGGAAAATAAGGTTGTTTTTATGTTATGTACATAGGAATACATAGGTATTCCATCATCAATTCAGCCGAAAGACGTCCACTGTTGGACATAGGCCTCCCCCAAACCTCGCCGCAACGACCGGTCCCGTGCGTCATGCATCCATCGAATTCCAGCAACCCTGACCAGGTCGTTGGTCCACCTTGTGGGAGGCCTTCCAACACTACTTCTTCCGGTACGCGGTCGCCACTCCAGAACCTTTCGGCCCTAGCGGCCATCTGTTCTGCGTGCAATGTGCCCTGCCCATTGCCACTTAAATTTGGCGATTCTATTCGCTATGCCAGAAACCTTGGTTCTCTAGCGGATATCTTCATTATTATGTATTCCATACACGTATGTGTATAAAAATGTTACAAATTGATGAACTAAGCTTTTATATCCCGTTTTAACTCTGTCTAGAAAAAACGCAGGTACCTAGTAATCTGGAGTAACCTCAATAACGTCAGGCAGTGCTTGAATTGGACATCAGTGGACGAACTCCTGGAAAGTTACCATCCGTCGAGAACTGAACTACTTTATTTCTGAACGGATGGTAATTTTTACGACGTAGGCAAACACTAAGTAGGAAATAACTAGTCAAGATTTTAAAGAACGGTGTGAAACTTAAGATGAATATGATACTTTAACTTAATTTTGAAACTTACCACAAATTATGAAAATAAAAAAAAAGAATTGTAATTTTTTAGTTTTTCAAAACTACCCTCGAAGGATTAAAGTGTTCATGTTTTAAAAAGACCTATTGCAATCGAAATTACTTGCAAAGTGCCAAATCAAGCCAAAGTCAAGACAATGCATAAATTTAAAAAAAATCGTAGAATATTTATGATTCACAACACAATTCAGTACAAGTTCTTCTAAACCGGAGCAGAGATGTAGCACGGATTAAGTTCCTCCAAGCCCAGACAAAGGGACACTTAAAACACTTTACTCCTATACTTAGCGCACTTTACTATATTCAAGACGAACATTACAATAGGAGAGCTAGCGGTCACAAGACTAGAACTTTGTAATAATGTGTTTTAGGTAAAGCGGGGTGAATAGAAACACAGGGGTGAATAGAAACAAAACTTTGTTTTGATACCTTGGTCATAATCTTCATCATCATCATCAGCCTTATTAATGTTACTGCTGGGACATAGGCCACCTCTCTAGGAGAGAGTCATACCTTGGTCATAATCATAGTTATTTATTGGTAAAGGGATTCTTCAAGTCATACAAACTGTTACAATAACGTCCATTGAATGATTTTTGCCCACCATAAAAAAAAAACAATTATTACAAATAAATCAAATTTGAATGTAAAATAATAAGTAATTGTTAAATCTACACTAATATAATAAAGAGGTAAAGTTTGTTTTTTTGTTTTTTTGTTTGTAGGGGGTAATCTCTGGAACTACTGGTCCGATTGGAAAAATTTAAGCAACAATAGAAAGCTGCTTTACTCCTGAGTGACATAGGCTATATTTTATGTACGCGGGCGAAGCTGCGGGCAAAAGCTAGTAAATAATAATAATTTCAAACAAAAAAAACAAATTCAAATCACAATTTAAAATTAAATATACGTTACTGAATTAAATTAAATCTTAAATTCGTTAAATTAATAAAGAGCCATTTTGTCAAACGTTTGCTTTGAAGCAGTTTGTAGTCGGGGCACCAGACATAACTGCAGGCAGCCGATTATAAACTGTCGGGCCCATAAGTGTGTTGCCATTATTATTGACTTCTAAAAATGCATCGATTTTTTAGAATAAAAATTAATTAATACATAGATATAGTTAAGAGCTGCAAAAAATATTGAAATAACGTGAAAATGTCTTTTAACGATTTGTTTCTATTCACCCCGTTTTACGGTATCGATTTCTTATGAAATTAATGTTTTAGCAGGAATCCCGCAGTGCATCGTCATCATCTCCTATATTTTTAAAAAAGTGGAACAAAAATTAAAAAAAAAACATATTCATACATGTTATGAATATAAACTATTATATTCATAACATGTATGAATATGTTTTTAAAAATATGGACATAATAGTCTATATTTTTAAATATTATATTAAAAAGCATGTTATTGATTGCTTTCCTCAAAAAAACTTTACTCTGGGCTGACACGTATTTGCATCTCTCAAAATCGACTGTCATTTTTTTTTTATCTTTAAACATGACGTGTCAGGTAATTAAAACATAATAAAAAGTTACGTTGTAAGAGCATTTTTTCCTATTTACATTTTCGAAAATGTAGAGGATAATGATGACGCAACCGTGGGATGCCTGCCAAGTCGTTATTTACGTAATTAACTAATATTAAAACAGTGGTGGGTAACGGCCCCGACTTACGAGTTGTAGGTCGCGGGTTCAAACCCAACGAGGCGCATTACTTTGTGTAATTTATTTCATCACCACTGCTCTCAAAACGGTGAAAGAAAACATCGTGAGGAAACCGGCATGTCCTAGAACCAAAAATTCGGCAATCCACACTGGGCCCGCGTGGTGGATTATTGCCCATTCTCTCTCCTAGAGAGGAGCCCTGTGTCCCAGTAACATTTGAGATCATTAAAAGGCTGATGATGATGATGATGAAAACATTATTTTACAAAGTTCTAGCCTAGCCTTGTGTCAAACAGATTGCTCGAATTGACCGGTAGCTCTTATACTATTACTGGCCTGCTGGTCAAGTGGTTAGTGGGCCTGCCTACTATGCAGGAGGACATGAGTTCAATTCTCATTTAAGACAAATGTTTGTGTGATGAGCCCAATCATTCAATTACTCTTCTTTTGTGGTAGGTGAAAATCATCGAATGACAAAACCCGCTCTTGGGCGGAGCGGGAGACCAGTGTCAGACTCTTACTGACTAAAAAACCTACCCTATTCCTTCCTTGCCTTATTCCTAGAGCCGCGGTAACAGTTTCACACAAACCGGCAGCTCCAGAAGGCTTCGACCCCTACAATCATTCAATTACTGAGTAATTGAATTCAACTAATGAGTATCTGTGACTTGCCGAGTTATTTTCTTGATGCTACTCGGAGCTATGTGTACAGTGAGTTACTTCAGCTCGGAGTCCGCAAGCTCGCGTGATAATGATCAGGCCCAGGTCAACGACGCCGCGCGTTTCACGCTACCTGATGGTTGGTGCTCACACCATTCACATTAAAAAAAAATAGTTAAAAACCTTCACTGTTTTATATTTTTTCGATATCGACTCTTTTGAGTCACATAAATAGAGTGAGTGATTTAACATTGCTTCAATCAAAACTAGCTTTTGAAGTAGAAAATGCTTACTATTTTATTGAATGAACAAACTATACAAATATTATAACGTTTTACACATACAATCTACTTGAAAATAAAGCAAAATAAGAAAGACAGGTGACAGGAAAACTATTTCTTACAAAATGTGAAAAGCTGTGTCTGAAGGAGCTTATCTGCAAGTACATCGTACATGGAAATTGAACGTTTTTGTTCAATACCGAATACGAGCTGAAAAATAGAATTCTTCAGACAGGCGTGGCCATTCCTTTCTGAGGATTTCAATTGTCAGATTTGGACTTATAGGTAAACAATTGTACATTTACAGACACAAATACAAATACCGCCTGGTTTTTTTATCACCTTCCAAATTCTTTTCGGAGAATTGGGTGTAGTTCAAACTTTCCATTTATACATATATTTAAAAAAATCGGTTACCGACTTACAGTTGTTTAGATATTTTAGTTTTTAACCAAAATACACTATGGCTTGCAATTCTTATATATTACTGGCTGGTTAAAGAATCTTCAAAGTGTTCAAGTAACGACTGAGAAAGTAGCCTCTTCTTATACGAGGTTATTTTTGGTAGGCAAAAATCATACAATGACATTTCGAGCCCTTGGGCAAAGCTGGTGGTAATGTTAGACTTTTAATGACTACTTGTAGAAATCCACTCCATCTCTTCTTAGTCCTCCATATCGAGGCCGGACCATCCATTTAGAAATCAGGCCATGCCTCGAGTAGGCTATGGTATCTACTAACTTCATTGCATTAAGAGCGTTCAAATTAATGACGCGCGGTCGCAGCGTGGCTGCAGCGCAGCCACAGTCGAACGTTTTGTCTGATGACGGCTGTACAACTTGAAACATTCATAGTTGCCTTTTTTTACACATTTTTACGAAATTTATTTGACCATAAATTTTGGCTTTTATATATTTTTTTCTATAAAAAATTAGTGACAGTTTCTTTTTCACTTATTTTCGGTGATTTATTTGTTTATTTCAAGAAAAGGGTCGGAGCCCCTCTGACGTCCAAGGGGTGGAATAACCAAGCAACGCGACAACAACGTCACTGCCGCGCTGCTGTCGTGCGGCTCTTTGGGGCTGATTAGAAGGCCCACTAAGAGCACGTATGTACTACCAGCTTTTGCGCGCGGCTTCGTCCGCGTGATATTGGGGTTGGGGTTTCCGGGATAAAAAGTAGCCTATGTCCTATTCCGGAGAGTATCCTATGCCTGTGCCAAATTTCATCCCGATCCGTCCAGCCGTTTTAGCGTGATTGAAACATCCAAACATCGTAACTTTCGCATTTATAATATTAGTAAGATAACCAGTTTAGTTAAGTTAGTTAGTTGTCAGCCGAAATACATCCACTGTTGGACATAAACCTACCCCGAAAGTTGCCACAACGACCGGTTTCGTGCTTCTCGTTTCCATCGGATTACAGCAACCCTGGCCAGATCATCAGTCAGGTAGTCTGATGATCTGTATATGTGAGGCTTTCCAACGCTACGTCTTCCGGTACGCGGTCGCCACTCCATATTCATGTTAGGTTCCTTCAATCCTCTTAGGTAGAAACACGAGCCTCTCTTAAGTGTTCGGTCTATCGATATCAGTTAGTTACTTAGCAGTTGGCTTATATGGCTGCATGGTATACGGGCGGTTACTTAAACAGCGCGTTTCAGTGAAAAAGCTAAGCTGTTTATCTGAGTGACATATTATTACATTTGGTTGAGACATATAGACAAGTAGATTTGACTTCATCTAAGGTACTTTTTCTAAGGGACTGCACTGTATAATTTTCAAGTATAAAAAGTAGCTTATGTGTCACAGTGCTCCTATTAAGGTATAGTGTTGGCGGAATTACATTATGCAATTCCAACGTGTACTTCCCGAAATTATGACATTTGACGTCATACAGAGACGATGGTGATAATGGTGACATTATCGTCACATTACAGCTGAAACGACGTCCAGTGGTAGTCTGTAAATGATAAAAAAAAATAACGGGCTAGGCAGGCAGCCGGCATCTTAGAATCCATACTCAAGGCTTTGGAGCTTTAACACCACCAAAGAGATGTATCTGTTTGTTTTTAAAATTCTCTAATGCTGGGTTTACACTCTTGCCAAGCGTTGGCCAATCGCCATTGTGTTTACGGGATTTCCCCATTTATACAATGAACACACAATGGCGATTGGCCCGAGGCTTGCCAATGCTTGGCAAGCGTGTAAACCTACCATAAGAGTGAAATACACCAAATCGAGAAACTGTGTAATAATAAATTTTATGAAAGCTTGAAGCTTCGAACAACATACCTATGAATTATTCGTAACAACGGTGCATGAACAGATTGATATATTTCTAGGCCGCTATTGCATGAGCCGGCTTCAATCTATGTTTGTTAGCATGCCAGGGTTTAAACACGCTACTTTGTTCCGGTGCCCTACATTTATCAAGTTTTTTGTCCTTTGTTCAGGTAAGCGGAAAAACGTACCGTACTAGAAAAGGTTTAAAAAAGAATTTATTGCAATATCGGAGTCTCGTAGTCTAGACAAGTTGCCTCTGAGTGCAGTGTAATAACTCTTCGCCGTTCGATAGACACGAATGTACAAAGGGGAGTTTTTCCAAATAAAAATTCGATAGCTTGCGCGTCAGCTCAACGGATTTTAATTATTAATTTAATACCATTCCAAATAATTTTATTTTACCATTATTGTTATGTAAGAGCCCAGCAGGGTTGCTACTAAAGCCATGGGTTGACTTCCGAAAGGGAAATCCGCTGTTTTAGAACGCAAGCCAAAGAAAAAACGATAGGAGTGGGTTTTCAGTCAGTAGAAGTCTGACACGCATGCTGCGTTAGTCCTAATAATACTTTGATATACGAATATATACATTTTTTTTCATAGAACTTGGTTTGATTTATATTCAAAATGATGTGTAACACAGTCAAAAAGTGAAGAGCATTCTAAAACTATTGGTTATAATTATTTTTATGAAGCTTTCATAAACTAAAAAATCACTTAACTACCGATCTTTTTATATGGCTTTTAATCATCTACCCTAATATAATAAAGAGGTAAAGTTTGTTTTTTTTTATTATTGTTTTGTTTTTTTGTTTGTAGGAGGTAATCTCTGGAACTACTGGTCCGATTGGAAAAATTTTAGCAACGATAGAAAGCTGCTTTACTCCTGAGTGGCATAGGTTATATTTTATGTACGCGGGCGAGGCCGCTGACAAAAGCTAGTATTGTATATAAATGAAGGACAAATTATTATTTGATTAATCTTGATGCACGGGAAGTGACGTTAGCTCGCTCAAGGTCGGTGACGTTTAGTGTAAACGAGAAAAGGTAACCTATAGAGATACACATTTACTATTCAACCATTTATTACGTTAGTATTGATTAAGTTCATACATTTTAGATGCGTGCGTGCGTGATAAAAAAGAGGATACCATGTAATATTGAAGCCGCAATGCAGTGCATTTTTTTTTTGTCTACATAGAGGAGCAAAATTAGAGGAGTATATCAGAGAAAGTTTGAAGTGGCTGAAAAGTAGAAAGGAAATCGTTTGTCTTGGCATGATCGTGTGAAGAAGAGAGATAAAACGCATGTTACAAAAAGAGTTCTAAGTTTACATGCAGGTGGATGGAGAAGAAGAGGGAGGCCGAAGAAGATATGGATTTATTATCTGAGGAGTGGTATGAAAGAAAGAGATAGTGATAGTTTGATGGGTGACAGAGTGGAAGAAAAAAAAATGGGATAAGGGTAGGATGACTGACAGACATGATCAAAATTCCTGACAGTATCGTTTGCTTTATAAAACGTATGAAGTTTATAATTCAGCACTTTATTAAGTAAAATTCCTTTCCTATATTGTATTAAATCTGGCAACAGAGAAACATATTTATCTGAAGTAAAAAAATCATTATACATTGTTTGATTTGAAATCAGATTGCATTGAACATTATTTGATAAAACTGTATTTCTTAAATATAACCTTAGATTTATTTTAAGTTTTAAACAAATTAAAAATGTATGTACGAGTATGCTACTTCAATGTACGGAAATAATTGGTTATAATTGTACTATTGTATAATTGAAATTTGGTGCCGTGTTTAAAAAAAAAATCATTAAGCCAGTTTTTCAAACTTTTCCAAATCTGCTATTAATAATAAATGTTAATTGTTCTTTTTTCAGTTTTTTAAATCGTTTCTCTTTTGTTTTTTTTTTACAGTCAAGTACTAATTGAAAGCTATCATGACAATGTTAAAATAAAATCTACGAGCAAATTACTCGTTAATAATACACTAGCTTTTGCCCGCGACTTCGTCCGCGGAAAATTTGTGAGACAAAAGTTGTGACAGCTCGGTTAATATCCCTGTTATATAAATAATTTATAGCCTATGTCTCAGGAGTAAAGCAGTTTTCTATTATAGCTTCAATTTTTTCAATCGAACCATTAGTTCCAGAGAGTTCCTACAAACAAAAAAACAAACTTTACCTCTTTATTATATTAAGTGTAGATAAATAACTTCCCAGTCTACAAACCTTCCACTAACTTAACTCGTGATTTGGTATGCATTTTAAGCATTATTTTGTAAGAATTCTTATTATGCCATTCTTAAGCTTAACTTAATTCTGCAGTTCCTATTGTAACTTGGATTTAATTTTGTTTTAAATCACGTAGATCACGCTTGAAAGAAAAAATATGCACGATTGAACTGCTTTAAGTGGCAGGCGGAGATTACGACTTGGAATCTACTCAATTGCAGACGCGACGATAGCCTCAAGCCTTTCTTCCCGGGATAGCCTATTAAATTTTTAATCCGAAACTACACAAACTATTACGAAAAAAAAACTTCCCTATTTCAGCACATATTCGAAGACGCTCAGTATTTATTTGTAAATGATTATACAAGCACACGTCTTTATCTGAAGGATACGGTGGAGCATATGGTAGAGGTTTCTCTTTTGTGGAGTACCGTCATGGACTAGTGAAGGTGATCGGTTGCGGCAACCTCTCGCGCTGGGCTCTGGTTCAGGTCTTGGTCCGGAGCAAGAGTAATTAGGATGCAGTCACTTCATTTTGTGAAGCAGTAATGTTAGTGAAGATGGCAGTCGTTAGAGCGAGAGAACATAGTTTCTCACAGCCCAGCCCCCACGACGAAGCTTCTGACCCCTGGCCACCGTAGACGCAGGCTTGTGGACGACCAGCAATGGGTAGCTTGTCGTAAAAGGTCTGAGTCCGAATCGTCGACGGCGTGTAGTGCCACAAAGCAGTAAAACGTAGGGGCCGATATCAGCTAGGGCCATGCAGAAATAGTACATTTTGATACAAGTGCAGGAAGTTTGTCATTGCGACCGAGGCGAAATTCGCACGAGCCGTAGGCGAGTGTTTTATGGAGCCGAGGGCTGCAATGACAAATCTGCACGTGTGTCAAACGACGTTTTTCAATACACTTACGACTTGTGAAATAAAGAAAGAAAGAAAAAAATTTTAATCGTATCTCAAACATACAGTAGAAATATAAGAAATATATAACTACCTATAGAATTCAAATCTGCTGGTCAGTTTCTAATTTCGTGGGGTCGTCCAGCGACTCAGGGGGACGCCTCGCGCCTGATTCGATAAACTAAGTAAAATAAAATAATCACCCGTGACCGTGACGATAAGGAAGGAATAAAATAGCCCTTGTTGTAATAAACTCAAAAAAGCACTTGGGTGATATACATGCTATATTGAATCTAATAGGGGTGCGATAAGAGGCAGTTTTCGAGTAAGTGTATTGAAAAAATATTAAAAAGATGCACGGAACAAATGTATGGTTTTTAGTCAGTGAAAACCTGTCATCGCTCTATCGTAAAACGGATTTAGATGATAACCATCTCAAAAAGGCACACGTCCTAGAAATATAATGGACTATTAGGGCGCCTTTTAATTAGCCGCTAGGTGCCGCGCGAGGCACGACAGCGCAGTTGCAGCGCTGCGTATAAAGTTTAACAGAATAAAACTTTATATTCATACATTGTTAAGCAAAAAAAAACATAAACAGTCGGTTACAAAAGAAGCCAATCAGTCGCGATCTTACTCAGTTTCCTCATCTCGTGTCGAGTCACGTTACTGCCACTGCTTCCACGTGACATGGTAATTTTACTAAAGGTTTTTCCTACTTTAGCGGTGTACGAAACATGTGCGTATTAGTGGACCAAAAAATTATTTGTAAGTAAGTGTGAATTTATCAAGATTTGGTTAAGTCCAATCTTCAAAGCCTCAAACACAAGCTTAAAGTAGCAAGCCTTTGGGTTATCTACAGGATGCATTTTGGAGAGTGAGCGCGAGAATTGCACTATTTGATTCCGCCATCTCTATTTTACTATCTGACAACCCAGCATACCTACGGTAAATATCCACGACCCTTGCGTTGTTGAGTCATCTAAGGACCGGACTAAGCGTTTTGCCTCTCCTTTATAGGTATAAAGGAGAGGTCCGGTAGGTACTGGAACAGTTTACTAGCTTTTTTTTATGGTGGGCAAAAATCATCCAAAGGCGAATCCCGCACTTGGGCGAAACGAAAAACAGTGTCAGACTCTTACTGACTAAACACCCCACCCTGTCCCTTTTTTGCCCTTCGCACTGGGGACAACAGCTGTTTATCAGCAGCGATTTTCCCGTCCGACTATAATTTAGGTGTCTTCAAGGCTATTATGAATAGGCTCTTAATAAACTAGTGCGCCTCTCCATCAACGATTGCATCAATGCTTACCATCAGGTGGGATCGCAGTCAAGCACTAGTTTATATTGATTAAAAAAAATGTATGTAGTTATGCATTCTTTTTATTCAGCAAGTGCTACTGTTTTTAACTGTATGTTAAAAACACAACGGTTTAAGTAAGATACTTTTATAAAACTTGAACTATATTAGACCAACGCACAAGTGGATCTCGCTTGATTTGTTTGTGTCGACGTCACATGGCGTGGTCTAATGTAGCTCAACAAGTCTAGTTTCATACAAATTGTATGGAGACCAACGCGAACGAAAACATTGACATACGTAGCCTCCGTGTAATGCAGTCCTACCTCAACTAAGAATTTGTAAACACAGGAAGAAACGTAACTTACCTCTAGCAAATTGTGACAATTATTACGATTTCACATCGGTCGCGACGATTACACGCATATGGCGGCTAACGCTATTTCGCACACACGCCGGTTTTTTCTCTGTCCTTGTCTATCAGTGAATACGACTAGTATAAATATACCAAAATCAAAAATCAAAATAAAAACCATTTTGTTTTTGAGTCCATATTTTCTTGTCACGATGTTAGCGTGTAACGTATCTTCCCTTCATATAATACATTAATGCTGTTGAGGCTGATTGCGAGTTAATTATAATTTAACGCGCAAACAACTTTAATAATTATATTATTCTAAATATGCGTGCATAATAATTTATGTAACTTTAAAAATAAGTACTGGTTGTTTGCAAACTTAGTTTTGTTTTGTGTGAACGTAGAAAAGCCCCTACTTTTGTTTTGTTATTATCGGAAGATTATCTATTTATATAAAAGGAGAAACTGACTGACTGACATATCAACGCACAGCCGAAACTACTGGGACTAGGAGCGTGTGTTTGCACAAACCTTCCATTTATGACGTAAGCGAACACTAAGAAATTATTTTCCCAAATTCAACCCCTAAAGGGATGAAGCGCGCGTCCAAAGCTTGTACGAAAAACTATATACAAGCGGGCAAAGCCGCTGGCAGAAAGCTAGTCGGCTAATAAACGAAGTACTATTAGAGGATATTATCAAGTGTGTTCAGAGAATTAATGGAAGCACGTAGAGTTGCCGAACCACTTATATCGTGCAGTCAGAACATAAACCTTTAACCGTTTTCTGGTTATAAATTTAATGTAATGACGGATCACTAGGCTTATTGCAATCCCAAGAAAGTTTTTGTAGAAAGGAATATTTAAGGAATATTTTTTGATCATTTAACTTAATGAAAGACCTGTATACCTTCCTACGGTATTGTGTTTTGTAGACTCCAAGTGACTAGATGTTTATAACTCGCTTACAAGGGCTTCAAGTGGTTGATTTTATTGCGTGCCGTCGTCTGTTTGGACACCTAGTACTTATCGTCAGCTTTACTGACAACACTGGCAGGAGCAGTTAGAGCACGAATAAGCTGTTAAGAACAACAAACGGGATCATCATCATCATCATCATTATCAGCCTCTCAATGTTCCCACTGCTGGGACACAGGCCTTCTCTCTGGGAGAGGGAATGGGCCATAATCCACCACGCGGGCCCAATGCGGATTGGTGGATGTCACATGTTTTCGAATTTTTGGTTCTAGGACATGCCGGTTTCCTCACGATGACAAACGGGATGGAGAGAGATTATTACGTCGAATCGCAGAAGGAACATAAACTGGTCTGATAGATTATTTATTTATTTGATCTTCATATACAGTTGCTGGGTGACCTTGGGCCTTCTCATGAGACCCATAGTAAGCGACCACGTCTCACTACCATAAGTCATTACTGGCAACACACAGTGGTCAAAGACTTTTGTCTTGAGACACTGAGGCATTTCGGATGCGAATATATGCCCAGCGAGCAATGGAGAGAGCGATGCTTGGTATTTCTCTGCTTGATCGAATCAGGAATAATGAGATCCGTAGGAGAACGAAAACAACCGACATCGCTAGAAGGATTGCATCGCTGAAGTGGCAGTGGGCGGGACACATAGCGCAGAGAACCGATGGCCGTTGGGGTGGAAAGGTTCTCGAATGGCGACCGCGTACCGGACGACGCTCCTTGGGCAGGCCCCGTACAAGGTGGTCCGACGATCTGGTGAAGGTCACGGGAAGCCGCTGGATGCGGACAGCACAGGACCGATCGTTGTGGAGATCCTTGGAGGAGGCCTATGCCCAGCAGTGGGCGTCGCTCGGCTGACATGATGATGATGATGATACAGTAGTGCACATAGGCGAACTTAATGCAACAAGGCATTATCTACCAGTCAACCTTAGGGTTAAAAAAGACAACACTGTGGTAGGTGTGCACAATAAGTAAATATCAGATAATATTTATAGAATGTAGTATCAATCAATATAGTGTTTGAACAGATTTACATTAAATCAAGCTATAACTTTGTTGAGCACCTTTTCTATATAGCCAAAGATTTCTGTACCTATAATTTGTACAGGAATATAATATTTGACTATTAGGAGAATTAATTTTACAGAGTTCTAATAAAGAACCCAAAATATTACGTTGAGCCATGCCATATGTCACAAGTGTTTCATCACTGAGATAAATATTAATTTTAATATGCGGTTTCAGATAGTCCTTGAGAATTTGAGAGTAAAACGCTACGAATACCCAAGGGGTTTAACTTTGAGATGAAGGGAACATAAACCATCAGGTAAGGCATCAAGGTATCAAATACCTTAGACAGATTAAAAAAAATCATTTCCCCATCAAAATTACTAGCGCATGAGAATATGTATCTAGAAGCTATAATGATTTTCATCTAGAAAACATTTTAAGGAAGTCTCCATGAAACTCAAATAGAATGGCTGTATGTAAAAAACAATGGCAAGGAAATTGTTGATGAAATTGTTAAGCGTCTCTGTATTTACCATGATTTATAGGTACTAACTAAATTTTATTTTTAATGTTTTTGTAATTAGATAACTAGATAACAAAAATAAAAATAACTATTTGTGCCTAGAATATGGTGGCTAAAATGTCACAATATGACATTGTCACTACAATAAATACAATTTATCGAAAATCACTTTAACTTCAACTCTTAATGAATGGTCTTTGTGGAAAAGACACCACAATTTTGCCAGTAACACGTGCAAACTATCAAACGCTGGAGAGTATTTAGCGAAATCACATCCCCAGACCAAATTATGGCATTAGACAGTACAACTGTCATACAGCAAAATTACACAGAAAAAAGAAAACACAAAAAAGGAATCATTTAACATGACATCTTGTCCTTCGTTTAAAATGCGTCTTTTTTTTTATTATAAGGAGGTACAGATAAAATTACCTACAATTTTGACACAATATACGTAATCTCATCAACTTTATTAAAATAGAATAGAACTTTACACCAAAAAGTTATTTAAATATAATACTAGGCGTCTATTAAAAGTAATGTCTAAGACAACATTGTTTGGAAATTTAATTTATACCTATTTATACTTTTGTATATTTTTTATAACTTGACGCTAATTATATGTATATGGCAGGAAAATTTCGTTCGAGACTTCACCTTGCTCTTTTGTGAATAGAATAGGTGAAACGAATATGACCTTATAGTCACTGACGTAGTTTCTTCTCCTCCCTTTGTGGATGGGATGAACTATTATTTTTTAGGATCCATTAGCAGCATTAAAGGTATATCGCTCTGTACAATAGCAGAATTATTCCAAAACTAGCTTTTGCCCGCGGCTTCGCTCGCGTGGTATTGGGGTTGGGGTTGGGGTTTCCGGGATAAAAAGTAGCCTATATCCTATTCTGGAGTGTATCCTATGCTTGCGCCAAATTTTATCCAGATCCGTCCAGCAGTTTTGGCGTGATTGAGTAACAAACATCCAAACATCGTAACTTTCGCATTCAACTTTATCAAGCTCAATTTTTTAAGGTTATAAGACTTACAGAGAAGAAAATTATAGAAATTCCTACAACGATAGTAGATACTTATAATATTATAAGATGTCCGCTGTTAAGGGGCAAATATACGCCATTGACCTTGAGCGACCAACGGTAGAGCTAGCGTCACTTCCCTCGCATCAAGAATAATCGAATAATAATTTGTTCTTCATTTATTAAATAACACAATACAACAATATAAATAATAATAAGTCAAAATATTGTTAATAACATTATCTTTTAATTTATAAAAGTTCCATAAAATTACATCCAACAGTTTTTGCTTAATCATCTGTCTGTGTTAGACACAACTTTGAAAGTGCGTATCATCATCATCAGCCTTTTAATGTTCCCACTGCAGGGACACAGGACTCCTCTCTCTAGAAGAGGGATTGGGCCATAATCCACCACGCGGGCCCAGTGCGGATTGGTGGATGTCACATGTTTTCGAATTTTTGGTTCTAGGACATGCCGGTTTCCTCACGATGTTTTCCTTCACCGTTGTGAGAGCAGTGGTGATGAAATAAATTACACAAAGTAATGCGCCTTTCTGGGTTTGATGAATATGCGTATATCAAATAATATTAGGAAAATAGTCTAGTTTGACACATATTTTTTTCAAAACTTGCGCACTAGCCGTTCAGACGTGATGTTGGATTCAAAATCATCAAAAGTTGTATTATGCTATTTGTGTTTAATATTTATAAGACAATCTACTGTCTACCAAAAATTCGAAGACATGAGACATACACCAATCCGCACTGGGCCCGCGCGGTGGATTATGGCCCATTCCCTCTCCTAGAGAGAAAGCCTGTATCCCAGCAGTCGGAACATTAATAAGGCTAATGATGATAATGATGAATCTACTGTCGGTGTAGGAACTAACGTGCCCTCATGTAGGTACCAGCCACAGCAGACGCGAGCTTACGGATGTTGAGCAACGGGTAGCTCGCCTTCAGGTCGTCCGGTAACTGACTGGACCGAGTCCAGTCGTCGGTAGTGTGCAATAAATTCTCGCGCTCCTCGAAGAGATATCAGCGACCCGAGAATTTTCGAAGTGGAAATCCGTAGTCCTATCACGCAAAGGGTAACTGAAGGATACAGGTGTGGTTTTAGTAAATAAAAATCTGATCCGCCCTGAAGTTCTGCCCAGAGTGGAAGAAGTCATTGGCTGATTTCCGCGCTTTAAAAATAGTACCTACATTAGCATTAGCCTTGTAATATTCCCACAGCTAATTCTCAGACCTCTTTTCTAAGAGAGGGAATGGGCGGGTACGGGTTGATGAATGTCATAAGTCTTCAAATCTTTGGTTCTAAGACATTAAATAAAAGTATATTTATACAAAAATCTCGAAATACATAGAACTTAAAACGTTACATTTAGACAAAGCTCAAATTAGTTTTTTTAGCTTAAAAATCGAGATGGAATAGAATTGCTACTCTGCCGTAATTTCTTTGCGCAGAAATGTTTGAGCGCACCTCAATATCTACATGTCGACATAAATAACTCATGTAACCTTTACCTTTGCGAAATTATGAATAATTCTTTGGTCGCACGGAGGAAAATATTAAGTCTTTTTTTAGCACCTCTCCCCCAGTCGATGTAGTAGGTATACATTAATGTATTTTTGTATTAGGTAGCTAGGTGAAACATTTGGCCATGTACATTCTGAACCAGAAGGTTAAATATTTTTTTGTGGTGACATTGCGCTTAACTTCTGTGCTTAAAACTGTTGTTGATTTTAAATCCAACAACACATCTAAATAGCAGTATATGAAGTCTAGGAAAGAAAACCATGTGTTAAACTTAAATAAAGTAACTCACGAACTTCAAAAGGTATCGAAGTTCACACAAAGCAAAATGCACCTGCGGGAAGAACCATGTAGATATTTTTAACGGACTTCGAAAAAGAGGAGGTTCTATGTTCGGCTGCATGTTTTTTTTTTATGTATGTTCACCGACATTTTGGTTAATTGACTGGCCTGTCAGTCTAGTAGTAAGTGACCCTGACTGCTATGCTCCCGGAGGTCGTGGGTTCGATTCCCACCCAGGATGTTTGATGTTTGTGTGATGAGCACGATCATTTGTTCTGTGTCTTGGTGTAATTTATCTATAATATGTATATATTTAGAAATATGTAAGTATGTTTATCAGTTGTCTAGTACTCATAACACAAGCTCTGCTTAGCTTGAGTCTAGACGGCGTTGTGTTATAGTTGTAAAAAAATAAAAACCGGCCAAGTGCGAGTCGGGCTCGCGCACAAAGGGTTCCGTAGCAGCAAATATAATAAACTTATTATGTCAATTTATACACCTGGTGAATGGAGCCTAAACTCTCCCGATATTTTGCCTTGTACTTATAGGTTCAGCCATCGTTTTCAGTGTAAGCACAATAACTTAACCAAAATTACAGTTAAATCAACCTATCTCAAAAACTATAAGAGATACTTTGATCAAACCAAAAATCGTTGAAAGAGTTAATTAGCATGCATCACCTCTATTTTTTTTAGAATTTTATACCCCGTAGTTATAAAAATAGAGGGGGGGGACATACTTTTTACGACTTTGAGAGCTGATATCTCAAAAACCGTTCACTTTAAGAAAAATGTTTTTTAGAAAACTTTATATCATTTTAAAAGACCTTTCCATTGATACCCCACACGGGTATGTACATCGAAAAAAAAATTTTCATCCCTCAGTTACATGTATGGGGGGCCCCACCCCCAATTCTTTTTTTTACTATTTAGTGTCATAATTTTGTAGCGGTTCATACAACACATATTCCCATCAAATTTCATCACTGTAGTACTTATAGTTTCCGAGTAAATCGGCTGTGACAGACGGACAGACGGACAGACGGACAGACGGACATGACGAAACTATAAGGGTTCCGTTTTTGCCATTTTGGCTACGGAACCCTAATAAAAATTATATCGTGTTATATCGTGTTGGAATTGTGGATCGATTTAATTATTTTTTTTAATGGAAGATTATACTACCGAGTTACTCCTATAGAAATATTGTTTTCTTTTGATGATGATCTTCGAGGATGTAAAACGACAAGTAAAATTGCTTTGTTCATATATATCAGTTCAGTCTTCTGACTGAAGGCAATAGGGGATATATAGAATCATAGATCATTCTTACAATAAAGCTGGAAGGTAGATAAGAACCGAAATTCCCTAATAAATCAGTGTATCCTAGCCCAGTTTGGTATAAATTATTTGAATAATAGAATTGTCATGAAGATTTGATGATGGAACCGAATGGCGGAGGGTATTTTTAGGTTTCGCTGAGGGGTTCTAAAATAACCACCAAAACTTGTGAAATAAAAACCTTTAAAAAAAATGCATAATAACTTTAATTTTGGAAGTCAGTATTTATATAGTAGCTTGGTATTTTTATTGTTAAACATTGTTTTTTTTTACATCTAAGTCACCTGTAAAACCCGGGCACCACTTTAAAGAAAAGACCCTTTCATTATTATTATTGCTAGCCTGTGCTGTCCCACTGCTGGGCAAAGGCCTCCCTCCATTCCATTTTTACAATATTTGTACGTCAAAATTATAATTGGCACAAGACAATATTATGTACAGTACAATTATTAAAGTAAATACAGTTATATTGGTTCCTTGCTTTTTGGTATTTTTTTAAATGTCACAGTATTTACAATAATGTAGTTAAGATAACAAAAAAAGAAACTAGACTAGACTAGAAACTATATATTTCAAAGGGCAAGCAAATATCCATGACATACAACTTTTTTCTATAAAAAATGTCTGTATTCTTCAAAAATAGCATTCATTTTGGAAATTTTGTCTTCTATAGTTAGTTGTGAGATAATTTTATAATTTCAATCGTTTTCATATTTCTCATGTGAAAATTATTGAAATTAGTAGTGCTACGTCCGTATACATCATCAATATTGCATCATCATCATCATCAGTCTTTTTAATGTTCCCACAGCTGGGACGCAGGCCTCCTCTCCAGGAGAGGGAATGGGCCATAATCCACCACGCGGGCCCAGTGCGGATTGATGGATGACACATGTCTTCGAATTTTTGGTTCTAGGACATGCCTGTTTCCTCACGATGTTTTCCGTCACCGTTTGAGAGCAGTGGAGTTGAAATCAATTACACAAAGTAATACACCTAGCTGGGTTTGAACCCGTGACCTACAACTCGTAAGTCGGGGTCGTTACCACTTGGCCACCACTGCTCTCCAGAATTACTAGGACTGAATTCTGAAAAAAAAACCTTATTTATAACAGGACAAACAACAATAACTCACATGTTCACCAATCACCTTGAACAACGACTGACAAACGTCACATAGGTAGTGTGCGACAGAGATAACGCTCTACGAAGCCGAAATTAGCCGATTGTCTCTTTCCAAAGGTCGATGTGCAATATTTATTGCCGGGTACTGTATATTCATTAGGTATCTCAGGCCCCTGATAATCCTGGACCTTTGGAAGGTGTCCGAGAAGCCGAAGCCAACTCGCAGAGAACTTTTAGATTAGGTATTTTAATGGAACGTAATTATTATCACGCTTACTTATAAAAAAAAATATCTCTGGTCACTTGACGTGTTTACTAAAACTATGTTAGTGTTTAAAGGTTTCTAGATAATACTCCTTACTTTTTTTTTCCTTAATTTTTGTAATTGGCTTTCCGTAGTTTATTTGGCTTCTATTTTTAGTTATTTTAAGCTGTAAGTCTTCCAGGGTGTAATAAATAAACAATGTTTGTATATATTTCATAATTAACCTAAACATGTATACTGTAAATTAAATTTTTAAATAACCAAATACGTTGATCTAGTTCGCATATTTTCAATGTTTAATTATTTTTTCTTTTGGTTGAACCATTAATTTCATATGAATCAATCTAGAACCTAAATTGCCTTTAGGCCAATTTACAATATTAGCGAAAATTTACTCTTTTTATTAAATAAAGTATTGAAACTGGTCGCAATCCGACTATATCGAAGCAATCCTAGATTGTTTTATTCTGCCTTTTATTTTTTCCAATCGGTACGGAAGAAAACAATTTATTTGCTATTTGTTCCTGTATTTACTACAATGGTTCAAGTTAGTTACTAGACTTTTATCTGCAACCCTGCTTTTATTCCCGGAGAATTCAATAATGACTGAAGAAAGTTACCAAGACAATGGCATTGTAGTAGTACAACGTAGAAAACTTTGTACGTAGACATGTTCATCATAACTAAAAAAAGTCATATCCCGTGATATGATTTTTTTTGAGTTATGGTTGATTCGAGTTCAAAATATTCGGACACAAGCCTTAAAGTATAAGAGAGATAATAACGGTTTGTTAGTCTCGCTAAAACTCGAAAACGGCTGTCTAGCCGTTCTTGAGTTTTAGCTGTAGTTCGAGAAATATTTCGAGACAAAAATTAGCCAGATTTATGTTTTGAAATATTTTCAAAAGTTCAGGGAAGATTTAAACCGTGAGAAAGTTATCGTTTATGGGCGATACGAAGTTTGCTGTAGCAGCTAGTTTTACATTTTTTAAAATGAATAGATGTTCATTAATCTCACTAAAACTTGGCAACGGCTGGACCGGTTTTGCCAATTTTGGTCTTAAATTATTCGTACCTAATAGTTCAGAAAAAGTTTAAATGGTGATAACAAAAATAAATCGGCAGTACGAAGTTTGCCAGGTCAGTTGATATTTTATAGTATCGATACAATTAAATCAGTGAAAAAAAATATTTAAAAAAATGTGTCAATTTGGACACTCTATTCGAATATATTGTTTTCGAATCGTCAGCAATGCGATTTTTAAATACGTATCCAACAATATATCACATGTTATGGTAGCAATGAAAAAAAATCACTTTCCACTTTACATGTAGGGGAGGAGGTACCTACCCTAATTAAACACTTTTACCACTTTTTGTTTGTGCATTTTGTCGGCACGGTTGATACCAAATTTCAGCTTTGTAGTGCTAACGGTCACTGAGATTATCCGCGGACGGACAGACAGACAGACAGACAGACATGGCGAAACTATAAGGGTTCCTTGTTGACTAAGGAACCCTAGGCAGGGCAGTGCGAGTCACACTTGCTCACTTAGGATCCCGTATAAATTTACTGATGTAAATAGTCCAATTTTCAGATTTTCTCGAAGATTTTTCCGAATTTAAGAAATCATTTTTTTGCAAGTATGAATTTAAACTTTTCAGCTTTATTCCTTTATCCCTTTTAAGGCAAATTGTACATTATGTCTGTACAACTTGGATGACCTTGAAAAACGCTAATGGTCGTACTGTATTCCCGGATACGAAATTCATTAGTCCGAAAATTTTAGTTTTTGAATCATATTTTTTCCTGGAAAAATCCAGATTTTTTAACGCGCGCAGTTATGTAATTATAATACCCTCCCCGCTTGCCAGGCAATATACGACGATGCTACGTGCCCAATTTTAAGCTAGCAGGTCAACGGGAAGTATCCTTTGAATTTTGATTCCCTTGAGAGTGATATACACGGTTTTTGTTTTTGACATCGTTAGAAATTTTATTTTTTGCAGCTTCAAGGGACTACAGATCTGAGTATATTTAATTTCAACTCGATACCTCCATGCGTTCCTGAGATAAAGGATCTTGACAGAAAAATGGATGACAAAGTGATCCCATAAGGGTTCAGTTTACTCCTTTTGAGGTACGGACCCCAAAAATCGAATATAGCAACACCACGTGGACCTATTTCAAACCGCCATGTTATATTGTGTTGCCCGCATTAATATAAACCTATACTTTTACGCACAATATTTTTAAGTAAAGAATAAAATAAATATTCAAATGTGACCAATAATTAGTCATATTAATACACTCTGTAAAATTAGACAGTAAACTGAAAGCTGCACTGCAGACAGTGAAGACCAGATTCCAGGACCATGTAGACACAAAGTCTTTCACCAAAAGGGCGAAGTGGTAGCGACCAGAAATGTTAAAAAAAGCTACTTCAAACCGTTAGCCTAACTTTAGTTAAGTGAATACAAAAATGAAAGTTACCGCACTTTAAAAAAAGAGGATAAATAGAAAGTAGTATATGCTTAGACAAACAGTGACTGCTACTACATATTACAGTCAGTTAAAAAATTTTACAAATGATAGAGATTTTTTCAAATCTATAAGGCAAAGGCTTATGAATCCCGAGGTCAACACCAATTAATAGATAGGGTCCGTTTCCCTCAAAGTTGCTACTTTTATAGCAGCGTCAAAGGCGTTTTTTAGGTCCTCCTGGGTTCATTTAATAGTGACATTTTGGGCACTCTAGTAGGTGGGCCGTTGTTTGGTTAGTTTAGTACCGCACTCACACTGGGTATCGGAGAGGATTATAATCCTCCACTTTGCCAGATCGTGTTTGTAACGGCTTACCTGGGTGTGCAGTCTATTTTCAGTTGATTGCTTTCCATACAGGCCACTGGGGATTGCAACCAAGTGGCAGATATTCCTGGGATAGAACGAAATTGAGCGTTGGTAAGTAGTGATCCTCCCATAACTTACTTCTCACCGTTGATTGTCCGTCTCGAGTAGCCTGTCTGTTGCAGATAAAGCTCTTCCAGTTGTTAAGAAACGTGCTAAACACTTGAACTTAAACACACGCTATGTAGACAATCTAACTAATATTATAAATGCGAAAGTTACGATGTTTGGATGTTTGTTACTCAATCACGCCAAAACGGCTGGACGGATCTAGATGAAATTTAGCACAAGCATAGGATATACTCCGAAATAGGACATAGGCTACTTTTTATCTCGGAAACCCCAACCCAAATACCACGCGGGCGAAGCCGCGGGCAAAAGCTAGTCATATGATAAAATGGGTGATTATATCCTTGATAAAAATACTTGGCTAGATGCCCGTCTTGCTTCACTGCCACAACCACATTTGCCTACTAATTAGTTTTCTTTAGTTTTATAAATATTGGAAGTGTCCATAGTGCTTCTTGCAAGAACTTTTCTATAGAGATCTACGGTTTAAAACGTGCAAATGCAATTTAACTTCACTGTTTTTGCCTTTAAATGGTCAATTTGAAATAAATAAATGCGTTTGAGTTTAGTACACTTTGAACAAACAAGCAACTCTTTATAACCACTTACATAAATGTCATCATGTAAAGCGGGATTTAATGAAAACTAGCGACCCGCCCTAGCTTCGCTCAGGTACAAAGGTGATATATTATATTTATAAACCTTCCTCTTGAACCACTCTATCTATTAAAAAAACGGCATCAAAATCCGTTGCGTACTTTTAAAGATCTAAGCATACATAGGATCTAAGCAACTTTGTTTTATACTATGTAATGATACAATGCAAAAAAAGACCGGATAGTAATGATGATTTGAGGGGGTTTTGATAAAATTAGATTATAACGTAAAAGCTTTACGCAACATGGTTCTTATGAAAATTAAATCTCGCGTTTACTTGAATTAGCTGAACTATTATAGTAGTAGCAAAATACAATTAACCTTTTGTCGTTTGTTAAATGTGTTAATTGTGACCTTAGCCAATTCTTTTTTCTAGAAATATCTAGGAAAAAAAAATTGGCTAAGGTCACAATTAACACATTTACATAACACATTAGAAGATCAATAGATCTTACAGGGAAAATTTAATTAAATATATTGAGGTTGAACGATGTAGGTACTTGTCTACCTCGATTTAGATAAAACTCTCAGGGTGCAAATGACCAAGTCAAAGAGATGTGTTCAAGAAATGAGTAACATTTATGTTCTGATAAAAAGGTTTGATATAGTTGCATGTTTTTGGCATTGTCATTAATTCACTTTTATTTGTATGAGAAATGTTTAAAAAATATTTATAACACAAAATTTTGATCGTTTTATTCCCATAGAAGGCACTATCGAAGGCGATCCACACTATCGATTTGTAAAGGTAAAATAAATAAAGTACTCTTTTTGTAAAATTCGAATTAATATACACTTACACGATTTTTTTTTAAAGTATACAATACATCAACTGAACGACCTTAATATGTATGTGTGTTAGTTGTAAATCGTTGCGTACTAACTACTTACAGATCATTGGACTCGCTCAGCTGATATTTAATTTTATCTTTACAAACCGATAGTGTTTCATGTATACCGGATTAACCCTTCATGGGATTCTTCTTCATGATTCTTCACATGTCCTAGAACCAAAAATTCGAAGACATGTAACATCCACCAATCCGCATTGGGCCTGCGTGATGGATTATTATGACCCATTTCCTCTCCTAGAGAGCAGGCATGTGTCCCAACAGAGGAAACATTAAAAAGGCTGATGATGATTATGTATTGATAGCAAAAGTAATTGATTTACAATGGTATCTATGAAGAAGAAAGTGTGAGTAATAGGCTAGGAGACGCTAATATACATATATCCTTAACATTCGTTCTCATATTTCGCTACCTATTTAAGTCAATCTTAGATTATAATAGTCTTGTCAGTAGCAATTGTTCTTCGTAAAAGGCCTTTCTTAATAATATATCTTCCGGTCATTGACTTTCAGAGTGTCTTCCTATAGTTTGATGCCCTCTCACGTTAATATTATCCTGCGTTTTTATATGAGACAATCAGTTATTCAATGAGTTCTCTCTCTTCTCATATTCAAATCGGATCCGTTAAGCTTCATTTATACAATTATAGTTTTATTCGTTGTATTAGTTTAGTTACACACAAACATTTCAAATGAAAAACAAAAACAGTACAGAGGGAAGAGCACAAAGGTACATCTTATTTCAAATAAAATTTCTTCCAGCGGACCTGCGACAGGAGAGTTGTAGACTCAGGCATTCAAATACCGGAAGTTTTCAATACCGTTATTAGCATTGGTTCTGAGACCAAGTTGTCTCCTGTATTATCGTGCTTTTATTGCTTCTCATTATGAACTGATATTGTGCCCAAGTCGCAAAATCGATGCTCTCGAGATGTGGTGCTGATAGCGATTGCTACGCATCCTGTGGACATCACTCCTCCACGATCAAGACGTTACTCCTAGTGACGTCTTGATCGTGGAGCTAAAAATCAAACAGAGGTTATTGTCGATTGTGCAAGTTCAAATCCTCAAATTTATCGGTCACGTCATTCGCAACGAACTCTCCATAAAGTGACTTGTTGTCCAGGGACGAACAAAGCGAAACGTTCATACGGGCACTCACCTACTCGTTGGAGAGACCACATTGGAGCAGCAACACAAACCTCCATAGTTCAAAGTTCCCGAGTTCTAATGTTCTACCTATACGTACATTCAAATCCGTTTAGCTGTGTATCGAAGAGTTAAGCACGAAGGGGTCACACGTGTTGGTTTAGGTATATGCACTTGACCGGTTTTTAATTGGGTTATAATACTGGGGCCTTATCATGACGTGTTAAAACGTGAAAGAGAGATGGAACTAATTTATGTACGATTAGCTCCATCCCTTTCCATTTCAGTGCAATGCGTGGTCAAGTATGAACGTGTTTGCACTGCTCGATACGAATTTTATATTCGCATGTTGCACGGCAATATTCGTTGCTCGTTTTTGGTCGCTATGAGCCAACCACTCATAGCCAACGAGGTTTCGGCATTCATCAAACATGCCATTGACTACATGGACGAGGTCAGCATCCTGCAGATCTGCAAGTCCAGTTTCAATGAGGAGGAGATAAGCAGTGCCAAGCTGCTGCTGTTCCAAGTGCTGGGCTAAGTAGACCAGATGCAATCCCGATGGAGGGATGGCGGCCAGAGAAGTGTGCAGGATATCATTACGATGATGAAGAGCACCGACCCGGACGACGTGCCCGCTTTCGTGGCTAAGGACCTGCATAAATTGCCGCCCGTCACGTTCCACCACGTCGATGTCACCTGGTTGCTGAAAGACATAACATCCCCGAAAGCAAGCTTGGCCGAGGTACAGTCTAAGCTAGAGGTGTCAAATACCACCGTAGGTGCTCTGCGTGCTGAGGTGGAGTTGTTGCGAAACGCTGTCTCGGAAAGTAGGGCGCCTAACAACTCCAGCGTGAAATGCATCCATCGGCATTTTTGAATCGGCGAGTTGCAGTGCGTTACCCGCTGCTGATAATGCTGGCGTTGCATCTTGCTCCGCCGCTGCCGTCGCTGTATCGTCACCCTTCGAAGTGGTGACGCGTGTAGGTACGTCGACCCCTAAACGTGCCTATTCCGCTATTGTCGCTACAAACAAACGACTGCGACGATCAAGTAGAACGAAAGAGAGCAAGCAGAATGATGAGGATGGCTTCACAAAGGTAGAGAAGAAGAAGAGGAAGAAGCCTACTTGTCATAATTAGTGCAGTACCGCGCTGGTAGGACCAAATATACTGCTGCGTCTAGCAGTACCCACGACGCAGCTGTATATTTCGAGATTACATCACTCCACGAAGGTTGAGGATATCCTGGAATATGTACGTGTGAAGACCAACTGGACTTTGAGAGTCGTGCAGTTGGAGCCGCGCTATAAGACTAATTCCAAGTCGTTTGTGGTGCAGGCATCAACATTTGGAGACATTTCTCAAAGGAGAGTTATGGCCGACGATTTCGTGGTAGGACACCGACCCCGCAGCGGAACACGACGCCGTCACTTCGTGTGCAATAAATAGTTTATATTTTGTTAGTTTGTTTTGTATGTATTAGTTTATTATTATATAAGATTATTCGTATATTGTATCTATGGGCCTTAGTTGCCTGATAAAAACGATTATTATTATTATTTTTCACAGTTCTGTTTAAGAACACGTGGTCTCTGACGTAGTTCCGCTGACGCGTCACCAAAACACCGCAGGAAAGCCTTATACGCTCGCAAAATTTCTCATAAAACAGCCGAACCAATCGAAATTGGAGAAGTAGAACTTACAAAAAATATTTTTTACGGACCAAAAATAAAATGATAACACAATGACAAATAAATTCTTGTATTTACACGAACATATTATTACATTTAAAACATATAACAGTAAATCTAAAAAATAACAAGCCTTAAACCTTTTAATAATTATTACTATTCTTGGTATGCAATAAAGAATATACAAATAATAAATAGATATAAAATAAATTATATATACGAAGGGAGAAACTGACTGACTGACAAAGCAAAGCACACCCGAAACAACTGAGACTAGGAGTATGAAATGTCGAACAAGGTTTCTTTTTATGACGTAGGGGAGCATTATGAGAGGATTTTCCTAAATTCATCCCTTAGGGGAATGAAATGGGTGACTAAAGTTTATGTGGTGAAACCTACTAAAACACAGGCGAAATCGCTGGCAGAAGTTAGTCATCAATATACAAGAGACAGTCCAGAGAGTTCGGGTGTTGTATTTATATACTTTTTATGAATTTAAATCAGAGCATTTAAATCAGGGCTTAAGGCAGAGGACGCAAAAGACCGAGCGAAGTGGAGGCGTCTAGGCAGGAAAGCGGACCCCGGGCACCGAGGTGAAAGCCACGGTAGCAACCGGGACTTACGCTAGGTTGATGATGATATGAATTTAAATCATTGGACCTGTAAAGAGTACTTGAGTTTTCGAGATTTTCCGACAATTCAACGAGAAGGTTATTTTTGTATAATCGGGACTGATGTTTAAATTATGAGTAATCTTATCTTTGTGAATATTTTACGTAGTTTAATAAAAATTAGGCACCTTTTAATACTAATCATGTCATTACCATTAAATTAATAATGTGAACAAAAAACAATTTAAAAAATAATACTTATGGTACACCGCTTTCCTAACAATTATTTTGTAAATGATATAAACTAGTGCTTAACTGCGACCCCACCTGGTGGTAAGCAGTGATGCAATTGTTGATCACGAAACGCGTTTATTAAAAGGCTTGTATATAGATATATGCATTATATTTAATAGGAATTTACTATGGCTTTACTAAGAAGTATCTTTTATTTTTATTTATTCAAATTATATTTTTAGAAAAACTTGAGTGTGTCTGAAAATAGTTATATTATGCTATTTAAATCCGTGCCTCTTTAGTAGGAAAGTATGTAAATATTATATAGATAAACCATATTTATTTATTTGCATGTAACAGTTTTGTTAGGAAATCGGTAAACATTTTCAACATACATGTTTTTTCCACCTAAGCCACTGAAACTAAATTTACTTTACACATTTCGTATGTGGTTTGAATTAAAGTTGAAAAATGTAGGAGTGATACAATCAAGTGAGATTTATTTTCCGTGGTGTCGCGCGCAGGTTTGAAGTTTTAATGCGAAGGAGTCCGGTCTTGTAGTAATTAGGAGGTGAGTACGCGTCGCATCGGCTGCGGCGGCGCGACGGTCGATAGCTGGAGCGACAGGCGGTGCCGGCCGGGTCACGCCTGCCGCGATCGATAGCGGCGCGGCGGAGCAGTCGCGCACCGGACACGAGCAGCTCGCAGCAGTCCGCCGCGCGACACGGCGACGAGCGGCGAGCGAGCGACACACGCGCCGGCTCCCATGCGACTCTCGGCCGCGTCATGAGCGGCGCCCGCCCCCGCTCCGCGCCGCTGTTGCTGGCGCTCGCGGCCGCCTTCCTACCGCAAGCTAACCATGTCGCGTAAGTACCACCACTATCCGCTGCATCAGCCTCACTATTTACCAACTTATCGATATAAAATTTAGTACAATTCACTTCATCCATAACATGGACCAATCATAAATTTCAGTAGATTATAAACTGAAATGCATTAAGTTTATGATGTTTGATAACATTACATAAATTTGCTAAATTTTTATTTATAATTTCTCTACATTGTCAGTCAAGTAAAAATCATAAATACGAGGTATTTTGACTTAATGACTGTGTTTTCAATCGGATTTTAATTCAAAATTTTCAATTTAAAATGTGTTTACTATTTTAATGCGATCATTCTAATCAAAGTCCTTGGACGGAATGGTAAAAATTGATATCTGCAATAGATAGAATTAAGTTGATACGAATTTTAAACAAAAAACTCCGTCATGAATAATAAAGTTTTTAATTTTAGTATTGGTTCCATCAAACAATAAGTTTTTAATTTCTTCACTACAAGCTAGCCGCGCGTGCAGCGTTTTATTTTGTTTTTTTTTTATTTATTGAATTGTAGAACATGCCTTCGTAATCTCTATTGAAATAAAAAGTATTATTTCGGTATATATGATGTATGTACACGAGTAACAAAGAGAAATTCTTAAATTAATTCAAAGAATATGTGAGTACATCCCTACTGTACGTAAGCACCCCACTATTCTCCTTCATTGCGCCGGCATAATATGTAAATGTGGTGAAAATCTCCGCACATCATGCGCCAAATCTTCATAGTACGAATTCACGTGTGACAGAACTATTTGAAGCGCAAATCGAGGTCTTGCTATTATAATATTAGTTCCATAACATTACGGGACCGGCTGACGTCACGTTACTTGTTCTTTGTAATCCGATTTTATATTTATTATGTGAGTACAAAGTATTTTGAAACAAGGACAAAACTGCAAAAAGTAGTCGGCACGGTATAAGTTCATTAATATTGACGTATATACGATTTTTTTTACAAAAATATGAAATGAAACTAGATCTACTTAATTTTGAAATATGGTTTTGTTTTACAAAAAATAAATGAGACACAAATCTGTCCATTTCATTTGATTGAAATCTGATTTCACTTAACTAAATATAACTGCTTTAATGAACCTTACAGAAATTGACTTTGTAATATAAAACCGCCGAGATTTTAACATTCACAAAGGAGCATTTCTCTAATCTGCACAAAGATTAGGTAATTTAATTATTCACACTATTATTGCGGTACATTTTATCACCTCAGCAAGTATTATTAATAAGTATTAAAGCAAAACAAGAAAAAGGAGCTTTTTTCTTCTAATTAAATTCTTATGAAACATTTTACAGCAGATCCTTTTTATAGCTAATTAAAAATTGTTCTTTTTATTTGGTTAACTTTACACATTCTAGCGATATTATGATTAAAATAGAAATACAGTTACGATGGGCAAAGCTTTACACCATTAAAGTTAACGATTAATTTCTAATTGCATAAGTTCGTGCTAACATTGACGTAACCAGTATCTATAGCAGCTGCATCAAATATTCTGACTACCTACATACATCGACAAAGTATCGCTTGCCGCAAACTTAATTAGCCGAACGGAAATTAAGTTAATTATTATTTTCACTATTTCTTTATAATTTGTTTGTCTTTTGACACATTTTACTTCTAGAAAAGAAAAGTATGAACAAAAAAGAAAGTTATGAATAAACGTACTTCATACTTTTCACACTATTTGCTAGTTGCTATATAGCAACAATGTTTGCTCATAGTCAATGTTTTTAAACAAATATTTTTTTATATGAGAAATCATCCAACGACTTCTCCCGCCCTTGGTCGGAGAGGGGTGGAGTGGTCTGTGTCAGACTTTTACTGACTTAAAACCACTCCTTCGTAGCCAGGGCCAGATTTTCCTTCCAGACGCGAACTCATAGCCCAAGTAGTCTTCGACCCTGCTGAGACAATATGGTTTACTGACATTTTTATTTAAGGTAAACGTGGTACACTATGCTCCGTCGACGACTTTCGCTTGGTCCGGACGGTTATCAGTAGATCGGACGGCGAGCAATGGGTAGCTTGCAAGCCTGCGCCCTATTGTGATGAGAAATCGAGACAGGATCACGGCGGTTGAGAAATGAGGGCTGTTACCTCGCGCGTATGACCGGTTCCTTGATTAGCCGTTACAACTGCGCTTACACGACTTTACACGACCGCCTGCCTCTTATCCTTACTTCGAATCATGGCCTGTAAAAAAGCCCGGCGCGAGAGGTCGTTACCTCTGATCGCCCTCGCTCTACCCAAGGGCAGAAAGAGGAAGGGACACATCTCTACCACTCAGACAGAAAATGATTATGAAGAACCAATCCAAGAAACGTTTGATTAGTGTCAATAGTCCATAGCTGTGCGAATTCTACAATCCCAACTAAATAGCACCCCATCAGGGCCTCTTCTCCTAGACGCGGGCTGCAGTGGTCAATTTGAAAATCTCTTAACCGATTGAGGACCCAAGTTGGCCGCTGCACAAACAATCTGGCCAAATAGCGGTTCATCGACAACCCAATTCAAATACAGTTCCAGTATGAAACTGTCCGCCGTAGCCGTCGCCGCCGCGATCCTGCCGATATCCGGCCACCGTAAACACTGGCTTGCGGATGGTGAGCAATGGGTAGCTCGCCGTCCGGTCGTCTGGTAGCAGTCCAGACCGAGCCCAAGTCGTCGACGGCGCGCTCCGTTCCCGCGCGTCTCAAGGTTTTATCTGCAAACCGTAGGGGCCCTACAGGGTCGAAGCTTCTCGGAGCTGAGGGTTGGTGCGAAAGCGTTACACCGGGGCTCTGGGAATAAGGCAAGGAAGGCACGGGGTAGGTTCTTTAGTCAGTAAGAGTCTGACACTGTTTCCCGCTCCACCCAAGAGTGGGATTCGATGATGATTTTTACCTACCATAAAAAAAAAGTATGATACTGTCTGTCCTGTACTACTGCCTGCATGTTAATATAGGTACACTAGGTATGCATTATACACCACACACATGCAATAACATAGGTACACTTTGCTAAATACTGATTTTTTTTTAACTTCTTGACTTGAGAAGAAATAGGAGACACATTTTTGGGCTTGATTGCTTTACTATGAAATGTAAAGTATGTCGGTCGTCTACGGGAATACATTTGACTATTCGTTATCAAAATGCCTGCCGAAGCTGTCGTCCATGGGTACACTTACGCAAAAGCAGAAAATAGCAGAGTTTATACTCTCCTATTTTCTGCTTGAATTTTCTTCCGTGGTTATCCACTATAGTCTATAATGTTCGCCCACAGGCTTCCTTCTTCTCTGCAAGAAGGAGTGGATTTAAATCACCACGTGAATCAAGATAGAGTCAATACCACCACCATTTTCTATATATTATATTCTATATACTATATATTATATAGGATATTCCTTTATCATCGCGTTGTTTTCTATCAACGTTTAGAAAGTATTGGTAATGAGACAATCTAGCTGAAGTAAAGCACATGCTTGGTTTAAACCTACTTTAATTGGTATGCCAAAACTGTAGTCTCGACCACAACCGACCATTTTAGTCGTTTTAATCCCGAAGAGGGTCGATCCAGTACATGAAACACTATCGATTTGTGTAGATAAAATAAAAAAATAAAGTACTTTTTTTCTAAATCTCTTATTGATATACGCATTTTCGAAATTAATTTCTTTAAGTAAACGAGTCATTGACCTTGTAGGTAGTTGTTGATCGTTGCGTACTAACTACCTACAGGTCATTGAACTCGCCCAGCTGACGTTTACTTAAAGAAATCAATTTAGAAAATGCGTAAATTAATTCGAGTTTAAAAAAAAGTACTTTGTTTTTTCATTCTAATTTTACCAATCGATAGTGTTTCATGTACTGAATCGAACCTCCAAGGGATTAAAACGACTAAAATTTAACGGTGTATAAAGAGAATCAAGGATGTGCAAGTGCGATCAAAGCATAGAATAGCATCAGCCTTATAATGTTCCCACTGCTGGGACTCAGGCCTCCACTCTAGGGGAGGGAATGGCCACACCGTGCCTAGTGCGGGTTTTCGAATTTTTGATTCTAGGACTTGCCGATTTCCTCACGATGTTTTCCTTCACAGTTTTGAAAGCAATTACGATAATAATAAATTTAATTAACCCGCGGGTATGTATGGCGATGTACGAATGGGGTAGGTTGTTTAGTCAGTAAGAGTCTGACACTTGTCTTCCGCTCCGCCCAAGAGCGGGACTCGTCATTGGATGATTTTTACCTACCATAAAAAAAACCTACAAACCGGAAGTCGGGGCTTTTATCACTCGGCCACCACAGACTGCTCACCAGTGCGAGCAGAGCTTATTAACAGAGCACCGACTTGTATCGGTTGAGTTCAATAATGGACGGGGGCAGGTGGGGGAGGAAAACCAACAAAAAATCCACGCTGCGGCATTTTTCGAAAGAGTTACGGCGGCCCTGGAAGCGTTCGGGCGGGATAAGGCATTTGATGAAAAAATAAAAACAAAACAAACAGCGCTGTTTCTAGCTAGTTTGGTAAAGTTTTTTGTTAATCTGATAAAGAATTCTGCATTCCAATTGTTTTTTTTTCTTCTTAAAAAATGCAGTGTTAATAACACTGCACTTCTCGTGAGGAGTTCCTTAAATTGAGTTCATTAAGTTAGTTTCATTTCGTGCTTTTTGTTTGAAGTATGTATTCAAAAAAAATCTCGGCACAGTGGAATAAAGAGGATTGCTGTCATGCTCGATGTAATGTTTCATGTAAGCGTTCTTAAAATTTTAAGGAACATGACCGACATGATCTAAGGATTGCACAAGCATAACATACAGGCTTTTTTTAAAACTTTTTTACATATTTAATTATCTTGAGCGTACCTTCTTTCAAATAAAAATACAAATAGTACATTGTTATACGAGGGATGAAAGTTAGTTATTTAGTCCCGAGAAATTTCTTGGCGACCGAGCGACAGCGAGGTCGCTAATAGTTCGAGGGACTAAATAACTCTTTAACCCGAGGTAAACACTGTGTTTTTCATGACGAATATGAGGAAAATAAAATAATAATAAAAACCTGAGTCGTCCTCAAATGCCTTCGTATGTTTTTAGGTAGGTATATTTCTTTTGATTTAGGCGGTAAGCGGTTTTCTCCTCAAAGAATCTTGTGTTAAATTTATAACTGAAGCTGATGAACTTATCGTGTTAATACAAATTTCATATACTATAACAGAGATTTATCAAAATGTAAACAAAAATCTACACCTTGAAAAAAAAAAATCAAGAAAGACCAAATCGGCCACAGATTATAGAGAGACTTTACCCGCCATTTTTTTTTTAGTCGTCGTCTGGCTTTTTAATCAATATTTTTCATTTTATCATTGTAAAAATGGGTCAGGTCAACATTTTTTTCAAATATAATATTAGTTTTAATGAAATAGTTGAAAGTAAATTAAAATACAGTCATTAAAAAAATTAAATTATTTCTATCTCTATGTCATTTTAATTGTACTTGCAGTATAAAAAATCGGGTCACGGTTCAATAGAAATGTCAAAACAGAACTACTTTTTTTTAAGTATTTGCTGTCTAAATATTAAAAAAACAACTGTCAGTTGTAAAGTAAAACTCCCTAGGGAGTAAAAGTACTTCTTCCAACCCTGTCCGCAGGCAACTTTACACCTACTTTCAGAGTATAAGTAATGAAAAATATTAAAATTGGTCCATGCAATCCAAAATTACCACCGGGTACAGCGCCATCTCTCGGGAAATTAGGTTACTAATTTAACATGGGCTACTGGGTTCTGTTACATTGTGAGAAATTTGTAATGGACGGGAAACTACAGAACCCTACACTGAGCGTGGCACGACACGTTCTTGGCTGATTTTTACAATGATAAAATGAAAAATATTGACTGAATAGCCAGCCAATTTTATAATAATATAAACTGTACGTTTTAAAGTCTTACTTATACTTTTTATAAACCGGGGCTCTGGGAAGAAGGCAAGGGAGGAACGGGTAGGTTGTTTAGTCAGTAAGAATCTGACACTGTTTCCCGCTCCGCCCAAGAGCGTAATTTTTCATTGGATGATTTTTACCTACCATAAAAAAAAACCTAAACAAAAAGCGCTGGACTGAAAAAAGTCGCCATAATGTAATACCGCTAGCTTGCGTTCACCTGAATTGTGCTGACGATATGTTACACAACACCGCATCCAACGTTTATCATTATTGTCAGAGTAGGGTGACAAAAAACTATGAAGAACCGATCCAAAAAAAGCTTGAGTAGGGTCAACTATTTCTGTCTGCAAGACAAGGCTTCTATTTCTGGGTGGTTATAAAAAAAAACAGCTTCCAGTGGACACCCTACAATTCTGAGGTCGCTTCGCTCACTTTTAGAGTAATTGTTCTAATGTAGGTGTACTAATAGATTATTTATTCGTATTTTAAAATAATAAAAGCATCAATATATTTTAAAAATAAATATATGTCGTTTTTTTTTTTTAATTGCAATAAACTAGTGTGATCCCACCTGATGGTAAGCAGTGATGCAATCGTTGATGGTAAGGCGCACTAGTTTATTAAGAGCCTATTCACTCTAGCCTCGAAAACACCTAAATTATAATCGGACGGAAATACTGCAGCCTTCAAACTGTTCCAGTCCCTCGATGTACGCGGTATAAACGACGAGGCAAAACGCTTAGTCCGGGCCGCAGGTGTCTGTACAAAGTAAGGGTGGATGTCCGAAGGTAAAATTGGGATATAAGCGGAATCAAATCGTGCAATTCCTGCGCACACTCTCCAAAATTCATCCTGTAGAAAACCGCAAGGCTGGCTACTCTGCGCCTGTGCTCGAGACTTTGAAGATTGGACTCAACCAAATCTGGATCACCTATCAGCCTCTTTGCACGTCTTTCCACCGAATCCAAAAGCCGCTTAAGGCAGCCCCGGTCCGATTCAGTTTGGGAGCCAGACGTCTAAAGTGCTCTTTGAAATTCCACCGGCTGTCGAGGACGAGACTCAGGTACTTCATCCTCGACCCGACGCCGATGTGAACCCTTTAATTGGGAATCCGGCAACGGTGCGCTCCGGGGGCCGTGGAAATACATAAGCCAAAAATAGGGGTACGGTTACGACAATTCGTACGCGGCTGAAAATAGGTAGGATTGTTCAAAACACCATCATAAATGAAATCTAAAAAGTCCTCATCGATCCGACACCTGGAAAAAAATATTCTGAGTCAAAGGACCATAAAACGGGTTTTTCGCTATTTTCACCAAAATTATAAGTTCGGTCATGTCAGCCGTTTATAAAGTATTGAAAATCGGTAATGCTGTTTTTCGACCCAACAGCGAATCGACCATTTGATTCTTCGAAATTATGAAAACTGGAAAACAAAGAAATCACATAATTATTATAAATGTCGTTCTATTAACCTTTTGAGTATAGAATATAAAAAAAGTTTAGAATAAAAAAAAAAAAAATCTTAAGTATAATAAAATTCGGACTTTTAAAAATCGAAACATCGAATTCGAGAATAAAATATTAAGAAGTATTTATGTATTCCGGAATTTAGTACCATTCTGTGTTCTTTTGTATTTCTGTTTGTCCAGAAACAATGTAATTGAATTAACTGACATAGTGTAATGAGTGTGTGTTACTTTTGAAAACATTTTTCGTATCTCTCTGCAGTACTTAATTATATTTCTACTGAAAGTGCTATTAACGATATTTAACTAGCTTCTTCTTCTTCTATGCTTCTTCTCTAGCGCGACTTCGCCCGCGTGAAAGTAGGTTTTTCCATACAAACTTTAAACCCCTCTTTGATAATTGAGTTTTCATTATTTTTAAGATGTATTCAGCTATTCGGGGCGGGGAAAATTCCAACGAAACGAAAACCAAGAAAAATGGTCTAGCCGATCTCGAGTTATAAGTGTTATAACAAACCCGTCTTTGTTTTATATAATTATATAGATTAAAATATTATTTCTATTAAGTAGGTTATCGTGCTATATCGGTAATAAAAAATATAACGTGCAATGTTTACGTAATTAAACTTTAATACTAGTAAAGTATTCAAATCCGATTTTTTAGCCTCCACAAGTTGCTTTAACGCGCAGAATTTGTATTTGCATACACGATCGAGTGCTCACGCGACGGTTTACACGCGAACACGTATTTAGCCATCAGCCTTACTAACCTTAGGTATTAAACCATTTTTTAAGTAACTCACATGGTATGGTGTATTACAGTTAAACTGTGGTTTATCACGCGCCTTTGTGACGTGTCAAAAGTAGTATTATTATTATTTCGTTTATTAATTTTCTGTACATTATTATTTACATATTTTCTAAAACACAGATAAATAAAAGAATTGAAAATATAAATAAAAATACTGCCATCGTGAGTAGGTTCATTTCTCTGGAACCCTTATTCCAGAGAAATGAAACTACTCACGATGCGGGCCATATCAAGTTCTACGGTTTTCTATTAATATTATTATTAATAACTTTATTGCATACTTCCTCATCACTAAGACACATAGCTATTTATAAAATTTAGTGTACAATAGGCCCGCGAGAAATCGCCATATATGATAAAATTCACATAGCAATTTCTTACAAATAAACTTTCAATGGACTGTATGAAAGAAAAAGATTTAAGGTTGTCAGTGTACAGCCTAAATAATGTAAAAATATGTGTAATATAATTTAAAAATATATAATAAATGTAATACATAAATATAATAATAAACATCATAAATATAAAAATAGAGCAAGGAGAAGAAAAATGAAACTGATAGGTAATACACCTTGACAATATTTTTTTTTACGTCGGTAGCGTTTGGGCACGCGTCACTTCTATGGTATTAATGTCACTCAATAAATAAAAGGACATATGGGGGTCTTTGACCCATTGTGGTAACGTTACACTAGCTTGGTTTATGGCTCTATTGTTCGTTGTTTTCCGATAATAATGTCAAGCTGATGGGATATTAGGGAACACCAGCCAGTCCACGATCGTTCTAATTTTCGCCATCCTTTTGTTCACGACACAAACAACTTGTCATATTTTGACACACTGATTTATTTTTATATACTACACATATTTAGTACAAAAAATTAAAAACTATTGCGTTATGGCTACCGCATTGTTGTCGACCGGTATTGCTACGTTATATATATACATTTTCAGATTAATTTTGATAGTGATAGGTATTACTCGAGGATTTTTATTTTTTTTATGTTATTTATGTAAAAATAACGTAAATATTATTTTTATCAATAATTATAACTTTCACTATGTCACGAATACTCTTGAAACTATTCAACTATTATAGGTATAATGTCTTAGTAATCTTTGGTAGGAAATTTGTGATCGTTGACTATTGATCATCTAGTTTTATAGTCACTGGACCAATATCAGTACAAAGTCTTTTATGAGCGCTCGAGTCAAAAGATTTGGCACTCCCTCTACGCGTCGTAGCACCGTAGCACATTGCTACGCCGCGCATGCCCAAAAATGTAGCCTGCATGTGATAGGGAAAACCGCCCAATTGTCAATTGGGCTCGTATGAATTACGAATTTCCGAGTGGTTCCAAACGAATCATCGCAATTTTTAATTTTACCGTGTAAACTCATAGACTTATTGTTGTTTGTCCTGTTATAAATAAGGTTTTTTTTCAGAATTCAGTCCTAGTAATTCTGGAGAGCAGTGGTGGCCGAGTGGTAACGACCCCGACCGAACGGTGTAGGTCACGGGTTCAAACCCAGCCAGGCGTATTACTTTGTGTAATTGATTTCAACTCCACTGCTCTCAAACGGTGACGGAAAACATCGTGAGGAAACAGGCATGTCCTAGAACCAAAAATTCAAAGACATGTGACAAAAACCTCCACCAATCCGCACTGGACCCGCGTGGTGGATTATGGCCCATACCCTCTCCTAGAGAGGAGGCCTGTGTCCCGACAATGGGAAAATTAAGAAGACGTACTTAAGGCGCGAGTTTGTGGATGGTGAGTAATGGCTAGCTCGACGTGCAACCGTCCGGTAACCACGCGCCTCAAGGAGTTGACAGCAAACCGTAGGGATCCTGCAGAAGGGTCGAATCCAACTGGGGCCAAGGGTTCGCGTCTGAAAGGAAGGTTCTGACCCTAGTATATATGTGGCAACGTAGAAATGAGGTAGGTTGTTTAGTCAGAAAGAGTCTGACACTGTTTCCTAAAAAAAATATAAAAAAATTCACGTGAAGTCGGATGGTCAAATTACTAATATGTTTTAAAAGTAATCTGGTATACTTAAATAAAAAATACATTGGGTGCATGATGATACTTTGGTGGACTGAATGTTTGCTTCCAAATTACCGCTTGGCCGACAAAAACAAGGTGGGTGATTAGTCCCTCGCCATTAGAATGAATGGACTAACATTCAGCTCTGCTTAACGATCGGGATGATAAATTGAAACAATGCATCTTTAAATTAATTGAATTTCGGCTTATTATAGTTATAATAAGTCGAAATTCAATTAATTTAGAAGCGGTAATTTGTAAGCAAACATTCAGTCCACCAAAGTAATGATACTTTGCACATGCACCCATATACCCGAATAGTAGTATATAATAATGTTTATTTGAACATTAAGTATTTACTTTTGTACTATTTTTCTTAAATAACATTTTCTTTACCACCCTATTAACTGGTAGAGAATGCCTAAGGCATTAAGTTCGCCTTCGTACTTTGTTTTACGAAGAATAAATAAATAAATTAAAATGTATACAATACAAACGATAAGATACCCATGACGTTCAGATCTCAGACTCTAATTGTCTCATTTATGATTATTAAAGTGGATTATATAATATCATCTAGATCAAATTTTAATTTGCTATTCATTTTCTTCCTCACGATGTTTTCTGTAATCACTTCACTTCATAGTATAAAACAAAATCAGTCCCCGCTGTCTGTCCTTATGTATGCTTAGATTTTCAAAACTGCTCAGCGGATTTTGATACGGTTTTTTTTTAAATAAACAGAGTAATTCAAGAGGAATATTTATATGTATAAAACATACATAATATATTACACGAATACATACATGCATTACCAATTAATATACTAGTAAATATCAAATATACAATTGAATCAGGAGATGAAAAATCAATGGGAAAGGTAATGTGTAAATTATTATTTTGTAAAAATATTGGAAAAAAATAAATTTAAGTGAGTATCCAACTATATTTGGGTTGTAGTAGTAAGCGTGTTAACCTATTTTGATACGAAACTAAAGTAGATAAGGCCAAGCAATTCTTACTGTAGACGCTGGTACTGAGCTTTACGTGGTATATGATAGGATGGAAGAATGAAAGACACTGAATTTTGATAATAGTATATGTAACTAGCTTTTGCTGGCGGCTTCGCCCGCGTGGTATTTTGGTTGGGATTTCCAGGATAAAAAGTAGCCTATGTCCTATTCCGGAGTGTATTCTATGCCCGTGCCAAACTTTAATCCAGATCTGTCCAGCCGTTTTGGCATGATTGAGTTACAAACATCCAAACATCGTAACTTTCGCATTTATAATATTAGTAAGATGTCGGGTCAACAATCTATGGGTGAGTGAGAAGACATCGTCGCTCGCAGTGGTGTGCGTGAGATGTTAGTGAGCACACACATGCTAGGCGTTAACACTTACACAGGCCATAGCCGACATAAAGAAAGGCACTGATTTATAACTTGTCCTTTGTTTTACGACTCCACTCTTCGTGGCAAAGTAATGTCGTAATTGACGTTAGTGGATATCAAGGCCTGAAATTTTTTGTATCCCGGAAAAACAGAAGGTTCCTTGGGATATACAATTTCTTATTTTGGTTTGTATTTGCCAAATCAATCAAATCAATCACGCCAAAACGGCCTGATTGGATTTGGATGAAATTTTGCACGGAGATAGTTTATGCTCTGGAATAGCACATACGTTACTTTTTATCCCTGAAAAACACATGGTTCCTGTGGGATATTAATCAATTTTAGTTTTTCTGAATGGATCTGTATGAAATTTGACACAGGCATAGAACAAACTCTGGAATAGCACATAGGCTACTTCTTATCCCGGAAAAACATAAAGTTCCGGTGGGATATACAACTTCTTATTTTTGTTGTGAATAAAAACTTTAACATACACCGTAATTGATCATTTGAGTCATTATTAGCGTCAAATCAAAACTAATTTACTCGTTGCGCTATGAAAACCGGCTTATAAAATTCAAAATTTCTAAAAAGACACCGTACCAGTAGTGCCAACCAAAATCAACATCGAGAAAAAAAAATGTTAACATCTCTCAAAAACGTCTACTCAAAACGATCTTTTTTATTTGAATGAAAAATATCGATTTAGCTGTGTTTTTTTTTAATAATTGTGAATCATTTTTTTTTTCTCGAACTTGCATAAGTTTGCTTACTTCGTGCTGAAACTGTGTGCACATCTATTTAGGTTCTTTGTTTTTTTTTTGTGCAATTATTTCAATCTTCATTCAGACTCATCTTTTAAGCATAGTACTGTTATGTAACTCTTGAAAAAACTCATCTGGAAAGGTTTTACTGTTCACTCAATAAGCTTTCAACGAGCTTAGCGGTAAATTATTTTTAAAATGCCTTTAAGTTTTACTACGTGAATTAGCTTGTAATTAAATAACTGGCTACAGAAACAAGTCTTAACTTGATGCTTTTTATATGATCAAAATTATTCGATTTTCCTTGCTAAATCAAAACTTTCAATATAATATGAACTTTGATCTGAATATTGTTTTGACTGAGTTAATCAATTAATAGAAAAACATCCGAATTGATAACCTCCTCCTTTTTTAGAAAACGGTTAAAAAAAAGAAAATATTGACAGATTCAATGTTTCTTTATAGGACTAAAAACCCTCTTAAAATGTACAGGTTTGAATATGTATTGGCTGCGGAATAGTAGACGTCGTACTGAATGTTAAAGAAGCGCGGGAAATCGACGCGAGGGTGAACGAAATGAAACCCTGTTCCCGAAAATACAAGAGCAAAATTGTCCCGTTCAATGAAATCGCGTGTACCGCGCAGGCCGGGTTAGCCTCACCCTCACTCCAAGATCGGCGGCGTCTATTTTTAGACAGCTGAAAAAGGCGTCAAATCTCTTAAAAATTTAAGTCCAATGCGTACGTTGGAGGCAGAATTCTTCATGTACAGGGATAGTAATTTTAAAAGAGCTTTTCAAGTAAAACATAACCATTTAAATGCAACCACACTTTGAAAATACTTTTAAATAAAAATGTAAAGATAACGTCACAATTTCACACAAATACAGACTCAGAAGATAAACGATAAAATTATTATCATTATGTTTATTAATCAGATGACCACTGAAAATCAGCGCCATGTATTGATTCCCCATGGCGTAGTATAATGCCGAGTCCAGCCTTTGTGTAACAGGCATGACGTGTATCTGCTTACTTTTTGATCTGAATTTTTTCATACTTTAATTTTTAGTTCTGTGTTCAATTTTGACTGATTTTTGTCTATGCTAACATTATTTAAGTTCATGACTACTGATGCCATTGTTAAGAGTTTTTTGTTTGAGTTCATTATTCGTAGTAGGTATGCATTTCAGTTTTAGGATACCGAATTAAAACATTACAAACATTAAAATTATGTGTCTGTAGTTCTTGTGCTATGATGGTGATATTGAAAATTTTACTAATAAGAAAATATTTGATAATGTAGATTAAATATATTTGTAATAAATAAAGAGAAATTTTTATTCACGAAGTTAACACGGGCTCAATGGTTAGTAAAAAACTTATCAACTAAAGGGTAAAACCCTTACAAAACACTTAAAAAACAATCTACTGCCGCACCAGCAATCGCAACCAGTGATAGATTACTGGCGCATCATGCTTGCCGGCTACTGTTGGAGCTTGTCCTAGGCCTGTTCAGCAACGAAGCAGCCTTTTTGATTATTATAGCCTGGAAATCGTCCACACGCGCCAAAACAAACATGCCCCATTCACTGCAGTGTCTAGGCAGCCCCAGCAGCACCCGGAAATTATTATTATATTGGACCCGCAGCGCGTTTAGAGCCTTCCGCGTATAATAAAAAATAATAGTTACAATTGTTTTTATGATAAAAAAAATACAAATTTCACTTACACACACATCCAAATTTTGTTAGGAGAAACCAGCGTTCACGCGGAAGCCTCTAACAGAAGCTAATTTTACATAAATAAATTAATCGCAAATCTTGCTTTTACGATTGCTATTTGCTATCTACATGAAATTATCCACTGTCGTTCAGTCAAGAACGAGCTGAGCAACTTCACGACAAAGAAAAGGCAACAAATTAATTTTATTATAGCAGAGCACACTTGTGGATGAGTGTTTTATCGAAAACTCAAGCATCATCCGCTTTTTAATAACGTCGAATCATTAATGAACCGTCAATTAAAAAAGAGTTATTTTTTTCTGTACTATACTATATTACATAAGTGTCATTTACTTTGAAGATTATTTTTTCCACCTTTATTTATTAAATCGGTTATACATAACTATAAGAAAACTTTTATACTAGAGCTAACTTCGTACCTAATAATACAAAAAACACAAAAAACTACAACACATTTAGGCGTCAAACTGTTCCTCCACATCGCTGTCATCCGGAAATGTGCCCAGAAGGCTGGCAGCATTGCCACGTTGAATGGCAATGCTAATTCTCTGAGCGAAAAAGTTTCAATCCTTTGATCACGCACTGTCTATTAATTGAAGAAAATGTATTTTAATACCTTGAAAACAGTTTCCTATTGCGCAGCTCTTTTTTTATGGTTGGTGAAAATCATCGAATGATAAAACCCGCCCTTGGGCGAAGCGGGAGTCCAGTGTCAGACTCTTACTGACTAAAAAACCTACCTCATTCCTTCCTTGCCTTATTCTTAGAGCCAATTTCGGAGCTCTTTGGACCACAATAATACTAAGTACGCCTAGAGTATTTTTGGCGTTCACGCCAAAAAAATGATGAAACAAAAATATATTACTAAATCAGAACATATTCTCAAACTAAATCTTCCCTCATTCAATTACCGCCCGCACAAACACCGCTTTAACAGTATTTTCCACTGGCAGCATTTCTGTAGAACATTTTACGCGATAAACGCCCGCACTTCCGTCGTCAAAGTAAAAGTTCGCCGGCAACCTCAACGTATCAGTCCTTGCAACGACAAACTTTACCCATAGCTGGTATAAAAATATCTCGGGGATATGGTACATTGACGAATTTCAAGCTGGGTACAGACTTCTGTAACGTTACATGTAAGGTCAGTGTTTTAATCTTATTTAAGGAGCTTACTCACAATGTTGACTATGTCGCTTATCATCATCGTCTTCCTGCTCTTGTCCCGTTTTATTTGGGGTCGACGAAATATGTTTTCTTTTCCATTCCGTCCTGTCACCCGTCACGCTATCACTAACTCCTCTTTCTTCCATATCCCTTCTCACACAACCCAACCATATCTTCTTTGGTCTCCCTCTCCATCCATCCACATTTATACTATGTCGCTTATGTGATTGTAACATATTTTATTCAAGATTTTTGCCTCGTTTGACGTAGACTTAGCTAAGACACTGTTTCATACTGATTTTAAATATATTTAGGGTACTGAAAAAATTTCCTCTAAAGAGTTCGGCCCGCTTACATTTCGTCAGAATATGATACAACGACGTCTTCGATTATTCCGCATTTTTTGCAGTTGAATGTTGATGTGATACTTTTTTTTATTGATTATAGGTTCGCGCTTGACCGCTATATACTCATAAGAAATGTGTACTTCCTAGATGGGATTTGACCAGAACGAAGCCTCATGCCAGTAACGATATATTTTCTATTGAGTGCATTATTTTCTTCTTATTTTTAACATTTTTAAACCTCTGGACCCACAAATATAAAAGAGAGTACCATGAAAAATTATTTTTATTAAAATTTACTATAAGACCATGCGCCGGGCAAAAATCTAAACATGATAATAAACCGGCCTGATAACAAAATCGCGAGTTTGATCTTAATATGATTTTAAACATGTATGTCTATGAAATTACTTCACCGAAATATTTGAAAGATTTTTTTTTTTGCAAAAAATGATTAATCATGGTTTTTAGGGTTTCGTAGTCAACAAGGAACCCTAATAGTTTCATCAAGTCTGTCTGTCTGCCCGCCCGACCGCGGATAATCTCAGAGACCCTTAGCATTAGAAAGCTGAAATTTGGTATCAATATGTATATCAACCACGCTGACAAAGTGCATAAACAAAAAGTGGTAAAAAACAAACAAAAATATTAAAATCGGTTCACACAATCCAAAATTACTACCGGGTACAACGCCATCTCTCGGAAAATTGGGTTACCAATTTTTACATGGGCTACTGGGTTCTGTTACATTATGAGAAATTTGTGACGGACGGGAAGCTACAGAACCCTACACTGAACGTGGATCGACATGCTCTTGGCCGATTTTTATACAAGAAAATTGCTGTTACCGACCCGCAAAGTCTACATAGACTCGGGCGGAGTTCATACAAAATACTCGGTGGCTACAACCGGCACTTAACCCCAAAAAATTAAATTGAGCCTTATTTCAAATCACGAATTTTTAGCTCTTCTAACTTCAAGGAAAAACATATAGAGTGTTTAGCCAAAAAAGCTGTAGATCAGATTAATAGCAAACCAATATAATATTTAAGTACAGCGTTACAATTGAAGGGATTTGAGACATTTGGAAATAGGTCACTGCAACAAATATTTGAAACAGTTGTCTACAGCTATGCGGAATTCCTAACCCGTTGGCATCTAAAATATCTAAATGTTTGGACGGTGAGATAGCCGAGATACAATGTTGTAATTATACAATTATAATACCATATTTCATGTAATACCTAGATGGTTTTATGATAAATTTACTTCTGAAACATAGACCAGTGATGGAAGTATGATTTTCCCAAAAATTTAAATAAGTGTCTAGTGAATAATTACTAATAGCAAAGTTGCCTAAAACTATGATGATCTATGCTGAAGAAATGCGTAAAAAATAACCAAAGGAAGGTAACATGGTATGTCGTCTAATAACTTTTGGACCTGTGATTTATATGTCGTTATATCTCGTTATTTGAAACTCATCATATGATATATACTTGCATTCTGGGCTTTACTGAGGAAGAGTTCCCTCGTACACTTTGGTCAGGGGCACCCGGTGCGTGTGGAATGGGCCGGGAGACACGTCTTCTCTCTTTTTCATTCTACAGCCCCCTTCTTCGATATGACATTTTCGCAAAAGATGATCGTTGAGTCCCAAAACTGCCTTGTAAAGCTGGAAAGTCTTATGAATGGGACGACGGCCAGCGGAGACAGGTCGCTACCAGCTCCCGAAACGAGGACACGACGCTGCTCCTTCTCGTCACGCCCCACGTCACGCCTACGTCATGCCACGCCGTGTCATGTTAATTACGGGCTTGGCACAACTTCCAGAGTCACACTGAGATAGAGAGCTCATGTCAAAAAGAAAAGACAGAAACTTGATATAAGTTATAAAAATATGACGGATTGAATACTCCGAAAGTTTTTTTTTTCAATGATAAAGAAAAGGGTAATGCTATACAAGCATTATGTAGAACGTTTGGCAGTTTTGCGCAAAAGTGACGCATTCTTTCCTATAAAATTGTATGGACGTATGGTATCCAACCTTGGAACTGTACCTACTAAATAGAGAAACGTCAATATAATTCAACTATTCCAAAATACTCGTGATATACTAAAATATTTTGTAAAAAAAACTATATTAGAATTACAATTCAAAAATTTTATGAAGGTAGTCTTCATAAACATGTGAGCGTTGAATCAATACAATACAACAAAAAATTACTTATATATTTTTCACACTAGCGACCCGCTAGCTATGCACAGATACAATGGTGATATTATCTGTATATATATATATATATATTATGCATGTAATATACATTCAAAATTCTTGAATAACTATATCTATTAAAAAAACGCATCAAAATCTGGTGCATATTTTTAAAGATCTAAGTATACAGTACAGACAAACCAAAATGACTTTGTTTTATACTATGTCTTACAGTCTTTTAAACCAAATTGTAATCAATTATAATGAATTCGTTGATAATAATAAAAAAAAACAAGTAAAAACACAACACAAATATATTATTATTATTATTAAATAAATCGGCCAAGAGCGTGTCGGGCCACGCTCAGTGTAGGGTTCCATAGTTTCCCATCTGCCACAAATTTCTCACAATGTAACAGAACCCAGTAGCCCAGATAAAAATTAGTAACCCAATTTCCCGAGAGATGTCGCTGTACCCGGTGGTAATTTTGGATTGCGTGAACCGATTTTTTTCTTTTTGTATTTTTATTTGAAAGAAAATACGCTCAGGATAATGAAATATATAAAAAAGTTTAAAAAAATAAAGAACGTTTTTTTTTTTTAATTTTTCCAAAACTGTTCATCCTATCAAGTTCAAAATAATTTTCCTAGAAAGTTTACTTAAAGTTCTACGTTTGAGATTTTTTTCATATTTTTTAAACGTATGGTTCAAAAGTTAGAGGGACGCCTCATTTTTTACTTTCGGAGCGGTTATTTACGAAAATATTTATATTATCAAAATTATTTTACAGGACCCTTAATCATTTTAAAAAACCTATCCAACAATATATCACATGTTATGGTAGAAATGAAAAAAGAAATCACTTTCCACTTTACGTGTAGGGGAGGTACAATAATACCTAAAACATTTTTTACCACTTTTTGTTTGTGCACTTTGTCGGCATGGTTGATATACATATTGAGACCAAATTTCAGCTTTCTAGTGCTAACGATCGCTGAGATTATCCGCGGACGGACAGACAGACAGACATGGCGAAACTATAAGGGTTCCTTTTTGACTACGGAACCCTAAAAACATTCACAACACTGAGAGTGCAAGTATACAGAAGACTATTACCATAGACATATCAAACATCACAGACAAAACACAACGAAAGAAAAGGAATAAAAGAAATATTAAATACGGAGAAGTAAACACTGCTTACTTGCAAAGAACTTCAAATTAACCCTATACAACAAAATAATGATTTCTTGTAGATTAAGCTATACCATGCTTAAATCTTTAGACCCTAGAGCAGAGGTTCAAATTTTTTTCAAACTACGCGTAACGAGTTTACGTGAACTCATCATAAACCCCATAGTAAAATTTTGAAATTCACCACGATTGCATTTTTTATTTACATCGGAAGTCGAATCATGGAATCAAATCCAATTTACATTCATGACTGCTTCAAATTACGTTTGAATATGATACGAGACTGTCCGACTGAAAATAGCTTTAAATTTTAAATTAAATTACAAAAAGGTTTTCATATATTCAGGTATATAGATAGAAAGGATTGGATTTATCGAGCACAAAAGGTGCAATGATACGTTCTCTAACACACTGAATGCGATAGATAGTAATTTATTGATCTGGACACATACAGAAGTTATTATCGGTCCGAGGACAAATGAGCCCTAAGTCAAGGCATGCGATCAAGCAAAACTTGTTTCATCATCATCATCATCATTTCAGCCGAAAGACGTCCACTGCTGGACATAGGCCTCCCCCAAGCGCCGCCACAAAGACCGGTCCTGTGCGTCTTGCATCCATCGGCTTCCAGCAACCCTGACCAGGTCATCGGTCCACCTTGTGGGAGGCCTTCCAACGCTACGTCTTCCGGTACGCGGTCGCCACTCCAGAACCTTTCGGCCCCAGCGGCCATCCGTTCTGCGTGCAATATGCCCTGCCCATTGCCACTTAAGTTTGGCGATTCTTTTCGCTATGTCGGCAACCTTGGTTCTCTTGCGGATATCCTCATTTCTGATTCTATCACGCAAGGATACTCCGAGCATAGCCCTTTCCATTGCCCTTTGAGTGACCTTGAGTCTTTTTATAAGGCCCATTGTAAGCGACCACGTTTCAGAGCCATACGTCATCACTGGCAACACGCACTGATTATAGACTTTCGTCTTGAGGCATTGTGGGATATTAGACGAGAAGACACCGCGTAGCTTCCCGAACGCTGCCCAGCCGAGTCGGATTCGACGATTGACCTCTTTCTCAAAGTTAGACCTACCTAACTGGATTGTCTGTCCAAGGTAGACGTAGTCGTCTACTACTTCGAGTGTAGAGTCTCCGATCTTGATAGGAGTGGGCGCTACATGGATGTTAACCATGACTTTGGTTTTGTCCATGTTCATTTTAAGACCCACTCTTTCGGAGGCTCTACTGAGGTCACCGAGCATTGTACTGAGCTTCTCCGTAGTCTCAGCCATGACCACGATGTCGTCGGCAAACCGAAGGTGAGTGATGTACTCGCCATTGACATTAATGCCTAGACCACTCCAGTCCAGAACCTTGAAGACATCCTCCATTGCAGCCGTGAACAGTTTCGGAGAAATGACGTCTCCCTGCCTCACACCTCGCTGCAAGAGGATAGGTTTCGAGGTCTGGTCCTGAAGTCGGACTGACATGGTGGCGTTGCTGTACAAACACTTCAACACCTCGATGTACCGATAATCGATCTGGCACCGCTGGAGAGACTGCAGTACAGCCCAGGTCTCGATCGAATCGAAGGCTTTCTCGTAGTCCACAAACGCTAAGCAGAGAGGCTGATTATACTCCTCAGTCTTCTGTATAACCTGCCGCAGCGTATGTATGTGGTCCACGGTGCTAAAGCCTTTTCGGAATCCAGCTTGTTCGGGAGGCTGGAAGTCGTCGAACCTGCGCGCGAGACGGTTCGTGATGACTCTGGAAAACAGCTTGTAGACATGGCTCAGAAGTGAGATGGGCCTGTAGTTCTTAAGCAGGGCATTGTCACCCTTCTTAAAGAAGAGCACCACCACACCTCTACTCCATGCCCGTGGCGTTTCTCCCTCGAGTATGACGGAATCGAATAACCTCTGAAGGGCCTTAAGGACCGGTTTTCCACCCGCCTTCAGAAGTTCAGCCGTAATTCCGTCCTCACCCGACGCCTTGTTGTTTTTAAGCTGCTTCAGAGCCATCCTAATCTCGTACAGGCTGACGTCCGGGATATCTTCGGTATAGTGCCGAGTCAATCTAGCTCTTGGGTCATTTGCTAGATTTGCGGCGGGTTTAGTGATTGACGTGTATAACTGTCCATAAAAGGCCTCGATCTCTTTTAGAAGCTCCGGTTTGGCGGATACGACTCTGCCATCGTCGGTCTTCAGTTTCGTGAGCTGGCTTTGCCCAATAGCAAGATCTCGTGCAAAAACTTTAGAGCCCTTATTCCGCTCAATCGCCTCTCTAATCCTTGCGGTATTAAAGCGGCGAAGGTCACGTTTCAGAGACTTCGAGATCTGCCTATTGAGCTGCCGGTATCTGCACGTAGCGTCTGAAGACTGCAGAACCATCTCACGCCTCTCCCTCATGAGCTCGAGGGTCGGATCAGAGAGCCTTTTGTTTTTATTTGTACGGTGGGTCTTGAAAAATTTAGACCCGACCGTATGGACAGTTTCCACGAACCCGTCGTTGTATTCGTCCACGGAGCTTCCTAGACACTCGAAACGATTGTGGAGTTCGAGCTGAAAGCTCTCGGGGTTTTGGATCTGGATCTGTGCTGGACGGAGCGTAGACTTCACCAGTCGAGACCTTTCAAGCTTGATATTGATATTCAATGTGCCTCGTACCATGCGGTGATCACTTCCAGTTTTCACCGCATTAATCACCGAGACATCATTGAATACTTGCTTCTTGGTCGACAGGATGAAGTCGATCTCATTTTTAGTCGCACCGTCAGGACTTTGCCAGGTCCACTTCCTATGCTCACGTTTTCTGAAGAAGGAGTTCATCATATAAAGGCCCTCCTTCTCCATAAAACTAGCCAGTAGGTGTCCCCGGTGGTTCCGACGTCCAAATCCAAATTGCCCCACTCGCAGCTCGTCACCGTCTCGTTTGCCCAGTTTCGCGTTGAAGTCCCCCATGACCACAGTGAAGTGAGTCTTATAACCATGCATGGCTCTGGATACATCCTCATACATGGCCTCTACTTCGTCGTCGGGGTGTGTCGAGGTCGGGGCATAAACCTGTATGACCTTCAGCGAATATCTTGCAGATATTCTGAGTATAAGGAATGCCACCCTGGTCGACACACTCTCGATTCTCACCACATTGCTCACAAGGGACCTGTGGACGAAAAACCCGACACCACCCTGGGATAATAGATCACCCTCCCGGAAATAGAGCAGGTTACCGGATTCGAGAATTATCGTGTCCTCCCCCTGTCTTCGGACTTCAGATAATCCTACAATACTCCAACGTAACCTGCTCAATTCCTCCTCAAGTTCGGCAATCTTCTCGTCAGTCCTCAGAGTACGTGCGTTATATGTTGCCAGGTCTAGTCGGTTTTTTCTCTTTAGGTAGCCGGATCCCGTCCGGAGATTCTTCGCACCCCTTGCCACGCCATTACCTTGACCGCTACCGTAGCCAAGGTTAGACGAGCTGCCGGGTACTAGGGGCCATCTTTTACTTTTGGTGCTCATTATATGGGGGGATTTGCCGTAATCGCCACGCTTGGCAGGCGGGTTGGCGATCGCAGTGTGGTACTTAAAAAAAAAAAATCCACAGAGAATGCTGCTGCCCATTCTCTGGTGTGTCCCTTAGTCGCCTCTTACGACACCCACGGGAAGACATGGGATGGTGCCATTCTTTAGGTCCGAACACCATACGGACGAAAACTTGTTTAAAATATTAATTTTACCTGACAATAACACAAACAAAATTAATTAATTCATTTTTTATAACATAAATATACGAGTAATATACATTACAAAAAAAAACAACCGAAGAAATCGTAAGAAAAAATGTATTACTTAACGAGTATAATATTATTTCATTATAATATTAGCGACTGATGAGATGAGCGACCCGCTCCAGCTTTGCAATTGTGCATTGATGATATTAAATATATCATACATGTATCATACATACAAACCTTTCTTATGAACCACTCCATCTATTAAAAAAACCGTTCATCAACATCAAAATCCGTTGCGTAGTTTTACAGATCTAATTATCCATAGGGCATGTAGTGATTTAAAATTATGATCGTAATAGCTCAAAATGAATAGTGTTATAAAACAGCAGTTACAAAGCATTTACTCCTTTAAAAAAAAATACAAGTCTATTAAACTGAGTCTCACTTTGTGTGAGGTAACGAACTCATTACACATGACACGATAATCCATTAAGCATAATTTGCATAAAGAGTTTCTGAACGGGCAATATTTTTCTGCAATATGTACTTGTAATATTGGTAATAAATTACCAATTAGCCATCTAAAAAATTTTTTTATACACTTACTCGGAAACCCGCTCTTATCCCACCGTTTACAGGCGTACGATATGGACTACTTTCTGCACTAGTGCGGTAAAAAACGCGGGCGAAAAATTCGTTTGTTCTAAAAAAAAGGATTTTTCTTTGTGGTTTAAGATATTCGACGTCATTTTTTTTTCTATGACCGCCATTTTAAGACGCGTGCGGTTTTCGGCGTGATTTTTTCGAGCAAAGTTCATTGCCTGTAATTAACTAAAATCAAATACTACAAATACTCGTACATTAGAAAATATACATCTGAACAATAGAATATTGTCACTACGTTGAAAATATCTTAAAAACTTTTCACGCAAGAAACCAAACGGCAAAAAGGCTATATTATTATATCCATAGACTTCTTGGGTAAATAAAATAAAAAAATTGTGAGATACAAATAAACGTTTTCTTTCTTTTCTTTACGAGGCGTAAGAGTATTGCAAAACGTCGTTGGACACACGCACAAATTTGTCTCTGCAGCCCTCGGCTCCATGACACACTCGCCTACCGGCTCGTGCGGATTCCGCCTCGGTCGCAATGACAAACTTTCTGCACAGGTATCAAAATGCAACTGACCGAGCAGTCTATGACTGGGCCATGTGTTGCAATATGTGTGCAATAGTATGACTTAAACGTGATATAAACAGACCGGTAACAATGGTTGTCGAAATTAATGTTATCGCAGCAGCTTATATTGTTCCTAAAGTAAAATTAAAAAAGGTATAAAAGAGATTGTGGATTCAATCTTACTTAAATAAGTGTGAAACTTTAGATTAGACTTAAGTCAAGAAATAAGCCTTCAAATAAAGTTATCCTTATTAAAAAATATATTTTTAGATGTTTATTTACTTGCCACTTATGTTAATGATGTCTATAAGGTTGTTGTGTAGTATATTCTAGGCCAAACATATCTTTATTTCTACTTTGTTGTTATTTGTGTTAGAGCTCTTGTAATTAGATAGCCTATGGTCGATATTTTTTTCATTTTCTTTAATGAGATCAATAAATATTCATAAATTTTAAGAAGGAAAACCCTTGCGCAGATATTCTGCTATATATACAGTAACAACAATCATACAATTACAATCGTTCTCCAATCTTTTGTTTTACTAGTAATTTACTTGGTTGATGTAGACATTGGATGACTAAAAATACCTTCTCTGTAAATTGAAACACTATTATTTTCTTAAAGTGGCTGAACCTAATTTAGCTGTAGCGATTGTAATTATTTTTATCACTGCTTTACTTTTATAAAATAAACACCTAAAGTCAGTCAGTAAGACCAAAAATAAACAACTAACAGTATTTATAAAAATATTATCTGTCACGTTTACACCATTTGGATTTAGACAATAAAATCGACTGTGGCGTTTGTCTGTTCGTCCGCGGATAGTGAAAAAATGTTTTATTAGGGTACCTCCCTTACACGTAAAGTGAAAGTTGATTTTTTTTTTCATTTCTACCATAACGTGTGATATATTGTTGGATAGGTATTTAAAAATGATTAAGGGTCCCGTGAAAAATTTTTTGATAATGTTAATATTTTCGGAAATAATCGCTCCAAAAGTAAATAACATGGTGTGTGTGTGTCCCTCTTATTTGAAACCGTAAGTTTAGAAAGTATGAAAAAAATATTAACAGTAGAACTAGGAACTTTCTAGGAAAATTATTTTGAACTTGATAAGATAACAGTTTTTGAAAAATTTGAAAAACAACGTTCTGAACTAAGCAAGCATTTTTTTAAACTTTTTTGCATATTTCACTACCCTGAGCCTATCTTCTTTCAAATGAAAATACAAAAAGATTAAAATCGGTTCACGCAATGCAATATTACCACCGGGTACAGCGCTATCTCTCGGGAAATTGGGTTACTAATTTTTACATGGGCTATTGGATTCTGTTACATTGTGAGAAATTTGTGACGGACAGGAAACTACGGAATCCTACACCAAGCGTGGTCCGTCACACTCTTGACCAATTTTTACACTGATAAAATGAAAAACATTACCTAAATAGCCGGCCGACCACAGACAAAAAAGAAAACAAAATCGGCGGGAAAACGTATATTCGTATAAAACTAAATATCTCTATAATTTGAGGGTGACCCGATCTTTTTGTCTTTTTTCGAGTTTTGTTTATACTTTACTAAATCGCTGTTATAAGATATTTGTATTAACACGACAAGTTCATGAGCTTCAGTTATGTATTTAACGCCAGATTTTTAAGAGGAGAAAACCTTTTACCGCCTAAATCAAGAAATATACCTACCTAAAAACGTACGAACACCTTTGGCGACGACTCAGGTTTTTATTATTTTTATTTTCGTCGTATTCGTAATGAAAAGCACAGTGTTCACCTCCCTAAAATAATAGCGACTTCGCTCTGCTCGGTCGCCAATCAATTTCTCTGGACTAAATAACATACTTTCACCCCTATGATAAAAATGTACTATTACGTACTCAGTATTGAGTCTATAATGTTTTCTATCTTTTCTTACTAGCAATTTTATTTTTTTGCTCATTTTTGACATTTTTTCTCTGATAGTTTTTGTTTTATTTATTATTTTAATTCATTATTACATCTTACTAGCGTAATAAATATGAAAATTAAACCATAATAATAAATATATTGACAATGTACTCCTAATAAATTGCTTCATTGTCAAAATGAGTTTGCTACTAGTCAATGAGGGTGTTCTAAAATGTCGTTCACCAGGTGGCAACACTGAGGCGTCAGGTCCAGGCACCTGTCAAAACACTTCTGTTACTGACATTAGCTAGACATCAACTTCAACGTCAAACGTTAGACGTTATCGTCATGTATAAGTTTTCAAAGGAAAAGACCTGACCGCTAAGTGGCGCTAACTGGTGGTGTGAAAATTCCTAAACACCCTCATTGCAAATATTATTAAGCCACTAAGACTCCGATCCATATGAAACCGAGTAATAATTGTGTTATTACTGTGGCTTCACAGAAATGCCGTAACGCGTCCTTTATGTTCACCTTTAGCAAAACTAACCCACACCACAGATTACTAAATAGCCCACACCTACATAACGGCTCCCGTGACCTGCATAACACATTACGCGAAAATCATTTAGTTGAACCCGAATAAGTAATGTAATCAATTTAAAGTAATAATTTTAATTTCGATTTTGCGCGTTGATTGCGTTTATTATTATTTAATATGGTTTTTTATTTGTATTATATTTTCGCAAAACAGTTAGAGCTGAAACAACTGTATCTATAAGCTATACAAGTATTTGTAACGTGCAGAAATCGCACACACTATACGCAGTGCAGCAACCATTTGTTCTACCTCTGCGGTAACCTTATCGGCAAGATTCGTCTGGGAAACAAACAGATGTTAAGGCAATCAACGGCGATAGAAATAAAAGGTGTGTGCTTATGAATGCACGATAGAATACAAACTATTATAACGGAACTCAAAATGTACATTTCATATAAGTTAGGTTAGGTTAGAGAGGTTTATGGTAGGTAAAAATCATCGAATGACAAAACCCACTCTCGGGCGGAGCGGGAAACAGTGTCAGACTCTTACTGACTAAAGAACCTACCCCGTACGTACAGACGACCAGACGGCGAGCTACCCATTGCTCGCCGTCCGCAAGCCAGTGTCGCGCCGTTGCCTTTGCCTTATGTGGTCAAATCCTACCTTTAGTAAGGTAGGATTAACTTTTAATAAATAAAATACATCTTTAAAAGTAAAAAAAAAAATGTAATTTATTTTATTCAATAATGATTTTACTTAATAACATAATCATAATCATTATAACTTAAAACATTCATCAATTGAGTATTGGAGAGTTAAAATGAGACCCAACTACTTACCATCCATTCGCAAATTGGACATTTTACTGTTCGTTCAACAGATTTTGTCTTTTATTACGTTGGTAGCAAGACAAATAGCGGTTGCAGTAAATAGTTGGTATTGTAACCACTTTTTTTTGCTTTGAATGCCATCCTTATGCATACGGATATAGAAGTCAAAATCAATTGAACGAAATATATAGATGGTCCACAAAATTTACATTGAGATGTACTAGGCTTCAATAATAAATAATAAAATTTAACAGGTTTCCAGGTGTAAAGCCTGCTCTACACTATAAATTTTATACTATAAAGGCACAAATTTTATACTGCATTTTTTAAGTATCCTTTAAGTCATCTTTGGTGCTGGCTTTTTCAACAACCCCGAAACAAAAAAATAAGTTGTTTTTAACTAAATCCAAAAAAAGACAAGTGCCGATCTTTTAGTTAACATCGAACGCTTGGTATAGGCCACACCTCCAATTTCTTTGTTCTGACGTCATCTCAACGCTCAATTACGTGGTCAGAACATATGAATTGGAGGCGTCACTAAATCCAAGCGTTCGACATTAACGAAACGATCGTAACTTGGCTAGGGGCTGGAGTTTCGGGTTCCGAGTTTAACCCCATATGGAGGTAAGAATTATCACACTGATATTATAAAGTCGAAAGTTAGTGGGTTTGTTTGTTATTGCCTCATGCTCGATCGGCTAAACGGACTTCAATGAAACTTGGTACATACGTAGATCATACCCTGGAATACACATAGGATACTTTTTAACCTGAGAGCATTTTCTATAGGGTCCATTTGACGGCTCGATTGGCGAAGTGGTTGAAAGATTGACTGCTGCACTCAGGGTCGCGGTTTCGATTCCCGCACGGAACAAATATAATAATTTTTTTTTAATAATGATACAATAACGAATGCAATATTAACAGTACCAGAATATAAGTTAATCCTAAGCGAATATAAGGGCATTAGTTACGCGAATCCCAATAAAATTGGATTAGTTAAGAACATGTAGTTCAACAATCGTGTTTTATTTAAATAAATATAGTAAACATGCGTGCATGCAGTTCATAGGTCAAGTTTGTGTGTGTTGTGAGACATTTAGAGTCCCTAAATGTGTTAAAAGGACATTCATCATCATCAGCCTTTTTAATGTTCCCACTGCAGCGACACAGGCCTCCTCTCTAATAGGGGGGAATGGGCCGTAATCCACCACGCGGGCCCAGTGCGTGTTGGTGGATGTCACATGTCTTCGAATTTTTGGTTCTAGGACATGCCGGTTTCCTCACGATGTTTTCCTTCACCGTTTTGAGAGCAGTGGTGATGAAATAAATTACACAAAGTAATGCGCTTGGCTGGGTTTGAACCCGCGACCTACAACACGTAAGTCAGGGCCGTTACCACTCGGCCACCACTGCTCCATTCCAAAAGGACATTAACGTTGTACAAATAACGATTTATCTGTGATAATTATTGAAGAGCGGAAGATCGTGGAGTATACATAGAAAAATGGGTCACACTGGTAGTACGGTGCCTGGTAAGTAGTGTTAATCACTCTCCAAATATGCGCCAGAATGTTCTAATTGATATCTAACTGGAATTAATGTTGTATTCTGATTAAAACCTATATGTTTGAATACTTTTGCATCAGTTAGCCTAATACCATACGTGCCTTCGGTTTTCGTCGCCCAAAAAAAAAACAATGTTTGTATTGTCGATGGTTCAATAAGAATAGTCATTTTTCCTGTCCAATTTCTAGTAAGATTGTTATTTGACAAATTTTTAATAACCTATTGTAAGAAAGAATGAAAAATACTTAATTTAATTTAGTACTAATAGATAGTCACAGTGTGGTAACAACATAAAGGAACTTAAGATTGAAAAACAATGTGTCTTGAACATAATTATTATTTTGACTGACCTGTCAGCATAGTAGTTAGTGACCCTGACTGCTATGCCGGAGGTCGTGGGTTCGATTCCCACCCAGGACAAATGTTTGTATGATGAGCACGATCGTTTGTTCTGTGTCTGGGTGTAATTTATCTATAATATATATATATATATAAGTAGTGTATAATTGGGGTTCCTGGATCAGAGATCCAGGAACCCGCAATTATACTTGAAAATGGGTTATCATTCAATCAATAAAATCTTGAAATGGGTTATCATTCAATCAATAAAATCTTGAAAATGGGTTATCATTCAATCAATAAAATCTTGAAAATGGGTTATCATTCAATCAATAAAATCTTGAAAATGGGTTATCATTCAATCAATAAAATCTTGAAAATGGGTTATCATTCAATCAATAAAATCTTGAAATGGGTTATCATTCAATCAATAAATTCTTATTTTGGGGTACTTATCTGTTGTATTTCAACAATCATTAATTACATTTCAGATTATATTATAAACATGAAAATGTTTTCTGGGATCAGAATCTGTTGGACTTTTTTTTTGGTAGTCGACTTTATGCCTATTTACCCATTAGTTTTAGACAGTTATTAATATAATATATTCCTTTCACAGCATTCAAATAAAAACATTGAGGAAAATGTATAGCATGTTGCATCCAAGGATCGTCGTAAATCTCCCAATCTTCTATAACACCTCCACATGAGAAACACGCTGCTTTATCATTTACATTATTTCCAAAATAAAAAAATCCGGCGTCAGCCATTTCCATCACCAACCGTCTCCTCGAATTAGCCGTTGCCCAATAATATCTAAATGAATTTTCACGCATTTTAAACGTATTATACATGTCATAACGAGGGCTACATTTATTTTGAGACATGTTGTATTCACTCGCTTTAAAGTTCTTCATACAGATAATGATAATGGTGAAATGATATCGGACTGCGGTAGCCACCAATTTATAATGATTAACATTTGATTGGATTGGTAGGGATAGAGGATTTGAAAATTAAACAAGCAAATATTTATTTCAAAAATTTATTATCTATACACCATTTATTTAAACATATTACATTTTTTAAAGCACATATTTTATCATGATAAATACAACTATACACATCATGAAAATGTTCATATTTATTGTACAAACTTAATAAATTAGGACAACCTTCATCTTCTAAATTATTTATATTATTATTATTCAAAATATTTTTTAACCACAACACTTTTTCTAAACCTTTGGTGTAAACACTTTTATCTCTTAAAATATCTACAATCAAATTCTGATGATCTGGATAGTGCACAAATCCGTCTTTCCAGTATATCCTTCTATTACGTTCAATCCAACTGACTTGTCGTTTTTCTGGTTTCGTCAAATTGTAAAATGGAAATGGTGGCTTAATTAAAAATACCTGAATTTTGTTATTCAATAATACCGCAAATTCTTTAACGATAAATTCATTTGTTTCTGTTTTGAAACCTTGAACATCTACAATGGCTGTCATGATAATCTGCGCACTATGTTACTTAAAGGTTTATATTCCACAAGTCGATCGTTAATAATTAAACAATATCCAGTTGTGTTATCTGGTATTGGCGCTGAACATTCAATCTCCAACCGTACATCTACAGGGCCTGTTTTCAAACTATCGTTTTGTCTTGAACAGTCTATAATAAAGAGAGGCGCTTTCTCCTTGAAATCAATCAAATTAAGCAAGGGGTCTGCAGGACAATTGTAATACGACTGACGAAATTTCAGGTACATTTCATATAATATATTGTATTTGTTCTCGGAAAAATTTAAGCTTAGAGGCTCGTAAGGATAATACTGTGAATTCAAAAATAGTGTTACGCTAGTAACCCCACAGTGATCAAACAGAGAACTGTCTTTGGTTTTATTATTTTTTCTGTTGGTTTGCAAGCAAAAAATTACATATCGAGGTTTCTCTAATTGCGATGCAGTCTTAACTGACCAAGAATGTTTTGTAGTTTTAGGGAGCAAAGGATACTCATATAAATCCCAATTTCGAAACGCTATTTGAATAGGTTTATCTCTTTCCAAGTGTTTTAGTAGTGTCAGTCTTTCACGATCTGACACTTTTATGTGTGGTACACGCCATTGCAATCTCTGTATGTCTATTTGAAAATGACCAATATCATCAGTTGCTATGATACTGTTTAAGTTAGAGTTACTTCTATTCAAAATAAGTTCATGTTTACAATTTATCACAATTTTGTTGTAATCCTCCGCAAATCCTAAAATCTTATTAAGAGGTACAATAGCACTAAAATGACCATCACTTTTGAATCCATCTAGGTTCCAACCCCATAAAGCAGCAACTTTATTTTCTCCATCATTCATTGAAACGTATGACTTTATTGTCGACGTTATTCCAGAATTTTTAATACGATCTATTTCAATGCCATTTATTTCGTATCTGATATCTTGAAACAAAAACATAACAGGATTGTTACTGAACGTAATATTTTTCTTAATCGGTTTTCCATCTTTATCGAAGAACTTTGCTTGGCCCTCGACGTATATGGAACTGGCCGATGGTAACACGTATATGTCTTGTTGATGAATGGGGATTCTGATTTCATCGTTTTCTCTAAAGCTGTTAGTGTAGGGATTGTATGTGTGGACTTCATAGCTTTCAATCGAAGTATCGAAGTGAGGTAATTCAGTAATTTGTAGTATATTCATACTTTAAAACCTAGAGCTTTAAGATAAGCTTTATTTGCTTCACTCAATTTCTTCACTTTTTCTTACGTCTATGCACTTTAGTGGTCGTAGATGGAATAAGACGTTTGATTTTCACAGGAGTGTTTTTATAATATACTATCATTTTGTTTTTCTTAAATGAAGACGTAATTGAATATGTTCTTCACCAAAGTTAATACAGTTACCGAGTTGATCAACAATCTTAACAGATATAGATGAAATTATATTTTTGTTCACTGGGAAATAAATAACGTTCTGTGGTATTTCTGTGTAGCCGTGACTTGAAGCAGTATCAGATAAGAATTCATGAATAAAATGAGTCGGTAATCCGTTGTAATATGAACCGTGCACAAGATCACATTCGATTTTGATTACACCTGTTAAACTGCTGTTATTAACGGATACAATCGGTCTTGTTTTTAATACTGAAAAGAATAGTAAACCGCACTCGTATTGATCAGTTAAATGGAGAGGTGGTTGAAAATACGAGACCAGTTCTGATTTATTTCCAGAGATGGTAACCGTAGTAGACATGCTTCCATACTGAACTCTTTTAAATGATTCTGTTTATTTTATTTCTTGATTATACCAAAAATTCTTTAAGAAATTTAAACATAGATGTCCACAGTTGAAGGGGTGATCACGTTGAATATTTTCATAATTATATTGAATGTTAGAACCTACATATTTTATAAATTCCTTTGGGGGTTTCAGATTTCCATAGCTGTCGAAATACTCAACATAATCATTACATTTTGCATAGGCTACCCAATGAGAACCAGGATTTTTAGAACTATCTAAATTAATAACTCCACATTCTTTTTTATATGGATATTTAGGAAGTTTATCTCTCATAAAGACACCTCTAAAATAAGGTATTCTATTTCCATACTTTAAAATGTCAAAGTTAGTTAAAGCTCGTTTGGGTAGCCGATATCTTAGTTTTTTTCTTTTGATACGAAAATCCCAAGACCGCCCTTATGTGGTTTAAGATGTAGTCCTTTCCCAATACATAGAGCTTCCATTTTCTCATTGTGTCTCCTCGATTCCTCATACAGCTTTTTAGCCATTTTAAATTCATTTATGGTTTTAGCAATACCAGCTGCACCGCCTGCTAAAGCTCCCGCCGCTGATAATCCCGCAAAAATAGGAATCAAAGGTAGTACTCCTCCAGTTTTTGGAATAGGAATAACACGAGGGAGCTTAAACGATGAATCATCAGCTAATTCTCTGGTAGCGGCAATAGCTAATTCTATAGCCATTTTCTTGCTCTTAGGTTTTAATTTTTTTATGTGTCTTTTTGCTTTTGTAATAATAGTTTTTAATTTACTTTTCAATCCTTTTCCAGAAGTAACTTTTGGAGAACGCTTTTTCCTCAAACCAGAACCGGTTTTAATTTTTGCCGACATAGCCTTACTTACTAAGCGTGCCGCGAGTTTTTCGCCTATACTTGCATCGGAAGCAATCGCTCGCTGTTTCGCCATTTTTAACAAAATTAAATCAGCCTTATGTCGATCTTCCAAGTTTGATGACTTGTGATATGCAATATCGTGATCTTTGCAATATTCGTCCAACTTATTTACGGCGTTATCTCCTCGTGCAAGTCTTTTTATTAATTTAGTACCAGGACCACAGTAATTATATCCTGGTAAGTGTAATTCAAATGGTAAATTATTAATAAGCCAATTGAGAAGACTACTCTCTCCAAAACACATTATACGAGTGATGATTTCGGTTAGAATACTTTAATAAATAGTTATGCGATTCGAGTTTGTTGTTAATATTATTTATAATATTACATTCGATTTATCAATCCAACTGCTTTCAGCTGAAGACAAACCCAACCATTTTACTAAAACTCTGTTACCTTTTCTTCTAAGAACTTTCTCAACTAGATATACATTGGGATGTTTTGTTTTTTGTAGTTCTTGTGCATAAAATGTACCTAAAATAGGCTGACCTCTGATAGTATCTTCAATTAAATAAGTTATGGGAGTTGTTTTTTGTATTTTACGAATTTTAAATATTTCTGTTGACCAGTTGGGAGTGTAACCTTTTTCAAATGTTCCCTTGTATTTACTGATACGCACATAATCACCTACTTTGTACTTGCTTTTTAAATTATTTTTTTTTAGCAACTTTAAATACCTTTCTAATATATTGTTTTTATTAATACTGTCCACATTAGCAGGGATTTCATTGATAGTGCGATGGTGAGTGTGATTGTATTTGTAAATAACATCATTCAGAGTATTATTAATCCAATTGTAATTGCCTTTTAAACTAAATTCCTTATAAACTTTAGATTTTAATGTCCTGATAAATCGTTCAACTATTGAAGCTTTTTTTGTTGAGAAGGTTGAATAATGGTTAATATGATACGATTTCATAAGTTTCTGAAATTTATTATTATAAAATTCTGCTCCATTATCGGTTTGAAGATTTTTAGGAACACGCCCTTTATCCAACAAAGTTTTGAAAGAGTTACACACGTCTTCTTTGGTTTTACTTCTCATAGGAAAGGTCCAAGCATATTTCGAAAATGTATCAATAACGGCAAGAATATATTTGTAATTTTTATTTTCTTTTGAAATTGATTGCATATCAATTAAGTCTGCTTGCCACAAGTCATCTATATCTTTCATGATAACATGTCTTCGTGGATAGTTCACCCTTGCATTTTTATGAATTTCGTTTACCACGTCAGCTTTGCTCATGTTCACAATTCAGTATACTTGTCTTGAACTCAGCTATTATACTGAATAAAAAGCATGTTATTGTGACTATTTATTATTTAATTATATCACTTTCTTTTAATTCTTCGATTATTGATAAAATTTCATTATCATGGTTTGTATTACCAGCATCTCGGAAAGCAATTAATAGTTTCAATCTGTCAACCAATTCGTTAGGATCATCCCAATATACCAAATCAGTATTGTTTTTGTATTTCTTTAGCGTTGGTAAGTTTCCCCCAAATTTTGTGATAATATTATTGTTTAACGATTCAGAAAACAATGGTCTAATTATTTCACGATATTTTATACCTTTATCGCCTCTAATTTGTCCATTAGGATTGAAATCTCTCTTATGTGCATGTGTATAATGCAATATATCTTTATAGACAAGTTTATCTTTGCTTGATATTAGTTTCAAATCAGGTTTTCTTCGAAGTAAAAGTTCTTTTAAACCGGGGGTTAAATTGTAGCTTTTGTCACCAATTTTAATTAAAATGACATTGTCATCATTCACACTATCTATTTTAGAAAATGAAACTATTGAATTACCCATTAGTAATTTTTTGTTTGCACTCCTTATTCCAAATGGTATATTTACCCCATCATAAATATCATGGATATCACAGCCCTCTAATGACATTTCTAAATCTTCCAGTAATTCTGTTTGGGGAGACTTTTTAACGAACTGCACAGATTTCAGTTCTGGATCGCAGCATTCTTCAAACTTTGTAGATGAGCTAGTATTAATGTCATCCAATTCCATGTCTTCAAAATTAGAGTGTGTATTTTCTAAATTTTGTAATTTTTCTGTTGTTTTGTTCGAATCGACTAGGGTTTTAAGAGGATCTGTGACAGGTTTTAACATTTTGTCAAGTGACAAGTTCATTGAGTGTTCCTGATCTTTAATTTGTTTTATTTTATTCTTTATGGAATCTACAGACTTCATTAATTCTATTTTAATATTTTTCTCCATGTTGTACCTATTTTAACAACTGTATTAAGCTAAAGAATTTATTATACTGAATTTAATTTTGCAAGTTAATTACTTATATGTGTATACAGTCAGTCAAATTTAAAAAACATGTCAAAATTCTGTCTGTACCTTCCGTTATTTAATGACGATTCTTTATTAATAAGTAGAAAATTATAAGGTTTACTCCAAACTGTTTTACAAAGATTTCTGAACTCTTTCCACTGTAAATCAGAACTAACATGTTCTTCATAAATATGCTTTAAATTCACATCATCTTGTTTGAATATAATAAGAAAATTAACATTGTCACGTAACAATTGCTTTGGAATTTTAGAATAGGTTTGAGACAAATAGAAACAATCTATTTGTTTATGTCTACCCATACAGAAATAATTGCGGATATTTATTTGATTTTCACAAGCAACATCATCGAAAATAAATACAGAATTTGTTAAAGCTTCACTCGGAGAAATTACATCTTTATCATCGTTGAACTCGTAGAAATTAACCTGTGGTACTCTTTTCAATACTTCAGTCAAGAAACGGTATTTAGGTTGAAAAGAAGTTTTAGAGTAAAGATACAAATTTCTAAATTTGAGCCCATTTTTATGCAGCAGTAAGCTTATCATTACATTCGTTTTGCCACAGTTCGATGGGCCACATATTATACAACGAATGGCATTAGGCAATAAAGCGCTATGTCTGATGTGGTCAACGGAGTCACTTAATTTTATATTACTAATATTAAGAGATATGGGTTGCTTAATCAACTTCATCTTACCTATTAATTCGAAAACTGTTTAACGTGAATATTTATACTGGATTAACTAAATTATGTGTACGAGAAAGATGGTATTCTCATATTACAAATTTATACTTAATATGTAATCTGAGTTAAGTAGTGTACTTATAAAATAAGCAATCACTTAATTTCACCACCATCTTTTCCATAAAGAAGTCGCTTCGTATTGCTTTCATTTATCAAAACATTGTTAAGGTAACTATTTTATTTATTTTTTTGATTATTTGATCTAATCATATCAATAATAATAATAATGACATAATAATTATAATAATATTGCATACTGTTTTTTACAGCATCATGTCACGCTCACCATCTTACAAACCTGTTCTAGATACTACAAGTACTAACCCTCAGTGTCACGTAAGTACTTAAGCTAGTTTTGCTATTATCAATTAAATTCATAGTTGGTGTTGTTTGATAACAAAAAATCTTTGTCTTTCAGAATTTGATTACCGATCCTGTCCTGAATCCTTTCTACTATGCTCAAGATGGAGAGAGTTGGTATGCTCAAGTAGCGGCAAATGCATGTAATGAGAGTCATCAACAAAAATTAGAAGAACAAAAACAAAAGAAGAAGAAGAAAACTAAATCAAAACCTTTCAAAAACACATCATTTATAATACGTAAAGAGCCAGGACATGTTCGCCAACTAATAAAAATAATTATACATGATTTGGATGATCGTCACATAGATGAAATAGACACTGAGCCTGATAGTGCAAGCGTGAATATACAGTATTTAGTGAAAAGTGATTATGATGATATTATGAGTGAAACTGAGCTCTTAGTAAGTAAAATAGTTAAAAAGTTAAGTTCGACTTAATTATACGGATGAAAATGTTATTTATTAGGTCTGTGCAAGTTTGTGTCTAGAGTTTATTACTAATAAATGTATTATATATTTAAGTTCAACCTAATAAAAAAGAAACATTATAAACTGTGTTTTATTAACAAATAATAAAAAAATCTTAATTGAAGCAATAAAATAAGTAAAATTTACATATCAATGAAAACATATAATGATAATAATAATAATAATAAAGTTCTCAAGGAGCTTCTGCAGGCTGGCCCTGTCTTTCAGTAAGTCTTCTATTTAAAATTGAAATGAGAAAGTATAATAATCAAAAGTAAAATTAAATAAATGTTTTACTTAAATATTATTAATTAAAATATACTTATACTGCTTCTTTCATTTGAAATTCACATTTCAATTTGAAACGAATAATAATTTATATTTACTTTTAAGGAGTCAAATGAAAAGTCAAGTAATGTTTTGTGAATAGGTATATTATTAGTAAATATTTTAACATATACAATTTTATTTATTTACACATGTTTAAAAGTACTTAAGTAATTAAATTATCAAAGGATATTTATACATACACCAATTAACATAGGTAATTACAATGCCCCCAGGGAACAGTCTCAATTTGATTTGATATCATTTGCCTTTTATCATCTATTCTATTCAAGACTACTTTATTTACTTCTTGAGAGTAAAGCACATGTTTCATTGATTTGATCATATTCATTCTACGCTTAAGTGTAAAGTTTTTAAACAAAACGTTTTTATAGTCATGTGGGTACAAACATCTTGTAATAGGTTTAGACACGCCTTTAGCTTTATTAATTTGTGTATTCAATGATTTAATACAATACAGTTTTGCTCTTAAACCTATAAATTCAGTAATTGGATCTCCGCCTAATTCATCCTTAAATAAACCGGGAATGCTTTTATTCACCTTAGGGATACTGTAATGATTATTAGTTTCAAAATTACTCGTATCAAATTCCGACAAATTATCACACATATCTTTATAAAAATCTTCAGTATTTATCAAATATAATAAACTATCTGTATCAGTGTAACACAATTTAGCTTTACTGCCATATTTTTTCTTAATGTAATTATAATGAAAATTATATACATGTTGTTTAGAGTATTCTAATACCGAAAATCCAATATATATTGGTCTATCTAAAACAAGTTTTTCAGGACTCAGCTGTATAGCTATAAAATTTTCATTAAATATAGAAACACTTTTTAAATTAGGTTTTGTAATTAATTTTTCAGCACCAATTAATTTATTCGTTTTATTCGAAGTGTCACTCCATTTGGCAACTAATTTTACATCAACATGCTTACGTTTATTTTCTATTGTTTTACCAAATATGGAGTTATTTAATAGTTTGAAAAAATCTCTTTCAAATGATGTTATAGCTGCTTGCCTTAATCTAGTATTCAGATCTATATACTTTTTCAAAAAACTTTCTTGTTTAAAACAAAGAATCCTATGAATTTTTTTCAACGCAAGACCGTTTTTAATACACTCTTTTAAATGAACGAAATGAATGATATAATTATATTTATCATATAAATTAGCAATTAGTTTTTGAGTTTTTCCTCCAATAGGTGTAAATTTCTCAGGAGCGAAAGGCAAGTCACTATGTGAATTATGTAAATGATCTGGATACGCTAAATCTACTTCTAAAATGTATCCATACTCCCCATCATCAGGGACATTAATTATATTAAACTTTTCCATATCACTATTTGTCATGAATTTAAATCCTGATATTGGTAATTTTTTCGTCATAGCATATCCGTAAAGGTTATTACAGTCCAAATATATTAAATATGTTGATGGTTTTGAATTATCGAAATCAGGTAAATAAATATTATTAGCTTTAGCGTATCGGTGAGAACATTGAGCTAATCCACCACGTATTCCTTTTTCCAACATTTCATAAATTTCTATATCATGAATCAATTCTAACTGCACACCTGTATAAAGTAACATAGCATCCCAGCTCAATCCAGGTGAAGTTACATAATATGCAGGGTCGAGTTTATAATACCGTAAACAGATATTTCTAAAATTTTCAAATATATCACATAATAACAGTACATCACACTTTAAATACAAGTCTGTATATTCACCGAGAGAACTTATATTAAAATACTTCCACACAGTCTGAGCATGTTCATATTCAGCGTCAGTTATATGTTTCATTTGTAAAGTGTTGTAAAAATTATCCTTAGCAGGCAGTTGTGTTTCATTGTATGTTTGCCATGAACAGATATATTCATACGGATATATGCCTTTTCTTCGCAGTAAATTGAATTGATTTTTGTCGGGGAAATGTGATGATAAATGAATAAAATCATTCTCAGTTAAACTTTTGCATAGATTGTCAAGACTTGAACTAAGAAATTGAAAAGAGTCTATGAATTTTAACTGTATTGGTTTACATCCTTTCTCCATATTTATTATTTTGGTTATAGTTAAATACTTTTCTTTAGTTTGTGCTATAACTTTTATCTCACCATCGTATTTTGATAATTCTGTTATAAATATATGAGAATCATAGCCAGCTAAATTGTGAAAAATTATAGGTATAAAGGGGCAAACTCTATAAATTGAATTACAATGCGAATGTGCTGCACCTCTGTACTCGGATGTAATGTGGTCATGATCACAAACCTTATCATCAAATAACAAATTATTACAAATATGACATGTAGTTGCTGTACGATAATTATTAATTTGCTCTCTCGTCATAGAACGCATTGGTTTCTTAGTCATCAAAATTTTATGAATCAATTTCGCTTCCTCCATAACTTTTTTAACAAATACTTCCACACAGTTAGGTCCTCTATATGTAACGTATTTATTTAAACTACTATCATGTGAGCAACAGACATAAAATGCAAAACAAGCTGGTTGATGTAATTTCTTCTTTATAGTATTTTTATCACACTGTTCTATTTCATAGTCCATTAATATACTTTCAAAATCTGCGTATATAATAAAATTAATTTTTTGTTTTCGTTCATAGTTTTTAAATTGTAATGCACTGTTTTTGTCAGGAAGTATAGTTAAAATTTTGGAGCAACTATGAGAATGATACTTAGTTTCCGAGGTAAAAAACTGCAAACAAGTCTCACATAAGTACATTCGACCTTTATGGTATGAAACTTGTCGTCGCACTAAACGTAAAAGGTTTTTAATTAAACAGTAATGACTTTTCCTGTTTTTTTCAAAATACAGTAAGTTAATATGTTTATCTTTTTTACAGTTCGTCACATAAAGAGGGCCAGTTACTGTACAGTTTTCATTTAATCCGTAAACATTAACACTTAGCTCACAGTTATTCTTTTCAAATAATTTGATGTCGTTAAATGAAGGTGGAAATGAAATTCCTTCTAGATTAAATATTGAACTAAAATGTGGATAGGAGTTCGTTCTGCAGACATTATTTTTGGCAGGATATAACGCTGCGACTATACTCCACAAAAAACAATACTCATCATTATTCTGTATATTCAAACAACTTTTTGTATTTTTAATAACATCAGGTAGGTCCAAATAACTACCACCCCGCAAAGGGCAATATTTATTTATATTTATTTCCAAATGACTTATGGATACAAATGACCATCCAGATTCACAATGCTCGAATTCGGTAAGTTTTCTTTTAAATACTTCTATTATTTTTGAGTATATATTATTGAAATCTGTACTATTGTATATAATCTCATATCTCGTATTGAATGACTTTAACTGCTGCTCATTTGATTTAGGTAACATAAAATAAGCAAACAGTTCAAAATTAACTTTGATAGATGTATTTTTCGACAGTAAAAACTTAATAATTTCTGAGACATACTGTCGCTTACCATCTAAGAACGCCTCTGGTATGAGGTTCTCGTCTTCTATAGATGGATTTAAGCGATAAGTCAAAATTCTATTCTTAAAAGCTGTTGCTATAATTTCAACATTTTCAAACCTTGATTTCATTAGACAATTCGATTTATGGATATTAGTTCTCTTATGGTATTTATATTTGTGTTCGGGAATCTCAAGTTTACATTTGTCACAATAAATAGTCTTTGATAAACATTTGGGTTCATAAACATTCGTATTATATTCTTGTTCTGGGATATCAAACTGAGTTGTATCATTATTTATAATAACATTAGAATTTTGTGAGATGTGATCGGCAGGTTGAACTGGAAACAAAAACAACGAATGTTACACATATAACACTATTTAATGAATATAATTAATCGATTACATAAAGTTTTAAAATTAATACTATTAGTTTAACACTATAAATGTTACAATTAAAATATTTGTATATATTATATTATTTAGCCGTGAATATATAGATAATAAAATTTAATTATTTTATTGATAGGAGCTTATAAATGTAGGAGTTTGATTTTTGAACTCTTTTCTAGTGCTTGCGATAAAAGCGTTAATATGATTCCAGGCATCTGAATCTTCATCAGTTTTATTTTTAATGGTTATAATAGAATGACGCCATCTATTTACAGGCTGTACACGCTCTATCTCATCAGATCTATAAATTTTAACTTCAATGTAAAACGCACCTTTCTTCTTTTCATCCATTTGACGGGAAAAGCCGTTTGCCAATCTCTTCGTGATGTAGGAGTAAATAGCAGGAGGCTTCTTCTCTGCAGTGATTTCAAGCGCGTCGTCATCGCTGTCGCTCCCAAACAGCTCACGAGCAGTAGCCTTGGTCACAGGAGTGATGGGGTGAATCTTCTGTTTCTTGCTTGTGGACGGTTGCGAGCTGCTCATTGACGCTAGCTTACGTTTTTTCTGCTCCTTCGGCTTCGTTTTCACTGGTGTGTCACTCAGCGATTCGTCTTCCGATGGGAATAGATGCTCGGCTGTGTTCTTAGACCTGAGAAAATACAAAATCAAAAGTCAACAATTATGATTGAGTTGTCGAAAAATAGGATGAATGTAATAATTGAATGATTGAATACTAGGATATAAATACAATTTTAATTTATTAATTGCGTGTTCATTTGATTAAAAGAATACTAAAACAATTATTAATTGAATTGATTGATTGATTGATTGATGAACATAGTAAGTAATGCATCAATTATAAATTCTTATAGAAGAATTAGTAATATGTTGCTAAACATATTTAATTAAAAAAGTAATGAGAAGTACTTACATTTTAGCAGGTTGATTTTCCTCAGGCAGGTTGATGACAAGATGTGGCTGCTCTTAGCAGAAGAATTCTTATGATCCAGCTTCTTCAGGGCAGCTCTTAAATAGTAGTAAATCCGCGTAGTGGTATTCCATTTAAGGGATAGGGCACGTGTAACTAAAATGCTTTGTCAGATATGCCACCCAAATATGAAATAAGTAATTGAAGTAGCAGAAAAATTACTGAGCAATATGAGATCACGTAATTTCAACATTATGTACATCATATAGAATATAAAATAGCATATTGACTGGCCTGTTGGTCTAGTGGTTAGTGACCCTGACTGCTATGCCGGAGGTCGTGGGTTCGAATCCCACCGTGGGCAAATGTTTGTATGATGGGCACGGTCATTTGTTCTGTATCTGGGTGTTATTTATCTATAATATGTATGTATTTAGAAATATATAAGTATGTTTATCAGTTGTCTAGTACCCATAACACAAGCTCTGCTTAGCTTGGGACTAGACGGAGTTGTGGAATATATTATATTATATATTAATATGATTATAATGATAGTGAATTATATATCTAAGTAGAATTGTTTCTCAAGAAAATTATCATAGGTATTATTCAGCATTTAATTTATTTTTAAAGTAATGTAAGTAGGGAGGTATGCTAGAATTGAACGTAACATTTAATGAATCGATATGTGTTGTGGTTGACACCCTCATGAAGTATTTAAATTTATTGTGGTTACGTAGGTATCCCGTTTGTATGTTTGTTATTCAATCACACAAAACTGGCTGAACAGATTTTTATAACACAAATAGTTTACAATCGGGACCTATCTTTCTAATATAATTTAAAAAGAGGAGACAAACCCAGGCGAAACCATAGTATGCCGATTTGCTATTTTGTTTTGATCCGTTTCCATATAGAGAATTACAACTTCATCTCCATATAGAAAAATCACAACTTTGCAAAATCATTAACAATGACATACTACTTACATACGATGGTTTTGCCTGCCGCATCTTTAAAATAAAATGTATGAAAAAGATTACAGCGAACAAACGTACTGTAGTATTTATTTTATCAATATATACTTAAGGTAAACAATAAAATGTTTGGTGCCGTGATGTCTCGGGGTTTCAATTTCAGCATACCATTTTGTCTAGAATATCAACATTCAATAAAAAACATACGACTTTGAACTCTATTGATTGACATTAAATTAAAATATAAATAGATAAAAAACATAAAATCGATTATTTTATTTCTGCATGTCCTCCTGAGTACTGTCTGGATAGAATGTTATTATCGTGAAATGTCGGTAAGTGTGATAATATTTTTAATTTAATAGTACCTATTATAACTATGAATAAAAAAGCAATAATAGGTAACCATTATTTAGTACAGGTGTCAGGTACACTACTTTCAATATATTGCTTTGTTCAATCAAAATGTTTGTATTAAGATTTGAGACTTATTTAAACAAGAATTCCTGTTTTTGTTTTTTCAGGACACGGATGATCTTTTCAATTTTGTACCAATGAATCAACCAGCAGTTCAACAATCAGGACAGAAAACTCTGGGTCTTAGTCGTAAGAGACCAAAAACAGATCAAAAGTTGTTTCAATACATAAAGAAACCTGTCACGCGCGGGACAAAAATAATCAAGATCGAAATTTACGATACGGATAATTTTCCAAAATCCGAACAGCCAATATGTAATTGTGAAGCTGATCTGTGTGTTCAGCATGTTGTAAATTCCATATTATACGATGACATATATTCCAGGACGAGGGAATTAATAGCGAGAATACAGGATGACATCGATCCAAAGGCATAGATTGAATAATATACCATTCAAAGATACCTAATAAATAAGTCGTTAAGCAACTATGTAATACAATTAAATTGGTTTTATTTAAAATAAAAGATTACCAAGAAAAGTTCATTTTATTTCTACTATGAATTCCTATTTTAATATAAAGTACTTAATAGAACAGTTTAGTGTGAATAGCCACTGTGCTATATAAGGCAGTAGTGGGCAACATGAGCGCATTCCATATTCAATGCTCTGCCGTGCTGTGTCGTATAGAGTAGGCACTGCGATTTACTGATAGGTAACTACTTAAATATGCACACTTGAATAGTGGAGTGATCACTACTGAGCATGAGGTCTTGGGTTCGATCCTATTTTCTTAAACATAACTGAAGCGAAACGTAGTCCACACTATTACTTTAATTTTTAATGTAATTAATGATTGTTGAAATACAACAGATAAGTACCCCAAAATAAGAATTTATTGATTGAATGATAACCCATTTCAAGATTTTATTGATTGAATGATAACCCATTTTCAAGATTTTATTGATTGAATGATAACCCATTTTCAAGTATAATTGCGGGTTCCTGGATCTCTGATCCAGGAACCCCAATTATACACTACTTATATATATATATGTATTAAGAAATATACAAGTATGTTTATCAGTTGTCTAGTACTCATAACACAAGCTCTGCTTAGCTTGAGACAAGACGGTGTTATTTGATGGTCGTCGAATTATTATTATTATTATATGATTATTGAGTGTCTCATGGCTGCACTAAATAAGTTCAGTTTAAAAGAATGCAAGACTATGATGTCATAGTTAAAATAAGAATTATTAACATTTTTTGTATTGATTTGTTATTAAATGGAAAACTAAGATCATGCCTTTGAATGAGAAACACAAACTGACTGGAACAATTTACCTGCTGCAGTCTTCCCGTCTGATTATAATTTAAGTCTGCAAGGCTAGAGTGAATAAGCTCTTGACCTCTCATAGTGCAGATCTACGTGAGACACAATCGCTTAGAACTGAAAATATTTAAATAAAAATTTTCTTAAATCATCTTCCTACCCTTATCCCGTGTTACTTGGGGTCGGCGCAATATGTTTTTTCTTCCATTCTGTTTTGTCACTCGTCACGCTATCAATAACTCCTCTTTCTTTCATAACACTTCTCACACAATCCATCTATATTTTCTTTGGTCTCCCCCTCCCTCTCCATCCATTCACATTTATACTCATGACTTTTTTTGTAACATGCGTTTCATCCCTCCTTTTTACATGGCCATACCAAGACAAACGGTTCACTTTCAACTTTTCAGTCACTGGTGCCACTTTCAAACTTCCTCTAATATACTCATTTCTCACTTTATCCATTCTCGTCACACCACACATCCATCTCAACATTCTCATCTCTGCTACATGCAATCTTTTTTCATCCGTCTTTTTCGTAGCCCAACATTCTGACCCATACAGTAGGACAGGCCTTATCACGGACTTGTAGATTTTACTCTTCAACTTGAGGGGCATCCGTGGGTCGACTCGCAAGTTGTTCCAAACATTTTCTTAAATCAAAGCCTGAAAAATAAAACTACCTAAAACCTAAACTAACATTTTTTATAAGATTGCAAGTAAGCATGACGATCATGACTGATAATTATTTTATTACTTATTAATATCGATAATTTGATATACATTTCATTTCTGTCGGAGTTGGGTTTTTTTCTATGGGGCTTGAGCATTCTCCTTTTGAGATAGTCGTAAAATATTTTTAACAACTATTCTTGCAGGAAAGTCGTTTATAGAAGTTATTTTTAAATACATGTTTTTAGAAAGAGGATTTACCTCTTTCTAAAAACATGTATTTAAAAATAACTTCTACCTTTTTCTACTAAAATCCTGTTTTCCAGAAAGTTAGTCTAAAAAAGTTAACAATTTTTGGCTTCCAAGGGCATCATGACAGTTCACAATACTTAGTTATTGTATAAGAAGTTCTCTTTAGTATAGTACCTACTTTCATGACTTAGTTTCAAATAAATCTGTGCCCTTCAATTTTATTAACGATGCACATAAAAAATATGTATATAGGCTCCATTTACCAAAAATAGTATTATTACCTAGTATAAAAAGCCAATGTATTGAATTTAATCAACGTAAAACTAACCAATTTTTGTATACCGTTGCCACAATTCATACTGTGACAGAATCAAATTGTATTTTAAGTGACATTTTTTTTTGTTTCAGGGGTGCCGGTGGGGGAGGGATGTTCGGCGATGTCAATATTTCGGCTATTTTGGATTCATTTAGTATAAGTTACGACAAAAGAGTAAGACCAAACTATGGAGGTTAGTATACAGTGATAATTTAAAATCTTTGCCAATATCGCGTGTTGTAGAAAAAACTAATACAATAATGTTTTTTTTAAAACAGGCAGGAAATGTTATTGAACATAAATGTAATAACATTCCAAGAGTTCTATAATTATTATAGATTGAATTTAAAAAGTTACAAGACAAAATCGGTAAAATCTCGAAACAAAGTTATGGTAGAAGAATAACAAATATAAGTTTATAACAGCATTTTGGGTACCTACACAAATTATGTCTTAAATTATAAACAATTAAAAAGCTAACACACAATTTTGAAAAATAAAACTATATAAGTAACGACTAAACTAAAACTGACATAAATATTTTATAAGTAGTTAACCAAGATAACATGACAACTGTATTTTGTCAAAGGAAGACAAAAACGGTTAACTAAATAAAAATCTCTTAAGCACATATTTTGTTTCTAGGCCGACCGTCGTTGCCATTAACTCAAAAATTCCTTGTTGTTTAATGCTTCTAATCAACCAAAGATGAATAAAATAAAGACGCTAAAAAACAGATATAGAGCAAATTGCCTTCAAATAAGACGTTTCTCAAAGGAAATGCTTGGACACTTAGTCTTAGCAAAAAAAATCTTAATAGCGCGATTCAGAGTTCATACAAAATTACTTATGAGGTCATTCTACTCAGAGAAAACTTAAAAGCGCGATTCAGACTATCAATTTTTAAAGAAAAATAATGTTGTAAAAATAATAATTTTCAGATACTTTATTCAAACTTTATTGTAAACGACCTAAAATAAGAGGGGATTATCAATTTATCTGTGTATAACCGTTACAATAGGTACGGTATTTATCACCGGGGCCGTCTTTATATCTTACTAATATTAGAAAACGCGAAGTTACGATGTTTGGATGTTTCTTACTCAATCACGCCAAAACGGCTGGACGGATCTGGATGAAAATTGGCACAGGCATAGGATACACTCCGGAATAGGACATAGGCTACTTTTTATTCCGGAAACCCCAACCCCAACTCCAATACAATACAAAAGTTAGTATTTATTTATTTAAAACTTCTAATATGTGCGAGAATCCGTTCCTTCAGACGGTCTGGTGTGATAGGACATCAAAAATAGAATAGGTATATATCCCACAGGAACCTTACGTTTCTGCGGTATAAAAAGTAATATATATTATGTGCTATTCCGGAGTATACTCTATACCTGTGCCAAGTTTCATATAGATCCATCCGGCCGTTTTGGCGTGATTGAGTAAGAAACATCGAAACATTGTACCTTCGCGTTTTCGCAGAGAAGTTGTTTATCCCACAGGAACCTTTTGTCTTTCCGGGATAAAAAGTAGCCTATGTCCTATTATTATTATTATTATACCTAGCCTGTGCTGTCCCACTGCTGGGTAAAGGCCTCCCTCCATTCTTTCCAATCATCTCGGTCACATGCTTTGCCGCTCCAATTCTCAAGGAAGACATCCAGGTCGTCCCGCCATCTCCTTCGTGGCCTGCCGCGGCCCCGCGTCGCTGTGTCTGGGCACCAATCATGTGTTTTACGGGCCCACAGCTCGCTAGACATGCGGCAGACATGTCCTGCCCAGTCCCATTTAAGTTGGGCAGCCTTTTGAGCCACATCCATTATTTGTGTTTTGGAGCGCAGTGTAGTGTTTGGAACGTGGTCTGTTAATTTAACACATAGTATGCTGCGCTCCATAGCACGCTGGCAAACCTTGAGCCTGGACTTTTGGATGTTAGTCAAAGACCAAGTCTGTGCACCATATGTCAGAATAGGTAGAATACACATGTCCATCAGCTTACGCTTCAGTGACATGGGCAAAGTGCCCTTGAATACATCCTTCATGGACCAAAAGCTCTTCCAGGCATTTTCTGTTCGGCGCATTATTTCTTTTTCTTGCCTTGCCTGGAAAGAGACTACTTGGCCCAAGTAGATGTACTCTTGGACGTATTGTATATTCTCCCCGCCAACATGAATGCTCCTTTTGGAGCTGTTGGTCATGACTTTGGTCTTCGACATGTTCATCTTCAGTCCAACCTCAAGGCTAGCATCGCTAAGGTCTTGTAGCATGTGCTCTAGTCCTGTGGCTGTGGGAGAGAAAAGGACAATATCATCAGCGAAACGCAGATTAGTTAATCTCGCCTCGCCAATGACAATACCCTTGTCTTCCCATTTGACTGCCAATGTCTGAAAGACTTCTTCCAGGGTACTGGTGAACAACTTTGGAGACAACGGGTCGCCCTGTTTGACTCCCTTAAGAATTTCAGACATAGGACCTAATCTCTCTAACTTAATCGCAGCTGTGCTATGAGTGTATATATTTTGTAGTAGCTGTATGTAAGTGGATTCTATTTGTTGTTTAGTGAGGGAATTGAAAATTGCAGAGTGTGTGATGCTGTCGAAGGCTTTAGAATAGTCAACAAAAGCAACATAGAGAGGGATTTTGTATTCTTGATATTTTTCGACAATTTGGTTAATGGTATGTAGATGGTCAGTGGTGGAAAGTCCTCTACGGAAGCCTGCTTGTTCTGGGGGTTGCTTTTGGTCTAGTTGTGTAGCTATGCGTTTTTCTACGACTTTGATAAAGGTTTTATAGATATGGGAAATTAGGCTAATCGGTCTATAATTATTTATATCGGACTTATCACCTTTCTTGTGGAGAAGTATCATATTGGCATGGCAAAAGTTGGTTGGAAAATTACCGGTATGAAGAATGTCGTTAAACAATCTTGTTAGGTAGAAGAGTAATGATGGTTCACCCAATTTTAGAGCTTCGGTACTCACGCCATCTTCACCACAGGATCGGTTGTATTTTAATTTGCTGAGTGCATCACGTACTTCTACTTCAGAAATGGGTGGTATATTTTCGGAACATGAATAGGTAGTAGATGTTGGTGGTGTGTGACGAGTATCGGAGTATAGGGTCTTGTAAAAAGTCGTACAAATTTCTAAAATTTTGTTCCTGTTATGTTGTTTTACGCCATTGCTATCTTTTAGACATGTAATCCACGATTTATTATTGTTAATACCTTGCTTTGCTATTTTAAGTGATTGGTTCTTTTCAATTGCATTTTGTATTAATTTTTTATTATAATCTCTTATGTCTTTCCTGATACTTCGCTTAACTTCTTTGTCTTTTAACCTATATAGTATATCATTTTTTACTTTATTTAAAGCCTGTCTCTCTTTTATTAACTTCTTGGTTTCTCCTGATAGTTTTCTAGTTTTATTATTATTTTGTTTTACAACTTTGCTCGCTTTTGTTATACTATGTACTATTTCTTTATATTGTAAATCCACACTTTTTTCTATACTTTCTTTATTTAATAGGTCAAAACTGTTTCTCAACTCTAAATTAAATTCTTTTTTACATGCTATAAGTGTTTCCTTATTTAACTTTCTAATTTTATTTTTAAATAATTTTTTACGTTGTATTTTAATGTTTAAATTAACAACTGCTCGTACAGGTCTATGGTCAGAACTAAATTTAAATTGGTTGATAGTCTGAACATTTTTAATAATTTGTTTTTCTGATGAGAGAATATAATCAATTTCATTTTTTGTAACATTATTAGGAGAAATCCATGTCCATCTTCTTTGTTGTTTCTTGTAGAAGAAGCTGTTTCCTACGCAAAGGTTTTGTCCAAAAGCAAAGTGAATCAATCTGGTACCCCGTTCATTTCGGTCTCCAGAACCGTGCGGGCCAACAATTGCCTCATCATCCGTGGGTTTTCTTGGTCCTATTTTGGCGTTAAAGTCTCCTAAAACAATATTCCATGTGCTTCGGTGTTCATCGCATGCTTTATCTAGTAGGTCATAAAACTCTTCTACTTCCTCGTCAGGGTGGGATGACGTAGGGGCGTACACTTGGATTATGGTTAAAGTTTTGGAGCTTGAAATCTTAAATTTTAAAACTGCAATTCTGTCTGAATATGAAGTAAATTCTAATATATCGTTTTTCCACTTTTTTGCTACTAAGAAGCCTATTCCATAGATTCCTTCGGTTTGGCTATAGTAATAAAGAATCCCATTTTCTCTCTCTAATGTTTCTTCTCCGCCTCTTCTCACTTCAGATAACCCTACTATATCCCATTTAATTTCGTTCAATGCACTCTCGAGTTCAAGTAGCCGGTCCTCAGTTTTTAAAGTCCTAGTGTTGTAAGTTAAAACGTTAAGCGTTTTGTCGTTGTCCGATTTATACCTTGCCTGGGTCGTATGACGGGAGATCGATCTCACCCGGAGATTCTTAGCACCCCTGGTTCCAGGGCGAGCCTGCCCACCGTCATCAGCAGTACCACCACTGGAACCGCCGGGCATTTGGGGCCTATTATTCTTCTTCTTCATCATATTTGTGGAGGGGATTAGACATTTAACCCATCACGCTTGTCTGTTGCGGGTTGATGGGTGAACAGTAGACCTACTAACTTGGTCCGTGGGCGCTGCGGTTAACATTAAAAGTTAATATTTGCCGTCACCGCCCTAAATTGGCGTCCTGTTCTTACGCCAATTGTCCAACTTAGGCCATTTGCATACTGTAGCAGTTCGCATGCCCTAAGTTGGCTTTGGTTTACTTAATGATGGTAGGGTAAACATTTCCCTTGGTCGGCTTTGACGACCTGCGCGGGATGATAAGCAGCTGATGCATTCTAAGTTTTTCTTTTGCTCCCAGATCAGCATGGAAGCTATGCAGCCTATGTCCTATACCGACGTGTATCCTATGCCTGTACCAAATTTAATCCAGATCCGTCCAGCCGTTTTGGCGTGATTAAGTAACAAACATCGTAACTATTGCATTAATAATATTAGTAACATTTTGTAATCTAATTAGCACTTTCAAACATAAGAACGAATAAAAAAAAATGTAGATAAAATTTAAATTTTTAAATTTTCATGGCTTTGCCAGCGTACAAGTCGAAAATTATTTCAATAAGTTTAATTTTTTTTTTTAAGGAGAAACTGACTGACTGACATATCAACGCACAGCCAAAACTACTGGGCCTAGGAGCGTGGAATTTTGCACAAGGCTTCCTTTTATTACGTAGGTGAACACTAAGAAAGGGTTTTTCAAAATTCAGCTCCTAAACGGATGTAATGAGAAATAAGAGCCATATTTTCACGTGAGCAAAGCCGCTGCCAGAAGGCTAGTTTTTTATATAGGAAGTACCTTTTATGCAAGTGTATGCAACTTTAAAAAAAAAAATAACGAAATTAATAAAGTCATTCTCTAATTACTACTGTGAGAGCAGTGGTGGCCGAGTGGTAACGGCCCCGACTTACGAGTTGTAGGTCGTGGGTTAAAACCCAGCCAGGCGCATTACTTTGTGTAATTTATTTCATCTCCACTGCTATCAAATCGGTGAAGGAAAACATCGTGAGGAAACCGGCATGTCCTAGAACCAAACATTCGAAGACATGTGACATCCACCAATCCGCACTGGGCCCGCGTGGTGGATTATGGCCCATTCCCTCTCCTAGAGAGGAGGCCTGTATCCCTGCAGTGGGAACATTAAAAGGCTGATGATGATGAATTACTGCTGATGCAGTAATTAGAGAATAACTTTTTAATTTGGTGATCCAAAGGAAATAATGGTTTTTTTTTTATTTTTGTTACAAAGTTAGCATTATTACAAAAAGTTGTTGAAACAACACTATTTAAAACACTGTTTGAATTTAAACCGTTTTATTTATTACACTTTTAAAAACATGGATTTAAACTTAAGTTTTAGGCATTGAATAAAACAATAAAAAATAATGTCTTAAATTACTTTTAATGGCAAACAATATATGGGTATAACATGATATATATATGTAGGTGTATAAATAGCTTAACATTGACCATTGAGTCTATACTATTTTTATCATTTTGTTTTTTAGCGTTCCAATTAAATAAAACATTATTTATGAGATAAATAATTTATTTTAATAAAAATCAGGATTTTTATCGTAATTATTTTTTATTTCAATTATAATATCAACAATTTTAATTAATAAGCAACACTAAGCATTATAAAAAAAATCAAGTTCATAAAGTCAGCTGTCGAAATGGATGAATTCCCTTCATTTAAATATAAATATTGGCGTTTCCCTTTTTCAAACAAAATAATTCATAGTTTATAGGTAATTTCCCGCAAATATGAGCCACAAGAAAGGTACAATAGCCTTATTTAAAAAGTGACATTAGTTAGAATATAAAGAGCGAACGTATAGCGTTCGCAACATAGAATAAATAATATGGTGAATTTGAAAAGATCCACTCTAGAAATGAAGCATTATATGTAGGTCAAAAATAATGCTGTAATTAAAAAGAGCAAAAAAAAACAACAAACAGAATGAACACTTGCACAATTTGAACTATTTGTTGTATAAAATAAATAATAAAGTTTTTTTCCTGTTAATTTACAATATGAAACATTTGTATACGTTACGTTGTAGAGTTTTTTATGGGTTTTGTTTTCAAATTTAAAACATCGTTTATTTTAGTTATGTTATAATTATAATGTTTACAAGGAAACAATTTACATTATAATTTTATATATGAAGAAGAAGAAAAACAATTTTTATTCGGCCCAAACTAGACGCACATACATACACACATAAAACAACCACACAAAATACAACAATTAGTCAGTCAACGACACCATAGACACTGGGCAAAAAGCCTTGGTCTCAGTGAAAATTACATGCGTTGTCTATGGCATCTGTCATAATCCACAATGCTTCTTTTTACATAACCTTGTTTTGATAAACATGCATTAGCATGACTAAAAACAGTTTCAAAATATAAAACCGAGTGAAATGTTTATCTACACAACTGGAGAATATCAATGACATAAACGCGATCTCGACTAAATGAAGCGGTAAATACATAGACACCTCAGCGAAATTTGACGAGAATCTGAACTAGACAAAATTGCTGCCAAACTGCAAAAACTTTTTCAATACACTTACTCGAAAACTGCCTCTTATCGCATAGGTTCAATATAGCATGTATATCACCCAAGTGCTTTTTTTAATTTATCACAACAAGGGCTTTTTTATTCCTTCCTTATCGTCACGGTCACGGGTGATTATTTTGTTTTACTTAGTTTATCAAATCAGGCGCGAGGCGTCCCCCTGAGTCGCTGGACGACCCCACGAAATCAGAAATTGACCAGAGCAGATTTGAATGCTATACTTATATATTTCTTAAATTTCTACTGTAAGTTTGAGATACGATTAATTTTTTTTCTTTCTTTATTTATTTCACAAGTCGTAAGTGTATTGAAAAACGTCGTTTGACACACGTGCAGATTTAATTTCGCCTCGGTCGCAATGACAAACTTCCTGCACTTGTATCAAAATGTACTATAGAATGTGTTCTGATCTGACAAAGAAACGCAAATATTCGGCCCAGAAAGAAAATTTGTGCTTAAGATTATGATTACTTATCTAACTGGTATTACATTATATTTTAGATTAATTTTATGATTAGTAAATCGGTTTATTGTTAGATAAATTATATAAGGTAGGTGGTAACTTTTCACAAAACAACAATGATTTATTAACTCCGTCACTGCCAAACCAAAATGTTGAGGTTGAACTTCAACTAACCTCAGTGCCTGACAATGGCAGCTTAGTGATCAAGGACGGCAGAATCAAAGTTATTTTAGAAACGGCAAATATAAACTTCGTTCTTTGTACTAACATAAACAGAAACTTTCATAATATCGACAGTCATAACTCGCAGCTAGAAGCTTCACAATGTCGTTACCGTCGCCAAGCTATTAAGCACGTCAAAGTTTTAAACGCGTTCTTCGTTCTATGTGGCTTGATACAATGCTTAATAAATATTCTAACTAGCTGGAGAGCTCATTACAGTTACTCAAAAACACAGCTATTCCTAAGGAAAACTAACACTTGTTATGTGTTGTGTATTGTGTCGTTTTCAGGACCACCCGTGGAAGTGGGGGTTACCATGTACGTGCTCTCCATCAGCTCTCTGTCTGAAGTGAAAATGGTATCTTATTTTCAAAGCAATTTTAAAGACACAACGCATACATAGCAAGATTTTATCCCTTAGCATTATCACCAGCATTAACCGTTCATCGTAGCACCCGTGTCCACGGTTCGATTGCATTTGATCGGTGTAGGCGCGACACGCGGCCACGTGGTTGACAAAGTCGCGTGACGCGTGTAGCTAACAGGGCCGGGTGTGCCGCGCTCGCACTCCACGTGCACCAGCAGCGACCACTTGACACCCGCAACCATCCCGCGCCTCACGCGACCCTTTTTCTCCGCTCGCCCGGCGATGGGGCACGTCACCGTCCTCTGGTTTGGTTTTCACGGCGCGAGGCGCGCGCGCGACTCACGATTGGGCTTGATTGCAGGTCCGCCAGTGGAGGTGGGCGTCACCATGTATGTGCTCTCTATCAGCTCCGTCTCCGAAGTGCTCATGGTACTCGCCACTGTCAGCTCACGCTTGACTCGGTCGCTCCGGCCGCGCGCTGCGCCGCTGCGACCGAGCAGCCCCAGACACGAGGCTGCGAGCATGTCCGCGTTTGGTGGAGCAGATCGCCCTTTGTCCGCCCACTTGCTTTCTTATTATGTTTTCTAATTAAAAACGGTAATAATGGAGAAATAAAAGGACCATGCCCAAACCTGTCCGTATACAAATAAAAAAAAATAGATTTGTCAATGATGATAATTAATTTAAAAACAGATAATGATTAAAATACTCTTCCGTAAGATACTTGTTAGCTTTATTTTTTACGTTCTTTCGTAATAATACTTCAAACTTCACTGGCGTAGTTAAATGCCTTTTTCTTATTTCAATGATCAGTTTCGAATATATAGAAATTCAAACATATTAGTGGTATCTGAATTGATCTACCTATATTACATCGAGTACAGTTTTATGACATCAAAAATCTTCTTAGTGACGTATAACTAGATGTATAGAATTGTTATAACTATACGTCTGCTAAGTTCACTACGTTGCATAACCCTTATATTGTTTTTTTTATGATTTGCACTCAATCTTAAATAAATCACAGTTACTATATTTATAATAATACAAGCACATGTTCGATTTTTATATCCAGTTTGATTGACAACAACGTTTTAATAATAATAAAAAAATTAAACCGCAAAGAGTGTCCTCTTGATTGAGTCATGATGTTTCATTAACGATACGTTCTGTTTGTCAGGTGGGCATTGTCCTTTATTAATAAAATCATAATAAGAAAAGCAACCCGTTGAACCTTAAACTACCCAGTTGTGTGTCCTGCAGTACTCGTAACTCCAAAGTTGCTGCCATATTTAGTGATGACGTCTGTTCTCTGATTTTTTTATTTTTTATTTGTGCAGATTATATTATTTTCTGTCTTTCTTATCCCACAAAAACTACTGCATTTATTTTGTATTTTTACATGTAATATTAAAATAGAGAGGGTACTTAATATTAAACAAAGTTTATCTACATTATTATTAATATGAACTCGAACAAGAGCGATACTATTTACCTACATTGGAAAGATGTATTTAATTTATGTTTTAATGGTTCTGAAAAAATAACATTGAAAAGAACTATTATGATTATAATATTTAAACAACTTCACTTTTTTTTAATGGTGACAATAAATAAACCCCTGAACTGTAAATTAGGTCTAAAATAGAAATTGCCGTTTCAATAAACTGGCCGCTTTCAAAAGTAATAGCTGGTTGGACTTGGAATTAATGATTAAAATGAAACAATTTATTCTTTTTCCAAAATTTTTAACTTTACAAAAACAAATAATACGCAATAACAATGAATATTAATATACTGTACCTACAAATAATAATTTACAAAAGCCATTTTATATCCAAAAATTTAAAAGATATAAAAAAAAAAACAATTTATAATAAGTTTTAATACGCATTACTAGATTCTAAATTAATATTGTTTAAGCCAACATTTTTACTAACCGGTCAGACCTCAATGTACTGAGTGCGGTACATTTGTGCCTGAGAAGTTAAGAATATTGTGTTTATTTTTTTATATATAAATAAAACTTATTAAAAATTCCAAATCGAACCGTGACTTAATGTGACCAGTTTAATAAATTGGAAATTTCATTGGTACTGATATTATAACTATTTTATGTTGTAATTAATATCGTTGTAGCCAAAAATCATCACTTTCTTCACTGAGGTTTGATGTAGAATCAACAAGTCACAGTTACATACTAAATATATTATTACATTTTCGTTTTAAATGGCCATGAAGGCGGCCTTTTAAACAAAGGCATCATCCTAAAATACATAAATTTAATTAAAACCTTCTGACATGTAATGTGTACAGGCTCTATGGACTTGCGACGACTGTATATATCTATTATCGTGACTCATTTTGTAGTTTGTTGTGAATGTACGTATTATGTGTATTTACTGAAATATTGGCAATATAATTGTAACTTTCTAATCTCTCCAGTGACTTGGAACATCGATACTCTCTGACCTTTTAAGTTAAAATTTATGCTTTCGTGAATTTGCTATTTTTGATATACCGATATCTCCTAAATATTAGCGCAGTTAGTTGGTCAGAATACAAAACCGAATTCGGTTTTCCAATATGTCAAACTGTGTAAGCTTGCTAGGCGTATGTTTGGGTGAAGGACCCTGAAGTGGAAACCAAATCAAGGTTGGGAAGGTCACAATGAGACGTGACCCATGGCCCAGGGTGGGGAGGTTGCCTAATCACAATCCGCAAACTTTGGAAACGACCTCATTAATGAACGTTAATTTGTTCCACATACCTGGTCCAAACTTTATTGGTGGCAACTTGTATACGTGCCGGCTTGTTAGCTTGAGTCAATAGAGGATTGCCTCTATCGAGCCGTGGGTGTCCGCCTTTGCCGCCACCCACATACCTCGCCCTCTCCTGTCACTTAAAGCACCCAAATCCCTATTCATTCTTAGATCTCACCTGTGTTGTATAGGCTTCATGTCACAATCACACTCTCTGCACATTTTGTTTTTTTTTTTCATAACTGTTATAAGCTTATTGCTCAATTTGACTATTCAATGTAGTGCTGTGTCTATATATTTTCAAGTGTTGTTTCTGTTCGAAGTCACGAGAACCAATCTTCGACTTATTTATTATTTGAATTTTTTATAACTATATTTAATTAGCCTCTTGTGAACATCTATCGCAGTGTATCTATACTAAGACATTGTGTAGGATGAAATATTTATGGAACAACGCATGCAGATGTTAGATGTTAATTTATAGTAATCTAATTATATAAATGTAATTTTGAGCTTATACGGCAAAACACTTATACGAAGGAACTTGAGTATTTAAACTTTCTCCAACTCATATTTAACTATGCTGCCACACTGACAACATGGCATATATTAAATATTTTTTTGAAAATGGTAACGTAAATATATTATGAAACCATTGGCTAACATTCAATTTGGTTATTATTTACTTAAATTAAAATCGCTATCAATCCGAGTATACTAAATAGGTATTAAAAAATGGTCAAAATGTGTTTAATATTTAATTGTTATGATTTTTTCTTCAGGATTTCACATTGGACTTTTACTTCAGACAATTTTGGACCGATCCCCGATTAGCATACAAAAAAAGAACCGGAGTTGAGACGTTATCTGTTGGCTCGGAATTTATAAAGAACATATGGGTTCCTGACACGTTCTTTGTAAACGAAAAGCAATCTTATTTCCATATAGCAACAACCAGCAACGAATTCATACGTATACATTATTCTGGCTCGATCACTAGAAGTATCAGGTAATACCTAATACTATATTTTTTTATTTAGGTGTTGGAGTAACATCACAACCTAGGAGAAATTATTCATTATATTTTAGAGTTTAATGAGGAATTTGTGGTTATATTTCAGATTGACCATTACCGCTTCGTGCCCCATGAACCTTCAATACTTTCCTATGGATCGACAACTGTGCCATATAGAGATTGAAAGTTGTAAGTATCTGAACTATTTCAAATGAACTTTGTTCGCCAATCAATGTGTGTGTTGTTGATGAACTTGTACATTAATCACAAAATGCTACCTTTGATAATACAATATTAACAATGTTTTAGCTAATATGAGAGTGTTGCTGAACAACCGCACGCTTTGTGTGTCAGTTGCAACAAACGTAATTTTGTTTTTAAGAGTCGTAAACATGAAAAGGTTCTACTAACTTGTACTTTTAATATTAATAAATTAAATGCAATTCTACGCACTTTTAGTTACAGATGACAAAAATATAATCGAAAACAATGTTACTTATACATGTGTATTGTTCTCACCAAAGCAATCATTAATTTGATTCCTAACCACGATGCAAATCTATCACTAGGCTTACAGATATTGTGTTGTGATCACTTTCTTGTATCACAGATGCTACTCAGGGGTACCCTGTGAGCACAAGCGTACTACATAATCGTCGACACGTGCTGTGATTTCCCTCGTGTTTTCATAAGTTGGAACGTCTCCTTCTCGCATACAGCACCCGCAGAAGGCAGACTCGTAAATAGTAAGCCTTTGTTCTCACGAGCATTTAGCGAATGAAATGATACTGAGACATCGACGCTGCGATATGCTGAGCGGGTCGAAGGAGGCGGGGACGGTGGCGTCCGCGGGGTCTGCACAACCACCGAGGGCCGTACCGCAGACGAGGCACCGCACACCCACACACCCTCGCACCACCGCCGCTTACGCTCATCCAATGCACACCCACACTTGCATGATCTTACATTCTGGCTTTTCTTACTTGTCACTAGTCGCTTTGGTTATATTTATGCCATATATTTATTTATTAACAATCGTTAGTTTATTAGTTCCATTTTAAACATTTTGTGGTTCTTTTTCATCCTTGTAGGTAGTGTTATGTTTTCTTATCATTAAGCCAAATTGAGTATAATATCGCGCCTGCATTCAACAAATTCCTGTATTCAATTTAGTAATTTTACGCCGGGAGTCCCATTCTCAACACAGGCTCGGCAACGTGAGGGAAACGAAATCCTTTGCAGCGTAAGTGATAGCGTTTTGTGTGTTTGGCATGTCTCCGGAGTCGGGTACACAATGAGAGACATTCGGTACCAATGGAAAGATGGGGTGAACAGCGTCGGTATGAGCAACGAGGTGCAGCTGCCCCAGTTCCGGGTGCTCGGCCACAGGCAGCGCACCACTGTTGTTACGCTCACGACAGGTAACCGATCGCAATAGCCGCTCTCCCAGCACAGCACATCCATACCTCCGCCACCGACCCCGTCTCCCTCAGCCCGTGTGCAGACGATCGAAATCGCGACACAAGCACACACGCTAACTACATGACACGAGAATCGCACGACGAGACGCGCGAAACCGAACTCGCGACACCGAACTCGCGACTCCCCCGCTCTTACCCCAACCGAAAGACAATTCGTGTTGTAAAACCCATTGCGATGGGCCTGGGTTTGTTTCATTTATAATGTCCGCTGCGCACAGTCGGCTACACCATGCGGGACATCAGATACAAATGGAACGAGGGGCCCAACTCTGTGGGTGTTTCCAGCGAGGTGTCGCTGCCGCAGTTCAAGGTGCTGGGCCATCGCCAACGTGCTATGGAGATCTCACTTACCACAGGTACTTGGGTTCGCGGGGGAATCTAAGAGTAGGGATTAAATTGATAAAATGAGACACCACTTCGTGGAACACTGGACAGAAACAGCCACGATTCTTATCACGTCCTGCTTTTGTATTATTGCACAAAACACTATGAGTGGTGTGAAATAGTTCTTTTTTATTGCCATGTCGTTTAATTTGTGTTAAAAAGATAATATAATAAGTAAATTTTATACTTCCATCTTTATAGTGCCTTTTGACTTAATAAAGCATAATATTTTCATAGAATTGGTTGATTTTATATCAAAAAAGCTCAAAAGCTCCCAATATAGGTATTTAAGTAAAATTCGCTTCTATATTAACTTGAACTGTAATAACTAAATTACTTACACTTCATTGTTGAATTGTATACTTTTACCCACAAACAAAAATCTTTTCTAATATTATTTTTAAACTTTTTGCAGGAAATTACTCAAGATTGGCTTGTGAAATACAATTTGTTCGATCTATGGGATATTACTTAATTCAAATTTACATTCCGTCTGGTCTAATTGTCATCATATCATGGGTATCATTTTGGTTGAACCGAAATGCTACACCGGCTCGAGTGGCTCTAGGTGTTACCACTGTATTGACAATGACAACGCTTATGTCATCGACCAATGCCGCTCTGCCCAAGATATCTTATGTCAAGTCCATCGACGTCTATTTGGGAACCTGCTTCGTTATGGTCTTCGCTAGTCTACTAGGTAATACTTTATTATTTTTAAATAATCATTACTGCAAGGCGATTTAAACTAAGTTTTGCTTAAACTAAGTCTGTTGAGTGTTAATATTTATGCGAATGTACTTAAATGCAGAGCGATGGTTTAGCAATAAAAAAAGATTCCGTTATGGATGTCATTCTCTTATCTTTACAGAATACGCCACCGTGGGTTATATGGCAAAGAGAATACAGATGAGAAAACAGAGATTCGTTGCAATTCAGAAAATAGCGTCCGAGAAAAAGATTCCTGTTGATTGTCCTCCTGTAGGCGACCCACACACTCTATCTAAAATGGGCACGCTCAGCAGGTGCCCACCTGGCAGACCATCGGTGAGCTATTTTCTTGTAGTTGCAAGAATTCAGATAGTTTATGCTACGTATTTCTAACATTTATAATATATGATTTTCAGGAGGTCCGGTTCAAAGTACACGATCCGAAAGCTCATTCAAAAGGCGGAACCTTGGAGAACACTATTAATGGAGGTCGCAGTGGAGCAGAAGAAGAGAACCCAGGTCCGCCTCCGCACATTTTGCATCCTGGCAAGGTGAATATTATTTTTTTTGTTTGGTTTTTATCCTAAGCGATTCAATTTTATCTGCGATGGTCATTGCTTAGCGAATACAATGTTTTAAAAATAAAAGTTTAGGTGTGCTGGCGGGTTTCATAATTATATTCAGAAATACTTTGTAGGTATTACCTATACAAGTTTTATATAGAGTGATTGGTAATTGAATTCCTAGGAATTAATTTTACGTGAATATTTTTTTTTTACAATGACTTGCAATAAACCTTATTTTTCTTCCTACTTCCCCATACAATGCAACGCTCATTCATATCTTACGCACGGATGGGCTAGGTTTAAGCAGCAATATCTCTTAAACAAATTGTCATAGAATCGAGTTTTTGGTATCATTATCTAGGTAAACTTATCATCCGTGAGTCACGCTTATAAAAAAGGGTAGTTCTTGGGGTATTTTTTGAATCAATCTTGAAAAACTAAAAAAACGATGATAATTTTGACATGAAGTTGATGTTTCAGCATTTATTTCAGTATGATACAGCAATAATTAAAATAATTTGAGTTATTTATCTGATTGCTAATACTTTTCCGTTATGGGAAGTTTTTTTATACGATAATCGGGCATTAAATTCCAATTTTTCATAAGTTTTAGTATGGACGTTACCCAAAACTGTAACAAAATACAAAAATGGCTGCCATTCAGAGGGGGTTGGGTTTAGACCTCACATGTAGAATAGTTTTAGTGTTACAATAGAGCAAAGTATCACCCCCTAAAGTTTGTTCAGTCCGAACCCGGACACATTGTATATATTACCAAGTAATATCAAAATACTACTCAACCTAAATTGTTAAAGAGTTGAAGATATAAGGTTGTAAAGCTATGGGCTTTTAACAATTTAGATTAGATCGTCAAACGGATCACTATAAGAGCTCCTGGTAGGGCCTTATAACTATCATTCCTCCTCTTTGGAAACTGCTCTTTATTGCGCCGTGTATAAAAAAATGTTTTTTATTTCTATTGCCTACTACAAAAATACCATGTTTTTAGTACGATTTTAGGAAGTTTATTAAACGTTATATTTCTCATTTTTGTTAATGGGTAAACTGCCATAATCGACCCTTCAATAAATTTTCTTTGTTTGAGGTTTACTCTTCATTTCCAAGAGTACGAGTAATTTTATAAATGAGAGTTTTTGTTCAAATTGTTATAAAAGAGAACGACTTATTTGTTCATGACCTATCTCAAAAGTATCTGTTTACGAGAGGAGTAAATTTCCAATTTTAGGGTTCCGTAATAAACTAGGAACTTTTATAGTTTGTTTTTGTCTGTACGTCCGTCCGCGGATAACCTCAGTGGCCGTTAGAACAAGAAAGCTGAAATTTGATATATATATATAATATGTGTATCAATTACGACGACAAATTATTAAATTAAAAGGTGGAAAAAATCCCTTACACGAGAAAATATACCTATTTTTTTTTTATTTCACCCCTAACGTGTGATATATAGTAAACCCCATTCGTATTCAAATACTGGGGTTTACTAAAATCATTTTTTTGACTAAGCCTTTCTAGAAAATATATTTTAAACTTGATGAATTGAATAGTTTTTGAAAATTTGTTTAACCGTATATGTAAGTATTTCCATAACATAGTTTTCATATTTTACTATCCTGAACATATCTTCATTCAAATAAAAATAATGATTAAAATCGGGTCACGCAATCCAGAATTACCACCGAAAACCCAACATATATTACCAGTCGAGTTTGTATAAATTAGTAACACAATTCCCCGAAAGATGTACTTTGGGTGACTTCGCGCTGTTAACATTTTTCCTGAGAAGAAGTTATGAGATAGGCAGTGGGTTATAAATAATTTAATCACATAGCTGTACTTGTAATATGGTAGGTATTACTAAATGACGCTGGTTATCCCTCCATGTTACAACCCCTTCTCACTACTCGTTGTATGACTCAAATTTTAATAGACAACATTTTTTTTTTTAACTTTCTAAGTGTTGTTGGAATCTGTAACTCTTTCTTTAGTTATCACCGTCCTTTGTTGGCCCGTTAGGATTCCGTACTTAGCATGTCATAAGTCAACTCAATAATGCAAATAACCCTTTTTTGTACACTTATTGTGACGGACGGGAAACTACGGAACCCTACACTGGACATGGCCTGACACGCTCTTGGTCGTGTTTTACTTATTTGAGATATAAAAAAAAATATAAAAAAAATACTTTAAAAACTACGATAACCCGAACAAAAACGTTTATTAGAACTCCAAAGTCAGCATGTTTGATGTGGCCAACTGCGAAATCATTCATACGGCAACTGGAGGATCACAGGTGAATTGCTTCACTCACACACTAAAAGTAATTTAATTTTCAGTAAACCATAAAAATTATTTAAAAAAAAAACAATGCACGCTTTAGTATAGGTCATTTTATGAAACGTATACACCGTTCAATTTTGATCGTTTTAATCCCGTGGGGGATCGATTCGATACATGAAACACTATCGACTTATAAAGAAAAAAAAGTATTTTTTTAAACTAAACATCACCTGGGCGAGTTCAATGACCTTTAGGTAGTTATTATGCAACTACCTATCAGGTCATTGACTGATTGTTTTCTTCCGGACCAACTCTAGTCGTCGACGGCGCAAAATATTCACGCGCGCCTCAAGGGTAACCCTTGGACCTGCATAATATGACAACGTAGGAACGGGATGGGTAGATTAATCAGTAAGAACTGATTAAACAACAGGCAACACTGACTCTTGTCTGACACTGTTTCCCGCTCCGCCCAAGGGCGGGCTTTGTTATTGGATTCACCATTCGGTTAAGCACCGAGCGAATAAAAAACAGAATGTGAGGCTTTTTATATAGAGAATTTATCCAAGAACTTAAATATTCAAAATAGCAAACCAAGTTCAAAAATAAAACCGGCTAAGAGCGTGTCGGACCACGCTAAGTGTAAGATGCCGTAGTTTCCCGTCCGTCACAAATTTCTCACAATGTAGGTAAAAGAACCCTTAGACTACAATTTAACCGCATGATCATCTTAATTTAGTAACCAAATTTCTCGAGAGATGGTGCTATACCTGGTGGTAATTTTAGATAGCGTGAACCGATTTTAAACTTTTTTATTTTTATTCGAAAGAGATACGTTCAGGATAATAAATTGGAAAATTGTAAACTAAGTTAAAAAATGCTTGCATATACGGTTAAATTACAGACTAAATCCAGTATTTTTTTTTTATTTAAAAGAACTGTTCAACCTATCAAGAGCAAAATTGTTTTTCTAGAAAGGCTTTATAAATTTCTACTTTTGAGTTTTTTTCATATTTTCTAAACTTATGGTTCAAAAGTTAGAGGGGGAAAATTCTCGAAAATATTATCAAAAAAATATTATACGGGTCCCCTAATCGTTTTTAAATAGGTAAGTATACCTATCCAACGATATATCACATGTTAGCGTAGAAATAAAAAAAAACACTCCCTTTACGTGTAGGGGAGGTACCCTAATAAAACATGCTATCATGACTACAATCTCGTGTTTACTAATCACTAGTCACCTTATATTGTTAGCGAGTAACATATCTGTTACGCGTTAACATCGCTTGGCTTCGCTTAAAAAACTTGGACTCAAAACTCACGTATCTACACTATCTGTAGTCACTGATAAACTAGGAGAGAGATAAGAGCTGCGTACGAGCGAAATAGCGTTAGGAGTCAAATGTGTGATCGTTGAATCGTAATAATTGTCACAATTTCAGCGTTCCACTCATTACTGACGATTCGATAGTTTTCCGCTGATTTAATTTAATCTAAGGTCTAGGTATGTTCAAATTTACGACGAATTTACATGTATACCGTGCTGAGCGCTTGCGACTTTGAAGTTTTATATAATATAATATGTTCACAACTATCACACAACGCCATCTAGTCCCAAGCTAATCAGAGCTTGTGTTATGGGTACTAGACAACTAATAAACATACTTATATAAGTATTTCTAAATACATACATAAATATATATATATAATGTTGCTCGTAAAAATGTACATACTTAGAAATGTATTTTAATTTCCAGGACATAAGCAAATTGCTCGGGATGACTCCTTCGGACATCGACAAGTACTCTCGCATAGTGTTTCCAGTCTGCTTCGTATGTTTTAACTTAATGTACTGGATCATTTATCTTCACGTATCTGACGTCGTGGCTGACGATTTGGTTCTACTGGAAGAGGATAAATAGAGGGCGCTGTACATAATCCACTTATTTTTCCACAAATTCTAGTGAAATAATAATTTGAAACGTGTAATTAATTAAATTCCTCTCGTCATATTAGTAATGGTTTAGAAAATATGTTGATAGACTTTCTTTTTTTAATTGTGGATTTTCACAAATCTTGATAATCTTTTAGAAACTAACTATACTTAAAATACTTAACGTAACTTTACATTATTATGTAAATACTCAAAAGACTCAAAAACTACGAACACGGTCGATTTAGCATAAGATCTACACTTTTTCTAGGAGTCTGATGAAGTAGAAGTATAAAGGACTGAAGTTTTTTGTCATTTAGATTTCAAGTGGAACCACGTGTTTCTGCTATTGAATTGTGTAAGAAATAAATACTTTATCTTTTCTATTTTAGCAGCTGAACACGTAATATTTAATTATTTCTTGTGTAAATATTATGCATATGTATTGCAATATGGTTTAACAGCTATTGGTTACGGCTTTGTCATTTGTAGATCTTTGACAGTCATTATGGATTAATAGAAGCCAGGAAATCTGATACCAGTTTTTCCAGGCGGTATTTAAGTAAGATAATCAATCAGATAAGCAGTCACTTCATATAAAGTGGTAGCCGAACTCAAAACAGTTAACACAGAAAAGGCTAAATAGTTAATTGAAAGTAAAGTTATTTAATCATGAAATATGAAAGTAGTTATGATGATACGAATAAACGGTCAATGAAGTGACTAAGCAATTTACACGTGTCAATTCATTCGCCTGCCAGCCTGCTGTATAACGAAATTTACATCAAATTTATTTCGGGAATAGTATCGTTCTTTCTTCGTACACATAACCTTCTTTAAATAAGGTTGGTAAAGTTTCAAATTATTATTATTCAAGTGGTAAAATGAGTGGAATAATGAAATATCCATAGTACTTTATATAAATCTGATGCTCAAATTCCCCAGCTTGAATTATTTAATTAGTTTTAGTAAAATTTTGTAATTATGTCATAAAATATAGTCATTCGTTTATTCGTTGCTGATATAGTTGTGATAATGTCATTAGGAATTTTATTTTTAACTGTAGTTGCAGACCATTTTAATGTCCTAAAAAACGATTTTTATTTAATACCGTAGTTTTATTTTCTGACTTGTAAACGATTAATGAATGTTTTGGGCAATTAATTTTGCTTTAAATCATTGAATGCGTGTTGAGTTTTGATATCAAAATTCCTCATGTTGTTTTATTTCATATTAGTAATCAATTATTCATTTTGTTATTTCTACATAATTTATGTCAGAAATCAGCAGCATTCAATTACTCTTAGAACCTCGATCGCTTATTGGAGCAGGTAAATATTCACCTATTACCAAAAATCTATTCTTATTTCCATCATTATGTCGGAGCAAGTCAGTTCCATTAGAGGCATGCAGTCGCCAAATATCAACAACTCAAAAACCCAGCATGTATGTTCCCACTTTCGTCATTTTGTACTTTTTCAAAACATTGATTTTAAAAGCTGTCAAGTGAAGCTGCTCGTTTATTATTTTCATCTTTATTAAGAGTTCAGAAAAGTAATTGTTAAATAATATAATTATTCTGATTTACGATCAATAACATTAATACACATTATTGTTAAGTATACCACTTACTAAATTAATTTTGATGTGAATTGGAATTATCTCTCATTGTTTCTATCGGTAATTATTTGTGCACATTTGAAAGAACTCAACATTACTGTAACGTTATAGAAATCGATAAAATGTAGGTTTTATTATAAAATAGTTAAGAAAATAATTATATTTGAACTTGGCATAAAATTAGCAATGGTAACTTGGGTAGGAACCATGTGACTTCTAAAAAAAAGTCTGGCTTAAAAAATCAATTAAATGTCGATTTATATTCAGTATCTATCGTTGGTCGTCCTACGCACCTAAGGTGGTTTTAATTTAATAGGCGGTATGCTCACTACACGACGGCAATCTAAAAGTACCCATATTGAACTTCCAGTACCTACTTATTTTTAAAAACCTCATTCCTTTAAAAAAAGATTTCATCATAAAATATGAGTTAACCTTACACATGCTAGCTCACCTGTTGACGCCAATTTTCTGTCACTAGTAACAATTATTTGGTTTTCATCGTAAACGGTATTTACTAGATTTGTAAAGATATAGTTTAGTCATCTGTTTAAATAGTTTTACCTCTGAGAATATTTGCTATTTCTTTATTAGCTGCACAATAGTCCATGCAATGCTTTCCTAAATTAGTACAATATAGATGAATTAGCTTTTTTGCTCGCTAGTACTCTACTAAAGCAGTAGTTGAAGCATAATTGAGCATTAGAAATGCGTTGTTAATGTGGGAATTTTATTCGTGAGCTAATCACTAAAAAGGTGATGGGTGCCGAATAGATGTTCCTATCTTCACAACGTCAAATAATTTTCCCACCCTCAAATATCTGACAAGCAGGGCTCCTGTCTTCAGCTACGACTCACAATGGATTTGTGGTGCGTCATGGGTTCCTTAAGGTTTGAACTTATGGCATTTAGATAAATAAATATATTTTACATGGTGGCCACAGCAGTAAGCCAAAAGGATCGTAATAGTAGGTACAGAAGATCAAAAAGGGTAAAGAATTTAATAATGAATAGCATTTGTAATCTGACTTGTCATAGGAGAGCTAGTCATTATGTATAATTAAGGGGCAGATATACGCCAGTGATCTCGAGTGAACAGAAGAAGAGCTAGCACTTCCCGCGCATCAAGATTTTACAAATAATTTGTCCTTCATTTATTAAACACAATATGAATAAAACTTGTAAATCAAAAGATTGGTATTTAAATAATCTCTTAGTTTGTGAAAGTTTGAAAAAACATATACCCAATGCTTTCTGTCTGATCTTTGCTTTTTTGTCAGTGTTAGACATCTCTGAAAATAAATTACACCAAGTTCAATGAAAAAAATATTAATACTGGTAAATCGTATAATTAGGGAAATGGTTTTTTTTTCAAACATACCAACTGGCTGTTTAGACGTGATTTTGTATAAAAAATAATCAAAAGTCATATATCTGCCCCTTAATAAAGATGTGATGAGTTTTTTTTACTATGACACTATGGCTTTTTGTAATGTTTATTTTTTGAAAAATAATCGATTAAAAAAGGCGTATCGATAACAACCGTCAATGTTAATATAATAGACTATAGTACGCGGCAAATAACTTGAACCATTTGCTAAGATTACATGCAGCCCCCCATTTTGATCGGGACCCGGAAATCGGTTATAATCCTTTTCACACAGGTTGAACCAACATGGCGGTAAATCTTGAATGAGCAATAACCAATGTTCGGGTCTCAATCGAAGTGGAGAACTGCACGCCACCTTAGCGAACGGTTCAAATTATTTGCTGTGCACTATACCACATACCTACATATTAACGAACCACAGAAATGAGCAATATTTACGATTGTTGCAAAATAATTCAACAACATCTGAACGTAAGTTAATATACGTTTGATTTCGTGTATATTCAATCAGAAAAATTTTATCTGGACAAACTGGTCTACGAAATATTTTTCATAAAAAACTATATTAGCCAATGTCTCAATTTTAGGTAACTTTATACTGGATAATAATCCAATCTCTAATACTTGCTAAAAGTAGGACAAAAAGAGTGCCTGATGCACTGGCTCATTGAACGTGTACTGCGTTATTTCGGAGACAGACTTCTCAGGTCTCTTAGGCTTTCAACCATTGCCTTTACAATCTTATGGAACCCTTATTCGTAGAGAATGCAGTAACTTGTCTGATTTGCGCGATACATAGTTTGCTTACAAACATAAAAGGAAGAAATCTTTAAGCTAGATTTATTCAAGTTTTGATATATCGAATAAGTTTGATGATGGAAAAATCAATTTTATTGGCATTATAGGTGTAATTTACAAATAAATCACTTTGATGTATCGCAATGTATATTATCAAAGTGACATTGATCATTATAATTGGTTTTATTTCCTTTAACACCTACCTACAGTAGATTAATAAAACTAGACTCTGTACATTATGCAAGACTCATTTTAGGTCGAATATTATTGTACTTATGTAGGTATATACATATTTGTAACAGCACTCAAAATATATGGCACCGTGTAATCTGTATTCTTTTTTATTTTATTGCAATTTATAATACTATGAAAGTCTGTTGTATAACTAAATAAAAGATTTAGATTAAGATAGGCTGCTGGTAGAAAAATAAATTGAAATTAGGATCTAAGACGCGACATCAACCACGTCTCTCCGAAACGAAATTCTAAAATATTTGTCTAGTGACTAGCAACTAAGCAACTAGGTTCAACACGAATAGGTCTAAGGAAACGCATTTTAGATATTATTATTGACATTAATTAAATTAACTAAATATGTAGCTATGCACTTTCAAAACTAAGTACTGCCATTCTGTCAACATCTCGTCTTAAAAATGTACAGTGAGTTTGAAGTGAAGTAACATTCCATCTTCTTTGGACAACTCACTTAATTTTACCAAACTTTTTGTGTTGAGAAGTTTACACAATCGCTGTGCAAGATACATTCAAGACGACAGTGAAACCACATTTTACCTCAAATTGAAATTAATATTTTGTTGAGTTGCGCCAGTAACATACATAGTTTTTATTAGTTATACACTATAACTCGATAAAGATGAATAATTTAACGATTTATTAAATCGTAGAAAATATGTACCTATTTATAGTTATAGGTATTTATGTACTAGCTATAGTAAAAGGACATTCATGTTAGATAAAGTAGAATTGTAAATGTATCCATGCTGTATTTATATACAAAAATATATTGTTGGTATTTTGTAAATCAAGAAACATAATATAAATGACTAGTATAAATTGATTCAGTTCCAAAAATGAAAATAAGAATTGAAATTAAGTACCTGATGGACAAAGTTAATTATAAATTATGAAGCTGACTAAAAAAAAAAAAACGCTAGGTAAACAACAACCATTTACAAAATGTCCCCTCCTAAAGAGTGATCCCATTAATCAAATATCTACTAATACTTTTTATTGTAATTTTTTCTCCTTGCACCAAATCTTAAAATATTTGAAAATTAGCATTTCTGATCCATCTGGGATTACGCACTTCTTTTTCCGAATTGCGGTAAAAGCTATTATATCGCGAATCCAACCAATTAAATAAATTAATAAAAATAAATAAAAACAGTCACAAAATATAATAGCCATTCAGTACTAATTGTGACATTGCGCGTTAGTTGGATTCCAGATATAATCGCTTTTGACACAAAGTATTGTCGTCGTAAAAAATATTGTTATCAGTGACAATTTATACTAGTCTTTGTCGAAATACTCTATAAAAACTAAAACCTTTTCTTAACTAATATTTTCTATTAATTTTATTACTTTCCTAATAATACTAAAGATGAAAAGACTTAATGCTGAACATTATACACTTTTATCTCTGACATTCTTTTGCTAATTAATAACTATATTATTTATGGATAGTGTTATACTCACAATATCTACTTTAAAAATACACTACACTACATTTTGTTATGCGATCCATTCATTTACTATAAAATATTGAACTTTATTGTGACTACCCTCAATCTGTACAAAAAACACTGGTTTTCTTCTTACATCAAAGTCTTTATTACAGTTAGAGTTTTGTGGTGCAATGTAGGAATATCAAATACCTATGCTGACCCTGCTCTGTATAAACTGCCGTGCAGATACTAAAACGCAGTAAGATAGCGTATTTGACAATACTTTTACTGCGTTTTAGCATCTGCACGGCAGTAAACTTTATAGCCCATACTCGTACTACCTAAATTTTAAATTATAGTTTGATAGATAGGTTAATATTTTTAAATACACCAAAATACTCATAAGACTCGTAAGTGATAGTACAGTTCTTATACAAAATCGAACATTATTCAAAGTTAAGTTTCTCCCAATAAACTTTTGAGTGATAGAGAGAGATCACAATAGAGGGTAGGAGTTAAATATACAATTTTAAATTGACAGAATACGAATATAGCTTATTTTTTGTAAAAGTTTAGCTATGCCATATATCCATGTTGCGAGGAAATTAGAGTTATAATATATAGTTAAATAGAACAGTGAAAGTCTTTTTGTCGTTAGATATTTTTTGAAGAGTGTTATTGCGTTATAATTTATTTTATAATAATATTGCACGGATTTAAAATAAAACACCAAAATGCCTACCAAGCTGTCAATCGCAATTTATTAATAAATCATAAGATAATATAAAACACAGTATTCAGTAATACAGTTAATTAAGATCCTGTGTTTTACCAACATAACGAGATTAATGATATATACAGGGTGAGTTTTTAAGCTTTCTGAAAGGCATGCTTCATGGCTAGATCCACGTGTGTTAGAACCATGTCGCAGCATGATTTATAAAAGAGTACCTACGAGAAATCCAACCGAAAAATTAAAACAACAATCAAACAACATATGTTATGAAATTTGAATTAAGCTCTAAAACAATATTCTTAACAGTATGTATGACAAGATTACGGTATATTTACGATCATTACATTTTCGTTAAATTTAGGATAAATCACTTTTTTTATTTACACTAAAAAATAAACAAAAGATCGATAATTTGTAATATATTGTCAAAACGCGAATTAGTTACTTCAAAATAAAAACTTAAATAAACTCAGACTATTTTTCCCTTTACACGTAAATAATTTCTTCATACAGTTTAATCTCAAAAACTCAATCTGTAGGTAGAAGGAAGTTAGGGGAACTAAAATACCTAAGACTAAAAAGTCATCATAAAAATAATATATTTTATGTGGTTATCAGACGAGGTCATGCGTATTTACAAGATAAGCAAAACAGGAAACAGTTTTAATAGTAACAATGAACTACAAACGAGCCGGACTCGGAGAAAAAATAAACGAACAAAATGTATTGTAATTATGATTACATCATTGATTTTAACTTTATAATAATATTATTTTTTGTAACCAAAGTGGCAGTATTTTCGAAGGAGAAGGCCAGCGATTGGAAAAATAATTTTATAATATTGAAACATTTATCTTTGAAATAAATAATTCTTCTTAATACCAATATTTATTTTGTAAACTACATCTCTCCTTTCCTTTATAACATTTAAAAAAATATGTATACATTTTGTAAGTTGTATTACGTAAGGCTAAAAATAATTTGTCACAAAATAATTATGCCATTTCTTAATATAATTAATAAAAAAATATTCTAACCATGTGTATTTAATAGATTTTCTGAAGAAACGCTAGATAAACCTGAAAGTTATTACACAAATGAATGATAAAATTGAACGCACGTGTCTTAGATATTATAGAATTTTATAAATAGATTTACAATAGTTATAAATATCTATAGATAGCCACAAAATCAGAATGTAAGGAATATATGACCTTTTTAAAATATTATATTATATTATTTTTTCGACTTCCTGGCGTGTTTCAGTGAAAAGTTATTATTTTATAGACTTAACAACGTCATACAATACTTTTAAAACAACCTTTATAAACAAGAGTCACCGTAGCTCTCTACTAATTAGGCACATCAGAGTGCATAGTGCGAGATTTTTTTACGTTAAAGCAATCGACAAAAATATAATATATTATAACAGTTAGCGCTCCAATTAGTCAGCTCCAAGTTCTAAACAAATCACAGAGTCGAACGCCGAAAATGTTTGGAATGCGTTAACGCAAAAACAACTCGCACTCAGTGTACCTAGAAATGCATATAAAATTATATAACTTAACTATTCATATCAAGAAGAATTTCAAACATTTTCTTTATAATTAGTTTGTTCTTGATTTTGGTAGCACTAGAAATCCAAATTAAATTCTTCTCGTCTGTTTTAATTTAAATTGCAACTACAATGTCATCATTGCAACCAAAATGTTATTACTGTGTAGTAATAACAATCATATTATCGAAGATAAATACATAAGTAACTGTGCTCTAGATACTTATAATATATACACAAATGATCTCATATATTCCATATTATTTATAAATATCAACTCATGTCAGTTTTTAATAAGCTGGAATAAATAAAATATATTATAACCCATAATATAGATATAAATTTAATATATAGAAAACTAATTAGATAGTTAGTATTAATATGTATTAGGTGTTAGGTACTCATCAAAAAAGTGTTTCACTGCTAGTTCATAATGATCAAAACATGCTCGTAGAAATCAAAAACCCTAAAAACTAGCCAGCAGATTGACAACCGAACTGATTGTTCAGTCTTAAAATAAAAACTTACGATTTTTCTCTTAATTGCACAGTTTTTTTAGCTAACACATGCTGTATTTAAGTACACACGTGGCTTATTTTTACAGATACATTAGCATACCCTACATAAATACGAGAAATGTTATGAAACATCTGATATGAAATTGATTTTATTACCTTAATCTTTTACATGTCTTTTATGGAGAAATACAAAAATAATCATAAATGACACAAAATGAAGAACTAAATCATACCTATTCAATATTATATTGTTTTGCTCTAAAATTATTATATCTATTACTTCCAGCCATTTCTGAGATTAACTTCCCACCATTTTAATTAGCTATTTAATATTTAGGGTTACGTGATATATATACATAATTATATTTAAGTTAATGTTACTCTCTCCGATTTCTTCCATTTTAATAATAGTTCTTCACAAAACTTAACTGCACGTTTTAACAATGACATTGATTTCATCCTTTTTTTGTAATAAACTAGTACCTAGTAATATTAACTATATTGCTCACACCTAACCTAAGATTATATAATAATATTGGAGAAGGCATAATTTCTCGGACTTATTGCACAATACCAACACTATTTCCAGATTAAGTAGTAAGTAAGGCTGCACTTATGCTTTGAAAGGAAAAAATCTAAATAGGGTAAAATTGTAAACCTCGTGAAGAAAACGATTTCTTACCATGAATCGAATTTTTACTAGCATTTTGGTAAATTGCTAGATGTACTATCCAGATAGAAAACATCCGAATAGGAAAAAGGAAATATAGGTAGACAAAATAGATGATTTTACAGACGTAGAATGAACATTATGTAATCGTAGACTAAATAAAATAGAACAAAATTAGAATAATAATATAAGAATGATCTGTTGATGAAAATTATGATTGTTTAAAATTTGGTAGTATTAATCAAGTAATGATGTGAACAAGATAAGATTGTTTGTTTTAGAAACTTTAAACCACAGTCGATGTCAATAGGTATTAATAAATTTGGATTTTGTTTTATCCTCTAAACGTGTTATTTTGGCTAATCGTGTAATAAATGATTTGCACCACTGTTCTTATTTGTGTACTTATGAACGATTACTAAAATGTAAAATGAAAATGTAAAATAAAAACATTTTTCAAATTACAAGACTTTTTTGTGGTGGGCAAAACCATCCAATGACATCTTCCGCCCTTGGGCAAAGCAGGAGATTGTGCCAAACTTCCACTGACCAAAAACCCACCCTGTTCCTTAGTTTCAGGACTTTTTTATTTACCCATGGCCTCTTCAGTTTGCTGACAACTCCATAAGGCACGAGTGAATAGTTATACCTTATTCTCGCTGCGGACCAGGGCCTTAACCAAGGCCCGGCGCGAAAGACCACCGCCGACGATCTTCTCCATATGGGTATGGTGATGCTCTGTTCACGCGGGCCATCTTCACTGTGTCCTCCGAGCAATCCACACAGTGGGTGATACCTGGGCGTCTTTTCCACACGAATACGGTGCAGGTGCCTCCCGAACTTACCATGTCCAGTGAGAACCTGCGTCATTCGAAAGGTGATTTGGGGGACATTTGGGGGATGAACTGCTCGCGTCCGTAGGTATTACTTAGTCCTACCACCCTACACGTGTCCCCTGGGTAGTGCTAAACGAGCAGTAAATACGGTGGTAGGCCATAGCATCGGCTGCCGGCTTTAAAGTTACCACCCACCAGACAAAGCCACGCCGCCAAGCGATCCGTCGTGTTCCGGCGTGATGTCTGGTGAAGCCGTACGGTGGAAGTCGGGTCTGAGCGGTTGTGTTGCGATGTATGCCGGGTATGATACACCAACTGCTGTCGCGTCGGACGTTTGATCGTGGAGGGTAGCGGGATCCGAAGCACGGTGCTCCGCTGGCCGACCGCAGACAGTTGGGGCCCCAAGTAGTGTGCCAGCCACACACGAAAGGCTGCCCCGCCATCTGTGAAAAATCCCAGGGTGGCCCCATCGTGCCGGTTGGCGACCGGGCGAGAGGACTCGATGGCGATCCCTGGGGGGGTTCGGGCGTCCCCGCAGTCTCCAGATCGACCCTCCATTGGCGCGGCTGCACTGGTTGTGTTATGGATTTCATCGCATCACCTTGCCCAACTGCCTTCTTCCACCATCCCTATTCACTCTCCTAATTTTATTTAATGAAACAATATGAAAGGTAAAAAGAAAAGCAGGTGTCGACAGCGGATGCACGTCCTCTCGTTTAAAGTGAACCTCTCCAATATCCGAGGACTGCACTCCAATATCCTAGCGGTCCACCACCATCTAGAGACCGATAAGCCACACTTGCTTTTCTTGACGGAGACGCAGATTAGATGTCCGTCAGATGCGGCGTACCTCAACTACCCGGGATACTCATTGGAGCATCATTTCCTGCAGCGTGCCGGGGTCTGTGTGTACGTCCGTAATGACATCTGCTGCAAGCGTCTCCGTCACCTTGAAGACACTAGTCTATCTACGTTGTGGCTGTTGGTGGATACTGGTATGGACAAAATTGTCTACGCCTGTGTCTACCGATCGCACAGCGGTGATCAGGAGACGACTCGACTTTTTGACCACCTCAGTCGGGCCGCCGATGAGGCTCTGCTTTGGCACCCTAATGCACAGTTCGTCGCTCTGGGGGACTTCAATGCTTGCCACCAAGACTGGCTTTTCCCATACCAGAGGACCGACCACGCTGGGAGAGAGGCGCGGAACTTTGCGGTTTCGATGGGTCTTTCCCAGCTGGTTAGGCAAGCGACTAGGGTGCCTGATGTGGCTGGTCATACTGCCAATTGCCTGGACCTTCTGTTGACTACCGATCCAGACAGATGTACGTAACAGTTTCTTCGCCCCTTGGAACTTCAGATCACTGTCTGGTGAAGTCTGTATCGTCCTTCTCCCCACCTGACTGCGAGGCACGCGGTGAGCGGCGGATGTGGCGTTACAAGTCAGCAGATTGGGATGAGATGCGGCACTTCTTCGCATCTTATCCTTGGCAGCGGGTTTGCTTCTCTTCTGAAGATCCGTCGAGCTGTGCGGACGCTGTATCCGATGTGATACGTCAAGCTATGGAGTACTTCATCCCATATACCGACGTACCCATCGGTGGCTCGGCTCACCCATGGTTCAATGCCGAATGCGCTCAAGCTGAAGAGCGTAAACATTCGGCTTTTCTCGCCTGGGTTGACGCTCGTGACCGTAAAGCTCCGGATCTGAGCTCAAAGAAGAGAGCCTTTAACCATGCTGCCAAGTCCTACAAAAAGGCACTGAGGAAGGCTCGCTTCGACCGCATCACCTACATTGGCACAAAACTCTCTGCACAACCGTCCGGTAGCAGAGCATTCTGGTCCCTTGCCAAGTCGGTCGAAGCGAACTTCTGTCGGCCCACACTGCCTCCGCTGGTTAAACCTGATGGTACACTGGCTCATACCGCGAGAGAGAAAGCAGGTCTCTTTGCATCACTCTTCGCCCATAATTCTCATCTTGACACTTGCGGTGCTACTCCACCGACTCTGCCTATCTGCGACACCTCGATGCCCGAGGTTCGCTTAAGGAACAAAGAAGTTCTGAGAGCACTGTGTCGTCTAGACGTGAATAAAGCTAGTGGGCCGGATGGTATACCAGCGATAGTTCTCAAGGCTTGTGCGCCCGAGTTGTCTCCTGTATTGACGCGCCTGTATCGCCTCTCATTTAGGACTGGTATTGTGCCAAAGTCCTGGAAGCTCGCCAACGTGCAACCCGTGCCCAAATAGGGCAGTCGTGCCGATCCTGCCAACTATCGGCCGATTTCGATAACCTCCATACTCTGTAAGATTATGGAGCGCGTGTTGAATTCGCGCCTCATGGCATATCTAGAAGGTAACGATCTCCTCAGCGACCGACAGTACGGATTTCGCCGCAATCGGTCTACTGGGGACCTACTAGTTTATGCCACTCACTTGTGGGGCGAGGCCCTCGAGAGGAATGGGGAAGCTATTGCCGTTTCCTTAGACGTCTCGAAGGCCTTCGATAGGGTATGGCACGATGGCCTTTTGTCTAAGCTTCCAGCGTACGGCATTTCTTCTGGTCTGATAAACTGGGTAAAAGACTTCCTGAGTGAACGGTCACTCCGAGTTGTTGTCGATGGATGCTCATCAGAGCCTATGACGACTAATGCCGGTGTTCCTCAGGGGTCTGTTCTCTCTGCAACTCTATTCTTGCTCCACATTAACGATCTGCTAGTGCCTGGTATCTTTGGGTATGCAGATGATAGCACAGTTGTAGAGAGATACCTGCCCAGTGCTCGGGCTAGTAAGGAGCTAATCCAGTCTGAAAGGGAGGCTATGGTAGAGCGTACGAATGTCTCACTTCAGGCAGTTTCTAAGTGGGGCGAAGCTAACCTGGTAACATTCAACGCCACTAAAACACAGGCGTGTGTATTCACCGCCAAAAGGAGCCCGTTCACCTTGGCTCCTGCTTTTCGGGATGTATCCCTGGAGTGCACCGACCGCCTTCAGCTCTTGGGAATGGACATTGCTTCAGATCTCAACTTTGGGCGGTTCATTGAGTCCAAAGCCAAGGTAGCTGCTAGAAAACTCGGCGTTCTTGCAAAAGTCCGACGGTACTTCACACCGAGTCAGCTTCTAATGTTGTACAAAGCTCAGGTCCGATCGTGTGTGGAGTACTGCAGCCACATATGGGCTGGCGCTGCAAAATGCCACCTAGCGGCTTTGGATTCAGTGGAAAGGCGTGCAAAGAGGCTGATTGGTGATCCAGATTTGGTTGGATCCAGTCTTCAAAGTCTCGAGCACAGGCGCAGAGTAGCCAGCCTTGCGGTTTTCTACAGGATGCATTTTGGAGAGTGTGCGCAGGAATTGCATGATTTGATTCCGCCATCCCAATTTCACTTTCGAACATCCCGGCGTACGGCAAGTATCCACCCTTACGTTGTTGAGACACCTGCGGCCCGGACTAAGCGTTTTGCCTCGTCATTTATACCGCGTACATCGAGGGATTGGAACAGTTTGCCGACTGTAGTCTTTCCGTCCGAATATAATTTGGGTGTCTTCAAGGCTAGAGTGAATAGGCTCTTAATAAACTAGTGCGCCTTACCATCAACGATTGCATCACTGCTTACCATCAGGTGGGATCGCAGTCAAGCACTAGTTTATTGCAAGTAAAAAAAAAAAAAAAAAGTGAGGTAATTTACAGTATAGATAGTCACTGTCGCTATGCTATGAGATCCCGCTAGAACTCTGTTCGCTGTGGAGTTTCGGCCCGGTGCGCAGAAGTCGGTAAAACGAGCTCCATACTCACACTTAGAAATTCAGTCAGGAATTTAAAAATTTAATGATCAAATCGATCAATGTGTCTGGAAACATGCTTTTATGTAATATTATCGTAAGGATGGTACTGGTAATTTCACGCGTGAGAAAAAAAGTTTTACGTTTTTTTTTTATGGGAGAAAAAGCTTAAAATTAATTTATTTGAAACTGAAAGGCTTTTTTATGGTAGGTAAAAATCATCCAGTGATGAATCCGGCCCTTGTGCGAAACGGGAAACAGTGTAAAACTTTTACTGACAAAGAACCTACTCCGTTCCTTCCTTGCTTTGATTCCAGGATCCCGGTAATACCTTTTTTTTATCTTTTTATAATAATCTTTATTTATTTCATGATTTCACAAAAATAGTTAGGTAACAGGCACATGTAGTGAATCTTAAACAATAAGTGTGTTCACAAAAAATAACTTAATATGTAACTTACGATTATTTAAGAACTAAAGGAAAAACTTTATTAACCTAGCATTATGTATAATTAGCGACTTGCCCGAGCTAGGTTTATAAAAACCTGTGTTTCGGGTCATCACTTACAAGATTATTGTTATGGGTGCAAGTAAACAGAAATTAATGAATAACAACTTATAAACTAATGCTACAATCATACTAAAACTTCCAATAGTTTCTCTGTGTCTGTATAGTTGAGGTTCAGTAGATACTCCGTTATCAATGTACTACAAAACTACTAATACAACTACTAATAAATTTAATAAATTTAACAGCACTTTAATTGACAAGTTAGGCAATTGGAATATTGCAGTGAATAATGGTAATATTTTATATAATGATTTTTTTTCCATAGTTGAAACCGAGTTTAATAAGAATTTTGAAAAGAAGAGTAAAAGCATCTGCCCTCAGTTTAAATTTAGTGACTGGGCGACTAAGGGAATAAGAATAAGTAGGGAAAGACTTTTCGAGCTGTATGGCCTTAAGCCTATCATTAACACTGAAACTTTCAATAAGTATGTTGCTACTTATTCAAAAATGTTCAAAAATACTTGTAAGGCAGCTAAAGCCTTATATATTAGCAACAAAGTTAAAACAGCAGATAATAAAATAAAAACGGTTTGGAAAATTATAAATAACTAGCTTTTGTCAGCGGCTTCGCCCGCGTACATAAAATATAGCCTATGTCACTCAGGAGTAAAGCAGCTTTCTATTGTTGCTAAAATTATTCCAATCGGACCAGTAGTTCCAGAGATTACCCCCTACAAACAAAAAAACATAAAAACAAAAAAACAAACATTACCTCTTTATTATATTAGTGTAGATGAAACAAACAGGAATAAAATACATAATAATGATTACACGTTAGAGACTGATCATGGCCTCATTAGTGATAACAAAATAGTTGCGGAAGAATTTGTAATGTTCTTTACCAGTATACCTATTAAAACTACTGAAACCCTAGATTCATCGCCATCGCAAGCTTTTAATTTGTTGCAGGCGAATGTTGCAGCCTGTCAGACTGAGTTTAACTTTAAGCATATAAACCCCAAAACAGTAATGAAAGCTTTTAAACAAATCAAGGTTAAATTAACGGAAGATCTATGGGGTATGTCTATCAAAGTTTGTACGTCAATTATTGAGACAATAGCGCCGTATTTAGCTTTAATATTTAATTTATGTATAGATCAAGGAGTCTTTCCGGATCTAATGAAGTTTAGTAAAGTGATTCCACTTTTTAAATCCGGGGATAGTAAAAACACTAATAATTATAGGCCTGTGTCCGTGTTGCCAGTTTTTAGCAAGATATTTGAAAAAGTGATGTTGGATCAAATGCTTAATTATTTTAATACGAATAACATCTTGCACGACAAACAGTATGGTTTCACCAAAGGACGTTGCACGACGGATGCTGGTGTCTCCTTACTAAAACATATATTTGATGCATGGGAGGAAGCACAAGATGCTATAGGTATCTTCTGCGACCTGTCTAAGGCATTTGATTGTGTAGATCATGAAACATTACTCCTAAAACTTGAGCATTACGGACTAGGCATAACAGCGTTAAGATTAATAAAATCTTATTTAAATGATAGACAGCAACTAGTTCAGATTAATGGTGTTAATTCGTCGGAATTACCAACCAATAACTCAAAATCAAAGTGAGATTCATCGTCTGTGCAAATAAGAATCCTCAAGTTCTATAGGCTATTAACTAATGTAGTCCAGTGCAATTAGCACTGTTAACGATAAAAAGTTGACCTAAATAGTAGTAGAATGAAACCCATTAGAAAAGGAAGATAATATAGCAAAAATTTAAGGAAAAATAAATGACGGTCGATCTGAGGTTGGGAAGTGGATGGGTGTGCGGTTTTAAGGGTAAAAAATGGTTTATCTCTAATTCCGGCAAAACTACCGGTTCTATGGAAAAAAGTCTAATGGCAAACTTGTAGGTCATGAAAAGGTAATGAATTTATAAAAAATAATATTAAATGTCTTCTTTATCGCCGTGAATGATAAAATACTTGGTGTCAGCATCATCCCTTCAATTCCGCATGCACGGTCTGCGCGTAGAGATTCAAGGCCGGGGTGAAAATCTTCTGCCGTAACAAGTCAAGGCTTAGTGGACAGAGCTCCGGCAGAATCTCATGATGAAATTATAGCGACAGCGATTGTTGCAACTCTTTAATAAAACTTCTGAATTGGTGAAAGTACTTGAGCGGCATTTATTGACAAGTAATGGCATAGAGCACAACAGGACATGGATACAGGATATGAGACCACAGACTACTTTTTGACACAGATAATATACACTTTACACCTACGCTGACCACGCCATAATTACGATAATTACGGCGGTAAGTTCCCTCTTTAAAGAGTGGCTGGGTGGGCCTCACGGCGTCCTCACCCTCGGCGTGAAGCAGGTGCTCACCGCACATGGTAAGGTCGAGAGGTCTCTGCATCGGATTCACGAGGAGCAACGCCCGGGTGTCATCGCAGTGTGAACCGCTCGAAGGATACAGTGAAGCACACGGTAGAGGTGTGTCCCGCTTGGGAAGTATATCGCCGTGTTCTCGTGGGGGGATTGGAGACGGCGATCTCTGGCGTTGGTCCCTGGAAGAGGTCATGGTCTGAAGCAAGGAGGGGTGGGAAACAGTCGCCTCCTTTTGCGAAGCAGTAATGATAGAAAAAGAGGCCGACCGCATCAGGTAAAGGTAACGGCGTTCACGCCGCAGCCGCCGTCACCGCGTTGTCGATCCCGATTTTCGGCCTGTTGACTGGTAACAGTCCGGACAGGACGTCTACAAGGAGTTTTCAGCCAATTGTAGGGGCCCAGCAGGCTTCGAACCTCCTGGGACTAAGGGTCGATGCAAAAGCGTATGGGCTAATTTTATCATATGCGGACGACACTGCGCTATTGTTTTCCGCTGAATCTCGAAGTGAAGCATATGAACATGCCCAAAACGGTTTTAATGTTGTGTCTAATTGGCTTAATCAAAATCTTCTAACTTTAAATATAGATAAAACTAAATATATTTTATTCTCAATGAGAAATATTACTCTGTCGCTTACTAACCTAAAGAAATTTGCACATAATTGCAAGAATGCTGACATCGTTTGTACTTGTCAAACTTTAGTTAAAGCTGACCACATAAAATATCTAGGTGTTACGATTGACACAAATCTAAATTTCCGTAAACACGTCGAGTTACTATGCACAAGAGTTCGTAAATTAATATATATTTTTAAGAACCTACGTCACATAGCCGGGCTGCAGACATAGACTCAATTTTTATACTGCAGAAAAGAGCAATCAGAGCCATTTACAATCTCCGCCGGTGCGATTCTCTAAGGGAACTCTTTAAAGATATTAACATCATGACGGTGCCTTGTCAATATATTTATGAAAACATCATGTACGTTAGGAAAAATCTTCATCAGCCGGGCTGCAGACATAGACTCAATTTTTATACTGCAGAAAAGAGCAATCAGAGCCATTTACAATCTCCGCCGGTGCGATTCTCTAAGGGAACTCTTTAAAGATATTAACATCATGACGGTGCCTTGTCAATATATTTATGAAAACATCATGTACGTTAGGAAAAATCTTCATCTTTTTAGCAAAAGAGGCGATAGACACAATTATTTTACTAGAAATAGGGATCAGTTAGTTCAACCAGGCTTCAGACTGGCTAAAGTGGCCTCTTCTTTCATGGGGTACTGTTTAAAATGTTATAATAAAATACCTCCCAACATATTAGAACTCAATGAAATGAAATTTAAATCTTATGTTAAACGCACACTATGTAGACAAGCTTATTATAAGTTAGAGGATTATATACAAGATAAAAATGCTTGGCTCATTGCTGGTCCAGCTCCACTACCACTAGTACACACAGTACCTACGAATTGATTGTTATTATTATTCCGTTTATTCATTTAAAACTACATATAAATTACATTTTTAAATATTTCTATAAAAAAAAAAAACATTTAAAAATATAAAAAATAGTGTCCCACCGGTATCGGGAACAGGGTCCAAGCTACCGGCGGTCAGGGCTCCAAAGAAAGGAACCTCCTAACTATACGAGCCGTGTCCAGGAGTACCGCTTTCGGAATCAAGCCCTTGATCCAGCCGCCTAACGAGAGCCTCCTAAGGTGTTGTTCGAGGCTCTTGGCTATTAAGCCATTGGCTGACACGACTATCGGTACAATGATTGCCGAATCCACATCCCACATGTCGACAACCTCGCGAGCCAAGTCTATATACTTGACTTGTTTATCTTTCTCGGCTTTCACGAGGTTCTCGTCATGAGGGACGGATATGTCAACAATCATTGCACGCCTCTCGCTTCGGTCTACCACCACTATATCAGGCTTATTGGCTAAAATAGTCCTGTCGGTGATGATAGACCGATCCCAGTACAGGGTGATATGACCATTATCAAGAACTGGGTCGGGCTCATACCTGTAGTACGGCACTTCCGATTCCACAAGAGAGTATTTCAGAGCAAGTTGTTGATGGATAATCCTGGCTACGAGGTTGTGCCTGTGCAAGTACTCGCCGTTAGCTAGACGAGAACAACCAGAGATTATGTGACGAATTGATTCTCCCGGACGGTGACAAGCCCGACAAATGTCAACCGTGCCGTCCTTCACAATAAATCTCCGGTAGTTATTCGTCATGATAACTTCGTCCATAATTGCACAGACAAAACCTTCGGTTTCCCCAAAGAGGTCACCGGAACGCAGCCAGGATACGGACGCCAATTGATCTACATCAGGCCCGTGAAGGGCCCGGAAAAAGCGTCCGTGAAGTTCCTTGCTCTGCCACACAACCCTGCGATCGTTAGTGTCAAGCACTATAGGTTTGCGCCAGTTCTCGTTAGCCAGGGAGAGCGGGGTGAGTCTCTTGTCCACCGCCACTACATCTCGATGCATACCCACGTCGACAGCTAGGAAATATTCCCTGAGACTGCATACCTCACGGTTGTGTAGGGTCTTAGCATTTAAAAAACCGCGACCCCCACACTTCCGTGGGATATACAGTCTCATCACCGACGAGCGTGGGTGGTGCATTCGGTATGCAGTCAGCAGTGTACGGACCCGCCTATCCAGGGCGTCAAGTTCCGTTTGAGTCCATTTGAGTACGCCGAAAGAGTACATCAATACCGGCATGACCCAACCGTTGAAGGCGCGCACCTTGTTCCCGCCTGAGAGAAGGCTATTAAAAACTTTCCTCAGGCGTCCAAAGAAACGTTCCTTCAGCGATTGCTTATTATTATTATTATTTTTTATCTTAAATTTTGACATTATTATAGTGTTGTATAATGTAGAAGCATTTTTTTTTCTCAATGTTTGTAAATGTGGGTACCATGGAGTAATTTATAGTTTAAAGTTAATATTTTACTTGTTTGACGTAAATGACCATGGCAGTAGAGAGTTTATCATGCTCACTCAAATGTCTCGCTGATGGTGGCGCGTGTGTTGGATCATTCGGGTCCCTTCATAATGGTTGAGCTGAGTGGTGCTGATATACGCGTCATGTCCGTGAACGGGCGCTGTCAGTTGGGACTGGTCATCTCTTAGCTGCCAGTGGTTTATTTTAATTTGTTTAGATCATGTACTTTTTTTTATCATTTTAGTTACATTGTTCTCACATCATAGTAGCGACAAAAATATGTATCCAATATATCTGTAAAACACAACATGATTAAAAAGAGTGTCCATGGAGTTTCTTGCACATTCTTCTCCATTGAGACCTACTTTTTGGAATGTGCAATTAGCGTCATTTTTTCCTGACAGACCGACTTTATGACATTTCAAAAGTGCCTGTAAAGGTTTATTTGAAATAAATGCTTTGAATTTGAATTTGAATTTTTTTTTAATTTACATTTAAAATAACTTACATTATATATATCTAATAATTTATTGAGCTTATTGTACAAAAATGGCCCTAAAAATACGTAAAATCTATGTGCAAATGCATGTTTTGTCTGGGGTTTAAAGCAAACCAAATCTTTCCTCCTCCTGGTTTGAGGTACTGGGTCGAAAGGAAGCTCAGAGTGCTGACAAAGTACGGTGTGCAATATAAATAGTTGGCGCCTTGTTAGTATTTTACATGCAGTGTAAAGTTGGTGTGTGGGAAACCTAAAAGGGCGGAAAGTTGCAAACTTTAGAATTGCTCTCTGTGCACGTTCTAGAGGAAGTAAGATAGACTTTGCAGTTCCACCCCTTGAGGTAATACAATAGGTGAGAATAGATTGACACAGAGCCAAATAAACCTGTTTAATTAACTTATAGTCGGCTATGTGACGTAGGTTCTTAAAAATATATATTAATTTACGAACTCTTGTGCATAGTAACTCGACGTGTTTACGGAAATTTAGATTTGTGTCAATCGTAACACCTAGATATTTTATGTGGTCAGCTTTAACTAAAGTTTGACAAGTACAAACGATGTCAGCATTCTTGCAATTATGTGCAAATTTCTTTAGGTTAGTAAGCGACAGAGTAATATTTCTCATTGAGAATAAAATATATTTAGTTTTATCTATATTTAAAGTTAGAAGATTTTGATTAAGCCAATTAGACACAACATTAAAACCGTTTTGGGCATGTTCATATGCTTCACTTCGAGATTCAGCGGAAAACAATAGCGCAGTGTCGTCCGCATATGATAAAATTAGCCCATACGCTTTTGCATCGACCCTTAGTCCCAGGAGGCTCGAAGCCTGCTGGGCCCCTACAATTGGCTGAAAACTCCTTGTAGACGTCCTGTCCGGACTGCTACCAGTCAACAGGCCGGAAATCGGGATCGACAACGCGGTGACGGCGGCTGCGGCGTGAACGCCGTTACCTTTACCTGATGCGGTCGGCCTCTTTTTCTATCATTACTGCTTCGCAAAAGGAGGCGACTGTTTCCCACCCCTCCTTGCTTCAGACCATGACCTCTTCCAGGGACCAACGCCAGAGATCGCCGTCTCCAATCCCCCCACGAGAACACGGCGATATACTTCCCAAGCGGGACACACCTCTACCGTGTGCTTCACTGTATCCTTCGAGCGGTTCACACTGCGATGACACCCGGGCGTTGCTCCTCGTGAATCCGATGCAGAGACCTCTCGACCTTACCATGTGCGGTGAGCACCTGCTTCACGCCGAGGGTGAGGACGCCGTGAGGCCCACCCAGCCACTCTTTAAAGAGGGAACTTACCGCCGTAATTATCGTAATTATGGCGTGGTCAGCGTAGGTGTAAAGTGTATATTATCTGTGTCAAAAAGTAGTCTGTGGTCTCATATCCTGTATCCATGTCCTGTTGTGCTCTATGCCATTACTTGTCAATAAATGCCGCTCAAGTACTTTCACCAATTCAGAAGTTTTATTAAAGAGTTGCAACAATCGCTGTCGCTATAATTTCATCATGAGATTCTGCCGGAGCTCTGTCCACTAAGCCTTGACTTGTTACGGCAGAAGATTTTCACCCCGGCCTTGAATCTCTACGCGCAGACCGTGCATGCGGAATTGAAGGGATGATGCTGACACCAAGTATTTTATCATTCACGGCGATAAAGAAGACATTTAATATTATTTTTTATAAATTCATTACCTTTTCATGACCTACAAGTTTGCCATTAGACTTTTTTCCATAGAACCGGTAGTTTTGCCGGAATTAGAGATAAACCATTTTTTACCCTTAAAACCGCACACCCATCCACTTCCCAACCTCAGATCGACCGTCATTTATTTTTCCTTAAATTTTTGCTATATTATCTTCCTTTTCTAATGGGTTTCATTCTACTACTATTTAGGTCAACTTTTTATCGTTAACAGTGCTAATTGCACTGGACTACATTAGTTAATAGCCTATAAAACTTGAGGATTCTTATTTGCACAGACGATGAATCTCACTTTGATTTTGAGTTATTGGGGGATCGATATATTGGTTCGATGCGCGAGCCCTGGGATTCGAAGCATGCGTCTCCAGCATCACATTTCCAGTGCATCAATCTTGCGACGGTCTTGCATCTTCAGCGTTCACGTCTCTGCTCCATGTAGAAAAATTGGAAAGATCAAGCACTTCATCAAACTATAGTAGTCTCCAGACGGTCAAGGAGCGTCTCAATTTCGTCTTTTGTTAACGCTAGGAGCGTAGTGTCATCTGCATACCTTAGATTTGATATGTTCCGACCTCCTACAGATATTGCCTTGTCCCAGTTTTCGAGAACAATTCGCATTATGTACTCTGTGTATATGTCATAGTTAAACGTCGATATGCAGTTTCTTCGCGGCATGACTGGTTTATCTTAGGTTAGGTTAGGTTAGTTTATTTTTTCAAGTCAGACCTGAGGATAGGAGCACCGGAGCTTTGAGGATTGACTATAACATATATATTAAATAACAGGGGTGACAATATATAGTAGGGTGGAGTGAATTTTTTTTTTAAACGCTGTTACTCCTGTATCACCAATGGATAACCGACATTCTTAGACGTATAAAAATAAAATTTCAAGTTCCTACGTTTACATCTTAAGGTGGCGCATCGAATTTAAAAGTTAAAGAAAATAAAAAAAAATATTTTTTATAAAAAAAAAAATTAGACAAACTATTTATCAGAATGAATATATTGGAGCTTGAAATTAAGTATTGTACTTATAAATATACGAAATATCTACACTAATATAATAAAGAGGTAAAGTTGGTTTTTTTGTTTGTAGGAGGTAATCTCTGGAACTACTGGTCCGAATAGCAGTAATAGAAAGCTGCTTTACTCCTGAGTGACATAGGCTATATTTTATGTACACGGGCAAAGCCGCTGACAAAAACTAGTATTAAATAAAAGCATTTTAACATTCGAAAACTGAAACTGCAGACTCTTTTTTTTGCTTAAATAATTGTGATTTTGTGTCAAACACTGGTATGACTTGCCTTGGCTTTATCCTCGTGCGAATGAATCCATCTCTTGCCTCGGGCTTACAAACGGATGAAGAAGCCTCAGTAATGAGCTTAACCTTTTTACTGTCTATGAGCAACAAGGATACTTTTCGATTTCATATTACTTGCCACCTGAGGCAACCACGCTTGAAATTTTTACGTCACTATATTTCATGGTCATCTGAGGTTCTATTTTTTGTTCATTTGACCAGTTAATGAAATCATCATAAATCGATGCATCGATTTTAAGGTTTGGGAGTTGAAATTCTCTCACTTTCTTTCCTTTAAACTCTTTTCTTGCCATTAAAAGTAAACGAAGTCCTAGTTCCATTACGTGAGACTCATCGTCTTGTAATATTGCTAATAGTATGTTTTCTGGATGTTCAAAGAAGGAATTTCTCTGAATAGTTTTTACAATAACGCTTTTTTGGTCATCCAGTAGATACAAACATCTTTGAACCATGTCAAAGATATGAATTGGACCATATTTGCAAGAAGGTTTTGATTTAATGTAAAAACAAGTTAGTGAATAGACTTTCATTATGAAAGTTGCAGGATCTTTTCAAGATTTAGAAGGTTTCGTTGTTGCAACATATAAACGAAGAGTTTTATTAGCGCAAGTCAACCACATGCAAGTTTACCAGGACGTTTGCTGGCTAAGTTTTGTGGGACCATACCTATCGAAATGGCAGAGAATATTTCATATAGATATTTTTGGTCAGTGCTGAGGGTATTAGTGTTCAAATCCGGTAATTCTATGGGAATGCGTTCGTAGTAATATTTTATAATATCACAATAACTTGGTAACACAAATTATGACTCAATTTGCGATGCCCCCATTTTTTCGAGTTTTTGGCATTTTATTGACGAATAATCAGACTTTATTTATACTTTAAGTTACTACTTAAATGAGAAAGTTTAAGAAAATTATGCAAGGACGAATAAGTTAACCCATTAAAGTACATGAAATATAAGTTTTATTACATATAGATACACAATAACATTGACGTGCAGGTAAACGTCCTGGTAAACGCGATAGAAGTAAAAATTGGTTTTCTTTTCTCATCGCGCGCCACCTCCAAATAAAGTCGTAGTTTTAATTTTTAGCATGAATAAAGCTTTTATGTACGTTCAATGGTTGATGACACAGAAAAAGTGAAATTCCAAAAAAAAAAATTTTGCCATGTTCACTCCACCCTAATATATAGCCCTGTCTGACGCCAGCCTGCGTTTTAAAACGTTCGAGTCAATACCTGTCTACACGGACTGCGGCTGTGCCATCTTCATGCAGACGTCTAATGAGGTGACTTAGGTGTTTATGTACACCAATTTCCGAATTTCTTCTACTATGATAAAAAAATGGTTGCCTGTAAAGTCGGTTTTACGGGCGAAGATTTTACGTAACAACGTCTTGAGACACAACCATGCGCCGATTCAATGCGCCTAATTCTCTAGTGCTGCGCGCGCGGCAGACCGATCATAGTTGAGTGGGAGAGAGACGCAAGGCATTCGGCGGGCCTCTCTCTCGTTCGGCGACTCATCGTAACGTTACCGAGCGTTACACTTTTTCATAAGTGACTCCCAGCCGCAACCTAATTTAAGACGTTGTCACGTCAAAAGATCTTTGATGCGGGTGGTCTGTAGACACATAAGAATTTTTTTCTTCAACCTCTGCACATGCTACCTCGGTGATCAATAGAGCAAGCTGTGATGTCTTTCCTTTCCTTATATATCTTAAAGAATTATTACATAATTGTAAAGTACCACCTCCTATTGATGATCTGTTGTACGCACTGGCAACTGAAAAGTTATTTACACTAAATAACATTCTATCTGGTTTAACCAGGTTTCACAAAAACATAATCATTATATCCATATGATATTTATCTTCCATCATCATTTATCGGCCATCTCACTTCTGAGCCATGTCTACAAGATGTTTTCAAGAGTCATCACGAACTGTCTCGTGCGCAGGTTCGACGACTTCCTGCCTCCCGAACATGCTGGATTCCGAAAAGGCTTTAGCACCGTGGACCACATACATTCACTGCGGCAGGTTATACAGAAGACTGAGGAGTATAATCAGCCTCTCTGCTTAGCGTTTGTGGACTACCAGAAAGCCTTTGATTCGATCGAGACCTGGGCTGTAGTGCAATCTCTCCAGCGGTGCCAGATCAATTATCGGTACATCGAGGTGCTGAAGTGTTTGTACAACAACGCCACCATGTCAGTCCGACTTCAGGACCAGACCTCGAAACCTATCCTCTTGCAGCGAGGTGTGAGGCAAGGAGATGTCATTTCTCCGAAACTGTTCACGGCCGCAATGGAGGATGTCTTCAAGGTTCTGGAGTGGACTAGGCATTAATGTCAATGGCGAATACATCACTCACCTTCGGTTTGCCGACGATATCGTAGTCATGGCTGAGACTACGGAGAAGCTCAGTACAATGCTCGGTGACCTCAGTAGAGCTTCTGAAAGAGTGGGTCTTAAAATGAACATAGATAAAACCAAAGTTATGGTTAACATATTCATGTAGCACCCACTCCTATTAAGATTGGTGAGTCTACACTCGAAGTAGTAGAGTAGACGAATAGTTCAGTTGGGTAGGTCTGACTTCGAGAAAGAGGTCAATCGTCGAATCCGACTCGGCTGGGCAGCGTTCGGGATGCTGCACGGTGTCTTCTCGTCCAATATACCTCAGTGTCTCAAGACGAAAGTCTATGACCAGTGTGTGTTGCCAGGGATGACATATGGCTCAGAAACGTGGTCGCTTACAATGGGCCTCATTAGACGACTCAAAGTCACCCAAAGGGCAATGGAAAGAGCTATGATCGGAGTTTCCTTGCGTGATCGAATCAGAAATGAAGATATCCGCAAGAGAACTAAGGTTGCTGACGTAGCTAAAAGAATCGCCAAACTTAAGTAGCAATGGGCAGGGCACATCGCACGCAGAACAGATGGCCGCTGAAGCCGAAAGGTTCTAGAGTGGCGACTACGTACCAGAAGACTTAGTGTTGGTAGGCCTCCCACAAGGTGGACTGACGCCCTGGTCAAGGTTGCTGGAATTCGATGGATGCGAGACGCACGGGACCGGTCCTTGTGGCGACGTTTGGGGGAGGCCTATGTCCAGCAGTGGATGTCTTTCGGCTAAATTGATGATGATGACGATGATGATGATAATTATCTATAACATTTCCATGTCCAGAATTTTGCCAGAGAAGCGATATATTTTATTAGTATAATATAAATATTAGTATAATAAAATATTAATATTAGGCTTCCCTTTTGTCTATTCTAATAGGTAAAAAGTTTATATCAGTGGCGAAGAAGTGATATAGGAATATCCAAAGCTTTCTTCCACAATGTTCTGCAGACCAATGTATTTTAAGTGTTCAAACGATTTAAGCATAGTGAAGAAAAGGCTAAGATTGAAATGAGATTTTTAAAGATGCAGCTTTCTTTTATGGAAAGCCATTCCGTTAAGTCCTCGATGCTTATGCCATATTAAGTGTTCCATTTGATATCCAAAGTCCATTATGCGAGAAAGTACACCGCGATTTTTTGTCAGATGATGCTTTTTTCATCACATAGTTCGACTTCAGCGCCACCCATGGCCGCATCTAGAACTAACCAACAGCGTAAAGCAAGCCAACATTCTTTCGTCATGGTTGCGTTGTTTTTCGTACTGTAGCGGGGGAATGCTACAAATAAAAGACTTCTTTATCTTTATACTTGTGCCTTGAAGCCCTCAATTTATATAATCTGTTGTCAGCGGCTTCGCCCGCGTACATAAAATATAGCCTATGTCACTCAGGAGTAAAGCAGCTTTCCATTGTTGCTAAAATTTTTCCAATCGGACCAGTAGTTCCAGAGATTACCCCCCTACAAACAAAAAAACAAACTTTACCTCTTTATTATATTATAATATATAATAATAATAATATAATAATTAATAATTATAATAATAATGTTTTTCGCCCTATGATGAGTTCCCTGACAGTTCTTTTTTTTCCGTGGCATGCATACTACTTTAGACTAAAAAAAATAAACTAGCAAAATAATTACAAATTGAATGATAAAAAAAGTACTACCTTTTGTAAATTACAAAGTAAATTATCGTGATTATAATTTAAGTACATAAAATAAAAAAGTATAAATTTAGAAAATGTGTACTGCATTGAACGGTACTTCTGACTATTGAGATTGACACTACCTAATCGACAAAAAATTGATGAATCGGAATGGCCATCTTGCAATCGCGACCGCGTCGCGTCAGTACAAGTGCGTCTGCCTTGTATCCTTCCGATATGGATATTCTGCTCTGCTAGAATATTGTGATATATATGCTACATATATTACTGTACAATTTTATCAAAATTAGTACAGTAATTTTTGCGTGGAAGAGTAACAAACATCCACATACACATCCATCCACAAACTTTCACATTTTATAACATTAGGATATTAGTAGGAAAAAAATCGAAAATTAGCAATCCGATTCCACTTTCTTTGCTAACTGAATAGATACTATAAAAAAATCGATTAAATTTCGTTAGGTCACATCACTGTAATTGTCAGACAAGAACTGTCAGGGAACTCATCATAGGACGAAAACACTATTAGTGTAGATTTTATAATAATTTTCTTTTGTCTCACATCCTAAGACAAATCATCTATCAGAATTTTTGGACCTATCAATTTAGACAAACCCATCTGCTATGCATCTCGAACTCTAAATGAAAGCGAGATGAACTATAGAAAAGGAATTACTTGCTATAGTATGGGCTACAAAATTCTTTAGACCTTACTTGTTCGGACGTAAATTCAAAATTATAACCAAATTCCCGACTAGCCAGATAGAGACTTAGACTTAGTGAATACGACTTTTCAGTTATTTATAAAAAAGGAAAATATGACACAAATGCTGACGCCCTCTCTAGCATTGAAATTCACACTAAGGAAGCCATGTCCCTCATACAGGAAATCGATGAACTCAATTCCCTAATGGGAAATCCTTCAGAAACCATTCTTGGGAAGCCAAGCTCTTCCACCGAGACAGTACACACAGGTTTAGAGAATCCAATCTTAGAAATTCCCATAACTGACGAGCCATTGAACAAGTTTAACAGACAAATATGTTTCACCATTTTAAATGACGCTAAAAAACGACCCACAGTTACCAAGCCATTTGACACCTATACACGCATAAGTATCCAGCTATCTGAATCTAACTTAGAAGAAGATGTGATCTGTGCCGTGAAAGAATACATTAACCCCAAAGTCAAGACAGCTTTTTTAATTAACCCACCTCTCGCAATGTATTCTATAATACCCATTATACAGGATAAATTCAAAAGTTCATCCCTAAATCTAGTGTTAGCCAAATCTGAATTAGAAAATGTCAAAAATTACCTTAGACAACAGGAGATAGATAATACGACATTATCACGACGGAAAAACTAACCATCGTGGAATTACGGAGTGCTACCTATCCCTATCTCGTAAATATTACTGGCCGAAGATGAAGGACCAGATAACTAAATTTATAAACGAATGTACAATCTGCCGACAGGCTAAATACGATAGGAACCCTTTAAGACACCAATTCAACGTTGTACCGCCAGCCACCAAGCCATTTGAGATAGTCCACATGGACCTATTCACTGTACAGGGTGAAAAATATATAACATTCATCGATGTATTCACGAAATATGGTCAAGCTTATCACCTACGTGATGGTACAGCTATTAGCATATTACAAATCCTCTTACAATATTGTACACACCACGGAGTTTCCACAACTATTATCATCGACAACGGGACCGAATTCACGAACCAACTGTTCATGGAATTTACAAGGCTCCATAAAATCAACCACCATAGAATACTAGCACACTCCCCTAATGACAACGGAATATTGAAAGATTCCACTCGACTCTTCTAGAACACCTCAGACTCCTCAAATTACAACATAAGGACGAACAAATAATCAATCTCGTGCCATATGCTCTAATAGCTTATAACAGCTCCATACATAGTTTCACAAGATGTCGACCCTTTGACTTATTGACTGGACATTTTGACCCTCGAGACTGTAAAGACATTGACCTTACACAGCACTTACTGCAACAGTACACTCAAAGCCATAAAGATAAAATGAAATACATTTATGACATCATCAACTCTAATAATATCGAAACCCATGTTCACTCCCTACAGACCCAATTAAAGATATGCCAAATGACTAACGACACTTACGTACTATACGAAATCTAATTGGAATACCTTGCTAACAAACTTGGCAATGTTCTAAAACAATTACAGTCTTTGGAGCCCAATAGAGTCAAAAGAGGTCTTGTAGACGGATTAGGTTCAATAATAAAAAGTTTAACTGGGAACCCAGACCACGAAGATGCGCTAAAGTACAATCAAGCAATCAAAATTTTAGAACGTAATCAAAATAAATTAGGGAGCGAATTCAATGATCATATTACCCTAAGTAATAATAATAATAATAACTAGCTTAATAATAATAGGTAGCTTGGACCCTGTTCCCGATGCCGGTGGGCGACTATTTTTTATATTTTTAAATGTTTTTTTTTATTATTTTGTTAAGAAAATATTTAAAAATGTATAAAATATGTTTAAAAATTTAAATAAAAATCATAATAATAATAATAGTGGTGATAGATCGTCTGGAGCGTCGCACAATGATTGTTGATATAGCGGTCCCTCATGACGAGAACCTTGTGAAGGCTGAGAAAGATAAACAAACTAAATATCTTGACTTGGCTCGCGAGGTTGTCGACATGTGGGAAGTGGACACAGCAGTCATTGTGCCGATAGTTGTGACGGCCAATGGCTTAATAGCCAAGAGCCTCAACCAACATCTGAGGAGGCTCTCGTTAGGCAGCTGGATCAAGGGCCTGATTCAAAAGGCAGTACTCCTGGACACGGCGCGTATTGTCCGGAGGTTCCTCTCTCAGGAGCCCTAACCACCGGTAGCTTGGACCCTGTTCCCGATGCCGGTGGGCTACTATTTTTTATATTTTTAAATGTCTTTTTTTTAATTTGTTTTTTTTTTTAATTAAATATTTAAAAATATAATTTATATGTTAAATGATAAATAAACGGAATAATAATATAAAATGTAGATGTAGACCAATTGGCGTCCGTATCCTGGCTGCGTTCCGGTGACCTCTTTGGGGAAACCGAAGGTTTTGTCTGTGCAATTATGGACGAAGTTATAATGACGAATAACTACCGGAGATTTATTGTGAAGGACGGCACGGTTGACATTTGTCGGGCTTGTCACCGTCCGGGAGAATCAATTCGTCACATAATCTCTGGTTGTTCTCGTCTAGCTAACGGCGAGTACTTGCACAGGCACAACCTCGTAGCCAGGATTATCCATCAGCAACTTGCTCTGAAATACTCTCTTGTGAAATCGGAAGTGCCGTACTACAGGTATGAGCCCGACCCACTTCTTGACAATGGTTATATCACTCTGTACTGGGATCGGTCTATCATCACTGCCAGGACTATTATAGCTAATAAACCTGATATAGTGGTGGTGGACCGAAGTGAGAGGCGTGCAATTATTGTTAACATATCCGTCCCTCATGACGAGAACCTCGTGAAAGCCGAGAAAGATAAGCAAGTAAAGTATATTGACTTGGCTCGCGAGGTTGTCGACATGTGGGATGTGGATTCAGCAATCATTGTACCGATAGTCGTGACGGCCAATGGCTTAATAGCCAAGAGCCTCGACCAACACCTTAGGAGGCTCTCGTTAGGCAGCTGGATCAAGGGCTTGATTCAGAGAGCGGTACTCCTGGACACGGCTCGTATTGTTAGGAGGTTCCTTTCTCTGGAGCCCTGACCGCCGGTAGCTTGGACCCTGTTCCCGATACCGGTGGGACACTATTTTTTATATTTTTAAATGTTTTTTTTATAGAAATATTTAAAAATGTAATTTATATGTAATTTTTAATGAATAAACGGAATAATAATATTTTTATTTTTCTCACTACAATATACAGTTTTCAATCAATTAAAACAGTATACAAAAATCAGTTATAATATTTATATTGTAGGAGACTGGTGCCTAAGCTAGACTCTAAGTCTGTGTTTCAGGACACCAGGTTCCCACCCTTCAAGTTATACATCACTAGATTGTGTACTAACGCGCTGACAATGTAGTAAGGTACTCAACAACTTTGGATGAAGACAAAAATACAAACAGTTTATAGTTAGAATGAATAGGTTGTGTTAGTATGTGCGTAGTGTATGTGAGTGTGATGGTGTGTTTGTGGGGATCTAGTTATCTAAAAAATGGTTACACTACATTAGCAAGTATACGCTCGGTATCAACATAGTTTAGCTTTAATAGCCATTCAGTTATGTTCTTTTTACATTGATATTTTTCGAGATTAAAGATGTTTAGCAGCTTGGGAGTTTTATTATAAGTAAAGAGTGGATGTCTAAATATAATAGTGTAATTACACAGATAGTACAAAACCAGAACAAAATTAACACGACCTTAGAGACCATATTACAAAGTAATGCATTAAGTGAAAATAATTTAATAAAATACGCTCATTTTGCTCAATTACTAGAAGTCATAAGCGATAACGTAGAGGATTTAACCCAGGAATTAATTAGGATAGAAAACAGTTTAGCTTTCGTTCATGCAAGTAGCACACACCACTCTATGATAGTTATAGAAATACTAGAGTCAAGTGTAATAAAACTTAAAACTATTTACACTGAAGAGCAAATCCTAAATCTAGAACTTAGAGATTATTATGACGTCATAAAACCGGGATCGTATTACGTAGATAAGCAAATAGTATTCGTATTTAAATTTCCAATCTTTTCTAAAAATAGTTTCGATTTTTATCTACTGTCCGTGGTACCTAACAAGCATGCACAGGCTCTTATTCCACCTTTCCCCTTCCTTGCAACTAACGAGATGTTACATGTGTACATAGAGGGTGAATGCCCGAAGTTAAAAGACTGGTACCTTTGTGAGAAAGACATAACCCACCAGATTCGCAACAAAGCTGACTGCATCCAAAAGTTGATCATCAACCAAGCTCTAAAGGACACCTGCAAATTTACTACAATCACCTTGATGAGAGAAGCCATGAAAAAGTTAGATGACCAACACTACGTCGGGTTTTGTCTATGCAAATAATCTCCGTTAGCTAGATGAGAACATCCAGAAATAATGTGTCGGATTTATACCCCGGGCCGGTGTCATGCCCGACAGATGTCAACCGTACCGTCCTTCACAATGTATTTCTGGTAGTTGTTCGTCATCATAACTTCGTCCATTATCGCAAAGAAAAAACCTTCGGTTTCCCCGAAAAGGTCACCAAAGCGCAGCCATTATACGGACGCAAAAAAGTCAACATCGGGCCATGTAAGGCCCGGTAAAAAAGCCCGTGAAGCTCCTTTCTCTGCCATACTTCCCTTAGCGGAGTGAGGCCCTTGTCTACCGCTACCACATCACGGTGCATACCCACGTCGGTTTCTAGGAAATATTCTTTGAGACTGCATACCTCGCGGTTATGCAGGGTTTTAGCATATAAGAAGCCCCGACCCCCACACTTCCGCGGGATATACAGACTCATCACCGATGATCGTGGGTGATGCATCCGATTTGTGGTAAGCAGTGTGCGGACCCTGCTATCCAAGGCGTCAAGTTCTGTCTGAGTCCTTTTGAGTATGCCGAAAGAGTACATCAACACCGGCATGACCCTGCCGGCACCTTGAAACCTAGCAGTTGAAAGCGCGCACCTTGTTCCCGCCTGATAAAAGTCTGTTCAGTACTTTATTCAGGCGGCCGAAGAAGCGCTCCTTCAATGACTATTTCACGTCATCAGCATTGATACCTAACGCTTCCGACATACCCAAATACTTCTAGGTTTCGGTTGGAGAAAGGGATCTCAGGTTTTTGGAATCCGTGAGTTACGTGCCCACGGATTCCACAACCTCCCCTCGCTTTACATGACTGCACATTTGTCCACACCAAACTCCATCCTGATGGCACTACTGAAAGTTTCAGTAACTTTCAGTAGCTCCGTCAGTTGCTGATTGTTGGGGGCAAATAGCTTCAAGTCATCCATGTAAAGGAGGTGAGATATAACCTGACCACCTCTCTTCAACCGGTATGAATTCTCCAGCAGTGTGCTTAGAGGATTCAAGGCTAGTCTGTCGCCCTGGAATATCCTTATTGGTTCGCTGTTCTCCAAAATCTGTCGACATCCTGGATACTGAAAGACTATGCTCCATTCTTTTTTTTTCGGCTTGGAATGAGAAATTCTTCATGGACGTCCCAGGCTGCCTCACAAACGAGCTAGTCTGGGCAGTGTCAGACTCCTACTGACTAAAACCGCACTCCTGCCTTACATTGCATCCACAGACATTACGTCCGTGCCCTTGTTTGAGATTTGTAATTTTTTGCTACTGGGCAACTCCACGTGTAAGTGGCGCCACTCCAGAGCACCTATCTGCGATTTAAATAATACTTGTCAGAATTTCAAGATTGAGAGGCCATCAAGAACGAAGCGTGCCGCAAAGTGCCGCACCAAACGAATGGACTCCCAACCCCGAAAACAATTACTATACCATACAATAATAACCATACTATACATATAATAAAATAATTATATAAACATATCAAAAGCACATACAATAAAACATACCATCTAATGTATAGCATTATCCCTCCTTTTTTTCTTTTTTTTTTCTTTTATCTGTTCTTCCCTTTTTTTTAATTTGGGTATTGATCTTACTCTAGGCTATAAATACTTTTATGCTTAACCTATGTATGTCTTAAATATATCACCTCAAAACAGGCTGTTGTTTCCCGTCAAAGCCAAAGCATTTCCCGGCAATACCTGCGAAGTCCATAGCTCCATGAGCTTGTCATTGTCTTAGTAGGTGGATCAGTGCCTCGACGACTGCTTTGTCCCGACACTTCATGGCGCTTGTCATATTGGCGTTGATGATATCCCCGGTCGATGCTTCCTGCGCTCTCAGTCGTCAGCGTTGTCGGCATAGTACACGCAGTGGTCAGAGTGTCTGGAGATTGCCACTAATGCGTGGGGGACGCTGCTGTGAATCCAGATGTTGTTGGATATGGTCTTCAAGATGATGACCGACTCGCTGGTAAGACCCTGAGCCTCGTGTATAGTTAGGACACCGCAGGGCGTTGTTGGGACCGATTTGGAGGAGGATGTTTGTTGAACAGCCCCTGTTGGTTCTAGTACAGCATACTTTGGGGGGGGGGGCTAAGATTAAAGGCTTTGATGCAACCGTATCGGTCAGCAACCTCACCCTTGTCATAAACAACAACCATCGCATCCACGCTAAGGATTCGGGGGCGCGTACTCATAGTTCGGCCTGACTCAGCGATTTTGGTGAACAACAAGCACATGGGCAACGGAGTTGCCTCATGCCACTCGAAAAGTGCGATTGTTTTGTTTTGAGAATGCATGACACGGTGTTGGTATTCGGCAATCTTTGCGACGGGTAACGCATTGAATTGGTTTTACAAGTGCCCATATTGGCCTATGTGAAATAAAAAGATTTTGACTTTGACTTTGACTTTGAACTTTGTGAGTTTTATGCTCGTTTTAGAGGTGCTTCCGTTGATCAAAGCAACTAGACGCTGTTTCCCCTTCCTGCGCGACAGAAGCTTAGACTGATTCTCTCGTTGTCTTTGTTCATAAAGAGGGCCACGCCACGCAGTCTGATGCCTGGTTTCCCATCCTGTCCGGATTCCAAGAACTTCAAAAATGGCAAAATACTTGGGGTGGTCATCTGCTGGGAACTCTGCCCCCATCATTCTGGTGTCCCGGTATGTACGACAGTGTCTGAGTGGGTATTTGCGCGAGATTTGATGTTTACGTGAGTGTACTGTCCTCCATTGCCCCATACATGACATCAAGAAGGTGCACAGAGTTGCATCAATTTTATACAGCTCTAGCACCCTCATGAGCCACGTCTGAGGAACACAGTCACAGGCCTTCTAATAATCTATCCAACATGCCGACAGACTCTTTCGAGAACGTCGAACCTGTTGGCTAATGGCCATATCGATGAGGAGTAGCTCCTTAGTACCACGGGACCGGTTCCTACATCCATTCTGAGAGGCCGACCTGATAGAATTCGTCACAATATGACTATTGATTTTAGCTCTCAGAATAGATGTAAGAACTTTATAGACCGTCGGTAAACAAGTGATCGGTCTATAATTTTTAGGTTCTGCAGTACTACCGGATTTGTGGAGCAGATGATTTATTCCTGTCGTTAGGAACTGGGGTAGCGACCCTGACTCTAAGGCAGACTGGAACTGAGATGCCAAACGAGCATGCGACCCCCTAACCATTTTACCCAGAAATTGTGCAGCTCATCCGGCCCTGGAGATTTCCAATTAGGCAACGAACCTACGAACTGCACGGGCAACATCTTGGGGGCTGATGGTAATTGCCCCCATTTCTGGTAAAAGATCGCATGCACTCTCGACCTCTCGAATCCAATCACCCTCGATGTGACTGACAGGCGCCGACCAGATGCTGCGCTAAAATGAACGCATGGCGTCATCATCCGGCAGGCGCATATCAGTCTCATCTTGGTCGGGTCGCTCCCAAGTCCTATAAACCCACCTCTCGTTGCTTCGGAAAGTGCGATTCTGAGTATACCGCTCCACACGCCGCTTGTACCGACGAATACGGTTTGCCCATGCGCAGACCCTCTGCTTCAGGAAGTCGATACACTCTGTGACACGGGGCAGATAATCTCGAGGATTAATATCAATCCCCGAGAATGCCCGCTTGACAAAGCGCATCACCCTAGGCGAGTGTTGCCCTCCCTGAAGCGGATAAGCTAGCCGATGAGTACTCTAGCCTGCCCTATTCGACGCTCTATCCTGCACTGCCAAGCTGGCACAGCTAGTCGTGTAGCCCTGTCACAATTTGGAAATTTAACGTGAGCTACACGACATGCCGCTACAACCGTACAATACAAGATAGTGTGGGTATCAGTGAGGTCATCGATGCTAACAAAAGAAAATTCTTTTCAGCTATCAAATGATAGCTGCGAATCTAGAGCACACACCAGCGCCCTATTTTTCTTGTGCATGGGCAAACGAGGTAAACGAGGTCTAAGCTCCGGCGGTGTCTAGCGGTACTCCCGAAATGCATCCTCCAAAGCACTCTTCAATCGTTCATTGCATTGGGTACTCACAGATATAGCTGCGTCATCATCAGCATCACCAACGTGATTGGGTCGCGGTGAAACACTTGATTGAAGTTGCACCGCGGCCGGTGCTGCAGCGGATGAGACACGGCTACTTTGTGATTCCATGCGCAATCTATCAAGCACGGCGTCGTCCAACATACGATTACGCTGGATGACCCGCACCTGATCCGACAGTCGTAGGGCCGAAACGTTGACAGCTGGCTCAAGTACCTATTATTATTATATCTTACGCACGGAAGGGCTAGGTTTAAGCAACAATATCTCTTAAACGAATTATCATAGAATCGAGTTTTTGGTATCATTATCCCTAGATAATGATGATGATGATAAGATTACCTATAATCTTATCATCCGTGAGTCACGCTTACAAAAAAGGGGTTCTTGGGGTATTTGGGGTATTTTTTTACCCGACTACGGCGAAGCAAAAGGAGGGTTATGATTTTGACCTGTATGTATGTATGTATGTGGGTATGGATGTTCATCTGTTCCCTCGTAACTTCTAAACTACTTATCAGAATTCGACAAATGACATATCATTAGAAGCGTCTTAATTGTCCGCTGGTTATAGGCTATATAGGATTTCACAAAATCTAATGTGGCGCCCTCTAGCGGACAAAACATACGAAGTAAAAAAATAAAGTTAAGATAAATATGCCGTGTTTGGTATCATTTGAAAGCGCTTTACTTGTACATTTTGAATATATATATATTACTAGCATTTGCTTGTGACTTTACCTGTATTCATGGGCTGAGAAATCAATGAACCCAAGATTAACCTATTTAGAACTCCAAAATATGTTAAATAAAAATAAAGTTTAAAAACTAACACCCGACTACATAAAAACACGCTCTAAAAAGTACGAAACAAGAAAACAAGAAAGCCGTGGTCGTATGCCATAAGAATAATAAATTAAAAAAAAAATAAAAAAAGTGGTATTGGTAGGTGTGGTGTGGTAGTGGTATTGGTAAGCAATAATTAAAATAATTTGAGTTATTTATCTGATTCTAACAGTTTGCCGTTAAGAGAAGTTTTTTTTTATACGATAATCGAGCATTAAATTCCAATTTTACATAAGTTTTAGTATGGACGTTACCCAAAACTGAAACAAAATACAAAAATGGCTGCCAATAATTTTAGTGATAAAATAAGAGCAAAATATCACCCCCTAAAGTTTGTACAGTCCGAACCCGGACACATTGTATATATATTTTTAATTTGAATATGAGGACTATGTGGAATACTTTTATGTTCAATTATTTTGACGCATGTCTGGCAATTTGAGTATTTGTGCAGCCTACCCAAATGTCCTTTCTTTGGCATTGATCATCAAATCGTTGAGCTCCTTAGTTGTCCTAAGTTGACTATACGAATACTGACAAATGCTTGCACTGACTGGACAGGTCCACTCAAACCTGTATGGTTGTTTCCTCAAAAGACCATTTCAGACTATTACATGTTTGCTGTATGAACTTTAAAAGAGACTTTGCCCCTGAGTTTGTTTCGGTGTTTCTTCTCAGGGTAGTCAGCTAGGAAACACCGGACTCATCTAGTTTAAACTGACAAAAAAAAATGACGTGTAAAAGTGTTGTGAAAAACCTATTTGCAAAAATAAATATCATTTATCATTTACCAATGTGATGTTTCATGCAAAACCAACGCGAAAAAAGAGAGATAACACCTGAAAACTTTGTTGGCATTCAATGATTCTAACATTTACTCGAAAGTTTCACAAATCTTGTTCCAGGACATCCTTGATTTTTTTTAATCCGTAAGGATTTTTGAAAAAAAAAATGACAACATTTAGAATCTCGATTAAATGTGCTAAGCTTCTATAGAAGTACTTTTTAATATTTTAAATATATAATATATAATAAATTATGGAGAGTCAAATTTCACGTAAAATGGCAGATTTTCAGAGGTCTTTACTGGATTACTGTTACGCAAATTTATATTTTGAATTCTATAGAAGCCTAGAATTCTATCCACGAGATATCTGTGTATATAAATATTTGAAGAAAGATGTGTAATAACATTATAATCACCTAAGAGCGGCTGTATGAAAATGTATATCGGGTTGGCCGCTCTTTTAAGTTATTTTCATATTTTTAAGTGAAGTCGGTATATTTTTTGTAATAAGTTTTTTAATTTTACCCTTTTTAACCGACTTCAAAAAAAGGAGGAGGTTCTCAATTCGATTGTATTTTTTTTTTTATTTTTTTTTTTTTATTTTTTTTATGTTTGTTACCTCAGAACTCCGTTGTTTATGGATGGATTTGCAAAATTTTTTTTGTACTTGAAAGGATATGCTTCCAGATAGGTCCCATTTTTTTCAAAATCGAGTTTTGATGATGGGATCCATGAGAAATCGAGGGAACTCCTCAAATATTATAGGCAACTATATAGTTTTTTTTTATATTTTCATCGAGAACTTAAGCATTTACAGTTAAAAAGTAACATTTGATGAGGTGGAACTGGTGAAGAAGATCAGAAAATGGCCAACGAAACTTGATACTCGCATAGATATCACAATCAAGGTAGTTAAGCAACTATGAAAATGCACTATAAACCAATGATCTTAAAAAATTATGTTGAAAAAGTTATCATCGAACTGATCTGATGATGATGAGCTGGAAGGTAGGCACTGGAACTGCGTAACTAATTAATATATCCTAGCCGTGTTTGGGCTTGTTAGAATTGTCATAAGATGCACTTTGGCTGTAAGGTACTATTGAACTGATGTGATGATGAAGCTGGAAGGTGGAAGGTCGGCTTGGGAACTTCAAAATAAAATAATGTGTCCTACCATTGTTTGAGCTTATTAGAGCTGTCATGGGCAATGCTGTCAAGAGCAATGGAAAGGGCTATGCTCGAGTTTCCTTGCGTGTTCGAAACAGAAATGAAGAAATGCGCAGGAGAACCAGGGTCACCGACATAGCCCGAAGAATTGCCAAACTTAAGTGGCAGTGGGCAGGGCACATTGCTCGTAGAACAGATGGCCGATGGGGCCGAAAGGTTCTAGAGTGGCGACCGCGCACCAAAAGACGCAGCTTTGGAAGGCCTCCCACAAGGTGGACCGACGGCCTGGTGAGAATCACGGGAACGCGATGGATGCGAGTCGCACAGAATCGGTCGTTATGGCGACGCTTGGGGGAGGTCCATGTCCAACAGTGGACGTTTTCTGGCTGAAATGATGATAATTTAGACAGCTGTCATAAGATGTACTCATGAGATGAATCATAAGTATTTCATGCATCATATCATCTCTCCACGAGATCAAAACGATTACACTGTAACAATGTACCTTTAATATGTATTCCTACTTTTATGACATTGGTAACTTTTTCAAAAGAAATGTAGGAACGATATTGACTTCGTTGCCATAACACATTATAATGAAAAACACTAAACGGCTACAAATAAAAAAAAAATTTACAAAAAAAAAAACCGCCTTCAAAAAAAGACAAACGATAAAAGTTCCTACACTAAAAAGTTGAAAATAAAAAATTGAATTACTGTAAAGAAACTTAATTTATAGGTAAAGTTATTTGACATTAATACTTTGCAAATATTCAAAATTTATTACTTCTTTTTGGAGTCGGTGCCATCATTTTTATTGTTGAAACTTAATGTTAGGTAGCTTTTTAATATTCGGTGCCATTTTTCGTACATAATGCTTAAACATTTTCAATGTACTTAAAATGTAAATAATCGGATTCGGCCGGTGAACGTCGTTTAGAGTGGACGTGTGTCAGTTATCGCAAGTGATTCTGCTATATAAATTCTGTGATTGGTTGTAATTAGTAATAACCAAATCCTTGTCACTCCTTAAGTGTTCTTACGTGTCGTGGACTCCCACTGGGCGGTTCTAGAAAGGGACACCAACAATTGTGCAAGTGCTACTTTAAATAACTTCCTAAAAGTGATTGTGATTCGCTGGAATCGAACCTGGGACGCCTTACTTCGGTACTTCTTGCCTTGCCGACTCGCCACCGTGCTCGTAGCAGCGGGCCTCGAAATAGCGGTGCGGTATGCGCGGCTGACGTCAGAGCTACGTCTACATGCGCTACGAGTGCTACGAGACTACGAATCGCCTACGAACACTGTATCGGCTACGCTCACGTCCGATGGATATAGCTGCAAGTATTGAATAACACGGGTTGTTTACGTTGCTAATGTACAGTATTATTCTCGTACAACAATTACAATACAAAGTATACCAGTGTCTGACAAGTAATTGTTGATTTCTATTAATTTAACCATCAAAAATGTCTAAAGTACGCCACACACCACCTAAGGCGACTAAATCTCATTCATCAAACTTAACCCAGATTCAATCTGAACCTGATATTAACAATGCAGTTACGATGAGCGACTACGTGAACACGAATAGAAACAAACGTTTTCGCCCGGGGAACTCGCCAGGAAGCGCGCCTGCTTTAGTTTCGCTAGACCTGGAGTATGAGCAGGACCCAGTCATCTCAAAATGCCTAACAGAACAGACCGTGCTTATCAACAGACTATTGGCAGATATGGGGGAAATTAAGTCCCAAAATTCTGAAATTAAGGCGTCAAATATTGAAATACGCAAGTCAAACGAAAGGATGGAAGAATCAATGTCGTTTATTAACAAACAATTTGAAGACATGAAAAGGGAAGTGGAGGATTTGAGAAAAGAACGACTACTTCAAAAGCACTATATAGAAAGCCTGGAAAAGAAGATACTTGACTTACAACACAAGTCACGCTCGTCCGGGATTGAAATTCGTAACATCCCGCAGGAACACACTGAAACTACTTCAAGCCTCATTAAAACAGTTTCCAAAATCTGCGGTACCGTGGGCGTCTCGGTCCAAGAATCGAGCATACGGGATGTATATCGGCTACCTGGAAAGCCATCCAGTTCGACTACCCCACGACCGATAATTGCAGAGTTTTCGTCAGTACAAACAAAGCAGACTTTAATGACGGCAATACGGGACTATAATAAGGGGAAAGGAAAGGATAAGAAATTAAACACCGCCTCCATTGGTTTATCCGGGGACCCTAAACCGGTTTTCATTGCGGAACAATTGCCTGCCTCTACTAAAAGGTTATTCTATCAGGCTCGAGAATTTGCCAAAAATAATAGATATAAGTTCTGCTGGATCTCAAATAGTAATATCTTTATACGAAAAATGGAAGGTGACAAGCAAGTTTTAATTCATTCAGAAAAGTGTCTACTTGATCTTGAGCCCCAAAATACTATCTGACTAGTTCCACGTACTTTAATTTTTTCTTGCATAGTTACTGTTATTTTTAACTTTTTTAGTTCTACTGTAATTTCACAACATATACACGTATTTTGCAATCCACTCATAACACACACAAACCAAAACACAGTCACAAAAATTCCGTACACAAACACTTTCATACACATCCTAAACTACTTATTTAAATATATAATTATGAGATATTCTGTTCATACTGTAAGCTATGTACTCGACACAAACCGAAACACAGTCACAATAATACCATACACAAACACTTTCATACACATACTACAATACTTATTCGTATATATTATTATAAGATATTCTGTTCATACTTTATGCTATGTACTTGATACAAACCGAAACACTGTCACAATAATACCTTACTCAAAAACTTTCATACACATCCAACAATATTTATTTATATATATTATTATGAGATATACGGTTCTTATTTTAAGCTATGTACTCGTAATTCCTAATTTTTCTGAGCCATTTTTTAGTTATTATTTAAATTACAAATGGATTCAATAATAAACATTAATGATGAGTTGGACAGTCTTGGGCTGGGCAATTCCTTTGCTTGTAAGCCACAGGATTGTGCAAGTTATTTTGTTACTTCTGATAATAATATTAATGTACTACACATGAATATTCGTAGCGTTGGGAAAAATTTTGATCAGTTACAGGCGCTAATATGCCTAACAAATATCAATATAGATGTCATTGTTTTGACCGAGTGTTGGCTTAGTAAAATTAACAATCCTCCAGTGCTAAATGGTTACTTGGCGCACTCGACGAAATTAACGTCCAATCAAAATGAAGGTGTAATTGTCTACTCTAAGTCGAGCCTCAATGCCACAATTTGGGAACCTTGTCTAACTAACTCTAACGCTCTGGTCTGTCAAGTGGATTCCAAGTTTGCATTTGTTGCTATCTACCGCTCTCCATCCTATAATACCGCTGCTCATATAGAAAACTTTCTATCAAGCCTGAATAATGTATTAGAGGGTCTCTCTTCATATCCAAACATTGCACTAATCGGTGATTTGAATATTGATATAAAACCTGGAAATAGTAACCCTCATAGCTTGGATTATCTGATTCTGAACGCTGCCCATGGCCTAATACCAACTCATTTGTTGCCGACTAGACTAGAAAATTGTTTAGATCACGTTCTTTTAAAGTCAAAGCTACCAAATAGCACATTTGTACTCGAATCTTATATTACAGACCATAAACCTGTATTATTGACGATAACAGATGCCAAAAAAACCCAAAATTCATTATTATTTAAATCACGTCCTAATTTAGATGCAATTAAGTTAGAACTCGGAAAGATTAATTTCGCCGATGTTTATAACATTCAAGACACAAATGAATTGGTAAACACCTTTATATCACTAGTAAATGCAGTAATAATAAACAATACGTCTAAAACTATAATTCCAAGGAGAAAAAGAATTTTGAAACCGTGGATTACCCCCGGGTTGTTAAAATGTATTCAAAACAGGGACCAAATGCATACGAAATTAAAGAAATCACCTAATAATACAATATTAAAAATAACTTACACACGTTATAGAAATTTCTGCAATGATTTGCTTCGTAAACTCAAACTTACTTATGAAAAATGCGAACTTCAAAAGGCCCAAGGCAAACCAAAAGAACTATGGAAAACCATACAAGACATAACAAATACACGCAAGCAACGCACCAGTCCAGCTGTTAAAAATAAACGATAATCCCCAATCCTCGGTTAATCAGGTATGTTCATTTTTTAGCAACATTGGAAAACAATTGGCGGATGATTTAATAAAATTAAATAGACAAGCAGCGACACCTTTAAACAGCGATTCAAGTGGAAGTTTAACCCCTGCTGATTCTCTAGTCTTGCTAGAAGTCAATGAAACTGAAGTTGACTCAATAATTTCACAATTACGTAGTGACTGTGCTGTGGGCTGGGATGGAATATCCCCATTATTGTTAAAGACATGTCGACAGGAGCTGGTGCCTCCTCTGACCTTTATTTGTAATCGCTGCATTGAGACACTTACTTTCCCTGATGCATTGAAAAGGGCTATTATTCTTCCAATATACAAATCCGGGAACAGAGACTGTGTCAACAACTACCGGCCAATCTCAATCTTGCCATCTATCTCAAAAATATTTGAGAAGATACTCAACAAGCAACTCAAAAGCTTCCTGATCAAACATAGCATCATCGCGGAAAACCAGTATGGATTTAAAACTGGCATATCCACTGAGGATGCTGTGTTAGACCTTACACAATTTTGTGGCAAAGGAACTCGATGGTGGGTCTAAATGTTTAGGCATATTTATAGACCTTTCAAAGGCCTTCGACACAGTTTCTGTTCCCAAACTCATTGCAAAGATGGAGCTTGTGGGTGTGCGTGGCGCAGCGCTGGATATCTTTAAAGACTATCTTAATAATCGGACCCAGCAAGTTAAGATAGGTGATTATCTCAGTGCTGAGCAAACTGTGACCTATGGCGTGCCTCAGGGAAGCATATTGGGGCCTACTATGTTCCTGATTTATATGAATGACCTCTGCAGATTGATTCTCACTAACTGCAAAATATACGCGTATGCCGATGATACTGCAATCGTCATTCATGGACCTACTTGGGATGTGGTTAAAACTATTGCAGAAAACGCTCTAGGTCGAATCTTGGGCTGGTTTCATGATAGCCTACTAACTCTCAACTTGGATAAGACCTGTTTCATTCCCTTCTCAATTCGACGAAATACCATGCCCCCAAAAGAATATAAAATAATTGCTCACTCATGCCAGACCTCATCATACATATGTGCTTGCCCGACACTGGTCAGATGCGACAGTGTTAAATACCTTGGCTTGCATATCGATGAATGCCTGAGATGGGACAAACAGCTCGATGTGATAACCTCTAGAATATTGCGGCTCATTTATGTGTTCAAATTGCTAAGAGATTGCGCCGACAAGGTGACACTGAGGATGGTCTATTTTGCACTGTGTCAGTCCATAATTGGTTATTGCATCCCTGTGTGGGGTGGTGCATCAAAAACCAGCATGTTAAGAGCTGAGAGAGCCCAAAGAGCTGTATTAAAGGTTATGTATAGAAAACCATACCGATATCCAACGAAACAACTCTATGAGGACTGTGAGGTTCTGACTGTTAGACAACTGTTCATTCTGCAGTCGGCCCTCAGGACTCATAGATCCATGCCCAAATCAAACCCAAAAAAGCGCACAAATATTCCGTCAGGTGTTATACACAAAACCTCTTTTGCCAAACATCAGTTTTACGTCCTAAGCAAATATTTATATAAAAATTTACACAAGCAACTAAACATCTTGGACTTAAATAAATACACGCTAAAGAAAAGTATAATTCAATGGCTATCACAACAAGATTATATAACAACAGAGAATCTCCTAACTTACGTCTCATAATTCTCATAACTTTTTAGTTATAGTGAATTATGATGATGAGTAAGAACTCATACTCAAAAATTACATCTCCCACTGTATATCCAATTACTTATATTACACATCACTCAAATAACCACACTCACACCTACACACACTCCACACATACACCCTCACACCCCACATACATATATCCAAACACCTATAAACATACATTTCATACACACGTACGTGGAATTGCTTTTTGTTTTATTAAATTTTTCTTTTCTTTTTTAATATTTATTTCAGTACAATTAGTATACTTACCTAATCATTGACACTGTTTTCACATGTATTTGACTATTTAATATTTTTTTTTTTATATAACACTAATAAAATTCATTGGCTGAACCCTATCTTTTAAGATACAGGCTAGTCCTAGTTTAAAAGATAGAGTCTATTATTGCATCATATTGTAATTAATAATTTCCGAACATTCTATACAGTGCAAAGTGCTATGTTCTTATGAAATAAATACTTATTATTATTATTAATGGTAGGATACATCGTTTTATCATGAAGTTCCTGTATCTCCCTTCCACCTGCCGGCTCCATCATCAGGTCATTTCGATGATACTATTTTCGACATAACTATTCACAACCATTTATTTATTCGTATTGTAACTTTATTGTGATATCTATGTGAGTATGAAGTTCCAATAGCCATTTCTGGTCTTCTTCATATGTTCCACTTCACCAAATGTTTCTTTTGGACAGTAAATGCTTAAGTTCTAGATGAAAATACCAAAATCCATAACAAACATCCTACCTACCTACCTACCTCACCATCATCCTACCTTCTCCTTTTTGTGAAGTCGATAAAAATAGATTTATAACGTACAATTCATGCAAAATATCATCGCTCTAATCTTCTTGAACAGAGCAATCACAGCTATAGCGATCAGAAAAAGTCACAAAATCATAAATATAGCCCAATTTAAAAGCAATAGAAAGCTGTGATTACATCTCATAAAAAACATCATAACGATCATTTAATTTACAAAACAAACACATTCACAAGCTAACTATTTAATTTAAATAACGTGCCCATAGCTATCACAGAATTCGAGAATCAAATCCAGAGCAATCAGAAACTTTCCTTCATAATGTTGGAACGTGGGAATATAGTACACAGGTATCCTCCTCGGCGGTTAGCCTACTACTGGCGTTACCCCGTGGGAGGGGAAGAGAGTGTCTATAACGCATAACTAGGGATGAGCGCGATGTTTTACCTCAGCGCAGAACCATAGTATAAAGAGAAGGGAAGTAGGTTATCTTCATACAAACGCACCGCGCGCGGCTTGTATGTGTGCGCCATAGTATCTACGCGTCGACGCACGCACACTTTAACAAAATCTCGATCCGTTTCTCAGTGCGCCAGTCGGGGCTAACACTGCACGAGTTTCGCGCGTCACTGCTTTTCGGCACCGCTAAATCAAAACAAAATGTCTGATAATTGCAGGAGAACGTATTGCTGTGTGTTTGGGTGTCTTAACAATTCATAGATTCTAGAATTGTCTCTGTTCAGATTACCTATTGAACAATATCTTTCTTGTTCAATACTCATTCTAGCATATAATTTTTACTTGATTTTGAGATACCTACTTACTTTTTTAGGGTTCCGTAGCCAAAATGGCAAAAACGGAACCCTTATAGTTTCGTCATGTCCGTCTGTCCGTCTGTCCGTCTGTCCGTCTGTCACAGCCGATTTACTCGGAAACTATAAGTACTACAGTGATGAAATTTGATGGGAATATGTGTTGTATGAACCGCTACAAAATTATGACACTAAATAGTAAAAAAAAGAATTGGGGGTGGGGCCCCCCATACATGTAACTGAGGGATGAAAATTTTTTTTTCGATGTACATACCCGTGTGGGGTATCAATGGAAAGGTCTTTTAAAATGATATAAAGTTTTCTAAAAAACATTTTTCTTAAAGTGAACGGTTTTTGAGATATCAGCTCTCAAAGTCGTAAAAAGTATGTCCCCCCCCCCTCTATTTTTATAACTACGGGGTATAAAATTCTAAAAAAATAGAGGTGATGCATGCTAATTAACTCTTTCAACGATTTTTGGTTTGATCAAAGTATCTCTTATAGTTTTTGAGATAGGTTGATTTAACTGTAATTTTGGTTAAGTTATTGTGCTTACACTGAAAACGATGGCTGAACCTATAAGTACAAGGCAAAATATCGGGAGAGTTTAGGCTCCATTCACCAGGTGTATAAATTGACATAATAAGTTTATTATATTTGCTGCTACGGAACCCTTTGTGCGCGAGCCCGACTCGCACTTGGCCGGTTTTTTATTTTTTTTTGTATTAGTTTTCTATCACACAGAGGAAGTAGGTAGGTAGGCTTAATTTCTACTTTTGATCTGTCAATTGATTTGCTGCTATTGCTTTGTTTACGTTTGGTTATGCCGAATTCTCATTTACTTTAGTTTCTCACCTACTTACAGTTAGAAAATCGTAATTCAAAATAAATAATTGACTAATTGTAAATCAGATATACATATAAAGCAAAGTTCGAATCATAACAACAAATTCGATTATAGGCTAAGAGATAGGCGTTAGTTTTTAATGTTGTTTTAGTGTTTCTTTTAATTATAATATTTTAGTCACTTTATTCATTTTTAGGGTTCTGTACCTCAAAAGGAAAAAACGGAACCCTTATTTATTTATCCAGATAGGATCAGTTCGTTGTTCCTTCGTCTATCTGTATGTCTGTCTGTTAAAACCCTTTATCTCGAGAATGCGTGATGTATCTAGTTGAAATTAAAACCATAGGTATTTGTTTTATTCGTTAACTTAAAAGTTCCGTTTTTTCACAAGCTGTGAAAAAACGAAACTTTATAAAAACGTATTTTTATTATACACGTAAAAAATACAACTTCCCGACCCTTGCCAATTTATAGGCACCGAATTAAAATTTTGCTAAAAGTGACAACCCTAAGACAGTAGGCAATTATATCGCGGATTGGGCCGGAGATAGCCTACTGCCCTTCTCTTTATACTATGGCAGAACGATGAGATAAAATGCCCGGTCACGATTTTAAATTCAAATTGTAGCAAAAGTAATGTCATTAAAAATGTTTTATTAGTATGAAGCTTAACTATTTGTTGTAATCTAAATAAATTGTTTCATATGAAACTTCTCATTAAAAAGTAGAAGATTTTTTTTTACATTCAACCGGGAGTTATGTCAACCCAGGATTTTAGGGTTTAAGATTTTCTTTTTTTAATATTTAAAATAAATTTAATTATTACTAGCTTTTGGCAGCAGCTTCACCCCCATACATAAAATGTACCATATGTCACTCAGGAGTAAACCAGCTTTCTATTGTTGTTAAAATTTTTCCAATCGAACCAGTAGTTCCAGAGATTACCTCCTACAAACAAAAAAGCAAACTTTACCTCTTTATTATATTAGTGTAGATGTAGCCAGGTTTTTACGGTTAAAGATTTTTTTAAATATTTAAAATAAATGTATGTATAATTTAGCCAGGTAGCAAGTAGATTAGACACCGATCTGTACATAAAAAAATATTGAGAAATCATTTTTTTATTTTAAAATAGGTTTATCCAGCCCGACACGAAAAAAAAATGCCCCTGGAGATCGACCTTTAATATTTTCTAGCTCAGGTAATGTTACTCCAGCTGGAATCGTTTCTTTCCATTTTTTCCCAAAACTACACCACGCAATAATTTTATAATCGGCGCACATTTATAGCAGATTGCGCACTCATTACACGTCCCACTGATATCGCTCTACGTACACTTTTCTGTTGGGTTTGTTCGAACAGGTTTAACCAGTGCACAGTGGAGGCAGTGTGGGGGAGCATAAATTCACTTCCATCGATTTAGCCAGGGACCATAATGGTCAAACAGATTTACGCCAATATAGGTAGGTACAGGAAAAGAAGTGACAACACGGGATAAACCATTTGCATAGCTTGACGGATTTACAGGAGGCAAGTGGACTTGCTGCTAAATATAAGACAAAATTTGGTGCTTTTTAACTTATCCCAATCTGCTGGTTAGTAACGCCACATTCGTGGTTCACTGCGTTAACTGTAGTCAGTTGCGGAGAAGAACGATAGAGACAGTGACCTGGAGTTCGTAATGGTCACGAAACTATTACCTATATATTATACACACACATATATATATATTTGTGATACCAAGTGACACTGCCAGTGTATTAGAAAACATAACTGTGAAAAATATGGCTTAGTGAATGAAACAGATCTCGGGACAAAAGTAACAATTAAAAGCTTTTTCAGACTCTTTTAATACATATTTCTCTTTTTTAAACTCCTTCAGAAGTTTCAGATTCGTTTTTATTTTAGTTTTTTACCGTTTTCATTTTCATTGGGCAACTCCTCTTCATTTCCTGGAGCTTCTGGTGCTGGAGCTTCTGGTGCTGGAGCTTCTCCTCCTCCTCCGTCATCTGGTGCTGGAGCTTCTCCTCCATCTGGTGCTGGAGCTTCTCCTCCTCCTCCGTCACCTGGTGCTGGAGCTTCTCCTCCATCTGGTGCTGGAGCTTCTCCTCCTCCTCCTCCATCTGGTGCCGGAGTTTCTCCTCCTTTATCTTCTTTTGCCGAAGGGTCCAATTCTAATTTATGTGCCGCAACGTACTTGCATTTTCCAGCTATTGCACATCTTCCTTGTTTCACTGTATGAGATTTGTTATGTTTAAATTCTACCATTTTGTAACTATCTTTTTTTAAAAAAAAGGAACCTGCCAAGAACATCTTTATATGCTTTGGGTGAAAAAAACCATCTTTTTTTTGGTGTTGTGGATCTGTTGCTGTGTTTGATTTTGTTACTGTACTATCATCTTTTTTTTCATCATCTTTTTTCTCATCATCTTTTTTTTCATCATCTTGTTTTTCATCATCTTTTGGGCTATCTGAAGGTTCACTTTTTTTTGGGGGATATTTCATGTATAGTGGACCCTCAGTACCATCATCTCTCTCTGGAATAGAATCTAGGTTTTGACAATCAACAATTTCCCCTTGCCAAGAAACACACACATCTTTAGTACAGTCTATATCCGAGGTTCCGTCGTCATCGTCGCACGGATTTTGGTCCATATTGTAGCTTTTTCTACGTGACGGAGTGCCACGATATTTTTGTTTATCACTCGTTGTTATGCTTTCTTCGCAAATAAATTCATCAAACACACTCATGTGCGCCGTATTCGTCTTTTGAACCATCTTTAAGTACGTATCATCGTCTTTTTGGTAACATTTTTGAGTTTCGTTTAAATTGACTGAACAATAGACAAAATAATAATATTTGTTTCTTACTGACTTTGACAAGAATAATAGTTTATCGGTTTTACTTAAATTTTTAAATATAATTGTTTCACACACATTTTGATTTATCGTAAAACAAGATTTCAAAATAAAATTTGAAGCGGTTAGTTCGGCTATAGAGCTAATTTGTACCGGTAAACAATCGTGAGAATTGGTGCAATTAAAGAGCAAGGTTCTGTTTTCTGGTATATTATTGTCATGAGATTTTCTTTTGGTTAATTCCATCACTATGTAGAAGGGTTCTTGATCCTGAAATATGCACAAATTTCTGATAATTAGATACATACACCGCATATTCTTCAGTAGTATGAACTCGTCGTGATGACATTTAAATACTAGTCTATCGTATATTGTTCGATCGTGCTTACATTGTTTTACGAAATCTCTTTGTTACCTTTACCCACAAACATTCTTGTCCCCCAATAGATACAAATATTGACGGAAAAACCATTCCAGTGAAGGAAGCTAGATTTCTGGGAGTAATCTTGGATTCAAGACTGTCTGGTTGACCACATAAACAACACAGTCAAAAAATGTGAACGCTCTGTATCGGTTCTTAAAGATTGTCAATCACCGTAAGCCACTGCTGCTTCAGGACAAAGCTAGACCACACTGCACAACAGACGGTTATCAAATTAGAAGAGCTTCTAATTTATGGATTCCTATCCAAATGGTTTTTTTTTTTAGTAAAGGGATCAATTAACTCCCTATGAGATATTGCATATTTGTCGTATACTAGTAGGATATTATAATCATGGAAGTCCTAGCAGAGACGACCATGTAGACAGCAGATGAAATCCAAATTTTGACTTTCAATGTCCATGGATACCAAGCGAGGTTTTCTATGCGCTTTTTCGACTGAAGTAACTGTTTGGAGAACGTTTTGTAACGTGGATTGGACCCATGTAGCCGCAACACAATTCTTACTATTGATGAACCAAGCTCTCATCGAGGTGACCTCTGGTGGCTTAATTTTAAATTGAACATAGATTGTTTGTTGTTATGGAGGAGGCTTGTATGAACATTGTAAGGCTGATGCAATGCAATAGATTGTTTGTCCAGTCAGTGCATACTTACTAGATACACTTTAATCAAAATGGGTGCACTTATGGCAATGTTTTAATACCTGCGTTTTTTCCTGTGCCGAAAAACATGTAACATTCTTGAGGAAACGCTGAAAAATAACAAGAACTTTATAATCTAATAATTAAAAAATGATGAGTCATGAAACACATTATAGTTTTTGAGATGTGATGACGTCTCCCCCTCAAGGGTAGAGGAAGAGGGTCTGTCAGCCTTTTATTGACTAAAACCATACCTATGTGCCTTCTGCCGTGAAGATGGTGTACAGGACAGGACCTCGCACCGAGCCTTGAGGGGCACTGTTATGTCTAGGAGTTTAGACGTTGCTTCAGACTCTTTTTCTTGAAAGGTTCATTCTGATAGGTTGGACTCAAACAGTGCGAAGTAGCTATGAGGGAGGTAGGTTTTGATCTTGGCCAGCAGACCTTTGCGCCAGACTCGATCGAATGCCTGTTGGATATCTAGGAAGACAGAGCTGCAGAAGTGTTTTACTTCCAAAGATTTTCGGATTCTGTCACATACCTACCCTGTGAATCTGTGACAGTGGAGTGTTGGGTCCTAAATCTGAAGTCGAACCCAGGTGCTTTCTTGTCTAACAATTTTTTTATTTTGTAGTTGCAGGGCGAGGAGGGAGAGACATTTGGTAGTCTCTTTTTATGACGTTGTCTATTTCTTCTTCAGATATGTTGGCCGTTGGATGGAAGACGTTTGCAAGGTGTTTAGCGAATGCGTCTGCTTTTTGTTGGGGTGTCCTAGCCCAGTCTTGGTCCCATCTAAGGGAAGGTATAGATTTTGTGGGCCTGGTGTAATTTTTTGTAAACTTCCAGAGCGAATAATTGGATGATGCTGTTAATGACTCTAACTGTGCTTCTAAGGTCATCATACCATTTTTGGAGTAAATCTTGTAAGTCTCTAGCAGTCCTGTTATAGTCCGACTTATCCTCACTAAGTCTATTTTGTTGCCAAATTCGACGAAGTCTACTTTTCTCGAGTAATACTATTTTTACTTCCAAGGGATAGTTACAGTCTTTTGGTACTTGCTACCTCTGGAGTATTCATCCAACACGCTCTTTGGATTAAGGAACTTGTATATTCTGCGGCATTATCTATATCATCGTGTGTTTTTGAGCAACTTTAAAATTTACATTTTCGGTGATGTAATCCCTAAGTCAGTGTGTCTATTATAACGTCTAACTTGGCATGATTTCTTTACTAGCTTTGAGCTATTTGTTAGCAGTACCGGAGTGTGGTCAGATGGAGTGTCGTAATAAGATTCTGGTTTCATTTTATGTCCAGACAAACCCTTCGTAATGAAGAAATCGAGAAGATCCGAGATTTTTGAGGGATCAGTTGGCCTATATATATATATATATACATATGTAGGCTTTCCCTCTTAGGGTTGGGAGGTCAGACGGCAGTCGCTCCCGTAAAGGCCACAAATAGCCATTAAACATGGAAAGTTTAGAAAAGGTATCTGCCACGGATAGGGCGCCGCCACAAAATGGCGCGCAGGAGAGTCGCCCGACTCCTGTGGCAAGTGGGCAAGGGCTACCGTGTATGGGGCGAACACGGCCAAAGACGCGAGCCCCAACCCGGAAAATCCGCTTCGCTAGTCTCAACATTGGCACGCTGACCGGACGCGCGAGAGAGTTAGCCGATGTACTTCTTAGGCGAAAGGTGGCCGTGGCATTCCTGCAGGAGACTCGGTGGAAAGGCCGCAGGTCCCGGCTCATCGGGAATGGCTACAAGCTGATCTACACGGGTGCAGCCGGTGGGGAGAACGGGGTGGCCGTTGTACTCTCCGAGGAGTTTCAAGACGCAGTCCTGGAGGTGAAACGCTACAGTGATCCGCTTATGGTCGTAGGTGTGCTTATTGACGGGGTTGTAACCCACTTGATAAGTGCCTACGCACCTCAGGTCGGTTGCAGCGACACTGAAAAGGCTGCGTCCTGGGATCAACTCGGTGGGGTGCTTCGTGGCATCCCGTTGTCACAGGGAATCGTCTTGGGTGGTGATCTGAACGGTCATGTGGGTGACAGGTGCAAGGAGTTTGAGCATGTTCACGGTGGCTTTGGATACGGTAGCCGTAACGCGGAGGGGGAGAATATCCTCCAAACGTGTGCGGCTGCCGGCCTTGCCATCGTGAACACGTTCTTCAAAAAGAAACCCGAACACCTGATTACCTACAAGAGCGGGAGGTACGCTACCCAAATCGATTTCTTACTCACACGGAGGCACCATATCAGTAAGGTAGCCAACTGCAAGGTCATACCCGGCGAGAGTCTCACTGCACAACACCGTCTCCTTGTCATGGACTTGCGCGTCAACCCTAGGATCAAGGTTGTTGAGCGCCGACAACGCCGAATACGGTGGTGGCGACTGAATGAAGCCACGTCCCAGTCGTTCGCGTCGGCCATCGGCGACAAGTGCGATGGCACCGATGGCGAACCTGTGCAAAGCCACTGGGACAGGATTCAGGTTGCCATCACCGAGGCGGCAAAGTCGGTGCTCGGCTTGTCCAGGGGCGGCCGCAAGTGTGACAAGGAGACTTGGTGGTGGGATGACACAGTCCAGAGGGAGATCAGAGAGAAGAAAGCTCTCTTCAAAACGTGGCAAGCTTCCAAATCTCCTGAAGACCGCGACGCATACAGAGCTGCAAAACGTGCCGCCAAGAGGGCCGTAGCCAGAGCCAGACGAGACCACTTACAGCCACTTTATGATAAGCTGGAATCGTCTGAGGGGCAGAAGCTCATATATAAGCTGGCACGTTCCAGGGTCAAAGCGGCACTGGATATCACTAAGTACCGCTGTGTAAGAGACCCTGAGGGCAATCTGTTATGCGAGGACCTCGCGGTGAAGGAGAGATGGCGCTCGTACTTCCACGAGCTGCTGAACAAGCAGCACAAAGAGGTGCTGTCTCCGGTTCTCCCTCCAAATCAGGGACTTGTACCCCTGGTTACGCCTGAAGAAGTGCATGTGGCACTTCGCCGCATGAAGAACCGGAAAGCTGTCGGTGCCGATGGAGTCCCCATTGAAGCCTGGAAGGCGATGAGTCCTCGTGGTGTGGGCATCTTAACCCACCTATTTAACCGCATGCTCCTCACCGGAAAGATCCCGAGTCAATGGAGACTGAGTATTATCACTCCAGTCTTCAAAGGCAAGGGATCAGTGCAGGAGTGTGGCGACTACCGGGGGATTAAGGTTATGTCCCACACCATGAAGCTCTTCGAGCGGGTGATTGACTCTCGGATCCGACAGGAGTGCACCGTCTCGGGATGTCAATATGGGTTTCGACCAGGCCATGGTGCCATGGATCCCATCTTTGCCCTAAGGGTTACCATGGAGGGATACAGATCAAAGAATACGCCTCTGCACCTCTTGTTCCTTGACATGCAGAAGGCCTTCGACTGTGTCCCCCGTGAGGTGATCTGGTGGGCGCTGAGATCCAAAGGAGTGCCCGAGACCTATGTTGACATCATCCGAGATATGTACCGAGACTCCGGTTCTGTGGTTCGGACCGCTGTTGGCGATACGAAACCCTTCCCCATCACCGTCGGAGTTCACCAGGGTTCTGTCCTTAGTCCGTTTCTGTTCAGCGTGGTGCTGGACGTGCTGTCCTTCAACATCAGGGACTTACATGAGCAGCCGCCATGGCTGCTCATGTATGCAGACGACATCGCGCTGGCGGACTCGGACAGTGGGCGCTTGGTTCGACGTGTGACAGCGTGGAAGGAATCGCTGGAAAACGGCGGTCTGAAAATTAATGCGGCGAAGACCGAGTACTTGGCCTGTAACACAACAAACGCTGCTCCTGTTCGCATTGGCGAAGACACAGTCGAGCGCACGGAACAGGTCAGGTACTTGGGATCGGTGCTCCACGAGTCCGGGGATGTCGATTGCGACGTCGAGTCACGTATCTCGGCGGCCTGGGCGAAATGGCGTGAGGTTGGCGGGGGTTATCTGTGACCCCAAAATGCCGGTTAAGCTCAAAGGACAGGTCTATAAGACCATCATTAGGCCTGTCCTTTTGTATGGCAGTGAAGCGTGGCCTGTACTTGAGCGGCACAAGCAGAGCCTGCGTGTCACGGAAATGAATATGCTGCGCTGGATGTCGGGAGTTTCGCGGAAAGACCGCATTAAAAACTCCCGCATCCGGGGCAGCCTTCAGGTCCGTGACATAGCGGATAAACTGCAGGAGGGTCGCCTACGCTGGTATGGCCACGTATTACGAAAACCGGCAGACTACGTTGGTAACAGATGCCTCGCCATGCCGCCTCCGCCGGGACCCGGAAAACGAGGAAGGCCTAAGAGGCGTTGGATCGACGTCGTAAGGGACGATATGCGTGCCAATGGGCTTACGGCAAAGGACGCGAAAGACCGAGCGAAGTGGAGGCGTTTAGGTTGGAAAGCGGACCCCGGGCACCGAGGTGAAAGCCAAGGAAGCAACCGGGACTAACGCTGAGATGATGATGATGAGGTTCAGCAGCGGAGAGAAAGTTATTCTCCATGCTAAGTTTTAGTTGCCTATTATGAGTAGAGGTCAATCTGGACCCCGTGTCAATCTGGTGTCCTCAATCTGGACACGAATGTTTTGCGTTCCAGTCACCGCCTGTTATAAATCGGTTTCTTAAGGTATCGAAGAAACTACAGAACATTAACGCTAAGTTGGTCATGAATATACTTAAATTAACTTAGGTACTATGAATATGTACACTAATTTATAAAGTTATTTAAATGTTGCTAATAAATACTTAAATAAAAAAAAACGTTATTTTTTTGCAATTTTCCGTAAGACTTACCTCTGTTTGTAGGCATGTTGAAAATTGTAAGATGATAATTAAGTAAATAAAAATCATTCTAAGTAAAATAAGATACTCATTTTAATGTATATACAATAAGCTAACCCTTTGGTTAACTCAGCCCCGGTCCATTGAACCTTAATGGAAAAATAAATTGAAAACGTCGTGATAACATATTCAATTATTCATATATAATCGATTTCTTGGTATCAATATTACCTTGATACTGGCACGATGTTGGACACAAATAAATGAAACAGTATCTAACGATTTTGGAAAACAGGATCATTATCTTTCTGTACTTCACCAGCATGTCTCGTGGGTCGGTGCAGCATGTCGGCTTCTTCCTTTTTGGGTTCCGTAGTCAACAAGGAACCCTTATAGTTTTGCCAAGTCTGTCTGTCCGTCCGCAATAATTTGATCGACTAATAGCACTACAAAGCCGAAAGGTCCATACATAGTTCGCCTAAGAACCAACAGGGATGTGTATTTACTTTTTGGGTTTTAGATAATGTATATATTCGATTGAACCTAAATTAAAACAACGGACACTTGAGAATTCTAAAAAAACTCAAAACACTTTCGGATTTTGAAGTTATTTGGATAATTACGTCAATAAAAACATTCGTATTCAAGTAGGTAACGTTTTATTGCCACACTATTAGTCATTAATGCCAGCAAACAAGAGAAACAGCCTTTGCTAGGATTCATAATAAATAATAGAAATCAATTAAGATAGGTATTTCATACATTAAAACAATGTTTTGCTTTAGAAAATATTTAGTTTTATTATAGGTTACATCAATTCTCATTCTTCCGCCAAGTGACATTACTACCAAATGTCATCTGTCAATTCATCAACTGTCAGTGTCGATTTTAATGCTCGTTCGAAACAGCGCAGTGCTTTCAATCGTGTTTTTTGATAAGCCTTATTATGATTCCGCGACATCATAGCGGACTGTTTATTCGCTGGGTGCAAAGTATAAGGTGGGGGAACCACGAAACGATCGCAGCGCGCATCATGGCCAAAAAAGGAACTTTCGGTGGCGCACGCTGTCACTTTTTACTAGCGAGATTAACGTTTTTCAGTAAATAAACATGAGTCACGAAGCTTGCTGCGTAGTTAATTGCAAAAACCATGGCAGAAATAGTGATAAAAAATTCAACAAACTAATTGTTTTCCTATCAATGTTGTTTGTGGTTGGAAAATGATGTCGTGTGTGATTGGTCGGAATCCAGTTTTTATGATTAATTTGGCCATGTTTAACTGAAAATATATAAAAGGATGGATTATTGAGAGCATAAGCACTCATAAATAATCGTCTGTTATTTACATGAAATGCGTTATTCGATGAAATTTGCTTATTTCTTTACTTACTTCTCATGACGACAGCCATGAAAAATCTGTATTGTACTAAGCGAAATCTATTGATTGTGTCATTTTAGACGAAAAATAAAAAAGACTTACCTTATATAGATTTAGAATATTTATTGGAGTAAATGTAAATTACAATATTTAATTAAAATTGTTCGTTTGTAAATAACTCGTCGTAATAACAGCCGGGCATTTGACATTTCGGAGGCCACCGTATTTGCAACCGCTAGTTGGCGCTGTCATCGCGCACCCAGCGAATAACTAAAAATTCATTATTTTTATCAAGTGTTGAGAATATTCACGCTTGTCTGTGTCAAACTCTTAATAAGACTGCTGTTAGTGTAACAACAACTTGGCTGTATGATTTATAATACCTTTGCATATTAAAAATTACTTTGCACATTAAATATTTGTAATGTATATTATTAAAATAACTAAGAATTATAGTAAAGGTTTCATGCGTGTTGATTCATAGGCCATCTTTTACCATGTCCTTTGGTATCTATATGTATATAAACCACGACGACAAAATGAAAAAATAAAAAGTAGTAAAAAATGTTTTAATAAAGTACCTTTTTTGTTGTTGTTTTTTTTTTCATTTCTTTCATAACGTTTGATATATTGTTGGATAGGTATTTGAAAATAATTAAGGGTCCCGTAAAATAATTTTTAGGTAATGTTAATGTTTTCGAAAATAATCGCTCGAAAAGTAAGGGGTGGGCTTAGTGGGCATGTTTTTTAACCACAACTTTAGTAATTATGAAAAAAATCACAAAAGGTTCTACTTTTGTGATTTAAGTCTTTCTAGAAAAAATATTTAAACTTGATAGGATGAACAGTTTTTGAAAAATTAAAAAAAAAACTTTCTGAACTAATTTTGTAATTTAACCATACAAGAATTTTCTAACTTTACATATTTTATTATTTTGAGCGTATCTTCTTTCAAATAACAATACAAGAAGATTAAAATTGGTTCACGCAATCCAAAATTACCACCGTGTACAGCGCCACCTCTCCGAACATTGTGTTACTAATTTTTACATGGGCTACTGGGTTCTATTACATTACATGACGGATGGGAAATGATAAATGATATTTATTTTGTAAATAGGTTTTAAAATAACACTTTTACACGTCAATATTTTTTTCTTTTTGTCAGTTTAAGCTAGATGAGTCCGGTGTTTCCTAGCTGACTACCCTCAGAAGAAACACCGAAACAAACTCAGGGGTCAAAGTCTCTTTTAAAGTCCACAGTAACCATGTATTGGTCAAATCATATGAGAACCATGCAGATTAGTGTTTAAGGTGGTCTTTTGAAGTAAGAATCACCAGATTTGGGTAGACCTGTCCAGTCAGTGCAAGCATGTGTCAGTATTCGTGTAGCTCAAACTTAGGACTACTAAGGAGCTCAACGACTTGACGATCAATACCAAAGAAATGACAATAAATGTCATTTCTTTGGTATTGATCGTCAAGTCGTAGGCCGCATCAAATACTCAAATCTGTCAGACATCATATTAAAATTACGGAAAAGGAAAAGTAATCGACATAGTCCCCACATTCACAATAATAAAAATAATAAAAAATATAAAAATAAATTATTGCAAGTATTTGTACTTGCAATAATTTATTTTTCAGTGTTATATTTTTGTATTTTTTATTATTTTTATTATTGTTAAAAAAATAAATAAAAAAAAACTACAATAATAGTGCTGGAGCAGCTCAATCCCAAGCCGTCTTGTCCTCAAGATACTCCTTAACAGTATAAAAAGCCTTTTGGCAAAGTTTTCGCTTTACAAACAATTTAAATTTATTCAGGCTAAGTTCTTGAATGTTACTGGGAAGCTTATTATAAAAGTGTACACATTGGCATCTAAATGAGCCCCCAATTTTTTGGAGCCTGGTTGTAGGAACCACAAATTTATGTTTGTTCCTAGTATTAACGTTATGGATATCACTGTACTTTTTGTTTTTATTTTTATGCACATACAAAATATTATCAAAGATGTATTGACAAGGCACAGTCAATATATTAATGTTTTTAAATTTATCTCTTAGTTAGTCTCTAGGACTTAATTTATAAATTGAACGAATAGTCCTTTTCTGTAATACAAAAATTGTCTGAATGTCGGCGGCATTTCCCCACAGTAGAATGCCGTAGGACATGAGTGAGGACTGCGTGAGGACCCCACTGAAGCTTAGAATCTAGAGTAATACCCAAAAACACTACGGTATCTTCAGGACTCAAATTTTTACGTTTTATTTGTGCACTAATTTCAACTTGCCTAACTTGAGGCATTGTAAACTTAATAAATTTGTTTTTTTTTTCATTTAGATGCAGGTTATTGACATTAAATCAGTGTACTATTTTAGACAGAGCAATATTTATATCGTCAGTATTTGACTGCTGACGTTTATGTTTAAAGAAAAGTGAAGTGTCGTCTGCAAACAACACTATATCGTGGTAATCCTTTATTAGGTAAGGTAAATCATTTATATAAACTAGAAATAAAAACGGGCCAAGAATTGAGCCCTGGGGGACACCCATCGTTATAACAGATCCATGTGATCTTTGCCCGTATATATCAACTCTCTGAATCCTATCACTGAGATAAGATGTAAGAAGATCCAGAGAGGAGTTACTGATCCCGTAATGGTAGAGTTCCTGATTAAAGTTTTATGGTTAACACAATCGAAAGCCTTGGACAAATCACAGAAAATGCCCAAAATTACGGAAACTACGGAACCCTACACTGAGTGTAGTTCACGCTCTTGACTGGTTTTATTTAAATCGAATAATGCATGAAAAAGTGGTTTAGTCCACTTTTGGCTTTTTGCTCTAGCTACATAATACAAGTAAAACAATTTTATACAAATTATGTATCGTTCGTTTTTTAATTCTAGACTACGATTTGACAACTCAGAATGTCACACTCTAGAAATATGTTCAATTTTCTGGAGTTTGATATTTGGAGTTATCAAATCGTAGTCTAGGACTAAAAAACGAACTATATAATGTCCTTTAAATAAATATATGGTTATTCGGTAGTCAAATAATTTTTTTGCACGTACTTTTTTATAATATGACAACCACGTAGCGCTGTACCTTTCTTTTATCTGAATTGTAGTCACAATCAAATCATTTTTACTAAACATAATTTTAATTTTTTTTTTCTGAAAAAAAAACTTGTTTACGCCTTCGTTTTTTTTTTCGAAAAAAAAGGGCAGTGTGTGTGTTTTGTTACATTTTTCAAAGCGCAAGGCGTTCACGCCGACTAAATATAATTAATATTTGTCCACCTACATTTTTACAAGCTTTTTATTAGCTTACAATTTAACTATGTTCGGCTCAAATCTTGCAACTAAATTTTGAAGCAGATTTTTTAACCCGATTGAGCTGCAATTTTGAATGCTGGTGTAAATCGCATGACAAAGCAATATTCTGATGACATAGAACTGATCTGATGATGGAGCTGGAAGATAGCCATAAGAGCTAAGCAATAAAACCACTCAATCTTATCGTGTTTGGGCTCATTGGATTTGTATTGAGGAGTACTTTGATCCTACGAGTATGTGGTAGTCAGGGTCTGATGGTGGAGTTAGAAGGTGGCCATAGGAACTCCGTAATACAATTAGATAACCCCATGATAACCCTAACGTGTTTGTAGTTTTCGAAAAGGTATGAGTATTAATAATAAAGGTACCGAGCTATAAAAGCTTGAAAATATTTTCATTGAAAACTTGTTTGTGTGTCATTTTTGTCATCCACGCAACTATGTCGCGGTCTACAGATAAAATTGTAAAACCTCTATAAAATCCAAATTATTAATATATTAATTATTATACCTCGATTCGGGAGTTTTCTTTGAAGTTCATGAAAGTCCCAACATCTGGCGATCTACGACAAAACCTGTAATTTTATCAGAAAACAAGTTCGCGACAGAACAGCCGCAGCGAAGTACTTTTCATCCTAATAAAGAACCATTGCAGCTTCGGTTCCCTGGAGGTGCACGAACCATTGCAGCCACCCTTCAGCAATCAAAATGCAGCATCGTACCGCAGCCTTAGCCAATGCAGCTAAGTGCCCATTATTTTTGTGAATTCCCTTTTACCTACCTGTTACCTTAAAAAATCGGCCAAGAGCGTGTCGGGCCACGCTCAGTTTAGGGTTCCGTAGTTTCCCGTCCGTCACAAATTTCTCACAATGTAATAGAACCCAGTAGCCCATGTAAAAATTAGTAACCCTATTTCCCGAGAGATGGCGCTGTACACGGTGGCAATTTTAATTTGTGTGAACCGATTTTAATCTTTTTGTATTTTTATTTGAAAGAAGATACGCTCAGGATAGAGAAATATGTAAAAAAGTTGTACGTTTTTTTTAATTATTCATAAACCGTTCATCCTATCAAGTTCAAAATAATTTTCCTTGAAAGTTTATTTTAAGTTCTACTTTTGAGTATTTTTTTTTTATTGTTTAAACTTATGGTTCAAAAGTTAGAGCAGGGTTATATTTTTACTTTTGGAGCGATTATTTCCGAAAATATTTAGGTAAATTATCAAAAAAATATTTTACATGACCCCTAATCATTTTTAAATACCCAGCCCATATATCACACGATATGGTACAAATGAAGAAAAAAATCACTTCCCACTTTACGTGTAAGGGAGGTACCCTAAAAACTAAACATTTTGTACCACTTTTTGTTTGTGCACTTTATCGGCGTAGTTGATATACATATTGATGCCAAATTTCAGCTTTCTAGTGCTAACGGACAGACAGACAGACCGACAGACTTGGTGAAACTATAAGGGTTCCTTGTTGACTACGGAACGCTAAAAATGTAATTTAAATCAATAGCACTCAAGTGTTTTGACAGCAATTTCGAAGCAAATCACACCTAAAATAACTTTCTACCCCATTTTAACCCAGTTAGGGTATGAATTTCATTTAAATACATAACTCGTTTACCGTCACTTCTGTTCAAGAATGGTCATGCAAAATTTGAAGGAGATTGGACCAAGAAATTTCATTGACCCATACAAACATTGCCCTCCTTTTTCACCCCCTTAGGGGTGGAATTTTGAAAACTCGACGCCTACGTCATACATAGAACGAACCCTCCAAGTTTCAGATTTTTACAATCAGCGGTGTAGGCTGAGCGTTGACCCATCAGTCATTCAAGAAATAGAATTTTTTTACTAATACTTTTTAAATTTTTTTTTTATAATTTGGTTCCATCTATCATTACATTCTCACTATTTTATTTTCAGGGGCAGATATACTAGACCAGTTTCGATAACTTTTGAAAGGGAACGAAATAGTAGTATAATGAAAGTCATTGGAAAAAGAAGAGAAAATAACAAAAACTTAAGGAAAAATAAATTACAGTCTATCTGAGGTCGGGAAGTGGATGGGTGTGCGGTATAAGGGTAAAAAATGGTTTATTATCGATTTCCGGCAATACTACTGGTTCTAGGGGAAAAAATTAAATGGCAAAGTTATAGGTCATAAAAAGATTACCCGTGCGAAGCTGGGGTGGGCCGCTAGTTGAAAATATCATCATCATCATCATCTCAGCGTTAGTCCCGGTTGCTTCCTTGGCTTTCACCTCGGTGCCCGGGGTCCGCTTTCCAACCTATACGCCTCCACTTCGCTCGGTCTTTCGCGTCCTTTGCCATAAGCCCATTGGCACGCATATCGTCCCTTACGACGTCGATCCAACGCCTCTTAGGTCTTCCTCGTTTTCCGGGTCCCGGCGGAGGCGGCATGGCGAGGCATCTGTTACCTACGTAGTCTGCCGGTTTTCGTAATACGTGGCCATACCAGCGTAGGCGACCCTCCTGCAGTTTATTCGCTATGTCGCGGACCTGAAGGCTGCCCCGGATTCGGGAGTTTTTAATGCGGTCTTTCCGCGAAACTCCCGAGATCCAGCGCAGCATATTCATTTCCGTGACACGCAGGCTCTGCTTGTGCCGCTCAAGTACAGGCCACGCTTCACTGCCATACAAAAGGACAGGCCTAATGATGGTCTTATAGACCTGTCCTTTGAGCTTAACCGGCATTTTGGGGTCACAGATAACCCCCGCCACCTCACGCCATTTCGCCCAGGCCGCCGAGATACGTGACTCGATGTCGCAATCGACATCCCCGGACTCGTGGAGCACCGATCCCAAGTACCTGACCTGTTCCGTGCGCTCGACTGTGTCTTCGCCAATGCGAACAGGAGCAGCGTTTGTTGTGTTACAGGCCAAGTACTCGGTCTTCGCCGCATTAATTTTCAGACCGCCGTTTTCCAGCGATTCCTTCCACGCTGTCACACGTCGAACCAAGCGCCCACTGTCCGAGTCCGCCAGCGCGATGTCGTCTGCATACATGAGCAGCCATGGCGGCTGCTCATGTAAGTCCCTGATGTTGAAGGACAGCACGTCCAGCACCACGCTGAAGAGAAACGGACTAAGGACAGAACTCTGGTGAACTCCGACGGTGATGGGGAAGGGTTTCGTATCGCCAACAGCGGTCCGAACCACGAGTCTCGGTACATATCTCGGATGATGTCAACATAGGTCTCGGGCACTCCTTTGGATCTCAGCGCCCACCAGATCACCTCACGGGGAACACAGTCGAAGGCCTTCTGCATGTCAAGGAACAAGAGGTGCAGAGGCGTATTCTTTGATCTGTATCCCTCCATGGTAACCCTTAGGGCAAAGATGGGATCCATGGCACCATGGCCTGGTCGAAACCCATATTGACATCCCGAGACGGTGCACTCCTGTCAGATCCGAGAGTCAATCACCCGCTCGAAGAGCTTCATGGAGTGGGACATAACCTTAATCCCCCGGTAGTCGCCACACTCCTGCACTGATCCCTTGCCTTTGAAGACTGGAGTGATAATACTCAGTCTCCATTGACTCGGGATCTTTCTGGTGAGGAGCATGCGGTTAAATAGGTGGGGTAAGATGCCCACACCACGAGGACCCATCGCCTTCCAGGCTTCAAATGGGGACTCCATCGGCACCGACAGCTTTCCGGTTCTTCATGCGGCGAAGAGCCACATGCACTTCTTCAGGCGTAACCAGGGGCACAAGTCCCTGATTTGGAGGGAGAACCGGAGACAGCACCTCTTTGTGCTGCTTGTTCAGCAGCTCGTGGAAGTACGAGCGCCATCTCTCCTTCACCGCGAGGTCCTCGCATAACAGATTGCCCTCAGGGTCTCTTACACAGCGGCACTTAGTGATATCCAGTGCCGCTTTGACCCTGGAACGTGCCAGCTTATATATGAGCTTCTGCCCCTCAGACGATTCCAACTTATCATAAAGTGGCTGTAAGTGGTCTCGTCTGGCTCTGGCTACGGCCCTCTTGGCGGCACGTTTTGCAGCTCTGTATGCGTCGCGGTCTTCAGGAGATTTGGAAGCTTGCCACGTTTTGAAGAGAGCTTTCTTCTCTCTGATCTCCCTCTGGACTACACAGTCCAGAGGGAGATCAGAGAGAAGAAAGCTCTCTCCCACCCACCAAGTGGTTTGTCATCCCACCACCAAGTCTCCTTGTCACACTTGCGGCCGCCCCTGGACAAGCCGAGCACCGACTTTGCCGCCTCGGTGATGGCAACCTGAATCCTGTCCCAGTGGCTTTGCACAGGTTCGCCATCGGTGCCATCGCACTTGTCGCCGATGGCCGACGCGAACGACTGGGACGTGGCTTCATTCAGTCGCCACCACCGTATTCGGCGTTGTCGGCGCTCAACAACCTTGATCCTAGGCTTGACGCGCAAGTCCATGACAAGGAGACGGTGTTGTGCAGTGAGACTCTCGCCGGGTATGACCTTGCAGTTGGCTACCTTACTGATATGGTGCCTCCGTGTGAGTAAGAAATCGATTTGGGTAGCGTACCCCCCGCTCTTGTAGGTAATCAGGTGTTCGGGTTTCTTTTTGAAGAACGTGTTCACGATGGCAAGGCCGGCAGCCGCACACGTTTGGAGGATATTCTCCCCCTCCGCGTTACGGCTACCGTATTCAAAGCCACCGTGAACATGCTCAAACTCCTTGCACCTGTCACCCACATGACCGTTCAGATCACCACCCAAGACGATTCCCTGTGACAACGGGATGCCACGAAGCACCCCACCGAGTTGATCCCAGATTGCAGCCTTTTCAGTGTCGCTGCAACCGACCTGAGGTGCGTAGGCACTTATCAAGTGGGTTATAACCCCGTCAATAAGCACACCTACGACCATAAGCCGATCACTGTAGCGTTTCACCTCCAGGACTGCGTCTTGAAACTCCTCGGAGAGTACAACGGCCACCCCGTTCTCCCCACCGGCTGCACCCATGTAGATCAGCTTGTAGCCATTCCCGATGAGCCGGGACCTGCGGCCTTTCCACCGAGTCTCCTGCAGGAATGCCACGGCCACCTTTCGCCTAAGAAGTACATCGGCTAACTCTCTCGCGCGTCCGGTCAGCGTGCCAATGTTGAGGCTGGCGAAGCGGATTTTCCGGGTTGGGGCTCGCGTCTTTGGCCGTGTTCGCCCCATACACGGTAGCCCTTGCCCACTTGCCACAGGAGTCGGGCGACTCTCCTGCGCGCCGTTATGCGGCGGCGCCCTATCCGTGGCAGATACCTTTTCTAAACTTTCCATGTTTAATGGCTATTTGTGGCCTTTACGGGAGCGACTGCCGTCTGACCTCCCAACCCTAAGAGGGAAAGCCGACGCCAGAGCCTCGTCTGCTGTACGGCAGGTGTCCCAACTTGCAGGGGAGGTTGACTTGGGCCCCGAAGATTGTGGTTGGGCCCCATATACATATACGCTAGTTGAAAATAAATCACACCAATTGCTATGAACAAACGTATTTGCATAGGTATCAATTATTAGGTAAATAGTCTTGTTTAACATTTTTTTTCTTTTCAAAACATACGAACTAGCCGCTTAGAAAATATCTTTGATTTAAAATGATCATCATCATCTTCCTGCCCTTGTTCCGTTTTATTTGGAGTCGGCGCAATATGTTTTTTTTTTTCCATTCTGTCCTGTCACCCGTCACGCTATACTAATTCCTCTTTCTTTCATATCACTTCTCACACAATCCATCCATATTTTCTTTGGTCTCCCTCCCCCTCTTCATGCATCCACATTTATACTCATGGCTTTTTTTGTAACATGCGTTTCATCCCTCTTTTTTACATGGCCATACCAAGACAAACGGTTCCCTTTCAACTTGTCAGTCACTGGCGCCACTTTCAAACTTCCTCTAATGTACTTATTTCTCACTTTATTCATTCTCGTCACACCACACATCCATCACAATATTCTCATCTCTGCTAAATGCAATCTCTTTTTAACCATCTTTTTCATAGCCCAACATTCTGACCCATACAGTAGGACAGGCCTTATCACGGACTTGTAAATTTTACCCTTCAACTTGAGGGGCATCCGTGGGTCGCTAGTTGTTCCAGTGACCTGTAGCCATTTCATCCATCCTGAGTTAAGCCACGTCTTGGTCTATCTCACCATTTTCTTGGATAAGTGACCCAAGGTACCGAAAGTCGGAACAGATTGGTATGGGCGTTCCGGCGAGAACTATGGGCATAGGACTAAAGAGACCACCAAAATCGCAGAACAGGTACTCTGTTTTAGTTCTGCTCAATTTGAGGCAAACACTCTCCAGTCTTTGCCACCTCACCTCCAATCTGCTCTGGACCTCTTGGCCACTCTCGGCAACCAGTACAATATCATCGGCAAACAGCATACACCAGGGAGCCTCTTCCTGAATGTCCAACGTCAGAGCGTCCATTATTATTAGGAAGAGTTAAGGGCTAAGAGCCGACCCTTGATGTAAGCCAACAGCCACATTGAAGTTGTCGACAGCCACATTGTTTGGTGCCCGCTGCAGACCTGACTTGCGTACTGCAGCGACTATACATAGTTCGGATCAACTGCACATACTTCTCAGGCACACCTTACTCCTTAAGAGCCCACCACAGAACCTCACGAGGTACCCGGTCGTATGCCTTTTCGAGGTCAATGAATACCGTGTGCAAGTTTTTATGTGACTTTGATTTAAAATGATCAAAAATCGTATATAATCACTTAAGGGGGTAAGTAAAAAACCAATAAAAGAAATAATTTAATTCATAGCACAAATAGTACACCCAAGTACTCACTTTTACAATTGATACATTATGTCAAAACAATTACATTAAAACCTGTTTTTTATCCTTAGGGGCAGAATCTGGACGGTCCTGGTTTATATTTCCATTAATATATAAAAAAATGGTTTAAATCTGGAATAAAAAGTATTTTGTGTAATAATCTAAAATTATACTTAAATTTAATAAAACTGGCGTGTGTCGTGTATTCCTTAAGACCTGCCTTTCTAGCACGGTTATGGCGTAACCAGCAACTCTGTAAAGTTGCTGAGGATTCAGACACATTTTTTTAATGATTCGGACACCACCAAATTTGTTTAAACTGTTTAGTAAAAAATAAAAATGCACAGTAATAAAAAAAAAACAATTGTAACCCGAATCTGTCGCACTAGATTTAGCTTAAATAATCTGACCGTACTAAGCAGTGTGTGTTTTCGGAAAAAATGAAAACATTGTGTCAAAAAAGAATATATTTGGACATAAATATTATTACTATACAACGTGTAACAAAGTAACCATATACATCAAGAAGCGCGGTAGCCAGGTACTAGGCGTTCAGAGTTACAGAATGTTTCGTAATATTAGCGAGTGTCGTGGAATGTCATTGACCGCCGTAGTATCGTGACACGTTTGTTATGATTTGAAATAAAAAAAACATGCTATACCAAGAAAGTATAAATTTTTTGAAAAAATTATTTTGAACTGAAAGAATACAGGTAGAAGAATACAGGTTGAATAGAAATTCAACCTGTATTCTTCAGCGCTTCTTGATGTATATGGCTATTTTGTTACACGTTGTATATTATGTCTGAATATATTGTATTCGAATCGTCAGCAACTCTACAACTTATCGGTCATGGTTTGACTAAGGACACATCTTCAATGAAACCATGACCGTGGGCTGTGCCTGCTTCTTCTTTGCATTTCTAAATTGCTACGGGTACACTAATCTTATTGAGAGTTATGACTAACAAGATTGTTATATCAGTTATTTTTGTGTTGACAGTCTGAGCCGTTTTTGGTTGAAATAATAGACCCATAGGAGCCAAGTTCTTATCGAGTTTTTCGGGAGCATGGCAAAAAGTTAATAGACCCTTCACTTGAGGAGCTCAATACTTAACACAAATTTTCCCATAGACAGAGTTGATGATTTTTTGACCTTTTATCGCGTCTGAACACTCAGACAAAAACTTTCGCGTTTATTCCGCCAGGGTTCACGACCAAACACACTATCTCGGTCAGTTTTTCTTATCTAAGGGGATTGAAGAGCTTAAGGTAGGCCTTCCCGATTCAAAAAGCTTTTTATTTATTATTTATTTATTATAACTTGATGCACATAACACTGTACAAAGGCGGACTTAATGCCTTAAGCATTTTCTACCAGTCGACCACAGGATGGTGCAGAAACGGAACAAGGTAGGTGCAACTTAAAAAGACAGACAAAAAGAAAAGAAACCAAATATAATAATAATGAATATACATACTTAGATACATAATATAAATAAGAAAGGTCATTGTGAAAACATATCAATCTAGTCACTGCCGAGATAAATCCGCCAACTTCTCGCGAATGTAGTCTCCTATATTTAGAATTTCAATTAAATGCGCTAGGCTTCTATAGAAGTACTTTTTTATACTTTTAATATATAAGTACTCGTACATTATGGAGAGTTCACGTAAAATAGCAGATTTTCTGAGGTCTTTACTGGATCACTCTTACACAAATTTACGTTTTGATTTCTATAGAAGCCTAGATATTATCTACAAGATATGTGTATTCAAAATATCTGAAGAAAGATATGTAATAATATCATAATCAAGTAAGAGCGGTTGTATGAAAATGTACGTCGGATTGGCCGCTCTTAACGAGATGGAGCAACTACAAACACACAACCCTGGCGAATAGAACGCGAAAACATTCATGGGACTAAACTAATGTACTAAACCAACGCAAGCGGTTAAAGAGTTCATCCCCTACGATTTTGTATCGTCTTCTCTTTTTTGCTGTACTACAAGATTATTATTGATTATTATCGTATTTTAATCAGTTTGTCGAAACTAAGTTATTAGGTAATTATTTTGGTCCCACTCAAAACTTTTATAAAAAGATTTGTATTTGTAAAAAGATTTTTTACCTTTTTAGGCCCATTTTTATACAATAAATGAAATAGAATATTAAGTATCTCCAAATTAAATAAGTATAAATGTAAAAAGACTATTTTCCAATATTTCATATGTGTATCGTATGTAGAGACAGAAGACCTACTTACTGTTTGTAAATAAAACACACTATATCTTTATATTTAGTTAAGTTTTCAAAATAGTTGAATTTGGTGTTAATTTATTAGTTTGTATTTAAGCTCTCTCTAGCCTGAAACACAGGGTCAACCTAGTTCAGGCCAATAAGAAACTGTGTTCTTTTTAATATTTATTGTACTTTACTGTATTTATTAATGTCCCATTTTTTTAAATAAATAAGCGATTATTAAAACGTTGTTTTTTTACCTTTTTTCTCATTACGTATACGTCATCCAACTCCGTACATATGATCCGGCATTTCTCCTTTTTCGTATCGCCTCCACATTTTCTCATAAAGTGCTTCCAGTCCACGCACATAGTGTTTGCAGTCGAATAAAGTGCTGTTTAAACGTGCTTTTGAAACCTTCGCTCGAATATATTTTCGACTGTAAAAAGTAATTGATAAGTTTTTAATATGGTAATTAAAACATCGCGAAGCAATAGTCTTTAGATATTGCTGGATCTCAAATAGTAATTGAACAGCGTTGTGATGAAGAAAGCTGTCGTAAATTCGCCCTAAATTGTTTATCTATGGTGTGTAAGGAACACAGTCAGGTTGAGCGTCGCGGAAACCCCAAGACCATTGTGTCTATCCTATTAGACATATTATTCTAAGGCACATAGACAGTCAGGTTGATTGTTGCGGAAACACCTAGATTTTATAGAAGAAGCACATACCGGATTGTTACAAGTTTATTTAATTATTTGTCAAGGAAATAAAAATTGCTTTAAGATACCAAACAGGTCTTCATCTGAACGCTATGTTTCTTAGAAAAGCACTTAATATGACTGGCATTCCAAGAAAAAGGTATCATGTTGAATTAGACAAAGCGTTAGTGCAAATCTCTTGCTGCTGCATTGAAGACTTTATGACATTAAATAATTTAACCGTAGATAAACAATTTAGGGCGACTTTACTACAGCTTTCTTCATCTCAACGCTGTGTGTTTTAGAAAAGCACATAATACTTTTTCAAGTAAAATAGAAGACAAACACGTCTTAATTCATTCATAAATGTGTTCTTGATCTTGAAAACCAAAATTTAATCTATGTAGTTCAACGTACTAAAATATCTTTTTGCATTATTGTTTTAACCTACATAAAAAAAAGATTCTCAGTTTGATCTGTATGTATTTTTTTTTTTATTAATGGTGGGAAAATCATCTAATGATGAATCCCGCCCTTAGGCGGCGCGGGAAACAGACTGACTCCCGGCCAGTCCAACTCTGAATTTAAATACTCCGCTCCGACTCCATAGGCTTCGGCCCTGCATTGGTGCCTCAATAATTGCTGACAACTCCTTGACGCGCGAGGAACAAGGCTCGCCGTCGACGACCTGGCTTGGTCTGGACCGTTACCAGACGACAGGATGGTGAAATCCTGCGTCATGCGGATGGTGAGGACACCATGAGGTCTTTCCAGCCACTCTTCAAGGTGGGGACTTATCACCGTGATTATGGTGTGCCCGGCACTGGGTTGCGATCATGTTGCGATAGTCGCTGACTCCACTCCACCATCATGAAATCTCGCCGTGGCTCTGTCCACTATGTCGCGACTTATCGCGGAAGCGGGGGTTCACCCCGGTGCTGCACTTCCATGTGCAAATCTTGCATGCGTGCAAGGACTGTTGCCTCCAGATCCCATGGTGGCAGGCTAGCAAGGAGGCTCGCCGCTTCGCGGGAAACCGTGCAGTTTACCCGCACCACCCGTATTGCCATGACCCTCTGGCATGAGTTCAACTGGGCCCTTACTTCCGCAGCGAGAGGGTCCACACTAGCGCTGGCCACAGTAGAGCCTCCGACAGGAGGCGTTTGGATCACTTAGGTTCGGCAAGAGCCGCTTGAGGGCGGCCCCAGTCCGATTTAGTTTGGGGGCCTGACGTCGGAAAGGCTTCGAGAGAACGAGTCCTAGGTACTTCATCGTCAACCCGACGCCGATGTGAACTCCTACCGTTAGTTGGGAACCCGGCGGCAACGCGTTTCGAGGGCAAAAAACATATGACCTCGGACTTGATGTGTGTATGTTTTTTCCGCGATTATCTCGCGTTTGGCTAAACCGATCATCATCATCATCCTAGCGGTATTAGTCCCGGTTGCCAACCTTGGCTTTCGCCTCGGTGCCCGGGGTCCGCTTTCTTGCTAAGACGCCTCCACTTCGCTCGGTCTTTCGCGTCCTTTGCCGTAAGCCCATTGGCACGCATATCGTCCCTTACGACGTCGATCCATCGCCTCTTAGGCCTTCCTCGTCTCCCGGGTCCCGGCGGAGGCGGCATGGCAAAGCATCTGTTACCCACGTAGTCTGCCGGTTTTCGTAAAACGTGGCCATACCAACGTAAGCGACCCTCCTGCAGTTTATCCGCTATGTCACGGACCTGAAGGCTGCCCCGGATGCGGGAGTTTTTAATGCGGTCTTTCCGCGAGACTCCAGACATCCAGCGCAGCATATTCATTTCCGTGACACGCAGGCTTTGCTTATGCCGCTCAAGTACAGGCCACGCTTCACTGCCATACAAAAGGACAGGCCTAATGATGGTCTTATAGACCTGTCCTTTGAGCCTAACCGGCATTTTGGGGTCACAGATAACCCCCGCCACCTCACGCCATTTCGCCCAGGCCGCCGAGATACGAGACTCGACGTCGCAATCGACGTCCCCGGACTCGTGGAGCACCGATCCCAAGTACCTGACCTGTTCCGTGCGCTCGACTGTGTCTTCGCCAATGCGAACAGGAGCAGCGTTTGTTGTGTTACAGGCCAAGTACTCGGTCTTCGCCGCATTAATCTTCAGACCGCCGTTTTCCAGCGATTCCTTCCACGCTGTCACACGTCGAACCAAGCGCCCACTGTCCGAGTCCGCCAGCGCGATGTCGTCTGCATACATGAGCAGCCATGGCGGCTGCTCATGTAAGTCCCTGATGTTAGAGGCCAGCACGTCCAGCACCACGCTGAACAGAAACGGACTAAGGACAGAGCCCCGATGAACTCCAACGGTGATGGGGAAGGGATTCGTATCGCCAACAGCGGTCCGAACCACAGAACCGGAGTCTCGGTACATGTCTCGGATGATGTCAACATAGGTCTCGGGCACTCCTTTGGATCTCAGCGCCCACCAGATCACATCACGGGGGACACAGTCGAAGGCCTTCTGCATGTCTAGGAACAAGAGGTGCAGAGGCGTATTCTTCGATCTGTATCCCTCCATGGTAACCCTTAGGGCAAAGATGGGGTCCATGGCGCCATGGCCTGGTCGAAACCCATATTGACATCCCGAGACGGTGCACTCCTGTCGGATCCGAGAGTCAATCACCCGCTCGAAGAGCTTCATGGTGTGGGACATAACCTTAATCCCACGGTAGTCGCCACACTCCTGCACCGAACCCTTGCCTTTGAAGACTGGAGTGATAATACTCAGTCTCCATTGACTCGGGATCTTTCCGGTGAGGAGCATGCGGTTAAATAGGTGGGTTAAGATGCCCACACCACGAGGTCCCATCGCCTTCCAGGCTTCAATAGGGACTCCGTCGGCACCGACAGCTTTCCGGTTCTTCATGCGGCGAAGAGCCACATGCACTTCTTCAGGCGTAACCGGGGGCATAAGTCCCTGATTTGGAGGGAGAACCGGAGACAGCACCTCTTTGTGCTGCTTGTTCAGCAGCTCGTGGAAGTACGAGCGCCATCTCTCCTTCACCGCGAGGTCCTCGCATAACAGATTGCCGTCAGGGTCTCTTACACAGCGGCACTTAGTGATATCCAGTGCCGCTTTGACCCTGGAACGTGCCAACTTATAAATGAGCTTTTGCCCCTCAGACGATTCCAACTTATCATAAAGTGGCTGTAAGTGGTCTCGTCTGGCTCTGGCTACGGCCCTCTTGGCGGCACGTTTTGCAGCTCTGTATGCGTCGCGGTCTTCGGGAGATTTGGAAGCTTGCCACGTTTTGAAGAGAGCTTTCTTCTCTCTGATCTCCCTCTGGACTGTGTCATCCCACCACCAAGTCTCCTTGTCACACTTGCGGCCGCCCCTGGACAAGCCGAGCACCGACTTTGCCGCTTTAGTGATGGCAACCTGAATCCTATCCCAGTGGCTTTGCACCGGTTCGCCATCGGTTCCATCGCACTTATCGCCGATGGTCGACGCGAACGACTGGGACGTGGCTTCATCCAGTCGCCACCACCGTATTCGTCGTTGTTGGCGCTCAACAAACTTGACCTTAGGCTTGACGCGCAAGTCCATGACAAGGAGACGGTGTTGTGCAGTGAGACTCTCGCCGGGTATGACCTTGCAGTTGGCCACCTTACTGATGTGGTGCCTCCGTGTGAGTAAGAAATCGATTTGGGTAGCGTACCTCCCGCTCTTGTAGGTAATCAGGTGTTCGGGCTTCTTTTTGAAGAACGTGTTCACGATGGCAAGGCCGGCAGCCGCACACGTTTGGAGGATATTCTCCCCCTCCGCATTACGGCTACCGTATCCAAAGCCACCGTGAACATGCTCAAACTCCTTGCACCTGTCACCCACATGACCGTTCAGATCACCACCCAAGACGATTCCCTGTGACAACGGGATGCCACGAAGCACCCCACCGAGTTGATCCCAGAACGCAGCCTTTTCAGTGTCGCTGCAACCGACCTGAGGTGCGTAGGCACTTATCAAGTGGGTTACAACCCCGTCAATAAGCACACCTACGACCATAAGCCGATCACTGTAGCGTTTCACCTCCAGGACTGCGTCTTGAAACTCCTCGGAGAGTACAACGGCCACCCCGTTCTCCCCACCGGCTGCACCCGTGTAGATCAGCTTGTAGCCATTCCCGATGAGCCGGGACCTGCGGCCTTTCCACCGAGTCTCCTGCAGGAATGCCACGGCCACCTTTCGCCTAAGAAGTACATCGGCTAACTCTCTCGCGCGTCCGGTCAGCGTGCCAATGTTGAGGCTGGCGAAGCGGATTTTCCGGGTTGGGGCTCGCGTCTTTGGCCGTGTTCGCCCCATACACGGTAGCCCTTGCCCACTTGCCACAGGAGTCGGGCGAATCTCCTGCGCGCCGTTTTGCGGCGGCGCCCTATCCGTGGCAACATTCTTTCTAGTCTTGACCATTTTTTTTTTAGTAGCTATTTGTGGCCTTTACAGGAGCGACTGCCGTTTGGCTAAACCGATAATGATATGATATATCTATCTATATAAAAGAAAGTCGTGTTAGTTACTCCACTTATAACTCAAGAACGGCTGAACGGATTTAGCTAAAAATAGAACAAATTTCAATATATAAAAAAAAGCAAAATAACTTTAAATTTTGGAAGTCAGTCTTCGACGTAAGGCAAGCTACTCGAAGTTAGTTAGGTGGCAAACACACGTACAGAAAAGTTATACTAGGTACATGTCTATATATCTAACTAGCAACCCGCCCCAGCTTCGCACGGGTATTGATATTGAATATAATATGCATGTATTATGCACATAAACCTTCCTCTTGAATCACTCTATTAAAAAAACGCATCAAAATCCGTTGCGTACTTTTAAAGATCTAATTATAATATAAAACAAAGTTGCTTACTCCCTAAGTAAGCAACTTTGTTTTATATTATGTAATGATATGTAATGGTGTATTTTAATTAAATAATAATTTATTGTGTTAGCATCCCGCAGTGTAACTGTTGTAGTGATTGATGTATTTTTTTTTTCTCATACATTTTTAATTATTTTTTTTTATATAATATTTTTTTACAATTCACGTTGTAAAGTAAGAACACTGTAGACTTAGTAAATCCTATTACGATTCACCTTTTATTTTTTATTATTATGATTATTTTTATTGTGCTTTTAAGTGCAATATTGACTGGTCTACACTCTTCTTTCATAATGATATAAGTACTGTAACAACGAAATATTGTAAGAAATCATTTTTTTTAAAAGAGTAACCATGGAGTTTCTTGCCGGTTCTTCTCCATAGGAAACGACCAATTTGGAACCGTGCACTAGCTTCTGACGTTTTATAAGTGCCCTTGTAAGCCTATATGAAATAAAAACCTTTTTGATTTTGATTTCGATTGATTTACGTATATTTTAAACCACTTCAGAGGGCGACTTAAAAAAAGGCGTCGAGTGATGAAGAAATTACGAAACTACTGAAAATCACTCTTTGCATTCATATTTGACATACTTAGTGCCATTGGAATATTTTTTTTCTACTAAAAGCATGTTTCAAATAAAGGCTTCTGCAGGGTTAAACAAATATAATTTAAAGTTTGGACTACCCTAGTTACAGACATAATTGAAGACAATAGGTGTGCGGACACCGGTGTCTTCTCAGGGCTTAATAAACTAAGTCTCATTATACAGATACAAATGACGGTAACTTACGGTCGCCATTTAAGTTTAAAAATTAAAAATTTGCGATTAAATTGATTTCTTATATACTCGAGTTATTGCAGTATTAAATTCTAATTCAAGATCTGTTTAAAAAAACAACTATCGGACACATCAAGGGAATGTGCTAAGTGTAAGACTAACAATCTGTCAATCAATACAAATTGAATGATCCGCTTAGATTGTTAAAGACCGACTTTTGTGTCCGACGAAAAAGTGAAATGTATAAAAGAAGTAGCGGTTCTTATCGCAATAGCATAAGTACATATATAGACACGTTTAAATACTCACTATTCAATATTTGTTCCCAATTTAACAGCTATATCTTCGTACTGAGTTTTATTAAGGGCTATTAGTTCTGGACAACCCAGTGCGTTTAGTTGAGATGCAGCAACGCTGTAACATAAAACTATTAATTAATACTTCTAAATATACATTAGAATACTACTTATACATATATTTTAACTTTAATAGTTTTTCAAACATACCGGGAAGCTAAAGTTTCTCCTGGCAGTGTTACGAGCGGTGTTCCTGCCCATAAAACGTCCATAGCGGTCGTATGCCCGTTGCACAAAGGCGTATCTAAACAAACATCTGCTAATTGCCCACGCCTCACGTGTTCTTCCTTGCAAGCAATGCTAGAGAATACGATACGGCCAGGTGGTAACCCTGCAATTCATAATTATAATTATACCCAATCATCTATCTTGTCTACGATAACTGAACAAATAAAGTCAGTACCTAAACCCTGGGCATATTTATGTACATTCGGTTCGCCAGCAGCAGGGAAATTTAACAGCCAGAGAACGCTATTCGGTACCTTTTTCAGTATGTTCACCCACATTTCCATAACTTTTGGGTCCATTTTATACAACTGATTGAAATTACAGTAAACAATTGCTTCATCTGGCAAACCATATTGTTTTCTTGATGTGAGTATTATAGTATCGACTATTTCCTCAGCAGCTGCTACCTTTTTGTTGACAATGTTCATCGATAAACCATTCTGAATAGTTACACCGTCGACCAATACCTTCAACAATAAATAATATGAAATTATGTAAACAGCTAGGTAGTCTATGTATAAAAAATATAATCTTAAATATAATACCTGTGTATTATTTGGGTCTACGGTAGTATTGATTATGGAAATGGGAATGTTTATTTCCTTTTCGCATATTTCAATCGGTTCCAAATCTTCGTATTCAATTATTTCAATTCTTTCAGTCACGTGTAATAGTTTATTGATATTTATAGTTTCAGCACAATTTATTAAAGCCATAATTTTATTAGAGCCATTGTCATTCACAGTTACAGCCCTGTAGTGTGTTTTCAAATGTGGAAACATTTGTTTATGGTCGCCAATAAAATATGTATATGGCATATACGCAAACTTTTCACTAAAATCATATACAGTCGATTTTGGCGAAGATACTTCGTCGGTTATTATGTAGTCCATGTATAGTGCTCCACTGGTTCCTGGATATCCTAGCCACATTACTTGAATAGGAGAGGGTTTTAGAGCAAAAATCTCATTACGTGCGCCTTTAGTATAGCCATTCATATTCACTAGAATGTGTATACCATCTCGATATATTTGCTTTGCTCCTTCAACATAACAAGACATCGAAGATAGATCGATAAAATGTTCGGAGTCCTTTACTATTTTACTACGGAATGTGGTGCCATCGTCAATATTTAAAGCATAACAGAAAATTTCCACTTTTGAGTGATTATGAAGACCTGGTATAGACTGCATTAAGTGAGAAGTTGGATGATTGCCGAAGTCACTGCTAACATATCCTATACGCAATCGGCCTTTTCTTTCTCTGTTATGTAGAAATAAAACTTTACCCAACATATTCACTTTTTCTGTGTACAAGTAGGCATGACGCGCAGCTATAGCTTTTCTTGCTTCATTTTTTAATGGATATAAAATGGAATGATGTGGATGTACGGAGGTAAGTTTCTCCATTTTCAATTGATCTTCCACTATTGATACTATGTTATGCATTCGCTTTTCGTAACCATCCCAGTTGCAAATTATTTGTAAACAGTGTGTTAAATTACAGTATGCATCAGGAAAATGGGGTTTAAATTTTAACGCACTTTTATAAGATTCAATAGCTTCTTCAATTCTCCCCATATCTTTGTAAATACTTGCCAAATTACAATGCGCATCGGCAAACGTCGGGTTTATCTCTATTGCTTTTTTGAAGCAAACGAGGGCGCCTGTTATATCCTGCAACTCTCTTAGAGTATTTCCCATATTGCTATAAGCGTCAGCAAAGTTTGGTTGAATATTTATAGCTTGTCTGTAATGCATCAGCGCTTCTTGAAGTTTGCCTGTAATTGAATATTAAAACAAGTATGAAAACTCAAACTAGTTATGACAAACCCATTCATGTAATGTTTGTTTACATTTATAATTAAGAACATGTATGAATGTGTTTTGCATACATATACAATTACAGATATTAGTGCAAATTGATTTTAGTTAGACTTCGCGAGCACTATTTAACATGTTCTATGTAGGTTTTAATTTTACCAAGGAAAAACTAATTAACACTATTTTCCACATGTTATTATATACGTGTGAATAATTGGGCTGAGTAATTATTTTCCAAGTACTTGCCTATTATAATGCAGACGTTTATACATAAATATATCCTCTGTTGTGGCATGAGATATTTTTGTTTAAACTTGGGTATTATAAACATCTACATTACATACGTAAGTATTTAGGTACACTTTTTTATTTATTTAGCTTCTATGCTGCTTTATTTACCAATATTTGCCCACGACTTTGTTAACGCGAAAGTAATAAAATGTCAATCTAACGCTTCACCATCAACGAGTGCATCTCTGGTTACCATCAGGTGGATGGCCTGCCTTCGAGATAGCCTTCGTGAATATTTTTTATTTATCCACCCGGAAGTTGAGGCCTTACTTCAAATAGTGCAGACATATATCTATATATATATATATAACATGAAAAACTGTCTGACTGCCATATCAACGCACAGCCGAAACAACTGGGACTAGGAACGTGAATTTTTGTACTAGGCTTCCTTTTATGGCGTAAGCGAGCACTAAGGATTTCCCAAAAATTTATTCGGAAAGAATTTCCCTTATTCTATGCGCGTGAAGCCACATGCAGAAAGCTAGTATATAATAAAACCTTAGTATTTCAAAACAAGTGATGTTACGTTACACACCCGTAGACAAAGGATCTTTTAGTTTCACTTTAATTTCATAAAGTACAAGTACACCGGCCCTATTCCTGATCGAGGTGCCCTAAGATAACGTCACTTCCTTCCTTGCTGGCGTCTGTTACGTACATAACCGGCCACGCATTCATTATTATAATAGTATACAATACATAGGCAAAGTATTAAAAGGAATAATAACAAATGCATTATCTACACGTTTTAGGTATTCTATGAAATGTTTAAGCAAATAAAAAATATCTTATCTTATACATTGTCTAGGTATTGTATAAAATACCAGATTATACAGATTGCCAGGAACATAATAATAACATTATAAAAGGTACCTCTTTCTAAGATTTCAATGTTCTAGGTACAAAGGTTTGGGCCGGGTATTGAGAGTCCACGAGTAAGTCAGGACCTTGCTTTTTACAAATTAAACAGATGCTTCATTCAATTATACTTTTATTCTTATTCTTTAATCTATTAGATTTTTTTTTCTGTTGTAAATAAGAAAATTTTAACATTTTTTATCTTTGTTATAAGATTCTTTTGTAATGATCAAAATACACGCTGCACGAAAAAATATTCAGTCATATTTGTAATTTATTTTTAGTAAACGTGTTGAGAAACATCGTTTGGTACAAGTGGGCATTCGTCATTACACTCTCCCGGCTCCATATCAGCCTCGTTTTCGATTTGGACATCTTTTCCGTCTCAATAGCGATGCTTAAGTTTGTGCACTTTAATTCATTTGAATATAAGTGGATAAACTTCAGCATACACATACACATTTTAAAAGTATATAAAAATACTTTCAAATGTTTTAGAAGTTGCTTGATTGGAATTTAAAGCCGTCACCAACTTTTAATGACCAATTCATATGTTTATGGCAATAATAGAAGGGTCAATCATCATTTAAATCTTTCTTATACCGTAACTCAATACAATACACCTTTAATAATGTGTACGTACCTTGATGTTGTAGAAGCGAAGCCAAATTACTGTGTGTTGCTGCAAAATTAGGATATACTTCTAAAGCTTTCAGGTACAGTTTGGTAGCTTCATCAATTTTTCCTTGTTCTCTTTTAACATTTCCAAGATTGTTGAGAGTATCAACGTGTGACGGGCATAGACGTAAGGCATTGTTATAACATTCTTCCGCCTCGAAGACGAGGCCCTTTTCTTTGAGTGCATTAGCAAGATTACAGTAGGCGTCTGGGAAATTTGGCTGTACTTCTATAGCTCGCCTATACGTGTCTATAGCGAGATCTATCAAACCCTGTTTATAATATAGACATGCCAAATTTCCATGAATAATTCCACTGTTTGGAGTCAACTTCAGTGAATGTAGATATACTGCTACCGCTCTGAAATAAATAGATGACGTTGTAGTTTTATTATAGTTTGAATATTTCGAAATATTCCTGCTCAATTTAGTGGAACGCGATAGAATTAAAAGTATTTTAGAACAACGACCGCCGTCGTTTTACGTACGAAGATAGGTTAAGGCCATTAACAGGTGCTTTTAAATGATGAAACAGTTTGATATACATTTATTTTTACGTTGGATTCTGGGTATGAACAACGTGTACGTGCAAGGTGTAATAAACTGCTCTAGGGCATAATAGTAACCCACTTTAGGTAATGATGTTTCATCTTGAAATAGTTAATTTTAATTGCTATTTTATAGCCGTAGTCGATACCGGTTATTTAGTCATTTTAAAACGATCCTTAAAATAACTTTTTCCTAAGTTAAGTAAGCTCATTTTATTTCTGCTCGCTAAGCACTAAAAAAAAAAACAAGCAGAAAACTATGTAAGTATGAGTACTGTAAATAATCTGTTGCCGCGTTAAAGCGTTTAAGAAGTAAAAACACTCAATGCCTAAATATTCAGATATATAATATTGTCAGAAGATAACTAGGAAGTTGGTCAGGCCAAAGAGTGCACATGTTTTTTTTTTTAATATTATAACAAACGAATAAATTCATAAACAAAAATTCCATTTATGTAGAATAAACTTTTTTTCCCCGGAATCTTAATTTTTCCGGTATTTTATCTTCCTAAGAAACTAAAGATACCTAAACATCCATATCATTATATATAATAATGTAGCAGATATTACTTCAATTTATATAATATGATCTACTTGTCTATATTATTGTTTTAGTGTATGGTTCAAGGGACCCTCTCCCTTGAACCATACACATTCTTTTAGTTCAGTCTTACATATGAAAACGTAAAGTATGTCCTACTTCAACTTTGGTTGAAAGTCAGTTAAATTAAAAACTATCCGTCATAAAAAAATCCACAGGATATATTTATTTTGGCGGCTTCCGGTTTTAATTTAGACTTTTTATTTCGTAGATTTTTCATGTTTGTTTCTAATTATTATTTCATATTTCAAAATAACTATGCCATATTGTACGGTATTTATTACTGACCTTTTGAACTTATTTTTGAACCAGGTGACACATCCGTCAGAGAGTTCCGTCGCCTGCGCGGTGAGCCGCGGGGGCGCGATGTTAATGACGGTGTACACGACGATGCATTGGTAATCCATAGCGCGGACATGTCCTCAGCGCGAGCAAGGTTGTACTGACAGGGGCAGACGGGAGACACGGCCGAGTCAGGGCCCGCGCTCGTCACGTCACACGACGCGCCGCGCGCGCGCAACTTGCCAACTTCCCCGGAGCGACGCTACGTCGACGTAAGTCACGGCCTTCGTTTACCCGCTCGTTTATACACTCAAATCGTGAGCATATATCACAAGATCTATTAACGACACAAAGACCATGCGCACACGCCATTTAGTCGCCTCCGCGTTATATTTACAACATCATTCGCCTCACCATAAAACATTCGCGCCGGCAGCACTCTGGAGGACTTCATTGAATCAGTGAAGACTGTAAAATACGCTGTCTTTACTTGTTTACCAATAAAAAAGTAACTAATTGGGTACTTTTTAAACACGTTTATATTTTAAAAATGGAAGAATAGTAATTGCGCAGGTTATTCGTAAGAGAGATCAGCTGTCCGCACAAAAATCAGCTGATACCTGCGTGTTTTCAATGTTTCAGCGTCTATTTATTTACTTGCGTAGAAAAACAATCACAGAGGAATAAACTGTATGCAAGACTAAAAGACTTTATAACGGGGTAGGTATTGAAAAAGTGCGCTATAAAACATAAAACGTACGTAATATTGAAGGTGTGTAAAAAAGCGTGCATGTGCGACGGTACGGTAAACACAGAGTATCGATTTGCGAGTAACCAGAAAAGCAGCGGCGGGTTGCGTGGCGACGCGACGGAATCTCAGCGCGACTGCGGCCGTGAGCCTACTTGCTGGAACTTGGCACCCTAATTCTTCAGACTGTAGACTACTCTAACCGTTATTACATTTGTTGACAACTTTGCGCTTATTCATAACTAACATATCTAATCTAAAACTTTCGAATACCGTAATTAGAGATATTATGTCTCTATTATGAATAGAGACATGACAAATTCTTTATATAATTTTGAACTTGAATTTAGTAATTTTATGGCTTTTATTTTCTGATATAAATTGATTTGAATTAAATTGTGCGTTCGCTTGGGGCTTGAGAGTTAAATTTATAAAATGACTATCAGTTTCCATCAAGTGGCAAAACTCAAAATAATATGACTGTGTTCTTCAGGTACCTGGCCTGATTGGCAGTCAAAAGTACCGAAATAAAATTATTATTTACTTATTGTTATAAATTAAAAACGCGGCACATGTCTCATTCATAAATCAGAATCAGTTTAATATAAATGATGTATTAAATATTGACAACATAAATCGAATTTCTTACAACAGCTTCGACCTATCCTCTACGGAATGACTTTTAATTGGCACATAACAACCCACACATTGTGTATACATGTCAGTAACATAACAGATTTTACGTTAATAAAGATTTCAGTCACAAGAATAAGCAAAGATAATTACGTACGACCTCACGTTTTGACGTCACCAGGTGTAAGTAGGCGCCTACTCACCTATCCATAACTATATAAAATGATATAAAATACTAGTGACCTGCCTCTGCTTTACTAGCTTTTAGGGTACCGTTTCTCAAAACAAAAGGAACCTTTATAATGACATTTGGTTGTTCTTCTAGTTGTCAGGAATAAGCTAGTCGTCTAGAATGTATTAGGTATGAGTGGAGATTTCGAGTAGAAATTAAAACCATATAGGTATTCAGGACTGCGGTCTCTTGAAGCTGTAAAAAATTAAACCTCTAAACGGAAAAAAGATCCATTAGTTTATATCGCGAAAAACGAGACAAGAGCGTGTCGGACTAAGCAAAGTGTAGGGTTTCGTAGTTTCCCATCCGTCACAATTTTTTCACAATGTAACAAAAACCTTCAACTATCAGTTAACAGCGCGAAGTAGGTCAAAGTACAGCGCCATCTCTTGGGTAACTGGGTTACTAATTTATACAAACTATACGGGTTATGTAGGTATGTTGAGTTTTCTGGTAATTCTGGATTGCGTGAACTGATTTAAATAATTCTTTTTAATTGAAAGAAGATACGTTGCGGATAGTAAAATATGTAAACTAAGTTAAAAAAAATGCTGGCATGTACAGTTAAATTACTAACTTAGTTCACGAATTAATTCATTATAAAACGATTTTTTTTTTCAATTACTGTTGATCTTATCAAGTTCAATATATTTTTTGAAGGTCTTTGTAAAGTTCTACCTTCGAGATTATTTCATATTTTCTAAAATTATTGTTCAAAAGTTAGACGACACACACATTTTTTTTTAACTTTTAGTGCGATTTTTTTTATATGATTATCATCAAAAAATGATTTTAGTAAACCCTTATTTATTTTCAAATACCGATTTAACAATATATGACACGTTAATGTTGAAATGAAAAAAAAAAACAATTACTTGCCACTTTATATCAAGGGTACGTTAAACATATTTTTCCAATTTTTTTTTACAAATGTAGTGGCAATATGTATCAACCATATCGTTGTCGGTATGATTGATATACATATTGTCATCAATATTATCCGTGGATGGATAGACAAACATGGCGAAACTATAAGAGTTACTACGGAATCCTAAAATATATCTTTTGACACTCTCAAGGGAAAAAAAAATTATGGGGGCACTTTCCGTTCAACTAGGGTCCTGAAATTTTATATAGAGCAGGTCTCATAGCACGAGTAAAGGAAAAAGACAGAAAATTGTTAAAAAATTACAATTCGGAAAAAAAAACGTGAGTGTTTGAACAATTGAACTGTTTTTATAGATACGTTTATCGGAATCCTACTACTTACTTACTTACTTGACTGCTTTTTTTTAAATATAAATAGGCGTTTCACCATTACCTTACGACGATGAGGTCGACAATGGAGCGCGCATGCCTAGAAGTAACTTATTCGCCCTTAATTTGATGAAACTCCCAGTTTTGATCTATTATAATATGTATTAATTATTTATACTTTATTGTACACTGCATTAAAAATATATAGGACAAACATGACGATACACACACAACAATAATACAACAACACATGACACAACAAACATGACATGTACGAGTATTATACATAACTTCTTCATTAATCATTGTATTGAAGAAAATTGAATAAAAATCCGTTCAGCAATTTTCGAGTTTATCGTGAACAGATAGACAGTCTCAGTAGGGTATTTTGTTTAATAATATTATTACAAGGGCAAACATGTGCTTCATGAATGTTAGCAAAACTTTTGAGAACATTTTCGCAGTCGATAAAATCAAACTGTGTCAGTTTTATTACCGCCATGATGATATAAGCGTGCCAAAATTGATTCATAGAATTTCTATCTAATGTAAGAGTATCAATCAAAAGTAAAACTCCAAAAAAAATTGATAGTTCCGAAACATTTATGTTATTTTAACTATCAAAAACACACAAATTATATTTTTACCTCGTAAACAAATAATGGTTTTAATTTTCAAAACGTATTTCAAGAACACGAAAAAATTGGATCTAACCGGATTCTAAAAAAGATAATCAAACATGTGACATCCAAAAATTCAATGTTAAAATCTAATTTTAACACTAGTCTTGTCGTTTACTTGCCAACTTTCATATGATTTTAACAGATACCTACGTAGGTAGCTATAATTAAATTCAAGAAGCATTGCCAAGGACTTCGTATTAATATGTAGTGTTATACCAGAAGAGTACTACGTTCCGCATTCTAATACAAACGAAGAAGATATTGAGATAAACTGACTGTGGTAAATGCATTAATTGGTAATATATATATATAGTATAAATTTATTAGTTATTTTCGTATGTTTAAGTACTTGGATATGGAACATGAATAAATTTATAACGCAATAAGTTAATATCTTCATTTTAGATCTATCTTAAATCATTTGGATTCTAAATGCGACCTCATTTTTAAACAGTTGCATCACTTGGTTTAAAGAATTAATGGTTTTTCATAGTTGGCTTCGTGCCAAACCGAGACCAGTCCCAACCTCTCAGTTATGTGCAAGTGTCGACTGATACTTTCTGATCGTTTGATCACGAAAGAAATGTTAGCACATTGATACTGCATTATCAATGAGTTATGTTGTTATGTTTTGATTAGCACCAATGTAAAAATATTCGTCTATATTTTACACAACGTTCGTAAACCAGGGCTTTCCCTTCAACGTGAATTCATTCATTCAATAATATTTCAAAAAATAATTTATAAGAGATGTTGAACCTTTTAAAAGTTTGAACGTCTGCAACTATGAATTTGGTTTATAAGATAGCCGCTGATTTCAGTAGTTTCGTACTGCATTTTTTTTTTAAGTTGTTTAAAATATTAAGAGACTTCTTCCGCTCTAGAGGCAGTGTCAGTGTAACTTCAGCTGTCCTTGTCGTTTCAATGCAATATCTTCCGAATAATCTCACAGCCATGACAGGCTCTATTGCAACTCCGATAATGCTTAAATTAAAGCTTGTAAAATAAAAACTACATTTTATTTTGCTACCATTGTTATATTTCATTTTGATACATGTAGCTATCAAGAAAACCATTGCTAAATTCTAAAAGATACTTAGATAAATAGGAATACAGACAACTTGGATATAAACTATGAATGGTAATAACAGTTAACGATTTTTTAGTTACATGAAGCTAAATTTAGATACGTCCTACGTGATAATTTTGGGTCGGGGTCTATTTGAACCAGAATCTTGCGATCGCGGTCCCAATTTCCACCTATTAAAAAAACATTGTAGTATTGTAGACCACAATGATTAAAGTACAGTTACCTAAAAACTGAATTTGTCTTATTCATGTTTGCTACAAATAATAAAATTGTATACCTAGGTATAAGTTGGGACCGCGGTGATAGAAAGAGCCTTTGACCCATAATAATTTTAATATAAGATTCAAGATATACTATGACATATACATACATCTACCAAAAGATAATATTATTATATATCATAATGAAGTAAGCTGGTTATAGTGACCTAATTTAGAAGCGTAACCTAATATTAGCGATCGGGGATAGAGTAGGATGAATCATCATATCTTCAGATTTCTGGTTGTTCTGTTTTCTTTGTCTCGGGTCGTGGCGAAGCACTGCGTTCAGAATTAGGTGTGCTTCTACCAGAAGTACTCTGGGGACTCCTCTCTTGGACCTGTTAAAATAATAATTAACACATTACTCATCTACATAAAAATAACTTCTCGACTAAGCATACATTTTTATAGTAACACGTGTCTTGGCTTGTTTTATATTTAAATCCTTGTTGGTGATACTCAGAGGTGGTAGAAATAAAATAACGGTCTGTAAAATATAGGTATATTGAGAGCAGTGGTGGCCGAGTGGGAACGTCCCCGACTTATGAGTTGTAGGTGGCGGGTTCAAACCCAGCCAGGCGCATTACTTTGTGTAATTTATTTCATCACCATTGCTCTCAAAACGGTGAAGGTAAACATCGTGAGGAAACCGGCATGTCCTAGAACCAAAAATTCGAAGACATGTGGCATCCACCAATCCGCACTGGGTCCGCGTGGTGGATTAGCCCATTCCCTTTCCTAGAAAGAAGGCCCAGCAGTGGGAACATTAAAAAGGTTGGTGATGAAATATAGGTAGTTTCGTATATTATAAGAACGCGCGCTTCTTGTCCGTGTCGTATGAGAGAAATGTAAGGTAGTGCGTGTAAGCAGCGGCGGCGACGCGCTCGGCTCCTCGTCCCCCGCTCCCCGCAAGCCGCTGTCGCCCTCCGGTCATCGCAGTGTCAAGAACAACCCTTGTAAAACTATTATATTTAGGTTTCTCGGTATTAAAAACACATACGTACAAACTAACTTATGTAAATAGTTCGCTTCCGAATGGAGTCTCGCTGATTCTTTCAAATCGTAATAAGATTTTTTTTGTGACTTAAACACAAAACTATTTTCAGATTTATTTCTATTGTGCTATAACATCTTGCTTCATGCCAAATTTCATAGATGTCGTAGTAACCTATTTTTTTTTATGGTAGATAAAAATCATCCGATGACGAATCCTGCTCGTGGTCGGAGCGGGAAACAGTTTTAGACTCTTACTGACTAAAGAACCTACCCCGTAACTTCCTTGCCTAATTCCCAGAGCCCCGGTGTATCGCTTTCGCACCAACCTTCAGCTCCGGGAGGCGTCGTAGTACGCTATGGATTTCGATTCTCTTAAGAATAGCGAAACATACGTTTTAAGGCCATGTTTTTTTTTCGGTAACTTAAAAGTTTGATTTTTTCATAAAGAGTCTTGACCAACACATATTAAAATGATCTCATCAAGGTTTTCGTTTTATAGGGTTCTTTAGCCAAATGACAAAAAACGGCACCCTTATGGATTCGTTATGTCTGTCTATCCGTCCGTACGCCACAGCCACTTTTTTCCGAAACTATAAGAACTATACGGTTGAAACTTGGTTAGTTAGCCATTCTGTGTGTGTTTGTATTTATACTGCATTAAGATTTTCACACAAAAATAAAATAAATTGTAAAATAAATTGTAGAACTGAAACTCGATTTTTTTTCAGCAATTCCATACATTTGACATGTCTATGGTCCCACGTATTTTTCCCCTGTAACTTCTAAAATAAGAGAATGATAAAACTAAAAAAAACATAATTATGATGTACATTACCATACAAACTTCTACCGAAAATTGGTTTAAACAAGATCTAGTAAGTATTTCTTTTTATACGGAACCCTCAGTGAGTCCGATTCGGCCATGGCATTTTTTCCTCGTGAGTGATGGAAATGCCAATATTATAACCGTCCTTTCTAGGGTTCCATACCTAAAAAGGAATAAATGGAACCCTTATAGGATAGAGCCTAGTCGTCGACGGCGCGCACTGTTCCCGCGCTCCTCAAGGAGTTGTCAGCAAACGCTGCAGAAGGGTCGAAGCCAACTGGGGCCAAGGGTCCGTATCTGAAAGGAAGGCTCTAGCCCTGGTATACACCGTTAAATTTTAGTCGTTTTAATCCCGAAGAGGGTCGATCCAGTACATGAAACACTATCGATTTGTGTTGATAAAATAAAAAAATAAAGTACTTTTTTTCTTAATCTCTTATTGATATACGCATTTACGAAATTAATTTCTTTAAGTAAACGAGTCATTGATCTTGTAGGTAGTGGTCAGTCGTTGCGTACTAACTACCTACAGGTCATTAAACTCGCCCAGCTGACGTTTACTTAAAGAAATCAATTTAAAACATGCGTAAATTAATTCGAGTTTTAAAAAAAAGTACTTTGTTTTTTTATTCTAACTTTACCAATCGATAGTGTTTCTTGTACTGAATTAATCCTCCAAGGGATTAAAACGATCAAGATTTAATGGTGTAGATGGCGATGTAGGAACGGGGTAGGTTATTTAGTCAGTAATAGTCTGAAACTGTTTCTCGCTCCGCCCAAGAGCGGGATTCGTCATTGGATGATTTTTACCTACCATAAAAAACCCTTATAGGATCACTTTGTTGGCCATCTGTATATCTGCCTGTCTAAGATCCTTTATCTCAAGAACGCCTAAAGGTATCGAAACATAACTGAAAAAATAAGTGCACAATGGTTGGGCTTATCTTGAACCAAGAATGAGTCGGTATGTACACACTTGTGTACTATTATAGGAACTTCGCCATCGGCATGTACATAAAATCATTTAATTACATTATTGACTGTAGATCTAACGAATGTAGAAACTGTTTTATTGCTAATAAATTTCCTGATTCCTTTATTAATGTCTGCAAACCTTATTTCAAACTCTGACTCGCTTTTTTTACGATTTACAGTGGGTACCCATTTGGTAAAATCATCCTTAATAATATGACATTGTTTTTCTGACCGTCTTTTGTGAGCTATGATCGTCATAGTCTGTAGGCTATTCAGAATTGATTATTAAGTTTTTTTTTTTCACATTTAATACTAGCTTTTGTCCGCGGCTTCGCCCGCGTACATAAAATATATGCCTATGTCACTCAGGAGTGAAGCAGATTTGTATTGTTGCTAAAATTTTTCCAATCGGACCAGTAGTTCCAGAGATTACCTCCTACAAACAAAAAAATAAAAATAAACTTTACCTTTTTATGATATTAGTGTAGATAGTGTAGATTATGAATGGGATAGTAACTGTGTCTGTTTGTTAGTCCGTCTTTCACGACAAAACCGTGTGATGAGTTGACGTAATTTTTTAAGTGGAGGTAGCAAGAGGAATGGAGAGTGGTATAGGCTATTTTTTTATCTTTTTCTAACCCCCCACTTCCTACAATGTGGTGCGAAAGTTTGTATGGAGCATTCCGCGATGTTCAAGGTAAAAAGCTAAAAATTGGTATGCAGATTAATTGTGACTAACAAAAAAATGGTCCATAATTTTTTTTTTGTGAATCTGACCCCATCCACAAATAAAAAAGGGGGAATTTTTTTATAGGGCTTTTCGTAGTTTCCAAGGTAGGAAGCTAAAAATTATATTTTCATTGATAACTTTTTGTTATCAATGAAAATACCTGTCTTATTTTTTTTTTAATATTCCCCCAATTTCTAAAATAGGGAATAGAAATTTGAGTGAGACTGAGATAATATTCTGTTCCAAGTTCTTTTCCGTATAATCAGGAAAGGGGAACCGTGTTATCCCGAATTTAACGTGAGCGAAGATGCGGGCAAAACCTAGTATGTTATATAAGTATATAAATCTTCTGTAAGTTTAGTCTCTAACTTTAGTTTGTCATCTAATTCCTCCCACGGCTCCAGGGTTTCACCAATATGAATGAAACCAGATAAAAACTCGGTATATATCTCGCAGGTTTTTCGTAAAATTAGGTTATTGATCAAAAAAGGAAGAAAGAAAGAAAAAGAAAGGAAGATAACATTATAAACACATTGTCGTCATAAACCGGTGGGTTTATGATAAAAGTCTCGTCAAAAGTAATCATTTGCTTAATAAATCTACATACTATAATTTTAACTGTAGTAATTAGTGTAGATATTTTGAAATTATTTTTGTGGCGTTTTCAACACTGTGGTAGGTGTGAATGAATATTAATAACAAATATTTTGATTATAATGTAGACTAAATTAAGTGACTTATAATAATAAAATATGTATATAACAATGCCCCAGTGCGAGGGGTCGCCGCCGCCGGTCGTCCCCAGAAGGACACGGCGATGTTCTGCCCAAGCGGGGCATACCTCTACCGTGTGGTCCCCCGAGTCCTCCGGGAGATCCACACAGTGACGATACCTGGGCCTCGAATCTGCTATTAAAATAGTGTCAGAATATCATTCATTTCAAAATTGTTGATTCTGACAAGTTTGGAAATCTACTAATATGATGGCGTCATTATAACTTTCCAATGATCAACCACTGACACTTAATTGAAAGATATTTTCAATTATTTTTTTTTTAATTTCTTTCTTTCATTATGTAATGACAAATGAATATTTAACATATACGGCAAATTAATATAATTTTCACAGTTCCTTTAATTAGTCACTTACAATTAGAATGTTATTGTGCAGTTATTGATTACAAAACAGTTCGTACCACAATTCTATTACAACACCACTGACCGCCTAATGAAGAGCCATTATTAAATAACAGATTACAAACTTTTAAAGCAAAATGACAATGGGATCGTGTTGGAATGACAATATTTTGAAAATAGCAGACTTCGGCCCCAGGGCGTTATTTTGGCACGAATCAGTGCCAGTACATTCCGAACTTATCAAAGGTGAGGACGCCGTGGTCTTTCTAACCAAGTCTCAAAGAAGGGACTTACCGCCGTAATTATAGCGTGCCCATTCCTGTGCACGCCTTTTTCATTATGACGACAGCATTGTATTACTTTAACTTGCGGTACAATGTTTGCTGTTCATTTTTTTAATCTCCATTTATTTATTGTTGTAGTTTTTAATTTATAAACTCTAAAAAAAGGAGACCTATTTTTAAAAATCTTTCAGCAACATGCTACACTATCACGTGCATAGTGTTATGTTAGGACTCTCTTGGTGGTACTAGCTGATTAATAAATAAAAACGACACATGTACTCAAATGTTTGTGCTAAAGCTATCGCCATCTGAACTAAGCGTAGACGAGCTATTTATAATTAATATTGCCGATGTAACGAACGTCTTAATCTTCGTACCGTGGGTAATTAAATCTCGATTACGCACGAGTGGAAAACTTTTGATCTGAAATTTCCAGATGCAAGTTTTCAGCTAAATGTTAAGTTTAATGGCAATAATTGCAAATTTTACACTACAGTTGTAATATTACTTTTGTTTTCTTAAACAAAATGGTGTTTAGTAATACTGTAACATAAACAGGCAATAATATTCTGCAAGTTTTTAAACATCTATAAAATAATTTTTATTCATAGAACATGTTACGTTATATTGCACAAGAACACGCCAGTGGATTTTTTTTTTATGATAGTGGAAAAATTAGAGTACACAATTAGACAGCAATTTGAACGAACAATTGTAAATATTCCAACATACAAAAGACATACAAGCTATGTAGGTAGTATTTTATAGGCATACTTATTTAATAGTAATGATCTCATAAGAATAAAAAAATCTTAAAGTATCTATACGAAGGTAAAATCGAAAATGCAAAGATGCCAATTTGTGACGATAGACACTTAGGTATATCTAAAATATTATATCTAAAGAGATACATAGATAGCATATTGAATTATAAAATCTAGTTTACCTGAGCGTTACGAAATAAAAAAAAAAACAATCGTGAATCTGACCCTAACTTACGATTGCGTCACGGAAATATTTGAAAATTAATTGCAATTTTTTTTTTTTTAAAGGCCTTCGCAGAAACCAAATCTCTTAAATAGTTATTGTAGGTATTTTTTCTATGAAAATGAAATAGCTGAAAGATTCAACTACGCTGTCAGTATCTACTAACAAGATGATCAAATCAAAATCGTTGATCATGCTGAACATCAATTGACACTTGACACGAGATTTGACACCTAGTAAGTTGGTTTTTATGTTGTTTAGGCTCTCAGAACTGGTGTCATTGTGGATATAAATACAACATGGACAAACAAATTGACATGAAGTTTCTTGCTTGTTTTCTCTAGGTATAAAAAACGATCAATTGGAACCAAAAGACTCAGAAGCTTAGTCAATCAAAAGTATTTTAATTTTTGAGTGTGGTGTAAATAAACTAATTCAAAACAAAAACTAAATATGAGTTTAATAAATCATTTATTTTTTAGTAGTTTTACCAACCTGTAGCCCTGTATGCAGCATGTTTGCGATGGTCTCAACATCCAAAGTCGAGTCTTGGGCAGAAATCTTCTTGATGGCAGAAGACACAATGCAGATATCGCCTCGTAGCTCTCTGACTAAAGCAGTGATCTTCTGAGCATTGCTGAGAACCTCAACGCTTTGTGTGTAAGGGTTGTACCGCACACCAAATGGTCGTTGTATACTGTCCGCGAATGCCCTGTGATATAAACTAAGTTTAAAATATATTCCATAGTACCTAGATATTTACGCAAACAAAAAAATTTTAAGTACCAAGCTAAATAAAAAAAATGTAATTGCAGCATGAACTAAGATAGTTCTTCCATCAGTGACAAGTTTTCTGCAGACGTTGAAAATCCTGGGACCACCTTATAATACTTATGCTTGTATGTTACGTCGTGGGTAGATATTTATTTATTTAAGCTAAGCTGGTAAGCTACCCATTGCTCGCCGCCCGCAACATCTGCCCACGCCTGCGGTGGCCGAAAATCAAGACTGAAATCCCGGCGGCGTCTGGGTCCTGAACGCCGTCGCCTTATGCGGTTGGTCTCCTCCTTTGCTAGTATTACTGCATTACAGAAGGAGGCGACCGCCAATCACCCCTGTTTGCTCCAGAATATGGCCTTTATCAAGGCCCAGCGCGATAGCTTGCCACCATCGATTGCCCCCACGAGGACACAGCGGTGGGGTCGTAACAGATTTGTATATTCAAGCTTAGATAAGCATATTTTTTTATAATTCGGCAGTTTTCACAATAACATACCTCATTTTCTCCTTTGCTTCTTCAAAAGAATCAGTATAGTAATAAGCATTTTGATAAGAAGTTATAATGCATTCTTCGTTAACTGTCACTTCAGGATCAAAACGCTTGATCTTATCAGGCGTTACAAGGGCATGTTGTAACTCAGCAACGGAAGACAGTAATCCTGCACCATACACACGGAAACTTCCATCGGGTTGCCGGCATAAACCAAACTCAACAGTGAAGAAATAAAGCTGAAATATAAAAATACAGATTTTTTTTCCTGTTACAAAGTCGATTTAGAAAGAAAAAAATAAAAAATATTGATTTAACGATAGTCGCCAAGTATACAAAAACTGGACAAGATCAATCCAAATTTGCACAACGAGGGTTCTGTACAAATTAACTTATGTCAACGGCTCAATTTCCAAATTGACTCTTGAAGGGTCGAAGCCTCCATTCATCATTCAGACAGATAGACAGACAACAAAGTGCATAAAAAACAAATTCACTCATCACACAAACATTTGCCCTGGATGAAAATCGAACATATGACCTTCAGCATAGCGATCGGGGCTGACAACTAAATCAACAGGCCAGCCGAACATCACACATACTGTATAGATGTATGGTATAGTTACCGTTGCCAATTTATCGATGTCTTCGTCGGAAGCGCCGAGAGAAGCTAGTCCAAGTTCTTGTGAAAATTGTGCAAAGCTAGGGTTGGCAAGCAACGGCATATGTCCCAGCAGTTCATGGCAGCAGTCCCTGCAATTTAAAAACATACTGTTTTGCTAGCTGAATGTGTTTTGGCCGTGCATTAGAAAACGCCAAACGCTGTGCGTTAATTTTTATTTGTATAATGTATTTTGTTCCATTTTAATGTATTTAATTTAAATGTAATTTGATTAGGTTTTATTTTGATTTTAATTATTCGACTTTATTATAATTAATTATGATTTGATCAGGTTTTATTTTCATTTAATACTTATTTTATTTTATGAAAATGGGTATTTTTGGCCTGAATAAAGATGTATTGTTAGATTATAGACCTTACCTGGTCGGCCTATCATCAAAGTGAGCATGGTTGAAAAGCTTTACATTTTATAAAATGTAATGTTTGAAAAAGAGGCAACGGGACAAAAGAGACCGAGTCTGAACACTCAGTTAACGTTCGGTAAACGGAAGTTACCGAACGTTAACTGAGCGTTTCATAAAACAGGTTTCAAGAAATACGTGTTTATTTAATACAAAAAGGTTTAGATAAAATTTTCGCCATGAATACTCCCGATTTTTGTATAAGGTTCATAAATATACTCGTATGTTTGATTAAGAACATTATAAAAGATCAATTTGAACGAAACTGCTGATTTTCAGAGGCAGTGAATTATTTTTACAGAAATGGTTTTTTTTTTATTAGAAACCTAAGCTTAATCTTTTTTTTTAAATTGCAATAAACTAGTGCTTGACTGCGACCCCACCTGATGGTAAGCAGTAATGCAATCGTTGATGGTAAGGCGCACTAGTTTATTAAGAGACTATTCACTCTAGCCTTGAAGACACCTAAATTATATTCGGACGGAAAGACTGCAGCCGGCAAACTGTTCCAGTCCCTCGATGTAAGCGGTATAAATGACGAGGCAAAACGCTTAGTCCGGGCCGCAGGTGTCTCAACAACGTAAGGGTGGATATTTGCCGTACGCCGGGATGTCCGAAGGTAAAATTGGGATGGCGGAATCAAATCGTGCTATTCCTGCGCACTCAAAATACGAGTATCTAGAGAAAGTTGTGTAATAAGTAGTAACGTTACAAACAAATAAGACTAATTATATCAATGGATTCGCTCCTAAGTATATTACGTTTATCTACACCTTTAAATTTTAATCGTATCAATCCTGTGAAGGGTCGATTCGGTACATGAAACACTATCGATTTGTGTAGATAAAATAAAAAAAAAAGTACTTTTTTCTTTTAACGGGTTTATGACTTCGAAGGCAGTTGCCGGTAGTTGCGTACTAACTACCTACAGGTCATTGAACGACAGCAGGACCTGCTGTCGTTTACCTAAAGAAAGAACTTTCGAACATGCTTAAATCAATTCGATTTTTTTTAAGTACTTTTTTTTTATTTCAACTTTACATATTGATAGTGTTTCCCTCCCACGACATTAAAACGATGAAAATTTAACGTTGTATAATGACACTTATACACGTAGCTTAAAATTTTAAAATATTAATTTTATTGCAAACTAATGACCCGCCCCAGCTTCGCACGGGTGCAAAGGTGATATACTTATTATATCTATAAACCTTCCTCTTGAATCACTCTATCTATTAAAAAACCGCATCAAAATCTGTTACGTACTTTCAAAGATATAAGCATACATAGGATCTAAGCAACTTTGTTTTATACTATGAAATGATGATATATTTCGTAAATACGTACGGTTCAGGAGTGTAAAACGGATCTGACGAGTGGCGAATGTATTGAGTGCAATGAAACACTCTAAAAGCTAATCCTGACAGGAAGTCTCTTGGTGACAGGTAACCTGCGACGGGACGCAATTGAAACCCTGTTTTACGCTTGAGGAAAGCGCTTACATCCTCCAGCTGGAAAACAAATACGTGTTTTTATATCCAACATTTTTATTAATATGTAATTTGCTTAAATATTTAGAACATGTCACTCAGGAGTAAAGCAGCTTTCTATTGTTGCAATTTTTTTCCAATCGGACCAGTAGTTTTAGAGATTACCTCCTACAAACAAAAAAACAAATAAGCAAAAAAACAAACTTTACCACTTTATTAGTGTAAAAGAAGAAGATTAGAAGGAGAAAATCATAATCTACGAAATTTTACGTAAAAGTAAAGTCTTCATAAAAACTTTGGACTCTTTTTCAGCTGAAATTTTGTAAGTTGTTTGAGCTATGTATTGATGGATCAGACAGACAGTTTAAATAACGATTCCTATATATTGATTGTACATAAAATATAAGTCAACAAAATCTATAAAGTTTAATGCTTTTAGCATTTCCTTATTCCAGGGATAATTTTATTATTACCAACTTTTTTCCAATGATCTCTCTCAATATTTTTTTGTTTTACTGTCTATGCTTAAAAATAATCTCACTGCTCTATACAACGTGTGTTGTTAACTAGTCAAAATCTTAATGTAGTTTGTTTAGTTTAACGAGCAGAATCAATTTAACCACTTTTTTTTTAAACATAGAACGCATATTTCCAAAAATCTACGTTAAATATATTGTCCATTTATTAATAAGCGAAGCTATCGCGTGCGTAAACCTGCCAAAATAAGTCAACAAACTAGAAAGGTTGTCGTCCAATAAAATGTCCTCATATGTGGAATAGCTTTTTGTTCTCAGAGTTAAGTAAATTTGATTAAAAATCGTTTGGGGCGTTTGAAGTATTGCGCATTTAATGGAACACGTTGTATATATACAATGTATTCCATTAAATGCGCAATATACATATGTATGTTCTAAACAAACAGCAAAGTTCACAACCTGAGGCAAATTGTCTTCCCGGTAGCCGCAGTACTTGACGAGTTGCGGCCAGTTCTCGAGGTACTCCTCGCAGGCGTGCTTCTGGTAAAGTTTGTGGAGTTCACGGAACACGATGCCCCTGTAACGGAGACTCGGCTTCATCAACTTCGTATGATGTAATAATGGTCGCGCTAACTACACAAGATGCGCCCCCGAAACTTTGATAGATACATTATCCAAGTAAATACAAGGAACAACTGGGGAACTTTAACAAAGAACATCGAAAAATTTGCTAAAGATATAACATATGTAGACCAAACAAAAAACTTGGATTGCCATTATATTTACTTTTAATCAACTTTAAAAAAGATGAGGCTTTTAATGCGTCGGAATCATTTTAATTATATTTTCCATTTGCTCTAAGGTCCCCGAGCCGATTTGGGTAATTCTCTCTCTTTCTTTTGTGTGAAAGGGTATTCAGAATCCCTTACCAATAAAAAACTATGACTATTACAATTCACACGGTTATCAAGCCAGGATTGGATGATGGGATTTTGGAGAAAACAAAGGATTTTAGCTTATTTTATTTGTAGTCTAGCAATAGTTACTTCTACACTGTTTTGGTTTAGCTAAGAGATGGCACTAAATAGCGTAAAATATAAAACTTTTTACAAATCATGCAGCCGACTTCAATTAAAAAAAACGATTACTTTTGAAAGTAGTTTTCAAAGAAACAAAAGCTTGTTGAGTTTCTGAAGTCATTATAAAAAATATTTTTTATAATGACTTTGAAAATCATTATAAAAATGAAAGTCATTATAAAATATATTTTTTATAATGACTTTCATGATAAAAAATATTTTTATAATGAACCAGTGGTTACTTCAACTGATAAGGTGCTTTTTAAATTGTATTCTTTATCATTGTTTCAGAGCATAAAAAATCACAGTAAAATCTGCAGACGCAAAGCCATTACAATAATTAATATAGTTCGCAAAAAGATTATTTTACCGTTTCCCCAATGTAAAGGTATTTTTTTTTTATAAAAAAACAAATCGCCACAGCAAATTATGATTATCGCAGCTTTTCTTCACAATTTACCTAATCTTAAGAATTTGACACTGAATAATTTAAGTAAAAACACAGAACGCAATTTCAAACGAAGCAATGTACTAATTTATATGTTAGTAAACACTCACCACGTCTTAATTTCTACGTCGGTGTATTGCACTTTGGGTATCGGATTGCCACTGTAATATGAAAAAAAAAACATTATGTAAGTTAGTGAATTATGATTCGTCTTTCAAGTTTGGTCACCCTCAGGTGTATGGCCAGCATATTACCTAAGTTTTTTTTTTATGGTAGGTAAAAATCATCCAATGACGAGTCCCGCTCTTGGGCGGAGCGGAAAACAAGTGTCAGACTCTTACTGACTAAACAACCTACCCCGTTCCTACATCGCCATACATACCAGGGCCAGATCCTTCCTTTTCAGACGCAAACCCTTGGCCCTAATTGGCTTCGACCCTTAGGTTACCTAAGTTGAGGCTGTACGGTACTCGTAATCTATTGCGTAGTACATTTATATCAATGGCGCACAACGTTTACAGTCACTAAAGCATTGATTTCTGAATTATGGTCTATCTAAAATATAGAAAAAAAGTACCCGAGACGCCGTAAACCGTATCAAGTGGAGAGGCAACGCGAAAGCCTAACTAGCCAACGAAAATGCAATATTATCAACCACGGCCACTCTAGCGAGAGGGAACGACTAAGGAGGAGATATTATTGAATGGATTCGGCATAATCCACAAAGGCTAGACGTAAAACTTTTTATTAAATTCGAAGTTTATTTTTTCAATAACTTGATTGATAGTACTGATGTGGACTGTGGTAGAGAAAAAGGGGCCGAAGTCCTGCTTGTTCCGGAGGTTGATAAAAGTCAAGTCGGAGCGATACAGACGATACAGTTCTATATTATTTTAATAAATAGTTTTTATAAATGAGAAATGCTGTTTATGGGTTGATAGTTTAAAGTGATAACTTTGTCTCCTTTTTTATAAAGTAGAATATTGTATTATTCCGATTATTCGTTTAAGCGTAAATAAAATAATATTTTTGAACGTTGAAAAAAAACATTAAAAAAGCAATATCGGAAATAGGGTCCAAGCTACAGGAGGTCAAAGATTTATAGAAAGGTACCCTGTGTTATTATGTCATATAATAAATTAAAAAGTTATAGGTGTATAATGAGGCCCATTTTATACAATAATGATAATATGCGTGTTTATAATTTAATAATTTGTTAGTAAAACACCGCAGATCGATACTTAAGCACGTGATTATATAGTCATAATAACAAACAACTTTTACTACTTTACCTTACTTTTTCCCAAAAAAAAAAACTAAATTGAAATCGCGAAAATGTCAGCAAGTTTATTAATTTTGAATAGTTAGGTGAACATGAATGTACCGACCAGGAGATTTTTTTGACCGCAATTACTTTTTTCGTTCTATTTTTGTATTTTAATAAAAGTCTGACACAACTCCCGCCCCACCCAAGGGCACAGAGATGTCATTGGATGGATCGGATGAAAATCGAACCTGCAAGCCGGTTACGGTGTCAGTAACGCAACCACATTCGGATCATCCAATCACTTAAGTGCTTGAATTCATGAATTTAGTTTAGCTCCTTAAGGTCAACACTGCGTAAGCGGGAGACCGCGCGGGCCGCGCCCAGTGTTCCTTTTGCTACGTAATAATGTATTCAATTTCTACATCAAAATGGCTACATGCACACTGGTAAAGTTGAACTTGCGACACTGTGCAGGATATAATTCGGTTTCCACTGCAGGGACTGCTGCAAACTACACGTGCGCGACAACATGCGACGGGAAGCCTCGCAGGTCCTCGCAGGAGCCCGCTTTACGCAGCTTTGGCCCTTAGTGGTCCTGAGTTCAGCACGAATACTGCCTAATGCTTGCACTGACTGGACAAGTCCACTCAAATCTGTCCCTTCCTTCCAAAAACTATTTTAGACACTAATCTGCATAGTTATTATTTGAATTGACCATTTACATTGTTACCGTATGGGTTTTAAGACAGATTTTACCCCTGAGTTTGTTTCGGTTTTCTTCTCTGGATTTTAAACGGTGGAAAATCGGACGTGTAATAGTACATTGTTATACGAGGGATGAAAGAAAGTTATTTAGTCCCGAGAAATTTCTTGGCGACCGAGCGATAGCGAGGTCGCTAATAGTTCGAGGGACTAAATAACTTTCTTTGAATGAAAAAGTATTTTTTATAATATTTAGTTTTTATTTTCAAGTTCGCTTACAGTCTTACAGACTTTTATCAATCAACTGTTCACTTCAACCGTTTTCAAATTCGATTCATTGATCGGTTTGAGTATAATGGGGTGCTCCAGAATATTATGAAGTACATAGAACGACTACGTATCACAAAATCAAAATGGTTTTTATTTCACATAGACCTACATGAGCACTTATAAAACGTCAGAAGCTAGTGCACGGTTCCAAATTGGTCGTTTCCTATGTAGAAGAACCGGCAAGAAACTCCATGGTTACTATATTTCGTTAATTTCTGACCTCTAAATTTTAGTAATAGTGTTACATCCACCTAGGGATGATTGGTGTCAGATTTTCAGAATATAGCAACTGTTAAAGATATTCAAATGATGAAATGATAGACGAAAAAGTAATATTTTTTCGAATTATCTAAACAAAAATATTCCCAACAACTGATTATAGTATATTTTCATTTTTTTAATTATGTATTCATATGCCAAAAGGCTATCATTAGTACCAATGGATATTGATTAATTAGACCCCCTCCTAGAGAGGAGGCCAGTGTCCCAGCAGTGGGAACAGTAAAAGGCTGATGATGATGATGATGAGACCCCAAGAGAACACCGGTGTTCGTACACCTATTGTCTGTAATTACGGTATTCGAAACTTTAATGAATTTAAATAATAATTATTATATTATCATGTTCCCGGTGCTGGGACACAGGCCTTCTCTCTAGGAGAGGGAATGGGCCGTAATCCACCACACGGGCCCCGTGCGGATTGGTGAATGTCAGTTGTCTTCGAATTTTTAGTTCTAGGACATGCCGTTTCCCTCACGATGTTTACCTTCACCGTTTTGAGAGCAGTGGTGATGAAATAAATTACACAAAGTAATGCGCCTGGCTCGGTTTGAACCCGCGACCTATAACTTGTAAGTGGCGGGACCTTTACTACTGCTCAATTAATTATTATATACTCAATCTTAATTATTTGCTGAAAGGAGGAACTTCTATGAATCAGATTAGAAAACAAAAGAATATTATCGGCTTTTATTAGATTCACTCTCAACCTTTTACTAAACTATTTAAAATGAGTTCCATTAAACGTTTTAGAGCGTACATTCAATTAAAACAAATTCACAATGAAACATTATGAGAACTAAAACTAAATAAAAATATTTGATGGGTACTCACTATTTGTAATTGTTAGCAATGGCCGCAAACTGTTCCCTTCTTTTACGATATACAGGATCCTTAAAGCCTGGGTGATCGGCATCCAGCTCGGACCCATACATCAAGACATTTTGAGCTCGATCCAGGTCCGATATTTTACGGGGGAACCAGTGCATCTCCCCAAAATCTGTAAATCATTTCGACGTCAAAACTTTTTTATAGATAGTCGTCAGAACTTCAAAGTAAAATATTCAATCGATGAGTTACTTTCATTTGAAATTAAAATAGAGATACATTATTCAATTTGAGTAGGTTTTATTTAACTTTATGAAAAGATCGATTGGAAACAAAAATGTCGCTTCCTTGACACTATTTACATAAGGAACAAGCACCACTCTACCGCTGGTCTCAAATACAAAATACTGATTCCAAGTGAATTGGACGTCAAAGAATCTCATTTAAGCTCTTTAATTACATGTCAACAAAAACATTTAATGAGTTTTGCCAGTAAATGTTTGTCAAGTCTATTTTTATATTTAGGCTATGCTAAGTATAAAAATAGACGAATTTCGCGAAGCGCTAGCTGTTATGTTTTATAAAAATATAAAAAAACACGTGATTGTATTACTTAATAAAATTTAAGTTGATAATATTTCTAGATGGACGTTGCCGTTCATGCTACGTTAAAATATAAAAAAAATATATATATACGTAAAATAATATTTACCGAAACTAGCTGCAGCAGACAGCGGTGTGGGGGGTGGAAACTCCTCGCCTGTTTGAGATGACACGACTTCGAAGTCTTGAACTTCCCGTTTTAACATCCTCTTCAATTGTTCCATGCGATGAGGATCGCATTCCACATCCACCAAAATGTCGGACTAAATAACAAATTTATTAAACTTAATTGTAACTCAGAAAATATTAATTATTCTTGCGATCGAAGGATTTTAATTAGAACTAATATAATGACTTAAGAAATTTGATTAATGGGTAAGTAAAAGAAAAATATTTACACACAAAAACAACTTTTAGTATCACCTGCTATTAATTGTCAATAGTTGTTAATTAATAATCAACGTTTTAAAATATGAGCAAGCACCGACAAATGTTGGAAATAACGAAATGGAAGAAAAAATGCAAATGTATCGAACATAACTTACAGAAGAAACTTCAGTAGCTGATTTTCGGGATTCAATATGGAGAACGTTAATGCCAAGGTCTTGGAAGACGGTTAGAGCTTTAACCAGTCCTCCGACCTGGTTCCTCAGTGTAAATATCACTGAAATCCTCTCGCTTTCCAAAGTTTGAGCCTGTTGTCTAGCTGCCATGTTAAGTTCAGCGAGCTTCGGGTGATGGTGGGCCTCGTTTTTGACTTCCCATTCCGAACCATTTCTATAGAGCCAAAGTCCTAAAAGGCCTTTTCCAGAACCACTCATTTTTCTCCCTCTGAAATTAAAACTTAATTTGGATATAACAAAGAATGGAGTTTAAAAAAAATCACTGCTGTTACAAAAAAAAAAGTATTTTACAGTTTAATGAGAGCAACACAAGTGTGTGACCGATACGTAAACTGAACGAGAACTGTGGTTTAAGTTAAATTAATCTGTAATGTATTGAATTTAGACTAATTGAAGGATGTATCGCTGCAACGCCTGGGACATACTGCGCCCTTCCTGGGGATCTGTTCGCTTATAAAGAGAAGAGGCGCGGGAGACTCGACGGAGGGTGGGTATATTTGATTGGCTGAATCAAGTGTTCGGAGTAACTTGGAAAACGTTCTCTTTTCACATCGTAAAGTCACGGACACACTTTGGCCACGTTTTATTTGTATTTAATCTTTTACAAATCTTAGAATGAAGAGAAAAAGTTTTTCCGCGTCGTTCGTGTAAAACGGAACAGATTGCAGATGTAAAAATAAAGTCCTTATAATAAAGACTTTTATAAATGTTATGTTCTTTGGCGGATTGGTTGAAACAATTTTTTTTCAAATTCAGTATACAGTTGAACGTTGTTTTGCGAACTCTTGCATTTAAATATCAATTTACAAATTTACCGAATCTGTTTAATCCATTTGAACTTTAACCTTTAATTTTTATTTTAGTTCACAAGAGTCCAAAAAACGTTAATTTCCAAAGTCATTATAATAGTTTTGTGGTTGGCACGGGACCGGTATTTGTGATGACAATTAGGGGAGAACAATGCGAACAGTGGACGCCTTTCGGTTGAAATGATGACGATGAGAAACGTGGTTGAATGACATATAGATCGACAATGTTCTTACATTTAGCACTAGCTTAATACAGTTTTGATCAAGAGTGAAAGGTTGGACCGCAGCCGGAATGCTTCAAAAAGTTACCATGACCCCAGAACGTGAAGAGCCATCAAAGAAACATAGATGAGCTTAAAATCAACATTGTTTTCAATAAATCTGAAAGAATGATAAAGGTTCTTTGACTTTTTTTTTATTTTATTGATTATAGGTTTGCGCGTGACCGCTATCTCACCTGATGGAAAGCGACGATGCGGTCGACGATGAAGCGCGCTTACCTAGAAGTAACCTATTCACTCTTGACTTAAAGATCCCCGGGTTGTAGCCATCAGGAAACACTGACTCCGACAAGGAATTCCTCTCCTTGGCTGTACGCACAATAAAAGTGTTGCCAAAAGGTTTTGTACGTATATGTGGGAGGTCCACGTGTTAACGTTTTGTACCGGTGGCGCATTGCCGCACGGCTGGTGGTCCGATGATGGAACGGGGTAGGTGAAATTAACTTATATAATTCCGACGCACACTCCCCGGAATGCAACCGGTAGAATAATAATAATAAAATAAAATGCGCTTGTGAATCTCATATTGCTTTTAGACCTTAAACTAAAAGATAAAACTGTTGGCCTCCCCGCTAACGTGTACGTGAGCTTATATGTTTGCTACCCACACTCCCATAGTTTCTTTTGTAAGTGTGGCTCTGAACGCAAGTCTGCTACCTCGTAGCCGTTGGCTGTCGAGCGCTAAGCGATCCAGTCACTGTATTTATTACCATTGTTTAGCGAAAAGAGCATCCCTATCATTCATTATGAAGAAACGACCCCACCATTTATTCACCCTATTTTCTTAGTGTGAGAATTGTAAAAATAGGTTAGCACTTTATCTATACAATGAAATGTCCATCTGAGATTGTTAATTCACGCTTTCAATTTGCTCTCCTCATGAGATAGGAAGATATAGTAACGCAATAATCTTGTTGCGTTGAAATTTATAAATCAGATGAAATCTAAACTGCCCAGGTGACCTTGTCGACTACCTGGCAGACACTGTGGAGAATAGCCAGGAGGCGCATGGAGCGTGGAGGAAGAATGACAGGTGGTCATATCCTACTGCGAAGCAGGCGGTGAAGGAGGCAGCTGCACCCGTGAGGGAACGGAATAGGACCTCGACTATTTATAGGAAAAAGGCTTCTTCAGGTTCTTCACAAAAGGCGTTATGGGGCCCAATAAGGACAAAGCCTCCTGAGGTCAAGGTTTGATGCAAAAGTGTAAAACCAAGGAAAGAACGACGTGGGTCGTTTAGTCGGTAAGAGTTTGGTACTGTTTCTTGCTACGCCCGAGGGCGGCATTCGTCATTACATGATTTTTTCCACCATAAAAAAACCGTAGGTGTGGGCACACGGACGGAGAGTGATTGGTAGCTTGTCGTACGGCCGTTCAGCAACCATCCACCAGGGCCGAAGCATATTGGGATATGGATTTAGAAAAGAAAACCCGAGAGTCCTGAAACGCAGGACAAAAAAGGAACATTTGAATGGATTTTTTTTCAGTAAAGTCTGACTTGCTATTTCACTACGCTCTTAAGCGGGAAAAGTTATGAAGCATTTCCCACTTAAAAGAGACCATGTCTATCTTTTCCTATCAAAAACAAATCAATCATTAGACTTGGCAAAATTATTACAAAGCAAGTTTGTATTTTCAATGCTCAATTTTTGCTGTCTGAAATCGCTATATCTATGATACAAAGTTTTTTTTTTTTGGAAAAATGGGAAAACTGTAGACCTTTATGATTTATACAAGGAATATGAATTAAGTATATTTCAAAATTCAACCTCTGAGTGAAAGGAGTGGCAAAGTTTGTATTAAGGATTTTTGTTACTTGATTTTCCTTTTCTGGCCTGTACTGTTTGCTAAAATCTCTTTGGGGAGTGCGTAGAGTGTCCACTGCTTAGGCTTGATCCTGAAGATTACTGGACAGCTAGTCGTTTTTATTAGGCCAATGGGTGGAACTTACGCAAGAACATATACATGCGTATAAAAGCCTCTATCAGGTTCCAGTAGTTAACTATAATAGACTTGCCTATAAAATAAAAACATGCAAAGAAAACAGAGAACATAATCAACATAATTAAAATGAAAAATGAATAAAATTAAAATGAAAATGGGAAATTTTCTATTTTTTAAATTACTTCTTTATATCTACACTAATATAATAAAGAGGTAAAGTTTGTTTTTTTGTTTTTTTGTTTGTAGGGGGTAATCTCTGGTACTACTGGTCCGATTGGAAAAATTTAAGCAACAATAGAAAGCTGCTTTACTCCTGAGTGACATAGGCTATATTTTATGTACGCGGGCGAAGCTGCGGGCAAAAGCTAGTATTATTATAAAGGCGAAAGTAATTACTTAATTTGGTTTTCCAAGTTTGAATGCAAAAGTCTACACTTAAACTGCTGAATAGATGTGGCACACGGGAAGACTATATTACTCTAGAATAAGGCATTAGGTCCTTTTTATCGCAGTAGTATGTTAACTTAAGATAATTTTCTACTTTGACGCAGACAAAGCTGCGAGCAGAAACTAGTTAAATCCAATTTAAACATTACTAACATCCTTGGACATCGAGAAATAAGATACGACCCACATGTCGGTTTGGCGAAACTATAACAAAAGCTCATTCTAGGGTGACGTTCCTTATTATCTTGGCTTGTTCATGCCTCGTTACTCAGTAAAATTAACGTAACGCCCTTATTCACTTACTGTGTATACCTAGCTACGATGATACCGTGCGTCTGTTCCGATACAGACATGATTTATTCATTGGTCGTTACTATTTTATGTATTGAACTTTTTTCTTTACCATCTATGTTTAAATATAGATCATTGATTTATTTCGCTTCCTTAACATTGGATTTGGTTAAATTTCTTGATATTTTGGAGGTTTCAGACTTACCTAGATAGCAGTAGCAGTGAAAGGCATCATCACAACGTGAATGCACGAGGAAGGCAGCCTTCAGGTAGCTCGCCGTCCAGTCTTCTGGTAGCAGTCCGGACCAAACCAAGTCGGCGACGGCGTGCTCGGTTCCCATGCGTCTCAAGGAGTTGTCAGCGAATGCCGATGCCAAAAAGAATGCCAAAAAGCCGAATGTGGCCTTGGTACAGTTTCTGAAAGGAAGGTCCGACCCCGGTATGGCTATGAAGGAACGGGGTCGTTTAGTCAGTGAGACTCTGACACTATTTCCCGCTCCGTTCAAGGGCGGGATTTGTCATTAGATGATTTTTCCCACCATAAAAAAAACCTTGCCACCAACATCTGAAACGATGACCACGAGCACACTGTTAAAACTGATATCGGCAAAGAGAAGGAACTTTTATTTGTAATATTTTTACCAAAAATCATCGAAATTATGATCTAAATATGAATGTTATAGAAGAGCAGTTGTGACCAAGTGGTAACGGTAACGGTAACTTAACTTTAGGTAATTTAATTCATCACCTCTAAAAAAAGTGAAGGAAAACATCGTGAAGAAACCGGCATGTCAAAGAACCAGAAATTCGAAGACATGTGACATCCACCAATCTGCACCGGGCCCGCGTGGAGGATGATGGTTTATTCCCTCTTTTAGAGGAAGACCTGTCCCAGCAGTGGGAAAATTAAAAAGGTTGATGATGATGAATGTTTCAGGTGGATTGCATATAAGTATTACTTTGCAACACAGATGTTTGATGGGATGATGATTTTCTTAATTCAGTTTTGCACTAATTATTAAATAAATATATACATTTTCGGTAAAGGTAAGATTATATACTCGTAGGTATACATATAGGTTATTTTTGCTCAGAGTTATTTGTACGGATAGTGCCCCTTTTATTGTGAGAGCCGAATTAGTGCAGTTGTTTGAACCTACTTAATCAATGACGAAGGGGTCAAGGGATATGTGGAGTACTATTAGTGAGTTACCTGTATTGATTTTCCTAGAACTCCTATATTTTCTAACAAGTTGTATGGAGCATTCACCACTTAAATTTTGACTATTCGTACAACTTAATTTAGATAGCGTTTAGTAACTTCTGTTAGACACTTTAACTTACCACAAAAACCTTAACTCGTTTTTAAAGCTCCATTTATTTTTTTTCCTATCCTGAATACCATATTTCTAATTATAAATATCCAATTCTATGTTTCCTTTAATTCAAAATCAAAGAAACAAATATTGTTTCTACGGTTTATTTCAAACAGACACCAATATATCTTTCAAAGGAAACAAATAAATATTTAACTTGAGTCGCAGACGAAGGCGCTTTTAATTCAATTTCCTTGGAGACGGCCCTGGAGCGCTTCTCTGATTTGCAACGATTTGACGCCTGTTATTATTATACAAAATCCATATATAGCTCTTGTTTTGCTTTCAACAATTTTGAATCGAATACAAATAAGCATTTTGAGTTATTAGTTATTATTGACTACTATTTCATAAAATTTTACATACTGTCCTAATTTTCAGCAAAAGCTTTTGATTATTTTTTAGCATTACACAAGAAGGGGATCTTTTCTTGTCTTTGAGGACAAGGTAGAGGTGAAGGTGTACCTCGCTTGAGTGAACCGCTGCGCCAAGCTCTCATAAAGACGAGAGACGAGCCGCACGTGAGAGGGAACGGACATCCTCACGCCCCAGTAGGTAAAACCTCTTTTAGACCCCAGCTACTGCGAACATTGCTTGCGGACATTGTGTATTGGGTAGTTCGCCTTCCAGCGGACAAGTAACCATCCGGACCGAGACCAAGTCGCCAAAAGGTGTCAGCAAAACCAGCTTCCGCTGGCCCAGCAGAGTCTATGACCGCTGAGACACGGGGAGTTTCTGAAACATAAACTGGCTATACTATATATATACACCTACTATAGAATGCGATACTATATGTCAATATATATATAAATCAATGCTCCTGGCCACTTTTACCCTTAAACATTAAAGAACAGATCAAAAGGAAAAAAACTCAGATTAGAGACTTTAAAGGAGGAGTGTTAACACACTCCTCCTCATTAATTTTCTGGACTAACGTCCAGAAAATGTTGTCGTGGGATATGTGACAGTGTGTGTATGTGTATTTGTGAAATATGGAAACCTAATGGTTTATATGAACTTGCACAAAACTGGTCAAGCGATTCATCATTTATCACATTTTTTTGTTGCCGGGAACGAAGCCGCGGGCAAAATCTAGCATAATTTGGAATGTAATGACTAAAACCACACCTGTGTCCCTGTGGACACAGGTGTGTGTGTGGTGTGATTTTAGTAATTACAAGTTTAACACAACATTCCGTTTCATCACCATCTAAATCTGTTTAGCTATTTAAGCGGCAAGGAGTAACAAATATGCATACACAACCTAAATTTTGCCTTTGTAATGTGAGTTTAACAAGAAAGTGCATATACTCGTATATATATATTTTTATATACGTCATTAATTCTTAGTAAACTAAGTTACTCGTACCCTACTTATTAGTTACTGCAAATTGTTTCATCGTGTTCTACTTTAGTCCTAACAAGCTGCTCTGGTTAAACCATTGAAGGACCGTAATTATATTTTCATTACTCATACTCTGAAAGTAGGTGTAAAGTTGCCTGCGGACAGGGTTGGAAGAAGTACTTTTACTCCCTAGGGAGTTTTACTTTACAACTGACAGTTGCTTTTTAATATTTAGACAGCAAATATTAAAAAAAAAACTAGTTCTATTTTGACATTTCTATTGAACCGTGACCCGAAACTTTATACCTAATTAAAATGACATAGCAATAGAAATAATTTAAGAATACTTTTTTTAATGACTTTATTTTAATTTACTTTCAATTATTTCATTAAAAACTAATATTTTTTTGAGAAAAATGTTGACCAGACCCATTTTTACAATGACAAAATGAAAAATATTGACTGAAAAGCCAGGGAGCCGAACACTGAAAAAAAAGAATTGGCGGGTAAATGGTAGACTCTCTATAATCTGTGGCCGATTTGATCTTCCTTTTTTTCGAGGTGTATAGTTTTGTTTACATTTTGCTAAATCTCGGTTACAAGAAATTTTTATTAACACGATAAGTTCATCAGCTTCAGTTATAAATTTAACGCAAGATTCTTAAGAGGAGAAAACCGCTTACCGCCTAAATCAAAAGAAATATACCTACCTAAAAACATACCTTTGACGACGACTCAGGCCTTTGACGACGACTCAGGTTTTTATTATTTTTATTTTCCTCGTATTCGTAATGAAAAGCACAGTGTTTACCTCGGGTTCAAAAGGTATTTAGTCCCTCGAACTATTAGCGACCTTGCTATCGCTCGGTCGCCAAGAAATTTCTCGGGACTAAATAACTCACTTTCATCCCTCTTATAACAAAGTACTATTATGTATATAAACCTCCTAATCTTTGAAAGTGTAATTTAAAAAAAGTCCACTGCCGGGTGAGCTATATTTTAGTACCTACCTAAAATTGGGGTTATTTTGACCCTGGGGTTTAACTTTCACACAAGGTTTTTAACCAATATGAACTTGAGAAACTGTGTTAATTAACTTTCTATTGTTTACTAAGTTTGTACCATAGCTATACCCAAGGGCTAAAATTACCACCGTTTCTTCGGTACATCAAAAGGTTGATATAATTAGGTATGCCACAATTGAGGCAATAAATGTCCTCTTTGAGGACTGGCTAGAGACAGGCCACGGCTTCCTCGACATCCACCTGAAGCAAGTCCTTGTTGGACTTGGACCAGTTCGGAATATTCCAGTTTCGGATTCAAAGAGAAGAAACTCTTGGGTTTCATCTAAGTGCGCACCACCCGGTTGATACGGTGAAGTATATGATGGACTAGGGTTTCGTCTTGGTGGAAATCGTTGTTAGTGAAGACATCATTACCCATAAAGTGCCAAATAACCATTTGCTGTGCTCGTGGCGGAGTACCGTATAAAGCAGAGCCCTAGCCAATCCAAGTCCGTCGTCCTCCCTGGGACCTGCTGCAACCGCACTGGCTCACGTCCGAGTTGCAATTGAGCTTACGAATGCATGGCGAAAGGCGAGTATTCATAACTTTTAAACAAAATTGACTTTCTAGGGCGAAATTACAACCTGCAGATTCTCAATCTAAACGAGGTGAAGAGAAACGGTTTAGGTAAGATGCCAACTTTCAGGGGCTTGACTTTGCTGTATTCGAGCAAGAGACAGATTGGTCAGTGCTAATATACCTTTAAACACTGCTTACGGTTTCTCAAGTAATCTTGAAACTGTTTAAGCTGCAAACCTCTTGTAAGAGCTTTGCAGTTTAAACTGTTTCAAGATTAGTTGGAACGACTGGGTGTACCCAGGCGTTCCAACGTTAGCTGGAAGTCGCGGAATTGACATCGTGTCAAACGCTTTACTTAGATCAAGAAAAATGGCGAGTGCTTTGTTACCAGCATCTAGAGTTTGAATAATATGGTCAGTTAGTTTATGCACTGCATCTTCTGTCGACTATCCAGAACGGAAACCAAATTGTCCAAAATGCAGCAAGAAAAAGCTTTGTAGACTGGAAACAAATAAAAAATAAAAATTTTAGCTTAAGAGCCAGGAAATTTTCCATAGAACAGTGTTACGCTCTCACCAAACATCACCAGAGGATACCATAGACGACTTTACAACGCCCTCATCTGCCACTCTTAGGGGCATAAAAAAGCAGGACATCGTCTTCGTCATGGGGGACCAAAATGCAAAGGTCGGGAAGACAAATACTAACCGCGGATGGAGTATGGATACGCAGGGACTTGGAGTAAGCACTGAGAATGGCAAACGATTTATTAAGTTTTGTCAGAATCATGACCTGACCATCGGAGTACATTATTTATCCATGGCGTACGTAAACCGTAAAGATGCAACTCACCACATAGTGTCTGTAAATTTGAATTTGGAACCATAAACAAATCATACAATCCCAATATTTTTTTTGCCTGAATATATATATATATATACTGATGCTATTGCAGACCGTGCTCAATAAGCGGCAATCTTCAGTATCTTAAAGGAGTTATTAAGAATTTTTTTTCGCAAGCTATCTAGCCCCTCTACACAAGATATGTCTGTTTTATTTCTATTCACTTGCATCGAACGTCTCGAGTAGGACACGCCTCCGCATTTATTTTCTGACCGCGTGGCTGAGCATTGCGATGGCATCAGAACAAAGGAATAGGAGGTATTCGATGAAAGAGAACATAAACAAAACGGTCATAATTTGGCTAGATAGACTGGAACACACCACATAATACATTTAGTCCGACCCGGAAATCAGATTCCTCACTAGCGCTTGTGTCCAACGGGGCAATATATTGATGTAGTAGCGGGTCAATAAACTTTCACCGTGATCCCACTTGTGGACGTAAATCGGAATGTCCTAAAGCCGTTAGTGAGTAATTTGGATCAATGCCAACAAAACCAGGCTAGTTTTATGAGCAGAGGTGTTATATAGCATACTATTATTTTTGTTTTATCGATTTATTTTATACAACACTAGCTGCACACCGTGTTTTCATCCGCGTTTGGAATTTTTGTTTATTGCTCCTGTGGGTTTTGAGCAAACCTAAGATTAAACCTGTATCATTAGTTGCTTGGAGTGAAGCCCGATTATAATTTCAGTGTCTTCAAGGCTCTAAATTGCACCTCACCATAAACGATTGCATCATTGCTTACCATCAGGCTCATCTGATGGTAAGCAATGATGCAATCGTTTATAAACTACTTCTTGACTGCTATCTCAATAGCAGTCAAGAAGTAGTTTATAACAAATAAAAAAACCTACCTACCAACCTACCTGATCAATTTCGGGTTATATTTTATATATAGAGGTTATGCTAGAGTTATGCATAGAGTTTATGCTGTGGCAATGTATATTTCTGGGTATGACGGCTTCTTATTACTCACCACAGTGTTTTTAATTTTTGCACAGGACGTTGAATGAGTTAGCATGCATTCTAACGAGTCAGAGTTAGATCAATGACTCGAGCCGCTGACTGGTCCTTAAATAAATCAAATTGAGATTTTTCTAGGGATCCGTACTGAATGGGTAAAACCGTACTACTGAAACTGCACTGTCCATCGCTCTGCTACGAAGCTGTATCTCATGAACCTAAAAATTTGGGGTATTTCTTTTTCTCAAATATACATTAATTTTAAAGAAATAGTTGAAAGTCAATTAAAATAAAGTCATTAAAATTTTTTTTAATTATTCCTATCTTTATGCTATTTCAATTGTACTGGCAGTATAGAAATTCAGATCATGGTTCAATGTAAATGAAATGTACAACTAGTTTTATTTTAAATTTAGACAGCTGTCAGTTGAAAGTAAAACTCCCTAGAGAGTAAAAGTGCTACTTTCAACTATTTCCGCAGGCAACTTTACACTTACTTTCAGAGTATGAGTAATGAAAAATATTATTTACTAACGTCCCGCTCCAGCTTCGCACGGGTGCAACTGGTGATATTAAATATATTATACATGTATTGTACATATAAACCTTCCTCTTGAATCACTATATCTATTAAAAGAAACCGAATCAAAATTAATTGTGTACTTTTAAAGATCTAAGCGTACACATTGACAGATAGCGGGAAGAAACTTTGTTTTATACTACCTATTTAGTGGGAGCTCCACTTGCTACCGTAACGTAATAATTGTAGTTTTTTTTTACGATTTGTTATTATTGTAGTGTGGAAACCTTGACATGTGAGTCCGACTCGCACTTAGCCATTTTTTTTTTCATAACACTTATTCCCTGGTTTATCATTACTTGCATGATTTTATGAGATAAAAATATTAAACGTAAATAAATATGCTACATCTCAACAAATTATCTCAAGGAAAACACTTTGAGGATCGTTTCACGAAAAAACAAGATCGTAGGTAGTAGAAATCTTGCTAATATTATAAATGCGAAAGTTACGATGTTTGGATGTTTGTTACTCAATCACGCCAAAACGGCTAGACGGATCTGGATGAAATTGAGCATTGGCACAGGCATAGGGTACACTTCGGAATAGGACATAGGCTACTTTTTATCCCGGAAACCCCAACCCCAACCTCAATGCCACGCGGGCGAAGCCGCGGGCAAAAACTAGTACAAAAAATAACTGAGAAGTCAGTGACTGTAATATTTGCGTTGCGTCGTAATCGCTCATCCTAGCTGCCAGGAAGAGGGCACGTCCCAAGAGTTCTGTCAACACGCTAAGCCTCTCCGCCAGTCGTCACAATAGTCGCTACCAACATAAAACCCTCAAGAACCTCTCGAACTAAATGTAAAAAACATTTAGTCTATACTCACTAGGACGTATTGGAAACTAAAATAGCCAAACACTTAAATCGTATCGTATGTATAGGTATCTACTAGTCCAGGATCCTTGGTCCATTTTTTCACTTGATTGCTATCAAGCTGAGAGCAGTGGTGGCCAAGTGGTAACGGCCACGACTTTGACTGACCGTTTGTAAGTCGCAGGTTCAAACCCAGTCAGGCGCATTACTAAGCGTAATTTATTTCATCACTACTACTGTCAAAAAGGTGAAGGAAAACGGGATGTCCTGGAAACAAAAATTTGAAGACAATATGTGGCATCCACCAATCCGAACTGGGCCCGCGTGGTCGATTACGGCCGCTAGAGAAGAGGTCTGTGTCCCAGCAGCGGGAACATTAAATAGGCTGATGATGATGACTATCAAACTAATACCGTACAGTGCCGAATAAAGAAGAAAAAGTTATAAAAATAAAAAATACTTTAAACTCGAGTGCAAACTTTACTCTTATAATTTCCTCTAGTTATTACTTACAAATGATTTATTGAGAATCAAAAAATTCATCCACATCGATATCAATGGGTAAAGTGCCCATAACGCTGGCAGCATTGCCACGCTGGATAGCACGTGGTCACGTGAAGAGTCGACCAGCTGTTTGCTGATGTCGCATACAAATCGATGAGTGCAATGAATTTTTTGATGCTCAATAAATCATTTGTAAATATTAGTGTATTTTTAGTTTATTTAGGTTATTTTAATTATGTATAATTAAATGTATATTATTATGTATTATTCATTAAATGTATATTCTCACAATAAATCAGTTATATTATCTACACTAATATAATAAAGAGGTAAAGTTTGTTTTTTTGTTTTTATGTTTTTTTGTTTGTAGGGGGTAATCTCTGGAACTACTGGTCCGATTGGAAAAATTTTAGCAACAATAGAAAGCTGCTTTACTCCTGAGTGACATAGGCTATGTACGCGGGCGAAGCTGCGGGCAAAGGCTAGTTAGTAATATTATTGAAACAATGTGAACAAATGTTGCAAATGTGGAATGTACGATAGTGCTACTACAAAAAGAAAGTTGTAAGTCGGCGAGCCCAGGGCGAGGACTTTTGTACAAGACTGCAGTTCCCCGCAGCATCGGCCGATTCCAACCGCACGCTTTTCAACACGAAATCCGAAAATCAGTGGATGTATCTAAAACTTTTTATACAGTCTAATGTGTGTATAATGTAGGTAGATGTCAATGGCGGTCTGAAGTTAAGTGATCATTAACAGTCAGTCTTGCGATTATCACCCGCCAAGTAAGCAAGCGATAATCGCAACTGCGATGGCTGCATGACCGTATAAAACTCCTCTTTTGCAAGTATTCACGAGTTTCGGAGTTCGTTGAACTGAGCAAAAAAACAAAATCGTTAAAGGATACTTCGTTTTCGAGTGAACTGTCTAAAACTTTTGGAGTACAACTGTTATTTGTTGGAAAGTGCTCACCTTCCAACAAATGACTCCCTGAGGCTGGTCAATTGATAGGGTGACCAAACTGCGACACGTGACGAAGTGATTTTCTAAGGAAAGAGTGGTTTTATTTATCTATAAATATATATTATTACATAGTATAAAACAAAGTTGCTTCGTCGCTATGTATATCTTATCTTTAAAAGTACACAACAGATTTTGATGCGGCTTTTTTTAATAGATAGACTGATTCAAGAGGAAGGTTTATATGTATAATACATGCATAATATATTCAATATCCGTATACCCGTGCGAAGCTGGGGTGATCTGCTATTTGGAGCCCAGACGAAACTAATAAAGCAAAGTTAAACAAATCGGTCCTGCAAATCACGAGTTATAAAAAATGTAAATGACTAACATGACTTTGTTTTATATATATAAATTTACGACATATGCGTTTACAGATACGCTTGTTTACGGTTTATGGACTCATAGCCAATAAAACCTGTGCTACGGATGTTGTAGTGTTCTTATCTCGATTACATTATTGAGAGTGACGCTAGGGATATAAATGATAGTACCAAGTATTGTTTATACAATTACAATGTTAACAATAGCCTGTATAGGTATAATAGTACATTGTTATACGAGGGATGAAAGTTAGTCCCTCGAACTATTAGCGACCTCGCTTTCGCTCGGTCGCCAAGAGATTTCTCGGGACTAAATAACTCTTGAGCCCGAGGCAAACACTGTGTCCGTAAGGTGTGAAACTCACCCAAAGTATTCAGTTTTTATGTAGATATTTTATAGTTGTATAGTCTAGTGATAGGTAGGTACTGTGGGGGCCTCGAGTCCCCTCGAGAGGCACCCAACGTTCAGGGACGTGGTAACTTTAATAAAACCACGTTTAACTTTAGACTTTTTCCTATATTTTTTACTTTTATCGGCTCGACATATCATCTTAATCTGTTTTCACCTGACAACCTAATCTATTTATTTTTAATATTTTAAACTACGAATAGTCTGCGAACGTCTTGCAAGCCAGTATGCTAATCCGGGGCGCATGTGACCTCCTTAGAGATGTCACAGTACTACTTTTAAGACATATACCTAATATGAATTTATTCGATTTAAAGACTATGTTGGGTGACAGTATGTTTAAATTAAAAGCTTGACTTTCAAACGAAATGGAAAGGTACTTAGTGTATATACGCATATATAAAATGCGTATATTTATAATATCTTCGTAAAAATCTAAATCAATTATCCTCGTTTTAAACCACAGTTTCTTGTGAAAAGTGTCCTCAGATTGTTTGTGAATAGACCAAAAATAAGGTTATAAAGTTTATCGAGTCCTCAGATTATAGTAGTGATAGGCTCACAAACTCCCAAGATGGTACTTCCAAGGCGAATTTGCAAATATGTATATTGTTTGCCGCAGTCAACAAGAATTCATGTAAAAAAATATACAAATATGCTCGCTACAATTATTATTTTTATTAAAAAAAAAAGACTTGTCATTAATCTGTTTACGGTACTAACGTTTGTTAATGGATTGTATGGTCTTTGATCTGAAATATACTTATTACTGTTATTTAATCTATATATATAAAAATCAATGCCACTTTTCGTTGTTCTTTTATAACTCAAGAAGTGGCTTACCTGTCCATTTTTAGACTTTATTCGAAATATTTAGCAGATAGTTCATGTGAAGTTTGCTCAAAATCTACTGAGCGGCTCTTAATTTATCGCAGATATTTATTTTTTTTTGTTGCGAGGAGCGAAACCGCGGGCAAAAGCTAGTTATATCTAAATACAAGAAATAATTAAAATAATGCGCTATTAAAATCTATTAACACATCTTATTCTGGTTGTATCTAAGCCCAGAAAAAGATGTCAAACAAATAACAAAATATGAATAAAAACAAAACCAGGATCAAGCAACTAGGTACCTACTTAATACAAATATTCTAAGATTATGCTTCCATAAAGTTCAATTTAGCAGACGTTCATTCTAAGTGTTGAATGGATTTCCCGCTGATGCATCATCCGATGTGCGAGATACACACAGGCGCACGTTCATGTGGGGGTGACAAATGCACGCGTGCGCCCTGCAGGGGTGAGAGCACTACGCGCACTAGGGTTGAACATGCGCAGAGCGAACTTTGTCCCTCGTACTCGGTCGATACAGTTGCGGGGGGCCAGTCGCGCATGCGGCATTCTCTCTACCCAACAATCAAGTGTAAAGCGACATGGCTGATAGTGAATTTGAAGAATTTCGCCGTGTTTTCGATAGATTACCACAACACATAAAGGCTCCAACGCCGTTTTATTCGTAAGTACACCTTTTCACTAAATTTCCATACCGATAAACACCGGTCCTCTTAAGATATCGTGTTCAATTCCGCCTAATTTGTCACGTGAGTTCAGAATAAAGACTTGCGTATCCACATTTTATTTCAACATTAAACTTAAACGAAATCTAATGAAATTTAGAGATTAATATCATAATTAACTATTTCAGATTAGTGCCAAATGTGGGATTGGATGATGATTCCCCGTCATCAAAAAGCGAGTGCTCGCCGGAGGAAGACACTAAAGAGGACATGCATCCATGTATGGTGGATGGTAATACAACCACTACCACAGTAAAAGATGAAGTCGTATCACCACCATCCCAGCCAGACATAGCTGAAACGCAGCGAAGCCCACAGCATTATTCATTCACTAATGGCGAACGCAAAAGAAGAAAGCTGCCTGAGATCCCGAAGAACAGAAAATGTGAGTAAATTTAGTTTAATAGTTTCATTTAACTATCGTATTACTATTTTTTTATTTTTTATTTATGGATCGAGTAAGGTCATCAGTTCATTTACATACGCTCGCGACGTAATCGTATGCATGTTGCACCTACTGCAAAAGCGCTTCTGCAATTGTTTTAAAAATAATGCTGGCGTAGTAATTTCTTTTTATGATACCCAATCAATTAGATGAAACAAAAAAAAAATTTGCGATCTTTTTGTGCGGCATGGATCCTTAACAATGAGTAGGCATTCAAATTCGTACGTCAAAATGTAATGGATGGAAAAAAATCCTTCTGTCGTTAATTTATAGTATGCCCAAAATTAATCAAATCAAGTACGTGTTTGTTTTAAAAATGAGTGTAAAATCGAAAGTAAAGAATAACATTAATAAAAGTTTTTCTCTATTTATGTTAAAATAAGCTTACTCTCCGAGTATTATGTGTTATAATTAATTCAACGGTTTTCAGTAATTAAGCACAAATATACACAAAACTAATACACAACATGTCAAATAATAAAAACACAATTTTAAGTTATATGTTTAAATCACCACTGAATTGGTTCCAGCTATTTTTTATCCTAACAATTCTTTAGACGAAATTCTTGATAAGCCTCAATTGTATCACTGAGGTACTCGTATTTATGTGTACGTACGTACCCATAATAAACCAATTTAGTGCGTCAATTCCCATATGATTTGCCAACAAATAGGATACCGTACGATGGGGCTATTTAGTACATTTTTTATGAAAAATTACGTTTTTCACAAAAACTACTTAGGTTATGAACTTAGACAATTTTTTTTACGACTAACCTTATCAATACCTTCTAGAAAAATGCGGTTGTATTTATGTATTGAATATAGATACAGAGATATCTTTTTTCAAAAGTGCAATTCCAAATATCACCGGTTTGGGGCTTTTTGTAATCGACATATTCTAATTTTGTTTTTCATCGACCGTTGGAGCTGTATCAATTTAAACAGGTCTTGCGACATTTAGATCAACAGAAGGATAAACAGCCTTTCATTGTATCATAGTTTTGTGGTTTAATTTTAAATAAAAAGAGATACACACGATCAAAACTTTTTTTTTGGAAATTCCAAATAGCCTCGTGGTTTGCAAATAGCCCCATCGTACGGTAGCTAAATTGTAAAAACACTGTTGCATTTAATATAATTTAATAATACGAGTATAATATATTCCACAACTGTCACACAACGTCATCTAGTCCCAAGCTAAGCAGAGCTTGTTTTATGGGTACTAGACAACTGACATTTAAGTATTTCAGTTTTAAATTAATATGACATTAAATTAATTCCGTCATTGGGATGTATAAGAGTGCGCTTATTCCAGTTACATGATGTATAGTAGATATACAACTGTATCTTAACCTGTAAATGTTAAAATGATGAGCACAATAAAAATTTATTTGTGTGGTCGATTTGATGATATTAATTTTCGATGATTGAAATCTGTTCCATATATATATCTACTAGACTGTTAGGTGCCTTTTTTAAATAATTAACTTAGATTAACACTATTATTCTCAGTTATGACGTAAGAAAAAAAACTGAAATTAATATCTTTTTTAATTTTTTAATCATTAGGTACATTTCAAAATACAGCCTTTTTTAAATCAACTTGTATTGATATACATATATACACATCGATCTACATTGATTTACATCTTATTTTGGTACGGTGTTTTTACTTTTATACCCGCATGAAGTAGGAATTTTTAACCATATGGGATCAAGTGTCAGGTGGGATCGCAGTCAAGCACTAGTTTATTGCAATTAAAAATTATACAGGGTGTTTGGTGCATCGTTTGCCAAATTGATTTGGCCGACAGAATAGATCATTTGCTATATCTTCAGCCATCAAATCATTCCTTGCCACACCGGTTTTTTTTAAACATGCTTTTAACTTTTATTCTGAAAAACACCGGATTTCAGCATTTAAGCTTACATAAAAAAGTTATTAGTCTATCCAACAAAATTTATTTCTATATTTAAGTGTACTGTTGTATGGTTCTATGAAATTCAAAATTACTTGCTAATAACGTGTAGTTTTTCTATTAAAACCCTACAAAGTGTATGGGATATGACAAAATAATTTTAAAACTCAACTTTAAATTTCTATTAAAAAAAGACTAAAAGCGTTGGAGATCTTCGAATTCTTTTAAAAGTGTACTGTTGTATGGTTCTATGAAATTCAAAATTACTTGCTAATAACGTGTAGTTTTTCTATTAAAACCCTACAAAGTGTATGGGATATGACAAAATAATTTTAAAACTCAATTTTAAATTTCTATTAAAAAAAGACTAAAAGCGTTGGAGATCTTCGAATTCTTTTAAAAAGTTCTCTAGTTTATGCCCTTTCCAATGGTGTGCAATATGCTAAAAAAACCTTTTATTGATTTCAACAATTGGCTAAATGTAAAAAGACAGAGGTCATTTCAGAGATGATTCAGTGTGAACGTTTGGGCAGGAGTAATTGTAAATCTTGTGGTTGGACCGCACTATTTACCTGATAACCTCAACGGGGATAATTATCTTGAATTTCTTCAAACAGAGCTGCCCTCATTGTTATCTGAGCTGTCAATTTTCAATGAAGACAGGTCTTTTGTCTTTCAACATGACGGTTGTCCCGCTCACTGGCGATTAACTGTAAGGCAATTCCTAAATGACGCATTTCCAGACTCGTGGTTTGGGAGAGATGGCCCTATTCCAAGGCCTCCACGTTCACCAGACCTAACTCCGCTGGATTTTTACGTCAGGAGTCGGGTCGAAGAACTAGTTTATGCGACGGAAGTTGAGACGAGAGATGATTAAGTGTAACGTATTGAGGCGGCTTTTGTGACCGTTAAACGGAGCAGTGGTGTCCGTGTGGTAACGGCCCCGACTTACGAGTTTGTAGGTCGCGGGTTCAAACCCAGCCAGGCTTTTACTTTGTGTAATTTATTTCATCTGTTCTCAAAATAGTGAAGGAAAACATTGTGAGGAAAATTTTCTAGAACCAACAATTCGAAGACATGTGACATCCACCAACCCGCACTGGGCCCACGTGGTGGATCATAGCCCATTCCGTCTCCTAGAGAGGAGGCTTGCGTCCCAACAGTCGGAACATTAAAAGGCTGATGATTATGTGACCTTTAAAACAGAAATTCGTCTTCGAACTACAACTCGAGATAAGAGAAAGATGTCGCGCGTGTATACGAAACAATGGCTCCCAATTTGAGCAAGATTTGTGATTTAAGTACCTGCATGTGAAATAAATATTTAATTTTTTATTTGAAGTTTGAGGAAAGTTTGTAAAAAAAAAATATCCGTAAAAATGAGATATCAATATCTACCTACTTAGAGCAAGTTATTTATTTTTTTACTTTAACTTCTTAGTGCAGTTACCGTAATAACAAATATCAGCCTTTTGTGCTTTGACTGCATATTTAGCCAGTTAGTGAAGTTAATAAAAAGTTTTTTTTTAGTATATTGCACACCGTTGGAAAGGGCATAAACTAGAAAACTTTTTAAAAGAATTGGAAGATCTCCAACGCTTTTAGTCTTTTTTTAATAGAAATTTAAAGTTGAGTCTTAAAATTATTTTGTCATATCCCATACACTTTGTAGTTTTTTTATAGAAAAACTACACGTTACTAGCAAGTAATTTTGAATTTCATAGAACCATACAACAGTACACTTAAATATAAAAATAAATTTTGTTGGATAGACTAATAACTTTTTTATTTATGTAAGCTTAAATGCTAAAATCCGGTGTTTTTCAGAATAAAATTTAAAAGCATGTTTAAAAAAAAACCGGTGTGGCAAGGAATGATTTATTGGGGCTGAAGATATAGCAAATGATCTATTCTGTCGGCCAAATCAATTTGGCAAACGATGCACCAAACACCCTGTATATTTAAAAAATATACATGTTGCACCGACTCCAAGTAATATGGGATAAGGGTAGGACGATGATGATGATGATGATGATACAGGGTGTCATTGACATCGTAGCGCAAACAAATACCATAGATCCAGTACATGATTCTGGATCCCCCAGTGGTGAAATTTTTCGTCGGACTTTTTCAAATTTTTGAAGAAAAAGTTGTTTTTTTATATTTTTTACCTGTATAAAATCGTTATTCTAACCAATTATAATATTTAGAAAAAAAAAGAAAAATATCTCCCAAAAAATTAATAATACAAAAAAATCATCAAGGCAAATAAAGTCGCTATTCTTATCAAACCCGATGACTTTTTTAATTTGGAATGTAATTCACTCATTTTTTTTTTTAAATTCATTAAAAAAGAATAAGAAAACCCGACAAAAATTTCACTACTAGAAGTCTAGAATCATGTTTTGGATCTATGGTATTCGTTTCCGTTACGATGTCAATGACATCCTGTATATGTGTTGAAAAATTCAATTCATTACACACAAATAAAACATTAATTTCGGTATTCATATTTTTGTGACATAATATGTTACGGTACATGAAACACTAAAAATGGTACATGAAACACTATAAATTTGTAAAGATAAAAAAAAAGTTTTTTTTTTACTGAAACGCGTGTACGAAATTATTTCTTTAAGTAAACATCAGCTAAACCATTTTAATGAACTGTAACTATTTAGTAAGCTACGACCAACAACTACCTACAGGTCATTGCACTCGCTCAACAAATTAAAATTTAACGGTGTACGTATATTAATTGTTTCACACACAAGCGACATTATGGTCACTTGTCTTCGTGTTGTTGTCTTGTCTTAGATTAAAACTTATGAATTCGAGATAATTATCAATTTTTTACAGATTTAATTCAGTTCAATTCTTTATTGCTTACACATGTGTTACATAGGATCTTAAAAATAGTGCACATGGACCCTGTCGAGCACAGCAATTTTATAAAATAAAGTAGGTAGTAGCACAAGTTAGAAAAAATAAACATTGGACATACAAATCGAATAAAAATATCAAGATTAGGGATATAGACATATTCATTGTAAAGTTAAAATTAAATTAATTATAATCTATACTAATATAATAAAGAGGTAAAGTTTGTTTTTTTGTTTTTTTGTTTGTAGGGGGTAATTTCTGGAACTACTGGTCCGATTTGAAAAATTTAAGCAACAATAGAAAGCTGCTTTACTCCTGAGTGACATAGGCTATATTTTATGTACGCGGGCGAAGCCGCTGGCAAAAGCTAGTTGTCAATATAAGCTCATAATAATTGTCAAAAATAAATTCATTGTAAATGTTAAGAAAAAAAATCATTATGAATGTCAAATTCGATTATTAAAAATACAAAAGACACAAATACTAAAAATGATTAATTACAAATGTCATTACAAAATGTCGAAAAATAATGTCGAAAAATATATATATATTTTTTCTATTGTTAGTTACATATTTTTACCTAATTTGAAAAAAGAATTTAAAATTATTATGTAAAAAGAAATTCAACGTGTCATACATGACAAACATTGATTAATTTGATTTTGAACCAAAAAAAAATTAAATATCTGATGTTTTTTTTTTTAATATATATTATCTAAATATACACTTCTCATCAAAAAAATCGAAACACCTTGCAAGTTTACGTTTTGTCAGGATTATCAGAAAAATGTGTACATTTAGGAATAAATGTTAAATGTCGTTTAATAGTGAGTAATATGAGCTTATCAAATCTTAATGTTAATGTTCTAAATTTAAATGAATTTTTCATAGGTTTCGTATTTTGTTAAATGAGTCATTTTTATTCCGTATGGAGTATAAAGGAAATGGATAAAACAACACACGTAAATGAAAAAAAAGCTAAAAAACGTTTATTTAATAACTTGTATTCCCTCCCCGAGCTCTAATTACTGCTTCCATACGGTTCTTCATCGATCGGATGAGAGTCACGATCACATGCTGTGGTATATTGTCCCATTCCTCTTGGATTGCATCTTGCAGCTGGCTAAGTGTTTCTGGGGCAGGATCTCTTGCTCGAATTCGTCTCTTTAATTCATCCCATAGATGTTTAATGGGATTCATGTCCGGGCTTCTTGCTGGCCATTCCATAATAGAGATATCGACTTCGTTAAGATAATCTCGTACGACGCCCGCGGTGTGAGCCCTAGCATTGTCGTGCATGAATATGAAGCCGTTGCCAATAAAATGTGCATAGGGCATCACATGAGGCTCGAGACACTCTTCGACGTACCGATGACAGTTTAGTGCAGGCAGACGTGGCCCAGACACGAAAGCAAGCTCTGTCTTACCGTCGGCGCTGATTCCTCCCCAAACCGTCCACGAACCGCCACCATAGCTGACCTTTTCTTCAATGCAGCATTGTGCATAGCGTTCTCCGTCTCTTCTGTAGACCTTGTTCCTTCCGTCGTTACCATACAGCATAATTTTACACTCATCAGAAAAGAGAACTTTGCTCCACTGTAGGTATGACCAATTTAGGTGCTCACGTGCAAAGTTAAGGCGCGCTCTTCGATGGTCTGCAGTTAATTTCGGCCCATTTGCTGGCTTATGCGGTACCAGTCCACGATCCTTCAACCTTCTTCTAATTGTAGAGTCACTTACAGCCACCCTTCGTACAACACGAAGCCGCTGCTGCAGTTGAAAAGCGTTAAGGCGTCGATTTCTTAAAGAAGTTGTTACAATAAATCGATCATCTCGCTCAGAAGTGACCCGATTCCTGCCAGATCCTGAACGGCGCGTGAACAAACCAGTCTCCCGATAACGTTTATAGACTCTATGAACAGATGACAGGCTTAGATGCAGTCTTGGAGCCACAACACGCTGACTAAGGCCAGAATCCAGCAATGCCACAACTTGGGTGGCTTCTGTGGGCGAAGTATCCATACGTTTTAGAAAAAAAACCTTTTTTCAGACGTCCCAAAGTCACAGTATTGAAATAAAAAACAAAAAGTTTAAGGATAGGCGCCAATTTTTAGTTTTTAAACGCTAAATGTACTCCAACCCTAAACACACATTTGTCTCAAAACAGTGATTCATTTCGTTTATAAGATAAACAAATGAAATTCTAATTTTGAATTTAGAATTTTCGCTTATTACTGTAATGGCCAAACTGCCAGCTATAATATATGTATTTTTTTTCATCGTATGAATTCTTCTTTGTGTTAAATTCGGACAGAAACAATGAAAACGGAAGTGTTTCGATTTTTTTGATGAGAAGTGTATTAGTCAGCTTTTTTTCGGTAAAAAGCTTTCTAAGCCTAAAAATTGCGATTAATTATTTATTAATAAAATCTTTTCGTTCATAAATATTACACATCCGAAATAGTATAATAGGGCTTGCCAAGAATAAGTAGAAAAATAATGTGACGTCATTCTAAATCCAACATGGCGGCGTATCCAATATGGTGGACCAATTATTTTTAATGCAGTCCTACAATATGGGTATCAAATAAAAGGGCTTGCCAAGAATAACTAGAAAAAAATAATGTGACGTCATTCTAAATCCAACATGGCGGCGTATCCAATATGGCGGACCAATTATTTTTAATGTACTCCTACAATATGGGTATCAAATAAAAGGGCTTGCCAAGAATAACTAGAAAAAATAATGTGACGTCATTCTAAACCCAACATGGCGGCGTATCCAATATGGTGGACCAATTATTTTTAATGCACTCCTACAATATGGGTATCAAATAAAAGGGCTTGCCAAGAATAACTAGAAAAAAATAATGTGACGTCATTCTTAATCCAATACGTCGGAACACCAAAAGTGGCGGATAATTTTCTTTTATTCGTGCCTACAATATGGGTATCAAATGAAAGGGCTTGATGAGAATAACTTGAAAAATAATGTGACGTCTTTGCCGCTGGTCAAGCATACGTGGCCTTAAGTAGGGTGAAATCATTAGAAAGGCTCCTCATTGAAGAGCTGGACTGTAAGAAATTAACTGGCAAACGACCTTACAATAGTGATACGTTGAATGAGATGAACAGACTTAGGAACTTATCAGGTGAAAACTAAAAAGTCTTTTATTTAGTTTCACCTGTCCCGTTGTCTATCGTTCTGTAATCAAATCGTGCAACTTAAATTTGATCCACTTCCCGGTTTCCGATTGAGCTGAAATTTTGAATGCATGTATAAATCGGATGACAATGCAATGTTATTGTGACATAGAGCCTATCTGATGATGGAGCTGGAAGGTGGCCATAGGAACTCCGTAATTAAATTATGCAACCCTATCGAGTTTGAGCTCATTAGATTCGTCTTGACAAGTACTTTGATACTATATGGTAACCAGGGTCTGATGATGGAGCCGGAAGGTGGCCATAGGAACTCCGTAATTAAACGATGCAACCCTATCGAGTTTGAGCTCATTGGATTAGTCTTGACGAGTACTTTGATACTATATGGTAACCAGGGTCTGATGATGGAGCCGGAAGGTGGCCATAGGAACTCCGTAATTAAACGATGCAACCCTATCGAGTTTTAGCTCATTGGATTAGTCTTGACGAGTACTTTGATACTATATGGTAACCAGGGTCTGATGTTGGAGTTGGAAGGTGGCCATAGGAACTCCGTAATTAAACGATGCAACCCTATCGAGTTTGAGCTCATTGGATTAGTCTTGACGAGTACTTTGATACTATATGGTAACCAGGGTCTGATGATGGAGCCGGAAGGTGGCCATAGGAACTCCGTAATTAAACGATGCAACCCTATCGAGTTTGAGCTCATTGGATTAGTCTTGACGAGTACTTTGATACTATATGGTAACCAGGGTCTGATGATGGAGCTGGAAGGTGGCCATAGGAACTCCGTAATTAAACGACGCAATTCCATCGAGTTTGGGCTCAAGCGTTTCATTTTATCTAGGCTCCAAATTGTTTGCTGCTGGTCCAGCTTATGTAGCTTTAAGCCGAGTTAGGTCTTTAGCAGGTCTTCAAATCGAAGAACTTGACTGCTCCAAGTTGACGTCGAAGAAACCTTGTAATGTTCATGCATTAAAAGAAATGGATAGAATGAGAAACGTTACAAATAACTAACAAGTGATTACATAATTTCAACATTACTGATATTTCGCTGGGCACACCGTAATCTCAGCGGTAGTGCCCCTCTTTGAGGCGTGGCTGGATAGACCTCACGGCGTCCTCACCTTCCGCATGACGCAGGTTCTTACCGGACATGGGAAGTTCGGGAGATTCCTGCACCGGATTCGTGCGGAAGAGACGTCCGGGTATCGCCACTGTGAGGCGAGCCCGGAGGACACGGTGGAGGTGTGCCCTGCTTGGGAAGAGCATCGCCGTGTCCTCGTGGGGGTGATCGGCGGCGGCGACCTCTCGCGCCGGGCCCTGGTTCAGGCCATGGTCCGCAGCGAAGAGGAATGGCAGGCGGTCGCCTCCTTCTGCGAAGCAGTAATGCTCGTAAAGGAGGAGGCCGACCGCATAAGGCAAAGGCAACAGGGCCCTCGCCGTAGCCGTCGCCGCCGCGATCCTGCCGATATCCGGCCACCGTAAACACTGGCTCGCGGACGGTGAGCAATGGGTAGCTCGCCGTCCGGTCGTCTGGTAAGACCGAGTCCAAGTCGTCAACGGCGCGCACCGTTCCCGCGCGCCTCAAGGAGTTGTCAGCAAACTGCAGGGGCCCATCAGGGTCGAAGCCTCCTGGAGCCTAGAGGGTGGTGCAAACTGTTACCTTGACTCCAGGACTAAGGCAAGGAAGGTACGGGACAGGTTTTTTAGTCAGTAAGAGTCTGACACTGGTCTCCCGCTCCGCCCAAGAGCGGGTTTCGTCATTGGATGATTTTCACCTGCCATAAAAAAAAAGATATTTAAATCAGTACCTACATATTACATATCATGTGAACGAACTACGGATTTCATAACGGAATAACGCTGCTACGCGCTGCGAACTACGTCGTAGTAAATCTCGAATTAAAAATAGAGGTACTAAAATCTTAAAAATAAAATTCAAGAAAAAAAACCTTTTTAAAAACAAGCTTTTATTATTTGTTTATAAAATGAACTAAAAAGTTAAAAATAAAATGAACTAAAAAGTTAAAAATAAATTAACTCTAAATAGAAATATAACACTTTGTAACTTGATTGTAACCTTTAACGACAAATAAGCGTCTTCGTCTAGGACAAAATAATTCCATATTGTACAAATTTATTTAATTTTAACACTAAAACTTTTCACCATACATAATTATTCAATCTCGTCCCCCCTCTTTATCATAGTCCCCATTTATAAATAAAAGCGTGTTACATTTAATACAACACAACATTTTCCTCAAGCTATCACAATGTAACACGATATCAATTCTTGTAGAGTTGTACCTATACAAGTATACATCCTATACTTGTATAGTTCCTCTCCTTTTTCTTGATCGCAAAACTGACATTTTAACAGATCATGGTGATGCTTCGATAGCCACTAAATAATGGATAAGACAGGAAAGAATGTTGCTACGGATAGGGCGCCGCCATAAAACGGCGCGCAGGAGATTCGTCCGACTCCTGTGGCAAGTGGGCGAGGGCTACCGTGTCAGGGGCGAACACGGCTAAAGACGCGAGCCCCAACCCGTAAAATCCGCTTCGCCAGACTAAACATTGGCACGCTGACCGCACGCGCGAGAGAGTTAGCCGATGTACTTCTTAGGCGAAAGGTGCCCGTGGCATTCCTGCAGGAGACTCGGTGTCCCGGCTCATCGGGAATGGCTACAAGCTGATCTACACTGGTGCAGCCGGTGGGGAGAACGGGGTGGCCGTTGTATTCTCCGAGGAGTTTCAAGACGCAGTCCTGGAGGTGAAACGCTACAGTAATCGGCTTATGGTCGTAGGTGTGCTCATTGACGGGGTTATAACCCACTTGATAAGTGCCTACGCACCTCAGGTCGGTTGCAGCGATACTGAAAAGGCTGCGTTCTGGGATCAACTCGGTGGGGTGCTTCGTGGCATCCCGTTATCATAGGGAATCGTCTTGGGTGGTGATCTAAACGGTCATGTGGGTGACAGGTGCAAGGAGTTTGAACATGTTCACGGTGGTTTTGGATACGGGAGCCGTAACACTGAAGGGGAGAATATCCTCCAAACGTGTGCGGCCTTGCCATCGTGAACACGTACTTCAAAAAAGAAACCCCGAACACCTGATTACCTACAAAAGCGGGAGGTACGCTACCCAAATCGATTTCTTACTCAAACGGAGGCACCATATCAGTAAGGTAGCCAACTGCAAGGTCATACCCGGCGAGAGTCTCACTGCACAACACCGTCTCCTTGTCATGGACTTGCGCGTCAAGCCTAGGGTCAAGTTTATTGAGCGACAACAACGCCGAATATGATGGTGGTGACTGGACGAAGTCACGTCCCAGTCGTTCGCGTCGGCCATCGGCGATAAGTGCGATGGTACCGATGGCAAACCGTTGCAAAGCCATTGGGACAGGATTCAGGTTGCCATCACTGAAGCGTCAAAGGCGGTGCTTGGCTTGTCCAGGGGCGGCCGTAAGTGTGACAAGGAAACTTGGTGGTGGGTTGACACAGTCCAGAGGGAGATCAGAGAGAAGAAAGCTCTCTTCAAAACGTGGCAAGTTTCCAAATCTCCCGAAGACCGCGACGCATACAGAGCTGCAAAACGTGCCGCCAAGAGGGCCGTAGCCAGAGCCAGACGAGACCACTTACAGCCACTTTATGATAAGTTGGAATCGTCTGAGGGGCAGAAGCTCATTTATAAGTTGGCACGTTCCAGGGTCAAAGCGGCACTGGATATCACTAAGTGCCGCTGTGTAAGAGACCCTGACGGCAATCTGTTATGCGAGGACCTCGCGGTGAAGGAGAGATGGCGCTCATACTTCCTCGAGCTGCTGAACAAGCAGCACAAAGAGGTGCTGTCTCCGGTTCTCCCTCCAAATCAGGGATTGTGCCCCCGGTTACGCCTGAAGAAGTGCATGTGGCTCTTCGCCGCATGAAGAACCGGAAAGCTGTCGGTGCCGATGGAGTCCCCATTGAAACCTGGAAGGCGATGAGTCCTCGTGGTGTGGGCATCTTAACCCACCTATTTAACCGCATGCTCCTCACCGGAAAGATCCCGAGTCAATGGAGACTGAGTATTATCACTCCAGTCTTCAAAGGCAAGGGATCGGTGCAGGAGTGTGGCGACTACCGTGGGATTAAGGTTATGTCCCATACCATGAAGCTCTTCGAGCGGGTGATTGACTCTCGGATCCGACAGGAGTGCACCGTCTCGGGATGTCTGATATGGGTTTCGACCAGGCCATGGCGCCATGGATCCCATCTTTGCCCTAAGGGTTACCATGGAGGGATACAGATCGAAGAATACGCCTCTGCTTTTCTTGTTCCTAGACATGCAGAAGGCCTTCGACTGTGTCCCCCGTGATGTGATCTGGTGGGCGCTGAGATCCAAAGGAGTGCACGAGACCTATGTTGACATCATCCGAGATATGTACCGAGACTCCGGTTCTGTGGTTCGGACCGCTGTTGGCGATACGAATCCCTTCCCCATCACCGTTGGAGTTCATCAGGGCTCTGTCCTTAGTCCGTTTCTGTTCAGCGTGGTGCTGGACGTGCTGTCCTCTAACATCGTCGAGTCTCGTATCTTGACGGTCTGGGCGAAATGGCGTGAGGTGGCGGGGGTTATCTGTGACCCCAAAATGCCGGTTAGGCTCAAAGGACAGGTCTATAAGACCATCATTAGGCCTGTCCTTTTGTATGGCAGTGAAGCGTGGCCTGTACTTGAGCGGCATAAACAAAGCCTGCGTGTCACGGAAATGAATATGCTACGCTGAATGTCTGGAGTCTCGCGGAAAGACCGCATTAAAAACTCCCGCATCCGGGGCAGCCTTCAGGTCCGTGACATAGCGGATAAACTTCAGGAGGGTCGCTTACGTTGGTATGGCCACGTTTTACGAAAACCGGCGGACTACGTGGGTAACAGATGCCTCGCCATGCCGCCTCCGCCGGGACCCGGAAAACGAGGAAGACCTAAGAGGCGTTGGATCGACGTCGTAAGGGACGATATGCGTGCCAATGGGCTTACGGCAAAGGACGCGAAAGACCGAGCGAAGTGGAGGCGTCTTAGTAAGAAAGTGGACCCCGGGCACCGAGGTGAAAGCCAAGGTTGGCAACCGGGACTACCGCTAGGATGATGATGATGATGGTGGTGCTTCGATGCAATGATTTCGCATGCTTGAAAAAAAATAAACCATTTTTCAACAAATAGTAACTGATTTCTCTAACACATTTTTTTTTTGTTTTAATTGACACTTCAACTTAGCACTCGGTGACTAATATCTTTTACAAATATGTAAAAATGTATGAATGTACGTACACTGCAAAATCCATTACCATTCAGTTAAATACTCCCAAATTTATCTATCCCGCTTCGCTAGATTTAGGTTATGATTCTTCATAAATTTTTCGCTTTTGATATAATTATTTTGTGCTTAATTTTTATTTTTGTCTTGATACAAAATTCTAAAGTATCATTTCTACATATGTAAATCATGTAATCATTAAGAAAGAATGCTCGTAAAAAATGTTCATTTAAAATGATTTTGTATGTAACTATAACTCAGTATTGATTTTGATAGCCTTCATCAGTGATTTTGATAACCAAGGCACTGATGACGTATTCAATATTTCCAGCAAAAATACTAGCATGCAGTCAGCCAGCGTCCTTAGCAGACGAGCTTGGGGCTCTCACTGGTCTCCTACTCAGGCCGGGATGTCATACCAGACCACTCCTTGTGCTCAAATGCGGGTACCTTCTAGATGAAGACTCTAGCCCAGACTCTGAGAGACTCCAAAGTCTAGGAGATGTAGACAGCGGGCACAGCACTGCTCATTCGCCGATAGACACAGGACCGAAGAGTATATCACCAACGCCATTACAGCAGAATGGTAAGTGCATTCAGTTCTTGTTATATTTATAGCGGTTCCATGAAGGTGTGGCGATGCCGTTTACTATCTCCTTATTTATAAACAGCTTATATCAAATATTAGACTGTCTTACAAAAAACTTGCTTTGAAAGAATTAACTAGGCCGTACTTCTGGACTTCAAAGAGTGTCCATGGAGTTTCTTGCACGTTCTATTACATAGAGTGTAAGTTGACTTCGATTTAGACAATTTAAAAATGCCTGTAAATGGTCTATTTGAATTAATTTGTTTGAGTTTAAGAACCACTCTAACTAGCGTTCTTAACTTCCAGTGTCTCCAGCTTCAAGTTGCAGCATCACCGGACTGAACTTTGCCGGGAACATGACAAATATTCCTCACAGTCAGCTTGAAATGCTTGAAGCAACTCACAGAGGCCTACATAAATTTAACCCTAGACATCACGATGAAATCGAAGTTGAAATTGGTGACCCCATTTATGTTCAGAAGGAAGCTGAAGATTTATGGTGTGAAGGTAATGTTAACGAAATATGAGCATCCAAGTTTTACAATCTTCATCAACACTTCGGACTTGCAACCTATGACGTTACGTTTATACAATTTGTTGTTTAGACAACGTCTAATCACGCCCATTAAAAATTTGTCATTATTTGTTCTACGTGTCATATCGAAAAGAAACCATAGTTTTGAAAAACTATTGCAAATGTTAAATATACATAATGTCATAATATGCGCATTACAAGTCGAAAGTTAACACTTTCGACTTGTAATGCCTTTCCTTACCTTTCAGCGCCTATTGTACATAGACACGTCTGTACAACACGAACCATGAAAAATTCTTAACTGTTGTTTTTTACACACGTTTATACGAAATTTACTTGGCTAAAATTTTACTTTTTTTTTACTAAACAAACTCAATAAAAGTTTTTTTTATAAAAATTTTATTTTTTTGGTGATTTATGTTTTACTTGCCTTCCTGAACACAACCAACAACTAATTGTTTTTAGGGTTCCGTAGTCAACAAGGAACCTTATAGTTTTGCCATGTCTGTCTGTCTGTCTGTCCGTCCGCGGATAATCTCAGCGACCGCTAGCACTAGCAGGCTGAAATTTGGTACCTACCAATATGTATATCAACCATGCCGACCAAGTGCACAAACAAAAAGTGGTAAAAAAATGCTTTTTCATTACTCATACTCTGAAAGTAGGTGTAAAGTTGCCTGCGGACAGGGTTGGAAGAAGTACTTTTACTTCCTAGGGAGTTTTACTTTACAACTGACAGTTGTTTTTTTAATATTTAGACAGCAAATATTTAAAAAAAAAACTAGTTCTATTTTGACATTTCTATTGAGCCGTGACCCGAATTTTTATATTGTCAGTACAATTAAAATGACATAGAGATAGAAATAATTTAAGAATACTTTTTCTAATGACTTTATTTTAATTTACTTTCAACTATTTCATTAAAACTAATATTATATTTGAGAAAAATGTTGACCTGACCCATATTTAGGTACAATGATAGCCAGACGACGACTAAAAAAAAAATGGCGGGTAAAGTCTATCTATAATCTGTGGCCGATTTGGTCTTTCTTGATTTTTTTTTCGAGTTTTGTTTACATTTTGCTAATCTCTGTTATAAGAAATTTGTATTAACACGATAAGTTCATCAGCTTCAGTTATAAATTTAACGCAAGATTCTTTGAGGAGAAAACCGCTTACCGCCTAAATCAAAAGAAATATACCTACCTAAAAACATACGAAGACATTTGACGACGACTCAGGTTTTTATTATTGTTTTTATTTTCCTCGTATTCGTAATGAAAAGCACAGTGTTTACCTCGGGTTAAAGAGTTATTTAGTCCCTCGAACTATTAGCGACCTCGCTATCGCTCGGTCGCCAAGAAATTTCTCGGGACTAAATAACTAACTTTCATCCCTCGTATAACAATGTACTATATTAGGGTACCTCACCTACAAGTAAAGTGGAAAGTGATTTTTTTTTCATTTCTACCATAACGTGTGATATATTGTTAGGTTAGAATAGGTATTTAAACATGATTAGGAGTCTCGTAAAATAAGTTTTTGATAATGTAAATATTTTCGGAAATAATCGCTGCAAAAGTAAAAAATGAGGCGCCCCCTCCCCCTGTAACTTTTGAACCATAAGTATTAAAAATTTAAAAAAAATCTTAACAAGTACCTAGAACTTCGAGTAAACTTTCTAGAAAAAATATTTTGAACTGGATAGGATGAACAGTAATTGAAAAATTAAAAAAAAAAATGTTGTATTCTAATTTTGTAATTTAACCGTACAAACAAGCATTTTTTTACTTTTTTACATATTTCATTATCCTAAGCTAATCTTCTCTCAAATAAAAATACAAAAAGAAGAAAATCGGGTCACGCAAATTAAAATTACCACCGGATACAGCGCCATCTCTCGGGAAATTGGGTTACTAATTTTTACATAGGCTACTAGGTACTGTTACATTGTGAGAAATTTGTGACGAACAGGAAACTACAGAACCCTACTTGGCCGATTTATTATTTAGTATTGCACACAAATCTGACTAATTTTGTAAACTTTTCAGGAGTAAATCTGAGAACTGGTCAACAAGGAATTTTTCCGTCAGCCTATGCGGTAGATATGGAATATAATGACTTTGATCCGGCAAATGCTAAAGACAAAAAAGAGCGATATCTCTTAGCGTAAGTAATGTCAATTTTAACAATATTTCTAGGTACCTAAACCTATTTGAACTTATTACTGTAGAGAACAGAACGGACTTTTTATTTTTTAATTGCAATAAACTAGTGCTTGACTGCGATCCCACCTGATGGTAAGCAGTAATGCAATCGTTGATGGTAAGGCGCACTAATTTATTAAGCCAATTGACTCTAGCCTTGAAGACACCTAAATTATATTCGGACGGAAAGACTGTAGCCGGCAAACTGTTCCAGTCCCTCGATGTACGCGGTATAAATGACGAGACAAAACACATAGTCCGGGCCGCAGGCGTCTCAAAAACTTTGGACGGAATTGTCACTTAAAGACAATTTTACTAAAAACTGAATTTATTTATTTTTTATTTTATTTATCGATTAATTTACACACATCTAATAAACAGACAAGAAAGAAAAAATTGCAACTTTTAAGATAGATTTCCCACGTGTCTGTCTTTAATGAGTTAAAAACTATTGAACGGATTTATTATGCCATTCCTTTCTTATTATTTTTGAAAAATGTACAGTTAATTAAAAAAAAAGAAGAGTGCGTGTGCTGCCGCTGATGTACGGAACAGATTTTTCGTTTGTTTCATGTGTGTTTAACATATGTTTATTAGATTAGAATATAATGCTGATTAGAAAACGCCATCAGATGATTAATCCATGATTGCCCGGTTTAAATACAAAAGTATTTTTCATAGTCTTACTATAGCTTGAAAACATGTTGAAAACTAAGGCAATTTAAATTAAAAAATCTGCCTATAGATGCATCCTATGACGATAGGTTCAAAACGGTGGTACCATATCAAGGACTTTAGAATGCTATGATATGGCTTTCGCTTAGCAACGGAACAGCGATTAAAAAAACCTGTATGTCAAATAATTTATTTGTTTTAATTTTGTTTATTAATTTATTTATATAAGTTTACGTTAGCCGTGCAGCGTCTACCGTCGAATTCGGCTGGTGCTGAAAATCAGCGCGGTGGCTCTGTTTTACACATGAGCCCCAGCTTTTGCTGAGCACCGGCCGTTTTGTGCGGGTGTGTCGCATATTTTTATTACTTAGTTGTTTTTGTTTTTTTTTTTATTATAGGCGCCATACTCTTGTGCAAATAAACTTTATTTTCTACTTTTCCTTTCTTCTTTTTCTTTCTTTCAAAATTGTAATAAAATAAATATCCTGTTTACAGGTATATGGGTTCAGTGGAAACCTCAGCTCACAAAGGCACAGGAGTAGTATGTCAAGCAGTGAGGAAGATTGTTTCGGAGTGCAATGGAGAACCTACGATGCAGCCTTGCATACTAGAAGTGTCAGACCACGGACTGCGTATGGTTGACCGATCAAAACCCGCGGTAAGTTCTCCAAAAAAAATATAATTTTAAAAAATAACTATCGATGTGACCCAGGTATAATATTGATCTTGATTTCACAACGCTACAAATAAATATAATACCTATATACATTCCACAACTATCGCACAACGTCGTTAGTTTGGGACTAGACCCAAGCTAAGCTAAACTTGTATTATGGGTACTAGACAACTGATAAATACACTTCTATATTTCTGCATACATAAATACTTTAGATAAATTACACCCAGACACAGAACAAATGAACATTTGCCCTAGGTGGAAATCGAACTCACGTCCTCCGGCATAGCCAGGGCCGTTTTATCCATAAGGCAATGTAGGCAACTGCCTAGGGGCCCCGCCAGGTTTAGGGGCCCCGCGCTTCAGGAAAAATATAGTCCATGTTTCATAAACAGTAAAAAGAATAATTTGAAATTTCGATGACATGACATTTAACTAGCCATTTGCCAAACTATATACATACCTATATATTAAAAAAAAGTGTAATTATGAATAAAGTTTTAGACACAAAGTATATAAAGTTAGTAGGGTAGGGTGGCCCCGAGACGTCCATTGCCTAGGGGCCCCGACGTGCATAAACCGGCCCTGGGCATAGCAGTCAGGGTCACTAACCACTAGACTAACAGGCGAGTCAAATAACTCCGACTACAAATGAAACAATAATTTGTTTTAACTTAACTCTAGATAAACAAATTTTTGCTGACTTTAGTACCTACCTACTCGTATTACCAGTAATTTTTCAAACACCAAAAAGTAATTTTATCTTATATATAAAAATGAATCGCAAAATGTGTTTGTAAGCGCAAAACTCGTGAATGGATGAACCGATTTCGCTAATTCTTTTTTTGTTGTGTTTGTTACGTTCAGGAGAAGGTTCTTATGAAAAAAAATAGGTTATAGTTGGGTTGAGTAGGGTAGAGTAGGGTAGAGTAGGATAGAGTAGGGTAGAGTAGGGTAGAGTAGGGTAGAGTAAAGTAGAATAATCTGTTGCCGGGAGCGAAGCCGCGGGCAAAAGCTAGTAAATAATAAGAATTGAAACTCTTTCAATATTAACACTCGTATGTTTAAACAAGTAAATCGAATCACTTGATTAAAAGTAACTACTATTTAATAAAGCTTTTTTGTTATTTATGGGTATTAGAAAAGAAAGTAACTACTTAAACAACAATTGGAATTTTCACTACCATACCTTCACTCTTTTATGGACGGCGCGCATTGGGTAGCTCGCCATCTGACCGGCCAACAACTGTTCAAACCAGGCCCAAGTCGTGGATGGGACGTATGTTCTACGAGCGTTTCAAAGATTTGTCAACAAACCGTAGCTGGACCGGGGCCCGGGCCCAGCTGGGTCGAAGCCAATTGGGGCCATAGGGTAAAAACGTCACCCGGGGCCCTGACGCAAAGAATAAACATGTCTAGGTTTTTTAGTCAGTAAAAGTCTGTCACTACCTCCAGTCCCACCCAAGGGCGCGGAGATATCATTGGATTATTTTTACCCAAAAACAAAAACCCAACACTTGTAATGCTAATTGGCTGAGTCATTCATTCGTTTGTATAAAATATTATACAAAATAAACAGAGGGTAATACCCAATTGTTTACAGTACGTAAACTTATACAAACTAATTCCGTTCCTTTCCATAATACGTAAATGTAGATTAGCTACGTGCTCGCAACAAAAACAGAAACGCATAACTTTAGTCATTAACCAGGACTGGAATAATTCAATCAAAATCTTTTTCAAGAACAGCACAGACCGTCGCCTGATACAAACCAGTGTAAGAACGTTGCCAGTACCTAAAGAATCTTCAGTTTATCCAACAGTCAAACAATCAATCAATCATAAAGTAAAGTTATTAGGTTCATGGTTTCTTTTGAGCATAAAATAATATTTTAGCCATAAAAACTTTTGATAACATTGTAACTCATATTTCTGTAAACAAATTTAAACCATACAAAATTCTTGGCTTTTTTAAACGTTAACGTTCTCGTCTCAGTTGTGAAAACTTCTAGTGCGTTCGTTTTTGTGGCCTTTTGTAGGAAAAACGAAGCTAGCAAAAAACTCAACAGTCAATTCACTTTCTATTTAAAAAGTTCATAATCAGATAGTCCTTGACAACTATCCCACCTGATTGTAAGCAGCCTATCTACTACAGGCTTGAATACACCCAAATCATAATCGTACGGGAAGACTTCTACAAGCAAATTTTTTCAACGCTGTTTATACGATGATGAGAAACGCTTATTCGAACCGTAGAGCTGTCAACAACGTAAGAGTGGACACTTGCCGTACATCGGGTTGTCCGGTGGTAAAAATGCGATGGTGGAATCAAATCATGCAATTCAAAAAAGAGAAGCAAGTGTCGACAGCGGATGCACGTCCTCTCGTTTAAAGTGCACCTCTGAAATATCCGAGGACTGCACTCCAATCTCGTAGCGGTCCACCACCATCTGGAGACCGATAAGCCACACTTGCTTTTCTTGACGGAGACGCAGATTAGATGTCCGTCAGATACGGTGTACCTCAACTACCCGGGATACTCATTGGAGCATCATTTCTTGCAGCGTGCCGGGGTCTGTGTGTACGTCCGTAATGACATCTGCTGCCAGCGTCTCCGTCACCTTGAAGACACAAGTCTGTCTACGTTGTGGCTATTGGTGGACACTGGTATGGACAAAATTGTCTACGCCTGTGTCTACCGATCGCACAGCGGTGATCAGGAGGTGACTCGACTTTTTGACCACCTCAGTCGGGCCGCCGATGAGGCTCTGCTTTGGCACCCTAATGCGCAGTTCGTCGCTCTGGGGGACTTTAATGCTTGCCACCAAGACTGGCTTTTCCCATATCAGAGGACCGACCATGCTGGGAGAGAGGCGCGGACCTTTGCGGTTTCGATGGGCCTTTCTCAGCTGGTTAGGCAAGCGACTAGGGTGCCTGATGTGGTTGGTCATACTGCCAATTGCCTGGACCTTCTGTTGACTACCGATCCAGACAGATGTATCGTAAGTTTCTTCGCCCCTTGGAACTTCAGATCACTGTCTGGTGAAGTCTGTATCGTCCTTCTCCCCACCTGACTGCGAGTCACGCGGTGAGCGGTGGATGTGGCGTTACAAGTCAGCAGATTGGGATGAGATGCGGCACTTATTCGCATCTTATCCTTGGCAGCAGGTCTGCTTCTCTTCTGAAGATCCGTCGAGATGTGCGGACGCTGTATCCGATGTGATACGTCAAGCTATGGAGTACTTCATCCCATATACCGACGTACCCATCGGTGGCTCGGCTCACCCATGGTTCAATGCCGAATGCGCTCAAGCTGAAGAGCATAAACATTCGGCTTTTCTCGCCCTGGGTTGACGCTCGTGCCGTAAAGCTCCGGATCTGAGCTCAAAGAAGAGAGCCTTTAACCATGCTGCCAAGTCCTACAAAAAGGCCCTGAGGAAGGCTCGCTTCGACCGCATTACCTACATTGGCACAAAACTCTCTGCACAACCGTCCGGTAGCAGAGCATTCTGGTCCCTTGCCAAGTCGGTCGAAGCGAACTTCTGTCGGCCCACACTGCCTCCGCTGGTTAAACCTGATGGTACACTGGCTCATACCGCGAGAGAGAAAGCAGGTCTCTTTGCATCACTCTTCGCCCATAATTCTCGTCTTGACACTTGCGGTGCTACTCCACCGACTCTGCCTATCTGCGACACCTCGATGCCCGAGGCTCGCTTGAGGAACAAAGAAGTTCTGAGAGCACTGTGTCATCAGCTAGACGTGAATAAAGCTAGTGGGCCGGATGGTATACCAGCGATAGTTCTCAAGGCTTGTGCGCCCGAGTTGTCTCCTGTATTGACGCGCCTGTATCGCCTCTCATTTAGGACTAGTATTGTGCCAAATTCCTGGAAGCTCGCCAACGTGCAACCCGTGCCCAAAAAGGGCAGTCGTGCCGATCCTGCCAACTATCGGCCGATTTCGATAACCTCCATACTCTGCAAGATTATGGAGCGCGTGTTGAATTCGCGCCTCATGGCATGTCTAGAAGGTAACGATCTCCTCAGCGACCGACATTATGGATTCGCCGCAATCGGTCTACTGGGGACCTACTAGTTTATGCCACTCACTTGTGGGGCGAGGCCCTCGAGAGGAATGGGGAAGCTATTGCCGTTTCCTTAGACGTCTCGAAGGCCTTCGATAGGGTATGGCACGATGGCCTTTTGTCTAAGCTTCCAGCGTACGGCATTTCTCCTGGTCTGTTAACTGGGTAAAAGACTTCCTGAGTGAACGGTCACTCCGAGTTGTTGTCGATGGATGCTCATCAGAGCCTATGACGACTAATGCCGGTGTTCCTCAGGGGTCAGTTCTCTCTGCAACTCTATTCCTGCTCCACATTACCGATCTGCTAGTGCCTGGTATCTTTGGGTATGCAGACGATAGCACAGTTGTAGAGAGATACCTGCCCAGTGCTCGGGCTAGTAAGGAGCTAATCCAGTCTGAAAGGGAGGCTACGGTAGAGCGTACGAATGTCTCACTTCAGGCAGTTTCTAAGTGGGGCGAAGCTAATCTGGTAACATTCAACGCCACCAAAACACACGCGTGTCTATTCACCGCCAAAAGGAGCCCGTTCACCTTGGCTCCTGCTTTTCGGGATGTATCCCTGAGGTGCACCGACCGCCTTCAGCTCTTAGGAATGGACATTGCTTCAGACCTCAACTTTGGGCGGTTCATTGAGTCCAAAGCCAAGGTAGCTGCTAGAAAACTCGGCGTTCTTGCAAAAGTCCGACGGTACTTCACACCGAGTCAGCTTCTAATATTGTACAAAGCACAGGTCCAATCATGTGTGGAGTAGGTACTGCAGCCACATATGGGCTGGTGCTGCAAAATGCCACCTAGCGGCTTTGGATTCAGTGGAAAGGCGTGCAAAGAGGCTGATTGGTGATCCAGATTTGGTTGGGTCCAATCTTCAAAGTCTCGAGCACAGGCGCAGAGTAGCCAGCCTTGCGGTTTTCTACAGGATGCATTTTGGAGAGTGTGCGCAGGAATTGCATGATTTGATTCCGCCATCCCAATTTCACCTTCGGACATCGAGTACGGCAAATATCCACCCTTACGTTGTTGAGACACCTGCGGCCCGGACTAAGCGTTTTGCCTCGTCGTTTGTACCGCGTACATCGAGGGATTGGAACAGTTTGCCGGCTGCAGTCTTTCCGTCCGAATATAATTTAGGTGTCTTCAAGGCTAGAGTGAATAGGCTCTAATAAACTAGTGCGCCTTACAATCAACGATTGCATCATTGCTTACCATCAGGTGGGATCGCAGTCAAGCACTAGCTTATTGCAAGTAAAAAAAAAACCAGCTCACACTTTGCAAAATGCATGCTGTAAAATAGCATTTTGTGTATTTAGTGGCATTTTGTAGCACCACCTCATACGTGGCTGCATTGCTCCAAACACGACCGGACCTATGCTTTAAATAACACTAAAAGCAGTCCCGGTGTGAAGCACCGGACCCTTGTAAGAACGCCAGGTTTTCTACTGTTACCTTGTCTTTTCCATATCTTGACTTTAGACTCAATGTACAGCTCAAAGTTAAGGTTTGAGGAAACTTCAACTCTCCAAGCTGAAGGCGATCAGTGCACTTCGAGGGTACATTCTAAAAAGCAGGAAAAAATCCAAAAGACCTATGCGCTAATATAATGCCCTATAGGTGCGCTTACATATCCTGCTGACATAAAGCTTATATTCTCGCTTCTTGTGCCCAAGATTGAGGATTAAGTTTCAGGTAGGTAAATAAATGTCAATGTAACTTTTCACACTCATAAAATACCTGATCTTATAAGTCATATACAACGTGTCACATTACAGGCGCAATACCTCAGACGCCCCAAATGATTTTTAATTTACTTAGCCGATTATGAAAAAAAAATGTTTTATGAGCTGTTTTACTTTTACTGCCAATTCTGATAATTTCTATAATAATAACCATTATTATCCTATATGTGAGAAAATGTAAATTGGACGACCACCTCTCCAAGTCGTAGTCCTATTTTGGCAGGTTTGCGCATGTGATAGCTTGGCTTATTAATAAATAGACATGGCAACATTTTGTACTGTAGATTTTGGAAAAATGTGACCTATATTAGAGAGATTTAATTGATTCTGCTCGTTTTTTTTGAGCAAACTGTTTTCAGGCTTTGCACATTTAATGTGACACGTTGTACCTATGTGATTTTGTCAGCACGTTCGTGCAATTTCATTTTATCTGTTTTTCACTATCTTATCCTAATACAAGAGCAGTGGTGGCCGAGTGGTAACGGCCCCGACTTACGAGTTGTAGATCGAGGTTTCAAACCCAGTCAGGCACATTACTTTATGTAATTTATTTCATCACCACTGCTCTCAAAACGGTGTAGGAAAACAACGTGAGGTAACCGGCATGTAATAGAACCTTCGAAGAAAAAAATTCGAAGACATGTGACATCCACCAACCCGCACGGGGCCCGCGTGGTGGATTACGGCCTAGGAGGCGTGTGTCCCAGCAGTGGGAACATTAAAAAGGCTTGACGATTATTTTTTTTTAATTGAATTGAATTGAAAATATTTATTTCAGACTATGCACATAGAGATATTATTATTAGATATTATCCCAATCCAATGACCAGATTGTTGCAAGCGCCTGTCTACAAACAACAGGCCATTAACTGACGAGCGCTTAATGAAAGTGATAAAGTGTAGGCGCTTGCCATCACCACCATTCACACGCTTAGTTATAAAAAAACGCAACTCAAATACTGACTTTGAATATTGAATCATGAACCTTATGTTTTATGATTCAATTTACAACTACCTCTTTATTGAAATAACGCGGTTGGAAAAAATTACAGAAGTGATATCATTAATAACATGCGCGACTGAAATAGTACCTACCAAAAAGAAAACATAGATATTGTGATGTCCATATAATACAAAACATACATACAAGCAATACATTGATACAGTTACATAGTATTTGTGATTAGCTAGCATATCCAAAATTCCTTTTCGTTGAAGTTTTCTGGGGAGAACTAGGAAAAACACTGGGATAAACCAAAAAAAAATGTATTAAACTTGATCAAGTCTAATTAATATGCAGTACCTTGATAGTGCTTATGTATCGGTCACTTATTACCATTTCCGCTATATAAACATGTATGAACATGTTTAAGTGAAGATACAATCTTCAACGATACAGCCGCCAAACCCTTGAGACAGATGAAACTTGAGACGGAAACACGGATGAGCGAGAGAAATAAGACTTAGTTGCTTTTGGCCACAACAGAATAGATATTTTTTTACTGTTGTTAGTGTTTAAAAAACTTCGTAAGGATCTATCTCACCCCAAAGAGTTGCCGGCAAAACCGTAGGGGCAGGGCCGAAGCCTACTGCGGCCAAGGGAAATTCGGAAGGAAATTTGTATGGCATCGGTAATCCTGGAATGCAAGGCAAGTAAGGAACGTAGGTAAGGTTTTAATCAGTAAAAGTCTGAGTCGAGAGAAGTGCTTGGGTGATTTCCCGCCGTAATCCTGAAATGCTACGATTAAACTGGTGATCTGATGATAAATGTGAGTGAGATGAGCTGTACACCTTTGGTGATTTAAGTACTGGAAAATTTAGGACTCATTTTTTTTCGACTAGTTTACGAAATGAAAATGCCATCTAAAAACTAACAGCAAACTAATGCGATGGTTTTATTTATTGTTTCTTTTTCAGAGAAATCGAAATGGGCCATGTATCGACTACTTCTACTCATTAAAGAATGTTTCGTTCTGTGCGTTTCACCCGCGAGACCACAGATACCTGGGCTTCATCACCAAGCACCCCACGCTGCAGCGATTTGCTTGCCATGTCTTCAGGGGACAGGAGTCTACGAGGCCCGTCGCTGAGGCCGTAGGGTACGTGTTTTATTATTCCAATAATATATTCAACTCCTTAAAATTCTATTTTTTTTTTATTTTTCTATTTCAGGAGAGCATTTCACAGATTCTATCAAACATTCATAGAAACAGCATACCCGATCGAGGATATCTACATAGAATAGACACAATAAAGTGAAAATAGAACCAGTAATGTATTACACTAACATAAGCTTACTTCTGCCACAAGCATTAACAAAATATCTAGGTCTGAAAGAATATTAAATACCTAGGTACCTAATGAAAATCCGATTTAAATGCGCATCTAGTTTTTTAGAATTAAATTTTCAATGTTGCGCTGAAGAATTAAATTTAGGCCATCGATTTATCTTGTAATCGATAATATAGGATATTTAGTTTCTGTAATAAAATCATTTTAAATATTCGAAATCATTTTCAACCGCTGTTTGCATGTCGCCTTCCTGATAAATTGAGAGTTACAAACCAAGTTTGTACCTAAATGATTTGGTACAATAAAATTTTACCTAAATAGATTTTTTATTACTGCGGTTCTGGAATGCAGAGAGCAACTGAAGGATCTGAAAATTTAGTCAGCATAGGTTGGAAAGTCTCACTCCACCCAGCGAGGGAGGATATATTTTGATAATTACAAAAAAGTTTGGATTTTTTTTTAATATGGGCTGGGCATTACACCACATGGCATAATAATGTTGGTCATGTCACGTGACATTATATTATTTTGTATAACAACTAGCATAAACTTAATTGCGCAGAAAATCGTTTCACATACACTCATTTGTCATGTGATATATTGAACTTTTAAAACTTACAAGTTTAGATTTAAAAAAAAACACATACGTAAATGATGACATTACCGAATGCCGACCGAATTTTCAGGTGTTACGTCTTTTTTTTGCGTTGCCTATTCATCGAACATTGCTCTGGATTGCATTAAATGAATCAACAAGCTTTTTGAGCCAGTAGCATGGTTTAAAAAGCTTGTTCATTCATGAAATGCTGATGATAGACAAGCAGAGAAGGACATTCTTAAGACAATTTGTAGCTCTCAATCATTATAGGTACACATAATGTATATTTTAATGTAACATAATATTGTGTATTAATTGTCAACACAGCGTGAGCGAATGAACATTCCATAATCATTGTTGGCTTTGTAAGCCTAATATGTTAAGTACCTATTTAGAATCGTATGAGAGAGAATAAGTCAGCCCAATTTATTCTTGATCCTGATGAGAAACCACTTAACTTTTTTAGTTAAAGTAATATTTTAGTAACTATACTATTAATAGATAAAGTAGACTGTAGACGCAGTTTATAGTCGGATACACTTGGTGACAAGACTAAGACTTGCACACATCAGTCGTGGTGCCCCATGTCTTAAGCAAAGCAATCGTTGTTCTGGACCTAGACCATGACGTTTAAAGTAAGATTGTTTTATTCCTGTTCCAGAGTGTGCAAGTGACAGCGTTAGACACATTATATAGCGCAGTCTCTTTCCCACTGAAAGTGGTAGGCTCCCTTAATACGCGAACGTCATGTTAGTATTATTATGACTTTGAGCACAATGATCACGGTGCCATTTAGAAAAAATCGCGAATGGTGACACAGAGCATCAGCTCGTGGATATTGATATCATCAACACCAAAAGACTGTTAATGATGATATTATCTGCCTTTTTAATGTTCCCCTTGCTGGAGCACAGGTCTCCTCTGAGAGGGATAAGAAACACATTGCATATCCGCTTGTTACTGCCACATCGACGGGCATTACTGGTACACGTCAAAGACATTCAATATCCTTTAAGTATATTTCTTTTTACTTTTAAGTACATAAATTTTTAATTTTTGGGTTTCATACTTCAAAAAAAAAAAACAATATGACCGTTTATGTCGAAAAATAATACATATATTTCGACACTCTTAAGGAATCAAAATTTATAGGGTACTTCCGGTTAACCACGACTCCTAAAATTGGCACAAAGCAAAGTATTATGCCAATATAGGAATAAATCTGTAAACCGTAAAGTTGTTACATCATGACAATAATAAGTTTTTACGGAACTGAGTGCGTGAGTCCAACGAACACTTGCCCAGTTTTTTTTAATATTAAATTACATTTTTTTTTTACTTTGTGTAAATGTATTTGGAAAAAAATAACATTGATACGTTAATCTGTGGTTTTCTAACCTCTGAAATAGCAACAGCCCGTTATAATAACTTGGGACTCGTGAAAAATGGCGCGGTCTCACCTCAGTCATTCTGAATAAACCATTCACATGTAAAGGATATCAGTAGAAGGCACCCTCTTCGTGGGACAAAATTCTGATTTACCAAACAATACGAACGAAACGATTGCTTTGATTAAAACGCAGTGTATGCGCTTAAAAATTCCTTAATTACATTGTGAAATACAATAACGTATTTTTTAACCGCTTATACACAAATGAAAAATGTTTATTACCGATAGTAAAACTGATTTTACGGATTATACCCAAACTCTAAATAGAAATTCACAACATTTCTTAGGATATTAAGAAAAAGAGGACTTCAAAATATACAACATGGATCTTAATAGCTTGTAGTATTATAATCTGGAAATATGAAACTGGACTACAGAACAAGCCTCGATTAATATTCAGAACTGAAAATACAGAGCTAGTAATAGTGGTATTTTTAGCCACTGAAATCAAACAAAATGTTTTTTCCTGATTCTTATTACTTAACTGTAAAAAATAGTTTTGCAAAACATTCGATTTCGGAGACACCCTAATAAGACCTCACCTTTTTTTATTGTCTTTGTGTAACAAAACCTAAATATTCTGATGCTATCGAAATTAGTTCATAAAATTGTCTTTATCAGAAAATTAATTAATATTTTCCAATCACATCATTTTTTTAGGATAAATTAGAATTTAATGACTGATAAATGATAATAAATGTCGTTTGATACTCATAGCCACACAAAGTTTACTAATTTTATCAAAAATGTAATTATTCGATTCAGATTTTTTTATGCCTTTTGATTTGTTAATCCAGACAGTAACAAAATAAAAAACAAAGTCCATAACTTTACTTGGCAAAACACTTGAGACAATTATTTTGTTTGTATAAAATGTAGCATAATATCCATACCTGGACTACAATACCGAATCGATTGGCAATATACCGGTTCCGTAGTCTAAGCACCAACGTGAAATATGTGAATTTAATTGAACATATTATAATCATAACTTAGCCTTTATCTTTGCCGTAATCGGGTTTGAACTATTAATCATTTATAACAATAACATTATAAAACGCATAGTGCGTTTGATTGAATTAAATACTCACTAGAATGGATCTAGGAGGTGGAGTGACTGCTGATGGGCAAGCTTGAGCTACATGTAGGTTTACTATGTAGAATTATAATTAACTGGTAGAAAATTGAATCCATTACTATACGCACATAAATCAACAGTGAGAAAAAGTAAACGTTCAAACCAAATACTCATTGTAATCTGAGGAATAAGTTTTACGTTCGCCAAAAAATAAAAATGAAATATGAAGCCGAAATGTTTTGTGTATAAACGATGTAAACTACTTTTACTTACTAATTGCATTGTGACTGATAACTATAAACAAATATAAACGTGCGTAGATAGATATTTTACAAAAGATAAAAGTAATGATATTGAAAAAAAAAATAGACGCAAACGAGTCGCTCTTATTGGTACTATCTGGCCGAGTTGGTACTCAACATTCTCAAAGTGATTATTTTGCTAAAAACGAAAAGCTCATATCCTTAATATCAATATAAATCATGAACTATAAATTATTAATTAATAAATTGATTCCAACCACTGTGATATAAACAGTTGATTTTTTTATGTATGTAGGTTTAGATAAAAACTTCTAAAGTCAGCCCCTTCTGTAAAGTTAGAATGATTGAATGCTAATTTGTATACTTATCTACCTGTTAAGTATAAGTATTAATATCAATATGCTTAATCGATCGTAACTATAATGTTTGTAGCAATTTACATTGGTTAGGATATCGGAAGCACTCAAGCAAGATTCACTTTATTCATGGTATGTCCCAAGATACCCACAGACAGTAGCCATTGCTAAAGCAATGTAATCTAATTAATTCGCTATGGACACGTGCACATTAATATAGTTCTATAGTTTGACTTGTAAATAGTTTTAATGAGGACGTGTTCACATTGGAGCGTGCCAGGATACCCTGAAAATACTTTAGCCCGAATGATACCCATTAAGCACCCGAGTAAATGTTTTCGACTAACCAAAGGAAAGTTATGTTTGACAAAAGTAATCTTGCCCTACATAATCTATAAATCTTATATTTTATGCATAATATATAAAATTTATGGGTTAAAATGCTTTATCTTGATCGTGAATTATGCTTATGGATAGGTAAACTTTGGATAATTGTAACGCACTTTTCATATTGCGCTGAAATGAGTTTGTTATTAACATATTTTGAAAAAAATACGCCAACTATAAGACTGTCGCATCAGACTTTAAATAACTGTTTATTTAGGAAGCAGCAGCGTTGACTTTGTTGTTTCTATATTCAGTTGCCAGGATTTTTCACCTATTAAACTACCGCTATTTATTAAAAACTATTTTATCTGCAAGTAAAAGCCTTGTCATAACTGGTAGTTATTTGAAAACAAACGCATAATTGTATAAGTACAATTCTTATTAATTATTTATATTTAACTCAAGTCCGCCTACTAATTATTTTAAAACTAAGAAACTGAGTAATCAATTTCATGAAGGCAGGTTGGGCCTGGATGTGTTCCTGCAGAGGGCTTTTTTGAAAGAGTCTATGTAGCCATGAACAAGGAACGAACACGATGGGTCACCTGAGGGAACATGGGTGCACTTTAACTCACTGTCCGGCCGTCCGGTAATGGATCGGACTAAATTCGAGTCGTCTATAGTGTGTAGTGTTCCAGATTTCGGTAAAACCGTAGACACCCAACAAGACAATGGTCTTGCTGGGTTTCTATGGTCTCAACGTATGACCCTAGTAAGCATTAACCTACGAGGGCATTGAAATCTGAAAAGCCTACAGTAAAAAAAGTCCTAGGATGTAAAGGGCAAGTGAAAGTTATTCATACGTGTTTTTTTCATAATTAGTGTGCTCTTCTGTATGTGTACTACAGCTCACTAAAACCAAAGATAAAAGTTTTTTGATGAAACAATAAAAATGTAGAATGTGTCTGTACAATTTTTATATTCATGTGAATTGTTTCTGTGTTCTTTTTCTACGAAACCAAAATCATAAATCATACTGAAAAGTGTACGTAAACCCACAGAAACATCAAACGGCAACCCGCCTTTATGAAATAAATCAATAATACCAGTGACGCAGTACCCTCTAAATTAATAATTCAATCAAAATTTGACGTTAATCTTATGTATAAGTTTTAAAATCGTACATTCAATAATTTCAATAAAAAGAATATTCTGTTATAATTATAATGTGAACATTATCCGGGGCTTGTAAATACAATTTAATCAGCAAAAAGCAAATGTATTCAACAAAGCTGAACAAAGCTGTGACTCAAAAACAAAAAATATATATTTATTTTTCCAATAAATGTCATAGCGTATTCAATATAATGTGTAAGGCATGTATAATAAATAAATATTATTTGGGACTGATTTTTAAGTGTATTTTATTTTTTTAAGTGTATTTTATTTCATAAATTATGTGTTAGTAATAAGTTATGTGTTAGTAATAAGTTATGTGTTTAATAAATTATAGGTCATGGTGATAAAATGGTGATGGTGATGATGATGGTGATGGTGTTGGTGATGGTGATGAATGGTGATGTGATGGTGACGAATGGTGATGTGGTGATGATGATGGTGATGAATGGTGATGGTGATGGTGATGATGATGGGGATGATGATGGTGTTGGTGATGGTGTTGGTGATGATGATGGTGATAATGGTGCTAGTGATGAATGGTGATGATGATGATGATGGTGATGAATGGTGATGGTGATAACTGGTGATGTGATGGTGATGTTGATGAATGGTGATGTGATGGTGATGATTGGTGATGGTGATGAATGGTGATGAATGGTGATGGTGATGATGATGGTGATGAATGGTGATGGTGGTGATGGTGATGAGAGGTGATGTGATGGTGATGATGATGGTGATGAATGGTGATGGTGGTGATGGTGATGAGTGGTGATGTGATGGTGTTGATGATGGTGACGAATGGTGATGGTGGTGATGGTGATGAACGGTGATGTGATGGTGATGAATGGTGATGGTGATGGTGATGAATGGTGATGGTGATGAAATGGTGATGATGGTGATGTATGGTGATGGTGAAGAATGGTGATGTGATGGTGATGATGATGGTGATGAATGGTGATGGTGATGGTGATGAATGGTGATGTGATGGTGATGTTAATGAATGG